>OY728128.1:1578125908-1579456742 GCA_963277665.1 Viscum album | reverse complement strand
TTTATCTATAAAATTCATGGAACACAATAATTCATTCAAATTATATGAATTTTAATATTTTTAAAATAATTTATTTAATTTTTATATTAATCCAATAAATACTATGTCAGCATTGCGTAAACATTTAAGATAATTATAGCATCACTAAAAATTAGAAATAATTTAGCATGATAAAAAATAATTTATTTTTAAAACAACCATTTCTAAAATAACATACCTTCTTTTTTATCTTAATTTAAATAATTTAATGATAATAAACAATGATAATGAATTTTTTGACTCTTCTTTACATAAAATATTATAAAGGTAAAAATCACGACCAAATAGAAATAAAAGGTAATATATTCAAAGTTTGGATGATTATGGACAAAATATAATCATACAATAAAATTATGGGAAGTGGCAGGGTTATATTTTAAACCTTATCACATTATTTTTACACTTAATTAACCAATTTTACCTTTACTATGATAATTTTTTACTATGATTACTATTCATAATGACTAAAAATAATAGGTATGTATTTAACAAATTTGGAACACATAATTCCAAATATAGAATCCATTTTTCAAGATTCAATTCATAGGAGTTCCTTTATGAATAATTTCTAGTCTTGAACTCAGAAAATCATTAACCAGATGGTCATGTTCGAAACACAACATGGATAATGTAGAATAATTTTTAGAATTCAAATCATATGCTAATTTGTTTATTTTTCTAAGATGGTAATGAATTATGTATTCATAATACACAATTAGTTCCAACCATCTTTTATGCCTCATGTTCAACTCTTTCTAAGTGAATATATACTTTAAAATTTTGTGATTAGTATATATTTAACACTTTAATCCATATAAATTATGCCACTAATTTTTTAATGAAAAAAACAAAATACATAATTCCATATAATGTGTAGGATAATTTTCTTTATAAATTTTTAGTTTACATGAATAATAAGAAATTACTTGATCAATCAACATTATAATAAAACCAAGTCCTCTCAATGAAGCATCACAATAGATGAAAAAATCACCATTTCTATAGGACAAGAAAAAACTATGGCATTTACCAATATACTTTTCAGTTCTTGGAAACAACCATCACATTCATTCATTTAAACGATTTTAACTCCTTTTAGATTTTACTTAGTCAATGGGATAGACAACTGAGAAACTTTTTCAACAAACCATGGTAGTAACCCACTAATCCAAGAAAGCAACAAATCTATGTGATAATTATAGTTATTTGACATTATTAAAAAAAATTAGTTTTGGAAAGGTCAATAGTTATTCCGTATTTAAAAACAATATTTTCATGGGAAAAAATATTTTGCTACTAAAATTATCACTTAATAAATTTTCCATATACGTTATTTTCTTTTAAGGTTTGAAAAAAATACTTATTTGTAGTTAATGATCCCTATTACTTTTAGAATTTACAAATATATCATCAATAAACACAACCAAAAATTATCCAAGAACTCATAGAAAAATCTATTCATAAGGTCCATAAATATAACTAGTGTATTAGACAACCCAACGAGAATAAGTACAAATTAAAAATGATCATATCTAGTTTGAAACACCATATTCAGAATACCACCCTCCTTCACCTTAAAATCATAATACCCTAACTTGAGATCAATATTGGAAAAATATTGTGCTCCTTGGAGATGATAAAACAAATCATCGATATGAGGAAAATGATACTTGTTCTTAATAGTGATATTATTCCCTGATATATAATAAATTCAAAGTCTCATTAAACCATACTTATTTTTTATATAAAAATAGGATCACCCCTAGGGGTAGTTCTAGAATTTATGAAAACTTTATCTATCAACTCCTGTAACTAATTTTTCAATTCAAAATGTTCTACTTGATCCATTTGATAATGATGTTTTAAAATAGGCATAAAATCAGGCACTAAATCAAAATAAAAATTAACCCCAAAATCAGAAATAACATTAGAAAAATCATCAAAAAAATACATCCATAAATTCATTCAACACTGGGAAATCAATAATATGAATAGTTTCTTTCTTTTCAACAATATGATCTAGGTAAATTTCATGACATGTCTAATAAAATTATCATCTTCTTGGTAGGTTTTCATAGGTATGAAATCATTGAATATAACTTATTAGCTTTTAAATCTATCTTATATTGATAAATTGAATTCCAATCCATACCAAAAAAATATTAAACACTAATATATCTAGTTCAACAAGATTTGTAGGAAAGACTAACCCACCACTAACAACAATAATATTCTAATAAATCAGGATTGATTTAATATTTACAACTGTTGGTTCCACCAAATGGTTCTTTATTCTTTTCATGAGGTGATATTACCATTTTCTTAAACATTTATCATAACTGAGGTAATGTGAATATCTAGAGTCAAATAGGGCATTGACATAAATTTAATAAACAAGTAACATACCTATCACCACTTCATTAGATGTATCAACATCAACTATAGTAGTTGAAAATGATTTTCCCACACCTTTCTTCTTTTGGTCTTTATGATTTCCACCCTGAGTATCTAACTTTAGTCACATTTTAACATAATTACACAACTATTACAATTAAAAAAATATCACAATTGGATGGATAAATTTTACTACATTATTTGATTGTGAACGACTCTTTTCTTTACAATCATGATTCCTTCAACCATGATAACCACACAGATAACACTTTTTTTTATCCTATCAAACATTCCTTGAAATGTTATTTTACTAAACTTGGAAAAAAGTTGGGGGATCACCTCTAGATTTATTAGTTTTTTTATTCTCTATTTATTTCCATGTTGACCACTTCTTACTCGTTTCATCACGAGACACATAAGTTTGACCAAACTTCATATCCACTTTCTCAGAATGAAAAAAAACTTTCTCATAACTTTTAAATTCTCATGTGGACAAAGATCTTCATAAACATGGATTTACTCCTCAGTAAAATATATTAATTTTACTATTATGGTCCTGAATAAAATTTGGTGCATACCAAACCAATATTATAAAATTTACTTCATAAGCTGCTATTGAATATTAGTATTTTTTCCTCAATTACAAGAAATGTTTATCCATTATTATTTGAGAAAACTTAAGGAAATATTTCTCAAGGAAAAGATTATTAAATGTTTCCCATTACATGACATTAAGATAATATTTCTCTTTGGTATTCTTAACCAAAGACCATCATTGACCAAATTCACCTTCAAAATGATAAATGGAAAGGGTTACCCTTTAACCTTGTGAACACCCCAGGACTTGAAATATCTTTTTTAGAGAATTGATACATTCTTTACATATCACTAGATATAAAGTTCCACCAAAATACATAGGGTTTTTTTTATGAAATGATCATCTATCGAAATGTTCTTATTTTAAGGGTTGGTGTCCTGAGAACCAACTATTTATACTTTGATTATATGAATTTATAGTTATTCTATATTTTTCATTGTTATGCAAGACTATAATATAATAATGTCCTGGAATATTTGTTACATTAATAAGTTCATGGAAGATCCCCGCTATGATGAGAACCTTGAAACGCTATAACAATATTCTTAAATAAATTTCTACAATTGGATGAAATACTATGATAGGACAAATGGTTTACAGACCGTCATATGCGAGTACTCGTAAGAAGACGAGACTCTATCTCATGGAGTTCACACTTTGTAATCTCCAAGATGGGAGATTATGAGAATAGACCCACCGGTAGCAATTCTGCATGTCTTGGTGTCATCAAACATTGATATATATGGGTGCGTGTAATGGTCCTTAGACTGGAAGATTATCATTAACTCATTTCATGACTCATGCACTTAGATTTTCTGATGAAAACCGTCATGAATACAGTTGGTGGGAAGTAGGGTACGCTGGGTGTGTCATGAATGACATGTTGTTAATGGATAAGTCGAGGAAGGATTTGTCCCTTCCATATTTATGGAATTATATATCTTGTGCCCTTTGATTGAAATATAATTGTCGCTCAAATTCCATGGACATGGTGTCATGATGAGTTTATTTTTGAAAGTCAAAGAATGACGGATCAAGCATATAGGTTTATGACACTTCCATGAAACCCGCTTGATGAGATATTGAGACAAAGGGAATAAATTACATGGTAAGCGTTCATATGAGGTTAAACATCAATGCGACATCAACCTATTTCTCTGGGATGCCTTGACCTATTGGTAGATAATAATCTTGTACTTTAGGCAAGGACTCCTAATGCTAACGAGAAAGAGGCCTAGAGGGTCACACACTAAGTGTATCCAAGTATCTGAAGATGAATAAAGATTATTCCCGAATGTGGTTTAATAATTATTCAAGGAAGCATAAATCATTTTAATGTTATAGGAATAAAAAATAAAAATAGGATATACACGCCATGTACATTGAATGTACATGCTGTGTAGTTTTCATATTGGAAAGGAAATGAAAAACAAGTACACGCCGTGTAATAATGAGTACATGCCATGTAGTTTTCCTGTTAGGATTTTTAGGAAATAATATTGTTTTATTAAATGATATTTATTATAATCAGCGTGGGTGCATGTCAAGGAATTAACGATTTGATATGGGGGTTTTCAATAAGAGTTAATGAAATAGATAAAATAAGTAACACATTTATTTATTGTCATAACTCTATAATGCATGTCAAGGAATTAATTATTTGACATGAGGGTTTTCCATAAGAGTTAATGAAATAAAAAAAATGTGTAACACATTTATTTATTGTCATAACTCTATAACTTCAAACCCTATTATAAATATCCTCACAACCGCAACACTTTTCCCAAATCGTTGTGCACAAAAAATCTTGGGAATACTCTCAAGGCCGAAATAAATCCTTCCTCTAAGAATTCTCTCAAGACCGAGAGAGATATTCCTCCATCAGATCAATGTGATCTAAGGTAGACAATGCAGGAAAAGGCTTCTCCATGCTAGCACATGAAGATTCCTTTGGCGATGTCCAGAGATACGGGGTTCATGTGTGGATCACCGATAGAGGAAGTCTACACTTGGCTTCTGCGGCGCAACGACGAATCACATCGGAATGTGATCTGAAATATCAATGAAGAAATAATACCATAGAAGGTACTTGTTTTCAATTAATTAAATTAATTATAATCAACCTGTGATGATCCTCCTTTTGTGGTTCCGAGACTATTCCTATTATTTGTCTATTTCTGTGATTTGATTCGTGGAGTCTGGCATTTATCGTCATATTGATCATGGATTGATCATTTCTAATGACAAAAATCCAAGTGGTCACATCCACCCATGAGCTTCCACTAAGCCCGAGACCTTCTATTGGTATCATAGGGGTTACAAAATTGATTATAGTTATTTAATTTTTATTGATAATTTACGCATTTATATTTGATTCAATTCAAGATAAATTGTTCTATAAAACTGAATGAACGAGATTTGTTCTTCCTCCTTCATTTCATGATTCACATAATAGAAACATCCTTTTAATTTTAATTTTGATTAAAATAAAAATGAGGAACCCATCTGGAGGAGTCTCTCATTCTGTCTGTACAACACAAGAATACATGGCATGTAGTGAATACTACACACCGTGTACTTAGGTTCAACGAATCGGTACTGGTCTGCCAAACCACACTGTGTGAATTGAGCATACCTAAGTTTTTAATACACCATGTTGACCAGAACTGAACTACGCGTGGAAACTGAAATACATGGAGTGTATGTTTAATCAACACGCAGTGTAGTCCAATTGGGCCCAGGTGAAACCGAGTACAAGGAGAAGCCATGTACAGTGTACATAGGATTGTCAGGCCGGTAACCACGTAATAAGTAAATATACAATATGTTAGATTAATTTACATTCCGTATACTCCAAAATTTCCAAAGTACAGAAAACACTCCAAAGACACAACATGTACTTTGGATAAAGGGTGAAAACATATACATGCCATGTAATATTGCCGACACGCCATGTACTTTCCAGAAATTGAATTTCACTAGGTTTCCTCCAAAGTTCAAAGACTTTTACAAGGAATATGTATGAGAAGAATCTCAAGGAAATTCAAAAAGGAATTTAAGATAAATAATTGATTAATTATAAGATCATAATTAATTAAATTCAAGCGCGACTTATCTTAAATAAAAGAATGATTAAAATAATTTGAATACTAAATATGCGTAAATGTTGTTGCATGGTATAGATGATCATGAGATAGACCAAAGACCCTTTGTGTGTGCATGGTTTCATTTAAATATATTTAATTTAAATTCATTGGCCGGTGAGCCTTCTTCGAATAAAATGTAGGGCCTACGTGCCCATGATTTCTTTAATGTAAACCCCATGTAATGGAAGATCTCCCAAGCCAGAGGAGATGGTTCAAAATCCGAAGCTGAGGCGAAACCAACCTAAGAAGATACAAAGGTGGACATGTGAGAGTTGAAAAAACATGAACCATCGGGTTCAAGGTGTTTTTCCATAGGTCAGGGTTAGCTTATCAAAACTACTAGATAAGATAACCAATAGAAGCTCATCATCATGCCATCTTATTTTATTTCTACCAAATTTCATGGCTTATTTATTATGTATGTTTTGTCACATTCACATAATTAATGAAATAAACAAGCATGCAAAGATGGAATAAAAAAAACCAGACTATTCAAAAACATTATCAGAAAATGGTTAATCACTTAAGAAAGAATCACTTAATATTAAAAAGCATGTGATAATTCGAAACAATGCATAAAGGATTAAAATCCATCAAATACCATATTAAGTTCGACTAAACTTCCGTTACTTGATTAAGGGCAATACTCAATAAAACTATGTGTTTGACCAACCCTTGTTGTCACACTTACTTTTATAAAGGAAGCTCTTATGAATGTTTTGGGTTGAGTTAAACATTTTACATCAAGAGAAGTATCCCTTGATAGATTTTTTGTAAAATAGAGGCAATTGTTGAGGAAATCCAAGTCAGGATTTCAGGATTGGGGAGTCTACTCAACAGATCAAAGAACTGTAAGATCACATTTGGCAAAGACCTACCAAGCTAAATACCTTTAAATATCTTGAAAACCCCTTGTTGGGGTTATCCGAAGGGGAATATGGATCCTTGCCACTAGAATGTCCTTGCAACTGGAAATTCTGAGTTAAATGGTGAGGCACATTGGGACCTGATAAAATAGTTGGAGAATTAATAAATTCAGTTACTATTTTTCATAAAATGTAATCAAAAGGTAATAATAAATCTGCTCTTTAAATTTGTAGAATCAATATGAAAAACTCGTCAACCACATTTTCTCTGTGATCAATTCTGGACAAATACAATATCCTCCCCGGAAGTAACTTTCAGGAATGGTTTAGGCACCTTTAGGTTATCCTATGCCATGAATGAAAGTTTTACATGCTAGAGTCCTCACTTCCTGATTCGCCTGACCAAGGGGAAAGTGATGAAGATTTCCTGGTCTATGATCAACATTTGAGTGATGCACTCGATGTTCAATGTTTGGTGATGTCATCCATGTCTTGTGATCTCATAAAGTCTCGTGAAGACGTGGATTCCTATAGCATGCTCGAGCACCTCTGTGGTATATACCAGGAGAGAGAAAGACATGAAAGGTTTGAGATCTCCAAGGCTCTATTTCAGAGTAATCTTGGAGAGGTTTTCCCCGATGGGCCTCATGTAGTCAAACTCATTAGCTAAATTGAGCGCTTGGAGGTTATGGGGTTTAAACTCCCCAAATAACTGGGTACCGATCTCATTGTTGCATCACTACCCAATAGATTCTCTAACATTGTTGTAAATTTCGACCTGAACAACATTGAGAAGTCTCTATCTGATCTTCTTATCCTCATTCGCCAAGTGGACAATGATATGAAGCGTGGAAAGCCTTCTGTCATTATGGTGAACAAATGTAAAGGGAAGGTGAAGAGATTTAAGCCCAAAGCTACTTCAAGGCCTTACAATAAAAGAAAGATCAAAGGGGAGGCCAGAGAACTGGAGGTTTTTTGTTTTGCATTTGGCAAGAAGGGACACTGGAAGAAAAACTGCACCCAACCAAGGAATCAAGGGGAAGCTTCAGGTGCATTTGTTATCGAATGAAATCTATCTATTTCTACCAATTGGGTATTAGATGCTGCTTGTGGTGATCACATCTGTATCTAAATTCAAGAACCAATTAGATTTAGAAATATTGAACAAGGTGAGGTGGATCTATGAGCAGCCAACAGAGCCAGACTCACTATTGTAGCTGTCAGAGACTACCACATCACATTGCCTACTAGGATGGTCTTGGTATTAAAAGGGTGTTATTATGTACCCTTTGTAACCAAAAACATAATTTCAGTGTCCAGATTATATACTGATGGATTCATCTTTAGGTTTGGAAATTAATGTTTCTACTTTTATAAAGATAACATTTTTTTGGTAGGGCACATTTATATAACTCCCTTTATGTGTTAGACTACACAAACCAAGTAATGGAAATCGATGGTAAATTTAATTCAAATGACTCATACCAAACCCAACTTTGGAATCACCAGTTAGGTCATTTCAATGAGAAACGTTTGACAAAATAACATCAAGATGGGTATTTATATTCTTTCAAACTAAAACCACTTGGCGTATGTCATGCGTGTCTACAAGGAAAAATGACCAAATCCCCATTTAGTGGGAAAGGTGAAAGGGCTAAAGAGATTCTATAATTAATTCACAAAGATTTTTGTGGACCATTTCTAGTTGAATCAAGGGGTGGGTTCTTGTACTTTATAACTTTTACTGATGATTTTAGTAGATATGGATATATTTAATTAATGAGGTATAAGTCAGATTCTTTTGATCAGTTCAAAGAATACAAGAATGAAGTTTAGAACCATCTTGGTAATAAGATTAAGAAACTCTACTCAGATAGAGGAGGAGAATATCTTAATCAGGACTTCATTGATTTCTTACGGGAGTTTGGGATTTTATCGAACTCACTCCTCCTTACACGCCTTAAATGGAATGGTGTAAGTGAAAGGAGTAACCAAAACCTATTGGACATGGTGAGATCAATGAGGAGTCATGCAAGTCTTCCATTATCCTTTTGGGGATATTCATTACAAACATCAGTACACATAATAAACCAAGTACCAACTAAATTGATAAATGATATTCCATATGAATTATGGAGTGGACACAAATCCATGTTATCAAATTTACATGTGTGGGGTAGTGAAGAATTTGTAAAGGCCTCTTCAGGTAACAAGCTTGCACCCTGAGAAACAAAGTGTACCTTTATAAGATATCCTAAGGAAACAAGGGGATATTACATATACAACCCCTCAGATAAAAAGGTTATAGTGGAAAGACACACCATATTCTTTGAGAGGGAGCACATATCTAAAAGAGATAGTGGGAGCAAGATAGACTTTGATGAAGTAAAGGCTCAAGATATACAGGAGTTGATACATGAAAAGATTTCACAAAGCCCTGTGGAAGAACAATATATTCAATTGAAACAAGAACTGTATAGGATCACGAGAGAGGTGAGAGAAACAAAACGATATGGTTTTATTTTCACTAAGGATGGTGAATTGTTATTGGTTAACAATGATGGTCCTCTTACCTATAAGGAAGAAGTTGAAGGCATAGATGTTTCCAAGTGGCAAAAATCCATGAATTATGAAATGGATTCCATGTACCAAAACCAAGTCTGTATTTTGGTATATCCTCTAGTTGATGTAAATCCCGTTGGTAATAAACGGGTATTCAATAAGAAACTGGACATGGAGGGACAAGTCAGCACCTATAAGGCACGACTGGTTGCAAGAGGTTTTAGACAACGTCAAGGAATTGACTATGATGAAACATTTTCACTAGTTGTGATGTTTAAATCCATCAGAATATTATTGGCCATTGTCTCTTACCATGGCTATGAAATTTAGAGAATGGATTTCAAAACAACATTCTTTAATGGGAACCTCCAGGAAGATGTTTTCATGACACAAAATGAAGGGTTTGTGACTCCAAAGAATTCCAAAAAGGTATGCAAGTTTCAAAAATCCATTTATGGATTAAAGAAATCATCAAGGTCATGGAACATTCATTTTGATGAACCCGTAACAGAATTTGGATTTATTAAGAATGAATGTGAGCCTTGCATCTACAAAATGTTTAGTGGGAGTGCAGTCATTTTCTTAATAGTATATGTTGATGACATATTACTAATTGGAAATGAAGTACCTGTCTTACAGTCAGTTAGGGAATGGTTGGATAAATACTTCTCTATGAAAGACTTGGGTGAGGAAACTTATATTCTTGGGATCAAGATCCATCATGATAGATCCAAGAGAATGTTGGGCCTAAGTCAAAGTACATACATTGAAAAGATACTGAAGAGATTCAGTATGGAATAGTCCCTGATGGGATTTTTTCCAATGTCAGATGGCATTTATCTTTCTAAGAAGATGTGTCCTTAGACACATGAGGAAAGAAATAAAATGGCAAGGATCCCTTACGCATCCTCAATTGAGTCAGTCATGTATGATATGCTATGTACAAGGATAGATGTTTCTTACGCATTAAGTGTATTAGGAAATTATCATGCTGCTCCAGGAGACCTCCATTGGATGATATTCAAGACTATCCTTAAGTATCTGATGCGTAATAAGGATATGTTCCTGGTTTATGGAGGAGATAAGGAACTAGTCATTATAGGACATGTAGATGCTAGTTTCCAGACTGATCAAGATGCCATGAAGTCGTAGACTGGATACATATTCAGTTTTAATGGAGGTGCTGTGAGTTGGAAGAGCTCAAAGAAAGGTGTGGTCACAGATTCTATAGTATATTCCGAGTATATCGTAGCTTCTGAGGCCACTAAAGAAGTAGTGTGGATGCAATGATTCATTCAAGAGATGGATGTAGTACCTAGCAGTAAAGATCCTATAACACTCTATTGTGATAATACTGCAGCGGTGACACTTGCAAAATATCCAAGCTCACATCAGTGGAAAAAGTATATACTTAATAAGTATCATCTCTTGAGGAATTTTTCTCAGAGAGGTGAAGTTGCAGTGAGCAGTATTTCCATGGAAGATAACATGACAGACCCCTTGACTAAATCCTTGACTCTGCAGAAACATGATCAACATGTGAGGTCTAGCAGACCAAAAGTCATAGGCAGTTGTCTCTAGTACAAGTGGGAGTTTGTTAGGGCTGGTGTCCTGAGAACCAATAGTTTATACTTTGATTTCGTGAATGTACACTTATTATATATCGTTCATTGTTCTGCATGACTATAATATAATAATGTCCTGGAATATTTGTTGCATTACTAAGGTCATGGAAGATCCCCGGTATGATGAGAAACTTGAAATGCAATAAAAATATTCTTAAATAAAGTTCTATGGTTGGATGACATACTATGATAGGACACATGGTATACAGATCGTCATGTGTGAGTACTCGTAAGAAGACGAGACTCTCTCTCATGGAGTTCGCACTTGGTAATCTCCAAGATGGGAGATTATGAGAATAGACCCGCGTGTAGCAATTCTGTATGTCATGGTGTCATTAAACATTTCTATCTATGAGCACATGTAATGGTCCTTAGACTGGAAGACTATCATTATCTCATGTCATGACTCGTTCACTTAGATTTTCTATCGAAATCCATCATGACGACAGTTGGTGGGAATTAGGGTACGTTGGGTGCGTCACAAATGACACGTTGTTAATGGATATGTCTAGGAAAGACTTATCCCTTACATATTTATGGAAGTAGATATCTCAGGCACTTTTATTGAAATATAACTGTACCTCAAATTCCATGGCCATGGTGTCACGACGAGTTTATTTCTGGAAGTCAAAGAATGACGGATCAAGCAAATAGGTTTATGACACTACCATGAAACCTGCTTCATGAGATATTGAGACAAAGGGATTAAATTACATTGTAAGCGTTCGTATGAGGTGACACGTAAATGTAGCATCAACTTCTTTCTCCTGGGTTCCTTAACCCGTTGCTAGACAGTAATCTTGGACTTTAGGCAAGCCTGCCTAATGCCAATGATAAAGATGCCTAGAGGGTCACACACTATGTGTATCCAAGTATCACAAGTAGGGTAAAGATTATTCCCACATGTGAACTACTAGAATTTTACACTTTACCAATGGTTGTAAACCATTGGTAATGGCCTGGAAACCATTGGTATATAGTATACCAACAGTTCCCACAACTGTGGCCAAGTAAGGCATTCCAATAGGCCTATACCAACGGTTCTGTGAAAACTGTTGGCATAGGTGTCAAAATAGATGGTATACCAATGGTTTTCTACAAACTGTTGGTATTTGTGTGTTAAAGTATAACATATAACAATGATTTATAAACCATTGGTATATGTGTGTTACACTTCTACCAAATGTTATAAACCGTTGGCATAGAGGGCATATGTCAATCCATAAAGCTGTACAAATGGTTTTGTTATAACCATTGGTATAAACCTATACCAACAATTATAACAAACTGTTGGTATAGTTATATAATAGTATCTATAGAAACGGTTGTGCAACCATTGGTATACAATTGATCAGCTCCATAGCAGCAGGACCCTCTCCCCTCTCCAGACCTGCAACAACAGAACAACCCCTCTCCAGACCTATAACAACACCAATACAAAATCCACATCCAAATATTCAAAATTTAGAATTCATTCCAGAATTTTGAAATTTAGAAATTCAAATGCATTAACACCCATAAGAGAAAACACCTACATGTTATAGGAAATTAAATAACACCCATAAGAGTATTCCAAATTTATAATTCATTCCTCACTTAAACCACAACACCAACGCACATAAGAGTATTCAAAATTTAGAATTCATTCCTCACTCAAACCACAACACCAATACACACAAGAGAAAAAACTTACATGTTATAGGAAGCACATGGGATGTTTAGTCATGGTATTAGGTTGAGAATCTTAAAACCAACAGAAAAACATGGTTATAGTGGCAATGATCATGTTACCCATAAGATAGACAATGGTAGTGCTCATGTTATTAGACCTAGGATGAGTTATAGGAAGTACATGGGATTTTTATATTCCTCTAATGATTATCTATCCATGTATAAATGGTTCTTGATTTGTTAGTGGGAAACATTTTCCAATCTCGACATATGAGATGGGTTACTAGAATATCCTACATGTTTTTCATAGATTTTTCAATTAGAATAAGGGGGTATGTGTCTAATTGTAATTTTCTCTCCTGGGTGTGATGTGAGATGAATCCCCATCTTGGGTAGTGGGTATGAATATTCAATTAAGTCTTTGGTATTGGGTTCCCAAAGGGACTTTTGTTTGGTCCTAGAACCCACTATTTGAGGATGGGATTAAGGTGATCCATGGGGCTATGGTGTCACCATATGTATTCCTTACCATTGGGGTATTTTTATGAGACTTTGAAACTTATTTTTCAAGAATATGTGTGTATCCTTGTTGACCAATTTGTTATATGGTATGCTTGAGTGTTCATAGGTTTAATATGAAATCACTATATGATATTTATTTATTGTATGTTATTGTATATAATGAACGACCCGCGATTGAGAATTAGAACATGAGTGTTGGTGCATGTTCATGATGGGATGTCGAGACTCATTCCTAATATAATTCATGTTTTTCTATATATATTATGACCCATTGTGTTTCAATATATTCCTTGTGAATATTTTATTCTAATAAAGTATGACCAATAAACCATATTTTATTTTTTATCACTTAATTTCAAGAATATATGTATAGCCTTGTGAAGATTTTCCATATGTTAGTTGTTGTTTTCACTTAAAATGTTGTCTGTTTAAAACAAAAGTGAGACACTTTGAGTAATACCAGTCACACTGTGCCTCAGATTGAGGTGGGGTTGACTTGTACCTGTCACAAATGATCCATTGATCGTTGGGTGGGGGTGCTGTCCAGGGTGGGGGGGGGGGGGGCTGTTCGGGGTGGGGGGGGGGGGGGGGGCTGTCCGAAGTGCGTTTTCGACCACCTCGGTCACATGACACTTCCGATTAATGTGATGTCCAGCCAACCATTTCACAATTCACCCACCCTTTGTTGTTGTCTGATTTCATGGCATTCCGAGGTCGTTCAACTAGTTTCGACCACCCCACAAACGTTTTTCAAGCACGCCAAACACCTAAAAAACACATATTCAGCCGTGCCACGCAAACCATAGCACCTAATGATGTGTTGTCTTTTCATACACCTCAAAAATAACAATTAGAGTGTTTTCGTGTTATTTCAAGTGATTCTGATGTCGTTCGGTATGCATTTGACCGTAAAATAGATGTTTTTTCCATTTACGACACGAAAAGTGTGTTTTCGGCTACCGCGGTCCCACGACACCTCCAATTGACGTGCCGTCTAGCCGACCATTTCAAAATTCACCCACCCTTTGTTGTTGTCTAATTTCATGGCATTCCGAGGTCATTCGTCTAGTTTTGACCACCCCACGCAAGCTTTTCAAGCGCGCCAAACACCTAAAAAACACATATTCAGCCGTTCCATGCAAAACGCTCATCTGAATGACATGATGTCTCCTCATACACCTAAAAAAATAAAAATTAGGGTGATTTTGTGTAATTTCAAGTCATTCCGATGTCGTTCGGCATGCATTTGACCGTAAAACCCATGTTTTGGCCATTTACAACACACGGACTGCATTTTCGGCCATCACAGTCACAGGACACCTCCGATTGACATGCTAACTGGCCGAACATTTCATAATTCACCCACCCTTTGTTGTTGTCTGATTTAATGGCATTTCGAGGTTGTTTGGCCAGTTTCGACTACACCACGCACGTTTTTCAAGCGCGCCAAACACCTGAAAAACACATATTCAGTCGTGTCGTGCAAACCGCGGATCCTAATGATGTGACGTCTTTTCGTACACCTCACGAATAACAATTAGGGTGTTTTTGTAGGATTTAAAGTCATTATGATGTCATTTGGTATGCATTTGACCGTTAAACGAATGTTTTGGCCATATACGACACACGAAATGCGTTTTAGGCCACCGCTGTAGAGACCCGAAGCCTGACGTACATGGACTTTACATTACTTTTGCGGAATACTTAGTACATTACAAAAACACACACACAAGGACCGTAATAGTTTAGTGTCTTTGGAAACTCGGACTATAATCTTCTAATCGTGGGGAAAGATCTTCAACATCTCCCATAAAGATCTTCCTTTTTTTTACCTAAAACCTTTCTTTATGTCCTGGGGAAAAGAAAACATAAAAGGGTGAGCTCAAATGCTCAGTAAGGGTAAACAAAAGATATATCAATCACATCGTATTCATAAGAACATAACATTTTGGAAATCATAACCTGCAAAAGAGAGCATAATTTCATAACATGGGATAAATCATAGTAGTGAAATGAAATCATAACATAAAACATTACTCATTGTGGCATACACACATAATCATAGAGAATCATTTCTTGTTAGTCAAGACTCATTGCCAAGACTATCTTAGTGGACAAAGTCCCTTTCTGAATCGAGTAATCCTCGTTTCAGTCCTGTTTCACTGAACCGGTATAACCTACCATTCCAGCCATGTCTATCTCATGAGATATAAAATCTTTACCCAATGCATTGGAGGGAGATATAGGTCCCACCCTTCTTATAATGAATCCTTTCTTATGTGTGCCACATAATCATAAAACATACATCATCGCATAACACATGTAACAAAAATGGGATTCTTGAAACATCATGACATCATAAATCTATTCATATAAGATAAAGGAATTCATAAAAATAATTCCATCATAACATGATCAAATCAATGTAATAATAGGGATAAAAACAGAACCCTTTATTATCTTAGATGGAAAATAATTTTGATAAAACACATGAACTCCATTCTTGAGGAAAATATCCTTTCTTCTTCAAAAACATTTTTCCTTTCATAACATGTCATATAACTTTAAAATAAAAGAAGTTGATTAAAAATAAACTTGAGAACTTGTAAAGGAAGCTTCTTGGCAATAATGTTTTAAAAATCTATTCATGCTGTATAAGTTAAAAAAAACATTCTTCGTACTTTTGTCGGAAAAGTCAAAAAGTACCTCGTACGACACAAGATTCCTTTCATACATATTACTAAAAACTCACCAAAGGGTAAAAATGGATTTAAACAATTGTAGGTGGATGGAAATAATATTACATTTTGATGAAACATGGATGTGGATGATAAAATACACCCCAGTAAATACTTACGAATAAACAATCTCGGATAAAAATGAGATTGTGATATTTCCCTTACCTTAGGTCTGACTTGCTTTGTAAGTGTCCGAACCTCCTGTATAATGATTTAAATCATGTTATTGACTTATTCCAGAATCATATTCATTGTTATGATATCATATATGGTTCACTTATGACATTATATTACCCGTTCTTTTGTAAATTCCATGTTAAAGAAGCGTTTTGGGTAAAATCGTTTCATTTATCGTAGGTGTTTTGACTTGTTGTTCTTGACATCATTATTACTTATATCATGATTTACTTACTTCCAGAATATAAAATATGATTTATATATCATATATATTCAGTATATATATATATAATAGGTAGATAAATAAAATGAAAAACACCGTTCATGGAGACGGTAGTCCGTACATACGCATGAACGCTGTTTTCCTTTCCTTATTGTCTTGAAATGGAAGTAAGTAGATGACTTACATATGTATATATATACATAAATCCAGTAGCTTTATAATGTCATATATTTCATTATTATTTCTTATATATACTTTATAATCATTCTTAAATGGTTAATATGGAGAATGAATCTCATCGCGTCGTGGAGACGGTAGTCCGTACGTACGCACGAGCGATGATATCATTTCTATAAATATTGAATTGAATTGGAGTGGATTATACAATATATCAGAATCTATATGATGTTATAATAACTATGTATAGTTATTCTTTACACCATTATACCCATCCGTGTAAGGTGGTGGTGGAAAATAGATTACACCACGGCGTGGAGACGGTATTCCGTACGTACGCACGCGTGGTGATTTCTTTTTCCGTAGGATGGATAGATGGTGAAATAGGGTTGTTTCATACTTATAATAAAATATCAGTATATGAGTGATACTGATGTTATTACTTCATAATGAAACAACCTAAGAAGAAGAAGTGGAAGAAGAAATAAAGATGAAAGAATTGGTAACGGTAATTACCTCTTCTTTGAAGTGCCTCTTTGAGACCTCTTCTTAGGGCACTAGAATTGGTCTTTGAGGAAGACCAGAACCTCTAGGATGTTGCTAGGGAAGTGGAGAAGAGATTTTGGCAGGGGTTGGCCGAGCTTGAGTGCTCAAATTGGTGTGAGGAGGAGGGGGAGGAGGTGTCCTTTTATAGGGGAGGAGAGGGGCACCTTAGGAATATCTCAAAATATTATTTTATATTAAAGTCAAAATCGGTTTATAATGGTTCCAAAGGGTCTTATTTCGAAGATAAAGTGGGTATGGGTCGAAATCCTATCAACCAATAGGATTTAGACAAGTTTAGGGTATTATTTTAACCTTATCAATTAGATTTAACTCTAAGTTAAATAATTTAACTTTTACCGTGTCTTTTTGTTTTCTTTCACTATATGGTTAATACACTTAATATAACATGCCAAACGAACCCCAAATTGTTTATTATTAATATATATATATCCTTATCTAAGTCATTTGGCCGAACCTTAGATTTTTAGGAATAAAATAACAATTAATAATATAATATTTGATTTAAAAACTATTTTGTGTCAATTTTGACACTATTTGATATATGATTTTTGTGAAAGTCATAACAGAATTAAATGTTCGAACCAAGTTGATTAAATCAACACTAATATATCATAGTAACCTAGAAAATTAGTGGAATTCATAAAAAGTCTTAAATTACATTTATTTTGGTATTTATATTATCAATTATGTCAATATTTCATTAATTAGATAATTACTGCATCATCTTTGTGTCATAAATAAATTATATTATTTGATGTCTAAAAATTACAAATAAAATACCATCATGTAGGAAATCTTCTTAGCTTTCTAATGAATATTTACAATCGAATTTATCTTATGTATAACCCCATATTAAAAATGATTTACTTATTAAACTTTGATTTTAACTATTTTAACCCTTCTTTAAATAAATTAATAATAAATGTCCTAATCTAATCCAAGTGGGCCTAAATGGTCATATTTTATCCCTAAGTTTGTTTTTGGTCGAATTACACTTGTCCAATAGAATTAGGACATGTGTTAGGGTAATATTAATATCATATTTACCCTTAGTTACCCTATTTACTATTAACTGCGGTAAAAAAAAGTAAAAAGTTACTATTCACCAAAAATTATTTTCATCTCATTGAACCACATTTTAGTCCTTGATATTAACCGTGTCTCTCGGATTTTCGAAATTCCATTCACAGAAGCGGTAAAATTAAGTTTTATGCAAAATTCAGTTTTTAACCTACCACTTAGTAGTTTCACTATTCATCAAAAATTGATGTTTTTCAGAACAATGCCAAAATTTCATCCCAAGCTATATTTCATATTCCGAATTCAAAAATGAAGTCTATTTTACCAAATTCATAACATAAAAGTTGCATTAATTAATTTTATAATTAAATCCCGCTGTTAAAACAAATAGCGTGTTTTTAAGAAACAATATCTATGAAAAGATTGACACTTGTTTATAACTGGTTTAAATGTGAAATTACATCCAATGTCCAACATTGTATTAAATTGTAAAAATATATTCTAAATATACTTTAAAACCACTCAAATTAATAATTTATCACTATTAATTATTTCGATTAAAAAAGTTGTTTTTTAATTATAATTTAGTAATTTTCACTATTCATCAGAATATGAAAGTTATCCGAAAAGTACCAAAATTTCACCTTAGGCTAAATTCGATACTCCGAATCCAAAAATAAAGTTCATTTTGAAAAATAAGATTTACTGGATTTCAAAAAGTGGTTATTACTATTCATAACGGCTAGTTTTAATAATATTTTTATAGCATATCGTTGTTTAATGAAACTCGGTATTGCGTACTACACACGCTATCGAGGAAGGTCACAATTGCGTGTAATGCAAGGCAAGTCAAGGATGTGTGTTGTGAAAGCTCCTTTTGGTGTAGCGTACAACACAAGACATTAATAAAAAAGAATACTTTTCATAAAATCTCGGGCTGTTACATTCTACCCCCCTTAAAATGAATTTCGCCCTCGAAATTCGTCGGGGTTATAAATGGTTTACTATTCGAAAGTTTCTTTAATAGAAACCCACATCGTAAAAAGGAATATCAAAACCAATCTTTAAAAACAAAAGTATGAAACGTAATGGTTACCCAAATAAACTAATCACTGGGTTTCCACATAGGTGAAAATATGGATATGGAAGAGAAATCTAACCATCATGTTCTGATGGAGAGTGGTAGAGAACATGGCTATGGAAAATCCAGTAATCACAAATCCATAAATTTGTGACGATCTAAGGTACCATCTGATTCATCAGGTATAAGAGAACTAGGACAACATTTTTGGTTTTCAACATCATTTCCCTAAAGTTAAAGAATTTGAATTAGAATAAATACTTACTTTATTTTGGTACAATCTCGCTGTTGTTCGTGCCTTTAACAATTTCCACTTCATCTCTTAAATAAATGAAGTTGAATTTGTTATTTGTGAAGTGTTAGAAGATCATGTGATAGAATGACGGGTCATTCCATCTGTCTCAAACAAAAGGTAAGCAAAATTTATTAAATATACATAAGTCATTCTATAGTGAGATTAATCATATATAGTTCCTAAAATGGACTTATACTTCATATATCATACTGATTAATATAATAAAACTAGTTTCTACTAAACAGGGACTTCCTGTAGGCCAGTGGTAGGCGATAAAGGCCAGTCGCACTTCGGTTGTGGGTTCGATTCCTACAGCCTTGTCCGAAGCGATGGGCTGTCGCCCGTCCTGCAGGTTGTCTCTTTTTCTAAAACTACGTTACTATAACATCCCATCAATAATATCGAAAATCTTATATCCTTAAAAAATACTAACTTATGTCCAACATAATCCAGTCTAATCTTTAGGCTTATACATAATACTGCAGTCCACTCTCATAATATAGTGACATCGATTACCAGAGATTTAATACTGTCGTTGATCCCCACATATCATAAGATATGTCTTGTTGGTCACATTCCAAACATTCAAAGTCCTTAATCGTGTATTCTCTTGAATACCTTAGTGAAAACATGAGTGCAGTTAAAAGTTAACACTTTCCACATACCAAAATCCTCAAAATTCTATATACTCAAACCATGATATCACTTAGTCCTTATATCAATCATAAGCTCATGAATACTATTAAACATTTCATTTTCTCGTCTTCATTATGCGCATATCATCTTATTTCCAAAAAATATCTCAATCACTTTGAATACCACATCAATAAATATTGCAATACTCAATGATACAACATTATTTTGGAATCCCATTACATAAACACTTAATCATTCCACCACATCGTTGTCATATTCAACATTGCCAATAGTGATCGCATGTGATTTCCCTTTGTCCTTTGCCTTCAGTGGTTGCTCATGTTGATCATCACTAACCCTTGGATTAGGGCAATTATTAGCATAATGCCCCATTTCCTTGCACTTGAAGCATTGAAGTGTTGGCGGTGCGTTCTCTGCAGTGTTTGCTTTATTCACATCATTAGAAACCCTTTTTCCATTACTTCGACACTCAGCTGCTCGATGACCTTCTTTTCCACACTTAAAACATTTTCTAGTCCCTTTAAGACAATCTCCACCATGCTTCTTTCCACACTTTGTACATAAGGAAACATTCATCTTCTTTTCACCATTATTTTGAGATTTCTCCTTGAACTCCATCTTTCGTTTCTTGTCAAAACCATGAGATGGATATGTAACACCAACTTCCATTTCTACCTTGATAGCACACCGCACAATTTCTTCATAGCTACTGAAGTCTCTTATAGCTAATGCCCTTCGAAGACTTGGTTTTAAGCCACTGAAAAATCGATCAACTTTACTTTCAGGTTGGATGATAATTCCAGAAGCATACCTTGCAAGTCTTGTAAAATTTGCTTCATAGGTACCAACAGATTCATCGTCCCTTTGCTTCAGTTCAAGAAACTCTTTCTCCATCTTTGTTCGAAGAATACGAGGGAAGTACTTATTGAAAAATAAGTTCTTGAACTCGTCCCATTCCATAGACTCAATTTCATCCCTTTGCCTTGTATTCTTAATAAGATTCCACCATTGATCAACATCTCCTTCCAAACGATACACTGCTAGGATGACTTTATCATGTTCAGAACATTGAAGAACTGAAAATATCTTTTCAGTAGTACTAATCCATTGTTCAGCAACTAATGGATCAGTAGACCCACTGAAAGAAGGTGGACGCTGCCTCATGAAGGATTCAACAGAATGTTGCTCCTTCCTTTGCTCGTTTGGAAGTCCTGTATGATTCATAGCTTGAGAAAGTTGTGTGAGCATGGCTACAAGATTTTGCATTCCAACTCCTATATCGTTTGGTTGCTCAGGGGTACAATCATTGCATTGCCCATCACATTCCGCATTAACACGGTTCCTTCGGGTTCCAGCCATCGTCTAAAAGCCCAAAAGAATTGTGTGAGAGGCAAAAATCATGCTAGGGAAAACAACATAATAAAGGGTTAGTACCCTCAATATCTAACATCTTAGGTTAAATTCGAAGATCGTTAGCGCAATTCTAGGACTATAACCTATACGTATACTTAACCTTAGAGACATACCTAGACATACCTTTGAAATATCTCTAGGGATCTCACTAACGTTTTCGCATCCTAGTTTCCAAAGGTTGACTAAACCTTTCCTCTGATACCAACTGTAGAGACCTGAAGCCTGACGTACATGGACTTTACATTACTTTTGCGGAATACTTAGTACATTACAAAAACACACACACAAGGACCGTAATAGTTTAGTGTCTTTGGAAACTCGGACTATAATCTTCTAATCGTGGGGAAAGATCTTCAACATCTCCCATAAAGATCTTCCTTTTTTTTACCTAAAACCTTTCTTTATGTCCTGGGGAAAAGAAAACATAAAAGGGTGAGCTCAAATGCTCAGTAAGGGTAAACAAAAGATATATCAATCACATCGTATTCATAAGAACATAACATTTTGGAAATCATAACCTGCAAAAGAGAGCATAATTTCATAACATGGGATAAATCATAGTAGTGAAATGAAATCATAACATAAAACATTACTCATTTTGGCATACACACATAATCATATAGAATCATTTCTTGTTAGTCAAGACTCATTGCCAAGACTATCTTAGTGGACAAAGTCCCTTTCTGAATCGAGTAATCCTCGTTTCAGTCCTGTTTCACTGAACCGGTATAACCTACCATTCCAGCCATGTCTATCTCATGAGATATAAAATCTTTACCCAATGCATTGGAGGGAGATATAGGTCCCACCCTTCTTATAATGAATCCTTTCTTATGTGTGCCACATAATCATAAAACATACATCATCGCATAACACATGTAACAAAAATGGGATTCTTGAAACATCATGACATCATAAATCAATTCATATAAGATAAAGGAATTCATAAAAATAATTCCATCATAACATGATCAAATCAATGTAATAATAGGGATAAAAACAGAACCCTTTATTATCTTAGATGGAAAATAATTTTGATAAAACACTTGAACTCCATTCTTGAGGAAAATATCCTTTCTTCTTCAAAAACATTTTTCCTTTCATAACATGTCATATAACTTTAAAATAAAAGAAGTTGATTAAAAATAAACTTGAGAACTTGTAAAGGAAGCTTCTTGGCAATAATGTTTTAAAAATCTATTCATGCTGTATAAGTTAAAAAAACATTCTTCGTACTTTTGTCGGAAAAGTCAAAAAGTACCTCGTACGACACAAGATTCCTTTCATACATATTACTAAAAACTCACCAAAGGGTAAAAATGGATTTAAACAATTGTAGTTGGATGGAAATAATATTACATTTTGATGAAACATGGATGTGGATGATAAAATACACCCCAGTAAATACTTACGAATAAACAATCTCGGATAAAAATGAGATTGTGATATTTCCCTTACCTTAGGTCCGACTTGCTTTGTAAGTGTCCGAACCTCCTGTATAATGATTTAAATCATGTTATTGACTTATTCCAGAATCATATTCATTGTTATGATATCATATATGGTTCACTTATGACATTATATTACCCGTTCTTTTGTAAATTCCATGTTAAAGAAGCGTTTTGGGTAAAATCGTTTCATTTATCGTAGGTGTTTTGACTTGTTGTTCTTGACATCATTATTACTTATATCATGATTTACTTACTTCCAGAATATAAAATATGATTTATATATCATATATATTCAGTATATATATATATATAATAGGTAGATAAATAAAATGAAAAACACCGTTCATGGAGATGGTAGTCCGTACGTACGCATGAACGCTGTTTTCCTTTCCTTATTGTCTTGAAATGGAAGTAAGTAGATGACTTACATATGTATATATATACATAAATCCAGTAGCTTTATAATGTCATATATTTCATTATTATTTCTTATATATACTTTATAATCATTCTTAAATGGTTAATATGGAGAATGAATCTCATCGCGTCGTGGAGACGGTAGTCCGTACGTACGCACGAGCGATGATATCATTTCTATAAATATTGAATTGAATTGGAGTGGATTATACAATATATCAGAATCGATATGATGTT
Organism: Viscum album; assembly: GCA_963277665.1. NCBI lineage: Eukaryota > Viridiplantae > Streptophyta > Magnoliopsida > Santalales > Viscaceae > Viscum > Viscum album. Next base: position 1,579,432,866 of record OY728128.1, on the reverse strand, counting down.
ATAATAACTATGTATAGTTATTCTTTACACCATTATACCCATCCGTGTAAGGTGGTGGTGGAAAATAGATTACACCACGGCGTGGAGACGGTATTCTGTACGTACGCACGCGCGGTGATTTCTTTTTCCGTAGGATGGATAGATGGTGAAATAGGGTTGTTTCATACTTATAATAACATATCAGTATATTAGTGATACTGATGTTATTACTTCATAATGAAACAACCTAAGAAGAAGAAGTGGAAGAAGAAATAAAGATGAAAGAATTGGTAACGGTAATTACCTCTTCTTTGAAGTGCCTCTTTGAGACCTCTTCTTAGGGCACTAGAATTGGTCTTTGAGGAAGACCAGAACCTCTAGGATGTTTCTAGGGAAGTGGAGAAAAGATTTTGGCAGGGGTTGGCCGAGCTTGAGTGCTCAAATTGGTGTGAGGAGGAGGGGGAGGAGGTGTCCTTTTATAGGGGAGGAGAGGGGCACCTTAGGAATATCTCAAAATATTATTTTATATTAAAGTCAAAATCGGTTTATAATGGTTCCAAAGGGTCTTATTTAGAAGATAAAGTGGGGATGGGTCGAAATCCTATCAACCAATAGGATTTAGACAAGTTTAGGGTATTATTTTAACCTTATCAATTAGATTTAACTCTAAGTTAAATAATTTAACTTTTACCGTGTCTTTTTGTTTTCTTTCACTATATGGTTAATACACTTACTATAACATGCCAAACGAACCCCAAATTGTTTATTATTAATATATATATCCTTATCTAAGTCATTTGGCCGAACATTAGATTTTTAGGAATAAAATAACAATTAATAATATAATATTTGATTTAAAAACTATTTTGTGTCAATTTTGACACTATTTGATATATGATTTTTGTGAAAGTCATAACAGAATTAAATGTTCGAACTAAGTTGATTAAATCAACACTAATATATCATAGTAACCTAGAAAATTAGTGGAATTCATAAAAAGTCTTAAATTACAGTTATTTTGGTATTTATATTATCAATTATGTCAATATTTCATTAATAAGATAATTACTGCATCATCTTTGTGTCATAAATAAATTATATTATTTGATGTCTAAAAATTACAAATAAAATACCATCATGTAGGAAATCTTCTTATCTTTCTAATGAATATTTACAATCGAATTTATCTTATGTATAACCCCATATTAAAAATGATTTACTTATTAAACTGTGATTTTAACTATTTTAACCCTTCTTTAAATAAATTAATAATAAATGTCCTAATCTAATCCAAGTGGGCCTAAATGGTCATATTTTATCCCTAAGTTTGTTTTTGGTCGAATTACACTTGTCCAATAGAATTAGGACATGTGTTAGGGTAATATTAATATCATATTTACCCTTAGTTACCCTATTTACTATTAACCGCGGTAAAAAAAAGTAAAAAGTTACTATTCACCAAAAATTATTTTCATCTCATTGAACCACATTTTAGTCCTTGATATTAACCGTGTCTCTCGGATTTTCGAAATTCCATTCACAGAAGCGGTAAAATTATGTTTTATGCAAAATTCAGTTTTTAACCTACCACTTAGTAGTTTCACTATTCATCAAAAATTGATGTTTTTCAGAACAATGCCAAAATTTCATCCCAAGCTATATTTCATATTCCGAATTCAAAAATGAAGTCTATTTTACCAAATTCATAACATAAAAGTTGCATTAATTAATTTTATAATTAAATCCCGCTGTTAAAACAAATAGCGTGTTTTTAAGAAACAATATCTATCAAAAGATTGACACTTGTTTATAACTGGTTTAAATGTGAAATTACATCCAATGTCCAACATTGTATTAAATTGTAAAAATATATTCTAAATATACTTTAAAACCACTCAAATTAATAATTTATCACTATTAATTATTTCGATTAAAAAAGTTGTTTTTTAATTATAATTTAGTAATTTTCACTATTCATTAGAATATGAAAGTTATCCGAAAAGTACCAAAATTTCACCTTAGGCTAAATTCGATACTCCGAATCCAAAAATAAAGTTCATTTTGAAAAATAAGATTTACTGGATTTCAAAAAGTGGTTATTACTATTCATAACGGCTAGTTTTAATAATATTTTTATAGCATATCGTTGTTTAGTGAAACTCGGTATTGCGTACTACACACGCTATCGAGGAAGGTCGCGATTGCGTGTAATGCAAGGCAAGTCAAGGATGTGTGTTGTGCAAGCTCCTTTTGGTGTAGCGTACAACACAAGACATTAATAAAAAAGAATACTTTTCATAAAATCTCGGGCTGTTACAACCGCGGTCCCAAGACAGCTCCGATTGACATGCCGTGTTTCCGAACATTTCAAAATTAACCCACACTTTATTGTTGTCTGATTTCATGGAATTCTAAGGTTGTTCGACCGATTTTGACCACTCCACGCACACTTTTCAAGCTCGCCAAACACCTAAAAAACATATATTCAGCCGCTCCGCACAAAACACAAATCTAAATGACATAAATTCTCCTCCTTCACCTCACGAATAATAATTAGGGTGTTTTCGTGTGATTTAAAGTCATTCTGATGTCATTCGGCATGCATTTGATCGTAAAACCAATCTTTTGGCCATTTACAACACGCGGAGTGCATTTTCGGCCAGCACGGTCACACGACACCTTCAATTGATGTGTCGTCTAACTTACTATTTCAAAATTCAACCACCATTTGTTGTCGTCAGATTTCAGGGCATTTCAAGGTCATTCGGCTAGTTTTGACCACCCCACGCACGCTTTTCAAGCACGCCAAACGTCGAAAAAACACATATTCAGCCGTTCCATGCAAAACGCGCATCCGAATGACGTTACATCTCCTCTTACACCTCACGAATAATAATTAGGGCGTTTTAGCATGATTTCAAGTCATTATGATGTCGTTCGGCTTGCATTTGACCGTTAAATGCATGTTTTGGCCATTTACGACACACAGAGTACATTGTCGGCCAGTGCGATCACACGACACCTCCGATTGATGTGTCTTCTGGCCGACCATTTTATAATTCACCCAACTTTTGCTGTCGTCTGATTTAATGTCATTCCGAGGTCGTTCGGCTGGTTTCGACCACCCCATGCACGCTTTTCAAGCGCACTAAACACCTAAAAAACACATATTCAGCCGTGTCGTGCAATCCGTGCATCCGAATGATGTGTCGTCTCCTCATACACCTCAAGAATAATAATTATGGTGTTTTAGTGTCATTTTAAGTCATTATGATGTTGTTCGATATGAATTTGACCTTTAAATACATGTTTTGGCCCTTTACGACATGCGAAGTGCGTTTTCGGCCACCATGGTCACACGACACCTCCGATTGACATGAAGTCTAGCTGACCATTTCATAATTAACCCACCCTTTGTTTTCATCTGATTTCTTGGCATTACGAGGTCGTTCGGACTGTTTCAACCACCCCACGCACGATTTTCAAGCGCGCCAAACACCTAAAAAACACATATTCAGCCATGCCACGCAAACCGTTCTTTCGAATGACATGTCATCTATGACAACCCTGATTTTTATTACAACTTAAGCATGCTTTATTACATAAAACATAACTTGATACAACAAAGAAGATCAAGAGGTTTAGTGTCTTTGGGGCTTAGGATCATTACATATAAACTTTAAACTTGAAAAACATCATCTTTATTGAAAACTTCCTTTACATGACCACTACATTCCTTCGTACTTATCATTGCATGGGATAACCTGAGGACATGCATAAGAAAAGGGTGATCTATAAAGCCCAGTAAGGGAGTACACAATGAATAATATGAGGAGTAAAATACATGTTAGGAAATAGGAACATCAATAGAGAATTAGAGTAATATGAACATAAAGGCATGATAAAGCATGATAACTATAACATGGAAATGTGGCAACAACACATAACATTAAATTAGCATGAGCCAAGGCTCATTGCACATGGAGCATGAGTAAACCCTCATTGCACTTGAAGCACGAGTAAACCCTCATTTCACTTGAATTAGCATGAGTCAACACTCATTTCACATGACGTATCATGATACTATACTTTACCCAATGCATTGGAGCGCTATGAAGGGCGCACCCTTCTTAAACATTTCATTTCATGCATAAGTGTGCCACATGGATCATAAAACATGGATTCATAAAACATAATCATTTATTCCACGATAAAGAAATGTGGAATTCATACATGAAACTTTATAATCAATAAGTAAATGTGCATAAAGGTTAATACCCTTGATGGAGAAATGGGCATGGTATTCACTACACAATGATATTGGCTTAGAAAATCGGTGTGATTTCGGCAGCGTAACGGCGTGACATAAGAATTCATAAAAAATGTTGATGAGATAGAAAGGGGTTCCTAATAATATTTACATTTAATGGAAATTAAGGAGGTCATATAGATATATGTACCAACAATTGAAAAGGAATTTAGATTCATGATACAAAAGTATTGCTTGAATATAAAAGAGGAGAAAAAGTTTTCTTTCAGAATTTCGGCATAGTAACGGGTGTACATGGGAGGCTTTTAATGAGAGAGAAAGGGGTCTCCCATAATTCAAACAATAATAGGGAAGTATGGGAGAGGTGAGAAACCATACCCCAACATTCATAATTGAAATTAAAAGGGCAATACAACTTAAAGAAAATTGACAAAAATGAGAAAGGAAGAAAAAAACCTTACTTGGAAGTGTGCTTCCAAAGGCTAGAGAGAGGATTGTGAGAGGCTTCTTGGGATCTTGGGGCACCTTGGGAGGATTTTAAAGAGAGTATGGAAGAGGTTGGACGAACTCCAAGGGATTTTAGTGAGTAGGAAGGGGGAGCTTGGGTGGGTTTATATAGGAAAGGTGAGAGAATTCTTTATTATTTAGGTTTGGGACCCCTTATATTAAAATAATCCAAACCACAAACCATCCCATGGTATTTGCCCATGGTTTCTGGAAAAGGAAAGAGGAAAACAATATTTTACAAGTCCAAGGTCAGAACTTATTAAAAAAATAGGGTTGCTTATGTGGAGGTGAGTCACACTCCCATGGAAAATAATTTAAAAAGGCAAAGTGTTGAATAAGTCTTGAGGGCTCCATTAATGATTTGAAAAGTAAGTCAAACAAACCCAAAACCTCATTATTTTAATGATAAAACACATATTGGCCGAACATAAGGATTATGTTATTTTATTACATCACCATTGGGTCATTATGATGTCATAAAACACATTATATATTTAAATGGTATTTAATTTTTACCCAAAAATTTGACTGTCTCAGAAAATTATGAAAAATTCACCGTTGGATAATTTCGACGTCCTGATTCCAAAAATAATATTTATTTTATCTAAATATTTTTCTAAATATGTTAATTTTCACATTTAAAATAAAAACCGACATTTATAAAAAAATTCACGGGTTTTGACAGAAATGGCTTTCAAACCTTAATAAAAATTTTAAATTGCATTCATAAAATTATAAGATCATTTATACTTAATAAAACATTAATTTAATATTAATAATAATATTTTATTAAAATATTATTTAATTCAAAAATCCTTTAATTTAATAAAATATAGTTCTTAATTAAATAATAAATAAAAACACCATTTGTACTTTGAAAACTAATTACAATGTATCAAAAATGACTAGAAATTATATTCACTATTATATACAAAAATAATGTACATGAACATGGTGCTATTTATTTGTTACATAACCCCTTAAAATAGCCGCATAAGACCTAAGGGTAAGGTGTGCGATGGTGACAGACTCTTGGGGTGGCTCGGATAACATCGCTCGAGTGGTAATTTCAATCAACTTCCACTTTTCCCATAGACGATCATGTTCGAGCTTGACTTGATGAAGCTCAGCTTGGGCTTGGCCAAGGGCAAAGCCCAAAGATGCCACCTCTTTTCCGAGCTCTGACAAATGCGCTTCTTAAGGGGCAATTCTACTGGATGAGGCCATCGCTTCCTTTGTCTGAGTAGAAATGGGTTCGTTAAAGCCTTATATTTATACTACTCAGATGATCACTGTTCAACAGCTATAAAAGTAACGGTCACAAATCTTAACATAAAACTAAAGAAGTTGACATCTTATAAAAACATTTTTCATAAAGAAACATTTAACTGGATCAAGAGGGATTTTCTATTAATGAAACTTTGGGTCGTTACCATATTCCCCCTTAAGAAATTTCACCCTCGAAATTTTCCTTTTCCCACACTAAAACAAATGTGGGTAACTTAGCTTCATCATATCCTCCGACTCCCAAGTTGCTTCTTCAAACTTGTGGTTTCTCCACAACACCTTAACGAGGGGCATTGTCTTATTTCGTAGAACATTTTCTCTACGATCTAAGATCTTCACTGGTTGCTCCTCATAAGAAAGATCGTCTTCTAATTGTACCACCTCGTAAGAGAGTACATGTGAAGGGTTTGGTATTTACTTCCTTAAGAGGGATACATGGAAGACATCATGCACCTTGGCCATAGTAGGTGGAAGTGCTAGTCGATAGGCCACTGCCCCAACATGATCAAGAATCTCGAAGGGGCCGATGTACCTTGGACTTAACTTCCCTTTCTTTCCAAACCTCATGACCTTCTTCCACGGATATATGCGTAAAAACACCATGTCTCCGACTTTAAACTCAAGGTCTCATCGAAGATTATCTGCATAACTCTTCTGTCGACTTTGGGCTGCCTTGATATGCTGCTGAATGGTTTTCACCTTCTCCACCATTTCTTCGACCATTTCTGGTCCAAGCAGCTTACGTTCACTGACCTCATCCCAACATGCTAGTGTTCTACACCTTTTCCCATATAGGGCTTCATATGGTTCCATTTGGATGCTCGAGTGGAAACTATTATTATAAGATAACTCAACTAGAGGAATATGTTGATCCCATCCTCCTTTAAATCCATTGAGCACGCTCTCAACATATCCTCAAGTGTTTGGATAGTCCGCTCGGATTGGCCATCAGTTTGAGGACGATAGGCCGTACTGAAGTTCAATTCAGTATTCAGAGCATGTTGAAGACTCTTCCAAAACATAGAGGTGAATCTTGGATCTCGGTCAGAAACAATAGATAGTGGTACTCCGTGAAACTGTACCACTTCCCTGATATATATCCGTGCTAGTTGATCCAAAGAGAAATCCTCTCGAATAGCAATGAAGTGTGCAGTCTTTGTAAGACGATCCACAACAACCCAGATTGCATTGTTGCCTTTGGATGTCCTTGGAAGTCCAGTGACAAAGTCCATGGTGATGTTCTCCCATTTCTATTCTGGTATGGGCAATGGTTGCATCATCCCCTTAGACTTTTTCCTCTCTACCTTCACTTTCTGACACACGAGGCACTTTGATGTATATTCAGCGATCTCCTTCTTCATATTATCCCACCAAAAGTTTTCTCGGAGATCTCGATACATCTTTGTGCTCCCTGGGTGAATAGAGAAATTTGAACTATGTGCATCATCCAAAAGTTCCTTCTTCAGCTCCGAACTTGATGGAATACATATTCTTTTCCCAAACCACACAATTCCTTCTTCATTGACATTAAACTCTGAGGATTTTCCCTTTTTGATAGCTTCCACTTTTTCTTGGATTCCTGCATCATCCTTTTGAGAATCCTTTAACCTTTCCAAAAGAGATGGTTGCACAATCATTTGTGAAAGGATTAATGATGTTCCCTTCTTTATGATTCCCACATCCATCTTCATTAAGTCTAAGAAGATTGGATCCTTTTCAATTCTCATCATTGATAGAATCGCTGGATCCTTTCTACTTAGGGCATCCGCCACCTTGTTCGCCTTCCCAGGGTGGTAATGTATTGAATAGTCATAATCCTTGATGAGCTCTATCCATCTTCTCTGGCGCATATTAAGCTCTTTCTGTGTGAATATATATTTAAGACTCTTGTGGTCAGTATATATCTCACATTTCTCTCCATAGAGATAATGCCGCCATATTTTTAAGGCAAAGATCACCGCCGCCAACTCCAGATCATGCGTTGGATAGTTTCACTCATGGATTTTCAACTGCCTTGAGGTATAGGATATCACTTTATCATTATGCATCAGCACACATCCTAAGCCCTTCTTTGAAGCATCACTGAATACCACAAAAGCTTCCCACTTGTGGGTAAAGTCAGCACAGGTGCAGTGATAAGCCTCCTTTTCAACTCCTTGAAGCTTTCTTCGTATTCATCACTCCAAGAAAACTTTACTCCCTTTCGAGTTATCTTGGTAAGAGGGTTGGACAGTCGTGGGAAATTTCTCACAAATCATCGATAATATCCAGCTAACCCCAAGAAGCTACGGATATCAGTTACCGATGTTGGCCTCGGCCATCCCTCAATTGCATCTGTTTTGGAGGGGTCCACAGATATCCCATTTCTTGTGATGATATGGCCCAAGAATGAGACTTCCTTCAACCAAAACTCACACTTTATGTACTTTGCATAGAGCTTCTCCTTGCGCAAAGTCTCTAGTACAGTTTTGAAATGCTCCTCATGGTCCTCCTTGGTTTTGGTGTATATTAGAATATCATCTATAAAGACTACCACAAATTTGTCAAGGTTATCTCTAAAGACTCTATTCATCAAGTCCATGAATATTGCTGGAGCATTGGTGAGTCCAAAAGGCATTACTATGAATTCATAATGCTCGTACCTTGTACGAAAAACAGTCTTGGGGATATCTTCCTTCTTCACCCTTACTTGATAATATCCCGACCGCAAGTCCACCTTGGAGACGTATTGTTCTCCACGCAGCTGATCAAACAAGTCATCTATTCTTGGGAGAAGATACTTGTTCTTTATCATGATTTTGTTAAGTTCACGATAATCGATGCAAAGCCGCATTGACCCATCCTTCTTCTTGACGAAGAGGACTGGTGCACCCCATGGTGATGCACTTGGGCATATAAACCCTTTATCCAGATTCTCCTATAGTTGTTTCTTCAGCTCTTAAAGCTCAACAACAGCCATTCTATATGGAGTCTTGGATATTGGTAGTGCCCCAGGTATAAGTTCAATTGAGAACTCAACATCTCTTCTTGGAGGAAGACCTGGAAGTTCCTCAGGAAATACTTCAGTGAATTCCCTCACAATAGGCATTTCTTCAAGGGTGGTTTCTTCCTTGGACTCAATCATCTGAGCCAGATATACGTGCTCATAAGGCAGTAATATCCATGCTTGAGATGATGGAGCTAAAGGAGATTCATCTTCCTCCTGACACTTGTAAAGAATCGGGGGTCGATTCTCCATATGGAGTGTGATTTCCCTCTCCCGACAATTTATGTTGGCTCTATATAAGGAAAGACAATCCATGCCAAGAATTGCATCAAATTCCACCAAAGGGAGTTTGACAAGGTTCGCCGGGAAATTCAATCCACAGATTATAACAGGGGAGGACTTATATTCATGGGATGCAATGATTGCCCCATTTTCCGTACTCACCGACATCTTTACTTCCAGGATTTGTGGTGGTGCTGGGATTGTTCTACTAAACATTCGAGATATAAAAGAATGCGTAGAACCTGAATCAAAAAGTACGTTCGCTATTCTTGAATGAATAACTAGCATACCTGTCACCACTTCATTGTCGGGGTTCACTTCGGTAGAAGTGATGGAAAAAGCTCTTCCTTGCTGTGTTGGAGGTTGCTGGTTGCCTCCGATAACCCTTGGATTAGGGCACTGATTCGCAAAATGACCTAGTTCTTTGCATTTGTAGCATTGAACAACGCGTTGAGGTTCGAACGGAGCGTTCCTCCCCTCTGTCGCAGCCGCGGGTCCTTCTTGCCGACAGTTAATAGCTAGGTGCCCTTCTCTTCCACACCTAAAGCATTTTCTCGTCCCCCTAAGGCAATTTCCAGGGTGCTTCTTTCCGCACTTTTGGCAAGTGGGGTGCTAGAACTTCTTAGAACAGTTGGACTTATCCATCGGACCACCAGCATTGAAGTCCACCTTCCGCTTCTTGTCCCCATGATACCCCTGTGATTCTCTGATCTCCATTTCAACCTTGAGGGCACATCGGACAACTTCCTCATAGCTGTCGAAGTCACGAATCGCTAATGCTTTCCGCAAGCTAGGCTTCAGCCCACCAAAGAAGCGGTCAATCTTGCATTCGGGGGTAACAAAAAAGCCGGAAGCGTATCGTGAAAGCCTTGTGAAGTTTGCCTCATACGCTCCCACAGATTCTTCATCTTTCTGCTTGAGGGAAAGGAAGTCCCTTTCCATCTTAAGACGGAGGGTGCACGGAAAATATTTATCGAAAAACATCTTCCGGAATTCCTTCCATTCCAAAGCCTCGATCTCCTCCTCAGACTTTGTATTTTTGTTCAACGTCCACCATTGATCAGCTTCACCCTCCATACGATAAGACTCCAGGAGAACCTTCTCTTGTTCAGAACATTGAAGGATAGAGAAGATCTTTTCAATGGAGTTGATCCATTGCTCAGCGATCGTGGGATCAGATGATCCACTAAAAGTAGGAGGCCTTTGTCTCATGAAGCTCTCGATAGCGACTTGTTCTTTCTTAGGGGGGGTCGAACGTTCCTCTTGACCTGTTTTTCTATTCAAAACTTGAGTTAGCTAAGAGAGAAGCGTGACAAAGTTTGCGATTCCCGCTCCCATTGGATTGGGCATCTCATTAGTACAATCATCACACTGATATTCACAAGGGTTGTTAGCCTGAGTTCTCCTATTACCGGCCATTGTCTGGAATAAAAGGAAAGTTAGGGGTAACACATAAAGGGTAATCCAAAGAAAAAAGATGATGACTTATAAATAAACTTTAATCTCTTTAACTCATGAGTCTATAGGATTCAATCCAGGCTTATCATGATCTTCCTTATGACATATATTCTTAGGGGCATTTTTCCCTTAATAAGGGTTCATAATAAGATTGTGAATTTATCAAAACATATCCCCTGGGAGTTTCGTAACCAAGAGTGCAGCAAGTCTCGTTGTCGTGCACCAATTCCCATTTGAGTCTAGCTCAAAGCAGTGTTTTCAGGTTTTACCCCTAGGATACATCTGTTCCAGAGCCGCCTCTACCTGCTCGTATCCAGACAGGGATGTATTTGTTTGATAAACCACTTACTTAGTATTTACCAAAACTTAGGGATGTTTTTATTATGCTTAGTCTTGTATCTAAGGCTTTACTAGGGTTTCCTAATCCCAAAAATAACTAAACCTATCCTCTGATACCAACTATGACAACCCTTCTTTTTATTACAAATTAAGAATGCTTTATTACATAAAACATAACTTGATACAACAAAGAAGATCGAGAGGTTTAGTGTCTTTGGGGATTAGGATCATTAAATAAAAACTTTAATCTTGAAAAACATAATCTTTATTGAAAACTTCCTTTACATGACCACTACATTCCTTCCTACTTAGCATTGCATGGGATAACCTGAGGACATGCACAAGAAAAGGGTGAGCTATAAAGCCCAGTAAGGGAGTACACAATGAATAACATGAGGAGTACAATACATGTTAGGCAATAGGAACATCAATAGAGCATTAGAGTAATATGAACATAAAGGCATGATAAAGCATGATAACCATAACATGGAAATGTGGCAACAACACTTAACATTGAATTAGCATGAGCCAAGGCTCATTGCACATGGAGCATGAGTAAACCCTCATTGCACTTGAAGCACGAGTAAACCCTCGTTGCACTTGAATTAGCATGAGTCAACACTCATTGCAGATGACATATCATGATACTATACTTTACCCAATGCATTGGAGCGCTATAAAGGGCGCACCCTTCTTAAACATTTCATTTCATGCATAAGTGTGCCACATGGATCATAAAACATGGATTCATAAAACATAATCATTTATTCCATGATAAAGAAATGTGGAATTCATACATGAAACTTTATAATCAATAAGTAAATGTGCATAAAGGTGAATACCCTTGACGGAGAAATGGGCATGGTATTCACTACACAATGATATTGGCTTAGAAAATCGGTGTGATTTCGGCAGCGTAACGGCTTGACATAAGAATTCATAAAAAAGGTTGATGAGAGAGAAAGGGGTTCCTCATCATATTTACATTTAATGGACAGTAAGGAGGTCATATAGATACATGTCCCAACAATTGAAAAGGAATTTAGATTCATGATACAAAAGTATTGCTTGAATATAAAAGAGGAGAAAAAGGTTTCTTTCGGAATTTCGGCATAGTAACGGGTGTACATGGGAGGCTTTTAATGAGAGAGAAAGGGGTCTCCCATCATTCAAACAATAAGAGGGAAGTATGGGAGAGGTGCGAAACCATACCCCAACATTCATAATTGAAATTAAAAGGGAAATACAACTTAAAGAAAATTGACAAAAATGAGAAAGGAAGAAAAAACCCTTACATGGAAGTGTGCTTCCAAAGGCTAGAGAGAGGCTTGTGAGAGGCTTCTTGGGAGCTTGGGGCACCTTGGGAGGATTCTAGAGAGAGTAGGGCAGAGGTTGGACGAACTCCAAGGGATTTTAGTGAGGAGGAAGTGGGAGCTTGGGTGGGTTTATATAGGAAAGGTGAGAGTTTTTCTTTATTATTTAGGTTTGGGACCCCTTATATTAAAATAATACAAACCACAAACCATCCCATGGTATTTGCCAATGGTTTCTGGAAAAGGAAAGAGGAAAACAATATTTTACAAGGCCAAGGTCCAAACTTATTAAAAAAATAGGGTTGCTTATGTGGAGGTGAGTCACACTCCCATGGAAAATAATTTAAAAAGGCAAAGTGTTGAATAAGTCTTGAGGGCTCCATTAATGCTTTGAAAAGTAAGTCAAACAAACCCAAAACCTCATTATTTTAATGATAAAACACATATTGGACGAACATAAGGATTATGTTATTTTATTACATCACCATTGGGTCATTATGATGTCATAAAACACATTATACATTTAAATGGTATTTAATTTTTACCCAAAAATTTGACTGTCTCAGAAAATTATGAAAAATTCACCGTTGGATAATTTCGACGTCATGATTCCAAAAATAATATTTATTTTATCCAAATAATTTTCTAAATATGTGAATTTTCACATTTAAAATAAAAACTGACATTTATAAAAAAATTCACGGGTTTTGACAGAAATGGCTTTCAAACCTTAATAAAAATTTTAATTGCATTCATAAAATTATAAGATCATTTATACTTAATAAAAAATTAATTTAATATTAATAATAATATTTTATTAAAATAATATTTAATTCAAAAATCCTTTAATTTAATAAAATATAATTCTTAATTAAATAATAACTGAAGACACCATTTGTACTTTAAAAACTAATTACAATGTATCAAAAATGACTAGAAATTATATTCATTATTATATACAAAAATAATATACATGAACATGGTGCTACTTATTTGTTAAATAACCCCTTAAAATAGCCGCATAAGACCTAAGGGTAAGGTGTGCGATGGTGACAGACTCTTGGGGCGGCTCGGATAACATCGCTCGAGTGGTAATTTCAATCAACTTCCACTTTTCCTGTAGACGATCACGTTCGAGCTTGACTTGATGAAGCTCAGCTTGGGCTTGGCCAAGGGCAAAGCCCAAAGACGCCACCTCTTTTCCGAGCTCTGAAAAATGGGCTTCGTAAGGGGCAATTCTATTGGATGAGGCCATCGCTTCCTTTGTCTGAGTAGAAATGGGTTCGTTAAAGCCTTATATTTATACTACTCAGATGATCACTGTTCAATGGCTATAAAAGTAACGGTCACAAATCTTAATGTAAAACTAAAGAAGTTGACATCTTATAAAAACATTTTTCATAAAGAAACATTTAACTGGATCAAGAGGGATTTATTATTAATGAAACTTTGGGTCATTACATCATCTCCTCGTACACCTCAAGAATAATAATTAGGGTGTTTTAGTGTGATTTCAAGTCATTATGATGCCGTTAAGCATGTATTTTACTGTAAAACCCATGTTTTGGCCATTTACGACACGCGGAGTGCATTTTCGTCCAGCACAGTTACATTACACATCCGATTGACGTACCGTCTGGCTGACCATTTCACAATTCACCCACCCTTTTTGTCTTCTGATTTCATGGAATTTTGAGGTCGTTGGGCCGGTTTGACCATCCCACACATGCTTTTTAAGCGCGCCAAACTCCTAAAAAACAGATATTCATCTGTGTCGTGCAAAACGCCCATCTGAATGATGCGTCGTCTGCTCGTACACCTCAAGAATAATAATTATGGTGCTTTCGTGTGATTTAAAGTCATTCCTATGTCGTTCAGTATGCATTTTACCATTAAACGCATGTTTTGGCCATTTACGACACGCAGAGTGTGTTTTCGGCCAGCGCGATAACACGACACCTCCGATTGACGTGATGTTTAGCCGACCATTTTACAATTCACCCACCCTTTGTTGTCGTCTATGTTCGTGGCATTTTGAGGTCGTTCGGCAGGTTTCAACCACCCCACGCACGCTTTTCAAGCGCGCCAAACACATAAAAACACATATTCACCATGCCGTGCAAACCACACATTCGAATGACACGCCGTCTCCTTGTACACCTATAAAATAATAATTAGGGTGTTTTCGTGTGATTTCAAGTCATTCTGATGTCGTTCGGCATGCATTTGACCGTAAAACCCATGTTTTGGCCATTTACGACACCCGGAGTGCGTTTTTTGCCACCGCAGTCACACGACACTTCTGATTGACGTGTTGTCTAGATGACCATTTCATAATTCACCTACCATTTGTTTTCGTCTGATTTCATGGCATTCCAAGGTTGTTTGACCTGTTTTGACCACCCCACGCACACTCTTCAAGCACGATAAACACCTAAAAAACACATATTATGCCATGTCGCGCAAACCGTGTGTCCAAATGATGTTCCTTCTCCTCGTACACCTCATGAATAATAATTAGGATGTTTTCGTGTGATTTCAAATCGTTCTGATGTCGTTCGGTGTGCATTTTATCGTTAAACGCAGGGTTTGTCCATTTACGACACGTGGAGTGCGTTTTCGGCCAGCACGGTCAGACGACACCTCCAATTGACGTGTTGTATGGATGACCATTTCACAATTCACCAATCCTTTGTTTTCGTCAGATTTCATTGAATTCTGAGGTTGTTCTTCCAGTTTCGACCACCACATGCACGCTTTTCAAGCGCGCCAAACACCTAAAAAACACATATTCAATCATCCTGCACAAACCACGCATCCGAATGTCATTCTGTCTCCTCTTACACCTCATGAATAATAATTAGGATGTTTTTGTGTGATTTCAAGTCATTCTAATGTCGTTCGGTATGCATTTGAACGTTAAATGCATGTTTTGGCCATTTAGGACATGCAAAGTCTGTTTTCGGCCACTGCAGTCACACAACACCTCTGATTGATGTGCCATCTGGCCGATCATTTCACATTTCACCCACCCTTTGCTGTCGTCAGATTTCATGGAATTCCGAGGTCGTTTGGCCAGTTTCGACCACCCCACACACGCTTTTCAAGCACACCAAACACCTAAAAAATACATATTCAGTTGTTCTACTCAAACTGAACGTCTGAATGACATGTCGTCTCCTTGTACACCCCACGAATAATAATTAAGGTGTTTTAAGGTGATTTCAAGTCATTCCGATGTCATTTGACATGCATTTGACCATAAAACCCATGTTTTGGCCATTTACGACACACGAAGTGCATTTTTGGCCAGCACGGTCACACGACACCTCCGATTGATGTGCCGTTTGGCCGACCATTTCAAAATTCTCCCACCCTTTGTTTTCATGTGATTTCCTGGAATTCTGAGGTTGTTCGGCTGGTTTGACCCTGCCTCGCACGCTTTCCAAGCGCGCCAAACACCTAAAAAACACATATTCAGCCATGCCTCCAATACCGCGCATCCGAATGACGTTCCATCTCCTCGTACACCTCATTAATAAAAACTAGGGTGTTTTAGTGTGATTTCAAGTCATTCTAATGTCATTCGGCATGCATTTGACTGTTAAACGCATGTTTTGGCCATTTATGACATGTGGAGTGCATTTTCGGCTAGCGCGGTCACACGAAACCTCTGATTGACGTGTTGTGTAGTAGACCATATCAAAATTCACTCACCATTTGTTGTCATTTGATTTCATGGCATTCCGAGGTCATTTGGCTGGTTTTGACCACCCACGCATGCTTTTCAAGTGCACCAAACACCTAAAAAACACATATTTAGCCGTGCCATGCAAACCGTGCTTCTGAATGACATGTCATCTCCTCGTACACCTCATGAATAATAATTAGGGCGTTTTCATGTGATTTCAAGTCATTCCAATGTTTTTCGGCATGCATTTGACTGTAAAACCCATGTTTTGGCCATTTACGACACGCGGACTACGTTTTTGGCCATCGCGGTCACACGACACCTCCGATTGATGTTATGTCTAGCTGACCATTTCAAAATTCACCCACCCTTTGTTATCGTCTAATTTCATGGAATTCTGAGGTTGTTCGGCCAGTTTTGACCACCTCATGCACGCTTTTCAAGCGCGCCAAAAATCTAAAATACACATATTCTGTCATGCCGTGGAAAACGCATGTCCGAATGACGTGTCGTCTCTTCCTAACCCTCACGAATAATAATTATGGTGTTTTCGTGTGATTTCAAGTCATTATTATGTCATTCGGCATGCATTTGACCGTTAAATGCATGTTTTTGCCATTTATGACACGTGAAGTGCTTTTTTGGCCAGCACGGTCACACGACACCTCCGATTGACGTGCTATCTAGCCAACCATTTTACAATTCACCCACCCTTTACTATCGTATGATTTCGTGGCATTTCGAGGTTGTTCGGTTGGTTTTGACCACACCATGCGCACTTTTCAAGCGTGCCAAACACCTAAAAACACATATTCAGCCGTGCCGTGTAAACCATGCGTCCTAATGATGTTTCGTATCCTCATATACCTCAAGAATAATAATTAAAGTGTTTTTGTGTGATTTCAAGTCATTCCAATGTCGTTTGGTATGCATTTGACTGTTAAACACATGTTTTGGCCATTTACGACACGCAAAGTATTTTTTCAGACACTGCGATCACACGACACCTCCAATTGATGTGCTGTCTATCCAACCATTTTACAATTCACCCACCCTTTATTGTCGTCTGATTTCAGGGCATTGCAAGGTCATTTGGTAGGTTTCAACCACCCCACGCATGCTTTTCAAGTGCGCCAAACACCTAAAAAACACATATTCAGTCGTGCTATGAAAGCCGCATGTCCAAATGATGTGTCGTCTCCTCGTACACCTCAAGAATAAAAATTTGGATGTTTTTGGGTGATTTCAAGTCATTCCAATGTCGTTCGGTATGCATTTGACCGTTAAACGCATGTTTTAGCCATTTACGACACACATAGTGCGTTTTCGACCACCACAGTCACGCGACACCTCTGATTGACGTGTCGTCTAGGTGAACATTTCAAAGTTCACCCACCCTTTGTTTTTGTCTGATTTCATGGAATTACGAGGTTGTTCGGCTAGTTTTTACCACCCCACTCACGATTTTCAAGTGCGCCAAACACCTAAAAAACACATATTCAGTCATGCTGTGCAAACCGCATGTCCGAATGACGTGTCGTCTTTTTTTACACCTCACAAATAATAATTAAATATCTTTCCTAAAGTATCTACACAATATGAATGTGTTTGGTTGGTTTTCAGTATGTCAGTTGTTTTTTTCACTTAAAATGATGTCCATTTCAAAGAAATGTGAGACACTTTTAGTGGTACCAGCCACACCACACCTCAAATTGAGGCAAGGTTAACTCGTACATGTCAAAAATGACCCATGGATCATTTTCCTAAAGTTTCAACAGAATCCAAATGTGTTTGGTCAGTTTTATGTATTCCAGTTGTTGTTTTCAGTTAAAATCTTATCCATTTCAAATAAAAGTGAGATATTTTGAGTGGTGTCGGCCACACCGGCCCTCAGATTGAGGCGGGGTTGACTTTTACACATCACATATTACCCATGGATCATTTTCCTAAAGATTCAACAGAATCCAAAATCCTTTGGTCGGTTTTCTATATGTCAGTTGTTATATTCACTTAACATGATGTCCTTTTGAAAAAAAGAGAGACTTTGAGTGGTACCGGCCACACCACACCTCAAATTTAGTTTAGGTGGACGCTTATACCTCAAAAATGACCCATGGACTGTTGTGTTTAAGTATCAATACAATCTTAATGCATTTGGTTGGTTTTCCGTATGCTAGTTGTTTTTACATAAAAGTGTATCTATTTTAATCAAAATAAAGACACTTTGAGTGGTACTGGCCACACTGTGCCTCGGATTGAGGTGGGTGGGGGGGATATCTGAGGGGTTGTCCAGGGTCTAGGGAGGAGGGTGGGGGTGGGGGGCTGTCTGGGGTGCAGAAATGAGGGTGGGTAATGTATCTAAAACTCTATCTAGGTATCATACCTCGAATTCTGACAGGACTGCGAACCGCCGCAGGGTGACATCCTGGAGCAAGGCCAAATCATGGAATTACCATGGCATGATCGCAGCGTGACTACGACGTCACCGTGGAGTGACCGCGGCGTGACTGCGGCGTGACCGCGACGTGATCGTGGCATGAATGCGGCCTAATCGCAGCGTGTTGGCCCAGTACAGCGACATTCGCAGGGAAACATCTTCTGGCCAGGATTACAAATAAATCCTATGTATTTGTCCTTCGCATTATAGAAACTGATCTTATGTTATAAAAAAAAGACTATTGATTCGGGATTGTGGTATGATAAAGATATATATTTTATATTCATTGTTGTTAAAAGTGGTACTAGGTAGTTGAAACTACTAATTGAGAGTCATATTATCACACCCTAAACTATCACTGTGAGTTTTTGTAGACATCACACCACCATTGGAGGGGTTTTATTATAAAAACATGACTTTATTTATCAAATGAAACAATTATATTAAAGAAAACTTATTCAAGATATGCAATTCAATATAATTTTGCAGAATTAAGAAAGAAGCTAAATTAAATTTAAAGCATTCTTAAATTAATGAGGCTTCCATATTTGGTCAAAAATAAAGAGTTATACTGAATTCAAAAATATCCACACCAAAGTGAAAAACTAGGTTCAAAAATAAAGAGTTATACCGTGTGTAC
The DNA here is from genome assembly GCA_963277665.1 of Viscum album. Lineage (NCBI taxonomy): Eukaryota > Viridiplantae > Streptophyta > Magnoliopsida > Santalales > Viscaceae > Viscum > Viscum album. The sequence continues at coordinate 1,579,413,677 of OY728128.1, read as the reverse complement.
ATTCCCATGTACATTCCCAGGACACTAGATTATCGTAGACATCATGTCAACCGTTATACACCCCATGTGAACCCTTATACCATATCGTCATTATTACAACCATTAAAAACAACTTTGTAAAAAAAATCACATGTCAAAGATAATCAATTTTAACATAAATCAATAATAATATTGGATATATCAAGTAAAATGAAGTCATACTATATTACATCCTAATTGACCACCCTCAACCATGATTAATGACCACAAAGATCCCCTTTCGGCCAAATCAAAAGTGAAAACAACATCACTTATAATCAAATTGAACATAAATCAATAATAATATTGGATATATCAAGTAAAATTAAGTCATACTATATTACATCCTAAATGTCCACCCACAACCGTGATTAATGACCACAAAGATCCCCTTTCGGCTAAATCAAAAGTGAAAACAAAAACAAATAATTGTAGAAAAACAAAATCAAGGAATCACTTATGGATTTGATGTGTAGAAGAAAAAAATTCCTTGATTGAAGATGGATTGATATGTGGAATAAGTTTGGTCAGAGGAAGATTTTATTTAGGGTGTGGAGCAGAACTGCAATCGAGCGGAGGGGGAATGGATGCCCAATCTAGATTTAGGGTAAATTTTTCCCAACTATTTTTATAAACCGTTGGTAATGTATGTCTTTACCAACAGTTTAAGTAAACCATTGGTAAAAAAGTGATATGGAAGGCCTTTACCAATGGTTTTGAAAAACCATTGGTAAAAGCGTGTATAAAATCATCTATACCAATGGTTTACATAAACTGTTGGTATAGATATCCATTCCAAACGGTTTACATAAACCGTTGGGTTTTAAGTGTTGGTAAAAGTGTCATTTCCATTAGTGGTGGTTTAATAATTATTCAAGGAAGCCTAAATCATTTTCATGTTGGTGGAAGAATAAAATGAAAACAAGATATACACACCATGTACATTGAATGTATACACCGTGTAGTTTTCATTTTGGAAAGGAAATGAAAAACAAGTACACGCTGTGTATTAATGATTACACACTGTGTAGTTTTCCAGTCAGGATTTTGAGGAAATAATATTGTTTTATTAAATGATATTTATTATAATCAGTGTGGGACCATATAAAATAATTAATTATTTGATATGGGGGTTTTCAATAAGAGTTAATGAAATTAATAAAATGCGTAACACATTTATTTATTGTCATAACTCTATAACACTTGTCAATGAATTAATGATTCAAAAAAGGGTTTTCAATAAGAGTTAATGAAATAAATAAAATGTGTAACACATTTATTTATTGTCATAACTCTATAACCTCAAACCCACTTATAAATATCCTCACAACCCCAACACTTTTCCCTAATCATTGTGCACAAAAAATCTGAAGAATTCTCTCAAGGCTGAAAGAACTCCTTCCTCCAAGTACGCTCTTAAGACTGAGAGAGATCTTCCCCTATTAGATCAAGGCGATCTAAGGCGGACAACACAAGAAAAGGATTCTCCATGCTAGTACCCAAAGATTCCTTTGGAGATGTTTAGAGATACGGGGTGCACATGTGGATCGCCACTAGAAGAAGTCTACACTTGGCTTTTGTGATGCAATGACAAATCACATCGAAACGTGATCTGAAATATCAATGAATAAAGAACGCCATAAAAGGTACTTATTTTCAATTAATTAAATTAATTATAATCAACCTATGACGATCCTCCTTGTGTGGTTCTGGGACTATTCTTCTTATTTGTCTATTTCTGTGATTCCATCCGTGGAGTCTGGCGTTTATTGTTGTATTGATCCCGGATTGATCATTACTAATGACAAAAAGACAAGTGGGCACATCTGCCCAAGAGCTTCAGCTTCTCCTGGGACCTTCACCTATGTGATAAATCTGGTTTCTCTCTAACATGGATGACACCATAATTTATATCCTGTTAAACTGAGCCATCACTACCATAAATTGTTTAGTTCCAATGCAATGAAAATATTTTTTTCGCATTTTAGAAGCCGAATTATGGGTATCCAGTACCCCAACTTACAACCATAGACACAAAAATTTGAAACACAAATGTTAGACAATGAAAAACAACATAGAATTACACATCATAATAACATGACTCATCTCCACATCGCATGCAGGAGTCATCTTCTCCAGTATCTGATTCCCATTCTGTATGCCTCAACAAGCTTTCACTTTGAGCCCTACTCCTATGTTGATCAAGAACAAATTGCTCTATGGTTGCCTACTTGACCACACTACCATTTTTAAAATCCAAAATCACTTCATTATTCCACTTTGAGGTAGATCTAGTCTGCATCGGTCTTAGAAGAAATGAGAAATCATTACTTGGTCTTCTTATTAGTGTAGCAGACAAAGGTGTGTTAGCTATAGTCATTATCTGTTTCCCACTTTGAACAACATCACTGAATGAACGACTGACTGGACCGCTCACATTTTCTTTCCCTCACCCAGAACGCTCCCTTCGGATTCTGACTCGCTCCCAAAAAACAGCATCAGTACACCCAGATTTGTTCCCCAGCCTCTGGTCAGGAGTGGTACACTCCATCAAGGGGAGGCACCTCTCCTCAATAGTAGTTTCCACAACGGGTTTGACATTATCCCCCAGCCTCTTATCTGTACTCTCCTCCAAAGGTAAACATCTGGCCATAGTGAGGTTGTCTCCCACAATCATGGTGCATATTTCATTCTCCAAGCATTCAACCTACTGGTCCTCCAAGACCACCTCACTAATTGAAGCTGATTCATGCCCCCTGCATTCAACCTTCTAGCCCTCCAATATCTCTGCACCACCGTCACCTCCTACAAACACATCCTCCTCCAATACTGCGGCTAACATGTCTTCAGAGAACAATTAAAACCTATTAATCAAGGATATAAAAGGTTTATCCTGAGGATCTAGAAATTTAGAATCCTTAGCGCTGACCATGGTGACCTCCTCCACAGTGTTGGGCTCCCTTCCTTCCCCAATCTGCACTGAACCCAGACCAGCCATGGAAGTAGTAGGTATTCCTAAGTCCTACCATAGCCTTTATAGAACCTTAGAGACCTTTGGATTAGCCTGGTTTTCTTTAAATAATATAGATTCTTTACACTAGAACTCAATTTCATATATTCCTAAGGATAATTTCACTCAAGAGTTTTAGAGAATTAAGTCATAAATATTTCATAACAAACACATATATTAAAAAGTGGAAACTTCTATTTAGTATACATTTTTCACACATTATAATTTTTTTAAAAATAAACACATTTTATTTTCATGATAAATATTTTTGAATTTCAACTTGAATTCTTCACTTTTTATACACATCCTTAAACCCTATGAAAAACATTTTAAAACATGGGACGAGCACAAAAATCTTAGTATGGGACATAAAAATAATAAATATATTAGTCCTATTAAAAACATGATAAATCATAAAATAATAAACTTAATCATTTTATTCATTAATAATATGAAATAGTTCTTTTTAATATTAAAAAAATGTTTTACTCAAATAAAAACTTAAAAACCATAAAATACAATTAAAAACCCTTTTTTGGAAACTTAGAGCATCATATTTATAACTCATTTTAAAACCATGTCAGAAATGACTAGATCCCAATTAAATACATTGGAGAAACCACACTAATTATCTCTCTCATTATTTACTTTGATGAAAAGAAACATTATCCAATGCATTAGATTTCTATAATGGGGCTGACCCATCATATAAGATTTATCATGCTCACCAATTCACCATGAGATCTAATTGGGATCAACCCATCATATAAGATATATCAGGATCACATGTTAATAATATATAATGATCAAGTACAATATCATGTATATTTTTTTTATTCTTGCACCTTTTTATCACAAAACTTTGGAAAGTATCTTTTAAACAAATATGGTAAAAACTTTCAGATATTAAAATAACATTCTGTAAAAAACCCATTTTCAAAAATAAAATAATCTGAATGAAGGGAATGAGGGATTTTATTTGAGGAAAAATGAAATTTTTTAATGGAATCAAAATTTCAAATAAGGGTTGTGGTGGTGGGAAAATCCATTGATTCTATATATGTTAAAATATAACATTCCTTTTGCGTTTTTATAAATAATGTTAAAAAAATATGTAATTTTTTTTTGAAAACCATTGAAATAAAGTAAAAAAGAGACATCAAATGTCCTTTATAATTATTTTTTTTACATATAAATACATTAATATTTATTTAAAATATGGAAATAGGTTAAAAAAGTTGGAATGATAACTTTGAAAGTGTATTTTTATAAAAATCCTCTTACCTCGAGTTTAACTCATTGCGTACATTATTTATTTACCTAAATAATAAAATTTTGTTAATTATTTACTTTATTAAGAACATTTTTCAGGTTTCTTATTTTTTTTATTTCCATGTTATAATCACTTACTCAATATTTTAAGTTTATGTCATAAGTTTTGAGGATATTCAAATTATATGTCCAAAATGACTTTGATTGGTTGAATATGATCAAACTGTCATTGTTGAATCATATACAGAATAGTAATTATAAAATAATTATCATTTTTTGTTATAAATTATGATTTCAAAACCAACGATGAAATATGGTTATGAAAAATTAAATACATTACAATCATGGAGATAATAGGCTGTATGCACGAATGAGTAGTGTTTCAATTTTGCAACAATCATTATGGAAGGAAGATAATAATTATTTTATCTTAAAAAAATATCATAAATATAATATTTAATTAAATACACTTATATATATCATCCATGTGATTTGGGGATGAGAAATGAGTCACATTTCCTCATGGAGGTGGTAGTCCACACATACGCATGAACGTTATTATCATTTTTTATGAATGAAAAACTAAGAAAATAGATGATATATTACTTCTATAGAATGATTAATATTTCATTAATATCATATATATACATTAAATCTATCATTATAACCAATCATTAGTGGCTGTTATGGAAAATGAATTATATCATTTCACGAGGTGGTAGTTCATCAGACACAAGGACGATGGTATCATTTCCAGTTTTTATGGAAGAAGAGATGAATATTGGATATTACCTTAATATAAAAGATTTAAGTATATGTGTAAGATCTAGGAATTTTCATGAGTCATCTAGGGAAAATTTTTAGGTACTTTTTTGATGTTTTTAAGTTCTTTTGATTTGTAGTGGTGGGTTGGGGTGTGTTTGGGTGAATTTTTAAGGAAAAGTATAGGATAAAGGGCTATGCACGGTTTGCACATGATTTGAAAAATAGTGCAGCTAAACCATGTCAACAGAGAGGTCCGCATGATTTTTACATGGTTTGAAAAACCATGTGACTAAACCATGATGACCGTGAAAACCTGGATAGAGGGTTCCCCACGGTTGGCGCACAATTTTCCCTAACCGCATACCTCTACCCAAGAAATCGTGCACACGTAATTTTATATCTGAAAATAATTTTTAAAACCACCCAAACCCCTCGAGACTCCCATATATTGACCTTGTATTGGGTTTGAATTTTTTTTGATGTTCCTAGATCCTTCTAGAGGTATTTCAAGGTGATCTAAACACTGTTCTTTAAGATCGAAAGCCCAGATTAAAGATTAGCTCTCTTCTCATTAAGTGGATTTCGTCCCGTTGCTTCTCCAGTTATTTACTCTATAATCCCTTGATCTTTTCATGGAATATATCTAGTGTTACCATGGATATAAACATATGAGTTCAGATCTAGATCTAGGATTGTGGATATAGATATACATTTGTAATATCTTGATGCCTTTGATCTTAATTTTGGTTTAGGGTTTTAGATCTAAAGCTTGATCGATGAATTTGTGTCACTTGGATTTTGGGGATTTCCATTGGGCTAACATCCATCATTAAAATGAGGTAGGTGGTCTAAATCAAACTCCCATTTTCGTGATTTTGATATGGGTATGTGAGTTTATAATTTTCTAGATTCTCTTGATAACTAAATTCCTAAATTCAAGTAATTAAGAATGTGTAATTGACTTTTAATTTTCCTTAGTGATTAATTGATAATTTAGTCATGGAACAAATGAAGGGGGGGTCCCAAATAGATATTTGTTTTGGAGATTTTTTATGGGTTGAGATATTGTCATTGAGATATTGAATTTATTGTGATAAGATAATTAATTGGGGAGAATTAATTATGGAATGATGTTGGATATGAAAGACAATTAACTGTAAGAATTAATTATGTGCCATAATAATGATCTATGATAATTAATTGTGAAAATTAATTATGATAAGTTGATATTTGATATGGATAATTAATTATTAAAAACAAATTATGGAAAGATATATTTTTTGATTGATTAATTATTTGATGAGTTAATTAATGGGTTATGTGATTAGTTAATTGTTGAGTTAACTAATGTCTATTGAAGTGTTTAACTAATAATTTGATTAGTAATGGAATTATGTGGATGATTCTTGTGAATTAATGAATTATTAAATGGAATAAATTTGTGTGGTGCAAGACATGGAATTCTAGACCTATTATAAGTTTTGGACTTAGAAATGGAATTCCTCTCCAATAGTTATCCAAGATTGAGATTATAGGGTTCTAGGCATGAAGACCTACACCGAATGTGATATAGAGTGATAGGCATGGAGACCTACACTTAATGAGATTTGGGGTGATAGGCATGGTGACTTACACTTAATGAGATTTGGGGTGCTAGGCATAACTACCTACACCAAATGATTAATGATAATGAATGATGATTCAAATGGGAAACATGGATTTAAACTAGGCCTAATGTGATGATTGAAGATTAAATGAATATTTGATATCTATTTAATTTTTCATTGTATTTATTTATTCATAGAACTGCATGCACTATCTTTTGACTAGACTCATTTTAGACACCATTGGTGGTGGCCTACATAGTTGTACTCAAACCCTATTTGGACTGCCTGATCAGTACCTGAGTAGACTTCGTTGTTGTAGGATTGAATAAGGGAATGGCCCTGGGATATGTTTCTATTTGGGATTGGAGCATGGGAGAGGGAACCAGACGTGTTTCAGGACCCGTTTGGGAGTCGTTGTGTTTTTACTTTGAGTTTTATTGTAGACACTTTACACTTTCATTGTCATAGAAAGTTTTACCTTACAATTAAGTATTGTATTTTCTTGTGTGACTATTATATGACAAGGTATTATTGTGATAATTTATATTCTTCCACATTTGGTTATTGTTTTTTGCTTTAGTTGGTGTTTTAATTATGATAAAAGAGGGTATATTATCCCCAAGACTGACTTACCAGACGCTCACTACTAGTCAGCACCATCTAGCATACAAGGAGGCACTCTTGAGGGCATGTGGACAACCGGATCAGGGCACCTTTTAGTGGCACCCAGGTCCAGACGTCACAAAGTGGAATCTGAGGAGTTTTATTTTCTTTCTTCTGCTTTTTTATTACTATTTTGGAAAATGTAGATAATAGATTATGAAAAGTTAAGGCTTGGTAGTGAGATAGTGAATGGGAGTTGAAAACCCACGTACGGGAGAAAATCTAAGTACACAGGGTGGGATTTTTGTGATTGCTATTTGTCATTACAGTTGTATATTACTTCACCTTGTGTAACACACTTGTGGTGTGATGTGATATTTGTTTTTAAAATTGTTGAATTTTGATTCATGGACTAAAGAGGCATGATAATTGAGTCTATATGCATCATTCTAGTCACTTAGGGTGGTTGTGATATGCATTACTCTAGGAACTCAGAGGAAAATGGGTTGTGGGTATGTTATTGAACTTGGACTATTTTTCCTTATTGAGAGATTGAAATAATGATGCAAAATGAGATTAAATGGGTGTCTAATGAGAACCTTGATTGTTGAAATGAGTCTGATTAGTTAATTAATCGTTCAATTAATTAATTTTAGATAATGTGATTAATTAATGGTTGAGTTAATTAATGAGAATGAATGTACCCTTGTTAACTAAGACCTTGGAGTAGGATATTTAAGGGTCGTGAAAAGGCCTCAGTGTTGATGACGTGGTGAGAAAAAAGAGGGAAAGGATATGTTGAAACTTGTTATGTTAGTTTCTTCCATTATGTAAATGTTATAAGGTTGCATTATGAGACCTAAGACGTGAGTTTGGATTTGTAGAGATATGCCTCCATGATGCTTGTTTAGGGAGAGACCGAGGGGTATGTCCCGAAATGAACTTCCAGATAGGGAACTTGAGGCGCCATTGGTACAAGATGAGGAGGAAGGGGAGAAGTTTTGAGAGAACTATGCTCATTTCATGTAGTTTATGGAGATAGATTCAAGGTGGGTTCTGAAAAGCATGTCCAAGTGGACAAGGGATTTTCATCTGTAGCACCCTCCTACTTTTACAAGAGAGGGTGGAACTGAGGGAGCAGAATTCTAGATTGAATCCATAGAGATGATAATTGATCATTTAGAGACTCTATATAAGAGAAGGTCAAGTTGGCTGATTATATGATATGGGGATCAACGAAGCACTGGTGGGAAATCTAGGTATGATCTGAACAAACTAATGATATGTTATGGAAGGAATTCTTGTAGAAGTTCTTGGAGAACTTCTATCCAGAGACACTAATACAAGATATGGATTCAGAGTTTATGATTATAACTCAAGGAAACATGTCCATAATGGATTATGAAGGATGTTTCAGATATTTACATCGTTTTTCTTTAGCATTGGTGGAAGATGAAGTTTATTTGGAAAAACAAATTTAAAAAGGACATAGGTGTGAAATTAAGTCCCAGGTGAATATCATTAAGCTGAATAAATTTTCAGAAGTGGTTAATCCAGATCTCATTTTTGAGGAGAACCTAAAGGAGCCTTCCAGTACTGGACATGTAGTTGTCACTGTAGGATTAGGGAGTGTGCCTTTCGAGAGTAGGAGGCACCATTACGAGAACCTTAGTTAAGAGAGTGGAAAGAAAGTTTGACATTCAAGAAGAACAGTTGCACCAAATCCTAATCATGTGATTTTCCACCAGTTTGGTAGGAAGGGAAACTATCACACACATTTTACTTTACCATAAGTGGAGTGCCGGTTTTATGGAAAGATGGAGTAACTACAGAAGTTCTGCAGGAATCAGTAACAAGTTGGTGCTAATGGAGCAGCTACTCAGAGTCAGAGTGTGGGAAGGTCGTCTTCTACAACATATAGGTATGGCAGCTAGAGTTATTCTGGTAGATGCAGTAGAAGTGGTGGGTGTGATGCTTTTGGGTATTAGTTCCCATATCAGTAGAGTAGTGCCACTCAAGGGAGTCAGAGGACACCATAAGGAAGAGGGGTATGATAGTTACATACAATTCAACCGACACTTTTAGAGAGTGAGGCTGGTCCATAGAATGTAAGAGGTACTATACTAGTTGCTTCTTGTTTATCTATATCCTTGTTTGATACTGGTGCCTCTCATTCATTTTTAGTTTCAAATTTTGTTAATGGATTGAACATGGAGATGGAGTCCATAAGCGAGGTGATGAAAATTGATACACCATTGGGAACACGATCATTGAATATCTATTTATGCCAGGTATGTTCACTAGAGATCAGAGAGTATTGTTTTCATTGGGATATCTATGTCCTTGATATTATGGGATTTGACCTGATTGTGGGTATGGATTAGCTAGTCACATACCGAGCCCACATAAATTGTTACCACTAGAGAGTGAACTTTGTATCTCATAAAGGTGACTAGTATGTTCATCATGGAGAATGGGATATCTATGTTGGCCAAGTCAGTCCAATTAATTAGCAATTGTTATAGCTTAAAACCCATGTTTCTAGTATTTTTCTGGATGATGGAAGTGGTAGGAATGAATTTCTTCCACCAGTAGTTGAACTGTTTTAGGCTGTCTTTCCTAAAGACTTTTTAGGGTTGCCACCTGAGGGAGATGTGGAATTCACTATTGATCTAATGCTGGGGGCTGAGCTGATATTTGTTCCACATTATAGAATGGCACTGACTGAGCTTCAAGATCTCAAAATGTAGCTGGAGGAGTTGAAGGGTGAAGGGTTTATCTGTCGAAGTACATCACCTTGGGGATCACCTACTTTTTTTGCAAAGAAGTTCAACGGGAGTCTACACTTGTGTGTCGATTACCAGAAGTTGAATAAAATGTACATGAAGAACTGATATCCTATTCCATATATCAATGATCTTTTTGACCATCTGAAGGGAGATTTTGTGTTCTCAAATATCAATATGAGATCTAGGTATCATCAGGTGAGAGTTCAGACTTCTTATATAACAAGAATTGCATTCAGAAGTAGGTATTTCCATTATGAGTTTTTTATGCCGTTTGGGTTGAAAAACTCCCTAATAATGTTTATGGACTTTATGAACATGATTTTTCATTTGTACTTAGATAAATTTGTGGTGGTGTTTGTAGACGACATCTTGGTGCACTCTAAAGACCCTGACGATCATGCCCTACATCTTGACATCATCCTGGGTGCATTGAGAGTACACCATCTATACACCAAGATATCTAAATGTCATTTTTGGATTAACATGGTACAATTTTTGGGGTATATCACCTCAGAAGAAGGTCTGGCATTGGACCTAGAAAAAGTGAAGGAAGTGGTTTCATGGGACATCCCAAGAATTTTTTTGATATCTAAAGCTTTTTGGTATTAGATGGTTATTATAGGAGGTTTATCTTGGACTTTTCATGATTGGAAGTACCACTTTCAAGTTTGATGAAGAAAGGGATAAAGTTTGATTATACAGAAGTATGTGAGAATTATTTCCAAGAGGTGAAGAAGTTCTTCATATTGGAACCAATTTTGATCTTACCTGAGTCGGGTGAGGAGTACATAGTGTATTTTGATGCTTTTGGGATCAGACTCAGAGTTGTGTTGATGCAAGGTGATGAAGTCATTGCTTACGGGTCTTGATAGTTGATACCACTTAAACAAAATTACCCTACGCATGCACTCAAATTGGAAGTAGTGGTTTATGATCTTATATATTACCAACAATATCTTTTGGGTTAAAATTTTAGAGTTTTTAAAGATCATAAAATCTTGAAGTATATATTTTCACAACATGACTTGAATATTTGGAAGAAAAAATGGGTAGTTTTTATGCATAATAAAATAAAAAAAGAATACCTTCGGTTCATGTATTACAATTCAGTCCGGCCTTGTGCCTTGGGCATATGGGTCATGTAGGGGTTCCCCTTCAACCATTAAAAGGGGGATTATCCATAATAAATTAAAAAATAAGTCCTTTGGGCCATTCAGAATATATTCAGTCCTTTGATTTTGAATTGGCATATACACCTAGGAAGGGGAATAGGGTGGCCAATGCCTTGAGCAGGAAAACATAGACTCAGTTGGTACATGAGTTGAGTGCAGGGTGAAAGATGATGACTCTGCTGGAAGAAATGCATGTGGTAGTTCAATAGATTCAGGAGAGGATAAATCTAGTTTCTATAGAAATGGATTCTATACTCTTGAGACAGATTAGAAACAAGTAGTATAATAATTTAGAGTGTTTAGCCTTAAGGGTAATCCTTAAAGGCGGGGAGACACCTTCAGACTAGATAATTGATGAGTATGAGATCATCTATGTGAAAAATCTGGTTTTTGTGCCTATGAGTATACGATATGAACTCATGTGATAATTTCATGCCTCAAAATGGGCGGTAAATCCTAGGGTGACAAAAATGTATCGTGACATATGATGAAATTTTTGGAGTTGAGGCATGAAAATGGATATTGTAGGGTTTGTAACAAGATGTTTCACCTATCAGCAGGTGAAGGCAGAGCATCAATGACCTAGAGGCCTATTGCAGCCATTACCTATTCTGAAATTGAAGTGGGATGATGTGAATATGGATTTCACAGTAGGACTTCCAAAGTCACTTATGAATAATGATTCTATTTGAGGTGTTATGGATCGAATAACAAAGATAGTACATTTCTTACCTATCTGAGAAACCTTTACAGTAAAATAGTTTGGAGAACTGTATGTAAGTGAGATGGATCGTGTGGATGGGGTGCCATAGACTATAGTTTCAGATCATGATTCATGCTTTACTTCACGCTTCTGTAAGGGTTTAAAAAGGCACTTGGTTCACAAGTTTTTTTAAGTTCAACCTTTCACCCACAAATAGATGGGCAGTTGGAGTGCACTATAAAAGTGTTAAAGGTTATGTTGTGGGATTATGTCCTTTAATTTGTTAGTTATTAGGGGAATAATCTGGATTTATGGAGTTTTCCTATAAAAAAAGTTATTAGGAAACTATAGATATGGTACCATATGAGGCACTTTAAAGTAGACCTTGTAGATCACTACTAATTTGGATAGAGGTAGATGAGTTAGAGCAGTTGGGATCAAGTCTCGTTCAAGAGAAACTAGAGCATGTATATTTGATTCAAAAGCATGTGGATATGGCTCATAGTAGGAAAAATTCGTATGCTAATAAATGTAGATGAACCCTAGAGTTTACAGAGGGTGATCATGTATTCCTTTAGGTATCACCTATATTGGGTCCCCATAGGATTCAGAGATAGGGAAAGTTGGTGCCCCAGTTCTTAGGACCTTTTTATGTTCTGGAGAGAATCAAGCTGGTGGTGTACCAATTAGCACTTACATAAAAATTAAAAACTATTCATGATGTTTTCCATGTGTCACAACTATGACAGTATCACCCCAACCCATCTCATGAGTTTGATGTGGAAGAGTTCGACCACAAGATAGATGCGTTCTTTGAGGAACATCTAATATATGTGCTGGGTCATAGTGAGAAAGTGTTATGGGGGACGAACCGTGCCATTTTTTCATGTGTTATAGTAACATGGAAGTGTTCAAGAGGAAACCTGGGAATGGGAAGCAGACATGAGGGCTCAATGGCCCAATCTTTTTTCCTCAGAATCTTAGAGAAGTTCAGGAGTGCAGCTCGAGGAAGAGCTATTATAAGGTGAGGAGATTGTAAGATCCTATACTTTTCTGGAGTAATCTTGGTCATGTTTTAGGTACATTTTTAATTTTTTATGTACCTTGGTTTTGGAGTACCAGATTGTGTGCATTTGGTTGAATCTTTAGAGAAAAACAAAGGACAGTGGACTGTGCATGGCTTGACAAACCGTGAGGCTAAACTGTGCCAACAGAGAGGTCTAAATGGTTTTCACATTGTTTGAAAATCCATGTGACTAAACCATTGAAACGTTGAAAACCTAGACAGTGGGGTCCACACAGTTGGCGAATGATTTTTCTCTAACCGTGTGCCTCTACACAAGAAACCGTGCACATTGAATTTAATATCCAAAAGTCCATTTTAAAATCCCCTAACCCCCCCAAACTCCCAAATTTAGACCTTGGATCAGGCTTGAAAATTTATAGGTGTTCTTAGAGTGTTTTAGAGGGATTTCAAGGTGATCCGAACACCATTATTTGAGATCGAAATCCTGAATTGAATATTCGCTCCCTTACCAGTAAGTGGATTTCATCCCATTGCTTATCCAGTTCATTCCTATCTCTTTCCTTGATCTTTTCATGGAATATTTTCACCTTTATCACAGATCTAAACCTATGAGTGGAGATCTATATTTATGATTGTGGATCTAGATCTAGATTTTCATGACCATAATGACTTTGATATTAATTTTGGTTTAGGGATTTAGATCAGAATCTGGACCGATGACGTTATGCCACTAAGATTTTAGGATTTCCATTGGGCTAACATCCATCAATAAATTGAGGTAGGTGGTATAAATCAAACTCCCATAGTCATGATTTTGATATGTGTATGCGGGTTTATGATTTTCTATATTCCCATGATAATTTAATTCATAAATTAGAGTAATTACGAATATGTAATTGACTTGTGATTTACCTTGAGGATTAATTGATAAATGAATCATGGAACAAATGACGGGGGGGTGGGGGGGGAATAGATATTTTTTTGGAGATTTATTTTGGGTTTGGATATTGTAATTGAGATATTGAATTTATTATGATAAGATGATTAATTGAGGGGAATTAATTATGGAATGATGTTGGATATGAAAGATAATTAATTGTAAGAATTAATTATGTTCCATAATGTTGGTCAAGGATAATTAATTTTTAAAATTAATCATGACAATTTCAGATTTAATATGGATAATTAATTTTGAAGAATTAATTATGAACTGATAATTGTGTGGATTAATTGATTAATTGATGAATTAATTAATGGGTTATGTTATTTGTTAATTTCTGAGTTAACTAATGTCCTTTGAAATGTTTAAATAATCATTGGATTAGTAATAGAATGATGTGGATACTTATCGTGAGTTAATTTATTACTAAATGGATGAGATTTTTTTTGGATATTGTAATTGAGATATTGAATTTATTATGATATGGTATTTTTTTTGGAGATTTATTTTGTGTTTGGATATTATAATTGAGATATTTAATTTATTATGATAAGATAATTAATTTGGGGGAATTAATTATGAAATGATGTTGGACATTAAAGATAATTAATTGTAAAAATTAATTATGTTCCATAATGTTGATCAAAGATAATTAATTTTTACAATTAATCTTGACAATTTGAGATTTAATATGGATAATTAATTGTGAAGAATTAATTATGAATAGAGAATTGTGTTTATTGATTAATCAATTGATTAATTAATTAATGGGTTATGTGCTTAGTTAATTTTTGAGTAAACTAATGGCCTTTTAAAAGTTTAACTAATCATTGGATTAGTAATAGAATGATGTGGATTATTATTGTGAGTTAATGAATTATTAAATGGATGAGATTTTTTTGGTGCTAGACATGGATTTTTAGACCGATTAGAAGTTGGGAATTGATCATGGTGTTCATCCCCAATAGTTATCCAAGATTGAGATTATGTGGTGCTTGGAAAGAGGACCTACACTGAATGTGATATGGAGTGATAGTCATGAAAGCCTACAATTAATTATATTTGGGGTGATAGTCATGGGGACCTACACTTAATGAGATTGTAGGTGCTAGGCATGATGACCTACCCCAAATGATAAATAATAATGAATGATGATTCAAATTTTAAACATGGATTGAAATTGTGCCTAATGTGATGATTGTTGATTAACTGACAATGTGATAACTATTTAATTATACATTGAATTTATTTATTCATTGAACAACATGCAATATATTTTGAATGGACTCATTTTAGACACCATTGGTGGTGGCCTACTAAGTTGAAATCACACCCTATTCAGGCCACCTGATCGTTACCTGAGTAGACTTTGTTGTTGCAGGAAAGGATAATGGCAAAACCCTGGGATAGGTTGCTGTTTGGGATTGGAGCATGGAGGAGGGAACGAGACGTGTTTTGAGACCTATTTGGGAGTCATTATGTCCTTAATTTTAGTTTCATTATATAAACTTGTAACTTATATTGTCATAACATATTTTACCTTCTAATTAAGTATTGTATTTTCTTGTTTGAGTTTTATATGACAAGGTATTATTATAGTCATTTATACGCTTCAACACTTGGTTATTGTTTTTTGATTCCATTGGTGTTTTGATTCTCATAAAAGAGGGTATAGTCTCCCCAAGAATGACTTATTAGACCCTCTCTGCTAGTCGGCACCCTTTGGCATACAAGGAGGCACACTTGATGGCATCTGGCCAACCGACTCGAGGCACTATTTAGTGGCACTCAGGTTGGGATTTCATAAAGTAAATTACTATTGTAATTAATTTATCATGTTTAAATAAGGTTTTAATGATATATAAGAAAAAATAAAATGAAAATGCATGTTTAAGAAATATACATATTTTTTTAGACAACCTCTATAATTTTACAGAAAAATATTTTTCTTGGTTCGCTTTCTGATAGAAAGGGCCTCTAAGAAATAGAGAGGGTTGTAAGGAAGTGATTTGGGTAGGGGGATTTATGAACCAATTTTTTTGGAGTGTGAAGAAAATAGGAGTGGTGGTTCCCTTATATAATATATGGGAGGTCCACTCTTGGAATATCATAAATTATTAAATTAGTATAATTTAATTTTCTTATTAAAATGGATGTTAGTCCAAAAATGGGATTAGTTACCCTGAGGGGGGGGGGGGTGGATTCAGGCATGGATATTCTTTTTAAAAGTCTTATCACCCCATTGGATCTAGAACTATTAATTATAAGGTTTAATTCATTTTCTATTTACTGTTTATATTGATCTTATCCATTGCAACTTTATCAGCTGATGATGAATAGAAAGTAAATAATGAAAGAAAGCACAAGTAAACATAGGTTTTTTACTTGGTTCACATTTAAAAGTCTATATCAAAGAATCATACATTGAAAATTTACTAATGTACCAAACCCACTAATGTCACGAACCTACCCAGGTCAACCCTGAACCAGTCACCCGAGTCGGTCCGTGACATGGGCCGAGAGGTGTTCCTGATCCTCCCGGGCTGGAGAAAAGTGCCAGGGCATCAACAAAGGATGTGGGAATGATTTTTTCTAATATAAATAAATAAAGCAGTAGGAATAAAACAGAGCAACGCAGAAGAAAGTAAACTGAACAAAATGACCAAACAGGAACCAAAGGAAAAATAAAACTAACCAAACACGATGTCTGAACTAACTCCGTGCGACCTCGCAGGTCACTCCACGACTCAACGATCAAGCGTCGCCCAAGGCGAACGCACTCAAGCTGTAGCCTATACAAACACTAAAAATAGAAAAGAATAATAGGTGTGAGTATTAAAACTCAGTAGGCTAGCCCGATATCTATTCCCAATGAACTACCTTTAAAATAAAAGAAACATCATTTCAAGTTTGAACTACAATTTACAAAAGTATGTTTTTCTAAATAATTTACATAAAAACATAGTACGAACCATTTCCCTTAACCATTTAAAAACTTGGGTTTATTTCATTAGTGTAAATGGATTTTTAGAAAGGGAAAGTGATGTTCATATTTTCAATTTTCACAAAAAGTATAAAACACCTTTCTTTGAAAACAGTTTTCATAAAACACTTAAAAACCACACATCATTTTCTTTTAAGAACACCACACATGAAAATGCTACTGTAGTTACATAGTAATGGTAATGAAAAGAAATATATATACAAGTACCATATTCATAACTACAAGTAACTGAAAGGTCACAAACATGGGTGGACCTAGGAGATCGAGAATAAACTAGAAGACACCACTACATGAGAAATCATCCTCATTGACATGTCACACATGATGAAATCAAAACGCCCAACACGCTCGACTGTCCTTTCAGAGGTAGGCTGAGGGAAAATCCCATAGTAATAAACCCAATATATCCACCTAATATGTGACACTGGTCAGTACCATAACCTACCAGTGCAGCAATCATTTTTAGAATATTCTCTCAATATGCCAGATTCCTATGTCTCAAGTGTTTGGAAAGGGGGTGAGCCAACCGATTCCAATTGAGCATCCAATAATATATATATATATATATATATAAATCACAACAGGAATCACCCCGAGTCACTCCATGAGACAACCTCTTGCGTTTAAACTACTCAAGTACCCGGGAGCCTCTAAGCACGGCCTCCCAAACAGTCAATTGCAACAAAGGCATGAGAGTTATCCTAGGAGGGTTTTTATCAAAACATTTTCATCATTTTCCATGAAGTTCCAAACGAGCATTAAATACATTTCACAATCACAACTTTAAAAATTACCGAAACTCTTGTTCAAGCTTCAGAAGAAATCATTTATCATTAAAACCAGAACTATAATTGAAATTTCGTGAATTATGTTTAAAATCCAAACAGTTATTCTTTCAATACTGAGTGTCTGATCATCAAGAAAATGTTTCAAGTGTCATGTATAAAATAAAAATCCATTTTTTACATCAAGTAATTATTTAAAAATTAATTTTCTAATAATATTAAATATTTATTAAAATTAATCAAATATTTCGTCGAAAAATTGGCGGGCGTAAACACAACAAAACGACACCATTTTTACACCACAAGAATTGAATTATAAATTTGTATACTAAATGAATTAATATTAAGTTGCACTATAATATTTAGCACACACATATAAATATATATTGGGGAAAACAACATGAAATAAATGTAACTTAAATATTTAAAAGCAGTGCAATGGGAACCTACCTTGAAATTGGTGTGTGAAGACAATGCAACCTCAGAACCACGGTGCGAAGATGAAGAAACAAGGCGCGACGATGACGCTCGCTCGAAAACTCCCTGTACGGGTCCTAAAAATCCTAAACCAACCAATAAAAACCCACCATCAACTAAAGCCCATATTACAACAAGAGTAATATGGTAATAATAATAATAATAATAATAATAATAATAATAATAATGAAAATAATAATGAGAATAAGAATAATGATAATAACAACAACAATAATATTAATAATTATAATAATAATAATAACAATAATAATAATAATAATAAAAACAACAACAAAAAAACAAAAACAATAATAATAAGAATAATTACAATAATAATAATAATAATAATAATAATAAAAGTAAAAATAAAAATAAAAGAAACGTTTCAAGGTGGGGGGTCATACGGCTTGAGGGAGGCCTTTCCGGAGGCCGGGTGAAGGGGTGTGGACACTGCCAAAGAGGGGAGGAGGTGCAAGGCGAGGCCAAGCTGAGTTGGGAGGTGGCTGGATGGGAAGCTGCCTGGCGACGCCGCTGCGAGGGAAGAAGTGGTGACCCGTTGCTACTCCTTGTGAGGGAAGGCGACGGGGATGGAGCACTGGGAAAACAGGGGAGCCGGGGCGGGGAGGCGCACTATGTGAAATGGGCACTGACGGCAGCATCCACGTTGAGGATGAAAAATAGGATTGGATGACTAGGAGGGATGCGCGGGCTGGCCGGGGTGCCCGGGCTGAAGGAGGAGAGGCGTCGGGGGGGCCTACCGGGCTATCGTGCGGGTTGGTGCCAAGGGGAGGAGGAGAGGACAGAGGTCGAGCGGAGGTGTAGTGCGGTGGATAGGGGGGAGACCGAGGTGCCGGGGTGTGGGTCGCGTAGGAAAGAAGTGGCAAGGGTGTCACACGGACCGACTGGATGCGCAGGTCCGGCTGTAGTAGAGGGCGTCGGGGAAGACGAGGCGGAGCAGCAAGGCAGTGTTGCGCGGGGGCTACTGGGTAGAGGCAAGGGTCGACTAGGTGTTGTTGTGCCTCTTCTTGTTGGAGGAGGCCGAATGGGAGTGGACAAGAAGGAGGCGAAGGGGGCTCCGCCAGCAGGGAGAAGGAATCATGAAAAAAAATGATGAAACCATAAAGAAAAGAAGAAAGAAGAAAATTAAGAAAAATGAGAAAAATAAAATAAAGAGCATAATCATAATGATAAATAAATAAATAAAAATAGTAACAAAAAAAATTATATTATCGTAATAATAATAATTATAATTATAATTATAACAACAAATAATCATCATCATAATGATAAAAAAACAAGAACGATGTTCATATCATTTTAATAATAATTAATTATTAACGCAATAAAAATTTTAACGACGCAACAATTAATGCGCATTCTAATTACAAAAATCCATTTATTTTAATTTACTCATCTATTTTTCAAAGGTGGAAAGTCGCACAATGTCCGAGCGGAGCCGCATGGGGTTTTTCAAAACACGCTGTGCCCAAGCGCCAACGACATCAACCCAAAATAGACACTTTTTAACATAAACTCAAAAATCTAATCCGAGACTGAACAAAAACCCCATAAAAATAATTTAAAGTCAACAAAATCATAAAATAAAATAAACGCATGGGTCAGGGTGTGACAATTCTCCCCACCATAACACTTTTTTCCCCCAGAAATCCATAACACTATCCCGCCGATTGATCAACACCTAAGGATTCCACATAAACACAATCCAACCTCTTAACCCAAGGAAATTCCATCGAAGACCAATGGGACTCAACCTCAATTCCCGAAACCTATCACCAATAGAGGGGAGGCCTGACCAGACTCCCCACCATAAGGATTCAACTAGCATCCGATAGTGATTTGAGAGGAAAACAAAGGAGATGGTGGGTGTCCCCACCATAAAGGGACAAACTAATAAAGACCAAACATAAATACAACATAGACTTGCACCAAGACTTACTCAATCTAGAAAGAACACAACAATGATATTTAAACCACTCAGTCCCATCCGAAAGTGATAAGAGCTTAAATGCAATTTCCGCACCAACTAAAAACCCTAACCCCATGGGTGGGGAGGGAGGGCCCAAGGATTGGATCAATGAAACCATGAAGTACAAATAATCATGAATCACCACTTAGGGATGGGCAAAACCAAATTTTCAACTGATTTACATCGGTTGTCCATGAAAGGCCACTAATCGGTGACTGACATCCCAGAAGAAAATGCACCATTACTGACATTACATGAGGGATAAGTCTATCACACCACTTTTGTGATGAGAGAGAGTTTACAATGATAGAGAAACCACAATAGAAATACTAAAACTGTCTCACCCCAACGATAGAGGCACACCCTTAACAAGAATCCTCAAAATTCCCCAGGGGTTCCTAACTACGCGCCAGCTTCACTCCGAGGCCTTTTGGATGGAGCTTTGATGGATGAAGTGTCTCTTGCCTCGTAGTTAGGTTCTGATAATCCCAATGAGAAACATATATCTTTTGATTTGTAAAATAATGGACAAGATTTTAAAATAAAAATCATACTGTAATTGAAAAACGGAGTTCATCAAAAGACCCACGACATCCCATACATGTCTAAACCAAAAACACTATTAGTACAACTACAACATTAAAAGATCCATTGCACTGAAAGGAAACATACACCAGAAACTTTGAACAAAACCCCCAAATCACATCACTTCTAAGAACATCTTCTGCGATGCTTTCTAGCAATGCCCCGACAGAATCGTCGCAAGTGACCCATGCATCTACATGCCTGGCAGGGCTTCGAAGTGCTTGTGCATGATGGCTTCTTGTGACCCATCTTGCCACACTAATAACACACAAGGATCTCTCACTCTAAATAGGTTGATGAAAGATCCTGAGGCCTCTTGATTCCACAACCTGCTCCATCGCCTTCCGATCGCCTACTCATCTTTTTATTGGAAGTCTCCCCACTACTCCTAAGAATTACTAGGAGGACCACTTCGAACAGTCCCACCATCATGGCTTCGACATGAAAATCTTGTTTCACCACATCAAAAAATGAAGTTAGGTTGGATGACGAAACCTTTGATTGTAGATTAGGGCGGAGACCCACCTCGAAGCGTCGACCCTTCATGGGGTCATTCATGGAATACCCTAAATCTTAAGGGACTGGCTCCACAAACCACTGGAAATATTCCAACACGGATCTGTCACCCTACTGCAAACAACATATCTCCATCCCCTTTTTCACCCTTTCTTCTTTAGAGAAATAATGACAAATGAATAAAGCCTTAAAGAACTCCCAAGTAAGCTCTTGATGGGGCTTGTTCTGAGACACTGACTTCCACCACATCCATGGTGAACCTTCAAGCATAAAGGCTGCAAACTTGACCTTCAACGAATCAGGCAACTCAATGAGGTTAAAGTCCCTTTCAATATTTCACATCCACTCCTATGCTACAGAAGGGTCTTCTTGACCATAAAAGATAGGTGGATCCATCTTCCAAAACTCAAGCATAAAATCCTTAGGTTGATCAACCGTACAACGATCACCCATCGAAGTTTCAAGGGGATAACTGCTAGAGAAGGTAAAGTCAAAAACCCAATCATGGCCAGCCCAATAAATAAAAATCCTGAAAAACGATCACTGCATATATGAGAGGCTCTAAAAAAAGAAAACAAGCGATCATAAAATCAAAACATTTCTTTTGAAAACATCCTTAATTTAAAATGAGCTTGGTGGGATAAACCCTCGCCATTGATATTCTTTAGAGTCTCACTCACATGCATGTATCCGTGCCACCCCGGGCATCCATCCACCATACCAGAAATCCGTCCACATTTCCAATATACCACTATGCATGTGAGAACTCATAAGAACACCAAGGCCCAAACAAAGAAACTTCATTTTTCGATAAACAAATCATTCAAGCCACTTCTTTTAAAACAATCCACACATTAAACAGGTCATTTCAAACAACCATTTTTTTTTCAAAACCCCCCATTTTTTTAAATTCAAACACTCTCAGAAGTCACAGGAGACCCAAAACATCACAAATTAAGAACTAGTGTTGGTGGGAAACTTGACCATATGGTTGGAGGCCATATGTCAATCACGTCACCGATACAAAGAGTCTTTTTGGACCATGCCCCTAGCTCCACATGGCTTGCCAGGCCATGCATCTTAGGACTATTAGCCCAACTCCCTTTGTCATATCCCAATTGAAAAACATCTCCATAAAAACCCAAAGAAACTAATTAAACTGGACTTACCATAGAAACCCGAGGATCAGTACGGGCAAGAGTTCACGATGCTCTTCCTGCACCTACCCCTTGAGTCCCGACAATCCTACTCCATATACCTTGACATCCCAAATAAAAAAGGGCGCTCTGAAAAGAAAGGTCTGCTAAGAGAAGACCTCCTCTAATACCATTTTGTCACGAATCAACCCGGGTTGACACTGAACCGGCCACCTGAGCCGGTCCGCGACATGGCCCGAGAGGTGTTCCTGATCCTCCCAAGTTGGCAACAAGCCCCAAGGCATCAACAAAAGCTGTGGGAATGATTTCTCCCAATATAAATAAATAATGCAGTCAGAATAAAACAGATCAACACGGAAGAAAGTAAACTGAATAAAACGACTAAAGAGGAACCAAAGGAAAAATAAAACTAACCAAACACGATGTCCGAACTAACTCTGTGCGACCTCGTGGGTCACTCCCCGACTCAATGATAAAGCGTCGCCCAAGGCGATCGTACTCAAGATATAGCCTGCACAAACTCTAAAAACAGAAAAGAACTATAGGCATGAGTATTAAAACTCAGTAGTCTAGCCCGATATCTTTTCCCAATGCACTACCTTTAAAATGAAAGAAACATCATTTCATGTTTGAACTACAATTTATAAAAGTTTGTTTTTCTAAATAATTTACTTAAAAACAAAGTAAAAACAATTTCCTTTAACTATTTACAAACTTGGCTTCATTTCATTAGTGTCAATGGATTTTTAGAAAGGGAAAGTGATGTTTCTATTTTCAATTTTCACAAAAAGTATAAAACACCTTTCTTTGAAAACAGTTTTCATAAACAACTTAAAATCCACACATCACTTTCTAGTAAGAACACCACACATGAAAACACCACAGTAGTTACACAGTAATGGAAATGAAAAGAAATATATATACAAGTACCATATTCATCACTGTAAGTAACTGAAAATTCACAGACACGGGTGAACCTAGGAGATCGAGAATAAAACAGAAGACACCAATACATGAGAAATCATCCTCATTGACATGTCACACACGATGAAACCAAAACACCCAATACGCTCGACCATCATTTCCCAGGCACCTCGAGGGCAAATCCCATAGTAATAAACCCAATATATCCACCTACTATGGGCCACTGGTCAGTACCATAACCTACCAGTGTAGCAATCATTCTTAGAATATTCTCTCAATATGCCAGATTCCCATGTCTCAAGTGTTTGGAAAGGGGGTGATCCAAGTGATGCCAACTGAGCATCTAATTAGATATATATATATATATATATATATATATATATATTTAAAGCACAACAGGCATCACCCCAAGTTACTCCATGGGACAACCTCTTGCCTTTAAACTACTCAAGTACCCGAGAGCCTCTAAGAGTATCCTCTCAAAGAGTTAATTGCAACCAAGGCCGGAGAGTTATCTTAGGAGGGTTTTTATAAAAAAAAATTCATCGTTTTCCATTATGTTCCAAACGGGCATTAAATACATTTCAGAATCACCACTTTAAAAAGAACCAAAATACTTGTTCAAGCTTCAGAAGAAATCATTTATCATTAAAACCAGAACTATAATTGAAATTACCTAAATTATGTTTAAAATAAAAACATGCATTCTTTCAATACTGGGTGTTCGCTCATTAAGAAAATGTTTCAACTATCATGTATAAAATAAAAAACCATTTTTTACATCAAGTAAGTATTTAAAAATTAATTATCTAATACTATTAAATATTTATTAAAATTAATAAAATATTTAGTAGAACAATTGGCGGGCGCATACACAACAAAATGACACCATTTTTACACCACAAGAATTGAATTATAAATTTTCATACTAAATGAATTAAACTTAGGTTGCACAATAATATTTAGCACACATATATAAATATATATAGGTCAAAAACAACATGAAATAAAGGTAACTTAAATTTTTAAAAGCAGTGAAATGGGAACATACCTCAAAATAGGTGTGTGAAGACAATGAAACCTCAGATCCAAGGTGCGACGACGAGTAAACAAGGCACGGCGATGATGCTTGCTCAAAAACACCCAGCGCGGGTCCTAAAAATCCTAAACCAACCAATAAAAACCCACTATAAACTAAATCCCATAATCCAACAAGAGTAAGATGGTAATAACAATAATAATAATAATAACAACAATAATAATAATAATGAAAATAAGAATGAGAATAAGAATAATGATAATAATAATAATAATAATAATAATAATAATAACAACAATAATAATCTTAATAATTACAATAACAAGAATAATAATAATAATAATAACAATGATAATAATAAAAATAATAATAAAAATAAAAATAATAACAACAAAATAATAATAATAATAATAATAACAATAATAATATTAATAATAAAAATAATAATAATAAAAGTAAAAAGTAAAAATAAAAGAAATGTTTCAAAGAGGGGGGTCTTATGCCTTGAGGGAGGCCTTTCTGGAAGCCAGGTGAAGGGGTTTAGACACTTCTGGAGAGGGGAGGATGTGCGAGGTGAGGCCGAGCTAATTTGGGAGGTGGATGGATGGGAAGTTGGCCAGTGATGCTGCTGTGAGGGAAGAAGTGGTGACCCGCTGCTACTCCATGTGGGGGAAGGCAACGAGGAGGGAGCGCAGGGAAAATAGTGGAGTCGGGATGGGGAGGCGCACTGCCTGAAGGGAGCACCAGCGGCGACTTGCATGCTGAAGAGGCTGAACAGGAGCGAATGAGTAGGAGGGATGCGCAGGCTAAAGGAGGAGAGGCGTTGGGAGGGCATGTCGGGTTGTCGTGCGGGTTGCTGCCAAGAGGAGGAGGTGAGGAGGGATGTCGAGTGGGGGTGCAGTGCGGAGGAAAGGGGGGGGGGAATGAGGTGCCGTGGTGTAGGTTTCATAGGAAAGAAGAGGCAGGGGGTGTCGTGTGGACCGACTGGGTGCGCGGGTCTGGCTGCAGGAGAGGGCATCAGGGACGGCGAGGCGGAGCTGCAAGGCAGTGCTGCGCGGGGGCTGCTGGGCGGAGGCAGGGTCCGACTAGGTGCTTCTGCACCTCTGCTCATTGGAGGAGGCCGAATGGGAGTGGACAAGAAGGAAGGGAAGGGGGCGCCACCAGTGGGGAGAAGGAAGTGTGAAAAAAACGACGAAACCCTAAAGAAAAGAATAAAGAACAAAACTAAGAAAAATAAGAAAAATAAAATAAAGATAATAATCATAATGATAAATAAATAAATAAAAATAATAACAAAAAAATTATATTAACGTAATAATAATAATAATAACAACAACAAATAATCATCATCATAATGATAAAAATCAATAACAGTGTTCATATCATTTTAATAATAATTAATTTTTAACAGAATAAAAATTTTAACGACGCAAAAATTAATGCATGTTCTAATTAAAAAAATCCATTTATTTTAGTTTACTCATCTATTTTTCAAAGGTGTAAAGTCGTGCAATGTCCGAGTGGAGCCACGTGGGGTTTTTCAAAATGCGATGTGACCAAGCACTAATAACGTCAACCCAAAAAAGACACTTTTTAACATAAACTCAAAAATCTAATCCGAGAATGAACACGAACCCCAGAAAAATAATTTAAAGTCAAAGAAATCATAAATAAAATAAATGCACGGGTTGGGGTGTGACAACCAATACAAAGTTTTGGCTAGATCACTTCTATGACTAGGGTCATTACCTTTACAATGTTTAGGGACAACTCATTTCTTCCCTAGGGCCACTCTCTCAATCTTTCCTTTGTTGAACCACTACCAGCGGAAAGAATCAGCTTCATCTTATTCCTCTAATAACTACTTTGAAAAGGATCCACACACAGTTTATGGACATGTATGTCACTTAATTAGAAATAATGAATGAATCCACAATTTTAGATAAATAAATTATTGAAGTTCTTTTTGGACTGCTTCTCCACTTCTGTGAAAACAACTTGATGCAACACATACAATTTCCAGGCACTTAGAACAACCTTATCTTTTTTGTAGATATAAAAATTACCTATTATTCATATTGGTAAATATCTTCAAGAGATTCAATGTCTTCCTTTCACTTCCATTGATTTATAAATGAATAAAAGTCTTTTCCAAGTATGTTCAAATGCTATAGATCCTATGTCTTCTCATTTTCCTTTGAAATTTAGGTATGTCAATGATACTGATCAAATAATTTTAGACATAATTGTGCCATGAAGCTATATTTTCACCTAGTTGAAGAAATACAATTTTAGACTTACTACCAGATTTCAAAAATTTATTTCTTGAATTGTTTTTAGTACTTTCAAGAACATCCTTAATCACTTCATAAACTGCCATACAACATAACATGAGTGCTTTGGAGGCTTCCTCTGCTTCTCAGACCGTATTCCCGTTGTTGATAGGATTGGATTTGTGTTTGAATGATGGTACAAAAACTTCTTTTTATTTTCATGATATAGTTCCTCAAAATTCCATTCTATGAACTATCTTCATGAACTAGCACCATCATGGAATTTCTCCCTCACGAGATACTTTCTTTATAAAATTGTTCCCTCATGAACATATTCATCCTTTGTGGAATCCTACCCCCTAAAATACTTTGGAATTACCCTAATTCTTCCAATGAAGAACTTATCTAATGAATATTACCACTTTAGTGGTGGTGTGGTGGTGAAGGGGAGTGGTACAACAACGCCGTTCTTTGAGAGGTTCAGGGTTTGAATCCTAGGATTCCGCTTTTCGAGAGAGCGTCTCCCCCGGGATCCACCCATCTTGCTAGGTTGCTCAGTCTCAACTGGGTAGTAAAAATGAGGTGCAACCCAATGTGCTGATAGATTGCTTTGACGAACCATTGTCGATTGGGCTGTCACCCTCTGGGGTGCTCTACCATCTCGGCACGCAACGACTCCTTCCCTAACTGGGGCTCTACCTCAGGGCAGTTACCTCTTTGTGGGGGAGGGGGTTTCCATGTGTGGAGGGTTCCAAAAGGCCACATATGGGAATTCCCTTTTAAAAAGAAAAAAAACTTATCTAATGAAAAGTCATTCTCTCTAATTATGCGAGTAGTGATCTTTATATAGGAAAATAGATTTGAAAAACCTGTTAATCATAATTACTGAAAACTTCATTGTGGTATAAAATTCTATATGAACTTGATATACAGTCTGCACAGTGCATTAATTTATTCAATGTGTACCTTAGATCACTAACATATGAAAACCACACACCTCCCATGAACAGATCCTACAGAGAATTCAAATCACCTCCCTAATATGAAAAATTTCAAGCCCCTTTACAGTTCACATAACATGCTATGCAGTTCGTATAACACTTCTATGAGGAAACATTGCCATTAATGATTTTACTTCACCATTATATGCACCTAATTTGTAGTCCTCATAACATAGTTATACTACTATGCAGTCTTTAAACTCCACACTTCACGATCCTTGAACTACGGTCTGTGAACTCCTTTATATTATATATAGTTTTCCAAAAATGAAATTCGGAAATCCGTTCTTTTCTATAAAACAAATCCCTATTTTGAGTCCTAAAAATTTGGAAACCATGGGAAAATTACGCCACCTTAAAGGAATCTACTTCGACAACACCAACCAAACTGAAACATAATTATATGGAGATGTCAATAAACACAATCACCTTAAAAACACCATAAATATTACCTTAAGAGATTTTCTCCCCAAAATGGATCAAAATTGATAATATGAAAATATAATATGAGTATGAGTATATGTAAACTCATAAAAAAATTAGGAAAAGTTTATACTATGTTTCTACCCTTATTTATTTGATTTTATCTCCCCCTAAACCCTTTTGACAATTACGATGATATCATTGTTTTTTAATATTTAGGGGTAAAACTAGTTACTATAAAGGAGAATTGGCCCATAAATGGACAATGGTTGATATTTTAAATCATATCCAAATATTGTGGCATAATATTGGAGTTTTATAAATTTTAAATCATATTATAAAATATCACTTATTATAAAATATAATTAATGTAATTTTTGAAACTATTCATTTAATTCGAATTTTAAAATATCTTGGAAGAAAATGAATTTGAATAAAATAATTGAACACATACCTAAAATGTTAAATTTATCTATAAAATTCATGTAACATAATAATTCATTCAAATTATATTACTTTTATTATTCTTAAAATCATTTGTTTAATTTTTTATTAATTGAATAAATATTGTATTAGTATTGTGTAAGCATTTATGGTGATTATTTCATCAATAAAAATTTGAAATAAATTACCGTCATAGAAAATATTTTAACTTTAAAATAAATATTTATAACTAAACATATCTTATTTTCCTATTTTGAAAATTTAAATGTAATAAAATGGAAAGAATATCATTTTTGACTTTTCTTTATATAAAATATTATAAAGGTTAAAATCTTTGTAAAATGTAAAAAAGCTAATATATTCAAATTTTGGATGATTATGGAAGAAATATAATCATCCAATAAAATTAAATCCAATGTTATCATTACTTTTTAGTCCTTATCACATTATTTTTACCCTTTATTAACCTATTTTACCTTTTCTATGGTAACAAAATTTACAATGAATTCTATTCAAAATGACAAAAAAAGGGAAATTTTTAAAAAATTTGGAACTCCTAATGAAAAATATAAAATCAAATTTTTAATATTCAATTAAAAAATGTTAAATAATTTAATTTAAAATTAATCTGTCAAAATGAGATGAAAAATGATTTCTTTTCCAGAAAAATGCCTTTTTAAGAATAAAAATGTTTTCATACCAGATTCAAATGTAAAATTTATTACAAAGGCTAAAATTAGATTATTTTTAGTCAAAAGGAATAGATATATTTTAAAACTACTCTAAAATAATTTTTTTTGTAAGTACTTGAAAAGAAAATATAATTTTCAATAAAAATCTGTATTTTTACTATTCATTGAATAATAAATATATTCATTGAATTATCAAACGTACATCATAAGATAATTTTAACACATTTAATTAAGAAATTAAATTCATTTTTTCAAATTAAATTCCATATTATGAAAATATAGGTTTTAAATTAAACTATATAATTCATGAAACACAATTTGGTTAGAAATAAAGATTTTTTCTATTTTTGACTGAACGATTACCTAATATTTTTATAATAATTATAAAACAATAAAATATAATTATTGAATATTAATAATACCTGAAAATTATTTATATTGATCTTACCTGGGTTGTTATAACTAGCCTTACCTATGACTAATCCTTATGATAAACAATGTCAAGAGCCAATAAAATTTGATAAATATATCACTTGGGGATGAAGAGAAGAATGGGAGAGAAATATAGGAAATACCTGCTATTCATATAGTTAAAATGGGGAACCCCAATTTTTTTTAACTAATTAAATAAATATATTTTTTTAGAAAAAACAAGACATTAGTCTGTTATAATCGATTTTCGGTAAACCCTAGATTTTCCTTAACCATTACAAACTTCCCCTTAGATACCATATATATTAACCTTCACATATGCGAAACCTTATATATCATATTTAGACAACCCTTATTAATCACAGGGTAAGTATCAACCCTTACATATCACGAGGAAAATTATAGCGCCCTTACATATCATCCAAAAAACACTTACATGTATTATCAAGAAACTATTTTATATAAACCATATGTATTGGAACCCTTATGTATCAACCATTATGTGTCATGAACTAGTTTTGGATGGCCTACCACATCTCCTAGGTCATCTTGTAACAATGTTCTAAGTGAATTATCAACCATTACAGTTTGGTGACAAGCACCAGGGCATCAAAATATCAACCATTGATGAAATTTTTTATTTAATGAAATGCATCATCCATATTCAATGTATTTGTATACATTCATTCCCATTTTCATTAATTAATTGAATCAAATTCAATGAATATTCAATCAATTCAATCAATTCACAATGGATTAATAACTAAAATAAAACCGCATGTTATTGAGGTTGAAAACGAATACATTAAGTTTATATTAAATTAGGTGCAATGTATATGTATCATATATATTTTAGTGAACATATCCTATAATATCCCACTTTAAATAAAATCCACATGGACCTAAGTCCAAATATCACAACCCTTTGTGAATCCATCTAAAGCCCTTTTGGATATGGTTTTATAAAATTCTATTAATTCTAGAATAAAAATTTATCCAAAACTTAATCCTTATCCATAAGCCTAACAATGTGAACCTTTAGTGCTTATTAGAATTAATAATAAATATGAAATCCCTATTTCATAGATGTAATCAAATAGAGGCCTATAGTAAACCATTAGTGCCACTCAAGATACCAAGGGATCTGGTGTGATATCCATAAAACATATTCATATCTCTATATGAACATATACACTAATATATGTACCATATACATCATATATATATCCATGTGATAATTTTTTCCATGACATTAATTGACCAATAGACATGAAACATGTCAATCTAGTATAGTCATCTCAACTTTTTATTGATTCTCTGAAGAGGACTCACCAAGTTGCTGAATACATCTCATGTTATTCATCTAATAGAGGAGCGCATCACATGACCCTCATCAACATAGTTGAACACTATGTATGTGACTCAACAAATAATTTCCTTGCATTTCCTTAGTCCCATTAAATCAAAGTCTCTATGTCTTTAATTTTCATACAAATATACAAATCCTATGTTTTTTCCACTCCAACTGATGACATGTTCAACAACATAACCTAACACCCCCTAATTATCTATGTTCATTGTTTTAATTGTGTCATTAGGGTATCAATGTATGAAGGTTATCATGCTAGGTATCTATATAACACCAGGTTAGAATTATTGATAATATATATACACCCCAAAGTGTATCTATAATAGTATAAAATTATAAGAGATATACTTTAGCAACCACTCCATGTAATAAGTCCATAATTATTACCTCATGAATTTAGTCTTTGTATCTTGTATAAAAACCATTTAAAAGAGTATAATAATCAATTAAATATAATATTAAAATATCATCAAAACCTATAATACTCTATGATGATCATCGATTAGGGACAAGTCAATGTTTTTAATTTGAGGGAATATTTATCATTACACTGTTCATGTAAAATAAATTTTAGCACATATTAATTAATAATAAATGAATATTTCCTTTATTTAAACAACGTAATATATATATTTACACCCATTACAACCAATTTATTAAGTGTTTAATTTCTATATATTCTACATAACTCTCATGTAGGCTCCACATTAATGTTTTTAAACATTAAATCAATATCTAATTCTCGTCTCATCCCTTTGTGACCATCTGATAAAATAATCCTAGTAACCTCTTAGGGAGTAGCATTTATAAAGAAATCTAGTTTGTATAATGGCAGGGCTTAGGAATACTATTCCTTAAGTTAAAATCTTTGAATATATATTCATACTCCTTAACTTTATAACATCAAATGTTATAGAGTCAAGTTTTGCTGTTTTCTTAGAACTATTTGTATGTTCATCATCATCATCATCCTTTACAGCCTATTCCACCAAAATTTTCTATAAAATAAATATAAGTACTAACATTTTTATTATATCATATATCTTAAATTATTTTAGGGAAAAATGATATTCACTTCATTATGGTAAAAAATGTAGCCATTTATGTTTTTCATTACCATTATACCCTAAACTCTTTTAGGATATCAAGTGAATT
The DNA here is from genome assembly GCA_963277665.1 of Viscum album. Taxonomy (NCBI): domain Eukaryota; kingdom Viridiplantae; phylum Streptophyta; class Magnoliopsida; order Santalales; family Viscaceae; genus Viscum; species Viscum album. Next base: position 1,579,381,508 of record OY728128.1, on the reverse strand, counting down.
TTAGTTTGTAAATTAGATGGAAAAATAGTGATATTCAATTTTTTACAATAACTAAATGTAACTATTTACATTTTATTTACTATCACACATGATAACTCTTTAGGACATTAAGCGAAAACTTTATCAATGTCAGACTGGTACAATCATTTAGTTAATAGTGATATTCACTTTCTCACCATAACTAGATATAACCATCTTCATTTTTATTTATTGTCACATATTCACACTCTTTTGGATATTAAGTGAGGAATCGATTAAACTTAGACCAGAAAAATCATCTATTTGTTATATTTTAACTCTTCTAAGTGAAAACATACCCCAATAGCCTCTTGCACACTATATTTTATTTTTAATATTTTGTTAAGAATAAAGAAACTACTTCGTGTTTTTAGGAAATAAAACTTATTTTTTAGTTGGAATATCTAAAAAATAAGATGTTGTTTCCATATATTGTACTGAATTCTAAGTTCTTAGAGTATGTTCTTGAGAAAAATATTTTATTAATTAAAACACACCACACTGAGTGGGAATCTCATTTCGTTATATATTAAAAAATTGTATGATACACACTTTATCATGGATAAAACACTTTTATCCACATATTATTTGGAAAACATGACATAAAATCCAATAAATCATAAAAAATATGTATATAATAGATAATATCATTTTTTATAATAAATTTTTGTTAATAAAATACATGTATTATCATATAAGTGTAATGAGATAAAGATAAAAATCCTTTAATTAGATTTATTCATGGTTAAAAAATTCATTTACATTCAAATCCTTGATGATAAATCTTTTTTCTTAATATATTTCATGCAAATTTCTAGATTTGTCAATTATTTCATTAATTTTTAACGCATGTAAATTTACAACACATGTAAAGTACGCATTCAGTATCACATACCATTAAAAATAAAAAATTGATTTCTACTACTAATATACATGAAATGGACATTGATTGGTGGTTGACAAAGTCCATAAGGTATTATAAATAATCCCATCATATGGAATTATTAATGCTCATTCCAAATAACTATAGATATCAGTGACCTTGATTGGATTTGTGAAGAAACATTGCTAGACTTTTTCAACTATCTTATCTTCTTGCAGTTTGAAACTTTTCCCACTTGTACTATCTATATAGTATCTAAACTTAGACATCATATGCCTTGTTTATCTATTCTCAACACTTTTATAATATCAGTTAAATTTTCCTAAATTCCATCATTTTATTGGAACATTTCCATATATAAAATCATAATGAATTCCTTAAATTGAACAATCCTTATATTAATTCTTCATTATCTCTAAGAATATTCAATCATATTGGATATTATTGATATCCAAAATCATATTGAGTATATAAGACAATAATTCCTTAGGTAAAGTAGTATCTGGCGACTTTGAAACTTTAAATGAATAATTCCCTGATTCCATAAGAATCTTGATTTTATTTTTGAATAACTTCAACAATTGGTTACTCAAGAAGGAAATATTGTAATATATATAATATTTCTCTTTCTTTAATAACTTTTTATTAAGCCAAAAGTCTTAGTAGATTATTACTTTTATCGTTTCATTGAAAGGATTACTTTAAAAGTTTAGTTTGATGATGATGATGTATTTATCTACAAAAAAATTATGAGAAGAACATCAAGTGTTATATATTTTCATTTTGGACTTTTAATGATAGTTATCCCACTAAAATTTATGAATCCATACATCATATTAATTTATTGATCTAAGAACCAAATTTCACCATAACTTACAGTGGTTTGTTAATGTAAATAAACCATTATTATTTAGTTAAAGGTAATCTGGTATACTTTTTAAGGGTTTCCCAGCTATGTGACACCCTGATAAAACACCAAGAATATGATAACAATGGAAAATAAAGAGATAATCATATAGTTCTTGAAAATACCCAATAATATAATCCAAATTCTCTTAAATCAATCTTTCCTTACACAAGATAATATTGGGATAGTCGTGCTGAGATAAAAAATACCTAATTGAATGATTGAGGTTTTTCTAAGTGGAACTTTATAAGGAATCTTAAACTAAGTATTTGAGGGGGTTTTCCATTTAAAGTCCCACCAATTTAAGATAAATTATATTTGTATTAAATTCAAAATTATTACGTCTAATGTAATCATTGTATTATCATGTTTTATTCCCTTTTTTATATGAATGGTTATATTGTTTTTCCTTTGTAATAATGGTAAGATAAATTCATATACAGGTTTTGGAAAAATTTATATAATATTTAATCATTCTTTAATTTATATTACACTGGGTTTTGATGTGTTTTTGTAGGAATTAGAAACTAAAGGATTAAATGTGGAGATGACATAAAAATCGAAAATTGATCATTATTCTTCGTGAATTCAAAGTACATGACATTTAATCTTTAAGAAGAACACATTCCAGCTAAAGTCTATCCTTTGAATCTAAAATACAAGGCATGAAACAAGTACATGATGTGAATATAGAGTACACATTGTGAAAGAATCAAATTTTAAATCTAATGAGATACACAGTGTGAACTCAATACATGATGTGAAATTTTTTTAAACCTAATTTCCATCAAAGATTTAATCTGTGAAATCCATGTGATCCAAAATATTCATAGATTAATAATGTTCCGAAGTTCATGATGTGAAAGAAAATTACAAACATTAAGAGATTTTATGTAGAAGACACTTAAATCACATACACGGCTTGACCCATTTATATGTCATGTAGTGCTTGGTGCCTATAGATATATAGTGACCCAACATGCATTGTGGTGTCAAAAACCTAACATTTCTTGTTCTTTTATTCATTTTTCCTTTAAAATTTTATTTTAAACCTATTTATATTGGTTGATATTATTTTTTAAGCAAACCTTTTTAACCGCTTTCCATTTAAATACTCATTTATTATTCTTTTCTACTACAAATATTCCATATAATAGTAAAAATGTTTTAATATCCTTTATTATGATTAATATCATTTATTAATCATATTAATATAAAAAGGATATTCCTAATATTAACTATTTAATAGTAAAATCAATTTTTAAAATAAATGTTTCCAATATATTTACTCTATTAACTATAAAAACTTTAAAGATAATAAATTTAAATATCACATTTTTCATAATGTTTTACAAACATTCCATAATTATGACCACAAAATTTTTTATTTTCTCAACATTATGAACTTTTCATAGTCTTTAATAAATGGAATTACCCTTTAAATATTTTATATTATATGAATTATAAACAATTTTATAATCTAATTACCATTTTGAAAACATTTTACATAATCCAAATATTATATATATAAATATTATTTAAACAAAGATTAAAATAATTATCAAAAACTATTTCGACATTGTTTAAATAATTTCTCAAAATATTGAGCCTTTTAGTTTGAAAATTTTCAAAATAAATTTAAACAATTATTTAAATATAATATTCTTTATATTTTATCCTTATATCTGTAATTTATAAACTCTTCATAAACTATTTTTCTGATCTCAAAGTAAGCATTTTATTTCAAGTTCATATGCAACTCCATATTATTTTTAAAAGTTTTATTAAATAATAACAATTAATATTTTGTAATATAAATATTTCATAACCATTTAATTAATTATAAAATATTTTATAATTCTTTAATATATAAAATTTTATAAATTAAAATACTCCCAAAATACCTGATATTACAATTTTTTTAAAAATACATCATACTAATGGAATATTTATAATAACTAATCAAAATAATAAAATAATTAAACAAAAAAATTTTATAGTAAATTCATTTTCAAAACTCCTTTTATAATTTTTTAAACATTCTAAAATAACCTTTTCCATTATTTATAAACATTTCATAAATAATCCAATTCAATACTAAATTGAAAATAAATAAAAAATTTATTTATTAATCAAAATATGTGATACAAATATAAACCATTTCATATTTAACTTAGTCATAAAAAGTCATTTATAACATCTAAATTTTTTTATTTCTAAACCTTTTATAAATATGAAGCAGTTTTTCCAAAATAAAATATATTTTCCAATGTTATTATATAACAAAATAACAAAACTAGTAACAATGAATATATAGATTTTTTCATAAATAGTTAAATATATATATTGATATGAAAAGGAATATTTATTTGATACCACTGAAATATTTTATTTGATTATCATATAAACCATTATTTGTGGAAGAATACACAGACATGTGAGATCTATCCTTGTATAGAAGAAAGATGCATGTTATATGGAAAACTCTTTAAAAAGAACATACATGATTTGGTCTTTGAACAACTTTGTTCATTATTGTGTTGGGTATATGAATGTTGATCCAATATAGTTTTCATTGATTTTGATTCTAAAAATTAACCACATTTGTTTTATTAATAATGTTACTTTAAGTAGATTTTAGGTTTATATTTAATTGAATTATTATTTTGTTTTCTTGGAATTCTGGAAGCATTTCTTCTAGTAATAATCTTTGTATTTGAAAGAAATATTATTTTGAAAAGTATTTTGGACATTCTAAAGAATTCTAGAATCACTATTTGGAAAGTGTAGTTATAACCTAACCTTGGTTTCAAACCCTATATTTGGAACCCCATTCTCGAGTTTATTGTTATATTCATGAACCAAACTTTTGTTAAGGAACCTCATGATTGAGCTCCAAATATTTTATATATACCTTACGTAAGAAACCTCACATTCCAATTATACTACTATATTTTGAATCCTTATGTTTAGTATTAAACGTTTGATAGAAACCATACTTTTGTAAATATCCTTATGTAGTTTAATTCCCTCATTGATTCGGTCTTCTCTAAGACTTAAATTTCGAATTATTTTGATATTTCTATAATGTTTTGATTGGAATAAATCTCTTGATAAGGTGAGTCAAAGACTGTTTCAAAGGATCTAAAACAATGGATTAATTAGTTCTAAATTATCAGGGGAGTTATGGTTTTTCATAGCTACAATATTCAAATTTCAAATAATCTATTAATTTTGAAATCATGAATTATTTAGTGATTTTTCCTAATCTCATTGGCCTAAATTTATTCAAGACGTTTATTTATTTTCAATGGATATGTCTTGAAGTTTTGGATAACTAATTGTCTAATTATTTAACTCTCAAAAGCATTGTGATCTGAATCTCTTCCTATAAAATTATGATATAACTTTCTGTTATAAAATATATTATTCTATTTTCTATAATTATTTCTATTTCAACCAATTATTGTTCTTCCACTATTCGTTAAATACTTTTCATGACTACATTTTGGAGACGTACGTGTTTTATAAGGATGCTTCTGTGTGATTATCCCGCTACTACAAATGTTATTTTTATGATATTATATTATTTGAATATATTATATAGAAAATGTCAAGATTATTATTGAAGAATACAATTTGATGTTATTCATACATTACCTTGAATATCTCTTCATTTATTAGCTGCATTGTTCACATATGAATGATTTAATATAATATTTATCCAACCAAAGGAAATTTATTTTGGTTATGAGAACTTTAGTGTTTAGTGTTTTGAGGATTTATACTAGTTCATATTTAAGGCCATTTAAAATATATTGTAACAAGTTGTAGTTTCTTTCACTAAACTATTGATATCCCTTAGGAAAACATCTGCAATTGAAAATCCCCAAGCTTGTAGAGAGAGTGTTAGTAGAGTGTACTAAGAGATATTCGTGTCTGGAACCTTTATAAATATTAATGTGTCTTTTTTTGATTTTCCACTATATAATCTATTTAAATAAAGTAATATATATTAAATTTCCAAGTTCAGTAAGGATCTATTTGAAATTTTTCGAGTATTTTTTAAAATCACAGAATTCATTCCCTCTTGTTTCTTCATCATTATTTTTGGATTATAATTGGTATTAGAGAAGTGATCCATTAAATATTTATTTTACCGCTAATGATATTTAGTTAAATATCTAAATTATGAAAAATATCAATTAATTATTTTAAGGAAGCTATATCTAAAACTGTAGATCCATATTTCAATGGTGAAAATTATGGGTGCTTGAAATCTTGTATGATTATATATTTGAAAAATATTGGTTTGAAAGTTTACTTTAAGGCTCTGAAGCCAAATGAAATTATTAAAGTTGAATAATAAAAGTTTGATGCTAAAAAATAAGGTTAATATGATCAAAATTAAATATCTATGAATGAAATTATTTATGGACTTATAAAAGACGTGTTTAATCACATTTCCCAATGTGCTATGACTATAAAATGTGGAAAACAATAGATTCTACCTATGAAGGAACTTATAATGTCTTACAGTTGAGATACAATACTAATAAATTGTAGTTTTATAATTCTACACTGCATGAAGTTACTTAGATTAATAGAATATTGACAGAGATAATCAATGGCATTTCTACTCTTGAAACACCCATTTTTGAACCTTATAAAGATGTGAAAGTTCCCATTATTTTACAGTAACACCCTAACCCCATAATCTCATACCCGATGCATTACTTATTACATTGGAATGATAAATAGGAATGAAACCCCAAAATAATGATCAGTTTAGTAGTATTGAAGAAACTAGATACATACATGAAACTTAAATTACAATGAGAAAGGTAACAAAATACAATACATAAAAAAAACTGATAAACTGAAACCATGAGAACTCAATAAATAGTCTCATCTTTATAACCTATTAAAAATTAACAAATGAAATGGGTGATCTCAAATGATCTGTAAGGGATACAAATATATGAAACCTGAATCCACAATAACCAAATCATAAACAAATTGGTATTGTCAATATGGCATGGTGAATAAATGAAAAACACATGCCATTAATAAACTGAGAATGAAACTACATCCATAGATTTTGTCATAGTGAAAACCTCATGGATAGTAATAACTGAAAATTAATAAAGATAATTCTTATTTATAATATATAATGTATCTAACATATGATTCTACTATACCGTCAAAACGGTTTAAGTCTGTAGGTAGAAACCCATCTGATTTTTGGAAACAAACTCAAAGGGTTTGTCGCCAACTGATTGTTTCATGAGACCTGTCGATGCATCGAGGGGATATAGGGGGCCCCACATGTCACTGGATTTCCAAATAATTCAGTATATATATATTGAATAAAAGTAAAATATTCCTTCTCGATATCTGTATAAAGTAGAGAATACAGATAAATGAATATTTCCATAGTTAAAACAATATTCCAAATAAACACTGTATGTGAAAGGGTATATGTCTTAAGACAATAATAATATCCACGAAACTAGAATAGGGATATCTAATATAAATTTAATTTCAAATGAAAAGTGATATAAAATGGGCATTAGGTACACCACATAAGAATTATTAGGTGCAAAATACAAAGTAAGTTACAACGAAATGGAAAATGAGACAATGTTCCTTACCACATTGTAGTCAATTGATTCATATGGACAAAAGGTAATAAACATAAATTTAATCATTAGATACCAACAATATAAATATTATCATGATATTATATGAAAAATGGATGTACACATACACCACATACAATAAATAAGCAGTGAACAATAGAAATCTCACGAAATTGAAAGTGAGATTGGAAACCCCTTGCAAACATTTATGCATGGTAATAGGTGTTCTTGTGAGGGATTAATGAGAGGTAAATTGGTATAACATCATTTATGTATCATAAGGGAAATATGGGGATGGTGATAAAACATACCCCATAATTTGGGAATTAAAAATAAAAGGAAATATCATAGGTGAAATTCTTGAATAAAAGTGAAAGAGAGGATCCCTTACAAAGAACAAATCATTATATTGAAGACAGATTAATGAAATAATTATGTGTGAAAAACATAAAACCACACAATAAAAGTGTATATAAAAAATAAAACAATCATCGTTCATTCAAACATATTCTACGATAGACAAAACCGATGACATTGATGTTTAACTTAATGAATGGAAATTGAGTTATGATATCCCTTACCTTGGGTTCGACTTCCTTCAAATTTGTTAAAACCTCCTGTAATATGATTTGAATAGTGTTATAAAATTATTAAAGATTTAATTTTTTTTATAATACCATACATAATTTTCTTATACAATTTCCCTCCAATTTATTAACAATATTTTATTTTTCTCATTGTTTTCAGTATGTTCTTCTCATTATTTCAATGATCGATTTTTTATAAATTTCCTTGTAAAAAAGAAATAATATTATAGAATTGATAAAATATATATATTTAGTCAATTTTAAACAATTACATGTGATTTGAAACTTTCCATGATTATTGTAAAGTGAAATGAAAATGCATCACCCACAATGGAAATTAATTAATAGACCACAAACAAGGATTTTGTTATTCAAGAATAAAAGAAGAAAAATAATAGAATTTTTGATTAATATACCATAAAAAAATAAATTATAGTATATATATGATACTATTGGTGTCATAAATCATTGGATAATAGGTCGGGATAAGTTATAAGTGAGAAATAATTTGAAAGAGAAGATGAAGGAATCTTACCTCTTGAAAATCTCTCTTTTAAAACCTCTTTATAGATCTTGGACGTTGTATTTTTGTTATACGAGAAGCATAAGAATGTGTTAAGGGATATTTAGGACATAATTTGGTAGAGTTTTTAAAACAAATAAGGCTAAGGGTGATTAATATTTGTGAAATAAAGAGTCTCCTTTTATATGTGAGGTGGAGGATAACTTAGAAATTACTAAAATTATTAAATTAAAATAAATATATTATAGGTTTCAAGACTTTAAAAAATTCCTAAAACTAAATGGGATTATATTTCCGAATGAATATTATCATTTTAGGCCTTGTTCAATAATTTTTTTATTTTTAAATAATTTAATAATATATTTTATTCATTAAAAATAATTTTTTCAATATAAAAATTATTCATTATTAAGACTTTAAACACATCAAAACATAGTTTAAAAATAGAATAAAATTTTATATTATATCATATAAATATCATATTCGACTATGGAATCCATGAATTATCTTTAAAATATAAAATTATACTTGTTTTATTATTTTTAATATCATTTATTTGAATTATTCATTTATTAAATTAATACTACATCATATTTGTGGAAGCTATTATTATATTCATTTTGTTGTATAAAAATTAAAAATAATATTCTATGATAAATATAATCATATTAGGTTGTAAATAATAATATTTTTTGAATAAAACTTAAGGAAAACCTTACATTAAAAATGTTATAAAAACTAATCATTATTGTGTGAACACTTTGCCTTACTTTTAAATAAAATATTCTAAATGCATTAAGTGATTATTGTGGGTATAAAGTGTCCCCAAATCGAATAAAAAATAGATAATAGTCGAAAATTACTTATAAATAATGTTTTATCCAAAATATGTGTCATTTAATAATTCTTATAATTTTATTAAAAACATTTTATTTAATTTTCTTATTCTTACACAAGCACTGCATTAACATTTCTTAAGTATTAAAGTTAATTATATTATATATAAAAATTAAAAATAAATTAATATAAGAAAAATAAATTGATTAGGTTAAAAATAAATTTCTAAATTTTTTCATTATGTATATTCAATTTTATACATAACAAGACATCTTCCTACATTTGTTATTTTTCCTTTTCTTTCCCTATGCAAACATTTCACAAACATTTGGATATCACTCATGTTATATAACTCTAAAATTATAAATTAATAAAAAAATAAATATAAAAACATAACAATTATTAAATAAATCATGATAATAATTTTTATCACTCAATTAATATGTATAAGACAACAATTTACTCGAAAAATACCAATTTAATATTACACTTAATTTTATGACATATTAAAAAATTAACTAGGGTCTCATAAAATTATATTGTAATAATAGTAAAACAAAATATTGACTAATTATTATATTTTATGAAAAATAATTATATTTTTAATAAATATATTTAATCTAAAATTATAATTCATTATTTATTGATCATAAAAATACCAACACTTAATTGTTAAATTTTAAAATATTCACTCACATTTATAAGGTGCCTAAATTCTATTTTTTACTTACATGAGTGAGGTTAATATTCATAAGGGTGCATTACTATTCAAGGTACTATTCATCAGGGTACGTTTCTATTCATATGGGACATGTTATTATTCATAAGGGTACATTAATATTCATAATGGTACATTGCTATTCATAAGGTTGGGTTACTATTCAAAAGGGTATGTTGCTATTCACCAAAAAAAGTTGATCTTATCAAACTCTAAATATCTTACTGAACACAACTGTGTATGTATGATTTTAAAAATTCAAATAACAGAAGTAGAAAATAAAGTTTAACATCTTGATTATAACTATATCCTATAATAATGTTTTTTCGCAAAGTCTCAATGTTTTATGCATACAAATTTATCTATTGAATTGAAATTATTCAAACAATAAAATATTATGGTGTTATGTTTAGATAAAATTTAAAATGATATTTCAGCTAAAATAAGTTAGTCAAATCCTATTAAAGATATAAAGAAAAATTAACTAATTAACACTCTCATGATTTTTGAATTTCAGATGTAAGAAAAAAATTAAGATCATTGGAAGATCAAGAAAGAAAATACAACTATAAATGTTTTTATTTATAAAAGTGAAAAGAAATCAAATTAGGATGCTATATTATTTAATTATTCAAGTTTTCAAATTCAAGAGAGGTATTTTCCAAATTAATAATAGGATTCAATAAGATATTTAAAATAAATTATGGTTTTAAGAAACCATTTTATGATTATAAGAAATGTATTTTATGTTTAAAGGAAATAAAATTCTAAAAATGTAAACAACTTGGACATATCAAACATGATTATCCACAACTTAAGGATAAAATAAAAATAAAAAATAAGGAGAGGAATCATAAAATGAAATATAATTATTAATGTAAAGGTAATAAATCTATGGTTGATACCTGGTGTGTACTTAAAGACTCAATAAGTTCTTCCTTTTCTGATTCTGAATAAGGGAAATCCAATTAGAAAGATAACACGTTCTTTATGGCTAAGGAAGATGATGCACAATCTTATCATTCTTTTGTTTATGATTTTTAAAACTTATCAAAAGATAAGTTAGTTTAATTTTGTTCAATGAAATAAGATAAATATGATAAATTAATGAAAAATCATAAATCTATCAAGAATATTCATAATGATGTCTTAAGTGAAAAAGATACCATGCTAAAATAATACTTATAATTGAAAGAAAAATTAAATAAACTTACTTTAAGATATATTGAACATGAAGGTAATATTAAAGAGTTTCTTACTAAATTTAAATCCTTTAAAACTACTTATAGTGTGTTTAACTATGGATGATAGTATTTAAATAAGATTATTGGAAATAATGTTTATAATAAATAAAGATATTAAATTTGGAGTAATAATGAAAAATTTATGTTATACATAAATTATTTTGTTCTAAACCCAGAAAAATCATAACATGTATAAAGTTACTTATTTTCATTGTGGAATGAAGGGACATTATGATAATTATTCTTAGGTAATCCAAAAATTATAAGTGAAAATAAAGCGTATATTACTAGACACTTTTCTAAATTTAATTATAGTGTTTTTGATAAATTAAACAAATCTAGTTTCCCAGATCCTTTCTTGCTGACACTATAGGACCCAAAAGAATTTGGGTACCAAAACAAATTCTTATTTAATCTTTTTGTAGGTGAAATGATATTGGGTTATAAATTATATATGGTATATATATAGTGTTTGTTCAATACAAATGAGTACATACTTCTACAACTTTCATACACTATATAATGTTGATAGAGGTTTAGTTACCACTAATGTAAAATACATCTATCCCAACAGAGCTATGCCTATATTTAGGAAAACCATGGGTTTAGAGTTTCGTTCCAAGACTATACCAATAGTTTTTAAAAAACCATTGGTATAGGTTGGTCTATACCAACGTGTTTTTAAAACCATTGGTATAGATTTTTTGATATTAGAGGCCCACTCAAGATCCTCCTCTCCTCCTCCCCATTCGAACCCAAAGCCTCCAGTGTGTAAGTACTTCCCCCTCCCCTAATTCAAAATTGGTCTCCTCCCTCACCTACTAAAGAAAATTTGGCATCTCTATTCCCACCTTAGTAGATTTCTCCCTCCCCCTAACATCCTCATGCAAATTTGGCAACCCCCTAGGTGACATTACACCCATCCGATGATGTTCAAGCTATATTTTGGCATTTTGGGGTCAATTTTCATGGATGTGAGTCACTTAAATAAAAATTAATTTTATTTCATATTAGTTTTTAATATTTTTAACAATTTTAGATTAAATATGCATGATTTTCAATTTATGTTTTTTTATTTTGGGGTAAAAAGTTTCAAAATGGTTTATTTGGTCACACAATCCTATTTTTCAACAACTTGTGATTAGAAATATAATTGACATACAGAGATATAACGAAATTAAAATTATTAATTATTTTATAAAAATATGTAAGGTTTTATATCGAAATTAAATAATACCATTGTATATTTTGTCACATGATATATGTGATTAGAAATATGGTCATTGGGAATAAGGTCATTCAATATATAGTCATTTTCTAGGCATGTATCCAATATGAATATTTAGAATGTGTATTTTTTAGTCATAATTCAAAAATAATATAATTTAAAACTTATAAGAAATTCAAAAAAAATATAGTATTTAACAGAATTATTTTATTATATAAATTTTTCATCAAAGTTTCATATTATTATTATCATTAAAGAGCCTTGAAATATATTAAAAAAATAAATGTCATTCCATTTTATGTGTTAAAAAAGTGGATTAGATAATTAATTATATATTTCTTTTAGTATTTCTGGGTTTCATTTAATTTAATTAGATTTATTTCAATTCAGAAATCTGGGTTTAAAAAATGTTTTTAAAAAATGTATAACTTTGTTTTATTAAATGTTTTTATCAAATTTATTATACCTTATTTGACTTCTATGTTTAATGGATTATTTTTAAAATCTATTTCTAAAGAAAATTACATTTCATTCTTATGAAGATTATGAAAAATAATTCAAAAATTTGAAGGAAGTTACTATTTGATCCTGATCAATCGGTGTACAACTTTGTGTTGCCTTCTTCACTTCCCTCAGTGAGTATAATAAATGTAATATTTTTTTGAATTACTTATAATATCATTTTAATATTCTTTATCAATTTTTTTGGTACATTCTGTTTCACCAGAGTTGATTCCTCATCCTGCTTTCATGGTTCTGAAAGGGGATGCTCCTAGACCTAGATGGAGCACCCATCATACCCATTCCCACATTGACCCACTAGTGGAACCCCATTGACAAAACCTTTGCATCCTCATCTTGAGCCTTTAGGGATGTTCCCACTCATGCCTCCATCATCCCATTTTTTCTATTCTTACCTTACCACATCTAATATGCCGCCATGGATATTCTCCCCGTAACCATATCCATATCTGTTGATGTATCCCCCAACATACTACCCATATTCTACTATGTCTACAATGCCTCCATGTCTTACCATCCATCCAAAATATGGTGATTTGTTCCTTCATCTTCCACTCCAGTGCTTGAAGATCACACAAATCATGCATTGGAACCAATACTTCCTTAAAAGGCTACTTATCTAGGAAATCCCATAGATCCATCATAACCTATTGAGAAACCTATGTTGGATTTTTTTAATATAATTGTGTCAAATTATATCACTTCATTTTTTGTGTGTTGTACTATGACTTAATTTAGTTCCCCCTGTATCTTATTCAGTGTGATCTTCGAGTAGGTGACATGGGAACACTTGTATACAAGAAGCCTATAATCGCCAAAAATAGATAATGGTGGATTAAAATCTAGAAAATAAAAATATAGGTAAAAATTCCAAGCAGTGTAGATGTTTCATGGCCACTTTAGCAAAGTACCACAATATCATTCCATTGGAACATGCCACATGGAGTCATCTCAGTAATGTAAACAAAGAAAAATCATGGGTGCAGATATATTTGAGAAAATTTTATAAATTTATATCCATATTATTGTAGTATTTATATTAATTAACACGGTCATTAGAAATATAGTTTGACTTTTAGATGATGACGTTGTTAATACTACATGTTTTATTGATATTAGGGTGTTATGGTGATCGTAAAATCAGGATTTGTATGTTGGTTGGAAGATAATAGTTGGTTCTGATTTAGAGGGTGTACCCATGTTCCCCTACTGTCAAAAAACTCAATATTAAAAAATGATTTCATTTTTGAAGACTAATAAGTTTAAGGTATTACTAATATTTAATAATTTTCATATAAAATTTAATTCTTATTACTTATATTGAATTTTTTAGGAAGATTTGGGGAAAAATAAAAATAACAATGATTCAATGACATATACACACACTTTTGGGCACACTACACTTCCTGAAAATGAGAATCACCGGGTACTTTAATCTAAATGGAAATAATTTCCCTATTTATATGCTTACATAGTTATCATTTTATGCTAAATTTTATGTTTTATTATCATTAATACCTTTAATATAAGGTTGAAAATACCCATTTAAAATGGCCATTAGGCCTAGATTCCAATTGGACAATAGGCATAGAAGCCAATTGGCTATTACCCATAGAGGCCAATTGTCCATTAGGCATAGAGGAAAATTAGACATTAGGCCTAGAAGGATAGAGGAAAATTGGTCATTAGAAATAGTAGCCAATTATCCATTAGTCTCAGAGACCAAATTGGCTATTAGGCCTATAGGCCAATTAGACATTAGGCCTAGAGGCCAATTTTCCATTAACCATAGACGCTAATTGTCCATTAGGCCTAGAGGCCAATTGGACATTGGTCCTAGAGTCCAATTGTATATTGGTCCTAGAGTCCAACTGTACATTAGGCCTAGAGACCAATTGGCCATTAGGCTTAGAGGTGAAGTGGCCTATAGGCCTAATGGAAAATTTTCCAATTAGGACTATAGGCCGGCTGGCCATTAGGCCTATAGGCCAGTTGGCCATTATTATTTTTCAAGATTAAAAAATATTTACATTGTGAATATGTGTATACTAATAAATGTCATTTGCAACAAGATAGATTGGGTATTGAAGGTTGTGTACCTTGAGCTAAATTATTTTTCTCAATTAGGAAGAAAAAGGATGGAAGTGAAATAAATTCACAAACATAAGAAAATATTGTAAGTTATTTATTTATATTTAAAATATTTAAATGATATTCATAATTAAATAACTTGTTTATATTTTCAACACACTACCCTAGAGGCCCTTGATGATAGTAAAGATGACAACTTTGTTCTGAACTATCATTTTAATCTTGTATTAGGTGACGAGAACCCAAGAATAGTCTGATGTTGGATAGGGAAAAACATGATTACCTCTAGGTATTGGTTCTCATTGGGCTCCTCTCAACCTTCTCAGACCCTCGAACTGTAAAGAACATGTGCTGAATCAACTGAGAAAAAAAAAAGATTTATAGAAGCATTTAATAAGTAAATATAGAGCATGAAATAAGTAATATGATCACAGAAAAATTCTTGAAATCATTTTTGGTTTTAAGTCAATCACTTCCATCAAAGGGTGATACTACAATTGACATATATGTGGAACCAATGAGTGATTTAAATGATTCCCTGAGTGATGCCAATGTGGGTCCTATTGGTGATTGAGCTTAAGGTGGTGGCGATGATGTTGTTGATGATGTTGCTACTTCAGATGATACTATTTGTGAAGATGTTGCAATTGATAATGATGATCATGATGTTGTTGATGCTGTTGAGTATGAGAATGTTGGTGATGGGGGAGATATTTATCCCCTCAATTATTGACTTACTAGGAAGGAGACATGTGCAGTTCTGTAATGACTTGAATTGGTTTGTTATATATATATATATATATATGTTTTATTATTTTATATGGTTTGAGAACTATTAATAGTTGTTTTTCGGATGCTAAATATAGAATATTATTATTTTATTGAATATATACAGTATGTTTTATTTGATTTGTAGGAGCTAGAAAAAGAAGTGGTAGTGCTGCTGCCAAATATAGGCAGATACCTATTACCACAGTTCTAATTTTTTTTGTCACAGGGTATATGATGGGAATAGATATACCCACAATTTTTTAAACTACGGGTATAGATACATAACCACAATTTTATTAAAATCATCGATATGATAGAATTGATGGGACCTATGCCCACAATTTGTCCTGAAACCATGGGTATAGGTCAATACTGACACTTAAACAAGCCACAGTTTTGAAAACCTGGGGTATAGACTATACCCATGGTTTTAGGGTAAATACCCATAATTTAAAACCAAGGGTATAGGTATATTTTCTAGTAGTGTACCTTTTGTGATAATGCAAAAGGGAAGATCATTGGAGATACAAATTGTATTCTAATAAAAAAATTTCTCTATGTTTAAGGGTTGAAGTTCAATTTGATAAGTATTTATTAACACTGTGATGATTATTTTACTATTGATTTTTCTAATGATGCATGTTGTATTTTTAAGAATAAGTTTCTTATGTTTAGAGCATCTAGAATTTTTCTTATAATATGGACCATAGTTTCTTGTGTGAAAAATTGTGAATTTTCTGAATACTAAAGTAATTGAGTCCTAGATATGGCATATAAGTACTGGTCATTGTAATATATTTTTATTATCTAAATTATCTACGAATAATTATGTTTCGGAAATTCTTTTTCTTATATTTGATTTGAAAAAACTTTGGGATGCATGTCAAATTGGAAAGAAACCCAAGTCATCTCTCTAAAAAATAAACAAGGTTTTTACATCTAAACCTTTATAACATATCCACATGAATTTTCAGACCTTCTGGAGTTGAAATATTAGTTAGGAGATTCATTGTCTATGTGTTAGTTGATTATTTTTCTAGATTCAATTTGGATTAACTTTTGAAGCTTAAAAGTTAAGATTTTTTAGCTTCTATGTTCTTTTGTAATCCAGTTAAAAATGAAAAAAATTTAAAAATAATTTTTTTAAGAAGTGATCAAGGAGAAAAGTTAAGAA
The DNA here is from genome assembly GCA_963277665.1 of Viscum album. Classification (NCBI taxonomy): domain Eukaryota; kingdom Viridiplantae; phylum Streptophyta; class Magnoliopsida; order Santalales; family Viscaceae; genus Viscum; species Viscum album. The sequence continues at coordinate 1,579,364,363 of OY728128.1, read as the reverse complement.
TCAAAAATTTAATTTTTTTCTCAAATATCAGTATTAAACAAAAATTTTCTACTCTAAGAACACCTCAAGAAAATGGAATTGTTGAAAGAAAAAATATATCTTTTTATTAAATGGATAGAACAACGTTAAATGAGTATAATTAACTTACTTATTTTAGGGAAGAAGCCAAGAATAAAAATTTCTATATTCCAAATAATGTTTTAATTATACATATTTTTTAAAATATACCTTATGATTTATGGAATAATAGTAAATAGAAAGTTGGTTACTTTTGGATGAAAAGTGTATATCTTAAATAGTAAAATAAATCTTGTTATATTTGATCTAAAAGATGGTGAAGGAATATTTACTGGGTATTATTCTACTTCTATAGATTATGGGGTGTTTAATAGAAAATTCAAGGATATTTGATGAATTGGCTCATGTCAAGTTTGGGGAGAGTGATCCATTTGATCATAACAAAAGAATAAGAAAAATCCATTGATTCTTTAAAAAACATGAGACTTAGAATATTCTATTGTTAAGTGTGAAAGTAAATTAGAACATGATGATGATCAATAAATTTCTAAAGAAAATGAAACTGAAGAACTTGAATGTTCCTTGGCATGAAAACATAGAACTTTGAAGAACCATACTTTAAAGACTATAATAGGAGATCTAAGTCAAGGAGTTAATACTGGGAAGAATGTTGAAAAACGATTTGAATTCCTTAAATTTATATCAAATTTTTAAATTGAATTTATAGAATAATGATTATATGATGAGAGTTGGGTATTGTTTATTCAATAAAAGAAAAATAAATTTAAGATCAATAATATTTGGGAATTAATTGATTATCCCAAGGATCATTATGTAATAGGAACTAAGTGGGTATTTATAAATAAGCAATATGACAAAGACATAATTACCATGAATAAAGCTTGACTAGTTTATAAGGGATACGATCAAAAGGAATGTATAGATTATGAATAAATTTCCCCTAATAATAGGCTTGATGATATTTGGATCATTTTAGACTATTAATCTTATATAAATTTTAAAATTATACTAGATGAATGTTAAATCTACATTTTTAAATGGTTATTTAATGAAGTAAGTTTATGTTTAAGAATACCCAGGGTTTAAAAATCCAAATTTTTCCAAATTTTATTTTTAAACTTACTAAAGCTCTTTATGGTCTTAAACAAGAACCTATGGATTGGTATGAGAAGTTGAGATCTTTTCTTTTATAAAATGGATTTTCTATAGGTCTAGATGATCTTAATAGTTTTAAGAATATCTCTTATTATAATATTTTATTAGTACGACTTTATGTAGATAATATTATTTTTGGTTTTATGAATCAAAAACTTTGAAATGAATTTTCAAAACCTATGAAAAACGAGTATGAAATGAGTATGATGGGATAATTAATTTTTTTCTTGGTTTTAAAATCTTTGAAAAGGATTTTTGAGGTGCTTTGAGTCAAAGTAAATAGGTTTTTTTTATAAAATTTTTACTTGAAAAAATTAATTCTTATACAAATTCTTTGTGTACTATTATAAAAATTGATTTCATTGAAACTGGTAAGATAGTTGAAAATAAGTTAAATAGAGGTATGATTATTAGTTTTTTATATATTAATTCTATTATACCATATATAATGTTTTCTAATTTTTTATGTATAATTTTTTTGTAAAATACAAAAGAATATCATTTTATTACTATTAAAATGATTTTGATATATTTGAAAGAAACTATTTCTTAATATTTAATTTATTCAAAAAATTCTGCTTTTGATTTAATTTCATATCTAGTTGCTGATTTTGAGGCTATTGATTATATAGAAGGAGTACCTTAGTAACCTATCACTTTATAGAAAGGTAACTAGTTGCATGGTCTAGTAATAAAAAATATTCAGTTGTATTTTCAACTGCTGATGCATAATACCTATCTACTGGTAGTTTTTATACACAAGTGTTGTGGATGAAACACAAAATTTTGTAGTTTGAAATAATTTTTGTCATGTTTCTATTTTATTTGATAATACTAGTGCTCTAAATATTTCTAAAAATCCAATGATATACTCTAGAACTAAGGATATTGATATTCATAATCATTTTATAAGAGATCATATCCAAAAGTGGATATTTATTTGGAATTTTTTAATACTAAATATTAGCCTTCTGATAGTTTCACTAAATTATTTCCCACTTCTAGTTTTGATTTTTTTAAAGGCTATTTAGGTATAACTAATTTTAAGTAAAGTTTATATTTTTTTAATCATTGATTAATTAATTATTTGTTTTATTATATTTATTTTTAAAATATTTGTTTTTGTTTAGTTATTAAATATTTATTCTATCATTTATTTGGGGTTTTAATTTGTTTTATTTAAATTTTAGTTGCCTATTTTAATTTTAAGAATTTATTTTCATTTTGAAATCCGAAATGATTACACCAAATTTTTTCCTAAGAAACTTAACAATTTCCTAAAATTATGAGAGAAAATATCATCTCTCTCTATTATCTTAGAAACATCTTACTTTTGAATGCTTAAAACCTATACACTCTTAACCCTATTCATTAAACTACTAATCATCCTGAAGTAGATGAATAGGGATGATTACGTTTGTCCCAGTAGTGTGGAGATGAAAAGAGTTTCTAGTTTAGATCGGTGGGTTCTACAAGGGAAGGAAACTGAATTCGAATGGATATTTGTGACAAATCAACTAATGAAGAAAGTTTTAAGATTTTAAGAAATGAATTTTTTGTCTTATGGAAGAAGTTACTAGCTTGTTTTTGAAAGGGAAGTCAGGATTTTTTTTTGAAAACTTCAAGTTTATTTTATGTGATAGTAAAGATTTCATCTCTTCTATGGTGAATGGTAATGAATTTTTTCTTTCACCAGTGGTGGTGGTTTAGATATTTCAGTGCCCTTATGAATGAAATTTCAGTTTTAACCCAAGTTCAATTAGATATGTAGTATATAAATATAGTGATATCACGTCCTTAATCTTTAGAACTTATTAGGTTGAAAGATTATGGTGAAAGACTTATTTTATGATCAAAAGTTCTATTTTATGTTTATTTAAACCACTTTTATTCCCATAATTATAGAATCTTAGAAAATTATTTTCAACAATATTTATACCATATTTTATTATTTTGAGTGACATAAAGTTAAATATGTGTTCGAACATGATGAGATATATGAATTACTATATCCAAAATGAAGAAATTATTTAATTCTATCCTTATTGAAGGATATTGTCTCTTGTTCTTTAAAATATAGGTCTGATTACTAACATCATGATAGGTTTGAGGATTCACCACAATAATGTTATTTAATATGGAACCTTAAGGTATTTTTTTGTTTCTTAAAGTGTGTATCTAGGTAGAAGAAATGGCTATTGGTGAAGAAGAAGATGAAAACTCTAGTGATTATGATGATGGAGAGAATAGAAGTTTAAAATATACTAGGTTTTCTAGGCTTGTTACTGAGGAATTTGGAAAGTGTAGATTAGAAGCAGGTGCTTCTAAGCCAAAATTGGATGGAGGAGAAGTTGAAAGTTTATAGGGCTTCCCTACCAATGGATAAAATATTCCAAAAACCACTATAATAAGGAAAATTTTGGATGATAATATTCCTAAAATAGTTATGGGAATACGTCACCTTCCAAGGGTGTATATAGGAGCCAATGTTGACGAAAATGCTGTATCTATTTTGGTGAAAAGAATTTGAAGAAGGAAAAAACCTACACCAGCTGAATAGGTTATTGATTCTATTTCCATATAATTTATGCACAAAGTCACAATTATAGAGGAAAAAGTAGAAATAGTTGTTATTATTGAGGAAAAACCTATTGAAGAAGCTTCTCATTCACCTAAGTTATAGAGAATAGAGGAATCTGATACTAATGAGAAAGTGAGTTTTCCAGTTGCTGATTCAATTGAATTTATTGAGGAAAAATCAATTTATTTAGTTGAGAAGTCCTTGAAAATGAATTATAAGGATGTTTTAGAAATAAAAAATGTTCTTTAAGAACTAATTTACCCTTTTGGTAAGGAACTAAATGTTCAATCCATTCAGTTGGCCGAGGTTGGGGAACCCAATGTAAGGGTTAATTATGTGTCCTTGAATTCAAATGAAAAATCTATTTTGATTCTTATACTCAGGACTATTTGGGGAGAATATTTTCTATATTTTATTCTCTAAAGGATTATATTTTCATGATTTAAGATTAACTTGAAATTTTAAAGTAGTATTTCAAGGATTTACAAATTGGATATAATTCTAAAGAATATTATGAGTCTCATTAGGAAAAATTTTAACGTTTGATGGAAAAATATTTTCATGGAACGATTTTGTTCATTTAAAATAGATATCTTGGATCAGTTTTGAAATTTAAAATGTGATCTGATGTCCAAGTCTAATTTTAGTGATGATGATGTTTTTTTCAAGTTAGTTTGAAATTTTCAAAGCTTCTAGTTTAAAGCAGAGAAGAGCATCAATATATGATGTAAATGTTTCCAGGTAAGTATTTATAAGTTTAGAGCTATTATATACTGATATTTCTACCATAGATGATAGAATTCATACTGTACAGTGTGATAGTGTGACTTTGCACACTTTTAGAAAAAAGGAAAGATCTAATTGAAGGATTATCATATATAGAACCCAATGTTAGAGATATTGTCAAACATTTGAGAAGTATGGTGGATAAGTATTTTTAATCTTTTGATACTATTCATAAATTTTTAAAGGGGAGTTTGGTTGAATCCTAGAAGGTTATTCTAGGTTCTATGAATTTTATAAGAGAATTAGATGCTCCTTTGAACCAAAATTTGGAAGATTTGATGCTGGAGCTTATGGAAATGTACAAGAATTATTGATATTATTTAACCTATAAATCTTATTCTATAGAAACTAGAACTACTTCTAGTCCTCCCTCAAACCCTAAACCTTGAACTTTTACTCCTGAGCTAATATGTATGATTATAATATGAGATCATTTATAAAATTAAATTTATTTTATATTTAATTATTTTATTTTTGTTTTAATATTATTTTTTGTTTTTAAGTTTATCCACATCTGAATATAATTAATTTTGGAATAAATTAAATTTACATAAATATTTTTGAAGTATTAAATATCTTTTTTCCATTTTAATACTTCACTTTTTATAAAAAAGGGGGATAAATTTGGATAAACAAAAAATTTCACAAATAAACTTAACAATACTCTTAGGATAATATTTTTTTGATAATTTCATTATAATTTTTTTAATAATTAAAAATAAATATGGATGGAAAATTAAAACATATATGGATTTTTGTGTCTACCTTTGTTTCTATGGGTTTGTGATCATGAAAAAGGGAGAGATTATTTAGAATCTAACTGATTAACCAAATAGTTTTTTGTTTATTTTGATGCTCACAGATTCCCTAATTTATTTTAGTAATATATTTACTTTAAGTGGACTTCAAGTTTATATTTAATTAAATTGTTATTTAATTTTCCTATAATTAGAAATGTCTTTTTGTTAGTAAAAATATTTATTTTTAAGATAAATATTATTATGGAAATTATTTTGGATGTTTTAAAGAAATATAGAATCAGTATTTGGAAAGTGAAGTTGCGACCTAACATTGGTGTCCAAACCTAAATTTAAAACCACATATTTGAGTTTAGAATTATGTTTAGGAACTTATATTTTGTTAAGGATCCCCATGTTTTATTACCTAACATTTGATATGTACTTGACATAAGAAACCTCATATTGGTATTATACTCTAAATTATGGAACTCTATATTTGGTATTAACCATAATATGTAAATAAAGTTTTTGGAATTATCCCCATACAAAGAAATACCAACATTGATCCCATTATCTGTGATATTGAAATTTAGAATTATTTTGTGATTTTTTCTATATTTTCACTGGAAAAGATCACTAAAAAGGTGATAAAATTCTATTTCAAAATATCTACAACAACATATTTATTAGTTCTAATTTCCTGGGGATGTTATGGTTTTTCAAATTTGTATATTAAAATTTCAAATACTATATGCATTTTTGAAATAGTGAATTATTTGGTGATTTTTCTAGATCTATTTAACATGAATTTATTTAGGACACTTATTTATTTTCAGTGGATATATATGGATGTTATATCAAACTAATAGTCTAATAACCTGACCCTCTAAAGATTTGTGACATGAATATCATTCTCTGAAATTATGATATAACATTCCATTAAAAAATATATTATTATATGTATTGAAACTGTTACCATAACTATCATGATTATTCTTCTATTATTATTTAAATCTTTCTAGGACTACACTTTGGAGACATACATGTTTCATTAAGATACTTTTGTGTGATCATTTTATAGTTATAAAAGTTTTTTGGATGATTATATGTTATTAGAATATATTCTACATCAAATTTGGATATTCTTCTTAGGTACTTTAATTTTAAATAATTCATATATTCATTAAAAGATAAGTTTATTTTTCAGATGCAGTGTTCACATATAAATAATTTAATATACAATTTCTCCAATCGAAGACAATTTATTTTGGTTTAGAAGACTCAGTTTTTAAGTATCTCAAGGACCACTTTTATTCCTTTTCTTTTATTTTCATTACCTAATCTGTTTAATGAAAGGAAACCAAATTAGTTTTTCATGTTCAAGAGGGATCAATTTTAAAAATTTTACGTGTTGTTTAGAGGAAAAAAAATCACCATCTCTTATGTCGACATCATTATTTGGAGACAAAACATTTCTATAAAAATAATTCTTAACGAAGTTCATTGAAATTATTGGAAAAGATATCTTTCTTTCAAAGGTAGTACATCAGATTCTAGATTCTATTCTCAATCAGAGGACTCTTATATGATTTAAGAGATGCTAGCATCTTCACGGAGATTGATAAAAAAGAAATAGGAAGGAATAGAATTTTGTGAGGCTTGCATATGATTGGTTTTTAAAAATAGGAGGGATCCCATCCCTTTATATAGCCATCTATGAAATGTTTCATTTAATGAAATGAACTATCTATATTCAATGCATCAATATACATTTATTAGAATTTTTATTAAATCATTTAATCATATTTAATAAATATTCAATCCATTAAAAAATGATTAATAAATAAAATGAAACCATGTGGGAATGAGGTGGAAAATTTATGCATTTATCCTTCATTAAATTACGCTCAATGTATATGTATCATATATTTTTTACAGTATATGTCCTATAAAAAAACCAATTAAAAAGGAATACACTTTAATTCCTTAAAAGGTGTATTTCCAATATTATAAAAGCACAACTATATGTTTTTTCTTCTTTTAGAATTTTCAACAATTCATTCATTTAAAATTAATTTTAAATATAAAATATATCACATAAAGAAGAATTTAATTGGTCAAACAAGAACCATGATGTAAATATAATATGATATAATAAAAAAAATAATGTAAATGGTGTTGAAAAACCATGATGAGTGAATGGGGGTATTGTAATGATCCAAAGTTTTATAAATGAAATTAACTTTTCAAAAGAATAAATTCATTATTATGTAATGATGTCAAAGAAATAAAATTCACTACTTCATTTATTTTGGACCACAATAAATTATATCCTATCAAATATAAAGGACCATTAGGCATCATAACCAATAATAACATAACATATATTTAGTGAAACTTATGATTTATATATGTTAAGGGTTATGATAATGTCTTATTGACATAAATGGAATATGTGAAGGCATTGACCAGTAGGATCATACTAAATGAAGACCATTTATCAGAGCTTCATAGGGAGATAAAATCACTAATTTTTTTCCTTGAATAAGCCCATGCTAAGATTCAACAAATAAAGCATCAGTGAAACTATTTACTTGAGATTTTCAATCTTATCAAGATCACTACTCAAACCATGTTCACCGAACCAACAAAAGAAAGTGTCACTATTGCAAACCTTACCCTTAAAGAATTTACTAGTGTAATAAGGGGTTATGTATCTAGTTCACAATTATATGAATTTTTATATTCTTTTTTTATAAAATAATTATTATCTTTATCATTTTTATGATCAGTTTATAAATTATTAAATACAGAGTTTGATAAAAATTAAATTTTAATATGATGAAAAAAAAAATTATTTTTTGGGAAATATATAATTTAAATCAAGGCACTATTTTTATGAATTAAATAATTTTTAAAATAAATTTTATTTTAATAAAATATTTTTATTAAATAATATTTATTTATAAATTATAAAATATATTTACAAATTCAAATGAAAAATTTAAGGTCCATAAACTGTTAAAATTGTAAAAACATGTATTTTTGAATAAATGGGGGGGTTTTTTTAATTAAAAGTGTATTTTTTCATATTTATAGAATTATTTTGATAAAATAATTCTTATTTTGTAAATTAGAAGGTCAAAATTAGGCAAAAATGAATTTTTAATAATTTTCTATGACTTGAATTTTTGGGTAAAAATTAACTACGATATAAATATATAGTATGTATGATGCCATCATAAAAACCCAAAAGTGATGTAATAAATAATATAAAGGGTATGCATGACCAAAATTATGTTTACTCTTTAAAATAATGAATTTTAAGTTATTTTATTTATTTTTTAAACCCTTAATGAATCATCCCAAAGATAGATTATATTTTAAGATTTTAAATTCAATTCTATATTAACATGACTCACTTCCTCATCATCAAGGGTATTATTTTATTGATTTCATTTCTTAGCCATATAAAATATTAAAAATGACTTCTCTTTGTTTGAAACCAGTGAAAAAACCTTGGGAAGGTTTTTTGTTTTGATTATTTTGTCATATAGAGTCCAAAACTTGAGTTTAGAAGTTAATAAATAATTATCCTATATTTTTCTGCAAATACCCACCCATCCAACACTCATATGCACTCAAAATACATTAATCACAAAGATACTCTACCTTTACCTACCCAGATCCCTCCCAAGTTGTTCCCATCCTCTTAATAATCTCCCCACATTATTTTAGAAGGACCCTCCCAAAATATAAGATTCTCCCATTCTCCTCTTTATCTAAGAACCTTATTTATATGGGATAAACCCTCACTCTCTAGGTCTCTTGCTTACTCTCATGATAGGGTTCCTTCCATGCTCCATCACTCCCCCTTATAGTGAGTGGTATTTTCTCCGGCGCGCCGCTCCTTCTCCCTTTTTTTCCCCTTGCCTTCCTCCAATTTCGTCTCCTTCCTTAACTTCTTCTTTTCCATTTTTTTTAGTGATTCTAGGGTTGTTTATACTTCATGAAGTTTGACCACTAAAACTATCACTCTTATTTTTAGAAACATCATGTGCAAACCCCACTTGGCTAAGCTTGATGGGTCTTCAGTGATTTGGGTTTGGTGGTGGAATCTAACAAGCCCATTCCTTTTTCCTTTGGTTTTCTCATCAGTGCCCCTCCACTTCCCTTACTTCCTAACCCATTATGCAAGATTCCATATTTGGTCAAGAATAAAGGTGTTTAGGGCTATTTGGGAGAGAACTAGTGGTAGGGATTTTGGTGTCCCCTTTTTGGATTCTTCTTCATCTTCTTATCTTCATTTATTTATGGTTTCCTTTGGTTTTTTTATGGTTTAGTTCCATTGAAGGTGTTTTTTGTTTTTTTTATTATATGTTTGGATGAATTTTATTGGTGATTCTGCCAAAATACGTTATTGGATTCATGGTTTTCTTTACTTGATGGTGATTCCGATGTTAGATTTTGATGGTCACAATGACGACTGTGGATCACTGTTGATGCTTTTAATCTATTATGGCACCAGGACCCCAAATATATTCTCATATTTGGAATTGAATGATGGTTTATATTGTGTTTTGGGATGTGTAGTTTGAGTGTTTTTTGATGTTCTAAACGACATTATTCGTGATTGATTCATCTATGACTTTGGTTCCCTTTCAGGATTGATATTTGTGGTTTTGTGGAACTTATTTGAGTAGTTGGTTGCTTTCTTAACATCTCATGGTGTATTTTTTATAGTAATGATGGATTCTAGTGTGTGGTTTTTCACCAGGGAGTTGTTCCAGTGGGTTGTGCTCACTGTCATTTCAAGAGAACATGACAGTGTTCAAGGGTTATGTTTCTTGGCGTATGATAGATTCCATGACATAAGGCATTAGGATTTTGGTTTCTTGGAATATGATGGATTCCTTAGCACAAGGCATGACATGAGTTTTCACAGGTCATCATTCTACAATTTGTTTTTAAATTTTGAATTTGAATATGACATTATTGTGGCTCATGGGACATTGTGGGCTTACTTTTGTAAGTTTGAAATTTGAATGTCATTTTTTCTGATGGTTTTGGTGTATGTTAGAGATTTTAGAGTTGGATACTTGGTATGTGATCCCCATTTTATTTTTCATATAAGCGGTTCCCATTTAACCTCAACGTTGTTTTATTTGAAAAAACAAAAAAAGATATTTTGAGAAGCACCTTTTTATATTAAGTTTTTTTATATCAAAATTTTAAGGTTGAGATATATTTTTACACATACCTCTTAATATACTTATAATTCCCATGTGATAAGAGGCCATATTCACTCTCATTGAAGCCTTCTATGAATACTTAATTACCCTTTTATTGTTTCTAAAACTATCCTATGATTTTTCTTGCAAAAAATTTTTATAGTGAAAACCCATCCCCATTTCCAATGAAAGGTGTTCACTAAGATGTGAATGTGTCGAGTGGGTCTAGAATTACATAGCTCTCCAATGCATTGGGTATTGATTTTATCTTCTTATATAATATATATGATGCATATTAGGTTATCATAAGAATACTATGTTATTATTTCTTAGTGTTTATACATGAATTATGTTTATGATGTCATGTTTTGTATTTTTTCCATATTCCAATGTTTCCTTTTTTATCATCTTATATTATTCATCAACATTGAAATTTATGATTATCACCCCTCTTATGTTTTCTTGATTTCACTATTGACTCATATGTACTACTTTATCATATTCTATGCTTTTATTATCGCCTTAATGGGCTTTATATCTCACTCCTTGCTTATGTACATCGCTAGGTTATCTTGTATAGTGTAACACCCCTGAATGATAAAGTGTTAAATGACTAAATGATATGACTTATGTCAACAAGGTGCACATTACTTTTCGGGAGCCTACCTGATTAGAACTCTAGAGCTAAGCATGCTTGTCCTGGAGTAGTGAGCAGGATGGGTGACCTTATGGGATGTTTTTCAATGTGCGTGTGAGTGAGGACAAAGCACACTTGAAAGGAAATGTGTTGGCCTGTGGGGACAATCAATAGTCAGATGACCCGTTCAGACATGTGGGTGGGCCCCAGGGTGGGGACCACGTGTCTGCGTGGTAACTGGTGGTACCATGTGGGCCAAGACCCGACAATCATGTAAAGGAGTGGTGTCTGTGCTTCGTCAAGGGGGTCCGGTTGTCACATTTGGTATCATCCTTAAGTGCGATGTACTTCTTGGGATGAGATAAAGGGCCCACAACGAGACCCTTGTGCTTTGGTGGGGGGGGGGTTAATTGTAACACCCCCAATGATAAATAGTTAAATGACTAAATGATATGACTCATGTCAACAAGGTGCACCTTCCTTTTCGGGAGCCTACCAGATGAGGACTCCAAAGTTAACTGTTCTTATCCTGGAGTAGTGATTAGGATGGGTGACCTTTTGGGATGTTTCCAAGGGTGTGTGTGGGTGAGGAAAAAGCACACTTGAAAGGACATCTGTTGGACTATCGGGATAGTCATTAATCATATGACCCGTTTGAGCACATGGGTGGGCCCCAGTGTGGGGATGGGTGACCTTCTAGGATGTTTCCCAGGGTGTGTGTGAGTGAGGACAAAGCACATAGGAATGGACATGTATTGGCCTATGGGGATAGTCATTAGTCATATAACTCATTTAGGCATGTGGGTGGGCCCCAGGGTGGGGACCACATGTCTGCGGGGCAACTGTTGGTACCTTGCGGGCCAGGACTTGACAACCATGTAAAGGAGGGGTGTCTGTGTTCTGTCACGGGGGCCCGATTGTCACATTTGGTATCAGAGGTGGTACCTAGCCTTAAGTGTGCTGCACTGCCTGGGATGAGATATAGGACCCAAAACGAGAACCTTGTTCTCCAGGGGGGGGGGTAATTGTAACACCCACAAATGATAAATGGTTAAATGACTAAATTATATGACTCATGTCAACAAGGGACACCTTCTTTTTCAGGAGCCTACCTGAATAGAACTCCAAAGTTAAGCATTCTTGCCCTGGAGTAGTGGTCAAGAAGGGTGACCTTTTGGGATGTTTCCTAGGGTGTGTGTGAGTGGGGAAAATCACACTGGAAAGGACATGTGTTGGACTATGGGGATAGTCATTAATCAGATGACCCGTTTGGGCACATGGGTGGGACCCAGTGTGGGGATGGGTGACCTTCTGAGATGTTTACCAGGGTGTTTGTGAGTGAGGTAAAAACACAAAGGAAAGGACATGTGTTGGCCTGTGGGGATAGTCATTAGTCATATCACTCATTCGGGCACGTGGGTGGTCCCCAGTGTGGGGACCACTGTCTGCAGGGCAACTGGTGGTACCTAGAAGGCCATGACTCGACGACCATATTAAGGTGAGATGTATGTGCTATCACTGGGACCCAGTTGTTACATTTGGTATCAGAGGTTATACCCAGACTTAAGTGCGGTGCACTGCCTGGAGTAGTGGTCAGGATGGGTGACCTTCTTCGATGTTTCCTAGGGTGTGTGTGATTGAGGTCAAAGCACAGTGGAAAGGACATTTTTTGGCCTCTGGGGATAGTCATTAATAAGATGACCCATTCGGGAAAGTGGGTGGGCCACAGAGTGGGGATGGGTGACCTTCTGGGAGGTTTCCCACGGTGTGTGTGGGTGAGGACAAAGCACACTGAAAAGGACATGTTTTGGACTATGGGGATAGTCATTAATCAAATGACACGTACAGGAACGTTGGTGGGCCCCTGTGTGTGGATGAGTGACCTTCTGGGATGTTTCCCAGGGTGTCTGTGAGTGAGAACAAAGCACACTGGAAAGAACATGTATTGCCCTGTGGGGATATTCATTAGTCATATGACCCATTCTGGCACGTGGGTGGGTCCCAGTGTGGGGACCACATGTCTGTAGGGCAACTGGTGGTACCTGGTAGGCCAGGACCTGATGACCATGTTAAGGCGAGATGTATGTGCTGTCACTGGGACCTAATTGTTACATTTGGTATCAAAGGTGGTGCCCAGCCTTAGGTGCGGTGCACTGCCTGGAGTAGTGATTAGGATATGTGACATTTTGGGATGTTTTCTAGGGTGCGTGTGAGTGAGGACAAAGCACACTGAAAAGTACATGTGTTCGATTATGGGGATAGTCTTTAATGAGATGACCCATTCGGGCACGTGGGTGGGCCCCAGTTTAGGGATGGGTGACCTTCTGAGATGTTTCTCAGGGTGTGTGTGGGTGAGGACAAAGCACATATTAAAGGACATGTATTGGCCTATGGGGATAGTCATTAGTCATATCACTCATTCGGGCACGTTGGTGGGCCCTAGTGTGGGGACCACATGTCTGGAGGGCAACTGGTGGTACCTGGTAGGCCACGACTCGACAACCATGTTATGGTGAGATGTATGTGCTGTCACTGTGACCCAGTTGTTACATTTGGTATCAGAGGTGGTACCCAACCTTAAGTGCGGTGCACTGCCTTGAGTAGTGATCAGGATAGGTGACCTTATGGGATGTTTCTTAGGGTGTGTGTTAGTGAGGATAAAGAACACTGAAAAGGACATGTGTTGGACTATGGGGATAGTCATTAATCAGACGACCCATTCAGGCACATGGGTGGGCCCTAGTGTAGGGATGGGTGACCATCTGAGATGTTTCCCAGGGTGTGTGTGCGTGGGGAAAAATCACACAGGAAAGGACGTGTATTGGCCTATGGGGATAGTCATTAGTCATATCACTCATTCGGTCATGTGGGTGGGCCCTAGTATGGGGACCACGTGTCTACAGGGAAACTGGTGGTACCTGGTAGGCCACGACCCGATGACCATGTTAAGGTGAGATTTATGTGTTGTCACTAAGAACCAATTGTTACATTTGGTATTAGAGGTGGTACCCAGCCTTAAGTGTGGTGCACTTCCTGGAGTAGTGATCGGGATGAGTGACCTAATGGGATATTTCCTAGGGTGTGTGTGAGTGAGGAAAAAGCACACTAAAAATGACATGTGTTGGCCTGTGGGGATAGTCATTAATTAGATGACCCATTTGGGCAAGTTGGTAGGCCCTAGTGTGAGGATGGGTGACCTTATGGGATGTTTTCTAGGGTGTGTGTGAGTGAGGAAAAAGCACACTGAAAATGACATGTGTTGGACTATGGGGATATTCATTAATCAGATGACCCATTTGGGCATGTGGGTGGGCCCTAGTGTGGGGTTGGGTGACCTTCTGGGATGTTTCCCAGGGTGTGCGTGTGTGGGGAAAACCCACACTGTAAATGACATGTATTGGCTTGTGGGGATAATCATTAGTCATATGACCCATTCGGGCATGTGGGTGGGCCCTAGTATGGGGACCACGTGTCTGTAGGGTAACTGTTGGTACTTGGAAGGCCAGTACCCAACGACCATGTTAAGGCGAGATGTATGTGCTGTCACTGGGACCCAATTGTTACATTTGGTATCAGAGGTGATACTCAGCCTTAAGTGCGATGCACTACCTGGAGTAGTGATCTGGATGGGTGACCTTTTGGGATGTTTCTTAGGGTGTGTGTGAGTGAGGACAAAGCACACTAAAAAGGACATGTGTTGGACTATGGGGATAGTCATTAATCATATGACCCGTTTGGGCACGTGGGTGGGCCCCAGTGTGGGGATGGGTGACCTTATGGGATGTTTTCCGGGGTGTGTGTGGACGAGGACAAAGGACACTAGAAAGGACTTGTATTGGCCTATGGGGAAATTCATTAGTCATATGACCAATTGAAGTAGGTTGGTGGACCCCAGTGTGGGGACCACGTATCTTCAAGGTAACTGGTGGTACCTGACAGGCCAGGACCAGACGACCATGTTAAGGAAAGATGCATGTGCTGTCACTAGGACTCAGTTGTTACATTTGGTATCAGAGGTGGTACCCAGCCTTTAGTGTGGTTCACTGCATGGAGTAGTGATTAGGATAGGTGACCTTCTGGGATATTTCCTAGGGTGTGTGTGAGTGAGGACAAAGCACCCTGAAAAAGACATGTGTTGGCCTGTGGGGATAGTCATTAATCAGATGACCCATTCAGGCAAGTGGGTGGGCCCCTGGGTGGGGACCACACATCTACTGGGTAGCTGGTGTCACCTAGTGGGACCATAATCCACAGGTCGGAGGATTGAAACTTCCCTTTGATACCAAATGTAACAAATGGGTCTCGGTTAGTCATATGACCCATTCAGGCAGGTTGGTGGGGACCATGTGTCTGTAGGGAAACTGGTGGTACCTAGCAGGCCAGGACACGACGAACATGTTAAGGAAAGATGCATGTGTTGTCACTGGGACTCAGTTGTTACATTTTGTATCAGAGGTGGTACCCATCCTTAAGTGTGGTGCACTTCCTGGAGTAGTGATCAGGATGGGTGACCTTCTAGGATATTTCCTAGGGTGTGTGTGAGTGAGGACAAGGCACACTGAAAAGGACATGTGTTTTCCTGTGGGGCTAGTCATTAATCAGATGACCCATTCAGGAGAGTGGGTGGGCCCCTGGGTGGGGACCACGTGTCTAATCGGTAGCTGGTGTTACCTAGTGGGCCCATAATCCATAGGTCGGGGGATTGAAACCTCCCTTTGATACCAAATGTAATAACTGGGTCCTGGTTATTTTCACAGACACTGTGCCTTTACATGGCCGTCGACCCCCCCCCCCCCCCCCCGTGACAGCACATACACCCTGCCTTTACATGACCGTCAGGTCCTGGCCCACTAGGTACCACCATTTTCCCTGCAGACACCCCGCCTTTACACGGGATTCGACAACCGGGCCCCCCGTGACAGCACAGACACCCCGCCTTTACATGGATGTCCGGTTCTGGCCCACCAAGTACCACCAGTTACCACGCAGACACATGGTCCCCACCCTGGGGTCCACTCACAAGCCTGAACGAGTCATTTGACTATTGAATGTCTCCACAGGCCAACAAATGTTTTTTCCAGTGTGCGTTGTCCTCTCTCTCACACACACTTGGAAACTCCCCAGAAGGTCACCCATCCTCATCACTACTCTAGGACAATCACGCTTAACTATGGATTTCTAATCGGGTCGGTTCCTGAAAAGGAAGGTGCAACTTATTGACACGAGTCATATCATTTAGTCATTTAACCTTTTATCATTTAGGGGTGTTACAATCACCCCCATTTAGAGCACAATTTCCTTGTTATGATCCCCACATCTCAACCCAGGAAGTGCACCGCACTTAAGGCTAGGTACCACCTCTGATACCAAATGTAGAAACTGGGTCCCAGTGACAACACATACACCCCGACTTTAACCTATCCATTGGGTCGTGGCCCACCAGGTACCACCAGTTTCCCCGCAGACCCATGGTCCCCACCCTAGGGCCCACCCACATGCATGAACATGTCATCCGACTATTGACTATCCCCACAGGCTAATACATATACTTTCTTGTGTGCATTTTCCCCACTCGCACACACCCTAGGAAACTTTCCTAAAGGTCACCCATCCTGATCACTACTCCAGGACAAGCACACTTAATTGTGGAGTTATAATTAGGTAGTCTCCCAAAGAGGAAGGTGTACCTCGTTGACATTAGTCATATCATTTGTTCATTTTACCCTTTATCATTTGGGGGTGTTACATATTGTTTTAGAGGAGTGATGTAATTTTAAGATCATGTTAAGGAGTTTTAAATAATTTCATTGTATCCCTGTTAAATTGTTGTGATATATACTTTATTTCCCTATGAAACTAGGCGTTATGATCTTTTGGGATTGTATTAAGTTTATTTTTATTTAATAAATCAAGAATTAAGGTGTATTAAAATATGGGTTGTCAAAGTTGTTATGAGAGGAATGTTTAGTTTTTTTGTTATTAGGATTGTAAAACCCCAGTGAAAACCTTAAGGATAAGTTTAAACATGAAAAAACTTCCCAAAATTTTAGTAAATTAAATAGTGTATGGTTTCTAAGAAAATACATCACTATCTGGATACTACAAGTGGATGTGGCTCTAGTATAGTTATACCTAGGTGTAATAACCCCGAAAAGGGTGTATTGGGATTTACTAAATCATCACCTGGTACACAAAAAATAGGAATTTCTACAAAACTAGTTTTAAACTCCTAGGGGATATGCTTTGGTAAATTCACAATATTCATATGAACCAATATTAAAGGAAAAAATACACATTATATTTTATGTTATAAAATAGATCATGGAGAACATCGGTTGAAACCTATAAATTCATAGGTTAGGGATTATATGTCATTATTAGTTATACCTTTAATATTCATGGTTTCAAATTTATGTGTTTAATAGTTTAAAAATTGTTATCCCTAATCTTTAATATATTTTAGTCAATGTCTAGAAATAGGAGAAACTGAGTCAACAACTAATGTGATGAGCAATATAGTGGCTTCCCAAATGAGATTTCGAAACCTATGAAAGCAGGATTAAGTTTTTTTTGAACCTAATTTATAAATAACATCATGTTATGAATAGGAACATGAATCAGAGAGAAAAGACACAACCCCCTAAGAAAGAACAAGTTCTAATTGATACCTTTATGCTATAAAGGCCTTCAAATTTCACTGGATCTTATAATCCTTTGGAAATGGAACAATGGATCAAATCTATTGAAAATATCTTCTCCATACTTAAATTCTATTATCAAGAGAAGGTCATGATGGGTTTTTGTCATATTGAAGGAGAATCCAAACAATGGTGGATATTGATCAATAATATGAAGCATCCTGAAGATAGTGAAAAAATGGAGTGGAAGGAGTTCAAGAAAATTTGTTTTGATAAATATTTTACTCACACAATTTGATTAAAAATAGAGAGGAACTACTTTATCATTAAGAAAAAGGGCGATGAATCCACTCGTTCATATGAGGAAAATATCACAAGACTTGCAGTATATGCCTCTATATTTTTCATTGACCCAGAAAGTAAAGTTGACTGCATATTTTTTAGGCCAAAGTCGATTCTATGAAAAGAATCGGTTATTTGAGACTTTGATAACAATATAGAAATTGTCTGATATTCCTTAAAATTCAAAATATATACTGGAGAATTTCAAGGGTCTCATGAGTCTGGAGGTAGAAAGTGATGGACGAATTTCAATTCGGGTGGTAGTGTGGAGAAATATCACCGAGGTAATAAATTCCAACATTACACTTGTTAAAAGTTTGGGAATATTAATCCTATGAATTTATTAAAGGGGACTAGGAAATGATTTAGGTGTGTGAAGAAAGGGCCCCTAACTAGTGATTTTTGTAGGGAAAAAACCACCATGTTATGGAAGAATGTAATTTTATATTCAACCCAACCTATTTTCTAATTTTTCAAATACAATGAATAAGGACACTATGTGAGTAAACACACTGAGGTAACGGTTTTGATGAAAACTTATGACAATAACCTCCAAGTCCTAGAGACTAAGAGTGAGATTATTCCATCACAATTCCTAAGGTGGATCCCGACAGCGAAGTGGTTACTGAAATTCTAGTTTAATGGAATAAATACTATTTGATTTTATTTATACTCATTCCTTCATATCATGTATGTTTAGTAAAACTATTCAAAAACCAGCTCAAAACATAGAATGTGAGTTGTTAGTAAAGATGAAAAATGAGTCAATTATTACATCCCAAGTATGTTACTCACCCCCTATCAAATTTTATGGGTTTAATTTCACATAATATCTTATGATAATCCATTTAGAGGAAGTAAATTCTATTATGGGCATGAATTAACTTTCCTGGTATAGAATCAATATAATTTGTTGAGAGAAAAAAACTACCCACCGTATCATAAATATCCTTTCTATTATATACAAGTTCAAGTAGGAGGATGAATCGATTTTTATTTCATCATATTAATCATGGTTATTATTTCCTTGAGAGAAAGAATATCTAGCTCAAATTATTAAGGATAAGGAAAATATCATCCATGATGACATTCCCATTGTAAGAGAATTCACTAATGTTTTTCTTGAATAATTTCCCGATCTTCTACCTAGATAAGAGGTTGAGTTCACTATCAAAATTATAAATATATGTTTTTTGATATTCAAGAATTTGAATATAATTTCCACTATTGAATTTTAGATCTGAAGAACAAAATATAAGATAATATGGATAAAGGGTTTATGTGCCCTCGTGCTTCACCATTGGGTGTATTGATCCTTTTAATTGACAAGAAGGACGAGTCAATGCACTTCTACATTGATTTTCTAGATCAATAATATCATGATAAAGAAAAATTATCCTGTGAATTTTTCAATTAGTTATGTTGATCCCAATAATTCATCAATTTGGATCTTTGGTTGGGGTATTACCAAGAAAATGTGATGAATTAAGATACCCAAGGCTAATTTTCTTACAAGATATGAGCACTAAGAGTTCATAGTAATGCCATTTGGACTAACCAATTATCTAGATATATTCATGGAATTTATTAATAGTGTATTTTGGGATTAACTCAATAAATTTTGTTATTTTTTATAGAATGTATTGTTATCTACTCCAAAACCAATTAGAAACATGAGGAGAATTTAATGTTGTATTGAAGACCTTAAAAAAGGAGAAGTTTTATGTGAAGTATAGTAAATGTGAGTTTTGGATATAGAAAGTAATATTAATTGGGATTGTTGTCCCTATTAAAGGGGTATTTGTGGATCCTTCAAAAATACAGGAAATGGAATTATGGAATAGATCAACATCTATGACAAAAATATGTAGTTTCCTTCGATTATCCAGACACAACCATCAAATTGTGGGAATCTTATCATGATTGTCAAGACCACTAACAAAACTAAATAGGAAGAAGGTTATGTTTTTATCAAATAATTATTGTGAATAGATCTTTAAAGAGTAAAATAATAGGCTAATCACTATAGTTATACTCACATTACCCACTGATGGAGAATGATTTTTTATCGACAACAATGCATTCAAAAATGGATTGGGATGTGTACTCATGCAAGATGAGAAAGTGATAACCTATGCCTCTAACCAATTAAATATCCATGAGTATAAGTACCAAAATCATGATATTTAATTTGTTACAATTATATTCATGTTGTATATTTGGTGACATTATATCTATAGAGAGTAGTGTGAAATATATACGGATCATAGGAGCCTCAAGTATATATTCACATAAGTGGAACGCTATATGCACCAATGAATGTGGTTAGTGATATCATGTATTATGATTGTTTGACACATTACCATCATGGGAAGGAAAGAAAGTGAAAAATTCTCTAAGTAGACTGGATCCTTCAACCCTGTCCACAATGAAGATTACAAGGGATCCAATATTCTTGGAAACAAGGAGGATATACATTGTAATAATAAAAGGATATTTATCATAACTTTCTCAAATATTTTCTCATCCATCCACTCCTGATAGGATCAAAGAGGCCCTAAAAAAGGATGAGGTAGTATATAAAATTGTATCAAATATTTCAGAGTTCAAATTTTCTAAATATGGAGTTATAAGGTTTGGAACTTATATATATATATCCCATCAAAACCAGAAATGAAGAAGGAAATTTTGGATGACGAACTCAACTCATATTTCTTTATTAATCCATGAATCACTAGTAAGTGTAGAGATCGAAGGAAAAACATTTGGTGAGATAACATGAAGATAAAAATTTATTAATTTGTATCATGATGCTACTTATGCCAAAAAGTCAAGACTGGAAGACAAAAGTTTACGGTAATGATGTAACCATTTCCCATACTAGTTTGGAAATGGGAAATCATAACCATAGATTTCGCAATAGGAATCCCCAAAACATCTAAAGGAAATACTTCCTTTTGGGTGGTAGTTGACCGCTTTATAATATCAGTGCGTTTCATTACTATTAGGGAATATTTATCTATGGACCAACTCACTAAGATATATATAATTAAAGTGAAAAAATGTAATGGAGTTCTTGTTTGCTTTATATATTATCAAGATATTATGTTTACCTCAATTTTATGGAGATGCCTTCCGGAAGAGTTGGATATAGAGATGAGTTTTAGTACTTCTTATCAACTTCAAATGGATGTTCATTCTAAGAGAACCATTCAAACTCTAGAGGATATTATGAGATCATGTCCAATGGATTTCCAAGGATGTTGGGATAAAAACCTTACCCTATTGGAGGTATCATATAACAACAACTTCCATTATAGAATTCAAATGGAACCTTATGATTATCTATATGGGAAAAGGTTTTATAATCCAACATGATGGGATAAATTTAGAGAGAGGAAGCTGGTGGAACCTAATAATGTCCACTAGATGATAGAGAAGTTTCAAACCATTCAACATCACATGAAATCTATAAAAATTCAATAGAAAATATAAGCCAATAATCTTCAATGATATCTAGAGTTTGAGGTCGTAGATAAAATGTTCCTTCAGATATCATCAGGGAAGAAGGTCATGAGTATTGAAAAGAAGTGAAATTTTAGTCCAAGATACATTAACCCATTTTATATCATTGATCACATTGGATCTATGGCCTATTGTCTTAAAATCCCACCAAACCAATCTCAATTGAATGATTTTTTCCATGTACCCCTCTTAAAGAAGTACTTACCAAAGCCCTTGTATTAAATATATAGGTGGTATGCATGGATTAATATTAAGAGTATCCAGTGAAGATATTATATCATAGAGACAAATCCTTATGAAGCAAGATAACTTACCTAGTCAATGTGTTATGATGGAACAACAAGTTTAAGGAAGTGACATAGGAAATGGAAGAGGTAATGAAACCTAAGTACCCTAATCTATTTTATTTTATGAAATAAAATTTCAATGGTGAAATTTTTGAATGGGGGAATAATATAATGACTTGATGTTTTATAAATAATATTCTATTTTCAAATGAATAAACTCTGTACTAAGTAATGATGTTATAGAAAACAAATGTACTAATTTGGTTATTTTGGACCATTATAAGTTATACACTATCAAATTTAAAAGACCATTAAGCATCACATGAATTGATAATATATCGATTGTACAATGATGTTGATATTAGGGTATATTGAGTTTTATCATAAAGTCTAATTGACATAGATATAAGAAGTGATGACCTTGACTAGTAGGGTCATACACTATGAAGCATTTTAATCATATCTTCAAAGGGAGATGACATCACTGGGCTTCTCCATTGACCAAGTAGATGATGGTATTCAACAACTAATTCTGAGTGAATCTATTTATAGGATAAGTTAAAGCTTATCGAGATCACGACCCAAACCATGTTTTCCGAACCACACCATGAAATTGTCACCGTATTACACCTTATCCTTAAGGCATAAAATAGTGTAATAAGTGGTTATGTATCTAAAACATAGAAGTATGAATTTTCTTATTTTTATTTTTTAAAAAATATTGGTTATATTTTTCCATTTTATTATTACTTTATAAATAACTAAATAATGAGTTTGAAAAAAAATTAGATTTTGATATGATGAGACAGAAATTGTGTTTTTTGGAAATATATTGTTCAACAAAGACACTCTTACGGATGAATTCAAGTATTTTTTAAATAACTTTTATTTGTATAAAATATTATTATTAAATAATATTTATTTAAAAATTATAATATAATTTTATGAATTCAAATGTAATCTTTATAATGGTGAAAAACTTTTATTACTGTGAAACCTTGTATTTTTCAATAAATTGTAAATTTCGATTTAAATGTATAAAATTTCCTATTTAGAAAATTATTTTTATAAAATTTATATTATTTTTTAAATTAGCACATCAATGTTTCCCAATGGCGGTTTTTTATAATTTTATGAGATATTATAATTTTTGTGTAAAATTAAATATGATATAAATATATGGTATGTATTATGACATAATAAAAGCCCAAAATTTATGTAATAAATAATATAAAGTGTGACCACATAAAAAATTATGTTTCCCTTTTAAAATAATTTGTATTTGACGTTATTTTAATAAATTTGTAAACCATTAATGAATCCCCCAAAACCTATGTTATATTTTAAGGTTTTAAAATCAATTATTTATGAGCACGACTCAATTATTTATCATCAAGTGTATTATTTTAATTAGTTTAGTTATTATCTTTATAAAATATTGAAAAAAACTCCCATTTGGATGAAACCATGGGAAAAACTATGTTAAAGTTTGTGGTTTTTATTATTTTATCATATAGTGTCCAAAATCTATGTTGAGAAGTTAATAAAGAATTCCCCCATATTTTTCAATAAATACTAACCCATCACCCCACTCATCTTCACTCAAAATCCATTGATCATGAAGTTACCTTACCTTTACCTTTATTGTTCCCTCTAAATGTATTCCTAATAATGTCAAAATTCCTCCCAATATTTTATAAGCACCCTCTTAGGGTAAGGGATTCTCTCTTTCTTGTCTTTATTCATGCACGCACTTCATATTATTACTTTTGATTTACAATTATAAAAGTCTACGTATGTTCTTACACATCCTTTTTTTACTTTACTTATGATATCAAAGTTATTATATACCCCTTTAACTCTTATTAAACCTTTCTATGAATCATTATATAACCCCATTATGCTGATAAAATTATCCAGTTATTTTCCATACCAAACATTTTTACAGTGACTAACCATCTCCATTTCCACTCAAGATTATTCAAATAGATGTACCTATCCTTTATTTATCAAAGAATTCCATGTATGTAATACAAAACCATTAATATTGGGATTAAAAGTGACGAAAATATCCTTATGTTTTATAATATATGTGGCACACTTATGCATGAACATGATATGAATGTGATGGGTGGACCCAAAATTATATAACCCTCCAATATATTGGGTAATTTTCTTTTCTGAAAGGGAATTCCCATGTGTGGAATTTTTGAACCCTCCACACATGGTAACCCCCTCCCCCCACGAAGAGGTCACTGCCCTGAGGTAGATCCCCAACCAGGGAGGAGTCATTGCTAGTTGAGATGGAAGAGCGTCTCGGAGGGTGACAGCTCGTTCAACGATGGTTCGTCAAAGCAATACATCAGCACATTGAGTCGTGCCTCATTTTTCTAACCCAGTTGAGACCGAGCAACCCAGCATGATGGGTGGATCTCAAGGGAGAGGCTCACCTCGAAAGCGGACTCCCATGATTCGAACCCTGAACATCCCAAAGAATGACATTTTTGTACTGCTCTCCTTCACCACCATGCCACTACCGAGGTGGCTCCGATACATTGGGTAATATTTTTATCCCATTTGATACATTGTATGGTTCTTGTAAGACTATCCTAATCAGACTGTTTTATGATGTATTTATTGTTATACTTGAATTATGTTTATAAATTCAAGTTTTATATTATTTCCACATTCCCATATTTATTTTTTGTTTTCATATTATATCAAGATTCAATGTTAATGTTTATGATTCTATCCCCTCTTATATTACATTACCAAGAATCTTGAATCACACGTACTAATTTACCTTTTTATATTATTGAGTTATTCTCTTTTTGGTATTTATAGCTCACCCACTTATTATATACGTCCTTAGGTTATACCGTGTAGTTTTTAAAGAGCGATGGAATTTTAAAACTATGTTAAGGAGTTTAATATAATGTTATATATCCCAGTTCAAGTTATTATTCTATGTACCTAATTTACCAATGGAACTAAGCCTCCTTATCTTTTGGGATTATATTAAGTTTGTCTTTATGTAATGAATTATGATTTAAGGTGTCTTAAAATATGGGGTTTTATTGATATAATGTGGTATATAGTGGAAATACACATGACAATAACATCATCAAACAAAATAGGAACCATGGGAAAACAACTAGTTCCTAGTGTAATGAAATCCCATATTTCACATATGAAACACTTGGTTCCTATTTAAACATTACATAACAAACTCTAATTTACCCTCTTGGCCCCATTAGATGACACCCCCTAGCTTGGTAAAAAATCTAACTAGGTCACTAGTCATAACACAGTCTAGACTAGTGTATCACTCATCCAGTTCTTTTACATAGATACACAGGGTCTCCATGTAATAACCGATGTGTAAGTGAGAGAATAATCTAGTCATGTGATCGTAACGTGAATCAGTAATAAAACATATAAAATAAAACTCATCTCACCTTCAGCACCCTCTTAAGAAACAACTGATTTCTTATTTCATATGAGCATCATATAAAAATTCATTCCATCATATAAAAGGAACAAAGTATATACATGACATCATATAGAAGGAATCATAACCAGGGAGTACAATCATCAAGAAAAATAATTTTATAAAGTTCCAACCAACACTCAAACAAACATGAAAAAACATTTATACACATATCATACAAAAAATATAAATAAAGTTCAACAACTTGAAAAAAAATATTTCCCCCCTTAAGAGAAAATTTAAAATAAAACATCTATTTAATTGTAAAAAAACCATTAAACCATTTGTTACATCCTTTGGAAATAAAAATAGTGCTAAAAACCTTATTTTATATTAAAATTAATTTGAAAGAGACTCTCAAGAATTTATACAAACACTTGGTATACATAACATTTTGGTTTAAAATGAATACTATAAATTCATTTAAAACACTTCTATAATAAACATAGAAAACATTGAAATGAATATAAAAACCCATCATGAATATTACAAATAAGTATATATATTTTAAATTGGGTTCCCTAGACCTTACTTGATAAGTAATTTCTAATTACCATATCATGTATACATAAAGTTATGCAAGATATATTTTTACTATTATAGTGTTCATATTTTTCATCCATTATTTACATTGTAGCAGCCATAGATTATTTTTTGTATCAAATGGTTATACCAGTTCCCATCTATAATTATAACCTCTGGATACTATCAATGTAATCTTAAATATATGTCTTATAGTCTCGATGCATCCTACTAATGAGATACATATGATATTAGACTGTTAGGTTTTAGGGGATTATAAGCATTAATACTTCTTTTCATGATATTCTAACTTGGTGATCTTGAGTACAGGATATACTGAAGACTAAATCTCCCATAAGAACATCGTATGTTATACATATCATTGTATGTTCCTTGTTTTGATCACATGTATTGGTATCTCATATTGAGATCATTATAAATGTGTACCATCTGATTTCAAACTCTGATGCAAGATATAAATCTTGAAATTTATATTGTGGTGAGGTAGCTTTCATTGGGTGTGTAATTAGTGTTATGGTTTTGATTAAATAATTAGTACATGATTTTTCACTTTCAAAAGGAAGAGATATCATGGGCCCAATTGAGAAAAATGATAACACATTTACAAAATTCATGTCCATGGTATAAGAATGTAAGTTTATCTTGTAAGGTCATGAATTAATAACGCATGTGAGGATGATAAAATAAGGTGTGCATCATGTTTTTTGATATTTAACAAGAAAAATAGATTATATTACATGGTGTGTGTTCATAAGTAAATTAAATAAATTATTTTAGTTGATTCTAAAATAATAATTTAATTTATTTCTAAATTTATTTAAAATTTATTTAATTATATGAGTGAATCTATGAAAATATTATTTTTTAACAAATGTAACATGTTCAAGGATTGTTAAATAATTTAGGGGATCATACGAGTAGATTAAATAGTTCACATTTTATCATGTGAATTATTATTAAAATCACAAGATAACAATTAAATATTTAGGAAATTTATGACACATCTACTGATTTATACTTGTCATTTTTATTGGTTTAAATGGTTTAACATATTTAGGGGATTAAGTGAATTTTTAGAAAGTTTAACCTACTATTTAAGGACATTTTTAATCCATTTATAGTTTCCCAAACCATTTTTATAAATTTATAGAGACGTTCTCTCCTATCCCCCCCTGTATCAAGTTATAGTGATAGTAATTGAAGGAATAATATGAATGGATCGATCTTGCCTCTTCGAATTGAGTTCATGTTTTTTATTAATTCAAAGGGACATCATAAAGAAATCTAATTTCCAATCCTAGTACCCATGAGTCAAATAAAATATATCTAGAAGTTATGATTCAGCATGGATGATCTATAGGATTCCTCACTTGGAACCTTCAAGCTATCACACACAAAAAAGGAGAAAATCGAATCAACATTATGAATTAAATAAGGCACCATTTATAATTTCATTTTATTTTTTTCTACATGATTAAATTGAACTGCATGTGATCCATGGGAGAATCGGGGCACCGGTGTATTGGATTAGATTTTATGACACTAATATTGTTGATATTTGTTTTTAAAAAATAATGATATTTCAAGGTTTTTTAATGTCTAAGTTCTAGAATTGGTATTAGAGAGATCATGTGCCTATTTATATTAGGATTTAAATTATATTTTATATAATTCAAATAGAGGATTTCAATAGGGTCCAAATCCACAAACAACACATATATTTGACTTTTAATGGCCAAGAAATGACCATTTAAAGATCTTGTGATCTTGAAAAAAATAAAAACTAATATATATATATATATATATATATATATATATTCAAGTGGTTGGGTGGGTGGGGGTGGTTGTGAAAACCGTTTTCTTAATACACTTTATTCCATGATTTATTAGATAAAAGCACCCTTATTACAACCTATAAGATTGATAAAAATTGTGTATTTGGGATATTAGGCACATATCACATCAAATTGATTAAGGGATAAAATATAATTATTGAAAACATCCTCAACATTCTTATAATATTCATTTCCTCATTAAAAAATGTATGGGCTTTCCTATGGATATATATAAGAAAGGGGTGAGCTGTAAAGCCTAGTAAGGGAATAAATAAATCATAACATGATTAAATTATTAAATTTTAGTTAATATGAATTTCAATGGTACATAAAATGGGTTAGAATTATAAAAATGAACATCAAAGAATGATTTATAAAGATAATATAAAGGAAACCTAATAATGTGACAATAAAATTAAACATGGCATCATAAACATAAGTTAAGTATAAACAATGATATATCATTATATGGTGGAAAAGGTAACATAATAGATTAAGTTTAATACCTAATCCCATACGTGATGTCTCATGAGACTAAAACATTACCCTATTCATTGGATCACTATATAATTATGGGTCCACCTATTGCTTTCATATCATGTTCACGTGTTGGTGTTCCACATAGATCATTCAACATTGGATCATATTTAATCACATTGAATCCCAATATAATGGATTGTGGAATAAAAACATGAAATTACACAATAATATATATATATATATATATATATATATATGTCTATGTGAATACCCTTAATTGAAAATGATGATGGTATTCAAAATAAAAAGGTTTAGTATAGAAAAACTACATGATACTTTCAACTGTATAATGAAGGTATATAATGAATCATTGGAGGGTTTAATGAGAGTGAAATGGGTCTATCGTCACTTGAAAATAATAAGGGAAATAATATAAAATTTAAAGAATAATAATCTTACACGAACCATTGGTAATTAAAAGGAGAAATACAAAAAATGGTGCTTGAAAAACATTTGGCATGAAAAAACTCACAGAATAATTTTGAAAGCATAACAGGGGTACACAATGATTCATGTGAGGAGTTAATAAGAGTGAAATAAGTATATCATAACTTACAAATAATATGGGTAGTGTGATAAATTTGTGATAACATACTACAACATGAACAAATGGAAAAAAGGGCACAACACAAAAGAGGTTATTGAGAAAATAGGATAGGGAGAGGATCCCTTACCTTGGGAGGGTGTTTCCAAAATATTGGCAGTTATCTTAAATTAATATCCCCACTTATTTTAAAATAATGGTTTCTTGAAAATAATAGTTTTATGAGACTTATAAAAATTACATTTTCACTTCATAAAATTATATTATCATTTATATTTATTATATGATATTTAATAATAATATTTTATTAAAATATCATTTTTAATGGATTCATGAATTCATCAAAATGATTATCTTAATTGAAATTTCATATTACCCAAGATACAATTTGTGTTTTATCATATCAAAATTGATTTTTTATCAAGATAATTTATTTAATAATTTATAAAGTAAAAACAATAAGAAATAAATATAATAATTATTTTATTTAATATAAAATATATATATTCATACTAGTAGGGTTGAGATACACAACCCCTTTTTTACACCAACTAATTCCCTAAGGGTAATGTGCGTGGTGGTGGGATTCTCATTGGGTAGTTCGACAAACATGGTGTGGGTCTTGATATAGATAATAATGAACTTATTTATCAATCGGTTTCTCTCATTCTTGAGTTGATAGATCTTAACTTGGGATTGACCAAGGTAAAAACCTATAGATTTTATCTCCCTCTAAATATAAAAAAATTGGTTTTATTACTGGCAATCCTACTATTTGTGGCCATCACTTCTTTAATTTGTATCAATAGGACCTTATCATAACCCTTAATATATACCAATCATATGATCATTGTTCAATGAATATATTATTCATGGTTATGATTCTTAAAAATATTTTTAATCCAATAAGTTATAAATTATAACATTTCAATATAACTAATGTACAACATGTGTTTTCTATATTTACATTACATAATTAAAGTATTTATTCATTTTAAGAGGGTCATTTATTTTTAAAATTTTGTGTTGTTACATTATTCCCCCGTTTATAAATTTCACCATTAAAATTTTCATTTCACACACTAAAATAGATGAGGATACTTATTTTCCATTTCATCATCAAGTTCCCAATTCTTTCCTCAAACTTGTGGTTCCATCATAACAGTTTGACATGGTGATTTGTATTATTTTTTAGTTTTTTGTCTCTATGATCTATGATCTTTAACGAATACTCATCGTATGAAAGAAAATTCTCTAATGGCATCACCTTTTGATTAAATACATGTGAGGGTTTTGGTATATACTTTCACAAGAGGGATACATGGAAAAATCATGTACTTGAGATAGGTTAGATTGGAGTGCTAGTCGATAGGCCATCAATCAGATCCGATCAAGGATCTAAAATGGGCTGATTTATCTAGGATTAAGATTTCCTTTCTTCTCAAACCTCGTGACTTTATTCCGTGGTGATATTTGATGGAATAACTTGTCACCGACCTCAAAGTATAGGTCTCATAAATTAGTTTTTGAATAAATTTTCTATTATATTTTTGTGGAATTCATATGAATCTAAATGGGTTGATCCTTTTCAACCATATCTTGGAATAAAATCTGGTATGAGAAGCTTCCACTCTCACACTTTATCCATCATGTTGGAGTCTGGAACCTTTTCTGATGTAGAGCATCATCATATTTCATTTGAATGCTATAATAGAAACTATTTTTACATGAGAACTCCTTTAGGGAAGATTTTTATCCCAATATCCTTAGAAATACAATGAACATGATTTGAACATGTCTTATAGAGTTTCAACGGTACTTTCAAATTGACCATCCATTTGAGAGTGATAATCAGTGCTAAAACTCAATTTTATATTCAATTCTTGCAGAATAATTCTCGAAAGTCTCACAGTAAACCACTTATCTCGATAAGATACAATAGATAATGGAATTACATATAGTCTTACCACTTATATTATGTATATCTTGGTTATTTTCTCAATAGATAAATTTTCCTTGATAATAATGAAAATCACTAACTTTGTAAGATGATCCACTACCAACATGAGGAAATTGTTGCCATTAAACGTTTTGAGGAATCCTATGATGAAATGCATGTTTATTTTTTCCTATTTCCATACTGGTACATGAATTGGTTTCATTATACCCTTATACTTATGTTATTCAACCTTGACATTTTGGCATACCAAGCATCGAGATATAAATTACACAATATCTATCTTCATATCATCCCACCTGAAATTTTTCATCAAATCCCTATACCAATTCATGCTTACTATATGAATATTAAAGGATGATATATGATCATCATTCAAAAGTTCCCTCTTCAACTTTAATTTGTATAGGACACATATCTGAGTTTAAAACCATATAACTCCATTTTTTCAATGTTGAACGCCAGAATATTCCCCACCTTATTATATAGCAACTCATTATCTTTTTAAACCTCCTTGATTATATCAAGAGTGGATGTTTGAGAAGTGATTTGATAAATTTATGATTAATACCCTTTTATTATTCCCATATCCATACTTTTCATGTTAATGAAGATCGAATCCCTTACAATCCTTATCAAGTATAGAGTTACAAGATCCTTTCTACTTAGAGAATCTACCAATTATTTTTATTTCGTATGATGTTAATAGATCAAGTAATCGTAATCCTCGATCACCTCTAACCACTTTTGTTTGTGATTATTAAGCTCCTTTTTTTGAATTTATACTTGAGTATTTTATGGTCCATTTATATATCACAATTATCTCCATAGATATAATGTAACCAAATATTTAACATGAAGATCATTCTAGACAATTATAGATCATGATTTGAGTAGTTTTGTATCATTGATTTTTAGTTGGGGGAGGCCTAGGCTATCAATTTTTTATTTTTCATGAGTAAACAACCCAATAGTTTTTTTAGATTCATCACCATAGATCACAAATCCTTCCCCAATGGTGGGTAATGTGAGTATCGGTTCAATTATTAGCCTATTATTAAACTCTTTAATACATTCCTCACATTCATCATTCTATAAAAACATTACTACTTTCCAAGTCAAAATGTTTAGTTGGATTGAAAATCATGATAATTTTCCCACTAATGGATGATAATACCAAGAGAATCCAAGGAAACTATAGATTTACTTCAAAGAGGTTGGTTTAGAAAACCATTAAATTATCTCCATTTTTTAAGGATCTAAAAATATCCATTTTTTAATGATGACATGCCCCAATAATATTAATTTCTCTAGGTATAAGTTCTATTGGGAAATCAACTTCTATGATTAGAAGAAGACTATACAATTTTTTGGGAAACACATATGTGGATTCCCTTACAATGGGTATGTCCTAAAGGAAGATATTTTTTTTAACCTAAAAAATATTGGCTAGATACATATTATCAACATGTAATAATATATATTATTGATATGTTGGTACTAAAAAATATTTATCCCCCACTTTTCACTTATACAAAATTGGAGCTAGATTCACTATATGGAAGGTGATTTTATTCTCTCAGCAATTTATATTGGATATATAAAAGGAAAGCTAACCCATACCCTTAATTTTATCAAATTATGCTAAAGGGAGTATCATATGGTTTATTAGAAAGTTTATCCCACAAATTTTGATAGGGGAGGATTTATATACTCGGGATGAAATAATTTCTCCATTTTCCATTTTCACCAATAGTTCTACTTATATGATTTTTGGTGGTGTTTAAAAAGTTATAGTAAAATTTTTAGATATGGAAGAATTGAGAGATACAAAATCAAAAAGTACATTCATTATTCTTGAATGAATAACTAACTTACATATCACCACTTCATTTTCCTGATCCACCTCCAGAGTTGTGATTGCATAAGCTCACCCATTCTCTCTAGTCCTTGGGGTGGATTTAATTGGTTATTGTAAAAATATGATATCTTAGTTAATTAAATAACATAGTTTCCACGTTCATTAAAGTTGAAAAATTTGAAAATGGATGCATCTTGACTTGTGAATTCCTTTATTCTATCATATTAGTAGGTTTCTCCCATTAACAATCACTATCTAAGTTCCATTCCTCCCCGAACCTAATGTTATTCCTAGTCCTCTTTATAAAACTTCTGGTAGGATTATTCCCACACCTTTCATAAGTGGGATATTGAAATTAATTTCGACCATTATATTTATCCATTTCAACTTTATAATAAAACTCCACCTCCCACTTCTTATACCCCTGATACTGTTGAGATTTTCTGATCTCCATCATTACTTTGAGGCCATATTAGATAATTTCCTTATAACTGTCAAAGTCTTGAATGGAATTTCTTTTGTAGAATTGTATTTAGTCCAAAAAAGAAGTTGTCAACTTTACATTAAAGGTTAAAAACAAATTCTAAGGCGTTTTATGCAAGTATTATAAATTTTCCTCATATTAATCGATGAATTTATCATCCTTTTTCTTGAGTCTAAAGAAGTTCCTCTCCATTATCAGTTAGAGATTATGATAAAAATATTTATCAAAGAACATTTTATATAATTCATTCTAATCCATCAGTTCTATCTCCTCCCCATGATTATTATTCTTTAATAACATCCACCATTGGTTTGATTCTGTTTACATATGATAAACAACCAATAAAACATTCTATTGCTCATAGCATTGAAGTAAAGAGAATATATTTTCAATGTATTTGATCCATTGTTCCACAATGAAGGGATCTGATGATCCACTGATGTTCAGAGGAATTTTTTTCATAAAGGTCTCAATTTGAACTTGTTATTTCATAGGGGTATTTGAGGATTCCTCCTAATTCATGTTTAGATTCAAAACATGACTCAATTAATAAATTATATTCATTAAGTTCATGATTCATTATCCCATAAGTCTGGTCATCTCATTTGGTAAATCATCCAATTTCCCATAACATTGGTTTTCAAATTAGTTACTCCTATTTTTATCCATTGAGTAGAATAAAGGATAAATTAGCTATAATAATTTTAAAATTATTAAACACACAAAAAGATACTATGAATATTAAATGGATAACTCATAAATAATATATATTATTTAACCAATGAATTTCTAGGCTTTCAATAAAAGTTATAAATGATCTATTTTATAATATAAAATATTATAGGATGTTTTGTTCCCTTAGTAATGGTTCGTAATAATATTTTGAATTTACCCAGTCATACCCCTTGGAATTAGAAAACTAGGTGTGATGTAAGGCCCAATTTTGTGCATAAGTTCTCAATATATCCTAGCTATATATGGTGTTTTCATGGTTGTTACCTCAAGGTACATATGTGCTAGATCTATATCCACTAGAAGTATCCAAATATGGGTGTATTTGTTTTTATAAAAAACTAACTCTATAATTTATCAAATTTTTTAATATTTTATTAAGTTTAGTATTATGCATATGAATTTCACAAAAGTTTTCAAATCCTAATCCCAAAATAACTAAACTTTCCTCTGATACAAACTATGACCACCCTTGTCTTTAATACAATTTATTTCATGATTTATAACATAAAAGAACACTTAGTACAAACCAAAATACTAAGAATTAGAGTTTATTTGGGAGATTAGGTACATAGAATATCAACTTGATACATGTATATAAGAAAATTAATGAAAACATCCTTAATATTATTCTAATATTCCATTACTAATTTAAAACTTCATGGGATAACCTAGGGAAATACATAATAAAGGGGTCAGCCATAAGACCAAGTAATGTAATAAACAAAGAATAACATGATGAAAGTGTTACATGTTATGAAATATTCATTTAAATGGGATATAAAAGGGTTGAGAATTATTAATATGAACATTGAATCATCATATATGATGATAACATAAAGACAACATGGTAATGTGAAAAAAATATTAAACATGAAATCATAGACAAAGGTAAAGGTTAACCTAAAAATAATCATAACATGGTATAAAAAGTCCCATAATAGATTTGGTTTACTACCAAATCCTATACATTATGTCTCATGAGAGTAATACATTACCCAATACATTATAGTGCTATATTATTATAGGCGCACGTGTAAATTTCATATCATCTACATGCATAAGTGTGCCATATAGATAATTTAACACACGATCATGTTTCATCAAATTTAATCTCATGATTTAAGATTTTTGAATAAATACATGAAATTAATAAATAAAATTTTATAGTTATGTATAATAGAATACATTTGAGTGGAAATGGTGATGGTATTCTTATTATAATGGTTTTTCATGGAAAACTGTAGGATAATTTTAATGGCATAATAGGGGTACATAATGAATCATGGGTGGGATTAATGAGATTGAAAAGGTTCTATAATAAGACGTACATAATAAGGTACGTAATAGAGATATTTATGAACATAATATTACATAAAAAACTGGTCATTAAAATGTATTATACCAAAAAGGGTGCTTGAATAAAATTTGGGTTTTGAAAAATCACAGGATAATTTCAATAGCACAACAAGGATACATAATGAATCATGAGAGGGATTAAATAGAGTGAAATAAGTCTCTAATAACTTATAAAAAATATGTAAAGTAATAGGGATGTGTGAGAATATACCCCAACATGAACAAATAGGAAAAAGAGCATAACAAAATGGAGGTACTTGAATAAAGAGGAGAAGAAGAGGATCCCTTAACATGGGAGGGTGTTTCGAAAAGCTTGGGAGGATATTCTTAATATATTAGAGGAATTTTGGGAGGACTCTAAATAGGAAATGTTATATTATAGTCATGATAAAATAGTTTTTATTGAATATAAATGGGATCTTGTGTGAGTTTATATAGGAAAAGAGCAAGGAGTTCTTTATTATTTTCCAAACTTAGGTTTTAGACTCTATATAATAAAGTAATAAAAAAAATTTACATATTTTTTGACCATGGTATTTTCTAAATAGGATTGGTTTTAATTATTTTATAGTTATATAAACTGATTAAATTAAAATAATATGCTTGGTGATGTAGAATTGAGCTGTGTTTACCAAGAATTTATTTCTAAATCTTAAAATATAATATAGATTTTGGAGGCATCATAAAGGGTTTATAGAAAAATAATATAAAAAACATTATTTTAAATTGGGAAAAATTATTTGGTCTTTTATACCTTTTATGGAATATATTAATTTAATTTTGGGTCATTATGATCTCATAATACATACTGTATATTTATACTGTATTTAATTTTTACCTGAAAATTGGACTATCTCAAAAAATTATGAAAAATTCACCATTAATTTTTTTTTATTTTCTTATTCCAAAAATAATATTTGTTTTAGAAAAATAATTCTATGAATACAATAAATAAATTATTTAAATTAAGTTCTTTGTTTATTATAAGATACTAGTTTTTTGATAACAATAGTTTTTTGACCCTTATAAAAATTACATTTTTAATTCATAAAATTATATTATTTTTTATATTTAATATAAACTATTTTATAATATTTTTATATCAACTCTAATGTTTATTACACACATAAACATGATTTACTACATAAACATTCACTTAAGACAACTCTGAGATTCGAGAGGTATAGTGTATTGGGAAATTAAGAACATTACATAATGAATTAAAACATGAAACACAACATCTTTATTGAAAACATCCTTTACATGACCACTAAATTCCCTCATACTTATCTTTTCATGGGATAACCTGAGGACATCCATAAAAAGGGGTGAGATATAAAGCCTAGTAATGGATTAAACAAGGAATTACAAGAGGAATACAATAAATGTTAGGCAATTGGCATATTAATGGAGCATAAGAGAAACATGAAAATAAAGTCATGATATAAAATGATTATCATAACATGGAAATGTGACACTTAACATGGTATTTTCATGAGCCAAGTCTCATTGCACATGGAGCATGAGTAAACTCTCATTGCACTAGAATTAGTATGATTAACCCATGATTTCACTTGATGTATAATGATACTATTCTTTACCCAATGCATTGGAGGGCTATAAGGGACATCCTTCTTAATCATTTCATTTCATGCATAAGTGTGACACATTGATCATATAACATGGAATTATTAAACATCATAATTTATTCCATAATAAAGGAATATAGAATTCATATATAAAACTCTATAATAAATAAGTAAGTGTGCATAAAGTTGAATACCCTTGATAGAGAAATGGGTATGGTATTCACTATATAATAACATTTTCTTAGAAAATCGTGATGTAATTTCAGCAGCATAACGACATGACATAAGAATTTATGAAAAAAAGATGATGAGATATAAAGGGGTGTATGATAATATCTACATGAAATGGACAGTAATGGGGTCATATATATATATATGTCCCAACATATTTAATGGAATATAGATTCATACTACAAAATAATTTCTTGAATTCAAATGAGAAGAGATAAATTGCTTACGAAATTTTGGCATGGTAA
This sequence comes from Viscum album, assembly GCA_963277665.1. NCBI lineage: Eukaryota > Viridiplantae > Streptophyta > Magnoliopsida > Santalales > Viscaceae > Viscum > Viscum album. Next base: position 1,579,326,992 of record OY728128.1, on the reverse strand, counting down.
CAGGTGTCCATGGGAGGCATTAATGAGAGAGAGAAAGGTATCTCATAATTCAAACATATGTAGGGAAGTATGTGGGAGCTGTGAAATCATACCTTAATATTTTTAATTCAAAACTAAAAGGCATAACAATATAAAGAAATTTAGAAAAAAATAGAATGGAAGAAATCCCTTACTTGGAACTGTGATCCCAAAGGCTTGGGAGGGGCTTGAGGGAGGCTTTTTGGGAGATTGGGGAGAAATTGGAGGATTATAGAGAGAGGAGGGAATATGTTAGATAAACTCCAGAGTCTTTTAGTGAAGAGTAAGTGATAGCTTGGGTGGGTTTTTATAGGAAAGGTTAGGGAAATATTTATTATTTAGGTTTGAGACACCACACATTAAACTAATCAAAACCACAAAACAACCCATAATTTTTACCCATGGGTTTTTAAAAAGGGGAGTGGATAACAATATTTTATGAGGAAAATGGCCGAACTTCTTAAAATAATATGGTTGATTATGTGGAGTTGAGTCACACTCTCAAGGAAATCGATTTCAAAAGCTAAAATGTTTTATAAGTCTTGGAGGGTCAACAAAGGATTTTTAAAAGAAATCAAACAAAACAAACGCCAAATTATTTTAATGTTTAAACATATATTGTATGAACATAATGTTTATAGTAATTTTACACCACTATTGGGTCATTATGATGTCCTAAAACACATTATATATTTAAACATTATTTAATTTTTACCCAAAAATTCAACTTTCTTAGAAACTAATGAAAAATTCACCATTGGATAATTTAGACATCTTGATTCCAAAAATATTATTCATTTTACTTAAATAATTTTATAAATATGTGATTTTTTCTTTTAAAATAAAAACTGAAATTTATCGAAAATTCTTGGGTTTTCAAAAAAAAAGCATTCAAACCTTAATAAAAATTACAATTGTATAAAAATTATATTATAATTTATATTTAATAAAAAATAATTTCATAATAATATTTTATTGAAATATTATTTAACTCAAAAATCCATTAATTCATCAAAATGGTTTTCATAATTAACTAAAAATTCTATTTTTCGTTTAAAAATATTTAAAAAGTAACAATAATAAAATGAATATATATTCTTTATTCTATACAAAAATAATGCACATAATCATAATTCAAGGGTCTTGTTACATAACCCCTTATAACACCCGCATAAGACCTTAAGGTAAGGTTCACGATGGTGAAAAAATCTTGGGGTAGATCAGATAGCATCACTCAGGTGGTAATCATTATAAACTTTCACTTCTCATGTAGGCTATTCTACTCAAGATTAATGTGTTCAAGCTCAGATTGGGATTGGTCAAGAGTGAAGCCCAATGACGCCACCTCCTTTTCAAGCTCTGAAAAATGGGGTTCGTATGGAGAAATTCTACTGGATGAGGCCATCACTTTCTTTGTATGAGTAAATTGGATTTGTTAAAGACCTATATTTATACTAATCATGTGATCACTGTTTAATGGCTATATAATCAATGGTCAAAATTCTTAATGGTATTTTAAAATCCAAAAACATAAAACCAAAGAAGTGTATATTTTATATAACCATTTCACATAATAAGATATTTAATTAGATCCAAAGGAATTTTCATTAATAAAAATTTGGGTCGTTATAATATACCCCTTTAAGAAATTTCACCCTAGAAATTTCCTTTTCCCACACTAAAACATATGCATGTAACTCTACTTCATCACTTCCTCTGATTCCCAATTCTCTTCTTCAGATTAGTGGTTTCTTCACAATACCTTGATGAGGGGTATTGTCTTATTTTGTAGAACTTTTTCTCTATGATCTAATATATTCACCGAATTCTCTTCGTAAGAGAGGTAATTATCCAAAGGTACCACCTCTAGATTGAGTACATGTGGTGGGTTAGGTATGTACTTCCTCAAGAGTGATACACGAAATACATCATATACTTGAGATAGGTTCGATAGGAGTGGTAGTCGATAGGCCACTGTTCCAATGATATCAAGGTTATCAAAAGGGTTGATGTACCATGAACTACACTTTCCCTTCTTACGAAATCTCATAACTATCTTCTATGGTGGTATGTGTAGTAATACCATATCTCCAACATCAAACTCTTGGCCTTGTCGATGATTATCAACACACATCTTTTGTCAAATTTGATCAGCTTTAATGTGCTACTGGATGGTCTTAACCTTATTCACCATTTATTCAACCATTTCAGGACCAAGGTGTTTTATCTCCCCAACTTCATCCCAACATGCCTATTTTCTACACCTCTTCTCATAAAAGGCCCCATAAGGATCCATTTGGATGCTTGATTGGAAACTGTTATTGTAAGAGAACTCAATGAAAGAAATAAGTTGATCCCATCCCTCTTTGAAGTCTATTGATCATGCTCTCAACATGTCCTCAAGTGTTTGGATATTTTGCTTAGGTTGACCGTCAATTTGAGGATGGTAAGTTGTACTGAAGTTCAGCTCAATATCCAGAGAATGTTAAAGACTCATCTAAAATTTAGAGGTGAATCTTGGATCTCTATCAGATATAATATATAGTGGTTCTCCAATCCACCTTACCACATCTCTGATGTATATTTATGATATTTGATCCAATGAAAAATCTTCTCGAATGGAAATTAAGTGTGCAGTCTTTGTAAGACGATCCACAACAACCTAGATAGCATTATTTCCTTTGGATGCATTCGGATGTTCTGTGAAAAATTTTATAGTGATTTTATCCCATTTCTATACTGGTATGGGTAATGGTTGCATCATCCCCTTATACGTCTACCTCTCAGGATTCACTTTTTGATACACCAGACACTTTGATGTATACTCTGTGATCTCCTTCTTCATATTATCCCACCAATAATTCTCTCTAAGATCTCGATACATCTTTGTGTTTCCTTGGTTAATGGAAAAATTCAAACTATGTACATCATCCAAAAGTTCCTTATTCAGCTTCGGACTTGATGGAACACACAGTCTTTTCCCAAATCTCACAATTCCTTCTTCATTAAAATTTAATTACAAGGATTTCACTTTTTTCATAGTTTCCACATTCTTCTGTATTCTTACAATTTCCTTTTGAGCATCCTTTAACCATTCAAAAAAGATGGTTGAGAAATAATTTGTGAAATGATTGATGATGTTCCCATCTTTATAATTACCATGTCCATATTCATCAAATCCAAGAAGATTGGATACATTTAAATTCTCATTAACGATAGAATTATAGGATCATTTTTACTTAGAGCATCTTCCACCTTGTTCTATTTCCCAGGGTGGTAATGGATTGAGCAGTCATAGTCTTTGATCAGATCTAACCATCTTCGTTGGGGAATATTCAACTCCTTATGTGTGAATATATACTTTAGTATTTTTTGATCTTTGTATATTTCTCACTTCTCCCCAAAGAGGTAATACTACGAGATTTTTCAAGTGAAGGCCACTATAGCCAAATCCAGATCATGTGTTGGATAATTCTTCTCATGAAACTTCAATTTCCTTGAAGCATAGGCATTGAATTTTTCATTTTGCATCAAAACACAACCCATGACCTTCTTCAAAGCATCACTAAATACCACAAAAGTTTATCCACTTCTGGGTAGTGTGAGCACAAACACAGTGATAAGACTCATTTTCAACTCCTTGAATCTCTCTACGCATTCATCACTATAAGAAAACTTGACTTCCTTCCGAGTTATCTTAGTAAGAGGGTTGGACAATCATGAGAAATTTCTCACAAATCGGCGATAATATCTAGCTAAACCCCGAAATCTACGAATATCCTTTACAAATATTGGCCTCAGACATTCCTCTATTGTATCTGTCTTGGAGGTATCCCCAAATATCCCATTTCTTATGATGATATGACCCATGAATGAGAAAACCTTCAACCAAAACTCACACTTTCTGTACTTTTCACAGAGCTTTACCTTTTTCAAGGTCTCTAGTTTAGTTCTAGGATGCACCTCATGATCCTCCTTGGTTTTGAATTATATTAGAATATCATCTATAATTATAACCAAAAATTTGTGGAGGTATTCTCTAAAGACTCTATTCATAAAGTTCATGAATAAATCTTGAGAATCAGTGAGTTCGAAAGGCATTACCTTGAATTCATAGTGCCCGTGCCCTGTACAAAAAGTAGTCTTGGGGATATCCTCCTTCTTCACACTTACATGGTAATATCCCGACCGTAGATCCTCCTTGGAGAAGTATTTTTCTCCACGTAGCTGATCAATCAAGTCATTAATTCATGGAAATGGATACTTGTTCTTTTTCGTGATTTTTTTGAGCTCACAATAATAAATGCAAAGGCACATTAACCCATCCTTGTTTCTTAACAAAGAGGAATGAATCACCCCATGGTGAAGTACATGGACATATAAACCATTTATCAAGATTCTCTTATAGTTGTTTCTTCATCTCCTTGAGCTTCAAAATATCCATTCTATAGGGAGTCTCGGATAATGGAAATGCCATTGGTATTAGATCAATTGAGAATTCAACATCTCTTCTAAGAGGGACACCAGGAAATTCCTTAGGAAACACTTCTACGAATCCCCTAACAATAGGAATGTATTCAAGTAATGTTGCTTCCTTAGACTCAATCATCTAAGTAAGATTTTCGTGCTCATAGGGCAGTAATATCCATGATTGATTTGATGGTGCTAAAGAAAATTCATCTTCCTCCTTGCACTTGTATAGAATTAGGGGTCGATTCTATTTATAGAGAGTGATTTCCCTCTTATGGAAAGTTATGTTGGATTTATATAAGGAAATCCAATAGATTCCATGTATTACATCAAATTACACTAGAGGGTGTATGACAAGGTTATATGAGAAGTTCAATCCACGAATTATTATAGGGGAGGAGTTATATTCATGGGATGCAATGATTTCCCCATTTTTCATAATCAATGACATCTTTACTTCCATGATTTGTGGTGGTGTTGGGATTGTTCTACTAAACTTTTGGGATATTAATGAATAAATTGAACTAGAATAAAAAAGTATGTTTTATATTCTTGAATTAATAACTAAAATACCTATCACCACGTCTTGGTAGGGGTTCACTTCGGTGGTAGTGATGGAAAAAGTTCTACCTTTTTACCTTGGAGTATGTTGGTTACCTCTAAAAACCCTTGGCTTAGGGCACTAATTTTCAGGGTTCCATAGTTCTTTGTAGCTGAAGTAATGAAAAATGTGTTGAGGGTCAAATGAAGAATTCCTCTCCTCTGTTGCAGTGGTGGGTTTCTCTTGTCGGAAGTTAACAACTAGGTTCCCTTCTCTTCCACACCTAAAAAATTTCCTTGTCCCCTTCAAGAAATTTCTGGGGTGATTCTTTCCACACCTTTGGCAAGTGGGGTGCTGTAATTTCTTAGCACCATTGGATTTATCCATCGGAACACCAAAATTAAAGTCAACCTTATGCTTCTTATCCCCATCATTCCCATGAGATTAACCAATCTCCATTTCAACCTTGAGGGAAAATCGAACAATTTCTTCATAGCTATCAAAGTCATGGATACCAATGCTTTCCATAGGATAGGGTTTAACCCATAAAATAAGCGATCAACCTTGCATTCAGGGGTAAAAAAAGCCAGAGGCATATCATGCAAGCCTTGTTAAGTTTTACCTGTACACTCCGATGGATTTGTCATCTTTTTTTATTGAGGGAAAAAAACTCCCTTTCCATATTAAGTTGGAGGGTGTGAGGAAAATATTTATCAAAAAACATTTTCCAGAAATAATTCTATTCCAATGCTTCAATATACTACTTAGGCTTTGTATTTTTTATCAATGTCCACCATTGATCGGCTTTACCCTCCATATGATAAGCATCCAGAAGAACCTTCTCTTATTCATAACATTAAAGGATGGAGGAGATCTTTTCAAAGGATTTGATCCATTATTCTATGATTGAGGGATCAGATGATCCATTTAAAGTAGGAGGCCTTTGTCTCGTGAAACTCTTGATTGCGACTTGTTCTTTCTTGTGGGGGGGGGGGGTGTTGAACATTCCTCTTGACCCATGTTTCTATTCAAATCTTGAGTTAACGGAGAGTGTATCATGAAAATTTTCGTGATTCCTACTCCTATTGGATTGGGAATCTCATTAGAATAGTCATCACATTGATCTTTACATCATTTTTTCACTCGAGTCCTCCTATTACTGGCTAGAGGATGGAATAAATGAAAAGTTAAGGGTAACACATAAAGGGAAATCCAATGAAAAAAATGGATGACTTATAAATAAATTTTATTTTCTTAACTTATGAATTTATAGTGTTCAATCTAGTTTATCCATGATCTACTTCTCAACGTATATTATGAGTGGAATTTTTTTATTCTTTTAACTATGGTTCATACTAAGCTTGTGAATTTACCAAAGAATATCCCTCAGGAGTGTCATAACCAAGAGTGCAGTAAGGCCCATTGTCATGTACCAGGATACCCCAAGTCAAGCCTAAAACTCCTTGTTGGAGTTTTCACTCCTATGTACATCTGTACTAGAGCGACATCTACCTGCTCGTATCTATAAAGGGATGTATTTTCTTGATAAACCACTTACTCAATACTCAACAAAATTGTATGGATGTTTTTTTAGACTTACTCTTATCCCTAAGACTTTCATTGGGGTTTTATAATCATAATCCTGAAAATAAATAAACCACCCTTTGATACCAACTATAACAACCTTGCTCTTTATTACACACCTAAACATGATTTATTACATAAACTATCACTTAATACAACTATAAGGATATAGAGGTCTACTGTATTAGAAAATTAGTAACATTACATAATGACTTAAAACATTAAACACAACATCTTTATTGAAAACATCCATTACAAGACCACTACATTCCCTCGTACTTTGCTTTGCATGGGATAACCTGAGGACATGCATAAAATGGTTGAGATATAAAGCCCCGAAAGGAAGTAAACAAGGAACAAAATGAATAATACAATAAATTTTAGGAAATAGTCATATCAATGGATCATAAGAGAAACATGAACTTAAATGCATGATATAGCATGATTATCATAAGATGGAAATGTGGAAACAACAGTTAACATGGTATTAGCCTCTTATCATCCCGTTAAAAACTCTACTTAACATGGTATTAGCATGAGCCAAGGCTCATTGCACCTGGAGCATGAGTAAAACCTCATTCCACTTGAATTATCATGAGTAAACCCACATTGTACTTGATTTATCAAGATACTATTCTTTACCCAATGCATTGGAGTGATATCAGGGAACACCCTTCTAAATCATTTCATTTCATGCATAAGTGCATCACATGGATCATATAACAATGAATCATTAAACATAAACATTTATTCCACGTTAAATGAATATGGAATTAATATATGACTCTATATAATCAATAAGTAAGTGTGAATATGGGTGAATACCCTTGATAGAGAAATGTGCATGGTATTCACTACATAATGACTTTGGCTTGGAAATTTGCGATGTAATTTCGGAAGCATAACCGAGTGACATAAGAATTCATAAAAAATGGTTGATGAGATAGAAAGGGGTGTTTCATCATATGTAAATGCAGTGGATAGTAAGGGGGTCATATATATACATGTCCTAACTAAATTAATTCAATATATTTTCATAATACAAAAAAATTCTTGAATGTAAATGAGAAGAGAGAAATTGCTTATTGAATTTCGGCATGGTAATGGGTGTACATGGGAATTATTAATTATAGAGAAAGAGGTATCCCATCATTAAAACATAAGGAGGGATGTATGGGGGAGGTGTGAAATCATACCCTAATATTTTTAACTGAAAAAAGGGTATAATAATATAAATAAATTTGGACATAAAATTGAAAGGAATAAATACCTTACTAGGAAGTTTGATCCCAAAGGCTTGGTAGGGGCTTGAGGGAGGCTTATTGGGAGATTGGGGTGCCTTGGGAGGATTATATAGAGTTTAGGGTAGAGGCTGGAAGAACTCTAAAGTCTTTTAGTTAATAGGAAGTGAGAGATTGGGAGGGTTTATATCGGAAAGGAGAGGGAATTCTTTATTATTTAGGCTTGGAACACCACACATTAAACTAATCAAAACCACAAACCAGTGTATGGTTTTTACTATAATTTTTTCCAAATGGGAGTGGAAAACAATATTTTATAAGGACAATGTCCAAACTTCATATAATAATAGACTTTCTTATGTGGAGGTGAGTCACACTCTAAAGGAAATCAATTTAAAAGCCTAAATGTTTTATAAGTCTTGAAGGGTCCAATAAGGCTTTCAAAAATAATTCAAACAGACCTAAAATCACGTTATTTTAATGGTAAAACATATTTTTTATGAAAATAATGTTTATTGTTTTTTACATCACTATTGGTTCATTATAATGTCATAAAACACATTATATATTTAAACAGTATTTAATTTTTACCCAAAAATTCGACTGTCTCAATAAATTATGAAAAAATCACCATTGGATATTTTAAACATCCTGATTCAAAAAATAATATTGATTTATATAAATAATTTTCTTAATATTTAAATTTTTACTTTTAAAATAAAAACCAACATTTATAAAAAAATCATGGTTTTTGACAAAAATAGCTTTCAAACCTTAATAAAAAGTACAATTGTATAAAAATTATACGATGATTTATATTTAATAAAAAGTAAATTAATAATAAAATATTATTAAAATTTTATTTAATTCAAAAATATATTAATTCATCTAAATAAATTTCTTAATTAACTAAAAATTCTATTTTTTCTTTAAAAACTATTTACAAAGTAACAATAATAAAATGAATGTATATTCTTTGTTCTATACAAAAATATTGCACATAATCATAGTGCTAGGGTATTGTTACATAACCCCTTATAAAACCTACATAATACCTTAAGGTAAGGTGCCTGATGGTGACAGACTCTTGGGGTGCCTCGGATAGTATCGCTCGGGTGGTAATCTCTATCAACTTCCACTTTTCCCGTATGTGGTTCTACTCAAGCTTAACATGTTCAAGCTCAGCTTGGGATTGGTCAAGAGAGAATCACAATGACTCCACGTCCTTTTTGAGATCCAACCAATGATATTTTTGTGGAGAAATTTTACTGGATGAGGCCATCACTTACTTTGTCAGAGTAAAATGGATTTATTAAAGCCTTATATTTATACTAATCATGTGATCACTATTTAATGGATATATTAGAAATGGTAAAAAATTTTAATGGTAGTTTAAAATCCAAAAACATAAAACCAAAGAAGTGAATATGTTATATAACCATTTCACATAATAATACATTTAGTTAGATCAAGATGATTTTTCATTAATAAAAGTTTGGGTCATTACAATTTTTTTATTAAAATATATTATATTTAAAATATTCACTAATTCATAAAAAAGAATGATTTAATTAAGATTTCATATTACTCTTGATGAAATTTGTGTTTTATCATAACAAAATATTATTTTTTATCAAAATAATTTATTTAATCATTTGTAAAGTAAAAAAAATGAGGAATAAATATAATCATAATTTTATTGTAAAGAAAATATAAATATTCATACTATTAGGATTGAGATACATAAACCCTTAATACACCAATGAACGCCCTTATGGTAAGGTGTGTGATAATGAGATTCTCTTGGTGTGGTTCAATGAACATTTTTTGGGTCATAATATCAATGATCTTGAACTTCTTATGTAATCGGTTTAGATCATGCTTTAGTTGTTAGATACTATCTTGGTCTTTATCAAGGCAGAGACCCATAGATTCTATATCTCTCGGATGCTTCGATAAATGGGCTCTATAGGGTATGATCCTAATAGTCAAGTCCATCGATTATTTCATCTATTCTAATAGGACTTTATCAAAACACTTAATATGTATCAATCATATTATAAAGGTTCAAGGGCTATGTTATCAATTTTTATGAGGCTTATTGGCCTTTTTAATTCAATAGGATATAACATATAACGGTCCAGTATAACCAAAGTAGTGCATATGTTTTATATATTTAAATTACTTAACTAAGTAATTTATTCATTTAAAAATAGAATTTCATTTATAAAAGTTCACTTAATTACAGTTTTGGCTGTAGTCAAACTGCGTGAAAAAAAATCAATTTTTATGAGCATAATAGATGCATTCCCCTTCCTTTTCTACTATTATATTGATCATTAGCGGGGATATCACCCATGGAAATGCAAGAATGAGATACCTCCCATAGAAATATGAGTGACATATTATATATATATATATATAATTTGAGTCACCCGCATGTAGGTGGCTATTATTCCACTCCCCATGATTTGGCTTCCAGCTTAGTCTCTTAACCCTGGACCAGTAAAGTTGCGTTAGACTCGACCAACCCGACACCGATTACCCAACCCATTCTTATTTTTCATTCTAAGAAACCATTTTGGGACCAAATAAACTAGATAAATTATTTTTTATTAGATAAATAAATAAATATGGAATTTAAATACCTTTTTTGAGTACCCTGGGAAGTTTGTATAATTAATTAAAATTCTTTTAATGCATTTTAAATGCATTAATAAGTATTTAAATTTGAATTTTAGTTTATTTGATTATTATTATGTAATATTATTTCATTTTTACTAATCATGATCAAAAACATACTTGTGCATGTGGGTGGCTATTATACCACTCCCTTTGATTTGTCTTCTAGCTGAGTCACCTAACCCTAGATCAGTCTAGTTGGGTTAGACCCAATGCACCTGGCACTGATTACCCACCCCATTCTTAGTTTTAATAATAAGAACCAATTTTGGGACCAAATGAACTAGATAAATTATTTTTTTAGTAGATAAATAAATAAATCTGGAATTTAAATATTTTTTAGTACCATGGGATGTTTTCATAATTAATTAAAAATATTATAATGCACGTGAAATGCATCAAAAAATATTTCTAGTTCAATTCTAGTTTATTTGATTATTATTATGTAATATTATTTCATTTTTACTGATCATGACCAGAAACTAACTCATACACGTTTGATTTATATTTATTTTATTTAATTATTTCATTTATGTTTTAAAAATTTAGTTTTTTTAAAAATTATTTTTATATAGTTTTCAAAACATATCTCCATTATTAAATGTATAAGGACTTTCACATCCACATTTTGAGTGATAAAAATGAATTCCACCATCTCAATTACCCCTTACTTGTGCATGAGTATATATTGTAAAATGGATATGTTTGTGATGAAACGATTCAAGTAAAGTGTTGGAATGGAAACAAACAAAATAAACACATGGGAGTTTGAAGGGAACTGTTACTCGAACTGGTTCAATGACATAAGAAGCTCACTTCGGGCCTCAATGGATCCATCATTCGCTCGATGTACTATACAATATAAATGCATCATGATCATGAAAATTTTTATTTATTTGATTATTTATGGTTATTTTTTTTGTGATTGTGTACATAACACATGGTCACATATTATAATTAATGAGCAAGATTATACAAAATAAATGAACATGTGTGATAAATGTATTGTATTTATTCTCATTTAAACCTGTAGGTGTGGTAATAGCGAAGATAATTGGAGTCATATTTCGGTCAAAAAAATAATGAATTTAAATCCATAAAAGTAAATATTAATCCATTAATGCCTTCGGTTATTTGAGTTTGAAAAAATCCATACATTTGAGGTGCTTGTCTGCCCTAGTTGATGGTATCTATTACTACTAGGGTGTTCTTATGAAAGTGATGGGTTAAATTAACCAAATTTGGAATTAAATAAGTATACATAGTTATCTTGTTGTGACTTTAAAGGGAAATTATTAAGTAAATTTATGGTATTATTTGTAGAAGATGATAATCCACTCATTAGATCAATGGTCCACAAGTTAACATGGTTAGCCAGCCAAAAACCTACCTTAGACTCTTGGTGTTGTGTAAATTACATATATTATAATATAAATATATGTTTAAGGATCCTTTCCACTTGATTACTCAATTGAATAAGTGTTCCAAATATAGTAATTGAGGGATACTAAGATCTGATAAAACAATTGGAGACATTTAAGGCTAATAAATCAATAATTTTTAATAACTGGTAATCAAGATAAAAGTATTAACTACTGTATGTTTTATTTTCAAGAAAATTAATGTAATACAACTCAATAACTATGATCTATGCTAAAAAAATAACATATCCAAACCACAACTATTTTCTAAGAGTGGTAATGGAACTTTCACATAGTAATATTGTATGAATGGAAATTGGGTCTGATAAATTCCACACTACCTATTGATCCACCACAGGAAGCTACTAAAGGTGAAAAGGAATCTTAAAAGAGAATCATAAATGACACATTTTATGTTCATATAATAATTATATCATCAATGATTAGTGAGTTTTGAATGTAACATCAAGACCTAGATGGTTATACCATTTTGTATCATCTCTAAGAAGTTTACAAGGTTTAAGTAAAGAAAGAAATGAGTGAGATTATAATTAAATTGAACACATGTAAATTGAAAGATGAATCAGAGTATTTAAATACATCACATTCTTATATCTTTATCACAAGTTACTCCAGTGTCATTGAGAATTATAAAAATTAATAGTATGGAGAATCCACTTCACTATTTTTGGGGTAAATTTTACTATGAATATAAAAACATAAAAGGAAAATTTTTAGTTCATATGGTGAACAAGAACAAAGAAAAGGAGAAAATGATAATCAATCTTTCACATAATCCTTCAAAGAAAGAAGAAAAAAGATGGAGAGAATTGAATATGTGGCTATTTACATCACATGTGGGAATATAACCAATAGAAGAGATACTACAAAGTGTTGAAGGATAAGGAAGTAGTGGATTCAACTTCATGTATATTCATCATTATATGTAATATTTATATTTCACTTCTTGGGTATTAGATATTTTTTGTGTGCCACGAATTTGTATACAAATATATTAACCAAGTAAGTTCAAAATAATTACAAGAAGGGAAGTGAATTCTAAAAGTAGTCGAGGAAGGGTAATTCCTATTCTAGTTGGGAGAATAACATGAATTCCATTTTCTAGGTTGATTGATCATAGTTAAACTATTTTTTTCATAGCAAATTACCCAAAAGTTTATCTAATGTGTCCATTTGACACAACAAGACATTAGTTCATTATGGAATGGATATTTTTTGTGATCTTTTATACTCAAATGATAGTTCATCAATATTTTAATCATTAGAAATAAGGAATGAATATAAAGTATACAAATTATTAACAATCAATCATGGTAGGATAATTATTTTTTATGTAAAAATAAATTTAGTTTTCAATCATAAACTCAATATGGTGTTTAGATTCTTTGGAGATAAAAACCTTAACTATTACTGATATACTTATAATGTTTTATATTTTTTTTTTGAATTAAAGGTCAAACATAAAGATTCCAAAGATAGTTTATCTAGCCTTCATGAACTATTATAAGGATAATCTAGAGGGTGGTTTAAATACATTATAATATTCCTTTAATATTTAGGAAATGTAAAAGTGAATTACTGAAAATTAATGGTTAGAATATATGAGTTGTTTTAGGACCATGAGATGAAAAGTATCTTAACCAAACATTCACTAATTAATAAAATATTTAGTATATTTATTTCTAAATTCACATTTCATTATACTCATAATATTCATAATTTTAGTAAAAGGAGAATCGATGATGATTCTTACATGCACACATTTTCATTAAAATATAGAGTGGATTGATTCCTAAGATCACATTTCTTAATACACATCTGATCTATTATTTATGTACAAAGAGGATCAATGATGAGACTTATATGTCTTTGACATACATTCATTATTTTTTTGTGACATGTTTCAAAAATAGAAGCATTAAGCCATAATCATATACCAATTAAAATGATAAATGGATATCATATTTGTTATTTTAAGAAATAAATCCATTATATCACAAAAAATGTGTTTATATGAAATAATTTTATTCAGTCCAAGACAATAAAAAGACATGAATTAAGAAAAAACAAAATCGAATATTGATAGTTATTCTAAGGATATATAGGATATTGTATAAATCCCTGTGGTAGAAAAATTATAGTCAAGTGATTGTTAATATTTTTATTAAAGGGTTAACATCTCTATTAGTGATATTGAGAGAAATATTGACTTCTATAAAGTCATGGTTTGAGTTAAAAAAATTAGTTATCCTAGGAATAATTTCCATAAGACCTCATGAAGGAGGATTTATTCTAGAGACACATACTATATAAGATGATCATAACCAAATTGTTTGTCTGATATTCACCACTATGGGTGATATATTATTCATTAAGAATAAAAAATACTATAAAGAATAAATATTAGAAAACATGATATGATTGAAAATTTCATATGAATTCAAAATAGGATTCTATGTTCCAAAATCAAGTCTGTATTTTGGTATTTTATCTAATTTATGTAAATATGTTAGTGGGTATTTAAGAGAAACTATACATGGGTGGTCTAAGTGTTGTACCAATAACTCCCCATCAGTTATACTAATTCATTGTGATAAAAAAAATTAAAATTTTACTTTATATAGAAAATTTAATTGATCATTATATTGGAAATAGGATAAAATGACCATCTTTATTAAAGTTACCCTTATGGGAGATGTCTGTATGACACAAACATAATAGTTTGGTGACATCATATAATTCCAATAAGGAATAAATGTTTTATCGTTAACTTTATGGATTAATGGAAACATCATGATCATAGAATATTCATTTATAATGATAGTTTTCCTTGTGTTTATAAGAGTTTAGTGAGAGAAACATAGTTTTCTATGTAAAATATGTCGAGAATATTTGGAAAATTGTTATTAGTCATATAATTTTTTTTAAGACTACATTAAAGGAACTCTCCAAAGTTTCACACTAATTAGTAACCCAAGTTATAGAGAATATGATCTCCTAAGGTAAATATATGGGTTTTTTGGATCAAGTCAAAGTATATGTAATGATGAGGAATTAGAAAAATACACATTGAAACAATTCAAGAGATAATTATTTCCAATATCACATGGAATGAATCTCCCATTGATTATATATATGAAACATAAGAGGATATTATATTGGTGATTATAATTCTATATGATCTATAATGGATCTATTGAATGTTCTATGCTATATATAAGATATGATATTTCCAATGCATATATTATGGTAGGAAAATATCAGGTAAATACAAGGTAAATGGGTCAATTGATAACCAATAGTTAGTGGTCTAAATCATAATGTTGATGGTTCCTACATTGACAGTTTCATGTGAGGTTGGGGTGGCCAGGTTCTATCTGGGATATGTCCCAATTTATCTTATTTTCGTTTTGTGATTTATTTGTTTAGGGTTATTATCTCATTGTAGAAGTTCTGGGCATGCTCATGGGATTATATTTATGTATCTCTTGAGATATAATTCTAAAAAAGGTTGACACGGAGTCTTTTATTCTTCTCAGGTCTATTTATAAGGCTTTTGTCATTCCTTGGCCTATCATTTGTGTTTTTAAAAGATGCATGAGTCTTTTTAACCACCACATGGATCTCTATCACACATGGGGGGAGGGTAAAAATGGATCTAATTTCATTGATTCTTAGACCTCTCTAGGTACTGCGTACACTATATTTACCAGCCCATGCTTCCTCCCCCCTGAATGTGTTAGTTTATTTAAAGCTAATGTCCTTAGGATGCACTAATTTAGACCTACTTGGAGATATTTTAGCATTTTCTATTTCTTATAAATAGAATATATCAATTTTGGATGGGGTTAAATCCAAGAGAACTGTATAGAAAGTAGTTATGGCTATCCAATTATCCTAGACAAAGTACAAAGGATATGTACACGATAAATGGGGAGGAATGAAATATATTCATAAAGGTGAAAATACTTTTCTTCATAAAGAAAAATTGGTCTCATATCATAGTTAGGATAATAAAATAATCAAGTCAACTCATTGAAGCAAATGGTATCTATATCTTCAAATATTGGATATATTGTGACATTTAATTCAAATAAAGAAAAAGTATAAAATACATAATTATTTGTTTCATTTTTATAATCATACCAACATGGAAAATTATTTTCATAATACAAATTGTGAAAACATTATAATATCGGTACTTTCCAAGAGGTCAAGGTTATGATATAAGAAAAAATGGATATACTTTGGGATATACTCTCTTGGGGGATTCTTACTCAAGAAGGTGAAGTTTCATATAATAGAGTAGACATGTAATAAAATGTTTTAATCCCAATGAATAAATCCATAACCTAAAAAATTCATGATCTTATCATGTGAGAGCTGAAAAGTTGATAATTAGCATGTTGTCTCTAGTTGTGACACCCTTTGAGTCACATGTATGGATAATTTTGAGTTTGATCTATCTCTTTTAATATTTTAAGGTATTTTAAGAGTCAAGGGATAAAATTTTAAATTTTAGATAAAAATAGGATAGACATATAGTATGGGAACATGATTAGTTCTAACTGTATATTAATCATGTGATAGGGATCTATGTTTTACAGGGGAATTTTTCATGGTTTGAGCATGGTTTGTCAAATCATTAGAGTCTATTGAAAGACCATGAAAATGTATGGGATTTTTTATAAAGGTTGTCAGCTGGATTGAGAGAAGTTTTTAAGATAGTTAGGAATTTTCTAGGAAACTATGTAACATTGTTTTCACAGGATAGTTTCCACCACACATTCGGTGCATAGTTTATTAAATCATGTAGCATAATCATTTTCCTAGATATGAACTTTTAAAATTTTAAATTTAACCTTATTTCCTTATTATGTTTAACCTCTATAATACTCTCCTAATTTCCCATTATCTCAAAACAACCTCTCTATAACTCTCTATAATTCTCTCCACTCAATTCCTTGGTCATTACTATTCATTTTGGATGGATCTCATCATGATGGGATTAGGTTTTCTCTCAGTTTTTCCACCCATCACTATATCTCCTATTGTTATCTATCTCCATTATGTCGTTGGAACCCTATTGGGATGTGATTCCTAGATTTAGTTGATTTTACCAGTAATTTATTGAGTTTCTATGGGATCTATGTTTATGAGGACCTGATCTATTTGTTTTGCATCACCATTTTTGAAGGAAATGTTTTTCTTATATTTCTTGACGTAGGTGTCTCTACCCAAAAAGATTTCCCTTGAAATACTTAGAAAAATTAGGATTAAATTTTGTTGTAATTTATTATATTGATGATTTGAAATCCATGTTAGAAAAAATTTATCTTTTATGGTTATGGTTTTGTTATAAAAATGGGTTTTTGTTAAAAACTATTTTGAGGCACATTATTTCTTTAATTAATTACCTCAAAGAAGAACTTGTTTTTGAAAAGGTTTTTTTATGCTTGAAAATGGAATCTCTTGCATTTTAAAATGTTTTGAAGCATGTATTTGGTTTCTTAAATGGAATGTTGAGATAATATCACATCAGAAAAACCTTGTGGTATGTGAAAAAACATTATATATAAATTCCCTAATTGTTATAGCTATCATTAGTTGAGTTGACCATAGTGCTTGGTTGCTAGGAATAAATTTTTTTAGGGACCGAGGTTCCCAAACTCTTATCAACACTTATACTGGAGAGTGTTTTATAGTTTTTTAGTTGTTTTTACCCTTGTGTTGTGATTATCCCCTTATTACTTTGTAGATACATTATGTGGTTTCATATTTTCTATTGTATTTACTCATGATTAATATAATCATCAAAACTTTGTTATTACCTTTGATTATGCCTCATGGATAATTTTTCATATTCTTTTGATTTATTGAATATAGAATGATTTTGAAAATGAAATGAATGGGTGTTTTTGAATGAAAATTACTTCAAAGAAAACGATTTATTTATGAAATGTTTTATAAATATATCTTGAATAAAAACTAGTAGATTTATGTGGATAGACATTTTAAAGATTCTTTTGTGGTATCCTATCGAGCTTTAGTGTTCAAACCCTACATTTAACTTTAAGAATTTCTAGCCTTGTTTTTTCATTATACAGGTAAATGTAAGACCTTAATATTGATGATTTATACCTTAGATTGAGTCACCTTTCCAATGGTTTGGGATAGTGGTGACATATGGTCACGTTGACATGCCGCTATGGGTTGTTTCATGTTCTAGGTAGTTGATGGTCTTCTAGTAGTTTATTGATACCTTTTTATACATTTGGGTTGTTTACTTTTTAGTTCAGTTTTTTTGACATATGATATATTTTGTATATCTCATATGATAATCTATTTATTTTTATATTATTATAAGTATACTCAGGGTTAAACTATTACCAAATTCTTTTATAAGATACAACGGTGCTTTTCACTAGTCCATGGAAATCAAGAATGTGATTTGGGCCTTGTGGATATTCAATTCAGGTGATACTATGGGTTGAACCAAATTGGTCTGCTAAAAATTATTATCAAAGGGTTATGTTATCATGAAATCCTACACTCATGATTTTGTCTCAACCTCTGGTTTTAGGGTGTTGTTGATAGATTAGAGATAGGACTGTCAAAACAAAAAGAGTTATTATGGGAGTGTGCCTATCTAACTTGATTTGATAATGAACCTCAAGTTACCATAGGAAGTATATGATTATTTAGTATCCTTGTTGGTAGATTTAATAATTTTTAGCATAATTTTTATAAATTTTCTTTATGATAAGGGAATTGAATTCCGTTCTAAATGGGTTCTATCCTCTTATATTATAGATTATGGATCCTCTAAGAAGAAAATCTTAGAATACATGAGAGGAATCTGCAGAGAAATTACCATAGATGAGTCCTTAGGTATAATTAATATTTATGTAAATGATATTTTGAACAATCCTATATATGATTCAAGTCACCAAAGAGGAACCAGAATGAATGTTGGACTATGATTTAGAATTTATTAAGAAATATCCATCAATATTCCATGGTGATGAGAGACCCAAGGAATTAGAGTAATGGATCAAGAGGCTTGAGATGATTTTCTACTCTATAAAAACTCCTGAATACTCCAAGGTTCCTTTCTCCAGTTATATTCTTGAAGAACTGGGAAGGGTGTGGTGGGATTATATTATGACAGCTAAGTTTCATAAATGCCCCACTTATAAAACTTTAAATAAATACTTAAATTAAAAGTTATATCTTGGGACAATAAGAGTGTATAAGTATCAATATTTCATCACATTAAAGTAGGAAGACAATTATTTCATGGAATATTCTACTAGGTTTTCTGGGTTGGTTCACCGATCTCTGGTCAGAAGGGGAAGCAGGGTGACCAGTACCAATTTAGTGTAAATAGTATGAATCTGATTCTAAGGATGATTTTGGTGTTATATTACTAATGTGGGAAGGGAGACCTAAAAAATGATAGTATGGAAACACCCACAAAATGTCACATGTACAAAAAATTTGGCCATATTTATTATTTATATGATAGAGAATCCCGTGGGAGTATATTTGGATCCAAATTCACCAAGTGATAATACTTTATTTTTGACACATAAAAAGGGGTGGGATATTAACCTCTTGATAAGGGTAATTATTGGGTCATAAATATAGTGTAGGATGAGGCTATAATTGTTTATCTAACATAATATGCACCAGAGGAGTTAGAGGTAGGACTGAATACCCTGAGAAGTAAAATATTTATTACATATTTTACGGTTAAAAATTTGTTCTATAATAGTTCAAATCATTACTTTATCACATATAAAATTATCAATTTATTATTATTTCACTTGGATATTATGATTTCCAGATTGATTTATATCATTATTTTGTATAATTTCTTTCTTCATATGGAGTCACTCATGTATTTTAGGGTGATTGGGGTCTGAGATCTAGGAGGGTAGGTCCCATTATTCCTATTGATGAGATGATATAATGCCATTTATTAGATATTATTGTTGATAATATTGATCCATGTATCATTTACCCCCTATCTATTGTGGTGAGTGAGTGTTATAAATTTTTTTCAGATGATTATTTGGGTTACCACCTAAGAGGGAAGTTGAGTTTTCAATAGACTTTCTTCTACAGAAAAGGTCCATCTCTCAACCCCTTTACCATACAAAACTTTCTAAATTAAAATAACTCAAGGTTTAGTTTGATGATCTTGAGGAAAATGGATTGGTTCATCTTAGTGTTTCACCTTGGTAATCACCAGCGTATTCGCAAAAAGGTGGATAGGAGTCTCCATATATGTGTTGATTACTTAAAACCCAACCTGGTGATGGTTAATAACAAATATCACTTTCCTTGGATTAATGACCTTTTTAATCATTGTAAGATCTTATATTATTCCTTAAGTTATGTTTTTGTATACTCTTTCATTTATGTCCCCTCTTTTGAATTAAATAAGTGTTTCCCAAGTTCATGAGAAGGATCGAGGGTGTTTTAGGGGTTCATGGAATGAAAGAGGAGGAAAAAGGAGTCTTTTTGTCTTGTTGCATGGTTTTCACAAAATTAGTGAAAACCATACAGAGCATACTAGGTAACCATGTAGCCATGTACAGAGGCTTGCATATGGTTATCCCATGGTTAAGATAACCATGTGGGAATCTCAGTTAATCATGCAAACCAACCTCTCTCAGATAGTAGCATGCACACAGTTTGGAAAACCATGCGGGTAAATCATGAAGCCCAGTAAAGTTGATAAATTTACAAAAAATCAATTATGAGATTTTTAAACCCATCTCAGGATTTTCCTCCTCTCCTCCTCCGGAAACCCTAGTGATGAACAAGATCTCCCAAGAGCTTTAAGGGTGATTCTCTCTCATCCCTAGGTCGTCAAGAGTGCCTTCATATACGGATCAAAGGTCTATGTATGTCCAATATCTTCCTTAATTTTTTTTCTCAGTTAAGGTTTGTATATTTATCTCCTATACTTAAAAATCACCAAACCCTTCTTTTCAGTGAGATATAGGTTGAATATTCAAAGGGTGGCTGAATTGGGATCTAAGTCTTCGATTAAAAAGGTGTTCATCAACCGATCTAACTTAGGTGGTCTACATGTAATATCCCATAGTTTTTATATAGATTTGTGCATGTAGGGTTTTATTTTTATACTCTTATTGATGTTTTCTTGGTTCCATTGGCATGATTTGGTGCATTGGGTGTTTAAATAACCAATTGACCACCTCATTATCTCCTCGATGTAAGATCTTGGATTTTTGTAAGGTATGTTTTTTGCTTATATTAATATATAAGTCACTTATTTTTGTTAAATATGTGTTTCCTTAAGTTCATGAGAAGTATTGGGGGTGTTTCGGGGGTTTAGGGTATGAAAGAGGATGAAAAATAAGTTTTCTCAGCATGTTGTATAGTTTGCACACAGTTAGTGAAAACTGTGCAGGTCATTCCAAGTACCTATGTAATGTTAGACAGAGGATTTCACATGGTTATCGCATGGTTCAGTTAACCTTGTGTAATTCATAGGAAACCCTGTGAATGGGTTATTTTTGGGATAGTAGCTCTTTCATGGTTTGTGCACGGTTTGAAAACCGTGCAGGTAAACCATGAAACCCAGTAAAGTTATGAAATTTACAAAATTTCCACTTTGGGATTTTAAATCCTCACTTAGGATATTCCTCATTTTTTCCCATTTCAAACATAGTTACAAAAAAAGACCTCCAAGAGCTTCAAAGGACTGATCTTTCTTGTTTCTAGGTCAT
Source organism: Viscum album (assembly GCA_963277665.1). Classification (NCBI taxonomy): domain Eukaryota; kingdom Viridiplantae; phylum Streptophyta; class Magnoliopsida; order Santalales; family Viscaceae; genus Viscum; species Viscum album. The sequence goes on along the minus strand of OY728128.1, from coordinate 1,579,305,250 downwards.
TTTGGAAGCTTTTTATAGCGAATCAAAGATCCGGGTAAGTCTAATCTTCCACTTGTTTCTCTTTTTTCAGATCAGGGTTTTTAGTTTCTATAATTTATTTTTGAAGATATAAACCCCTCTTTTTCAGGTGAAAAATAGTTTAGAACTTCATGGGGGTTTGGATTGGATCTAAGGATATGTTTAAGAGTGAGTTCATCATCAGATTCGAGGTAGTTGTTCGACAAGTTTTATCCCATAGTTTTGTTATAGATTTGTGCATGTGTGTTGAGATCATTCCTTACTCTTGTTGTGTATTTGTTACTTTGAGTATTATTTGCTAATTTGGTTGTCTAAATGATTATTAAAACCACTTACAGTCCCCATGGGATTTTTCAAGGATGTATTAGACATTTTAGGGTTAACCATGGTGTGCGCCGACCTTATCAGACCTAGGATTTGGTAAAGTTAAGTGTGAAATCAACATGTGATAACATAGTGTCCTTGTTGAACATGTAATATGTTTAGTTGAATTGGAAATGTAATGTAGACAGTTATGACTAGGTTGGTAATGGATTAAAGGGTTTGTTTGGAATGACTTAGTAATGCGCTAATTGGGTTAAAGAAGATTATGTCAAAAGAGTTATGAATTATGTGGAGTTTCCCAAAATAATTAGTATATATGAAATGATGACCATGTTAAATTTTAAATGGATTGCGAATGGATGAATGTGTGAATGGTTTTTCATAAGGTAATTTATAAGTATACAAAATTGGTAAATATATGGGAATTATGAGGTGCACCTAATTGGTTGATTCTGATAAAGTGGTTGTGCAAAGTGATATAAGAATTGTACTTGAAATGAATAAGTTGGAAGTTTTTATGAAATGATAAACATGATAATTGGGTTAATATGTGGTAATTTTTGAATGTCAGTTAAGGTGTGGAAATCAATGAACACACATAATGGGTCAAGGCATGAGAATGGGAGTTAGGTCAAATGGGTTTTGAAATGTAAATGGAAAATTTAGTAATGGGTTATAGAATAGTATTAAGTCCCATGTTGATTGTTGGGGATTTTTATTTCTATTGATATTGGTTATGCTTGTTCTGTTATGGTATGATCGTTATATGTGTTGGTTGTGTTTGGTTGTGATATGGTTAGTGTAGTAAAGGGATGGATAATCTTGTGAATATGGCTTGAGGTGTAAGAATAAAAACCGAGGCTCCTCCCATGGGTTGAGTTTGACTAATTCTATAACTCCACCCATAATACACGGGTTAGGTAAGGGGATGAAGATATATTCCACTAACAGTTTCATTCCACCTGGACTGAGGCTTCGAGGTGTGGATATTGTGATGTTGTGATGTGTTATATCTTCTGAGATAAGGATTTTACTTATTCCCTTATGTATAATGATGAATTTTTTGAACCTTGTGTGAAGGATGTGAGTGCCTAAATTATACACTTTGTGATTGATGATGAACTAGTAATAAAAGAGACATAATGAATTGGAACTTGGTTAGTAATAGATAAGTAGAGATTGTTAACTAGTGGACCCCAAATTTCTTTTACATTACTTGTTGTTTATTAATACTTTCATGCATTGTCAGTTAGACTCAATATTTTTACACTCTGTTGGTGGTGGCCTAATGAGTTTTATGCACACCTTACTCAGGTTTTCGTTGGGTACCCGAGTAGTTTTCATGCTTGAAGGTCTAAACAAGGGCAATGTCCTAATTATAGGGATTTGAGTTAGACATGGGACATGCATGGATGAGGTACCAAACTTAGAGTCACGACGATTTTTTTGATTTTTGTTGTTTGTCTTATTTTAGTTATTGTTCACTTAACATTTTAGAATGACATGACATATTTACTATTGGTTGTGGTTTGTACCAAGTTGGGAAATTGTTATTTATGCTTTCTCACAAACAAGATCATGTAATATCTGTTATTTTATCTGTTTACTATTGTGGATTACTCTAACCAAGAGGGTATAGTCTCTCCACATGACTAATCTTGACCCTTCCACCTAGTCAGAAACCTATGGTATACTAGGAGTTGATCTTGAGTTCATGTGATGATCCAGGTCAGGTCACCAGTTTAGTGGAATCTGTATCAGGGATGTTACCCAGAAGATGCATCGAGGATGACTCGACCAATCTAGGACCACCCAAGGGGTGTTTCGACCCTCCAAAACATGGATAAAGAAAACATATGTTGTGAAATGCACTTGTAAATAGGTAAATCCCGTATCAAATAAGTAAATTAGTAAATTTATTGAGTAATAAGTGATTATGGGTAGATATGTTGAGTTGAAAATATGGATAAGGGATCGTCTATCTTGGCATATAAATGGGATAATATAGGATTAATATAAATGAGGCAATGAATCATGTTTTGAACTTGAATATTCTAAATTAATTAGGCTTGGGAAATGAGAAATTTGGTTAAATAGTTATGGGATATAAATGATAAATGTGTTAATTGATTGTGGCATAATATTTATTTCGATTTTAATTGTAATTGTTTTGATGTTGTTATTGTTATTGTCTATTCTTTGTTGTATTTTGGTTATGTGTAGTGAACGCATAAATAAGCACATGCACATGGATTGGAATAGTGGGGTATTGACATGATGTTCTATGCCCAAGAGTCGATTTGGGATGAGGCTCTAAACTTCACATATCAATACAATACTTAGGGAAGAGGATGGAGTTCTATTACTCTAATAGTTTCATTTCACATGGAATGAGGCTACGAGGTAAGGAGAGTGTGATTGTTTTTATTTGAGACCATATTGAGGTAGAACATGATTTATTCCCATATGCCTTGTAATCATTGAATAGGAATAATCCATTAAACACATGAAAAAGGGGAACTAAGAACATAGTCATTATAAATATAGAATCAAAATTTGTTAAGGGATTAACTTAAAGGAAACACTATTACTAATAGCTACTATGATTGTCTTTTATTTATCTTTCATTACTAAGTTCTTGAAATCACTATTTATTGAACTAGATATTTTGTAGACATTTTTGGTTGTGGCCTACTAAGTTATACTAACACCCTACTTGGGCCTTTATTGAGTACCCAAGAAGATTTCATTATTGCAGGTCAGGAGAAGTGAAAGGGTCCAATTCTAGGTAGTTGAGTTGGGTACGAGACATGCATGGATGAAGTTCCAGACATGGAGTCAGAACCATTTGGGGATTCTATTAATTGTCATTATTTTTTGTTTTGTTCACTTGGCACTATAGGAGGACATGACATGTTTACTAATTGACCATGGTTGTACCCATTTTGGGATATGGGTGTTCATTCCTGTGTATTGATTATATTAATTCATTTTTACTATTTTATATGTTTACTAATACAGATTACTCTGACAAAGAGGGCATAGTCACCCCACATGAATTTTAGATCCTCACTGTAAGTCGACAACCATTGGAATATGTGGAGGCATGCTTGAGTTCATGTGACCACCCAAATCGGGAAATCAGTTTAGTGGAACCCGGATTTGGGATGTTACAAAGTGGCATAAGAGGAGTTATTTTCTCCTTCTTAATATTTAGGGATGGTAGATAGAATATTTGGATAGTGTTGGGCCTCAGTAATGAGCTTTTTCTTGGGAGTATCTAATCAATCTATGGGGGTAAACCCAAGTTACCATGGGTGGGGGATTTCTGTTCTTGTTGTCTGTTGTTACATATGATGATATTTCACCATTGGGGGATACAATTTTTGTGTGATGTGAAAATTTAATGATATTTTTCTCATGGAAAAAATGACACGTTTTTTTCAGTCATGCATCATTTTAGGCCCCTAATGATATAAGTGTCATGAATCATAGTAGGTACACACTCACGAGATGAGTGTGTGGGATACAAGGTGGTGGATGAAATTGATTTCTGGAAAATGAAGAAAATTACCTCTAATGAAATGATACAAATGGTTAAAAATAGGAGGAAAGTGTTAAAAAATAGTCAATGAGTTATGCTTGATAAAGGGTGGTATATGAAATAAAAAGTTATTTGAGTCAGTTGTGATGTGGGAATAGTTTGGAAATAGTGTAAAAGGTAAGGCATGTAATCAGGTGAGTCAGTTACCTTATGTTAGCCATGGAATCTGTAGAGATGGTTTAGATAAGTATTCCAAATATGATGAGGTCATTGGGTGGTGTAAGTGAAATGGATTTTTTCTAGATAGTGATGAAACCTCCTCTATTCTTACGAAGGATTTATGGTTTTCTTTCTAAAACTCAAGTTTGGAATTGAAGAAAAATATTTCACCATAAAGACATGTTCCATTCGATTGATAAGGGGGTGTTCCTAATAACACTCATCTTGTGGATAATAATGCAAATTTGGTGATCTAGGAAAATAAAGAAGATAAGTTTCATGATGAATGTTCTTGTTTTATGAAGATGATGTAATGATACCCAGGGCGGGTTTCTTGAAGTATGTCCGAGTTCACCAGGGAATTACAATTGGAGAACCATCCACCCTTTACTAGAGAGGGTGGGCCATAGGTAGAAGAGGTATGGATAGAGTCTATCCAGAATATTCATGATCACATGGATAATCATATTGGGAAGAGTGTCAAATTGGTGGCCATTTTTCATAGAGATCAGGAAAAGCATTGGTGGGACATCATGGTTCAAATTGATCATGCCAAAGTAATGGTGTTGAAATATTTACAGGAGAAGTTCCACAAAAACTTATTTCCAAAAACATTGAGGTAAGATAAGTATATAGATTTTATGAGTTTTAATCAAGGTACTATGTTTGTGATGGATTATTCTAGTTGCTTCACCGATTTATAATGGTTTGTTCGGGTCTTGGTAGTTGATGAGGTAGATGTGGAAAAACATTTTTAGGATGGGATTAGAAATGATATTAGATCCCAGGTAAACATCATTTGTCTGAAATGGGTTTTAGGGGTAGTAGATCTATCCCTTACCTCATAAGTGACCTTGAATAGAGATTCATGTTGTAAACTTATGGTACTAGCTAGGAGGGAAAGTGGTACAACTTCTAAATGTAGGAAAAACTATTTTGAAAATTTCCATCTTGGGGAAATACATAGAGCAGTCATAAAAAGCGGCCAAACTTTTAGGGAATTGACCATGTATTCTGTTATCAGTGTCGTAGGCTAGGGAACATGAGTGAATAGAGTCCCCAACCACCATTTAAGTGCCAATCATGTGGTAGACTGGGCCATGTGAAAAAGTTTTATAGTAACCTATGACAGTTAAGAAATGATAGAGACTAGAGATAGATTTATAGTGTAGGTAGATGGTTAGTGATTCTATATCAAGATGGTTTTTGGTTCTCCACAGGTCGAACCAGTAGGGGTGGTGGATGTGGAACTCTGAGCTAAGACCATCCATACCACCAGGGAAATACAGTGTAGGGTAGTGAGGCTAGAACCCTAAGTATAGGGACATTCCGACATCACATTGTTTAGTCTACACCTAGATGTGGTGAGGCCGAGCCATCTGTTGTTCAAGGTACAATTCTTATAGTCTCCACACTCGCTAATTATTTATTAAACATAGGTTCCACACAATCTATTACCACATCCCGGTTTGTAGTTGTGTTGGGCCTAACAGTGGAATGGGTACATGGGGTTATGTTGATTTATACTTTATTTATAGTGTTGTATTAGGTACCTATCGATTTTTACCATCATAGGGTAGCATTTACGTCTCCTAAAGGAGACACTTGTGTCTTTCATGATTAGTGGGTTGTTCGAGAAATACATATAGGTCCAATTTTCCAGTATGTGGGAGAACTCACAGCCCCAGTTGCATTACATATTCTTGATGATGGAGAAGTGGAACAACATCTCTTTCTTACTTTGGTGGATCGGTTTTAGGATGTGTTTCTTGAGTATTTATCGAGAATTACACCAGAGTTGGAGAAAGGGGATTTATTTGACCTATTACATCACCATGGGGATCACCTATACTATTTTTCAAGATGAAAGAAAGGTCATTGAGTAAATTTTTTGAATATAGGAAGATGAACTAGATGAAGGTTAAGAATCAATACCCACCTCGTATAATTGATGACTTATTTGATCAAATGTGGGGTGCCACAATGTTCTCAAAGATTTATTTAAGATTAGGATACCAACAGTTGAGGTTGAGACCATATTACATACCACTGATAGGTTTATAGAGTATGTACGAGTTGTAAAAACAAATTTCAGTTATAAATTCAAGTGGTGAAAATTTTGTTCCATGTCATTTTTTAGAAGAGTGTCTTAGTTTATCCCAAAAAGATTCAGGTGATCGTGTTTTGGGATAGTCCTAGAAAAGTGTGCAATATCTATAGTTTCTTAGGATTGTTTGGTTATTTAAGGTGATTTATTTAGGACTTCTCCAATCCTTTATCACCTTTGATAGATTTAACCCAAAAGGATGTGATTTTTTTGGAGCAATGTGTGAAAGATATTTTTTGGGGAGTTAAAAGTGAAATTTAATTACACTCCAATATTGATTCTTCTTGTAGTGAGTTTAGGTTATGATGTCTACTATGATGCATTAGGTATGGTTTTGGGTTGTATTGTAATGAAGGGGATAAATGAAATATCTTACGGATCTTGTCATTTATAACATCATTAGAAGAACTACACCACTCATGATCTTATTTTGGTGATAGTTATGTTGGCACTTAAGACTTGGAATCAATATCTCTTCGAGTAGTGGATTATAGTGTATTCATACCATGAGTCTGAAGTTTATATTCAAACAGAGAGATCTAAACTTGAGAGAAATATGATAGGTGATATACATTCGGATCTTTTATTTTGATGTTGTATACACCCCTAGAAAGGGAAATTAGGTTTCAAATTTTTTTAATAGAAAGTTATCGAACTAGATAGTAAAGGAATATGTGGAAGAGTGGTTCTTGATGAGCTTATTTTCTGAGAGACACTTGAATGAAGAGAGAGATGAAATATATGTATTCATATATTTTAATTAGGATGGGTCATCTATGGATTATCATATTTTATTTAGAAAGGCAAGGGATGTGGAGTGTCAACACTTAAACATGAATTTTTATGGTGGGGAGATGTTGGGTGAGTGGTCTTGGTATTCTAAAGGTGTTTTGAACTTCTAAGGTTGGATTATTGTTCTAAAATACTTTAGATAAGAATTGATGGATAACAAACACTGGTATAATTGTTCTATGATCTCTAGATCTATCGAGATAAACCAAGAATTGAGAAGAAAATATTGGTGTTTGAGAATGAATTAATGAATTGCAGGTTTTGTGTATTAATTCCTCACATGTCAAATAATTAAGGTGGAACATCAGATTCATAATGTTTTGCTTTAATGTTAACCCTTTCACTATAAAAATGGGATGAGATATTCATAGAATTTATGATTGGGATACCTCATAATCCTAGTGGTTAGGATGAGTTATGTTTGATTATCAATCAACTCACAAAATAAATGCAATTCCTATCTATGAAGATGATTATGAAGGTTGAGGATATTTGGAAATTGAATGTTTGAGATATTTTAAGGCTTTATAGTTCACCTTCAACTATTATCTTTGATAGGGGACCTCACTTCACATCACAATTTTGGAGTATATTTTAGGCACTGATGAGTTCTTAATTGATGTTAAGCATGATTTACATCACTAGATAAATGGATAGTTTTTGTGAGCCATGAAAATTATTGAAAACACGATTTGAGAATGAAATCTTGAATTTAATTGGTCTTGGGAGATATATCTATCATTAGTGGATATTTATTATACCAATAGTTTTCAGGAATTGAACAGGATGTCTCTATTCAAGGTTTTATATTGGAGGCCTTATGGATTACCTATTTGTTGGGTAGGAGTTGGATAATAGGCCCTAATTAGACCCAAAATCATTTGTAGATTATGGATATAATGTAAATTATTAGGAAAAGGTTAATTATAGATTTTAATATCCAAAAGTCTCATATTTATCAGCTTCATCTTACATTGAAGTTTGAGGTAGGTTATTAGGCTTCTCTCAAAGTTTCACCTCTATTGGGACATAGACATTTGAGGAAGTAGGGTATGTTAACTCCTTGTTATATTATAACTTTTGAGAATGTGGAGTGACTCAGGAAGGTTAATTGTTGATTAAAATTACCTAAAAATTTTATTTTTATAAATTACGTGTTCCATTCTTTCCAAATAAAGAAATACCATTTGTATATATCCTATGTGATTGAGTGAGTGGACATGGAATTTAAACCTGACAACTTAGTGGTTCAATTTTTTTTTCAGATAGTAAACCTACTAGATAAGGTGTTTCATGGTAATATGATCTATTTTTTTGTGATTTAGAAGTGTGGTAGGGATATCCATGAGACATGAGAGCATGAATAATTAATGATGTGGTAATAAACTTATCTATCTTTAGGTTTGTGATCTGAAAACATTATGGGGAAAAATATTTTATGTTGGGGTGAATTATGATGCCCTTTTAAGGAAAATGTATGGATAATTTTGAGCCTGGACTATCTCTTTTGGGGTTTTTTAAGATTTTGATAGTTAGGGGATAAAATATTATCATTTGGGGAAAAAAATCAGGTGCAATGTTTGGGTGCATGGTTAGTTTTAACCATGTTGTAACCATGTGATTTGGATCTATGTTTTCTAATGGTTTTTACATAGTTTGGGCATAGTTTTTCAAACTATGTGAGTCTCTATGTAATCCATGAGAATGTGTGGGTTTTTTTATAGAGGATATAACACATCTTGATCATGGGTTTTCAAATAGTGTGTCCACTCATAAGAAGCTTCCTGACATGGTTTTTACGGGATAGTGAAAACCCCATAATTTGTACATGTTTTGTTAAACCATGCGGCCTAACCATGCGCCCATATTCAAAATTTTAAAACTGGAAATTTAACCCAATTACCTTGTTTATTTAAAACATCAATCCTATCTTAATTCCAAATTATCTCAAACTAACCTCTCTAATATTCTCTATAAGACTCCCCACTTGATTCTTTTATGATCCTTGATTATTTTGAGTGGTCTTATTAGGGTATGATCAATTTTCACTTAGTTTTTCCACTTATCACTAGTTCTACTCTTTTTATCTCTCTCACTAATCTAGTTGGAACCCTATTGTCCTATAATTCCTAGATTCGAGGGTTTTGGTGGGTAATTGATGTTTTTTCTCTTGGATCAAGTTTTCTGAGAACCCAATCTATTTATTTTCTATCACCAGTTTTGATGGAGATATTTTTATCATTATTCTTGAGGTAGGTGTCTCTATCTAATGTGATTTACATGGAATTATTTTCATTATCATTACTTAATTTAGTTTTAATTTATAAAATTTATGACATAAAATATAGAATAGGTTAAATTTACTTTTTATGGATATAGATTTTTTTAAAAATTGTGTTTTTATTGAAAGCAGTTTTGGTTCACATGATGTGTTCAATGAATTACCTCTATGAAGAAAATGTTTTTAGAAGGATGTTTCTTTCTTATAAATAGAATTTATTACCTTAGAAAATATTTTTGACACATTTATTTGGTTTATTAAATAGAATTTTGAGATAAAAGAACATCAGGAAAACTAAGGGGTATCCTTATTGAGATTCAAAGTTTCCTAAACATTTTTCATCATTTATTTCTGATAGTGTTTTATGATTTTTTTAGTTGTGGTAACTCTTATGTTGTTTTTATCCATTTTTGTTTTGTGGATAAATTATGTGGTTTTTTATTTTATATAGTATGACCTCAATATTTATGGATGCATGAAAACTTGGTTATTAGCTTTGATTATTCCCCACTGATATTTTGTCATTTTCTTGTCATTTATTTAAAGTGGCATGAATTTGAAAAGAAAACCATAGGATGTTTTGGAATAAAAAATATTTTAAAATAAAAAATTTCTTTATGACATGTTTTATAAATCTATTTTGAATGAGGACCAACAGATGTATGTGGATAGACTTTGAATAGATTTTTTGGTGACATCATACTAATATTTACATCTAAAACCCTATGTTTTTCATTGGGAATTTGTAGCCTGGATTTTTTAGGATATATTTAAGGTAATATAATCATGTATAGGATGTCTCTCCTTGGTCATGCTTCCTTTATGGTGGGTTGGGATGGTGGTGACATATGCGAACCCAAGTCTTTAATACACTTTATTTCATGATTTATTACATTAAATCACACTTAGTACAACCTAGAAGATCAAGAATCCCAATGTATTAGAGATTTTAGGTAAATAGAATATAAAATTGAAAAATGGATACAAACACATTATTTAAAAGTTACTTAACATGATTATAATATTTCATTTCTCATTTCAAACTACACAGGATAATTAGGGGACATACATAAGAAATGAGTAATTTATAAAGCCCAGTAAGGGAATAAACAAAGTGAAACATGATGAAAGTATTAAATTTTATTAAATTTTAATTTAAATGGTACATAATAGGTATTAGAATAAAAAACATGAACATAGAATCATGAAATACAATGATAACATAATTGCAGGATGAGAATGTGGCAATAACATTAAACATGACATCATAAACATAGGTCAAAGAAAACCACTAAGACATAATTACATGTTTGAAAAAGTCCCATAATGGATTTGGTTTACTCTATAATCCCATTCATGTTTTATCTTTAGAACAAAACATTAACCAATGCCTTTAAGTACTATATAATTTCGGGCACCCTCATCACTTTTATATCATGTACATGCATTAGTGTGTCACATTAATCATTTAACATAGGATAATTTGTTTATCACATTTAATTACATGATAAATGAGTGTAGAATAAATAAATGGAAGTAACAAATAAAAAAATTATTGGTATTTATAGGTGAATTTTATTTAGTGAAAATGGTGATTGTATTCACAATAGAAAGGTTTGTCATAGAAAAATCACATGATAATTTTGGAAACATAATGGGGGTGAACAGTGAATTGTGGTTGGGATTAATGAGAGTGAAATGAGTATCTAATCACTTGTAAATCATGAGTAATTCAAGAGATATGTGGAAAATAATATCCATCAATAGGAATTGCAAAAAAATGCATTACATAAACATGGTGCTTAAATAAATATGAGAAGGAGAGGATCCCTTACCTAGAGTGTGTCTTTCAAAAATCTTGGGAGGAGCTTCTTCGGATATTGGGGGAACCTTGGCAGGGATATATGAAGGAAAGAGAAAAGTATAGTCTAGATACAATGGTATTGAGTGAAGAGAAACAATATCATGTGTGGGTTTGTATTAGAAGAGTTAGAGAGAGAGGAGTTCTTTATTATTTTCTAAACCTAGGTTTTGGATACTCAACAATAAAATAATCAAAACCACAAACCATAACATAGATTTTGAGAATTATTTCTTCCAAAGAAGAGTATTTTTAATTATTTTATAATTACATGAATCTATCACATTATAATAATACTCCAGGTGATATGGAAGTGTGTTATGTATACAAATAATTTATTTTAAAACCTTAAAATATTATATAGGTTTTTGAGGATTCATAAAGGGTTTATAGAATTAATAAAATAACATAAAAACAAATTATTTTATAGGGTAATGGTATATGTTCCTGGAAAACTTTTATGGAATATAATACATCAATTTTGGTTTATTATGTTTTCATAATTCATACTATATTTAATTTTTACCTAAAAATTTGACTATCTGAAAAAATTATGAAAACATTGTTATAGGATTATTTCGACAAGATGATTTCAAAAATAATATTTTTTTCAAAAAAATTCTATAAATATTATAAATTATAATTTTAAATTAAGATCCCCATTTATTTTAAAATACTAGTTTTTTTACAATAATAATTTTCCAACCCATATAAAAAATTGTTTTTTTACTTCAAAAAATTATATTATAATTTATATTTAATATATAATATTTATAAATAATATTTTATAAAAATATAATTTATTTAAAAAATTCATGACTTCCTCAAATTTAATGTCTTAATTAAAGATACATATTACACAAAATAAAATTTGAGTTTTGTCATATTAAAATAATTTTTTTATCAAACTCATTACATAATAATTTATAAACTAAAAATAATAAGGAATAAATATAATCATTATTTTATTGAAAATAAAATTTATATATCCACACTTTTAGTGTTGAGATACATATCCCATTATTACTCTAGTGAATGCTTTAAGAGTATGGTGCATGATAGTGAGCTTTTCTTGGGGTGGTTCGATGAACATAGTTTGGGATGTGATCTCAATGAGATTCAAATTCTCCAAAAAATGAGTTTTCTCATGATTTAGTTGTTCAATATTAGCTTGGGATTGGTCAAGAGAAAATCCTAGAGATTCTATCTCCCTTGGAAGCTTTGGAAAATGGGATTTATAGGGTACAATCCTATTACTTGAGGCTATCACTTCTTTTATCCCTCTCAATTGGATTTGTTAGAAACATTAACATATACAAATAACATAATGACCATTTAATAAATATATTATCAATTTTAATGATGGTTAAGTGTCTTTTAAATATGTATTAATTAACCAAATATGTTCATGTTTTTTCTGTAACCACAATACATAATATGTAATTTAATTCAATGTCAAAATAAAATTTTATTTATAATGGTTTGGGTCATTACATTTTTATAAAATTTCAAAATTTACCCCATGAAATTATCATTTCATATACTGAAATATATGAGGATACTTTTTTTTCGTCAACTAATTTGGTTCCCATGTCTCAAACTCAAACTCGTTGTTCTGCTATAACAAATTTACCAAGTGAGTTGTCTTACTTCGTAGAACTTTGTCCTTATGTTCTAAGATCTTCAACGGTTTATCCTTCTATGAAAGATCATTCAATAATGGAATCACATATTTATTTAATACATGTGAGGGGTATGGTATGTAATTTCTCAATAGGGATACATGGAACACATCATGTACTTGAGATTGGTTAGGTGGGAATACTGGTCGATAGACCACCACTCTGATTCGATCAAGGATCTCAAAGAGGAAAATGTAACTAGGACTAAGGATTCCCTTATTTCTAAAACTCATGAATTTATTCCATTATTATATACAAATTAAAACTTTATCACTTACCTCAAATAATAGTTCACATCGATGATTGTCTATAACACTTTTCTATTGACTTTGTGTCTATTTAAAAAGATTTTGAATGGTTTGAACCATCTATGCCCTCTCATGGATATGATCAGGTCCCATCGACTTCCTATCTCAAATTCATCCCAATATATTGGTGTATAAAACATATTTTTATATATAGAATCATAAGGTTCCATTTTAATTTTATATTGAAAAATATTGTTATATGAGAACTCTATTATGGGAAGGTTCTAATCCCAACATCCTTGTAAATCCATTGAATATGATCTTTATATATCTTCTTAGGTTTGAATGGTAATTTTAGATAGACCATCCATCTATGGGCAATAAGGAGTGATGAATCCCAGTTCTTTATTCAATACTTTCTAAAGGATTCTCCAAAAACCTCAAGGTAATCTTGAGATATTGATCAGATTCAATGTACATTAGAACTCCATGTAGTCTAAACACTTACCTTGAGTATATCATAGTGAGTTGGTTAAGATAAATATATTCCTTAATAGTAATGAAATGTGACAACTTTTTAAGGTGATAAACTAACACATGGATGAGGTTATTGACTTTTGGTGTCCTATAGATTCCTATGACGAAACCCATGCTTATGTTTTTTCATTTACATGATAGTATGTGAAATGGTTTCATCATACCATTATAATTTTTTTTATTTTTCTTTAAATTTTTGGCATACCAAGTATCGGGATATAAACTATGAAATAATCCAATTTATGTTATCCCATTATAAATTTTTATTTAAATATATATACATATTAGTGCATCATTGATGAAAAGAGAAGGATGAGATATGCATGTCATTCAGAAGATTCCTCTTTAGTTATGGTTTTTATGGGACATATATATAGGTTCCAAAAATTATAACATCATATTATGTAAAGTTGAACTTCTAAATATTGACTACCTTATTCTATAACAACTCTTCAACTTTTTGGGCCTCCTTGATTCTCTCAATAATTGTTGTTTGAGAAGTTATTTTGGAAAGGTATTATAAATATCGTTTAATTAATCATGTATGTATCCTTTGTTTGTCTAAGAAGATTGGATAACTTTCAATACTTGTCCCGGATAGTATTGCAATATCTTTTATACTAAGATATTCTACCACATTGTTTAATTTCCCAGGATGGTAATGAATTGAACAATCATAATCCTAGATCATATCTAATGATCTCTGATGGTACATATTAAACTCTTTGTGTGTGAATACATTCTTGAGGATTTTATGGTTCATATATTTATCACACTTTTCCTTATATAGATAATGTCACAAAATATTTTATAGGAAGATCACTGAAGCCAATTATAGATCATGATTTTTGTAGTTCTGATAAAGGATCTATAGTTTGTGGGAGGCATAAGCTATCACTTTTCCATTTTGAATGAGTAAAAAACTGAAGAAGTTTTTGAGTGCCTCACTATTGATCATAAATTCTTCCCCACTAGTGGGTAATGTAGTATCAGTGAAGTGATTAGCCTCTTATTCAGTTATTTAAAACATTCCTACAATTCATCATTACCAAAACAAATTGACTTGTTTATTAGTTATCATGGTTAAGGGTATTTCCAATTATGAGAATTTTCTCACAAATCGATGATAATAGCCAGCTAATCCAAGGAAACTATGGACTTCCATCACAAAGTTTATTCTAGGACACCCTTAAATTGTCTTCATTATTTAAGGATATATAGATATACATTTATTTGTGATGACATTCTCTTGGAATTTCACTTTCTCCAACCAAAAAATCACATTTAATATTCCTTCCATATATCTTTTATTTATGAAAGGTCCTCATTACAATATTAAAATCCTACTCACATTCCTCCTTATTTTTTTGAGTAAATAAGAATATCTTCAATATATACTACCAAAATGTTTCAAGGTAATCCTTAATGTCTCTATTCATCTTATCTATGAAGATTTATGTATTATTAGTAAGTCCATATGGAATCATTATGAACTCCTAGTGCCCATACCATGTATAAAAGGAAGTCATAGGGATATCCTCCTTCTCTACATTTACATGATAATATCCCGACCAATTATCTATCTTAGAGAAATACTAGGCTCCATGTAGCTAATTGAACAAGTTATAAATATGTGGAAGAGTGTAGTTATTATTTATCATGATCTTGTTGAGTTCATGATAATCAATGTACAGGTGCATCAACCCATCCTACATCTTGATGAAAAGGACCGGTACACCATATGGTAAAGCACTTGGGTGAATAAAACTCTTATCTAGATTCTCCTATAGTTTCTTCTTCATCTCCTAAACTTAAATAATTTCCAATATATAAAAATTCTTCGATATTATAAAAGTTCCAATTATAGTATCATTTGAAAATTCAACCTATTTACTAGAAGGAATACCATTCAATTATCCAAGAAACTTATCATTTGGGCTATATATGCTTGCTCAAAAAGGAATAATACCTGTACATGATATATTTTTACTAAATATTATTCATCCTCCTCCTTCCACTTGTATAGATTCATAGGGTGATTCATGATAAGGAGGGTAATTTCTTTTTTTGAGCAATTTATGATGGATCTATATATGGAATAAAAATCCATACATATAATTGAAACAAATTTCAAATAAATTGAGTTTCTCATGGTTATCTAAGAATTTGATCCCATAAATTCTAATAGGGGAGGTGTTAAATACTTGGGATGCTATAATTTTCCCATTTTCTATATCCACTAATAACTCTACATCCAGGAATTTTCATTATGTTTAAATAGTTCTACTAAACCTATGAGCTATAAATGAATGCGTAGATCTATAATAAAAAAGTAAGTTCACTATTATTTAATGAATAACCAGCATTCCTATCACCACTTCATTGTCAGGATCCACCTTCAGATTTGTGATGGAATAAAATTTACCTTTCTCTCAAGGCCTTGGGGGTTTCTATCCTCATTTTTTATAGAAAAAACTTGTAATAGTATATTGAATCACATAGTGTTCATGTTTCTTGTAGTTGAAACATTAGAAAATCGGCCGGGGGATGACAGGAGAATTCCTTTCTTCCATCACATTGGTGGGTTTCTCCCATTGATAACTAGCTTGGTTCCATTCATTACCACACATAGAGCTTTTATTTTCCCCATTTAGATAATTTATGAGGTGATTCTTACCCCACAATTAACAAGTGTGATTTTTAAATATCTTTTCATAACTATATATTTCTCTATCACACTTCTAGAATTAAACTTCACTTTTCGCTTCTTATCCCCATAAGACCATTGAGATTCATTGATCTCCATTTCAACTTTTAGGGAACATTATACAATTTCATCATAAATTTCAATGTATAGAATGGATAAGGATTTTCATAGACGCATATTTAGTCCATAAAATAAGTGGTCAATTTTATATTCATGGGTAATCACAAAGTCGGAGGTGTATCATGCAAGTCTTGTGAAGTTTTACTTGTATATACTGATTAGTTCATCACCTATTTTTCTAAGGGAAACTTTATTTGTTCCTATATTATAAAATATTTTTTCAATGTGAAATCATTCCCACATTACTTTATTTGATACTATATTGATTATCACCAACCCATGGTGACCAAGAATTTTCTTCAGGCCTAGTGGCAAGCCAATTTGGGGGACATTATAGGTTTACCTGGGTTGGTCTATTATACTAGTGAATGTTGGAGTGTAGTTAATGTGGGGACCTGGAATATAACTTAATAATTACTTTTCAACTATTATATCTTTTATAAATAGAGTTAGGCGTGGTGAATTCTTACCATAATAATGTTGATACTTTTTAACCCACTATTTACATGGTAATGCCCTTAGTTTACTTATCATATAAAATGGTTATAACAATTCCCAACTACAATGAGGACCTCAGAATATTATAAATGTAATAATAAATATATTTTATATGGTTTAGATACATCAAAATGATAAGATATATATAATTTTAGACTATCTGGTGTTGAGGGATCATAATAATTGAGAATTAGTCTCTAGAAGTTCTCACTTGGTGAATTGAAATATATATGACCATGAGGACTGACCTGATAATAGAAACCATAAATGTTACATGTGTCCTTGGATGTTATTATTTATAGAAATGTGTATTGGTATCTTAACTTGAGATCTTTATCAATATGTACCATAGGATTGTGAACTTTGATGCAGGTTCAAAATTTTAAAATTTATGTTATGGTGAGGTATCTTGTGTTGGGTGTGTCATTGGTGGTATGGCATTGATTGAGTGGTTAAGACATTATTTTTACCTTTCTAAAGGAAGATATATATTGGGCCTTGTTGACCATGATGTTAGTTCCTTTACTAAATCCATGTCCATAGTAGAAGATAGTAAGTAAATCAAGTAAGGTCATTAATTAATAAATTATGTGAGGATTATGACTGAAAGTGTGAATCCTACTTTATGAAATCTCATGAGATAAAGAGATTATATTAAACAAAACTCATTAATATGAGGTAATCATAATTATCACTTCTCCTTATCTCATTAGGTTCTATGATATGTTTCTACATACCAATCTTGTTATATGTGTATGACTCACTACTTTTGAGAAAAGGGCATAGAGGGTTACACACAAAGTATATCGATAACTTCCACCTATTTAGTTGAATAGTATTTTAGGACGAAGTGTGACCCACTTGTAAGGGACAGTGAATGTACAAGTGTGAATGATAACAAGAAAATAAATTCAATTATATTATTTTAGTTTATAATAATTATTAAATTCATTTCTCAATGTATTCAAAAGTTATTTAATTAGAAAAATGAATATTAGAAAATATTATTTTTTCATTGAGCATAACACATTAAATTTTTATTAAATAATAAATGGAAGAGTTTGTATTATTTAACTAGTTTTAATTTTATCACATGAAATATTACTAATGTCACAATATAGTGACTAAATATTCATGACATTTAGGACATGCCTACTATGTTATTCATGTCATTTTGTGCCTATTTAAGAGGTTAAATTTTTCTTGAGTATTAAATAGAAATTTAGAATGATTAACCTACTATTTAAGAATATTTTTGAGGCATTAATTTTAGCTTAAAATTATTTCAATAATTCTTACAGACACTTTCTCCTCTCTTCCCCTCTCCCAATTCTTAGTGAGACAAACTACAAGAAGAATGAGAAAATATTAATCCTATTTCTTCAGATTGTGTCCATAATCTTCACGCAATCATAGGGACATAATAAAGTTCTTTTATTGACCATTAAAACACTTATGAATTAAAGGACAAAAATACAATATCTATGGTGAACATATGTATAATCTATAGGATTCCTCTCTTAGTTCCTTTGAGTCATGAAACCATTATAATGAGTGGATCAAAATGGCATTGAGAATTGAAAAAGGTATTATTTATGGGTTTTTTATTTTTTTCATTATTCTTACATTAAATTACATGTGACCCAAGGTCTAATATGGGATTAAATATACTAGATTAGATGTTATGACACTAACCTTATTTAAAAATCTAAAAATAATGGAATTTCCCACTTTTTAAGTGCCCAAGTTATAACAATATCTTAATAAAAAAATGAATTCTAGAAATACAATGCATTTCATGACATGAAAAAAAGAAATACACAAAAACACCTACCTCAACCATGAGAAATAGTCTACCTTCTTCAAGTAAAGATAAACCAAGAATTAAGACAACCTCTACAATCCCTATACTTCCAAATTCCCTTGATTAGACCAATCTAAACCCTCGATCCTACCACTATGGACATTTGGGTTTAAGAGAGAAGAAGAATCCAAGCAAAATTTGGAGGAAGGATAATGAAGAGAAAAGGAGTACCTAACTTCCAAATCTACTTAAAAATACATGAAAAATGTGATTAGAATGTTTAAATATGAAGAAGGTAACCTCCCTTAACACACTTCTCAATATGGATGCATGAAATGATGAGGATAGAATGGAAAAGTGGGGATAAATTGAGTTGGGGTAGAAAGGTAAATTCACTACATAAAATTTTGGGCATCTAACATGGTTTATCCCTATGGTTTACCAACCCTTTCTCTAATCATGTGGCCTCCACTAGAATCAAGCTACACCCCCTACATTCATCTTCCATATTTCTCTAAACCATGCATAGACCGTGTGCAATTCACTAAAAAAACACCCCATATTTAATAATCATGTTTATAGTTTCCCCTTTATGTAAAAGTCATCTATATAGTTTACCCTCAAATATAAGTTTTTTCGCACCGTTACTACTAAAAATACACCAACCATTCATAGTGAATTCAAGGAAATACTTATATATGAAAAAGCCTTTCAAGATTTTTAATAAATGTGTGGTAACCATGAAGTAACCATGAAATAGATAAAATCCATAAAGATTTCTAAATAAAAATTTACAAACTCTTAAAAAATAAAAAAAACTCATAATTATATTATATGTTTTATAATTGTGACATAGGGGTGTTATAATTCTCCCTATCATGACACTTTCTTCTCCCAGAAAGACATTTTAAAAGTTAAAAAGTAATAAGTATAAAGCATTATTCAACCAATAAAGTATTCAATGATATATAAAGAAAATCAACTAAGTATTTGAATATAAATGATCTATCTCATGAAACAATATTCAATTAATTTCAAATTTACAAGTTTACATAAACAATAGTCGCACACCACCACTCATTCATTCGTACACATGAGGTTGTAGGGTTGTAAATACATAATTAAGACTAGTAAGAAAATAGAACCAAGAAACAATATAGTTCCTAAAACTCAATGAAAGTAATCCAAAAAAATCATTATAAATGTCTAGCTATAACCCAAGATACACTCAAGAAAAAAATATCCCAAAGATCCTAGGGACCTATAATTAGTCTCCCCACCTTTTATAATTCATCATAAAATGTTCATATAGAGGATAAAAATTAATATAAGGAAAGAATCACCACGATAAACATATTTCATCAAATCACCAAGGGAAAAAGTATATCTCCACTAACCACAAAAAACCACTTATAAAACTAGTTCAAAATACCAAGAATAATAACAGACCTAAATAGATATGCAAAAGGAAATAATCAAGGTCAAATAATCTAGAAACATCCTAAAAAATTGGAATGTAAGGGATATATCAATATAAAATATGCCTAAATATGAAAAATACAGTCTTTATCCCTAGGTTATAATGATTAAGGGAAATTAACCTGGGAACTCACTTTTGTAATAGTAGCCTATAGAGAACCTATCATTATCTTACACTAAGCATCATCTAGTGCATAATATGAACTTTTCAAGCACTCAACTTGGCCACCAAAGTATGTACCCAAGGCTTCCCATGAGAAATTAAAAAAAATACAAATTTCATGACATGTATAATACCATATATAAACAATATGAGGCCTAACAACTCAACTGGATACATACATAAAAAAATAACCAACATCAAGGAGACCCCAAGTAAATTCACAAAATAAGGATTAACTCAAAATCCAAATTTTTTCTAAACACATGAAGAATAAATCCAAAAAATTGTTTATCACCTGAGCCTAAAAAATGTTTGATAATCCCTCTCTAAATGAGTTTTTATCTTATAAAATTATTGAAGATGATATATACGACCACATCAAATACATTTTTCGAAGATTTAAATAAATAGGGTGTAAAGTTTTTGATGGTTCCATACTATAAATACAATATAGATATCTTCTTCTTACAAGACATAACATGGATATGATCAGACTAAACCTCATCAACCTGACTAGGTGGAATCGAGGTATCACCCATTTGAGGTTTTCTTATCTGATAAATTCCACTAACAAGGCCCCTTTAAACCACTAATTTATAAGATATTATTCCTTATTTAAATAAAATTGATCCAATGTCTGGGTGAATACCTATTTTAAATAAATTATCTTTCATAAAGTCATTATTGACTAGATCTAAATAAAACAATACCAAATCAGAAAAAATTAGTATAATCATTCACTATTCACACACCCAAATGAAGGCTTATGACTTGAACAGATTTAAACACCTTAAAATTATTAGGAAAATACCACATAATAAACATGGTATTAAATAATTCCTAATACATATCATCTAATATTTATGGAGGGGTAATGGCCACCCACAACACTCAAATAAGTCCTTACAAAAATCCTACAACAAGTTCTATCTTCATGGATTTATGGGTTTCTAGAGAATTTAATGTTCGATCAATATTCTACAACCACACCCTCAATTCGTACATAGATATATAATTATAAAATATAGAAAAATAAGGAATTAAAATTTATTGGATGGAATCTAATGTCAGATAATATGTCATTTATACAACCCTATTCAGAGTCTAGGAAGAGTCAACAACAAAAGGACCACACTTAGATAACGATAGAAATCACCCAAAAGATCATCCATAGAGAGAGAATTTATATATTACATATAAATATTTTAGATAGGTATAGTCAAAATAATATTAATCATGAACTAAATAAATTAATAATTTACAATTAAATCAAATAATCTCATCCTAACCCAGGAATGAAATCGAAAATCACAATTTCCTAAAGTAGAAAATATTGTGAGGAGAATATATATGAAATCATTAAAACATAGAACATGATTTCACCAGAATATCACACACATAAGAGGTCCTAGTCTATGCAATTCAAACCATATAAACTTCATTCATCTTACTGTACTATAATTAATAAGTCTAATACACTCTAGTCACCGCCAATAAGTTTCAATTCTCACGTTCTCTTTTAAAAACTTTTCACACAAATATTCATGTGACACCAAAATGTCTTTTTAGTACTTAATATTATAAAATTTTATGTTATTTTGAATTTTTTGAGTGTTTTAGGTGTTTATGGGTGTTTTTAGGAAGCCCTAGACTATTTTGGACTTGGTGTCAGGAGGTCACACTGTGGTCTAGGGAGTCCATTTCATGTCCTGTATCTTTTCTTGTATATATATATATATTAAAAAAAAAGGATATGTTGTAATACCAAGGATATTAAATGTATGGTTATTTTCTTCTTGTGAGTAAATTTTATAAAAGGGTATATTCCATGGAACAAGGGTGAGGTTTCACCATTGAGTTTATCTTGGTGGACACCTTTCAGCATTGAGGCAATGGACACACCATGGTGGTCCAATGATTATGTACATTAGTTCCACCCCATCGAGTGGAACTAATTTGAATCATAGAAGGACTTGTTAGGGTGGATTTGGATTGGCTTTTCTATTTTTCTCAATGAGGGTGCACCACACCATCAGCCTAGTGGTATGTTGAGGTGGTTGTCTAGAGGGGAACACCATTCCATAGTCCATTATGGTTTTATAGTGGTTGGTTTCTATAATGGGGTTCCATGAAATGGTGCACAATACCATTACTTTGAGAATCATTCATAGATTTTTTTTGTGTTTCAAGTTTTTCTACTATAAAAATTTTAGGTTGTTTATCCTCCCTTTCTCTCACTTTCTCTCTTATCTATTTAGAAATAGGAAGGGATTATATAGATCCACCAAATTCCCTTTATTCTCCCTTAATTTAAACCTCCCTCTCCATTAATTTTAACCACCCCTTAAATGTTATTTATTTCTCACATCTTCTTCTTTCCTCCCTCCTTGCCATAAATTTCATTTCCTCATAGAAACACTAATCACAATGTGGGTAAATTTAGGGTATAATATGGATTTAATCAAGGGTTTTTGGATGTTTAGGTGTTTTGGATAGTTTCTCTTTTCTTTGTTTAGAATTTACTATTGAAGGAGTCGTGTTGAGACTTGTTTCCGCATGGATTAAGGTATGTGTTTCTATGAAATTACTTAATATCAGATGTCATTAAATGATAGGATGTTTTTATATTATAATTTATGAAATTATACGTAAATGTGGAACCCTTTATGGTTTATCACATGTCATTAAATGAGAGTGCGTTCTTAGAACCATATTATTTTGAAAGAAAATTTTAAATAATTTAAAATAAATTGAGGTGTTAACCTATATATAATTATTTGAAGAATTATTAGTCTTGGGGTGTTTTAAGGTGATTTTAAAGGGATATGAGAGATTTTAAAGTGGTTCTTATAACCATATAAGTTTCAAATAATTTTCTCATCGAATAGTTTCAAGGAAGATAAAGTGTTTTAACATCCTTATTGTGTTTTCAGTGTTTGGTTTGGAACCTTGTTAAAAAAATTTGATCTGTATTTTTGAGTTATATCATTGAACCCCTTTATTATATAATAATTTATGTGTATTGTGGCACTGTGGGGATGTTTATTATTGATTCTTATTCTTGGATGTGAAAATGGGATGTTTCATATAAGGGTTTTGGGTGTGAGAAGAGGTATTTTTATTAATTATTGATCTATTTTATTGATTGCCTCTTTTGATTCATATCATGGAAACCTAGGTAGATAAGTTAAAGGTTTATATGTGTTATATACTGTATTGTTGTGTCAAAATCATCAAATAACCTAGGAAAGATGTTCCCTCCTGGGGATTATTGTTATAGTATTTGGAAATACTAAAATGTAATATGATATGGTTGTTTTGGTTTCATATAGGGGCCAAATAAGTGATCTTATGATCCAATTCTTATAAAATTCATGTTAGAGCCTAGTGAGTTTATCATTATTCCTAGATTCCATTTTTGATTTTTTTAGTAGATTTCATTCCAAAACTTATTTATATCCCTAATATATGATTGTATGTAATCATTCCTTAGTTTATGCTTGTTTGTTATGCGTCATTATTACTTGGGTTCCAGTTGTGTTTATATGCTTTTCTAGTTTTGGTTTTGGTTTACCTTATAACCTATATTAAAAAATGTTTTAGAAATCATGGTTTAAAAAGAGAAATAATTTTGTTTTATAAATATTATTTAAGAAATGGTTTGAATAATTTTTTAAAAACAAAGAGTGAGGTTGTTTATGAAATTGTTATTTTTAATATTTTTTTGGGAAAGAGGAATGAAATGAAGTTTATCTTTATTTTCATGATTTTATAAATACTCATTCCATGTCTCAAAAGTTCTTATTTGTTGTGTTGGTTCTAATATTTTTTTAAATGTGGGTGGATGTTTCATAAAATAAATCATGGTGTGTGGAATGATTTATTTATAGGGATTTATGAATACCTGTTTTATAATTTATTTTCAAACTGTATTTTATGAATGGAATTGTATGGACTCTTTGATGAAATCCAAATGGGATTTCTTATCTCACACTTTATATATACACTTATATGTTTTTATATATATATTATATTTTTTCTCTTAGTTTCCTAATATTTAATATCTTTCATTGACTATTACATGGGTTTTAGAATAGAAATTTTGATATATGGTGACTGACCATGAGTCACATGGAGGTTTTTTTGGAGATTGTTGAATTTATTTTTATTTTTAGGTTGATGTATCTTCCAATTTGGCTAAGTGTATTTTATATTTTTTTCCATTGTATATGATTCCACTATATTTTAGTGGGTGATCCATTAGAATGTGTTTGAGTAATGTTTATTCTATTATAACTTGTTTGATTGGTTTGTTTATTTGAATATTAATTTTAGTATGCATGGATTTATAAAAACTAGATAGGTCATGTTGGATTATTTTTATAGTTTCCCTACTTATTTAAATTATTATTAGTGAGTAAAAGTATTTCAAATTGTCTATTCTTGATACTCTAGTTCCTTTTGACATCCCGTGGGGATCATGAACACTATTCAAGAAACGTGGTAGGTTGGTTTGAGTACCGTTTTAGTGGTAGCTCAGGGTAGTTCATTAAAAAATGGTATCTGAGCCTAGTTTCTCAAAATGGGATATGTTCTTAAACCACCCTATTATTATTTTGAAATATGGTAGTATAGAGATAAAATTTTCATTAGGACTCAAGAGGTCTTCCATGAGTTGGTTCTTAATCAACCCATCTCATGGTGACAGTTGTGCTTCTAGGGGTAGTTGAGATTTAGATTTCATTTTGAGTATTTTTCTGGGTTGTTTTTTGAGATGGCGGTGTTTTTATCCCCATTTTCTTAGTTTACTTTGGGTATCATAATGTTTTGGTATAATAATAGAAGAGTAACCAATATCCCACAATTATCTCACATTTATTAACAAACATGGAGAGGTTGGTTGCATGATTTGGGAACAATTTCAGAAGTTGTTTCATGATCCATCCATTGTATATCCAACAAGGTGACCAATTCAAGAAAAGATTTTCATACTATTATGGCCTTGATATTTAGACTTACCATGAGTGATATATAATAATTTATATAAATTCAATGTATTTTTTGATGTGTTTATTATGTTTATTAGATTCTTTTTTAATTTGTGTTGTATTTTGTTTATGAGGTTTTTTTAAACTAGTTTTGTGTGTGTAAGTTGAGGTTTCATAATGAAAAATTTCCCATTTAATATAATTTCTTAGGGATAAATTTTAAAGTAGGTAAATTTTATTTATATATATTTTCTAAGAATGGTTGATCACATAATAAAATTTAAAAAATATTCTGGGGTACAAAACATTTTCTCTGTGTTATTTGGAATTTTTTTTGACACTATTAGAGTGAATTTTTGAGATTGGCTGAGTTTAAAATGAAATCCAAAAAGTGTGAAGAAATTTTTTAAATGGTGAATTATTTTTAAATATAAATTTCATTTTTATAATTTATTTTGAAAATGAATAATATCTTTGTGAAATAGAATCAAGTTTCTTATTTTAAGGATAAGTTATTGAATTTCAAAACTAGGTTAAATATTCTAAAATTACTTGAGAGGGGGGTGGGTGGGTGGGTTGTGTTTTTTATAAAATTAAAATATTTTCAAAGGATTTATTGTATTTTAAAAGGATAGGTGTTTCTAAAAAAAGATACATGTTTTTATTCCTTATGAAATGTTGTGAATTTTAAAATGGAACATTTTTGGGATGTGTTTTCTTTGATGAGTGGGTGTTTTTGGATTTTGTCTGTAAAAGGTAATGACGAAAGCTAGATAGATTTTTTCTTGGGTTGAATATTATGGTGAATTTTATTTATTATTGTGTGTGTTTCTTTTATATATTTTCACTAAATTGACAATGAATAGAGTGTAAGATATTTTTGATTCATGCCATCATGTTTTGAACTATATTGGAGAATTACTCAAGATGGTATTTTCTCAGTGAAATTATCCCAATACTATGAAGGTGGAGACTACATGGAGTTATTAAGTCCTATTTTGGTGTGCGAAAGCAATAAAGATATGTGGTTATTATTTATCATTTTTTACAGGAGGTATTCCCCCAAACCTCAGATAAATTGTGTGTTCTAGTATAGAACCCTGATCATTTTAAGCCCTAGTATTTGTGATATTTTAGTTATTGTTAGAGGTGGATTATCAAACCACCATTATTAATTTTTTATGTATATTATGAATGGTTAATTTTGGGTGATGATCAATTTTGGGATTTTTGGATGAGGATCTTAGAATGGTTGATGATTAGAGGTGGCATTCCTTTGGTGTATACTTTGGGTGCCCATATAGATTTATATTGTGTGAGTGGTGAAAATTTTAGGATATTCATGGATCATTGACTCATGATGCTTGTTGTATTTGGTGTTCTATGTGTTTAGACTCAAGTTACCCTCTATTTAGTTTCATAACCCAAGGTTTGAACCCTGTCATTCCATGTATAGTCATGTTCATGATTTGTGTGTTTCTATTATTCTTTTGGGATGAGATGGATTAGTGATATTGTCTGTTGTTATTTTTGATTTTATCTAAGGATTTATTTCCTTTATAGAGATGAGATGTACTTTTTTTATTTTCTATATTTTGTGTAATCTTATCATTTTCTTTGATGACTAGTGAAAATGTATCTATTTTGGTAATATTCATTCTCTTAAGTGTGTCTATCCTTTTTTTAACAATTTTAGAAGAATTCTAAATAGAGAGGGAGACCAATTCCACATCTCTATTTTATTATATATTTGTACCGAATGGTGGTTATTTGGGTTATGGTTGAGGATTCCTCTAGTGTATTTTGATGGGTGGTACCGAGTGGGGTTTTCCTTTTCATTTTAGGTTCTTTAGTTTCCACCTACCCACCTCCTTTATTTCAGTGTGAGGTTTTATATTCTATTGTTTAACTTTGTTTAAGGAATATATTTGGGGATAAAAATGGAATAGTAGAGAGGTTGATGCTAGGTCTCCATATTTCTTAAATAAATATTGTGTTTTATATCTTGTTTCACACACAACAATGAACCAAAATGATCCTCATGAAATTAAATAGTTGTGGAAATACAGTTTTTGAATTGGGAGGGTAAATATAGAGATAACTAAATTGTGAAATATATATAGAACTAAAAATAATTTTCAATTTTTAATACTAATTCATTGATAAAATCCAATTATAATCGCTAGAAAACAAATAAAATCGTGTTATGCATAAAATATATTTTCCTAAAAATTTGATTTTTTATATTTTAGGATGTTTATTATATTATTATTAAATAATGTTTCAAATAGAATATTTTGATAATATATAAAATAAAATAAGTTATCATCCATCCAATAGTTATTACTTGGAAAGTAATAAATTTATTTTATGCTCATAATAAAAAAAGTTTCTTAAAATTGTTTTAAAGAACCTTTAATAAAATTGATTTGAATCTATTTTAGAAATAGAATCATATAAAATAATATTATTATTTCTAATCGCAATTTTTAAATTAGTTAATGGTATATCTTTCATTTTGATGCATAAGTTAAGTTACCATGATAAATATCAGTTACCATGGAAAAATTGTTATTTTCCAAGGAATGACACTTTCTGAATATTTTGATTTTAAATTAAATTGATATATTTTAAAATAATTAATCTTATATTGTTTTTAAACATATATAAAAATAAATTGACCCTAATTTAATTGGTATTCAATGTTAAATAATATTAATATCACTTAATGATTTTAATAAATACTTCTACAAAACAAGTTTTTCAACACATAATATGTTTTAATTTTGTAGTTAATTTTATAAAATTTATAAATTATATTAGATTAAATTGAGTAAATATTTGGATTTACAATTTAAATTATTTTTAATAGGGTTAATATTTATTTTTTCAATTAAAATAATTCCCATCGTTAAATTTAAATCAAGACCAATACCTATTAAAATGGGTAATATAACGAGGCTAAAATCTTAAAAAATAAAATTTGAGCTTATACCTTATATAGTAAAATTTCAATGTTTTACATTCAGAAATACATGTATCACCAATATTTTCCAACCTCAATCTTCCAACTCTCTTGTAATTCCATTGTTATCCCTTACCAAACATTGTTTTCCAAATATTTGTCCCATATTTTCAATAATAAAAAGAGATAACTTCTAGCCACTTCAATCCACAAATATATTTTAAAATTCCCATAAAAATATACCAAATATAATTCTTCTAGACCCCATATAAACTTTTGGATTCCTCTATATTCATCGAAGTTACTCAATCCCTTCATTTCCAAAGGATACTTCAAGAGAATATCAAAATTCGTAATGTAAGTATTTATCATCGTTCTACTTCCTTTATTTTTACATCTCTTCCAACCATATAAAAAGCACTATAACCATATGTATATATAATATACGATAATTTTATTATATTTTTGGTATAACCATTATCTCTTCCCCTCAAATTCCATCAAAATAATGAAGACACTGCTCATGCGTGTGTGCAGACTACCACCTCTATGAACAACAAACTTTTTTTTCATCACTAGAATTCAGGGATGGTTATATAAATAGGTTTATTGAATATATATTTTTTTATTTCATGATTTATATTCTATGAATAAATTTTTATCATTCTATAAGTAATATCAGCAATAGGAGATCATCATAAAGCTAACCGCCTAAAACGAACATACCAAGAGGAAAAGCGATTTATTTATAACTGATGAATTATTTTTCATTTATATTTTTTATATAGCTTCATTTTTATGATTAAAATCCTTAATGATATCAATATAATGTTCTTATAATCTTGTGCTAATGATATTACAATAATAGAATCTCTTACATATTCATACTCGAACATAGATTGTAGCACGTTCTTGTTGAGTTGGTTTAACCACCTACTTGAAAAATTCTATAAATTTAGAGCAAGTATGGATTTTGAATCTTAATATTGTATATTAATAATTAAATAATGTTTTTAGTTTTATATAATGGCAATATAAAAATTTATCTTGTTAATTAATACTACACCTTCAATTCTTTATAAATTACAAAAACAAGATTGTTACCGACTTCATCATCTTAAAAAAAAATATTAAATTAAATCATTAAAAAAATTAAAAGTAATAAATTTTATTAACTTTTAAGATGAGTTAATTACTAAATTTTGGATAATAATGAATAACAACACTATGATTTCAAAACTATTTCAAAATGATCAAGATTATCGACACCCGATATTGAAAATAGGTAATAAATAATAATATACTTGTAGAGAATATTTATAAATGATTATTACAAAAGTTTATATATAGGAATATGGTTCAGAAATATATTATTAAGGTAGTTATATTTTTATACTATATATTCCATAAATTCAGTGGATGTTAAGAATTAAGTTAAGGGTTTCTTGTCTTAAATTTTCACCCACTAAAACATATTTATTATTATACACTATATTTTATTTGTAGTGGTATATCAAATACCCATTTAATATATATTTTTTCTATTATAATCTATTTATTCATGGTATTTCATACTTAATTTTTAATCATATGGTTTTGAATAAAACATTTCTAAGTTTGTAAGGGATTCTTTGTCCCAAATTTAAATTTATTGTGACATGTTTGATATTGAACCCCATAATTTATTTTTATAGTGTATTCAATGTCCTAATTCCTTCAAGTGTAATGAATAAATTTCATATAACTATTATTGAATTTCTATTTATTGGTAAATATCTCTTATATTCTATTGATTCTTATATTAATATTACCGTAAGGGTTTCTGCAAACTCATTTTCATTCATTAAGTTAGAATTATTCTTATGAACTTTATTCTTACAATATTGGTATCTTCCACCACAATATTTTATTTAATGGTAATTTATTTTACTCTATGGTGTAAAATTACCCTTTAATTAAAATATTTTCCCTTGAAAAAATTTCTTTCTCAAAAGTATATCTGTCTTGAGAATGGTCCCCATTCTCTATAATGATATTTTACCCTACTTGTCCATATTTTACTTACCTTATAATGTTATAATTTATAATTTGAAACCTAATTTTTTATT
Source organism: Viscum album (assembly GCA_963277665.1). Taxonomy (NCBI): domain Eukaryota; kingdom Viridiplantae; phylum Streptophyta; class Magnoliopsida; order Santalales; family Viscaceae; genus Viscum; species Viscum album. Next base: position 1,579,274,805 of record OY728128.1, on the reverse strand, counting down.
TTTTAAGTTGACCTCCAAATTTACCTTCTCTTATTTTAAAAATATATATTTTTACTTTTTTTATGGTGTGACTTTTCAACAAATATATTTCAAAAAATTAAGAAGGTTTTACATCCTTTCAAAATCAAATGTTTTATATCCCACAAGAAATTTCTTTTGATAAATTTTATGAATGTTAAATGATCTATTATTGAATATTATTTTTCAAAAAGTTTTTTTACAAATTTTTCACTTCACCTTTTTGAAAATAACATTTGAAATTGACTTGTAACTTTATCTTTTTATGATAATGATAAATAACTTTTCTAAAGAATATTTTTAGGTATTTATTTTATGTGAAAATTTCCTTCCACCATATTTTTCCCTTTATGTGAAACTTTCCCTCTATGTATTCATGGTTTCCAAAAGTGGTTATTTTCTTCTAGTTTTATAAAAAATTTCATTTAAAATATTTTAAACGATCTATGTTATTTCTTATCTACAAAGTGAATTTTCTAAAACTTATAAACATGGTGTTTTTTTAACTAATTCCTTATTATTTTACATATATTATAATTCATTGAGTAAATTATCAAAAAAATACCCTCAATTTTTTTTAATAACTTCTGTAATGTACTTATATTTTTGGGAAATTATCCATCACTTCTTCTTTCTTGCCTAATCCTCTTTTTTGTATAAATGAAATTTTTTCCAATTGCTTTCCTCTATGAATAATTTATTTTTTATTCCTTTAATTAAAGGGAGTTCACATTTATTCAATACATCAATTGTTTGGGGGAAATTATTATCTTAATCTTATATCCTTTAAATATAAGGTGTAAATACCATATGTTTTATTATATTGATTTAATGTTATTTACCTAAAAAGTTACTTTATGTCATTGGATAATATTTATTTTTCATGGGTTTATCTTATTATGATCATTTATGATTTCTTTTTTTTATTTAATTTTTAAAGGATATGAATCCCATTTTCTTCCAATGATTTATTTATGCTATAAAAAGTGAATTATTTTCATTTCAAAGTCTTATGAAACCCATTTTATTCACTTTAGTTATTTATGATATGATAAGTGAATGATTTTCAAGCGGCACTCAAAAGTATGGATTATTGATGGTGGAGTCCCATATCACCCTCCTTTGAATTGGTTAAGAGTTTAAATGTAATTCCCCAACCCTAGAATCCCGAAGTTGGGGCCTTACTTTATTAAATTGACATGATTATAAATAATGAAATATAAATTGACCAAATAGTTTAGTAGAATTTGTAAACTAGATATATAATTTAAGACCAGATTAAAATTTAAAACACAAAATACACCAATATTTTTTTTGATCAATCCATTAATCCCCATCGTGTGAACCTATATATTAGTCAAAATACACATCCTGGAATCATGGAAAAAATAAAACATAATAAAGGGGTGACCTCATATGCTGAGTAAAGGTAATATTACAACAAAAAGTATGAGTAGATATGGAATAAAAAATATATAAAGGTAAATAACTGATATAAATTACATTTAAATAATCACATGAGATATGAAACATAAATATGGATATTATAACTAATCAAATAATCACATGGAATAATAATAATAATTGAATTCATAAGGTCGGGTGTCTGAACTATCAAGATCTATCTTCAAGAGAGTTACTATTTAATCTATCCTCATGACTGTTTAAGTCTCTGGGTAGAAACCCATCTAATTTTTGTCAAAATCTATCCTAATGAAAATTTAAATCTATTTGGAAACAAATTCAAAGGGATTATCACCAATTTATTTTTTGACATGAGACCTACCGATGCATCGAGGGGCTATAGTGGTGCCCTCATATTACTTAATAAGACTAATTCATTCCTCATATGAGACCATAAATAGCATTAACATTCATATTGAAAAACTAACATATGAAATGTGGATACTTTAACCATAAACAATTAATGGTATCAAAATAGCACATGCACAATAAAAAATATCATAAATAATTCAATAAAATAAGGTATTTTATATCATAAGTGATCAAACACAATAAAAAATAATATTCAACAAAGTAAGTTGGCATAGAAGAAAATATTATAATGAAATCATTATAAATATCTTGAAAAAAATAGCCTTTTACTTTGAAATCATTTATTTAAAAGCTGTGAATTTATAAAATAAGAAATTTAATTTAATATTAAATTGTATACATGTAAATTAAGTTTCAAAACACCAATCAATCATGATAGATTAGTAGACGATCATGCCGTATAAGTTAAATATAAACATTCATTCCCTATTCTTGTCCAAAAAGTCATAAAGTACCTCATTTTGAAAATCATAGAAAAATTTATTTCAAACCTTTTTATAAATATTAAAACATAGTTAAAATAATTAAAACATTTCTAGGATAATATTAAAAATATTTTTGAGAAATATTTTTTAGAAACATGGACATGGATGTTAAATATTCCCCCGAGAATACTTATGTATAAACAATGCCAAATAATAATAAGATTTTAAGATTAACCCTTAACTTAAACATTCATTTATTTGAATAGGATTTATATTACTATATAATGTTTTAAAAAATGTTATTAATTTTTACCAAAACCATATACATATTTATGTTATCATATATTATCTTATATAATTTTTCTATAATATTCCGTTATTACCCTTATTTTGGGTGTTCACTGCTTCAATTTCTTATGCATTTTTTGTAGTGTAAGTCATGTTTCTTTTGGATATGATATATATATTTCATATAAAGAATCATAATAAGTTTATATGTATTATATATAGTCATTATATACATTTTTTAATCATTCATTAATGGTTAATATTAGAAATGAATCACATCGCATTATGGAGACGATAGTCCGTACGCACGCACAAGTGATGATATAATTCCCTTAATGATGGAAGATTAAAGAAGTGGATGGTATATTAATTTTTAAAGAAAAAATATCATGTCATAAATATAAAATATATTCATTGTTTTCATCATTATATCCTTACAAATAAAGTGGTGATGAATTATAAATTACACCACGGTGTGGAGAAGGTAAGTCGTACGTATGCACACAAAGTGTTTTACTTTTTTTATAGGATGGATAAATCATGGAATATGGTTTTAAAATAATCATAATAACATCTCAAAATATATATGATACTATAATTGTTACTTTATAATGTATATAACAGTTAATGAAGAAGTATAAGAAGAAATGAAGTTGAACAAGTTAGTAAAAATGATTACCTCTTCTTCCATGAAACATCTTTAGATCTATTCTTTAGGGATCCAGAGTTGGTATTTTGGAAGGACAAGAACCTCAATAACTTTTATAAATATATTTTGAATATAAATTTTTATAGTTATTTTGATCTGGATGGCTCAAATTTGTGTGAGGAAGTGATGGAGTTGGTACCATCTTATAATGGAGATGAGATGAACTTTGAAAAATCCTCAAAATATTAAAATATAATAATTATATTGTTGAGAAAAATACTCCCAAATGGTCTATAGATAAATATTTTAGGAAAATTTAGATCATATATTATAAAATTTATGATTATTTAATATTTTAGTGATTTTAAAATAATTTAAAAATATATGAAATTATTAAAATTTCATTAGTGTGAAATTTGATACTATTCTTTTAATTTGACTTTAAATACCTTACGAAAATGTTGGAATTCAAATAAAATGTTTAAAATGTTTATATTATATCTTATAGGTCTATAAAATTTCTAATACATATTATATAATTCCAAATATATCAAAACTAAAACGTTTAAAATCAATTATTTTATTTTTATGTTAATTAAATAAAGACTATTTTAGCATTGAAAATGCATTTAAGGTAATTGTAGTATTAATAAAATTATAAAATTAAATTTTATAATTAAACTAATTTCATTAATATAAAATTAGATATTTAGTTTCATTCATATCATTATTTTTCCTCTATGTGAACGCAAAAAAGTTATTAAATACAATGAGAGTGACATTCTATAACTATATTTGATTTAATTAATATATTAGTTATTATCAAAGAAAATTATCCATTAAACAAATGTAATTTATTATTAAGGTGACAAAGGATGAATAAACCTCATCCAATAACTTTTAGACACGTTTTTGTCCCATTATTACCCTAATCTTTTGGCTTTAACCATTATTTAATTTCTTTAATTCTTAAGGTTACAACATGTGTTTTTATTTTTTAAGGATTAATATAGTAACTCTAAAATAAAAAAAGAGCCCAAAATCAACAATTTATGATATATTTAACTTCATCGCAATCATCTGGATGAATGTTATATGTTTATGAATTTAATACAATTTAATAAAATATTATTTATTTTTTAATATCATTAGTGTCAATCTTGACTCAATTCATTACTTGAATTTTTAAAATATTACAACAACGTGATATCTTCAAACCAAATATTTTAACCAATCAATAATACGTAAAATTAATCTATAAAATTCAGGTATGACATTAATTATATCAAATTATATTTATTTTAAAATTTTGTAATCTCATTTATTTCATTCTTATATTAATTAAACATTTATTGCATCATCTTTATGAAAGAATTTAATTTAATTACTTCCTCCCTCAAAACTAAAAATAAATTATCAAGATTAATACTAAAATTTTATATTTTAAAATATTATTTATAGTCAATGATATATTCTGAATGAGTATATATAAAAATTTAATACTTAGTAAAAACCAGAGTGTGAAATATTAGTCTTTTTTTAGAATAAAATACTATAAAATCCCTAAAGTCATCCAATAAAATTAGAAAAAGTGTTAGGGTAATTATATAATTATCATGATATTATTTTTACCCTTAATTGGTTAATTTATCCTTAACCACATTAATTAATTTTAATTACTGTTACTAATATTTTTGGTCAAAAACTAATTTTATTTTATTAGATTGAAAATTTAATAATACTTAAAAACATGTATTTTATTTTTAAAAATTCATTCACAGAAGTTAAAAAATTAAGTTTAATGTTAATCTCATAGAGGGGATGACAAAGCAGGTTAAAGTAAAAAATTTCAAAATTTTTATATTCTTTTATATATAAATTTAATGTGAAATTATATCTAATGAACTAAATTAGTTTAAATTTATTAAAATTTGTCTAATTTATCATTTAAACCAAATCAAGACATAATTTAACTATATAGATAAAATAGAAAAAAATTATGTTTTGATCTAAAATGTAGTATTTTTCACTATTCATCAAAATAATAATAATTTTAAAAAAAATGCAAAAAATTCAACCAATACATTTGATTAAATATATAATATATAAATTTCATAATTTTGTTAACACTGTTCATTAACGCCAACTTAACAGCTAGTGTTAAAATTATAATATTTAATATTATATGAGGATTCATTTAAACTTGATGTTGTGTACAATGCAAGCTATTGAATAAATTAAATTTATTTAAATGGAGACATATCAAAAAATATTTGGGTGTTAAATTCTCCCCTCCTTTAATAAATTGCGTCCTCATAATTTGAAACAGTACTTTGAAAATCAAAGGATAATACATGAAAATTCCTTTGTGGAAAACACCAACATTAGAAATAAGGTAAACAAGACATCCCATTAAGAATAGGGAAAAGGAAATTTGATAGTCACAAAAAAATTTGATTTTTTAATAGGAAAAAATTAGTGGGAAGTGAAAAAAGAAACATAGAAGAGAAATAAAAAGTTCTTGTTTTGATGAATATTGATAGAGAACATGGTTATCAGAAAGTCTACCTCTACAAAATAGAAATCTCTGATGGGTTAAAGAGACCATTGATTTGTCAGTAAGAAAATTAAAGGAATAGTATTTTTTCATTCCAATTTCCATTCCTAGAGTTGAGATATTATTTTACTATCTTGATAAAGTACTTAAGAAAATAAAATTACTTTATTACTTTCTTTATTACAAGAAAAATATCATCCTTTGTTTAAGACTTAATCTATTTTAAATTCATTTCATAAACAAAAATATGGATATTCAAGATAATTTTTTTTCCTGAACAACCTTTATCAGAGGATCCGTATGTAATTCCTTTGACTGTTAAATATTATCAAAACCAAAACAGTTAGCATAGGTTATCCAATAAATCATAATTTGACCTCAAAAAACAATATCCCATGTTAAAAATAATACATTACAACCTTAAGGCTTGTCTAAAATACTTCTGTCCAAATTCACTATCCTAAAAGGTGTCTAAATTTCCAAAATCAATATTTACCTTAGGTTCCATAAACAACATAATGTAGATCTTATTTTCACATACCAAATATTTCTCCACATTAAAAAATCATAATTAAAATGTCCAAGATTCTAAATATTTAAAGAATATGTATTGAAATGAAATATTTATATGTCTCATGATTTTTATAAAAAAAGCACCATTGATGAAATATTTCTTGAATCCAAATACACAAGAAATTTAATCATTCTATCACATTATTAAACCATTAACTAAGCTTCATAATCTTATTCCTTAATACATCCTTCCTTTTATTTTTCATTTGTAGTATAATCACCATAAGCAGAATAAACACTACTTGTATGAATTTGAAAATATTAACCATTGACCAAATACAAAGGCATAAAGTGATCAACACTAATCATACTGATATAGTCATGAAGTATTATTTATTGGATGTCTAAATCATTACATATTTTTATCAATCTATGAGTTCATAGGTTTAACCAAGGTGTCCATTATCATTACCACATCAATAGAATGATATCATATACTTAGGATTATCCTCAAATTCAGTCATAGGGTTGGGTTTTCTAATCCATGATTTCCTAAATCTTGTTTCCATTGTCTATATTAAACTTCTCTAATACCATCTATAACTCCCTAACCCAAAAAGTCCAGATTCGATGAATTAGTTTATTACATTGGCATGATTACAAGGAATAAAACCCTGAAGGATGAAATAGTTTAGTAGTCTTGGTAAACTAGAAACAGACTTGAAAACCACATTACATTTTAAGATATAAAATAAAAAAATGATTTTCTTCAAGAATTCCATTAATCCACTTGCATATACCTAAATATTAGTCATAATACACATCTTGGTATCATAGGAAGAATAATACATAAAAAATGGGTGATCTGAGATGCTTAGTAACACTAAGCGTATAGTGGAAGCTATGATTAAATATGGTATAAACAATATGAAATGATAAATATCTGATTGAAGTTCCATTTAAATAATCAAAAGAGCTAGGAAATATAACCATGGATATTTTAACTAATCAAATAACAACATTGAATAATAATAATGATAGAATGCATAATATTGGATGTATTCACTATCAATATCTATCCTCAAGACAATTATCATCAAGACCTATCGTAATTATAGTATAAGTATCTCAATATAAACCTGTTTGATATATGTCAAGATCTATCCTCCAGATAATTGAAATATTCTTAAAAACAATAAAATGGGATTTTCACCAAACAAATTTCACCTCATGAGACCCACCAGTGCATCGAGGGGATATAGCGGACCCCACCCATCACATAATAATTCCAATTAATTCCTCATAAGAAAACACAAACAACAAAACACTCGTACTGAAAAACTAGCATACTAAAAGGGAATACATTAACCATGAATAGTATACAAATAGAACATCCACAATCAAACTGATTATAAAAGATTGAATAAAATAAGTTATATTGTATCATAATAGGTCAAACTCAATAAAACACAAGATTAAATAAATTATTTTGACATAGATATAAATACTAGAATAAAATCTTTAGAAATGTCTTGAAAAAATACCCTTTTACTTTGAAATAAATTAGTATAAAATTGAACATTTATAAAAGAAATATTTTTATTTAAAGAGAACATTTCAAACATGGAAAGGAATATTTAACACACCATGGCATCATGATTTGGGTAAAATAAACTCATGCTGTATAAGTTAAAAATAAACATTCATTCCATTTTTTTCAAAAAATTCATATAGTGCCCCGTTTGGAAAATTATTGAAAAATTCCTTTCAAACAATTTTATAAAAATTAGAACATGTGTAAAAAACATAATTTTTTTAGGAAAATAGTAAAAATATTTTGGAAAATATTTTTAAGAAATATGGACATGGATAATAAATATTCCCTAGGAGATACTTATCTATAAACAATCCCAAATAACATTGAGATTGTGAAATTAACCCTTACCTTGTACTTTAATTTAGTTGAATTTTATTTATCCTTAAGTATAATTGTTTAAAATAAGTTACTAATTTATACTAGAACCATACCTATATTTATAATATCATATATGATATTCTTATGTATTTTTTTAATAATATTATGTTATTACCCTTATTTCGGTTGTTGATGGCTTCAATTTCCTAGGCATGTTTTGTCATGTAAGTCGTATTTATTATGCATAGGATATATATATTTCATATAAATATAGATAAAAATTTCATAGATATTATATTTACTCATTATATACATTTTCGAAATCATTCTTGAATGGTTAATATTAGAAATGAATCACATCGCATCGTGGAGACGGTAGACCGTACGTATGCATGAGCGATGATATCATTCCCTTAATGATTAAAGAGTAAAGAATTGGATGGTATCTTCAATTTTAAAAATAAATATCATTTCATAATTAACATATATATCCATTATTTTCATCATTATATCCATTCAAATAAAGTGGAGATGAAAAATAAATTGCACCACGACGTGGTGAAGGTAAGTTTTACATATGCATGCACAATGTTTTCCTTTTTCATAGAATGGTTAAATAATGGAATATGTTTTCCCATAATCATAATTAAATTTAATAAAATATATGATATTGGATTTATTACTTAACAATGGAAACAACACATAATCAGAAAGTAGAGGAAGAAATCAACTTGAACATTTTAGTAAATACGATGACCTGTTATTTGACAGACTTCCTTTAGATTTATTCTTTAAGGGATATAGATTTGTTCTTTTATAAAGAAAATAACCACTTGAACTTGGATAAGGATGTTTTAGATAAACATTTTCAGAGGTTGGTCGAGCTATATGGCTCAAATTGGTGTGAGGAAGTGAGGTAGGAGGCACTATTTTATAATTGAGGTGAGAGGCAATTTTGGAAATCCTCAAAATATAAAAATATAATAAGTGTATTCTAGATACAAAGACATAAAAATGGAATATAAATTAATATTTTAAGATATATTAGATCACATATTATCCAATTTTGTATAATTTAACATATTTATGATTTTTAAATAATTTAATAATATATTAATTCAATAACATATCATTATTTTCAAATTTGATATTAAAAACATCAATAAAAAAGTTATAATTAGAATATAATGTTTTTAAATGTAAATATTATATCCTATAGGTCTATAAAATTCATTAACAACATTAAATAATCCAAAATATATAAATATTAATTCTTTTAAAATCAATTATTTTATTTTTATGTTAATTAAATAAACATTGTTTTAGCATTGGAAAAAAATTTAATGTAATTATATAATTTGTAAAAATTAATAATAAAATTTTATAATTAAAATAATTTCATTAATATGAAAATAGACATTTATATTCATTCATAACATTATTTTGTCCCTATGTGAACACATAAAATATATTAAATACAAAGAGAGTGACTTTTTGTAACTATCTTTGATTGAATAATATATAAGTTATTATTATGTAAAAGTGTCCATTAAAATATTAAAATTAAATATTAAGGTCATAAAAGATGAATAATATTTATAAAATAATGTTTATTCATTTTTAGAACATATTATTACTCTTATATTTTGGCTTTAACCCTTATTTAACCTCTTTAACTCACACTGTGACAACATGTGTTTTTATTCATTAAGGGTTAATATAGTGACTCAAAACTAAAAAACTAGACATAAATGAACCATTGATGACATATTTAGCATTATAAAAATAATTTTTCCTAATTTTTTATTTTTATTAATTTAAAATCATTTAATGAAATATTATTTATTTTAAAATATCCTTAGTTTAAAATTTGATGCTATTCATTACTTGAGTTTTTAAAAATATCTTAACAGGATGATATCTTCAAAAAACACTTTTAAATCATCAATAATATGTATAATTAATATATAAAATTCATTTATGACATTAATTATATCATATTATATTTATTTTAATATTTCTAATATCATTTAATTGATTCTTCCATTAATTAAACAGTCACTCCATCATCATCGTGCAAGCCTTTAGTTTAATTATTTCTTCTCTAAAAATTAAAAATACATTATCATGATAAATATTAACATTATATTTTTAAAATCAATATTTATGGTCGAATATATATTCTGATTAATCATATATAAAAAATGCAATACTTATTAAATATAAGAGTGTGACATATTAGACTTTCCTTAGAATAAAGTACTATAAAAGAACTAAAGTCATCCAAGTAGCTTTAAGAGACCATAAAATCGTCCCAAGGGAGATTTTGGACGAAAATAAGTATCCAATAAAATTAGGATAATTGTTATAGTAATTTTATAATGCTTATATTATTATTTTTACCCTTAATTACCTAATTTACCCTTAACTGCTGTAATTAATTTTAATTATTTTTTGTAATATTTTTTGGTAAAAAAAGTTGAATTTAATATAATAAAAGTTTCATACATATTACAGCTTTTTATTTCTATTTTTATAATATGAATTCATAGAATTTAAAAAATTAAGTTTAGTGCTAATCTCGAAGTCAGGATTACTATACGAGTTAAAGTAAAAACGTCCAAAGGTTTGATAAGTTTTTATATATAAATTTAATTTTCAATTATTTTAAATTAACTATATTATTTTAAATGATATAAAATTTGTCTAATTATAATTTGAAACCAAATCAAAACTTAATTTAACTATATAAATAAGAGATATAAAAATGCAATTTACAATAAAATGCTGTATTTTTCATTATTCATGAAAAAAATGAAACTTCTGAGAAGAATAAAAAAATTCAAATAAAGTAAATTTTTATATTCCAATTTAAAATAATAAGCTAATATTTTTAAATAATGTATATAAAAATGTCAAAAATTGTATTTAATATAGGATCTCCATTAAAAGGTGGTAAAATGGCCTTTAGAAAAATTTTGGTTTTTAATGCATAAAATTGAATTCATTCTTATATTATGCCTATAAAATAATTTGGATGAATTTAAAAACATTTTATTAAATATATAATTTATAAATTTCATAATTGGGTAACACTATTCATTCCTTCACACTTAATTACTGGTGTTAAAATAATTATATTTAATACTATATCACGGTTCGTTTAAGCCCAGTGTTGCATGAAATATACTCTGTCGACGAAATTAAATTTATTTAAAGTGATACATATCATAAAATATTTGGGTGTTAGGTTAAATAAAATTAGATATGTATAAATGGGAACAATTTTTTTTCCTAGCATGGGTGTAAGTGTGTGACTCACGATGGTGATTTATATGTGGGAAAAATTAATTTTTATTACAATCAATGGTGAAAGTGTGTGAATCCGGAATGTAATATTCCCTATACTAATATTTATTCTATATTTGAAACTCTATATGAATTATTATATTATTCTTGTTGTGGATCTTGTTTATTGACTCATGTTTCCATACTCTTTTGATTCATGTCTTTTGTTATTCAAAGCCTTATGCCATGCTTGTTTGGTATAACTTTCTTATGTATCTTGATAATACACACATTCTCATATTATGGCCACTAATTATATTTGATTATAATCCCTTAATTTTACCATTAAAAATTATTTGATCTCACTGTTTTCTTATTTTTCCATTACCTCAGGCTATAAAATTGAGTATAACACGTTATATGTATAAAAGAGAGTCTAGTGTAGATCATTTATTGATAAATGTTCAGAGGGGTTTTAAAATAAGTTTCCTATTTAGATATTCCTAAAAAAATTATTTATTGGTAATATGAGATTATTTTTATGATATGTAATTTTTACCTTATATAAATGTTGTAAAATAAAGATGTTTTTATCCTAGGAATTTTTAGTGGGTATTAGATATGGGTTTAGTTATTTTGGGGAATTGGATATGAGAACTTTATTGAAGCCTCTCGGGATAATTATAAGTGATAATTATAAGTATAAGATAACATCCCATGTTTTCGAAAATTTTGGATTATATGGTTCTCATTGAAATTACTTTCCCATCAGGATATTGGAAGGTGGGTGTCGTTGTGGAACATATTTAACTTTGGGAAATCAACTCAAAAAAGGATAGTTGGACATTGAATTGATTTTCATTCTGGTGCACAATAAGTGGGTCTAAGAATACACACCAAGCTAGACCCTCCTAGGGTATGTAATCTGGTTAATCAAATTCAATTTATAAGACATTATGAAGAATTTCTTATTTTAAGGAATTGGGTTAAGAAATATGAGTGAACCCAAAAAAAGAAACCTAAATTTAACCAAGAGTGATTTTGGTTGAACAAAAATATTGTGTAAAAATTTCAATGATTGAGACATTTTCTTGTCTATTTTCTATGTAATTATAGTATAATAATTACATTATGGTTTTCATAATTCAAACTAAGTCCTTTTGGTTTTAGTAATGGATGAAGCCTGAATGAATCAAGTTTACAATGAATGATATAGATAAAGGAGATATTGTATTAATGATCCAACTAACAGGATAAGAGTTGGAGTGATAAATATTTTGATTTTTCCAAAATAGATATCAAGAATCATGATTAACAATGTTTACTTATTCGATCTTTCAAACACAATTAAGAAGATAAGTATTGAGTCGCATAGAATATTTTTTGATAAAGATGTTATAGGAAGGAAGATTCAATTTCATTCATGTAAAAAATGTCGTAAGAATCACAAAGGTAATGTATTAATGGAACAAAGATATGTTTTATGTGTGGAAAAGGAGTAAATAGAGAGATAAATTTTTGAGGAAAAGAAAAGAGATTAAGGGACACTGTGAATGTAAATAATGTTCAAATAGAGGTAGCAATAATAGTTAAATGTCATAAATTTGGGAAACTTTGGAACTACAAAAATTAATGCCCTAATGAAAGGGTTAATGATAATAATAGGCATAAACATTTTACCAGAAGAATGGAATATGGAAATACTATGAAACCATAACTATTGTTGAAATTTTTGAATATGACATGGAGTGAAGGAAAAATATCATCCACTTAAGATCCACAAGTGTTGTAATTGTGGCTCATTCAACCCACTCTGCTATATATATTATGTTTTCTATGAATATGAAATCTCCACCCAGATGACTAGATTTTGAATTATTTGTTAAAAACATCCAGTTTTTTGATTATTGTATCCCAAGTATATAAATACTATCTAAGATATGTTAATTGGAACATACTTCATAAAAATTAGGTTATTCTTATTTTAGTCAGATTTTATGCGATATTATGAATGATCTAGATCTCTTGAGAATGATAATTTCCATGACAGGGAAATAAAATCTAAAAATCAATATATTATCATCTATTAAAACAATTGTAACTAAAATCATTCTAGGAAAAATTACCCCATTATATCAGGGTATTTATTACAAAAGGTTAGATAAAAATTTAACACTAGTTACATTCTTATTATTTGGAGAAATATGAGTTCACTTGTAAAAACAAGGATTGTTAGGATGAAAAATTAATAAAAATTTAAGTATGGAGTAATGTTAATCTTATTAGCACCCTTAATTATTCCATTAGTTAGGAATAATTTTAATTGAGTGGGTGGATTTTTTATGTGGGAGAATGTTTCGACCTGAGATTTAACTATGTATTTTCCTTATATAAATATCTTGTTTCATAACTTATTTAACACATAACACCAAACCAAAAAAAGTCATAGAATTGTTAGGTAAATATATAGATATACTAAATATGATATATATGTAATAAAAATAAATATTATTTATTAATAATAATGAGTTGATAAATTCAATTAATATAGCTAAATTAAAAATAAAATCATTAGTTATCCCTTACCAAACATTCATTTTCAAAGGATTTCCCCTATTTCCCACCTATAAAAAGAGCTCACTTCTACCCAATTTAATCTACACCTCTAGTTATAGTTCAATTAAAATTATTCCAATTTTACTTCTTTTATACCCCTCTACACATTTGTAAGCCTATAGCTGCTAAAAAATTCCTCAAGTCCTTCATTTACAAAGTATACTTCAAGAGAAGATCTAAATTCTCAATTTAAGTATTACTTACCATTTTACTTCCTTTATTTATCCAAATCCTCCAACCTCCTCCAAAAAATTATAAACATACATATATAATGAAATTAATATGAATAATATACTAAAATTTTGTTGTATTTATGGTATAATCATTATTTATCCTCATCATATTTAGTCAAAAAAATTAAAATGTTTCTCATTTGTGTGTGCGGACTGCTTCTTCCCTGAATGATAAATTTTATTTTTCATAACAAATATTCATGGATGGATATATAATTGACTTTAGTGAATTTATATGTTATCTATTTCATGATTCATATTTGGTAAATATAATGATTTATTATATATATTTATATATATATATTAGGTGCTAGAGGTACAATTTCCTTAAACACACACACACCACACACATAGGCCAGAAAGACAGGCCATAGCCCCCCAAGGGATAACCCACACATCAAGAAATAATTTATTTAGTACATGGACTAATGGCCCAATGGTCATGAAGACCATTACATGGTCCAAAGGCCTACAAACTAGCCCAAAAGCCCAATGCAGTGTCATGCCTGTATAATCGTCTCCTTACATCATGTCTGAATTATTTATGTGTCACTATATGTCTACGTCATGTTCGCATCACAACCTATCAGCATAAATTCACACCCACCCAGATTTGAACCTGGGTCTGATGCAGGATTACGAAGTGCTTTTTACCACTCGGGCAAGTCCCCAACTTTGTCATTATATAAGTAATATTAGTGGTAATCAATCATTATTAAACCAACCACCTAAAATGAACATACCAAGAGAAAAAGTGATTTATTTATAAGTAACAACTCCTTTTTAATTTACCTTATTCTTATTAATATTAAAAATAATGATTCATCACATTAACAAAATTAAAATAATTTCATTATAATTTTTTATTATGATATTATTAAAAAATGATCTCATCCCAATCCATACTCACACGTTCATTATAGCCTGTTCTTGTTGGATTGGTTAAACCGCGTAATTGAAAAGTGAAATAAATTACTATTAAATATGTATTTTTAAATTTAATATTGGATATTATTTATTAATTAATAATTTTTTTAGTTCTAGAGTGGTAATATAAACATTTAATTTTTTTATTATGATGACAAGGTCCGTTCATTAAATATTATAGAATCAAGATATTCATTGACTTTTTCATCAAGAATAATAACTAAATGAAATTATAACTCTATAAAAAATTAAAAATAATAAATTCAAGTAAATTTTATTTTATAGGAATGATGAAATTTATAAAATAATGAATTATAACACCATGAGTGAGAAACTAGTTCCAAACAATTAAGATTACCCACACCTGATATTGAAAATAGATATTTAACAACTAATATACATGTTGAGAATAATTATTAATTAAGTTTATAATAGTTTATCGATACTATTAAGGTTTTTAAATATATTATTAGGATAGTTATTTTTATATTAGATATTCAATATCTTTAAAAGAATTCAGGATTTAAGGTAAGGGTTTCTTGTCTCAAATCTCCCCCCATTAAGACATATTTCTCATTATACACCACTTTTTCTTTGGAATGGTGTATCTAATTCCCCATTAATATGTTTTCCATGATAATATAACTATTCATAGTTTTTAATGGTTTATTTGGGATAATATCCTTCAAGGGTGTGTGAATGGAGTGTTTCAAAAGTTGTAAGGGGTTCTTTGTCTCAAATTTAAATTTCCTGAGAGATGTTTGATAATGCCCACAAAAATTTCTTTTTATAGTTTATTCACTGCATGAAAACCAACATATTAATACAAATTTATTAATTATTTACTACATAAAATAAAAAATAATACAATCTAATAATATCATGATACCTATAGTATTTTGTAAATTATGTACGTAGAACAATAACTTTAAACATGGGCACACCAATATTAATTAAAACCTGCAGAACATTCATTAAAATTCTGTTTCTCTTCTAAAACTACATGGGATAACCTAGTGAAGTACATAAGTAAGGGGTGGTCTATAAAGACTAATAAGGGTATGATAAATTTATATCTTAATTTAATGTTGTAAATGTTATTCAAGACTCATATAATGATAACATAGTAGGGGTGAGAATCATAAACATAGACTTTGAAGCATGGTATATGATGATAACCTAATGGGGACATAGGAATGTGGAAACAACAAAATAATGAAACAATATACACAAGTCAAGGATAAGAACTAATAAATAACAACATAGTGTAATTAAGATAGACTAACATGAACCATACATGGTATCTCATGATATGAAACCATTACCCAATGCATTGGAGGTTTATATAATTTCAGGTCCACCCATCCCATTCACATCGTGTACATAAATTAGTTAGCCACATTGATCATACAACATAATAATGAATTTCATCACATTGAAACCAATTATTAAGGTGTGTGAGATATATACATGGAATTACTCAATAAATTAAGGATATGTTCATCTATTAAAATATCCTTGAGAGGAAATGAGGATGGGTATTCATTACACAAATGTTTGGCATGGAAAATCGAAGGATAATTTCAATAGTATAATAGGTGTATATAAGGTTTCTTGGAAGGATTTAATGAGAGTTAAAGGTGGTATATAACTAATTATAAATTATAAGTACATAAAAATATATGTGTAAAAACACATTCCAACATGAGAAATTGGAAATCAAATGGAATAATATAACGAAATTTCTTGAAAAAAAAGTGGATGAGGGAATCCTCTTATCTTGGGAGGGTGCTTATAAAAGATTGAGAGGATCTTATTAAGAGCATGATAATATATTTGTAGGGATTTAGATAGTTATATGGAGATTAAATTCAGGATCAATGGGTTTTTAGTGAAATAATGTTGGAGTTTGGGTGGTTATTTTAGAAAAATAAAGGGGAATTATTTATTATTTTTTATACTAATGTTCTGGACTCTATATGATAAAAAAACCAAAACCAAAAATCATACCACGTTTTTATTATTATTTTCTATCAAAGGGGTTTGGTTTTAAATATTTTATAAGTCCATGAACGTAAATCCTTAAAATAAAACCCTTGGTGATGTGGAAGAAAGTCATGTTTATAAATAATTGATTTTAAAATATTAAAACATAATTTATGTTTTAGTGGATTCACTAAGGGTTTATAAAATTAGTCAAATAACATACAACACAATTTTTTTAAGGAGAAACATAATTTTTTTCATTTATTCCATTTTTAATATTTATTAAATCAGTTTTGGTCTATTATGATATCATAAACATACCATTTGTTTATACAATATTTAATTTTTTCCCAAATATTTGACTATCTTAGAAAACTATGAAAAATTAATCATTAGATAATTTCAACATGTTGATTTCAAAATTAATATTTATTTTATGAAAAAATATTCTATAAATAACACTTTTATGTCAAAATCCCCATTTATTGAAAAATACAAATTTTTACGACAATAACTCTTTTCTGACCCTTATAAATATTATATTAGAATTAAATAAGATATATTCTATTATATATATAAATATTATTTTATAATAATATTATATTAATATAAAATATATTTCAATATTATTTAATTTACCAACAATATTGTTTTAATAAAAACCATATATTTTTTGAAAATAAATTTTTTGTTTCTTTGTATAAAAATCTAATTTTCATTAACTTATTTAAAATTTTAATAAAAAAGGGATATATATAATCAATATTTTATTAAAAAAAGAAAATATAAAATTCAATTTTAATAGTTTCTAGATAAATGACCACTTATTACACCAGTATAGGCTCTTAGGTTAAGGTGTGTGATGGTGGTTCTTTCATTGGATGGTTCCACATACATTATTTGGGTCATGATCTCGATAATCTTGAACTTCTACAACAAATAGTTTCACTAAAAATTGAGTTATTAAATATCATCTTAGGCTTGGTCAAGGAAAAATCATAGTGATGGTATCTCTCTCATAAGCTATGATAAATGATATTTATAAGGCACATCCTAGTATTTTAGAACCATCACTTATTCCGTCTATGTCAATTGAACTTTATCAAAACCCTTTTTATATACTTAATATAACAATCACTATAAAATGGAAATATTGTCAATGGTTAAGAATATAAATATAAATTTAAATCCAAAATGTTATATCGATCCAAAATTATCAAAGTAGTGCATGTGTTTTGAATATCTACATTAGTTAATAATGAATTTATTCATTTAAAATGGAATTCATTTTAAAAAGTTTGGGTCATTACATTTTCCCCCCTTTAGAATTTTCTCCCTGAAAATCTAATTTCATAGACTATAATAACTAAGGGTGCTTCTATCTCATCCCCTCCTCTAGTTTCCAAGTTACTTCCACAAACTTGTTGTTATGCCACAACACCTTCACTAGACGAGTTGTCTTGTTTCATATAATTTTTTCTCTACAATATAAGATATTCACTGACTAATCCTCATACAAGAGATAATTTTCAAATGGTTCCACTTTGGGATTAAGACATGTGATGGGTATGGTATATACTTCTCGAAGAAGTATACATGGAACACATCTTTCACTTAAGATAGGTTAGGTGGGATTGGAAGTCGAAAGACCAAAAATTTGATGATATCAAGGATCTAAAAGGGGTCGATGTATCTTGGAATAAGATTTACATTATTAAAAAACCTCATAAATTTCTTCCTTGGTAATATACAAAGTAACATCTTATCTATGACCTCGAAATTTGGGTCTCATTGCTGATTATTGGAATATATTTTCTATCGACTTCATGCAGATTTCATATGATGCTAAATAGTTTTAACCAACTTTCTTATATCTTTGATATGTTCAGGTACCATAAGATTATTATATTCAAATTCATCTTAGCATGTTGGAGTCTGAAACCAATTCCCATATGAATATTTATAAGGTAACATTTAAATGAAAAATTTATATTACTTTTATATGATTACTCCACTAAGGAAGGTTCTTATCTTAACATCCTTTGAGACACATTGAATATGATTTTATCATATCCTCTAGAGTTTGTATTGTTCTCTAAGATTGATCATATATCCAGGGGTGATAAGAAGTACTGAAACACTATTTTGTATCGAATTATTTCTGGAGGAATGTCCAAATCCTCAAGGTAAACCATGGATCTCGATCAGAAATAATGGAGACTTGTGCTCCATGCAGTCTTATCACTTCCCTTATATACAACTTAACAAGTTGTTCTAGATATTAATCTTCCTTGATAACAATGAATTGTGATGAATTTTTAAGGCGACCGACTACCAAACATATGTTGTTATTTCATTTGGGTGTCCTGGGGAGTCCTATGATGAAATCCATGGTTATGTTTTTCTACCTCTATATAGGGATGGGAAATTATTTCTCACACCCTTAGACTTCTATCATTCAATTGTGAATTTGTGGCATACAAACAATTGAGATAAAAATTTCACAATCTCCCTCTTCATGTTATCTCAAATGACATTCTTCTTTACATATCTATATATCCTGGTTTTTTTATATTAATAGTGAAGAATTATCTATACACATCATCCAAAAGTTCTCTATTTAGTTTTAGTTTTTATTAGATACATATCTGGGTTCCCAACATTGTTACCCCATCTTTGAAAAAGTAGAACACTAGAATATCTTCCAAATTTTTTTGTAGCACCTCATCATCATTTTGAACCTCCTTGATAATATAAAGTATATATGGTTGAGTAGTCATTTTATAGTGGTATTATAAAGATATATTTATTGTTCCCATTTACATCATTTTCATGTCTGAGAATATTGGATCCCTTTTAATCCTCATCATGTATTGGGCTGTAAGATCCTTTTTACTTAGAGCAACATCCACTTTTTTTTCCTTCCTAGGATGATAATGGATTGAACCATAATAATACTTGATCATATATAACCACATTTGTTGGTGAAAATTAATATCCTTTTATGTGAATATATCCTAGAGACTTTTATTATCCATATATATGTCACACTTTTCGTCATAGAGATAATGGAGCCAAATATTCATTATGTAGATCATTGTTAAAACTTTTAGATCCTGGGTTAGGTACTTCTTATCATGGAACCTTAATTGGTGGGATGCATAAGATATCAATTTTTATTCTTTTATGCATACAGAAACCAAGAACGTTTTGGATGTGTTGTTATAGATCACAAATCCTCACCCACTGGTGGATAATGTGAGCATAGGTGTAGCGATTTAAATCTTCTATAACTCTTTAAAGATCTCAGTGAATTCATCAACCTAGGAAAAATTCACTCCCTTCCAAGTTAGGTTGGTAAGTGGGATTTACAATCATGATATGTTTTTTAAAAATTGAAAACTATAACTACCTAATCCAAGGAAACCATAAATATATATGATAGATGTTGGTATGGGATATCCTTCATTTTCATTTGTTTTTGAAGAATCCATAGATTTCCCCTTGCTGGTGATAACATTTCACAATAATTTTATTAACTCCAACAAAAAAATACATTTCCTATACTATTAATTTAAATTTTATTTTCAAAAGGTCTTTAGTACAATGTTCAAATGATCCTCATCTTCCTACTTTATTTTTGTGTATATAAGAATATTGTTTATAATGACGACCACAAATTTATCTAGGTAATCCCTGATGACTCTTTACATTATGTCCATAAAGAGATTATGAGTACTAGTGTGTCTAAATGGAATCACTATGAACTCATAGTGCCCATACATTATAAGAGACACATTCTTGGGGATATCCTACTCCTCCACCTTTACTTGATAATATCATGACCTAATATACCTTAGAGAAGTACTGATATCCACATAGATGATTGAATAAGTCCCCAACCCATGGAAAATGATACTTGTACTTTATCTTGATCTTGTTGAGGTCGTGATAATCAATGTAGGGGAACATTTAACCATCCTCCTTCATGTTGAAATAGACTTGTTCACCCCATGGTGAAGCACTTAGTTGTTTAAACCCTTTATCTAGATTCTCAAGTAGTTGATTCTTTAGCTCTTCAACTTAAATAGTGTCCATTCATTATCAAGTCATGGATATTATAGAAGATCTATGTATAATCTTTATTGGGAACCCAAGATCATGTGTTGTAGGAAGACTGAGAAATTCATCAGGAAACACATTTGTATATTCACTTATAATACTCATGTCAGAATGGTTGATCTTTTACTTAGTCTCAATCATTTGAGCTACATACCCTTTCTAATAAGGCGATAATAGTAATGGTAGAGATGAAGATTCCAAAATGGATTCATCCTCCTCCTATCACTTGTATAGAATCATAGGACGATTCATGATATAGAGGTTGATTTCTTTCTCTTAACAATTTATGTTGGATCTATATAAGGAAAACCAAACCCTTCCAAGATTTTCATCAAATATTTCTATAAGGAGTATCAAAAAGTTTATTAGAAAATTCCGCTCGAAAATATGGATAGGGGATAAGTTACATAAACGGGTTGAAATAATTTACCCATTTTCATTTTTTATTGATTACTATACTTCCATGTTTTGAGGTGGTGTTTGAATAGCTTTACTAAATTTACATGAAATGAATGAACTCATAGATCCATAGTCACATAAGACATATGAATAAACATTAAGGACACCTTTCACTATTTGACTAAGGTTTAACCCTTTTCTTCATCAAAAATAGACATTGGGATGTGAATTTTAAAACTATTAAGTATATAAAATGGAAACTGTGAATATATAAAGGATAAATAATAAATTACATAATTCATTAACTTATTAATTTATAGGTTTTAATATAAGTTATCCATATTCTATTTCCTAATATAATATTTTATATAAATTTTTCCCTTAATAATGGTTCATAAAGAGCATTTGGATTTACAAAATTATATTCTCTAGGAGTTTCCAACCAGGTTTTTAGTGAGGCCCCCTTTTTTAGGCACCAGGGGATGATTGAGTCAATACCCAATGCAACATTTTTGGGGTTATTACGGAAAGGTACAATTGTACCAAAGCTACACCCACTTATAGTATCAAGATAGATATTTTGTTTCTTAGAAACCACTTACTCTATAATTCACTATAATTTATAGCTGGTTTATTATGTTTAGACTAATCCACGAGGATTTCACTAAAGTGTTCTAATACTAATCCCCAAAAATAACTAGACCTTTCTCTAATACCAATTATAAGAATCCATATTTTAATAATCTTTAATTCAAAATTTATTGCATGATGGTACATATAATAAAATACTAGAAGATATTGAGGCCTTGTGTCTTTGACAAATTAGGTATAGTGAATAATAACTAGAAACATGGATAAGACAACATTATTTAAAATATTCATAATAATCCCTTAAAATTCCATTTCTCTTCTAAAACTGTATGGGATAACCTAGGGATGTAAATAATAAATGGGTGAGATATAAATCAGAATAAGGGAATAATCAAAGCATAAAATAAGGTAAAGTAGTATATGTGAGTCAAGAGGCATATCAATGTAACATAATTGGTGTGAGATTCAAAAAAATGAATATCAAAGCATGATATATGATGATAACATAAAGGAAACAAGGTAATGTGGAAACAACATAAAAAAGGACATCATAAATATAAGTCAAGGATAGCCGCAAAAATATCCTAACATGGTTCACTTAGGATAAACTCATTTTCACCATAAATTTTATCTCATGCGATAATACATTACCCAATTCATTATAGGTTAATATAATTTATATCCTACCTATTACATTCATATCATGTACATGCATTATTGTTCCTCATTGACCATAAAACATAAGAACGCCTTCAATTAAATTTAATACCATTAATAAGGAGTGTGCGTTAAATAAATGGATGTTAATAATCAATGAAGTATAGGTACATCTAGGTGAACACCATTGAGTGGAAATGGTGATGGGTATTCACTACAAAAATGTTTGGCATTAAAAATCACATGATAGTTTCTGTTGTATGACGGGTGTACATAAAGATTAATTAAAGGGTTAAACAAGAGAGAAATGTGGTCTATAATTTCCCCAATATAAAATTTAAAAAGTAACATGTAAAAACACATTCCAACTTGAGATATTATAATTAAAATGGAATAACAAATAAAGTTCTTGAAATAAAGGGGAGGGAACCCCTTCTCTTAAGAGGGAGCTTCTAAAAGCCTGGTAGGAGATTATGAATTTATGGGGAACACAATGGTGGAAATTAAAGATGAAGAGGGATTGGAATTGTAAAATAGGTTTTGAGTGATGATAATTGAAAGGTTTTATAGGTTTTTATATTAAAATAGAGTGAAATTCATTATTAATTTATATACTTAGGTTCTGAACAATACAAGATATAATAATCAAGCCCAGAAATTATATCATGATTTTTCCAATGGTTTCTACTAAGGAGAATTTATTTTCCATATTTTATAAGTATAAGTACTGAAATACTTAAAATAATACCCTTTTGATATTGAATAGTGTAATGTTTGTAAAGAATTTATTTTAAAACATTAAAATATTGTATTGGTTTTAGAGGATTCATTAAGGGTTTATAAAATTAATAAAATAACATATAAAACACATTTATTAAAAGGGAAACATATTTTTGGTTATGGATTCACTTTCTAATATTTATTAAATCACTTTTTGTGTATTATGATGTCATAATACATGCTGTATATTTATCTTATATTTAATCTTTACCCAAAAATTCAAATATACCAAAAAATTATGAAAAATTCACCATTGGATAATTTTAGAATTAAAATTTGAAAAATAATATTTATTTTATAAATTTTTTTTTCTAAATATGAGAATTTAAATTTTATATCAGAATTCTCATTTTTTGAAAAATAGTGATTTTTACAGCAATAAGTGTTTTCTACCTAAACGCTCCAAGGCTTAAACTTTTTATATTATTTTTGATAAAAAAAATTAAATTTTTAGGGTTAAAATATTAACATAGTTCATAGACATAGAGTAATTAAGAATTAATACAAGTACATTTAAACTTAAATGATCAAACACCCAACATCAATCCCCACCCATCTGATGGTAATTTTTTGCTCCAAAGTGACCGACCTAAAATACTGATCAATAAGGAATCCATTTACATGAATTCATGTGAATTGTACAAATGGAAAAGATATACCCTATTATTCAACCAAATATTAGATCCTTACTGTTGGTTTCACCTTTCTCTAACCTCATCTAAGGCTGCATTTAGGTATTTGACCCAAATGTTCATTTGTATTCATACTGTCTATCCATCATTCCATAACCATAACCTATCTTCATTTCCTTTATCACAACACTAGATGATCCACCTCATCCCTTCAAGATGCATCATCCCTGCCTCATTTCCCCTCGATCCAAACCGATACCTGGTCCCATTAATAGTGCCACCTAAAAGGTTCAAGAGCTATCTATTAGGAGTACGATGTTGTTTCTAAGAAGCCACCCTCCCACTCTCTTTGTGTGCTGCCGATAAAGACTGCTATAAAATAACCTCCTTACTCTTGCACCATCGATTCTGTTACTTAGGTACCCAACCCCATTCTCTACCAAAAAATCCCCTAAAAACCTTTATTGATGTCTCTGCTGACACAGACCTACGAACGTATACCCTAAGGTAAAGGTGTGTGATAGTGGTGCATTCTTGAGGTGGTTTAATAAAAAATATTTATTTTATTATTTCAATATACATAAACTTATCTTTTACATGGTTTATATTGAGCTTTACTTGTTGAATATATTCTTGGGATTCATTAAGGGTAAAGACCAGTGACACTATCTCCGCCATAAGCTATGATAAATGGTATTCATTGGGTATAGTCCTACCAGTCGAGGCCATCACTTCATCTATCTATATCAATTGTACTTTATGATAACCATTATTATATACTAATATTATCATTTATTGTAAAATTTATATATTATCAATAGTTAAAATTATTAATGTTCTTAAAAATCCACAGGATATATTGGTCATAAATAACCAAAGTGGTGCATGTGTTTTCTATAAATACTATACTTAATAAGAAATTTATTCATTTAAAAATTACTTAATTTATAAAACATTGGGTCATTTCTCACTGTATTATTTCCTTCAATTATAATGAATAAATTTCATATCATGATATGTTAATGTCAATAGAATCATAACTCTCTCTCTCTCATGTTATTTTTATTCTTAAGTTACCATTACCATAAATACTTTTTTAGTTTAAATCCCTTAATGGAGTTAAAATTCTATTTATTTAACATATTTATTCCAATATTGGTCTCTTATATTCTAATATTTTATTTAATTGTTATTTCTCTTACTCTCTAGTGGAAAAAGAGCATTTAATTCAAAGATTTTACTTTGATAAAATTTCTTTCTAAAAAGTATATCATTATTGATAATAATTCCTTGCCTCTTTAATTATGTTTTACCTACTTGTCTATATTTTAATTTCTCACTAATTTTATCCCTTATAATTGGGATCCTAATTATGGGATATCTCATGTAACCTCTATATTTCCATTTTATCTTTTAAAAATGTTGTTTTATTACTCTTTATACAAAGTGGGTTTTCAATAGAGACTTCTCAAAATATTGGGAAGGATTTACATACTTTCATTATTAAATGTCTTATCTCATGCTCCAAATTTATTTTGATAACATTTTTTTATGTTCAAGGATATATTATTGAAGATAATTTTTCAAAAACTAATATTTTTCCAAAGTTTATCCTTTGGGAAATATGTTTTTGAAAATTACGCATAACATTATATTTCTATAACAATGTTAAAATGTTTTTAAATGATTTTTTTTATGTTTCTATCATATGTGAACACATCCTTCTTCTTAATTTCTAATTTTCAATGAAAATTTACATTGACATATTCATTGTTTCTAAAATAAATTATTTTCCTCCAGGTTTTGTAAAATATTTCTTTTAAAATATCTTTAAAAGATCAAGGATAGTTATTATTTCAAAAGTTATATTTATGAAAATACTAAGAAAGGTATTTTTTATCTAAGTCATTCATCTCTAAATATCATAAGATTTATTGTGGACATTAAAAAATGATACCATCCACATTTTTTCTCTTTATAACTAATGTAATTTCATTCTCTTTTAGTTTAATGACAAATTAATTCCTTTTTATTTCCTAACTATCTATAGTGTTTAACCATATTTTTTATTCCAATTTGTTTCCTCTTTTGACACTATATTTTTTATTCCTTTGATTAATGGTCATTCACCTAGATGTCATACATAGATTATTTGTGGAAATTATTATCTTAACCTTATAGTCTTTATCTCTATGATGAAAATTCTATATGATTTATTATTTTGATAGAAATTAACATGATTTCATTGGATACATATTTTTTTAACATGTTTTTATCTTATCAATATTATTTGTGATTAATTTATGTGAATCCATTTGAAAAGGATATAAAACCCCTTTAATTTACATGGTTTATTTATTTTCTAAAAATTGGATGATTTTAATTTAAAATTATTATGAAACCCATTTTAATTATATGGGTTTTTAAGATGTGATAAGTGAATTATTTTCAAGTGGCATCCATAAGTATGGATGATGATGGGTGGGGTCATATATCTCCCTCTACCGCTTTAGTTTAAATTTTAAATCTAATGATATATATAAATATATGTGTGACCATAATTTAGTTGTTCACAAGTGTTGGAGATGTGTGTCATTCACAAATGTGAAATATATATGAGTATAATTAAATTATCTTAAAATCACGGGTTCAAGTGCCTGACTCATTAACTTTATTCTCCCAATACTAATGTTTGTGTCATATTTTAAAGATGTTCTATATTCATATCTTATGCTATCATGGCTCATGTTTATTGAAACATGTTTCCACACTATTTTGCGTCATGTATTATATTATTCCATTCCTCATTAGATGCTTTGTTTGGTATAAGTTTCTTATGTATATAGATATTACTCATATTCTTATCTTTGATCCACTTATGATCTTTGGCTGTTATCACTTACATTTACATATATGGATTTTTATCTCACCGCTTTATTATGTTTTCATTTCCCCAAGTTACTAATACGAATATAACATATAAGGAGTATAGAAGGGTGTCTAGAGTCACTTGATTACAAAAAAATGTTAATAAGGTTGTAAAATAATTATCTTATTTAGATTGTCTTCAAAGACACTACACCTTATATTCTTTGTTTAATGGGATTATTTTTGTGATATGTAATACATAACATATGGAAATGTTTTTAAAGAAATACCAATTTTTTATCAACCATCTAAAATGTGGGTTTCCTTGGATCTCATGTTTTGATTCCAAATTAATGTGACACATTCCAACTGTATTGGAAAATTCTTGAGTGGGTCTTTCAAGAAAAAGTGTTAGTTCAAAGGAGGAGCATAGAACAAATTTCTCTTGAAATGAATAGTTAAATGGATTAAAATAAGAATTAGGTTTTATACTATATATAATGGATTTAAGGTTTATTAGTCTTAGGATTTAAAATATGATTTCAATGGGAAATTGTAGATTTTAGAGAGGTTCTTGGAACTGGATACTTTTCAAATAACATTTTCATGGAATAGTCTTGATGGAAAAAAGTGGTTTGTAGTCTCAAAAATGTTTTGAAAGGCCCGTTTGGAGGTGTGATGAGGTTTATTGATTTTTATTATTATTGATAGTTTTTATATTTAATTTCTCAACTATATTTTCTGGTATCATTAGAATATTGGTATAAATGTTGAAGGTTTAGATGTGTCATACTCTATCTTAGTGAATTCACACTAAATAGTTCTCTAGGAATGTTTTTCTCTCTTAGGGTTTTCTGTTATAGTGCATGGTGTGATTGAATGAGAATCCAATATAGTTTTCTTTGTTCCATATAGGGTTCTAATGAGTGATACTAGGAGGCAATTATAGTACCATTCATGTTACATCCTATAGAGTTTCCCATAATTTCTAGATTCTATTAAGGATTGTTTTATGGGATACCATTCTATATCTTGTCCATATCCCCTAGATTTTATTTTATGGAACCTTTATTTTTGCGATTCTAATTTGTTTATGTACCAATGATACATGGTCACTAGTTGTGTTTATATAATTTTATAATTGTGGTTTGGTTTAACTTTTAAAACTAATTTATAAAAATGTTTTATAAAGGATAATTTTTAAGGAAAAATTATTTTATAAATAGGATTTATGAAATGGTTTGAATACTGTTTTTAAAAAAAAAGGGTGAGGTTTTTTATGAAAATTTAATTTTTAGGTAATATTTTGAGATAGAGAAATGAAAGGGATTTTAGATTTGTTGTCATGATTTTAGACTTTACCTTTTTTGGGTTCAAAAGTTATTATTTAATGTTTTGGTTCCACGTTTTTTGTGAGAGGTGAGTGGATGTTTTATAAAAAAATCATGTGTAAAAAAATATTTTATAATTCTTGTTCTAAATAGTATTTATGAAATTGTTTATAAAGATAATTTCATAAAATCTTTGGTGAAATCCCACTTTCCTTGTTTGGATCACACTCTTCATATGATATAGTGTGTGTGTTTTTATGTAGCTCATATGTTCTATCATAGGTTACTAGTATTTTATCCCATTCATTTATTGTTCATTGGGTCATTGGATGGATGAGTTGGGATACAATGACTGACAGTGATTCAAGTGGAGGTTTTGTTGGAGTTTTTCAGGTTATGTTTTTTTTCACAGGTTATGTTTTATAGGTTTCAAAAATCAAAAATTTTCTTACATGAATACTTCTTTAGGTAATAAAGAAAATTCCTCTAACAAATTAGAACAATGAGAAAACACCCTTCCTCCTTACTATGCTATTGTGTTTTGCTTGATCTTATAGTTACCCAAGACCCATTGAGAAATTGTGCTACCACAAAATTTATGGGGATAATAATTATGGGAACAGGTCAGACTTATTTTTATTACCAACCATATACAGTAGTTCTAACACTATATTCCAGTAGATTATATGTGAAATGAAATTTCTTATTAATGTGTTTCATTCTTGAAATAATCACTAGGTTAGGGCAAGGTGAATTGTGATATGGCTAACGTAGAATGAAAATCCTCCTTACAGACTCCTTAAAATCTCCTTAGATAGGTGAATTACCTAAAATATCTCCTTTCCCACTTCCATATCTACTAAGAATTATACTTTTATTCAATGAAATGTAACCGAAGGTCAAATTAATGACATACCAATAACTACTTTTATACCAATACTAAAAAAACCTTATATTCTCTTCTAGGCATCTGAATCCTTAGAAAAATCATTATATATGAAATCTTATAGTGGATCATATTAAAAAAAAAGGTTTTATATGTTCTAATTCTTTAAAGTATTGAATTTTCTTATTCACAACTTCGCAATGGTTCTTTTCTAGACAGAGGGGTAGAGATGGGCTTACCTCTGACCATGCTAGACTTTTTAATGATATTCTAAATGAATTCCTTCTAGGAAAAAAAATATACCAAATTTTCTTTCCCTCTTTATACTTATCCCAATGATTTTATTAGCACATATAAGATACTTAATTTTGAATCTTTTATACATATTACTCTTAAACTCCTAAATCCATGAAATATTGGAAATTGTTAGCAATATGCTATGCATATATATAAGTATGATGGAAGTCCCATAATTTAATGAATTAAAATAATATCACTGACTAGAATCAATACACAATAATATTTTTTTAGTCATTAATAGATAAATTTTTTTATTCCACTATATATATGAATTTTTAAAGAATAGTGGCTTCATTTTAACTTACAAATAAGGACATCAGTCCAATTATCTTCATGAAATTTTGGATGCTTAATCTCAATATACTCCTCCAAGTAGTCATGAAGAAATACGGTTTTTACATCAATTTTCTCTAAGGGTAGATCATTGGAAGAATCTAAACTCTTTACCATCTATATTGTTGAATGTTTTATAGATAGTGAAAAAATTTATGAGAAGTGAACACCTTCCTTCTATTGGAATCTATTTTCAACCATCCATGCCTTGTATCTTATACATCCATCATCTTATTATTTTAAACAGAAGATCCATTTGTTCTATAGTATTGGATTTAACTCCTATAGTTCATTTATCTAATATGTTTTATATAACTTTAAGGAATTCATATCTTCTTTCATTTTTGACTCCCACTATTTTGATTTAGTATGTTTCATTTCTTGTTATAGGAATTCAGGTTCTGAAATATTTTTTAGATGTAAGAATTTATATTGGATTTGTATATTTGTAATTATGTCTTGTATCTTGATCATTATTTCATGTATTTCATGATTCTTACTCATAGACCTCTAGTGTTCTCATTTTAATTATATGAAATTTTCAATCTTCTGGTGAAAATATCAGGATGAACTTGAACTTCCAAAGTTGATCCTTTGTTCTTAACTATTTTTATCCATGTTATTATCCTTCACCAAGAACTTATCAGAAAGGGGAATGTTTTGAATTCTAATGAATTGATTATTATCATCATACCATAGTTTGAAACCAAAATATTTATTCCCATATCCTATAAGAAATAAATATTTTCAATTTTCATCCATCTCATCTCTATACTTCATATCAATAATAGAATAAGATAAACATCTGAAGACTTCATAATGACCAAATTCTAGTAAGTTACCATATAAAAGCTATTTTAATATAATTTTATCCATATCAAAAGATATACTTATATTGAATAAATATGAATCAGTGTTAATTGCAACTTACTAAATTGATTTAGGCATTCTAGAGTTCACACACATGAATTTTTTCCTTTTCAATAAATGTTTAGTTTACTCTCTCTACTACACCATTGTGTAGTGGTGTTGTGGGTACTATATTTTTTATAATGATCCCCTTATTATTTTATAAGATTTATAAGTTTCTACCACAATAATCACGACTAATTTCTAATCTGAGGAGCTTCAACTTCTGGATAATTTATCTTTCCTCCATGTTTTTTCACTACACATAAGCACTAAATAAATCAAATTTACTCATAATAAAATAAACTCATACCTTCCCAGTTTAATTATCGATTAATGTGGTAAATTAATGAGATCCTCTTTGATACCAAACTAGGGATAACACACATACATCATAGTGAACTAATTCTTGAGTTTGGGATCTCTTCTTCTGAAAATTCAAATTGAATGATACCCATATTTATTTCCCCATTACAAAACTCTCAAAACTTCTGATACTTGTGTGATTGGATTTAGTATGCCTTTACCTACTATAATTTTAATTTTCTTCTCATAGAGGAGAATTCACCTGAAATAATAAAACATGAGATATTCTGAGGTCACTGTAACAACCATTGAAATTTAATCAAACCATCTGGTTAATTAATGTATTTTATCCTTTAATCATCACACCACTACCATGGACACTGGAGGCACTTTCCATATCCCATTATTAAAAGTATGGAGATACCCAACATAATCTAACTACACCGTAAAAAATATACACTTCCATATATCTATAAATTTTCTCACTTCATTCAATCATAAGGAAAAATAATTATACATTCATATTTTTTCATCACCATTTAAGCTAATATCCATTGTTTCATCATTTCCCAAATGAACTCTATTGAAGCTACCGAATACATAGTTTATGATGCATCAACATTATACTATTGAATGTATATATTAATCAAATTGATCCACCCATGAATCCAATAATAAAATGACACTAAGAAAAATTTCTTTTCCTCTCGCCATTGAACTTACAAAAATTAGACTTTCTATGGATTTCCTACTGATGACTTCCTTTCATCTTCTACAATCCCTCCAGATATTTCCATGCTTCAAAAAATGATACAAGGTGAGATATAGACTAGTTTACTTTCACCAAATCCTATCTATTGAGTTATTTTCAAATTTTCAATTATTTCTCCTTTGAGGTGACCATCCACCTCTCTTAGCATTCGATGCATTATCGGTAGGTACTTGGACCTCCATCCTTTAGAGTTATTCCTTAAGGGCCAGATTTTGGACATCCTTAAACAATATATTGGTATTTTTATATAAATTACTAACCAAAATGTGAAATTTATCCTAGAACTTTATTATTTATGATAATTGAATAATTTCACACACATCATCCAGAAAAGTTCCTGTAACTACTTTAAGATAACTTCATATCATGTTGAAATAATTCAGATCATATATTAGTAACCTCAATTCAAATGAAATCATAATGAATTACCATTTCATCTAAATCGTTTTGTTCAATACTTAATGTTTATCATACATATACACTAGGTCGAACATTAGCTCATTCATAGTATTCTTCACCAAAATATTGAAGTCCACATTTCATGCCAAGAATATCCTCACCAATTAGAGTGGGTTTCTATACAACTTTTCTGATTCTACCTTATATATGTTGTTCTAATTAACTCCACATAATATTCTTTCCAATTACATTTGGATGATATAATATTCCATATTAATCCACTAGAAACTAAATCTACGTTCATGGATCTTGTAAATTCAAAACTCCCCTTATTATGATGTCATATCTTCTAAAGATAAAAAACATGATAAAAAATAAATATAACACCAATGAAAGTGTGAATTTTACATGATTTTTCAAGAGTGAAAAAATAATCTCTAAACCAAGATTTAATACCCCTTTTTTGGAGATACCATTTGTGAAATAATAAAAACATAGAACATGAGTTCACCAGAATATTTCACACACTATATGTTCGTCTATATAAAATTAAAACAACAAGAACCTCTAGTGAATTAGTGTATCATAATTTGGAAGTCTAATGCACCCTAATCACTTCCACTAAGTTTAATCTCTCACACACTATTTAAAAGAAACTAAAGCAAAAACATTTATGATGGATAAATTGGAAAATGTAAAGAAGGTGTATAAAGATTATGTGATTAAAAATTTCATCCTACATCGATGGGAGAAGACCAAAAATATTTATTTCTTCAGAATTTGAAGGATTATAATCATTGTAGCATAAAATCTATATAGATAAATAATTAATAAGTAATCAACCTTGTAAAATCTCAGAAGGTGGTTCCAGCCACTTATATTGTGGGTACCAACCAGTCAATCTATTATACAAACCTCTTATGATCATAGGGGTCAATTCATTGGATGATAGTAACTGATGATCTATATAAAATCCATAGGAATGACCATCTACCACAATTATATATATAAAAATATCCATTATTTTGTCATCTAACCCTCACATGGTTCATTGACTTCCATTAAATAATCCATATGCACTACACATTATAAGTACAATAATTTTTGATGAACTGACTCCCATAAAAAATTCTATGAAAATTTACAATTTCAAACCAAATCATTTCCAACTACTTAAGACCTTATATTTATACCTTTAAAAAATTTAGGGGTCTCCAATATTTTATTTTTATTGAACACAACATCCAATACTTTTAGAAGCTTCACAAATCCCAACAGAACACACTAAAAAATTCATTTCTTAAAAATTAATTAAATTTTGTAAAAAAACTATTTAATAATATTATATAATCAAAATAAATTTAAAAAACACAACCACATTTTTAAAAATAAATAAATTACCATTTTACAACTCTATCATGGGTTTAAATTCCAAATTACCTACCAAGGAATTGAAACCATTTATGTAAAATCAACTTCCATTATACAAATATTAATAATTATCACCCTAAAACCAAACTATTATAAAAAATTACATGAATTTGTACATGATTGTATAAATAAACCACGAAACTTATTTAAAAAAATTCAAAACCTCCCATAAAATAACTTTTTTACTTAACAAATATGTCTTTTATAACACAAGACCAAACAATTTTCACACATCAAAAAACCCTCTTTGATCTATATAGAATAAATGGAGACCACTTCTAGAGAAATTCAAATTAAAAATAGTTTTAAAATACAATTTCATAAGGTATTAAATGAATATGCATGGTTTGATCTAATAGTTTGGAGAATCATGCACCAACCACAAGACAACCTCTATAATGTTTCTTAAACCATGCACATGATATCTACATGGTTTACTAGACCATTCAGGATAACCATGTATCTTTATTTATTCTTTAATTTTCACAGAAAAAAACATAAATAAACCCCTTATGTATATTATATAACACAATATGGATCAAAATTCCATCATCTAAGATCAAAATATATCAAAATCATTGAATAATAAATCTCAAATTCAAGACTGAAATCCCAACTACCCATTGAAACTCATGTTTCATCACAAAAAGTGGTGATCAGATATGTAATGATGATATAATTTCCAATTTATCATGATACTATATCTATACTACAATGTCTCACCCAAATAACAAGAGGGTACTTTGATACCATTTTGTAATGAATTGGTCTGGGGTGACATGAAATGTAACTCAAGCTATCCAATAATAATGATTAAATAACATTCCTGATCACTATAACCCAATAAAAATAACCAAGGATTAAAAATAAATCCCAAGGCGAAGTTATCTTCCTCTTGAATAATAGTAAATTAGTAGAAAAATTCAACCAATAATTCATCATGGTGTTCCTATACTTTGGACTACCATGCATATAAAATAAGAAATATAAAAAATTAACCAACAAAACAGGGAATATCCAACCTAATATCCAAAACTAACATTTCAATATATATATATATACACACACATAACATACTCCAAAATATATAGACAGGTCCTAACATTAATGAATCCAAAATATTAATGCAATAAAAAAATAGGAAATCAAAAATATAAACCACCAACTGGTCGATTTGGATTAAAAACTCTATATAAATCCAAAACCCAAGCCACCACTTGATTAACTCCATGAAAACCATGTTAAATTGATACATCTTCAGTATCCATCCCTGAAATACGTAATCAATTTATAATCTAAGATCAAAACCTAGGAATCAAAATAAAAATATAAGAGCTACACACGTGTGTGTTTATATAAGGTGTGATATAAACACGACTAGTAGTATTTAACCAAAGAGTCAATGCAATTAATTTTAACTTTTTTTTTCATAAATTTTAGTTTTAACATCATTTATAAAATGGTTTTTCTAAATGGGAAGACACGAATAAATAAAATATCATACATTCAACCTTTTTTCTAAATAAAAATGAAAATCCTTTTTGGAAAACAAAAGAACATGCAGCTTAAAAAAATGTTATTAAGTCATGTAAATAAATTAAAATTTCATTTTAGATATTTCATTAAAACCACCTTTATATAAATCAGTGGGTGAAACTTCCATTTAAAAATGAAAACACTTTATGATCTTAAATGTGGGACTTCTATGATTTTGAAAAAACTAAACTATTTTTCCTTCTTTTAAAACTTTCCAAAAAATTCCCATTTAAAATTATGTTGTAATATAAACTATATCATGAAAGTAAAATGGTATATATTAAAATATGAAACATCATTTATAATTAATTTTATATTTGAAATCAAGAATAAAATAAGCGACATTACAAAACCACAATGAGAGTAAAGGGATGAAATAAGGGATGTTGTATGAATCCCCATCTGAAAACACTCTAATTTATAGAAATGTGCTAAAATAAGGATATAATATTATAAGATATACCTTGATTCATAACCTATGATATACATGTGATTAAAATTGTAGATTATGATTGATATGTATCCCAAGTACATGGGGATGCCACCGTTGGACCTATATCGTGTTGTATGATAGACTTAAGACATTGGATGAAAGTGAACATACACTATCAATTCTTATATATGTTTTATATTTGGTTATTTAATGTGATTATTCATTTAAGTTTTGGAAAATCATTCGAATTGTTCAAATGATAATGAAGAGTCAACAGACCAGGCCTTAGCATAATAATTGTTGGTTTCCAAGCATTAGTAGTCAACCCTTAAATCCCATTATTAAACTCAGGGAGAATATATAAAGGGTGGGAACTACTTCTTAGTTGGTGTGAAATTTTATAAGGAATAGATGAATATATATTCATCCCTGTTCTCTATTTGTAATCTTGATTCAGGTTATATCAATCTTTTGATGTTTTAGGGTCCTTTCAGAGCGCATGAGGATCTTAGTGTCTAATGTACTACTTATGAAGGAAATAGTCCTTTGTCCATAATTCAATGATCCCTATAAAGAAATATCCTACATATCTCATAGTTATGATGTTTTCAGTAGAAATGTTATGCCTTCAAATTTATGTTCTTCCATTATCATGTTTGGGTTTTAGTGATATATAGGGAACTTTAATATATTTCCTTTTTGTGTTTTGATATTTTTATAGTCTACTAAAACCATAAGTGGTATCAAAACCATGATCATGATAAAATAAAAATGTTTTTTAATATTTTTGTAAAGATCATGTGTATTATAATATGCTTAAGTCTATACTTTAGCATATAATATTCTATGTATGGATGTCATTCATTGGGTTGCATATGCGATTCTATTTTTTCTTAGTCATCGGG
The DNA here is from genome assembly GCA_963277665.1 of Viscum album. Lineage (NCBI taxonomy): Eukaryota > Viridiplantae > Streptophyta > Magnoliopsida > Santalales > Viscaceae > Viscum > Viscum album. The sequence continues at coordinate 1,579,237,964 of OY728128.1, read as the reverse complement.
TGAGATTGATACATATTTTAAAGTATAATGTGTTGAAAACCCATTATGATAAACTACATCTTTAATAATATTAATTTCATTATTTAATAATAAAACACTTACTAATACCCATGAGACCAAGAATACTAGTGTCTTTGGGAAATTAGCTACATAGAAAATTAGTTTGATACATGGATATAACAACATTATTGAGAATGTCCATAACATGCTTCTAAAATTTCATAGCTTTTAAAACTGCATGACATAACTTTGGTACATACTTAAGAAAGGGGTGAGCTATAAAGACCCATAAGGGAATAAAAAATGAATGAAATGATGAAATTATTACATGTAAATCAATAATAATTTTAGTGGGACATAAAAAGGGTTGATAATCATAATATTGAATAATGAACTGTGATACAACATGATTGAATAAAAGCATCATGGGAATGTGGAAAGAACATAAAATAAAGATGCATAAAACTAGGTCAAGTCTAAACACAAATTCATCTTAACATGGTGGGAAAATTCCTATAATGGATTAGGTTTACTATTTAATCCCATACATAATGTCTCCAAAGAATAAAACATTACCTAACACATTGGAGCACTATGTAATTTATAATGCACCCGTCAATTTTATATCATGTACATTCATTAGTGTGACATATTAATAATTCAACATAGGATCATATTTCATCAAATTTAAACAAATTGTTAAAGATTTTGAAATATATACATGGAATTAAACAATCTAATAAGTATAGATATATAATGACCTGAACATTTATAAATTAAATTCCTTTTGTGGTTGAATTAAATTCCCTATTATGTGTTATGGTTATATAATAAACATGAAATTATTTAGTGTTATTATATCCTATCAGATTTGAGAGACCATTAAGCATAATAACCATTGATAATATAACAGTTTAATAGTGATGATATGATTAATATAAATATAGGGTTTTAAAAAATCCAATTGAAACAGACAAATGAAGTGATGGCCCCAACTAGTAGGATAGTACCGTATAAATTAAATTTATCAGAGCTTACAATGGAGATAACATCAATGGTATTTTACCTTGAACAATCCCAATTTGATATTCGATAACTTAATCTCTAGAGGAAATATTTTTGGGAGAAGTTCAAGCTCATCGAGATCATGATCCAAACCATGAATCCCGAACCACCCCACGAAAGTCTCACCACCACACATATTACCCTCAGTGTGTTTTATGGGGTATAAAGGGCTATGTATCAAGAACCTAGTAATATTAAGATGAATATTTTATATAATAACGAATAACATTTCATCTTATTATTGTTCCGTTAAAAATTATTTTTATACAATAAAACACAAAATATATTTTTTAGTAATTTTCAACTTCAATTAAGGTATTTTTATTGATTAATTATTTTATTTTTGAAATAAAAAATATTTAATTAAAATATTATTATTAAATAATTTTTATTAAATACAAATTATTATATAATTTTTATGAAGTCAAAAGAAATTTTTTTAAGGGTTCGAAAATTGTTTTTATAGAAAAACACCATCATTTCTCAATAAATGTAGATTCTATTTTAAATGTAAAAATTCATATATTTAAAAATTTATTTTTATAAAATGATTATTATTTTCTGAATTAGAATGGTGAAATTATACTATAGTTAACTTTTCATAATTTTCTGAGACAACTGAATTTTTGGGTAAAACTTAAATACGATATAATTATACGGTGTGTATTATGACATTATAATGACCTAAAAATTATGTAATAAATATAATAATGGGTTTCCAAGATCAAATATTTATTTTATAATCAAAATAATTTAATATTTAGTTTATTTTATTAAATTTATAAATTCTTAATGAATTCTCCAAAACCTATAATATATTTTATGGTTTTAAAATCATTTCTCTAAGGACATGACTCACTTCCACATCACCAAGGGTAATATTTTAATAATTTCGGCCATTTTCCTTATAAAATAATAAAAAAAACTCTTATTTTGAAGATACTGTGGGCAAGAATCATGGTAAGGTTTGTGGTGTGTATTATTTTATTATACATAGTGCAAAACCTAAGTTTAAGAAATAATAAAAAAGTATCCCCCCACTTTCTATACAAACCCACAAAAATCTTGCATTTATCTACACTAAAAAACATTTATAGTGTCCTAAATCTTACCTAAACTCTCTATAGTCCGCAAAAGGTCCCCAAATATCTCATGAATCTCCTCCTAAGCTTTTGTAATCACACTCTCAAGGCAATGGATCCTCTCTTTCTCCTCTTTATTCAAGTATATCCCACATATTATGCATTTTATATCCATTTCATAAATTTGGGATTTGTTATACCATTACCACTTACTGACCAAATGATTTATAAATGATTATATATCCCCTTTCACTCTCATTAATCCCTTCCAATAACATTTATATGCCTCCGTTATACTAACGAAATTTCATTTTGATTTTCCATGCCAAAACAATTGTGTAGTTGTTCCCCATAAATATTTCTTATAAAGGGTTTTCAACTTTATGATATTATAATTATTTTATTGGGGAACACATGTATTTATTATACAATCAATCATCATGGAATAAAATGTGATGGTAAATTATTTTATGTTTTATGTTCTATGTGGCACATTTATGCATGATAATGAAATGAATGTGACAGATGCGTTCAAAATTATATAACACTCTAATGAATTGGGTAATGTTTTATTATAACGAGACATCAATAAAGGTATTAGATGGGAAAATTATTCCATCATGGGATATTTCCATCATGATGTCTTTGAATTTTTCTTTGAATGATTTTGATGATTCCATTTTCTAGGTTGCTGCATTTCCCATGCTACCTTAATGTTATAATACTATATCATGACTCATTATTCATGTTTATGATTATCACCTCTTTTATGTCTCATTAATATTCCTATTCTCTAAGATATAATTATTTTTTCATGTTATTCCATGTTTATTCCCTTACCGAGATTTATAGTTGACCCCTTTCTTATGTATGTCCCCAGGTTATCCTGTGCAGTTTTAAAAGCTATGAAATATTTAAAGCATGTTAAGGAAGTTTTAGATAATATTATTATATCCTAGGTTCAAGATGTTATGATATGTACCTAGTTCACAAAGAAATTGTACTTATCTATCTTATAGTTTATTTTATATGTAATCTCATGTAATCAACCATAAATTATTGTGTAATAAAGGGTAGATTTTCCATTGAGGGAATCAAAGTAAAGTTTAGTTATTATCTTTATTAGGATTAGAAAGATCTAGAGAAATCCTTAGCGATAAGACTAAACATAAGAATATATCCCTAAATTTTTTTAAAGTATATAGTTTTTAGTTTCCATAAAAATACATCCCTATCTGGATATTACAAGTGGATGTGGATCTGGCACAAATGTACCAACATATAAAAACCAAAAACACAACATTTAACTAGACTCGACTAGGATATTTTATAAAAATACTGAACCTTGCATCACACCTTGTTTGAAACTCCAAGGGGATATTCTTTAAAAGATTAAAAAGATCATCACAAACCATTATTAATGGAAAAAATGACCATTATAGTGTATATTTGGAAATATATCATGGATAACATAGATTTAATCCTACAAATACATATGTTAAGGAAATAAATTTCATTTATAATTTATCCCTTTAATTATATTGGATTACTATTTTTTAGTTAGATTGTTTAAAAATAGTCATCCCTAATTTTTCCTTTATTCTAGGCAATGGCTAGAAATAGGAGGAACTGAGTAAACAATCAATGTGAAGGGAAATGTAATGAATTCCCAAAAAATATTCTCATTCCAATGGGAGTAGGAATAATTTACTTCATAAAAATACTCTCTCAGTTGACTTAGGTTCTGAATAGAAATATGGACGAGGAGGAGTTCCCAATTCCCCCTAAGAAAAAACAATATACAATTGAGTCGTTTATATGAAAAAGGCCCGCTTACATCAATGGATCTTCCAATCCCCTAATTATGGAACAATGGATCCAATCCATTGAGAATATATTATCGATACTATAAATGTTATGAGAAAGAGAAGGTTGTACTAGCTGTTTATCCTATAGGGGGAGAAGCTGGTGAATGGTGTACATTGATCAAGAATACAAATCTTCAATAATAGATTTAAGATATGGGGTGGAAGTAATTGAAAAAAATGTTTTTTGATAAACATTTTCCTTGCACGGTTTGTGTTAAAATGGAAAATAATTTACTTTACCTCAATAAAAACAAACAATGTATTGGGGAATAGGAGGAAAATTTCACAAGAAGTGCATGATATTCCTCCATATTTTTCATTACCCCCATTTAAAATGTTTTCTGCTTATTTGGTTGAAAAATATTTGTGTATGAAAATACCTAGTGATCTCAGACTTTGATTGCTACAAAAAAATTGTCTAATGTTCCCTCAAAGTTGAAATAGAGATCGCTGAACCTCATGGGTATGATGAGAATAATAATTGGAAAGTGGATTATAATCCAAGTTGTTCCATGGATAAATATAATAGTTATATGAAATTTAAATATCCCACTTGTCGAAAGTCTAGAAATAAAAACCTAGAAAATTTCCTTAGGGGGTTTTGGAAATGATTTTGGTGTGGGAAATATGGGTACCTAGCTATTGATTACTATTAGGAAAAACCCAATATTGTGATGGAGGAATGTAATTCTACAGTAAAACCTTAGTACATTGTTCATTATTTCAACTGCTAGTAAAATGGACTTTGAAAACCAATTCACTAGTCCAAGGTTTTTTTTTGACAACTGACAACCGCCAAGGTAGTAAGAGAATTCTTATGTTATCACAACCACTATAGTGGATCCTGAAAGTGATGTAGTGGAAAATAAACTAGTTATTCATTCAATAATATTTAACATAATTTTTTATTCTTGTTCTTTTAAATTTTTTCATATCATGAATATTTAGGAGATATATTCAAAAACCACCAAAAATAATGGAAGTAGAGTTGTTAGTGAGAATGGAAATTGGGGAAAATTACTAAATCCATAGTATATAACTATTCTTCTATCTAAAGTTTTTGGATGAACTACCCAGGGAACCTTGTGATACTCTTGTTAGTGTAATTTTAGGCAATTATGGGTATGGAATGGATTTTTTTTATATAGTGACAACATAAATTGTTGTGAGAAGAAAATCACCCTCTCTATCATGAATCATCCCCCAATTATATACAAGAGCAAGGAGGAGGATGAATCATCTTTAGAACCAATATCTCTAGAATAGATATTATTTCCCTATGAGAAAGAATATTGAGCTATAATGATTGAGTCTAATGAAGTTATCATCCTTTAAGACATTCCATTTGAGAAAGAATGCCCTGAAGGTTTTCATAAATAATTACCTAGTCTTCCTTTTAGCCCAGAGATTGAAGTTTAAATCATTCTTATACCTGGGGTGTTAATATTTTCCCAGACTCCATATATAATGAATGTTGTGTTACATGGGGAGATAAAGAAAAAACTACAGGACAATCTAGACAAAGGGTTCACGCGCCCAAGTGCATTATGTTGGGGTTCACCATTTATCTTCATCACGAATAAGAATGGGTCAATACAACTTATCATTTAATATCATGAGAAGAAAAATATCATGATAATGACTAAGAATAATCTACCATGGATTGATGAATTATTTGATCATCTTTGTATATCCCAATACTTTTCCAAGGTGGATCTTCAGTCAGGATATTATCAAGTAAGGGTAAAGAATGGGAATATCTCTAAGTCCACTTTTCAAACATGGTATGGGCACTATGGGTTCATAGTAATTCCATTAAAACTCCTTAATTCTCCAAGAATCTTCATGGAATTTATGAATAGTGTATTTAGATATTTCCTTAAAAAAATTGGTAGTCTTTATAGATGAAATTATAATATACTTCCAAATCAAGGAGGAGAATGAGGAGTATCTGAGCACTATGTTAAAGACATTATGAAAGGAGAGTCTTTATGAAAAGTGCAACAAATATGAGTTTTGGTTGAAGGAAGACTCATTCATGGGGGAATATTATCACAAGTAATGGGATATATATGGACCCTTAAAATATATAATCAAATGAAGGATGGATGAGGCCAACATCTAAGGTATAAATCTATAGTTTCGTTGGGTTATATGGGTATTATTGTTGATTTGTGAGAAATTTGTGTTGGTTTTCAAACCCTCTAACCAAGATATATTGGAAGGGAGTCATATTTTTTTGGAATTATAAATTTTAATAGAGCTTCAAGGAGATGAAAAAGAGGATTATCACTACACTTGTACTTACACTATCCATAATTGGATAACCTTTCATGGTATACAGTGATGCTTCAAAGAAGGGATTGGGATGTGTGTTAATGAATAATGAAATTGTCATAGCCAATGCTTTATTGAAATTGAATGTTAATGAATAGAACTACCAAATACATGATTTAGAGTTATATACAATGATCTTTTCATTGAAAATATGAGGACATTATTGCTTTGTGTATAATTGTGATATATATATATATATATATTATAAGATCCCCATGTAAACATTCATACAAAAAGAGATCAATATGCGAAAGAAAAGATGTTAAAGTTCATTAAGGATTATGATTTCCCAATCCACTACTATCTTGGGAAACTAGATAAAGTGGAAGATTTTCTAAGTAGAAAGGATCTAGAAATTTTATCATTGATGAGAAATATGAAGGATCTGATCTTATTAGACTTGAAGTGGACAGACATGAGAATCATAAAGGAATGAACATCATCAATCCTTTAACAAATGATCACTCAACCATCCCTTATAGAGTGGATAATGGATGCTCAAATAAATGATATAGTAATCCAAAATAAATTGTAAGCTATAATAAAATAAAAATACTCAGAGTTTGATGTCATTGTAGAGGGATTTCTGAGATTTGGTTTTTAACTATAAAATTTGGAGTTAAATTAGGGGTTATTGGATGATTCAAATACCTAGACCTCCTCCATACATCTAGGAAGCACAAAAATGTATCAATATCTCCAAGAGAAATATTGGTGGTATAATATGAAGAAGGATATCTTAGAATATACATTATGATGAATTGTATGATAGAAAATGAAATCAGAAAGGAAAAAGTCCAAGGGGATGATAGAACCATTACCCATACCTACATGTAAAATAGAAAACAATAGCATAGACTTTTTCACTGGTCTTAAATATTTAGAAAGAGTAAATAATGTTATATGGGTTATGATGGAGCTTATTATAAAGACTGCTCAATTCATTTCAATTCGAGAGGACTTATCACTTTGTGAACTTTCATGGATATATATATTAGAAGTGTTGAGATTGCATGGAACACTACTATCGATTGTATCTGATCAAGATCCATGAATTACCATCATATTCCTAAATAGTCTCAAAGATGCTTTAAATACTGAGTTGAACTTCATTATGGATTATCACCCTCAAACATTTTTTCAATCTGATCAAAATATCCAGACACCCATGGACATGTTGAGAGAATTCTCAATTGACTTCAAAGTAGGATATGATCAACACATTTTTATGGTTGAGTTCTTGTACAATAATAGTATCTAATCAAGAATATAAATGGATCCCTATAATGAATTTTATGGGAAGAGATGATGAACACCTACATGCTAGGATAAATATGGGGAACACAAACTGATATGCTGTAAAATTATCAAGGAATTGGTGGAGAAGGTCAAGACAATTCGACAGCACATCAAGGATGTTAAGAGCAGACAGAAGTGGTGTGGTGACATTCATCAATGGGACCTATAATATTAATTCGAAGAAAATTTATTCCCCTATATATCCATATAGATGAAGTTGACGATATTTAGGAATAAGGGAAAGATTAGTCCAACATACATCTACCCCTTTGAGATCCTTGATTACATCAGAGTGGTGGCCTTTCGACAAGAACACCCAAATATCTATTTGAAGTACATAATGTATTCTATGTGTCCCTGTTGAGGAAGTACATACAAGACCTCTCAAATGTAATCAATCTAGAGGTGGTACCATTAGATAATGATCTATCATATGAAAAGAATATGGTGATGATCATAGATAGTGGACACAGTGTTCTATAAAATATGACAATACACAGAGTAAAAGTGATGTGGAGAAATCACAGGTTTTAATAAGTGATATGGGAACCATGGGAAGTAATGAAATAGAATTACCATCTTTTATTTTTGTGTGTGAAATGAAAATTTCAAGGGATAAATTTCTTAATGGGGGGGGGGGGGGATATTGTAATGACCTGAACTTTTATAAATGAAATTAAATTTTTGTGGAATTAAATTCCCTATTATGTAGTATTGTTATAGAAAACACATGCACTTATTTGGTTTTATTATATCTTTTGATATTTATGAGATAATTAAGAATCCACATTGTTGATAATATAGATGTTGAATAATGACCATATTATTAGTATACATATTGGGTTTTAACAAATCTAGTTGACATAGATAATGGAAGTAAGGCCTTTACTAGAAGAATCGTACCCTATAAAGCCCAAATATCAATGATTATAAGGGATATAACATGAAATTTATTTTCCCTTGACCATTCCCAAGATGATATACAACAACTTAAGAGTGGGTGAAACCATTTATGGGAGATATTCAAGATCATAGAGATCACGACCCAAACCATGTACGCCAAACCACCGCTTACATTTCTCACAATCTCACACCTTACCCTTAGGGAGTTTACTGGTGTAGTAAAGAGTTTTATACCAATACCTTAATAATATTGATATTTATGTTTTATAGAATAACGAATAAATTTTCATCTTATTATTATTACTTTGAAAATTATTTTTATATAATAAAACAATTATATATTTGGGTAGTATTAAAATTTAATTAAGGAATTTATTTTTATGAATTAATAGAATTTTGAAATAATTTTTTTATTAAATTATTATTATTAAATAATATGTATTAAATAATTATAAATTTTTTATAAAGTCAAATGGAATTTTTAGAAGGGTTAAAAATCTGTTATTGTAAAAAACCAAAGATTTCACAATAAATATATATTCTATTTTAAAATTAAAACTTCATATATTTAAAAAATAATTTTTATAAAATTAATATTATTTTTGGAATCATCACATTAAAATTATCCCATGGTGAAGTTTTAATAATTTTCTAAGAGAGTCATTTTTGTTTTGAAAAAATTAAATACGGTATAAATATACAGTGTATATTATGACCTCATAATGATCCATAAATGATGTAATAAATAATATAAATTGTATAAAAGTCAAAATATATGCTTTCCATTTAAAATTATTTAATATTAAGTTTATTTTATTAGTTTTATAATGTGTTTATTATTCCTCAAAAACCTATATTATATTTTAAGGCTTTAAAATCATTTCTTAAAGGAAATGACTCACTTCTACTTCAAAAAAATTAATATTGAATAATTTTGTCCTTATAGTTTTAAATTAATTTAAACCACTTTTATTCGGTAAAAACCATGTTCAAGAAACATGAGAAGGTTTTTGGTTTTGTTAATTTTATTATATAGATTCCAAAACCTAAGTTTGAGAAATAATAAAGAACTCTCCTCTCTTTTCCTATATAAACCCACATAAGAACCCATTTAAGTTCACTCAAAAACTTTTTATCATGTTTTTAATCTAACATACACTCTCGAGAGTCCTCACGATGATCCCTCTATCCCTCAAATAGATCCTCCAATGATTTTGGAATCACACTTTTACCAAAACGGGACCTCCTTTTTCTCTTATGTATTCAAGTGTCTACATTATTTTATTCCTTTTATAACAATTTCCTAATATTGGAATATGTTCAAACATATCCCCCTTACTGAACATATGATGTATAAATTTGGTGACAACTCTTTCAATCTCATTAAACCCTTCTAGGAACATTTATACACCCCTGTTATGCTGCAAAAATTTCACAGTGATTTTTCTTACCAAAACAATTGTATAGTGAATACCCATACCTATTTCCAATTAAGGGAGTTCAGCTTTACTCTCTTATACTTCTTTGATTTGGTAATTACATGTATATATTTTAAACTCCCTAATCACATAAAAATTGTGTTGATAAATTTTTCCATGTTTTATGATCTATTTGACACACTTATTCATAAGAATGAAATGAAACTCATGGGTGCACTCAAAATTGTATAGCACAACAATGCATTGGGTAATGTTTTAGTCTCACCAGACATCATGAACAAGATTAGGGAGTGAACCTAACAAATCATGGGACATTGTAGATAATTATTTCTTAGAATTTATACTTTTATTATGTTTATGATGAGTTGTTTTAATTTGTTTCCACATTTCCCATTTTGCCTTTATGTTGTAATGCTATATCATGCGTCATTGTTCATGTTTATGATTTTTACACCTTTTATGTCGCATTGATATGTCAATTGTATGACATGTAATACATGTTAATGTTATGACATGTTTATTGCCTTAATAGGATTTATATCTACCCCTTTGTTATGTATGTCCCCTAGTTATACCATTCAATTTTAAAATATATGGAATTCTAGAAGAATGTTATGGTTGTTTTCAATAATGTTGTTGTATCCCATGTTCAAGATGTTGTGCTATGAACCAAATTCCCAAATTCAGTAGACATATCAATATTTAAAGTCATTTTATGAGTAATATTAGGTAATAAATACTGAATTAATGTATAATAAGGAGATGGGTTTTCATAAGGTATGTCTATGTGAATACACTTGAGTGAAAATGATGATGGTATTTACAATACAAAAGATTGTCATGGAAAACTTTGAGGTTAATTTTTGAAGGATAACCATGGTACATGATGTGTTATAAGAGGGATTAATGAGAGTGAAAGTGGTATCTAATATATTGATAATAATAAGGGTAGTAATAACTATGTGTGATAATATACCCTAATATGAGCAAATACAAAAGAAAATGTATAACAAAAATGAGGTTCTTGAATAAAGAGGAGAAAGAGATGATTCTTTAGATTGAGTGGGAGTTTTCAAAACCATGGGAAGAACTTCTTAAAAGATTTTGGGAACCCTTTAAGGGATATATAGAGGAAATAACATTGTATAGTTAGTTTATAATGGTTTTAAGTAAAGATGAATGAGATATTCAGTGTGTTTATATAGGAAAAGAGAGGGGAGTTATTTATTCTTTTCCAAATTATATTTTAGACTCTATACTATAAATTAATAAAAACTACAAACTTAACCATGGTTTTTACCCTTAGTTTCTTCCTAAAGGTATTGATTTTAACAATTTTACAAGGCAAATATCTAATCAAATAAAAATAATACACTTGGTGATGTGAAAGTGAGTCATGTTGACAAGGAGTTGATTTTAAAAGCTTGAAATATAAAATATGTATTATAAGATTCATAAATGGTTTATAAAATTAATCAAATGACCTCAAAAAAATATTTTAAATTATAAATATACAATTTTCCATGGATACCTTTTATGGAACACATTAAATCACTTTTGTGTCATTATGATGTCATTATACACACATTAGATTTATACCGTATTTATTTTTTACCTGAAAATTTGACTCTCGTAGAACATTATGAAAAATTACCCATTGGATAATTTTAATATAATTATTAAAAAAATATTTACTTTATCAAAATAATTATTTAAATATGATAAATCAAACTTTTAAATTGAAATCAGTATTAGTTGAAAAATATTGGTTTTTTAACAATAACAAATATCTATCTCTTATAAAACATACAATTTTGACTTTATAAAAACATATTTTAATTTATTTTTAATATATAATATTTAATAACAATATTTATTAAAATATAATTTAATTCATGAATTTATTGAAATTAATTTCTTAATTGAAATTGAATATTACCCAAAAATACAATTCATGTTTTTCCGTATTAAAATATATTTTTTATGAAACTCATTTCTTAATAATTTACAAAGTAAAAAAATAAAGAAATAAATGTATTTATTAATTTTTTAGAAATAAAATATTCATATTCGTACATTCAGGGTTGAGATAAATAACTTCTTATTATATTAGTGAACATCATAAGGGTAAATCATGTGAAGGTGAGATTCTCATAGGGTGGTTCATAAAACATGGTTTGGGTCATGATCTAAATGAGCTTGGATTTGTCTTGTAAATGGTTTCTGTCATGATTTAGTTATTGTAACTCATCTTATGTTTGGAAAATGGAAAAAAATAGAGTTTTTGTCCCCCTTGGAATCTATAATAAATCAACTTCATTAGGTACGGTCTTACTAGTCCCGGCTATCACTTCTTTTGTCTATGGAAATATTACTTTATCATAACCCTTAATATATAATAATCATATGATCAATGTTTAACAGTTATATTATAAATGGTTATAATTGATAATGTTCTTTTGAATATGATACAATATAAATTATAATATTCTAACACAACCAAATTATTTCTTGTGATTCATGTAACCATATTATATAAATAAGAAACATATTCAAATGGAAATAAATTTATAAAATTTCAGGTCATTACTTTATTCCCTCATTCATAAAATTAACCATTTATATTTTAATTTTATAAAATGAAAAATGCGAGGGTACTTATTTTTCATCACCTCTTATGGTTCCCACATTGCTTCTTCGAACTTATTATTCTACCACAACACTTTGACTGGGTAAGTTGTATTGTTTGGTAGAACATAGTCTCTATGATCTAAGATCTTAACCTTTTACTGATTGTATGAAATATCATTCTCCAATGTTTCTAACTATAGATTTAGTACATGTGAGGGGTCTAGAATGTACTTTATCACGAGGGATACATGTAACACATCATGTACTTGAGATAGGTTAGTGGTACTGCTAGTCTATAGGCCACTACTTTGATGTGATCAAGGATCTCAAAGGGTTCCCTATATCTTGGAATAAGCTTCCCATTCTTCCCAAACCTCATGAATTTATTAAATAAAAATATATGAATGGGTTTTTTCACCATCATCAAACTCCTGGTCTCATCTACAATTGTTTTCATATATTTTATGTCAACATTTTGTTGATTTCATGTGATGTTGAATGGTTCGAACTTTCTCTATTATATCTTAGATAAGATAGGGTCCCATAAACTTCCTTTATATATATTTATCCCAATATGTTGAAGTCTAACCCCTCTCACAATACATATCCTCATATAGTGCCATTTGATTTCAATAATAGAAATTATTGTCGTATGTGAACTCCATTAGGGGATGGTGTTGATATAAAGATCCATGAAAATCGATTAAACACGATCTCCTGGTATCCTCTAAAGTTTGAATTTTCCTTTTAGACTGACCATTCATACGAGGGTTATAAGAAGTGTTTAACCTCAATTCTATATTCATTTCTTACTAAAGTATTCTAAAAAACTTTTATGAAATCCTCAGATCTCGATAAAATACAATGTAGGGTGGATCTCTATGTAGTCTTACCACTTATATTATGTATATGAGGGTGAATATGTCATGATAAAAATATTTATTTTCAAAAATTAAATGTTCGAACTTTGTAAAGCGATTTACTACCACCTATATGGAGTAATTACCTTTATGTGTCATAGTGAGCCCTATGATAAAATAAATGGTTATGTTTCCCCATTTCAATACTACTATGGGAAATAGTTTCATCAAACCCTTAGAATTCTTTATTCAGCCTTGAATTACTGGAATAAAAAGCACAAAAATAAAAACTCTCCAATCTCTATATTTATGTTATCCAATAATTTCTTTTCTATAAATTGTTATAAATCTTAGTGATTCTTAGATTAATAGAGAAGGATGAGATATATGCTTTATCCAAAACTTTCATCTTTATCTCTGGTTTTTATGGGAAACATATCCATTTTACAACCCTTTTAACTCCATCTTCAGAAAAGTTGAACTTCAGAATATTTTTAACATACTTCTATAGAAACCCATCATCTTTTTGAGTCCACATAATGATATCAATAATGTATGCTTGAGAAATATAGTATGGAGTTACTTTTATTATTTCTATATCCATAATTTTCATGTCCATAAAGATTGGATCCCTTGTTATCTTCATCATGGATGGAGTTGTAGGGTCGTTTCTATATAGATCATCAATTACTTTGTTTTCCTCCCTTGGTTGGTAATTGATTGAATAATAATAATCCCTTATTATCTATGACCACCTTCATTGGTGCATATTAATATCTTTTTTTAATATATACTTGAGGATTTATTAATTTGTATATATACCGCACTTGTACCCGTAGACATAATGTATCAAAATATTTAAGGTAAAGATCACTACAACCAATTATATATCATGAGTTGGGTAGTTCTATTCATGGATCTTAAGTTGTAAGGATGAATATGCTATCAATTTTTTATTTTTATTGAGTACACAACCCAATCCATTTTTACATTCGTCACTTTATATCCCAAATCCATCCCCATAGATAGGTAATTTGAGTATAGGTGTAGTGATTATCCAATTTTTCATCTCATTAAAAATTTCCTCACATTCATCATTTTAGAGAAATGAGACTCCATTCTTAGTTCTTTTTGTTTTAGGGATTAAAAATCATGATATGTTTTTCACAAGTTAATGATAATACCTTTCTAATATAAGGTAAATATGGATTTCCATCATAAAGGTTTCTCTAGAACACTCTTCAATTATCTATATTTTTTAATGATCCATATATATCATATTTTATTAGGATAACATGTCCCATCAATGTAACTTGGTCCAACCAAAACTCACATTTACTATACTTCTCATACATATTTTCCTTTCAGAAGGTCCTCAGTACAGTATTCAAATTCTCCTCATGTTCCTCCTTTCTTTTAGAGTAAAAAATAATATCATCAATAAAACCCCCAAACATCTGTTGATGTAATCCCTAAATACTCCATTTATATAATCCATAAATATTTTTAGAGAATTTTTTAGTCTAAATGGAATAACTATGAACTCTTAGTTCCTGTACCTTGTATGAAAAGTAGTCTTGGTGATATCATACTTCTTCATCTTTATTTGATAAGATCCTAACTGACCATCTATCTTAGAGATATATTGGGATCTATGTATATGATCAAACAAGTCATAATTCTATGGGAGATGAAACTTTTTATTTATCATGTTCTTATTGAGCTCATGATATTCAATACATAGGTCCATTGATCCAACCTTCTTGTTGATGAAGAGGACTTGCACACACCATGGTGAAGCACCAAAGTTTATAAACAACTTATGAATATTATTATTTAGATTATTCATTTTCTCCTCATGTTAAAAAAACCATTGTAAATAGAGTTTTAGATATTGGAAAATACCTAGGAATAATTTTAATTTAAAATACAAACTATCAGCTAGGTGGCAGGTAAGGAAATTCTTTCAGAAATACAATAGTGTATTCCCTCACAATGGGAATGTCTTGAATGATGATATTTTCATTAATCATAATCATTTGGGCTTGATACGACTTCTCAAAAGAAAATAATATCCATGCTTATTATTTTTATACTAGAGAAGAATTACCCTACACCTAAAACATTTATAAAACTATAGGATGATTTATTTTACAAAGGGTGATTTCCTTCTCTGGGAAATTTATGTTGGATCTATATAAGAAAATATAATCCATAACTAGAATTATAAAAAAAATTTCTAAATGGATTATTACATGGATATAAAGTAATTTGAGCCCAAAAATTTTGAAATGGGAGGAGTTATATACTTGGGACGCCATAATTTCCCCATTTTCTATTTTGAACGACAGACTTACTTCTATACATTGTGGTTGCATTCAAATATTTATACTAAACTTGATAGATAGAAATGAACATGAAGAACTATAATAAAAAATTTCATTCACTATTATTGAATGAATTACTTGTGTACTTATCACTACTTTATTTTCAGGACCCTCTTTCACAATTATAAGGACATAATCTCTTCTTTTCTCTCTAGGCATTGCTAGTTCTTGCCATTAGTTATCAAAAAATCCCTTGGATTTTTGCATTAACTCACATAGTGTACATGTTATTTATAGTTAAAACATTGGACCATAGGATAGGGGTTGATCATATAATTTCTTTATTACATCACATAAATGGTTTTATCCTATAAAAAATCACTAGATTGGTTCCTTTTCTTTCAACGCCTAAAATATTTCATCATCCCCTTTGGTAAATTTCTAGGGTGGTTCTTCCCACAACTTTGTCAAATAGGATGTTAAAATTTCCTACTATAATTAGATTTATCTATCAAACTTCCATAATTAAACCCCAACTTACAAATTTTATCCCCATGAGACCCTTGATATTCATTGATCTCAATTTTGAATTTGGGGGAACATTTTATAATTTCTTCATAACTTTCAAAGTACCAAATGGATTATGATTTTTGTATACTGAATATCTATTCACCAAAGAAGGGTTCAAATTTACATTTGGGGGTAATAACAAATTTAGAGGCATATCATTAAAGTATTTTTAATTTTTAATCATACTACCTAATAGATTATTTATCCTTTTTCTTGGATATAAATAATCCCATCTCTATTTTAAGTTAGTGAGTGCGGGGAAAATATTTTTCAAAAACATTTCCCCAAATTCTATACACTCTATCACTTCGATATCCTCCTCGGGCTATGTATTCTTGACAAATGTCCAACATTGATCAGATTACCATTCTATATGATCAATATCTAGTACAATATTCTCTTTATTATATAATTAAATGATGGAGAAGATATTTTAAATAGATAAATTCCATTGCTCCAAAATTAAAGGATCAAAAGATCCACTAAAAGTAATAGGACTTTTTCTCATAGAGTTCTCAATTTCAAATTTCTATTTTCTTAGGGGGATTTGGGTGTTCCTTTTCATTTGATATTTGATTCAAACTTAATTGAAATGAGAAATTATAGCCATGAAGTTTATGATTCATGCTCCCTTGAGACTGGGAATCTCGTTTGGGTAGTCCTCATAGTGACCCTCACACTGGTTGTTGACTCGGTTACTCCTATTTCTAGACTTTGACTAGAATAAAGGAAAAATTATGTTTGATAATTTTTAAATTATTATTCCCATAAAAGGGAGACTATATAAGCTAAATGGAAAACCCAGAAATAACTTATCTTTCTTAACCTATGAATTTATAGGATTCAATATAAGTTATCCATGATCTATTTTTTAATATAAAATCCTATGAGAATTTTGGTTCTCTTAATAAGGGTTCATAAAAAGATTTTGAATTTACTACGTCATATACCCTAGGAGTGTAAAACAAGTTTTATAGTGTGGTATATATCTAAGTATGAGGTGACGATTGATTCTAGCTCAATGAAACCTTTTTGGGATTATTATCCCTAAGGACCTATGTGCTAGATCCACATCCACTTTTAGTATCCAGAGGGGGATTTATTTTCTTGGAAACCAATTAATATTTACATTAGCATAATTAATGGATGTTTTATTATATTTATTCTTATTCATAGGGATTTTTCTATAGTTTTATAATCCTAATTACAAATATAACTTGACATTCCTTGGGTACTGACAACGTCAACACATACATTTTATAGACTTTATTTCATAATTTATTTGATAGAAAAAAATTTAGTACAACTAATAATATCATGAGTCATAGTTTATTTGATAAATTATGTACTTAGAACATCTATTTGATACATGGATATAACAATATTATCAATAAATTCCTAAACATGCTTTTAAAATTCCATAGCTTTTAAAACTGCATGGGATAACCCAGGGACATACATATGAAAGGGTTGAGATATAAAGCCACGTAAGGGAATAAACAAAGAATTAAATAATGAAAGTATTAAATTATAGTCAATAGTAATTTCAATGGGACATAAAAAGTGGTGAGAATCATAATCTTAAACATTAAAGAATGATACCACATGATAGCATAAATTCAACATGGGAATTTGACGACAACATAAAACATGGAATCATAAGCTTATGTCAAGGGTTACCATAAATAAATCATAAACATGTTGTAAAATTACCATTATAGATTAATTTTTGTCCTTAATCGCAAAAATTACATCTTATGAGGCTAAAATACCACCCAATGCAATGGAGTACTATATAATTTGTGGTACACAAGTTGGTTTCATATCATGTAAATTCAAAAGTGCGCCACATATATATTTCAACATAGGATTATATTTCATAAACGTTTATCCTGAGATTAATTAGTGTGGAAATAATACAAGGAATTTTCAAATAAAGTAAGGATTTGTATGCTTAGATGGATACCCTTAAGTGCAAATGGATATGGTATTCATAATATAATAGATTGACATATAGAAATTGTAGGATAATTTTGACATCATAACATGGGTACATAATGGATCACATGAAGGATTAATGATAGTGGAATGAGTCTATAATAACTTTGAAATTATAATTTAATTAATAGGGATGTGTGAGAACATAACAAAACATGAACAAATGAAAAAGGCATAACATAAAGGAGGTTCTTGAATAAAGTGTAGAATGAGAGGATCCCTCACCTTGAGTGGGTGTTTCCAAAAGCTTGGTATGAGATTCTTGAGAGCATGGGGGAACCTTGGGAGGAAAATATATATATATATATATATATATATTAAATAGTAGATTATAGTAATTATATAATAGTTTTTAGTAAAGATAATGGGTATCTTGGGTGTGATTATATATGAAAATAGAGGGGAGTTCTTTATTATTTTTAAAATTTAGGTTTTGGACTCTATTCAATAAAGTAATAAATTTACAAAAAATACCATGTTTTTTGGACATATTTTCTTAAAAATTGGTTTTTATTTCATTATTTTATAATACCAATAACCTAGAACATTAAAATAATACCCTTGGTGATGTAGAAGCGAGTCATGTTAACAAAGAATTAATTTTAAAACCATAAAGTATAAAATATGTTTTGGATGATTTATAAATGGTTTATAAAATTTAAAAAATAACCTAAAAATATCTTATTTTAAATTATTAATATAAATTCTTTCATGGATAAATTTTATAGAACATATTACATAACTTTTGGGTCAATATGATGTCGTAATAAACATCATATTTTTATATCGTATTTAATTTTTACTCAAAAATTTGATTGTATTAGAAAATTATGAAAAATTAATCATTGGATAATTTTGATGTTATGATTAAAAAATGATATATATTTTAATAAAATTATTCTGTTTATATGTGAAGTTACAATTTTAAATTAAAATCCCTATTTATTGAAAAGTACTATTTTTTTGGAAATAACAATTTTCTAACTCTTATTAAAATTACATTTTCACTTCAAAAAATTATAACATCAATTATATATAATATTTAATATTTAATAATAATATTTAAGTTATATATAATTCAATTCACTAATTCATCAAAAGTAATTTCTCAATTAAAATATAATATTACCCAAAAAACTATTCAAGTTTTGTCGTATTAAAATCCGTTTTTTATCTAAATCATTACTTAATAATTTAGAAAGTAAATTAATAATTAATGAATGAATAAATTAGTTTATTTTGAATAAAATATATATATTAATACTATTTGGTTGGAAATACATAACCCCTTATTACGCTAGCGAATACCCTAAGCGTAAGGTGTGTGACAGTGAGATTCTCATGGGGTGGTTCAGTGAACATGGTTTGGGTCGTGATATCGAGGAGCTTGAACTTATCCCATAAAAACATTTGATCATACTTTATATTTTATATATAATCTTGATATTGATCAAGGTAAAATACTAGTGACACTATGTACCTTGTAATATTGGATAAATGGGCTTCATATAGTATGATCTTATTAGTCATGAAGATCGCTTCTTTTGTCTGTGTCAACATGAATTTATCATTACCTTTAATATATGAAAATCATATGATCAATGTTCCATGGATATATTATCAATGGTTATAAAGATTAATAGTATTTTTAATCCTTTAATATATAACTTATATTGGTCCAATATTACAAAATAATTGCATGTAATTTATATGACCATATTACATAAATAATGTACTTATTCATATGGAATATCATTTGTAAAAGATGAGTTCAATACACCCACAATTTTTAGATGTTTCATAAGATATGATCTATGTTATATCAAAGGATAAAATTGAAACCTAGTTTTCAGGAAAATAGAGTACTATTTTATACTAATAATATAGGGTTTATCGTTAAATATAAAAGGAACATGTGTACTGGTTTCATAGCGAGTATCAATTACATATGCATGGAAATTAGGAATTATATATGCATATATTGATATGTGAGGGTTACTGAATTTCCATTATATATGAATTACTTAATGAATAAGTATTTTACTTTTCATGAAATACTATATTTTGTGTAGGTTACTCCTTACACAAGGGTTACTGCCTTTCCAGAAAAGAGAATTTGACTTACGTGTGGGTTACTCTCTTACATATTTGTTAATAAATATATAATTTTCTCTTCATTTTCCATTAAAATTAGAATATGATACAAAAGGGTTACCCCATACATATAATTTTTTCTATTTCCATAGATATGAAATGTAAGGGTACTCTCAAGTTCCAACCATAACTTATGATTGATAATACCCCTTTATCAATCATAAAATATGATATTGTCCAGGAAGGAATACAATTAACATTTTCACAAGAACTATAATTTATAAATTTTTTATAAATAATAATTTTTAGGAATTATAAATAGGAAATTTTCATGCCTAAATAATATATGAAATGTTCATGTTTATATATCATTTTTGAAAAATAAAAAAAAATATTTTTTTTTAAAAATTATTCCTTTTAATTATTCATATACATATGTTTTTATATAATTTTTAATATTATATATGTATTTATTTAATAAATAATTTATTTTTTATTAATTTTAAAACATAAATATCGGGATGAAACATGAGACTATAAATATTTCATGACATGGAATAGTTATGGATTTTATATGCATACAATATATATTAAATAAGCGAAACTTATATGAAATAACATAAGTATAGATATAAAGGGTTTATAGTGAAATCATTGGTGTGCTTTATAAAGAGTTTATAAATTAAAAAATGAGACCACTTTTTATATACTTTATAATTAAAATAATTAATTTTCCATAATTATTAATTATCCATAATTATGAATTTGAATAAATCAATTTAAAGTCCTTATGGGATGAAATTATTTAAACCACATAAAAATAAGTTTTAATAATTGATTTGACCATGGTATAAAAAATACTTAATATTTGATATTTGGATTGTGTAAATAGTTTAGATAGAAATTGAACTATAAAATGTTTATATTTTATGTAATATCATATATTTAATGTAAATTCTATATAATTAACAATATAAAGGTGTTCACATTAATAGTGTATATTTATTCAAAATTTTAGAATGTCTATAAGACTAGATAAATTATAGCATTTATTTTTTCATTATTTATGAATTATTTGTATATTTTATCTCTTGTTTATATATGTAAAACTTTCATTTATTTAAAAGTTATTCCATGATTTATTTAAAAATATATTTTCTAAATTATGAATTGTAATTAATGTATTAGTTTAAATGGGTTTAAAATTATTTTAATTATCATTTATGTATCTAAATAGTAACTTGATTTATATGATGATGCATTAAGTTTTCAGCAACGAAGACATCCATTTTAATTAAATTCATTATCTTGAATATAGTAGTTGAATATGGTTTATACATATTAGTTAGTATAGTTATATATCATTGAAATATCCCTTGAGTAAAGTATCCCTAGGTAGAGGGGCTTTGGATTAGACTTCAAACTCTCTGGGAGGCTTATTCTCTGTTTTAGAAGGGGGGGGGGTTGGCTATCTATGGATCTAGGATTACTTATGTAAGGACTTGAAATTCTATACAATTTTAAATATTTTTTAGATAATTTTGCATACCTTGTGTATAGCATGGTTACCTTAGTTTTTACTTAATGTGACTTAGATTAGTTTTGTTTTTTAGAGTCTCATGACATCCCTAGGGGTAAAATTGAAAATTAACCCTAGCAAACAACATTGGTAAAATTATTTCATGTTTTTTTTGATTCCAGGTTGTGGTGTTTACCCCCATTCTAACATGAGGTAGACATATGAGTATTTTAGAGACTGGATAATAATATATTATGTATAATATACTATTTTATGTTCACAGACACAAATTCATGTGAATTATACATTTCATTGAAAATAAAATCTCTGATGATAATCCCAAGACAATAGTTTCATCAAGAATAAGTGGTTTACCATAGGGATGGTGTAATTTTAGTTATCATTGGGGACCTTAGGGTTTAGTCGATCACAGGTGGAATATATTAATGAAATTGAGTTAATTATTTATTTTAATTTATCTAAAACCATAATATAAATCTCTTTGTAATCCTTGTTATAAAACCTATATCGGGTGGGCCATAATTGGTCGATGACATGAACCCTAGAGAGAGGGTGGGAGGGGATATGATAGATTTTGGGGTCAATGATGTCAGATCAATGGAGTGAGACTAAATCTATAGTGACATTGATGGTAAAACTATGTGATGTTAATGAATGGAACTACCATTATGATAATATATTTAAGAAGTGATGATTCTCAAATGTGTTAGGGTGTTTTATTTGATTTTATAATTTATTATTCATGCTTTACATTTTCATTTATGATTTATAACCCCATTATTTACGAATATAATGATTTAAATAATTGGAAATCCTTCCAATATCCCTATAGCAATTTTTGGGATTCCCATCCTTGATCACTAAAACCCCGATCTATGGAAACATTTTGGTAATATATTTACCCCTATCATTTTCTTCATGATCATGTGATTATATGGTTAATCGAAGAATAATTTGACATTTTATCCTACCTATCATTATCCTCTAACTTTATTTTCATCCCTTATACCTGAAGACAATGGGCTACCAATCCAAATTATGCCTGATGACAGAAAGGGAGGCATGTCTATAAGTTCTTGGGAGAATGTGTCAGTGTGGTATCCTATTGAGAGGGAATTCAGCAAAGAATGGTGGGGCTTCATGTGGATAGGGGACCGTATAGGTGTAATGATGCAAAATTGAGACTCGGTGTAGAGCAATGACCGAGGAAGAGGTTATCCAAATTAGTGGCTTGAGCATAGGGCACCCCAATGGTGGCTAGGTATAGTGATCCATACTTTTTATACATAAATATTAAATCATTTTATATTAATATTCAATACATAAAATTATGATACATTCCAAATCTATGAAGGTTTAGTTTCTTTCTGGACTAGATACACAATCCTCTTATTTCATGAAAAATATTAATTGTTTCCCACATAAAATTATTCTGAGGTATAAAATACTTAAAACCTTTCTTCTTAACCTCAGGAAAGAAAAATATATGAAAGAGTGAGCTTAGATGCTCAGTAAGTGTAATCATATGATATATCAATCAATGATCATACATGACAATAAGATAAGCATACGGGCATGAGATCATGATAAGAAATTACAGAGTTTATACACAATATCTTAAAGACCATAAAGATGATTCACAACATAAAATATAATCCTATTGATATAAAATATTCATATGAGTGTGGAATAATTAATAATTATTCATGATCCATCATATTATAATATTTACATATCAATGTGTAGAAAAGATTATTAACATTTTGAACATGTATAAATAATTTCATGTTCACTCATTAAGTTAAGGATAAGAAATCATGTCCTCATACAAACTTATGAACATGAAACTAGGTACACACATAATCTAATGGATGTAAAAACTAGGTCAATACATAATATTATTTATATAAAAACCAAGTCCACACATAATCTTATGTACTTGAAATCTTGGTCCTTGTATAATTTTTTTGATATGAAAACTAGGTCTGAACATAAAATTATGAACATGAAATCAGGATCATGTATAACATATTTATCTCATTAGTTATCAATATTTAACCAATTCATTGGAGTTCTATAATGGACTCAAATATCACATAATCATAATCTATTTATATATACTTCATGAGATCTAGAAAACATTTAATATTTCATCACAATTTAACCTATAGATGGTTTTATAAACATTTCATAATAATAATAATAAACAATCCATTGAACGAATAAGTTTGAGAGCATATATTTATATCCCATGGGAATCGTATGTAACATCAAAGGATGCCATCTTAAAGAATAATTCCATTAAATGTTCACTTGGAACTTTTCTTATGAAAATTACCATTTTCATTTTAAAACCACATATTTAAAGTCCAAATATTTAAAAAATATTATAGAAAACATTTTCTTTTAAATGAATTAGGAAAAATTATAAATTAATATTTGAATCCTTGAGAATTCATGATGGGGAGAAATTCTGTTCATGATGTACACATTAAAACAAAGATACCTTTTTCATTTTTGTTAAAGAGTAAAATGTACCACATTCAAAAAATGAAAAGAAGGTACATTTGAAACATTTTTATATATAGTGAAACATCGATAAAAGTTCCTTTAAAAATAATTTCAAATATGTAAAAATATTCTTGAATAAAAAATTAGAAAACACAGATAGGGAAGAAAAAGTATTTCCATCCAAAGAGAGAATTAAAGTCGGTTTTCCTTAAAAACATTATTTAGGTCTCATGATTACTTAAAATGAGGAAAATGAAAAATTATCATTTATTATCTATAAATATCTAGAGGAAAATAAAATTAAAGGTCTTTTATATGAGAAAAACATATAATTTTCTTTCAATGTAAATTCATGCAAAAATAATCCCGATTAAAATGAGATGGAAACATAAATCCTTTAGCAGTTTGGTAACTTTTAAATCAAAGAATCATAAAGGAGAGAACCTCATATGGATATAAATACCACCATAATTTTGAAATGAATCATAATAAAATCCAGTCATGTTTATTATATACACCACATAAAATAAATCAATGTTGAATATGGAATGTATATCACATAAATAGTATGAGATAATAATCCATCATTTATTTGGAAATATCTGAATGAAACCCCCATGAAAGATAAAAACACACTTATATATTTTCAAATCTGAATAATTTTCATGAATATTATCATAAAATACCTTCATGAGAACTATATATACCCTATAAGGGAAAAAGTGATGAATATATAATATCTATCTTATAAATAAAAGTGAGATGAGAAACTTTTACATCTAGTTTGAATTGCTTTGAAAGAGCTCTATCATCTTGTATAATAAATTTAAAGTTGATACAATTTTTTTAAAATTTTCATGTAAAAAATTATTATATCATATATGACTGAATTATAACATTTCAAAACCCATTTATTAAAAATAAACTATTAAAATCTTTTTTTCTTTAGTTAAAATTTTCATTTTTCATGAGAATTTCAGTTCGGTTGTTCTAGTCTGTGAACTTTAATCCTGGTACCATCATCTCCATAATTTTAATAATGATATATATATATATATATATCATAAATATTAATTAGTTATATATATATATATTCATATATAAAGTATAGAGTTGGAAAAATCAATTACACCATTCATATAGACTGTAGGTCATACATATGAATTAATATTGTTTTAACTTTTCATGAAATTGAATGAAAGAAAGGTAAATAAAATTCAACTTTTTAAAATTATTATTATGTAATATATGTCATATGTACTCATTAAATATATCTTTATTACAATCCATGTAAATTTTAAATTAAAAATAAATCACATTGCTTCATGGAGGTGGTGATTCAGACATACGCACGAGCAACGTTATTATCTTCTAATAAGTAGAAAGGTAAGAAGAAAGATATGATATTGTAATTCATAAATCATAATTATCTAATAAATATTTTAATGACTCAAATTTTCTCTGATTATATTTTTATAAATTATTTTTAAAATTCTGAGACAAGGCGCTGAGACGGCCTAAGATTCCATAGCCCAGTGTGCCAGAAATGATACAATGAAAAATATTATGTTTTTAATAAAGTGCGAATATAATTTATTCTCTAAATGTGAATTAAATATAAAAGGGTTCCCAAATTATAAATATGTCATCATAAATTTGTTCAGAGCAGTGGATTTACCTTAAGTTGGGACTAATATCAACTGGCACAGGTCAAATGTGAAAGTTAGAAATTTAACATAATCAGCATTAAAATATTTTAATAAAAAAAATTCAATTTAGCGATGTTTTGGTTTGTTTTAATTTATCCCTATTTTAATGAATCTTGGGTTCTTTCTATAACAATATAAATTCTTTTGAGGAAAGGAGACAGAAACCTATCCGATGGATGATGACGAACGACGATGAACGCTAGGAGATCGAGGATCGATGATGACACAGAACCCCACTCTTCATCAATGACTGATCCAACCTCAAGGTAGGATGTTTATCTCATTTTTATTTCCTTCCCCCTCTTATATTCAAATTATGAACACCTTCTATCCCAGAAACAAGTTGATCCATCTTTCGATCATTCTTGTATGATGGATTTTATTATAGGGATTAAAGGGATGATAATAGTTTTTGAATATCAGTTTATTATTATTCGTTAAACCTTCTAACATGAAATAATCAAGGCCAATATGAACTAGGACAAGATATATCCATTTGGGAATTCATGTTATTTTTATATTTTCACCACTATATTGCGTTCCTCATGAATAATATTCAAAGTATCATTGCACCTTTGATCCATGACGCAACGTTTCGAAACCAGGGATCTTATCGCGTTATGGTTCATGTGGAGCATTGAATGGAAAGGATGCTGGTGGGGTGACTAGCGAAGAAGGAAGAGCTAACCTGGTAGGGGAGGCTGGGCTAGGAATAGTTTGGAAATATGGGCTGTTCATAGGGTGGCTAGTGGCGATGGTGGCAAGATGTAGTCCAGGTGGGACAGTGTCGAAGGAGGCTCACGGCGGAGGAGGATGTAGGTGGTGTAAGGACACATATTTTCCTGAATTTGTTTTTCATAATTAATTGAAAAAATTTTACAACCATGCGATGAGATGACTTGAGATTCCATGTCTCGGTATTCCTAGAACGATTCACTAAATTTAGAAATTTGAATGTGGAATTCTGGGTGGGGTTTTTTTTGAATGTTGAATGTGGATTTTTGGGATGTCTTGAATTTTGAATATGGAATTTTTTAATGTTCCCACTTGATAATAAAGTGGATATTTTGAAAATTAAAAAAAAGGATTTGTCCAATTAAAACACATGGTCAATTTATCTTGGAAATAGAATAGATTCTAAATGGGTTCCTAGAGCAGTAATCCAAGGTCACCATTTCATTCAAAACAGAGACTTTAACTTAGGTGGGGCCTAACCATGACTGGTACAGGTTGAGGGTGAATGTTAATTTTAATTTTGTTCACGTACAAAAACTGACATTCACCCTCGACTCGTGCTAGTTGAGGTTAGGCACTTCTTAAGGCAAGTTATCTGTTTTGAATGCAATGATGCCCTCAGTTTTCCGATTTGGTTACCCGTTTAGAAGTTATTCCAATTCGAAGATAAACCGCCCACCAATTTTAATTAAAAAATGAACTTTATTCAAACAATCATTCTAGGAAAACCGGGTCTCAAAATATCATGTTGTCTTAGTTCCTGTTCTCCAAATTTTCACAATTTTTCTCTAAAAAAAATCAAGAAAATTCGAGTCATTACATTTTAGCCACCTTAGGGATTTACATTCCTAAAAGACAAGATAAGGGCTACTCAACAATAAGATGATTGTATTGAGCACGAATCAGAGCCTCCTCTTCATAGTGCCTTGCTGGAGATTCCCATGTTGGAACCTAATGCACACTAGAGGAATCAACCACCCAAGAAGTATCTTCTCCAGTTGATCCTCGATATCCACCGGGTACTCAGCAAAAGTCCCTCTATCATCAATGTCTAGCTCGTCCTAGTCGATAAAGTGTGATGGATCATGAATGTACCTCCTCATATGTGATACATAGAAGACATCATATCACTGGTGCAACTATGAGGGTAGTGCTATGTGGTGTGACACCTCACAAACTGTACTCAGAATATGAAAAAGGTTGATGTATCTTAGAGATAACTTGATAGCCCAGCCAAATCTCCACAATCCCCATTGATGTGGGACCTGAAGGAACACATGGTATCTCTCATTTAACTCCAAAGTCCTTCACCTCATATAAGCATACAATTTCTTCTATATTTTTGCAGTCCTCATCTGCTCTTGGATGATCTATACCTTCTCGGTGGTATCTTGTACCAACTCTTGACCCATGAGTGCTAACTCTCATGGGTCTATCCAGCACAGTGGCGATCTTCAATATCTCTTTTACAATGACTCAAATTGTTCCATACGAATGGTGTAGTGGAAACTATTATTATGTGAGAACTCCACTAGAGGTAGTTAGTCCTCCCAACTGTGACCAAAGTCTAGACTGAAATGTCATAGCATGTCCTATAGAACCCGATGATCTTCTTCATATGGACATCTGTTTAGAGATTAATCACCGTGATCAAGCACAACTAAGTCCCAAACACATCTTTCAACCCCTCCCACAACCGAGATGTGAAATGAGCATCACGAACTGATATGATCGTTGACTGCACTCAGTGAAGCTGAACTATCTCCTGTATTTTGAGGTGTCTCAATCTCTTTACTAAGCTCTGCTCATGAATCGGTAGGAAGTGGGATGACTTGGTGAGTTGGTCAATGATCACCCAAATGGTATCGTGTCTCCTTGACATTTTTGGTAAACCCATCATGATGTACATTGACATCCTATCACACTACCACTCTCACACCTCAAGTGGTTGGTTCAAGCCTGCTGGAACCTGGTGCTCTGCCTTCACTTGCTGAAAATTGAGGCATCTATAAGGGAATTATGCCACCAACGACAAAGGAATTTTTTCCCCTTTATGTGGACACACCATAATCTAATAATACTCTGTTATGACCCATTCTCTAGGGGCCATATAATGAATACAACAAGCCCGCCTCCAATAGGCAGGAGGCTGGAGACTAACACCGAGTAGGCATATCCCACAAATGGGAGGCATTTTCCTATGTACCTGTACACATGCACACATCTCCCAGAAAAAGTGATAAACTGAAAAAACTAAGTAAACATGCATATGTACCACTAAAATACCCACACAAAGTAACAATATGAAAATGTAATGTAAATGAGGATAGAATACAAGCCCAACCAGAAGGGAAATTACAAGCTCGTATAACTCTTCCAAATAAAACCCTACCTGAAGGGTAGGTACAATAACAACTATATGAAGTCACTGAATAACATATCATCTTTCAGGTGTATTTCAATGTACCACATAGACCTGTTCTACCAAGAACCCTATCATGCATTGATCATCTGCACAAGACATGAAACATGCATGCATTCCCCATGGAGGGGTGAGTAAAACAATATTTAATAGGGACCTCAAAACAGGAATGGAAAAAATACCACTATGGATTAAATGAAGTATAATACAAGGGAAACACAACAACTAAACCAAAAAAGCACAAAAAGTACACCACAAAGGAAACACATGAAGTACAGTCAATACGGTCAACTCACACCGGTATAAGTCTAAAGCATGAAGTGAAGGATTTTTAGTTGTTATACATTGATCTCCCAAAATCCATGAAAAAAGTAGTGTCAAACTTTTATGGAGAATAAATGGAACATGAAGCTTCAATGGTGTACGAAGTGTTGGTGGCACATAGAGCATCGATGGCACATAGAGCGTCGATGGCTCATGGAGTGACGATGGCACCTGGGACGTCAATGACAAATGAAGCATCAATGGTTCACGAAGTATCGATGCCGCAAAAATAATAGATTGCTCATGAATAATAAGTTGTGAATGAAGTGGTCATGGATCATACATCCCAAAGTCACATAGTCACCAAGATCACATAGTCACATCCAATCGTAGGATTCTGCCTGTAGTGTACTTGTTTCGGGAGAACGTACTCCTCAGTCCCCTCATATTGTTTTTGAGTACCCCTTGTATTGGATTTTGGGGACATAAATCCCTAAGTTGTAGATAATTTAATGAATCATATTTTCCTGAATTTATTTTTAGAAATTAATTGTGAAAATTAAGAGACCATGTGCTAAGATGGTGTGATATTCTGATGCCCTGTATGCCTGGAGTGATTTGTTGAATAATGCTCAGTTTTAAATTAAAAAATTAAAGAATTTTATCTTTGAATAGAAAGAACTTATAAATAAGTGATCATATTAGAAATACAAGGGCACCATTACATTTATAATAACTAATTTTCCTCAGGCGAGGCTTAACCTTGATTGACGCAAGTTGAGGGTGAAAGTTAGTTTTTGGATGTGAATGTCTTTAAAATATTTAATAAAAATATTTTATTAAACATTACATGTTGAAGTACTGGTGGTCTTTATTTTTTTAGTAATCCATGTCATAAGAATTTAGGTGTATCTCCATAACCCTGGTATTCCCCTAAGGTAAGGAGAATGCTGGTCTCTCCTAAGGATGAATGTTGATGGATCAAGGAGCGATGATGACAGATACCTCTGTTCTTCATCTACAACTGATCCAATCATCGAGGTAGGGTGTCGATATCCTTGTTATTTATTTTCCCCTTCTTATAATCCTACGACAAATGAGAAATAATACACAAAAAGGTAGATCTTTGGTTCAATAATTCTTTTAGGAGGGATAATTATTTCAGGATTAAAGGGATTAAATCTTGGTGATTTATCTATTGTTTTTTCATCGTGATTCCAAAAACTTGAAAGGATCAAGGCCAACACAAACAAGGCCAAGATCCGTTCATTGTGTGTTTATGTGATTGACCTATTCACCATAAATCTATCGTATTCTTTATTATTTATTCTCAATTTGAAACCCTACGCGAATGATCGATCATTGCACCAATGATCTTAAGTGAAATGATCTCAGACAAATTTTTTTGATCTGCGATGATATTATGGAGGTGTGATCGGAGAAAAGTTAGAAGGTGGCGACTTATGGAAGAGGTCATGATGAACCGAGATCCCCATGTAGGGTGGCCGGAGGTGAGGGCGGTAGTAACGGGCCTCTGGGAGGGCAGCTGGCGGTGGCGGCGAGACATGGTCCAGGAGGGACTGTGTCGTGGGATCCCACAAGAAAAGACCAGAGACCATGTTAGGAGGTCGCGATTATTGATGTAGGACATAGACCACAGTTGCATTAGAGTTAGAACCCATGGAGATTGCCACAAGGAAGACAATGTGGTGGCCGAGCACATTGAACGTGGTAGCCGCCCACATGGACCTAGGGAGTCGACTGGCCACATGGTTAGGTGGCCACTTGGATCGTAGGGATGTGGTAAGGGCATTCCACATTAAGCGAAAAAAGACCAACCCTTGTGACATAGGCTAGGCTGGAGAACTAGTATACTCTGGTGGCCAAGCGGGCTGGACCATGTAGCCAAGGGGGTCACAATCCAATGGCCCTATGTGCCAGGCCCATTAGGCTGAACCGGTTCGTGTCGGCCTAAACCGAAAGGGTTGGGTCTGGAAAACCGAATCGAGTCAGGTTGGGTCGACTAGACCAAGGAAGCAGGGCCACTCTAGTGGGCCAATAGGCTAAGATGGTTCTGGCTGGGCCAAACCGGGTCTTGTTGGGTTGGGTTGGGTCAGTCAAATTGTGTTGGGTTGGACCAGGACCAGACAAGACCCTTTTTACCAAATCTGGAATATCTTTCAAAATCGTGTGTCCGTCTGACAAGCTTTTTGTGGTGTTGGGACCCTTGTGACAAGAAGGTACTTTTGAGATATTATAAAGGTGTTTTTTAGAAGTCATAATATGACCGAATGGATTGAGGAGTAGGTTCTCCTGGAATAGGTGCACTACATGCAGAATCATGTGGCTGGCTGTGACTTTGTGATCTTGGAGACTATGTGACATGGGGGTTGTATGACCCATTGATGCTCCAAACTCCAATGATTCTCCGTGAACCTTAGACACACCATGTACCATTTACAGGAAGTGAACCATCAATTCTATATGTTCCATCGACATCCCGAGCACCATCATCATTCTGGGAATGATCAATGGTCCATGTGCCATCAACGCTCCATGTGCCACCGAAACTCCATGCACCATTTATGATCTATGATCCATCAATATTCCATGCTCTATTGACACATCTTGTTTTATAGAGACTTGGAGATCTGTAGACTACAACTGGAAATAATTCTCTTCATGCTTCTGAATTTTATTTATGTGATCTGGCCGTATTGACTGTAACTCATGTGTTTCCATTGTGGTGTGTTTTGTGTGTTTCCTTTGTGGTGTAATTCATGTTTTTACTTTGTGTTATTATTCATATAATTATTTGGGGTATTTTTCATTTTTGGTTTCAGGTTCCATTATGAGAATTATTTTACTCACCCCTACATAGTCTATGAAAACACATGTCCTTTCCTGTGAAGAAGATCAATGCTTGATGGAGTCCTAGGTGGACCATGTTCAGGTGGTTCTTAGAGATAGTCCCAATAGATGAGGTGTAATTCAGTGACTTTAGACAATGATTTCAATGCATACCCTTCAGGTTGGGTTTTCTTTAGATGAGTTTTAGGATTTTATACTTTCCCTTATGGTTGGGCTTGTATTCTGGCCTCATTTACATTAATGTTTTGTTTTGTACCCTATGGGGTTATTTTAGTGTTAGGAATGTATATTTACATAGTGTTTTCCATTCAGCACTTTTTCTTGGAGATGTCTTCATGTGTATAGGTACTTAGGAAAATGCCTCTCATTTGTGGGATATGCCAACTTAGTGCTAGTCACTAGCCACTGGACTATTGGTGGTGGGCTTGTAGTAGTCCTAAAACGGGCCCTGGGGAATGGGTCATGACATTAAGTGACCAAGGACCATGGTAGGAGGATACAGTGGAAGTAGTGAGACGTGGCTCAGTGCCATGTCAGATAGAACACATGGTGGTGGCAGGGATGCGAGACCTGGAAAATGAGACTGTCCAACTGTGTTGCCCAGGTGAGGTAGCTGAACACGTGGTACGAATTCCGTGACGACAATAGGGAAACTGAAGGACCCCGGGACACCCTGAGAGGGTAGGGGTGAATCAGGGTGACAAATTTTTCTTTTAATGTGATGGATCTTGTTCCCACGTTGGTAGGAACTTTTTGAACCTGTATGATGATTATGATTAGAAATCAAATATTCACATGCAGAGAGAAGACACAACACTTTTTACTTTGTTCACCACTAAGGGCTACGTCCAAGGAGCATACACCGACATGTTGTCGGTCATACCTGATTCCACTAATCTTCACTAGCTGTGGATTACAAAGGTTTGGGCACAGACACTATTTCCTAGGCTCACTGCCTTTATAAAGATTCAGGGATAGCTCACTGCTTCCCTCGGGTCAATCCCATTGACTCCCCCTGGCTCACTTCCGTTGGTGAAATCACACTCAGTTTATAGATGTGAAGGTCTCTTCATCATTGCATAAGAATGCATCCTCTGTTTAATGTAGATGCTCCATTGGAGTCCAATTCTCACCGGAAGATGAATATCAATTTTCCCCGAATGTATCAGGTAATCTCCTAGCTTTCGTGCAGCTCCAAACAGACCAGCGGGCTTCAGCAATACATGGCATGCTTCACCAAGCCAAGCGCGCAAGTCCCAATAGGGTGCACAAGTCCAAACTGGCGCACAAGTGTAACCAAAGCACTTGCGTGGCGCTTCCTTCCCAAACTACAAACTTGCGCTGTCCACTTCCTTTCTCTCCCAAATCGCCTTGGGTGCGCAGCCAACAACCGGCGCGCAAGCTCTACTTGCGTGACCCAACTACCACTTACACGTCTCAACCACCTACACAACGATAGCTCGAACAATCACTAAGTCTTGAACTCCGTAATAAATGAGGAGGGGTCGACCTGTATTTATAGGCAAACTAGACCCCCTGCACGAAGGCGCGCAAGTCCCTCATTGGCGTGCAAGTCTCGTCTCCCGTAACCTCTATCGCGCAACTCACTTGCGCGACCCAACCAGTACTTGTGCGACCTTCTTGTTGGAACCAGGGTCTTCAAAGAATGATTTGGTGTATGGTTTGTGTTTGTTGTCAATCCTCAGTGGACGTTCAGGATGTGTACCACCAAAGAGATCATACCGTTCAAGCAGAAAATAGTAGTGAAGGTGGCGCCGTTTCCCAGTGTTTGAAAAATTTTTGGGCCTGAAGATCGGCCAATAAAGTAAAGTGTTTTTGTCCAAGTTACTTGTGCGCCGAGGTCTTGGAGGATAAAAGACTTGCGCACCATATGTTTTTGAGGATCAGAACTTCAAAATTTGGCTAAGGAAAGAAGGTCGTGAAAGTATTGGTTGGGTCGTGCAAGTGAGTTGCGCGACAGAGGTTGTGGGAAAAGAGACTTGCGCGCCAATGATGGACTTGCGTGCCTCCGCGCAGGGGGTCCAGTTTGCCTATAAATACTGGACCACCCCTCCTCATTTTCAACAGACTTCAAGACTGAGAGATTGTTCGAGCTCTTGTCGTGAAGGTGGTTGAGTCGCGCAGGTGGTAGTTTGGTCGCGCAAGTAGAGCTTGCACGCCGGTTGTCTGTTGTGTGCCCAAGGCGGGTTGGGAGTGAAAGGAAGTGAACCGCGCAAGTTTGTTGTCGAGGAAGGAAGCATCACACAGGTGCGTTGGTGACACTTGCACACCAGTTTGGACTTGCGCGCCGTATTGGGACTTGCGCGTCCGGCTTAGAGAAGCGCGCCAGGTTTTGCTGAAGCCCGCCGGGCTGTTTGGAGCTGCACGAAAGCCAGGAGACTACCTGATACATTCGAGGAAAAGTTATATTCTGCTTCTGGTGAGAATCGGACTTCAATAGAGCATCTACATACAAGAGAAGATGCATTCTCATGAAAATGATGAAGAGACCTTCACGTCTATAAAATGAGTGGGACTTCACCAACGGCAGTGAGCCAGGGGGAGTCAACGGGAGTGACCCGAGGGGAGCAGTGGGCTATCCCTGAAACTTTGTAAACGTAGTGAGCCTGGGATAGAGTAACTGTACCCGAACTTTTGTAATCTACCACTAGTGAAGCATAGTGGATTTTGGTACGACCGACAACCTGTCGGCGTATGCTCCTTGGACGTAGCCCTTAGTGGTGAACCAAGTAAAAATTGTTGTGTCTTCTCTGTGCATGTGAATGTTTGCATTCTGATCATAATCATCATACAGGTTCAACAAGTTCCTGCCAACGTGAGAATAAGATCCATCACATTAAAAGAAAAAGTGGTCACCCTGATTCACCCCTCCCCTCTCAGGGTGTCCCGGGATCCTTCAAGTGGTATCAGAGCATAAAGGTTGCTGGTGTTGAATCTGACCTTCTTCATCATGGAAAACGCGGTCAATGTTAGGGGAGTCCCTCACTTCGATGGAAGCAATTTCCAGATCTGGAAGAACAAAATGAGATCTCATCTAAGATCTCTTGGAATAGAAGTTCTTTTTTCTACTGTGCAAGGAATACAAGTCACTGATCCAACAGGTATGGCTATGACTGAAACAGACAGAAAACTTCTTGATACAGATGCTAAAGCACAGAATGCTCTCACTGCAGCCCTTTCTGATCAGATCTACCTAAAGGTGATGAATTGCACCTCAGAAAAATCCATGTGGGATAAACTTGAGAATATTTATGAAGGAGATAGCAAAGTGAAGGAGGCGAAACTACAAGTGCTACACAATTGGTTTGATGATCTGAAGATGCATCCAGACGAGAATGCAGACTCTTTCTTCAATCGAATTACTGAAGTGGTTGGAGCAATTTGGGGTCTAGGCAAAGAAATCAAAGA
The DNA here is from genome assembly GCA_963277665.1 of Viscum album. Classification (NCBI taxonomy): domain Eukaryota; kingdom Viridiplantae; phylum Streptophyta; class Magnoliopsida; order Santalales; family Viscaceae; genus Viscum; species Viscum album. The sequence goes on along the minus strand of OY728128.1, from coordinate 1,579,202,010 downwards.
ACCTGGGTATGCGGAAGAGATAGTGGAAAGGCCATCAGTTCTATATACTCAATCTAATGTCTCATGGAAGTAAAGGAAGAAGATTGTGAAATCGAACCTTGTAGAGGTAGCCCTCAAAGCTACAAAGAACAACAGTACCTGGATTCTGGATAGCGGTTGTTCATCTCATATGACAGGTAATGCCGGGCTACTAACGAATATCATAAGGAATGTCGATGGTACAGTAAGATTTGGTAATGATGGGGCTCTGAAAATCAAAGGGAGTGGAAGTACCAAATTAGCTAACGGAGAACTAAAGAAGACTGAAGTCCTTTACGTAGACGACCTACGTCATAATCTCCTCAGCGTGAGTCAATTCTGTGACTCAGGACTTATAGTCACATTTAATCAGAAAGGCTGCACTATCAAGGGAAAGACTGGCAATTCACTTATGAAGGGATGCAGAACAGAAGGAAACTTGTTTCAGGTTGATAGTGAAGAAAATGTATGTTACATGACTGTTGAAGAAGAAAACAATTTGTGGCATCGGATACTAGCACACATCAATCAACAAGACATGGAGAAAATATCAAAATTGAGAATTGTCATGGACATTCGCAACCTAAAGCTTGAGCATGAAAAATCTTGTGATGCTTGTATTCGTTGGAAGCTGGTCTGCAGTTCATATCGGCCAAAGAAGAAAAGGGCATCTCACCTTCTTGATCTGATTCATACAGATGTTTGTGGTCTAATAAATGTTGCTGGAACACATGGAGAAAGGTACTTTGTCCTTTTCATAGATGGTTACAGTATAATGGCATGTGTGATGGTCATTCACAGGAAACGACAAGTCCTTGACTGCATGAAAACATATCGGCGAATCGCTGAGAATGATACTAGACGAACAATCAAAGTGTTCCGATCTGACAATGGAGGAGAATACACGTCTATTGAATTTGAGAATTATCTAGAGAAGCATGGGATACAGCATGAGGTAGCTGCTGTGAGAACTCCACAACAAAATGGTGTTGTTGAACGTAGGAATCGACAGGTGAACAACATGGCACGAACTATGCTGATTGAGAGTCATATTCCACAACATTACTAGAAAGAGGTAGTTCAAGCTGCAGTGTACATTCAGAATAGAACAGGACTTTATATGGGTGAGACGAAGACACCGTATGAATTGTTGCATGGATGGAAGCCTTCTCTAAAATACTTTCATGTGTTTGGAAGTAAATGCTTCATCAGGAACAAAGAAGGAAATTAAGGGAAATATGGCGACAATGCAGATGAAGGAATTTTCCTTGGTTACTCAATGAACAGCAAAGCCTACAAATGTTTCAACAAGCGTTTGGGAAGAATTGTGGAAAGTAGTGATGTTAAGATAATTGAAGAGAAAACCATAAATGCTTCGAGGACGTCATATGCTGATGTGATAGAAAGTCGGGAAGAATGTGAACGTTAAGAAAATACAAGTGCAGAAATAGATGAAGTTGTTCAAAACACTCAGCAGTCACATCATGATGTTGACTCAGAAGAAGAATCTGAAGAAGAAACTATGGATGAAGAAAATGCTACTGAACCTCGTAGGAGAGATCGAAGAGCTGAGATTGATCCATCCAACATAATTGGGGACAGGAGTGCACCCACTCAAACAAGGAGGATGAGGAATAACACGCAATCTGCATTTCTTTCTGTTGTGGAGCCATCCTCATTTGAAAAAGTTGCAAAGGATGAATCTTGGGTAAAATCCATGAATGAAGAGTTAGATCAGATTGACAAGAATCGGACATGGGATCTTGTCCAGAGACCCGAAGGACACAAGGTGATTGGTACCAAATGGATCTTCAAAAATAAGTTTGATGAGCATGGAAGTGTCATCAGAAACAAGGCAAGACTGGTATGTAAAGGATACTCCCAGATTGAAGGGATTGATGTTGAAGAAACCTTTGCTCCAGTAGCTAGACTGGAGTCAATCAGGCTTTTCCTTGCCATGGCACTCCAAAGAGGATATAAAGTATATCAAATGGATGTCAAGACAGCATTCTTGAATGGTGTACTCGAAGAGGAAGTCTATATTGAACAACAAGTGGGCTTTGTTTTGGATACTGATGAATCAAAGGTCTGCAAACTGAAGAAAGCTCTTTATGGTTTGAAGCAGGCACCACGGGCATGGTACTCATGGATGGATTCTTATCTCAGGAAGTTGGAATTCAAAAGAGGAGTATTTTATCACAATCTCTATGTGAAGAGTTCTCCAAAAGATCAATTCATGGTTCTTGTCTATGTTGATGATATCATATTTGGTGGCAATAGGCAGAAATCAGTGGATGAATTTTCCAACCACATGAAATCAGAATTTGAAATGTCTATGATTGGAGAGCTCACATATTTCTTGGGGTTGCAAGTGATTCAAAAGAAGGAATACACATTCATTTCTCAGAAAAAATATGCAATAGAGCTGCTGAAGAAGTTCAATATGCAAGACTCCAAACCAATGTCAACTCCGATTGCAGTTGGAACTAAACTTGGAAAGCATGAGGATGAGAAATCTGTTGATCCCACCATGTATAGGAGGATCATTGGAAGCCTACTGTACCTGACAGCGACAAGGCCAGATATTGTCTTTGCAACATGCCTTGCAGCCCGCTTTCAGAGTAATCCAAAGGAGGAACATATGGCAGCAGTAAAAAGAATCATGAGGTACATTCAAGGTACACATAACTTGTAACGACCCGAGAATTCTTGTTTCAGGTAATGATATGTTTCCCTTTAATTGGACCATCTTTCTATAAAAAGAAAATGAAAATAAATGAAAACCGTAACAACAAGCATGAATGAAATACTCCTTTATTAAGAAACATGACGATTACAACTCCCCACGATCAAAACATCACTAACCAAAGATCCCAACCAAGAACCCAATTACAACGATGGGAAGACTGCTTAGAACTACTAGGAGCCCGAGAATGCGATAGGGATTTCGAGCATCCATCATAAGGAACATAAGGATTGTCGAAGCCACCGCGACCGTGCTCAGCACCAAGGGGATCACACGAACCATCTTCCTTTATCTTCTCTGGTTACTTGGAGTAAGGGACACCCGAGACCACACCCTTTTATAGGCACCAAATCTGACCGTTGGACCTCAAACGGCCACAAATCCGACCGTTGGACCTCAAACGGCCATGAATCTGACCGTTGGTTCCCAAAGAATCCAATGTTCATTTTGACCGTTGGAAATAAAATGACCGGAATAATAAGTGTGTAGTTTTTCTTTAAAATGACTTCAATGTTAATTATCTCTTGTTTTACAAAATAAGAATTTTATTTTATGTTTCAAATGGAGAAAAAATTAATATTATTGTCTTCTTCCACTATACATTTTGATCTGAACAATTAAACTTCTGTTTTTTCTTCTAATCAAACCTGATGGATTTCTTTTATGAGTTATATATTTATATTGCATCAAATTAGATACATTATTTCTCGTATAATTTAACCTTTATTAACTACTTTGGAAACTATGTCAAATTATGGTTTCTTTCACTTGTGTGTTTTGTGGTGATAATATTTTCATCAACACACTTTTATGTGTGATAAAATATAGTTGCATTAAATGATATCAATTAATTAAGAAAATTAGGGTAGTTAACTAGCAAAGGAAATTAAAATATATATACTTGTGTTATGTTTTTATTACTCAATGTTCTTAATATTTGATTTTCATAACGAAATATTATGTAGTTAATAATTAAGGATTAATAATAATGACAATATAATATTAATTAGTGATGTTTTAAATATATATATATATATATATATGTATATACATATAATAAAACGTTTTGATTAAATCAATATATATATATATTTTTTAACCAATGTTATATTTTAAATAAAAGTGGTTTAATAATAAATATATAAATTAGTTTTGATTAAATCAATTGACAAATGACTTTTATTAAAATAATGAATGTTAATTTAATAATTGAGTTTAATAATGTTGTATTAAATTAATAATAATATTATTAATAAAGCGATTTTTTTTAAGAAAAACCTGTAGAAAAACCGTGTTTTAAACCGCGGTGGAATTCCAGCCGTTTGATCCGCTCCTCCTCTGATCTTGGCCGTCGTTTCTTTTTAATGTCGCCTCATCCCCAGCCGTCCGATCACCCGGTTTAATCCCGGCCGTAGGTTGTTTTTCGCATTTTTCCTCCTCCGCTTCTTCTTCTTCCCCGCGTCTTTCTCTTCTTCTTCTTTCCGTCGCTGTACCAGTAGAATAGGACTCCGTTTTTCTCCCCTAGGCTGGCGAGTGGACCCGAGCCTCTCCATCCTTTCCACAAGCCGACGCGGACACCTCGCCTTGGCCGAAGACTCCACGAAGTCTTCTTCTCCATCTTCGTTTTTTTAAGCTCCCTGTTGCACCGAAGGCCGAAGGACCGGCTCCCTCGATCTCCTCGGCTTCTGGATCTAGTTTGCTGCCTCGTCCTCTCCTCCTCCTTCTCGTCGAGTTTAGGTTAGGGTGAAGTTTTGAGGTTTTTTTCATGGTTCATGTTTTAGTTTCGTTTTTATATATACCCATATATGTATATATATATGTGTTATGTATATATACATCCGGTGGCTATGCACCTGATTCCACTGGCTTCGTAGTCTTCCTCTCCTCCTCTCCGTACTGGTGAGGGTGATGTTTTGATGCTCGGTTTGGGTTCATGTTTGTATTTCGTTTTTTATATTTTCATATATATATATGTTATGTATATATATATTTGTATATACATCTTATGGTTATGCACCAGATTTCATTGCTACATCTTCTCCTCTCTGTACTGGTAAGGGTGGAACCTTGTTTTTAAAATTTTGTGTTATACCTCGGTTTTCATATATATATAAGCATATTCGGGTTATATATATATACATGTGCATACCGTCTATGTTTATACCTTCGGATTCTTTTACCTTGACTGCATCCCCTCTCCAAGCAAGGAAAGAATTCGGTTATAATTTTGGTTGGGTTTCTCTTTTACAAGAATCTTTTTTTATATAAATATGTATATATTTATATATATACCTGATATATAAATATATACTTTCAAACACACATATTATAGGATGATAAGGAGTATTTTCTCAATGTTTATACCCCATGATCTTTTCTTTCCTACTATAGAATGGATATTTTAAGTAAATGGGTGAATAGGTAAAATTGTGCAAGTGAATGATGTATATTATTGTGGTATATACATACACGTATGTGTATATACCTCAATGTGAATTTAGAGACCATGTTTACAATTTTTTATAAAGCATTACGAGGTTTATGGGTTAGTTGGACTTCAAATTTATTCGTGAAACTGAGAACTTTCATTTATCACTACTCGGGATAAATGAGGATTTTTGTGTAAATGGTTAGCATGGACTCCTTGAACTTTTTTTTAGCATACATGTATTAATAGGTGTGTACTTATGTTTATTCAAAGTGCTAATCAAAGAGTTTTTATAAGACAGTTTTGGGTAAAAACCCTCAATATCCATTTATCATTATATGTGTAAACGACCATGATTTAATTGGGTACTATGATGTTATGTAATGTTAAGTAATATGTTCATCCTCTTGAAACCCATGTTTTTAAATGCAAGGAACTTGTTATGTGCACGAAGTTTAGCATGCATGTCATCATGTTTTTAATGTTTAAACTGTCCTCATGTAATGAATAAGTATGTGAAAATAGGGTTTAATTAAGAATTCATGAAACCCTATGAACGAATGGCCATGTCAAGATATGTGAGGGATGTATAGGGCTTACATGTGACGGGTGCGCCCAGAATTATATAGCGCTCCAATGCATTGGGTAAAGCAAGAGTCTCATGAGACGAACATGTGTGACGGTCTTGGCAGTTAGCCTTGACTTGTGCTAAAGAAACAGGGCGGGCGGTGAGCCTCGACCTGTTAAGTATGATTATACGGTCACGATGAAAAGTCATGACAAAGTCCAGGATTATACATTCCCTCTGCATGTAATGATAAAGGTTAACCAGGGTTTTGTTCAACTAACAGGACAACCCCTAGTTGAAAGCTCCCAAGATCATGAAAATGTACCCTATGTAACAAGAATTGTTTTTCATATGGTAAACTGTTTGATGAACTGCACATTACTCATGACCCATGATATGCATGTTTCCCTGCTTAGCCATAGAATTCTTTTAAAATTGAAGTAACCTTGTTTTAACTTTATGCATTGCTTATTATGCGCACTCTGATCATGTTTACATTAGAGCTCATTTCAAGTACGTGCTTCTTTGTGCAAGTGGTTTTCAAAGAAAGATGGATTTCATGTTTTTAAGAAATGATAATGTTTTAGCAAAGTATTTTTATTCTTTTCAAAAGGACTTATTTAAGGAAGGATTTTCTTCAAAATGTTTTTAAAACCCCTTACTGGGCAATTTTGCTCACCCTACGTTTTTGTTAAAAAATTTCAGGCACAGTTGATATTAATGAAGCTAATCAGAAGCAGCTGGTTTCCCAGAACCCTGAGCCTCGTGATCCTCTGTTGTGATGAGACATGATATTTAATTTTGTAATGATGTAATGTTAAGTATATCATGTCTCATTAAGCACCCCGGTTTTGGGGGTCGCTACAGTTGGTATCAGAGGATGGGTTCAGGAAACTCAGGAAAACCAGGTGATATAAATATATTGCTAAGACTAACTAAGTAAAAATAATTTTCAGATGGCTGATGTACCTACTGACCTTTTGTCACTCCCCATCGAGGCTCTAGAGAACATTATATCTCTAGTCAGTCGTGAAAACTTCTTGAACTATGCTCACATTCGCATGACGTGTAAGAACTTGTACGATGCGTCGAACTCATTTAGGGTGCTTAGTCTCCACCGGGGAATGGGGATGGATTATCTCTTAATGATGATGACCCAGTTTCCCTCGTATGCACGACGAGGAAGGTATCACGAAGGACTCTTCCGAGTGTTTACAGCTGGCGAGGAATTTGGCACAATGCTAGATAATCCTTTCCAGGAAGCTGCTGTTGCCAGAGATCTTCGAGCGGCTTATCTGTGCCAGGTCCTGCACTATGGCTTCTGGGGCCAGTTAATGGACTTCAGAGCGTTGGAGAATGAGTCCACTCGTGTGTCTCTTAGGCAAGAAGTGTACACCGACGTTTCCCAACTTCACACCCCTCACGCGAAACTCAAGAGGCGATATAAATGTTCCCATGAGTTTAGTCCTGTATGTTCATCCTGTGTATGGTTTGTGGAGTTAGAGAGTTTCGCCTCTCTTTGTGGTGTCCGTCTGGAAAACTCAGACTTTAATGTGTAAACCTTCTTATTTAAAAAGTTTATGATCTCTTTCTTCTTAGTGTTGTTAAGTGACCTCTCTCTTGTTTACCTTTTTTCCAGATGGCAAGTCAGATGAACCTGTTGAAAGTGGGTTCCCTAGACCCAACTTGTTTTGTACTTTGATTACTGCTACATGTATTCAGAGTGTTTTATACATGTATTATCTTGTCATGATAGTGTAGATACTTCTGCATCCACTTTATTAATGGCAATGTCCTTAGATTACCTGTCGCATCAAAATGGTTATAGCAGGTCCCAGGCTATAATGAGAACCCTGAAATTCCATGACAGTAATCTTAAAGTGACGTCCTATGGTCCAGTTACATAATTCTGAAAGGACACAGATTATGTGTGACCATCAGGTGTTGGGGGATCATAAGCATTGAGACATCATCTCATGAAGTTCGCACTTGATGATCTCTAGCTAACGAGATCATGAGGACAACCCGCTTAATAGGAACACCACATGTTTCTGGTGTCATTGGTCGTTCCTATCTATGGGCATGTGTAATGGTCTCCTGACTTGAGATCATTATCAATGAATGTCATTTAATTACGTACATTTGATATAAGGCGAAAACCATGGCAACAAAGTTGTGGCGAGGTAGTTTGTATTGGGTACGTCATTAATGGCATGGAATTGATTGAATGATCGAGAAAGTATCTGTCGCTTCCAAGTTTAGGAAGAGATATCTCGTGCCTGGTTGATTAGGATGGTTGCACCTTCATTAAATCCATGGCCATGGTAGACGAAGGTAAGACCGTCCGGACAAATCAAGAAACAAAAATAAAGCAAATAAATAATGATGACACTAGTATGCATTCTACTTTATTGAGATATCGTTTGACGAAGAGATTATATTACACAGACCATGTTCATAGGAAGGCAGTCGTTGCTTTGACTTTGCCTTATCTCTATAGGGGCCTCGATGGGTTGCTAGACCCCGCTCTAGGTCTGTGATATTATTCACTGCTATTGAGATAAGGGCCTAGAGGGTCACACACGATAGTGCCTTGAAAATTTGCCCTATTCTGTGAATAGGAATTTAGAACTTGGTGGGCCCCGCCAAAGGGTCCGAGTACAATCCAAGTTCTATGGATCACCAAAGAATAAATAAGTTCATTAATTATTTATGTTTAGAATAATTCGTTGAATTTATTTATAACATGTATTTACAAGTTGTATGGTAAATACACGTATTAATATTATTCGACTGGATTTAAATATCCTAGGTTCGTTTAATATTAGTAGGAGGTATGAGTTGAGTTAAAGACTCAAATTTATCACGTAATATATTTATATATTACAAGTAAGTGATAAATTGTAAATATTATTTATGGCATAATTTTATTTTCCATAAATAATTATTTACATCACTTATATAGCGGACGCCTAATACACGGGGGCCGGGAACCTACACCGCGTGTTTTAATACTCCCTATATAAGTGAGAGAGATGCTCTCCCACAAAAACGATTATTCGTGTGTCAAATTTGAGAGCATCTCTCTCCTCCTGAAATTTAGAGAGAGAGTCTCTCAAGAAAGGAGGATCTTCAAGCTTATCCATCCCGGATCGAAGCATCCTCCTTTGCGGTGATCATCGCTGCGCTGAAGTGTGCGTCGAAGATCCGCACTAGCACCCGGATCTTGATGAACGGCGCGCGGGCAGATTCGCAAGGCGTGTGTGGACGATCTAGAGGGCTTCGACGTCGGAGTCTTCGAGCAACGATCGCTGGTGTCCTACACGTCAATTCTGAACAAGGTAAACGTTCAATTTTATTTTCGTGCTCCTTATGAACCTTGAGAGATCCTCAGACCAAGCTGGGACGAGATCACCGGAGTTGACAAGATTATGTCACTCCGGTGAAGCAGAAATTATAAAAAATAATAAAATCCCGGCCCATTGGCTTCCGCTGCGGAGTCCCGGTACCTAACAGTGGTATCAGAGCGAGCGCAAGGTTTTTCTGAGTCAAAAAATATTAAATTGAATTAAATTTAATTGCGGGGTGTTAAAACGGTTCATTCGGATTTGACCGCGCGTCGTTTCGATTTCAAATGATCAAGATACGATCATTTGAAAGTTTTAATCGGATCGACGCCCGTGTTCATGCTTGTTTGGTGTTGAGAATTAACATCAAATAATTTTATTTTATTATTATAAAATATAATAAAATAATTATAATAAATATTTGATTATATTTATAATAAATTTTATTATATTTTAAAAGAAGAAGACCAAGACTTATGGGTCTTCTTGTTTTTGTTTAAAAAAAATAAAAAAAGGAGAGAATCAAAGACCCCAAAATGGGGTCTTCTCTTTTATTAAAGAAAGAAAAAAAGGGGGTGGGAGGCTGGATTTTTGTGGCAAAGGGGAGAAAAATAATAAAAAAAAGGGGAAGAAGACCCTTACGGGTCTTCTCCCTCGCGCCGCCTAAGGCCGGCAAACCCTAGGGTCGCCGGCCGCGGCCTCCTCCCCGGACCGCCTTCGCCGGACGCGGCCCTCGCCGCAGCTCGCGGCCCGCCTCGCCGGACACAGCCCTCGCCGCAGCTCGCCGAACATGGCCCGCCTCGCCGGACGCGGCCCGCCTCGCTGGACGCGGCCCTCGCCGGCGCTCGCCGGACGCGAAACCCTGCCGGACAACCGCTGCCGACCTCGTCCGCGCCAGACCTCCTCTGTCCGACCGCCCTCAGCCCGCCCCGGCTGCCCGGTTTCGTCCGGCCGACTCGAAACCAAGCCTCGCCGGACTGGTATGACAAAACCAAGCCTCGCCGGACGGCAGCCTCGCCGGCTCACCAGAGCAGCGGTCTGTCGGGAGATGCAACCGTCGCGGGAAGCGCTAGATCCCGCGGTCACGCCGCGGTCATGCCGTGGTCACGCCGCGTTTACCCTGTGGTCACGCCACGGTCGCGCCGCGGTCACGCCGCAGTTCCAGGATGATATCCCGCAGCGGTACGCAGACCCGTAGGACTACTCTCCGGTTAGAGGTAACCTGCACTGAATTAATTTTAATTAATTAATTTTAAATTAAATTAATTGAAATTAATTTAGGGGTTTAGATTATTTTAATCCAAGAATATTAATTTAATTTAATTTTAGAATTAAATTAATGGTTTAATTTAATTTAATTTTAGAATTAAAATTAAATTAAACAAATGGAACCCAAAAAAATAAATTATTTGAATTTAATCAAATTCATTTAATTTATTATAACACACTCGCATAATTTAAACTTATTGCAATTTAATTTTATTGCACGATTACCCCGACTGGTCTTGAGCTTTTGACCGACCTGTGTATGTTTGGCATGTATGTATTTATTTAATTATTTATTCAATGCGTGCGATGATTGTAATATTTAATTAGATAAATGACGGTCTGCGAATCGTCTTTTAATTCAAATATGTATAAGGGCCTGTGTGTCCATTGCACCACTTTTATTTTGTACCCCAGACCCCCTCGCCTGCGTGTGAGTATATTTGTATTTATTCAATGACGATCCGAGGGCAGACCCCGCCAAAATGAAGCGGTAGACCAGACAGAAGTTGGACGCTTTTCACTGGGGCCAGCAGCAACACGAGTCTTGTATTGACTCAGGTACGGGTGCCCCTAGGTGATGATTGATCAGTTAATGATCAATAATTATAGAATGCTCAAGACCAGTCGGAATGCTTGATTTACTTTATGCACAGTTTATTATTTTTATGCGACTGCATGATTACTGCATGATCACATAGGATAGTAAACAAAGAAAATGCATAAAGTTATGACGAATAAATACTCTTTTGAATGTTCAGTTGTGAGCATAACAACCTAGTTTGAACATAATAAATAGAAAAGGGATTATATTCGTCAATTAATAATTTAAAAATCCCTCAAAGATATATATTAAGTCATAATGCCTTCCATTTCTCATATCTAAACAAAACCGGTTGTTTGGGTGCTCATCAGCCTCAGTTGAGAGTGCCTCTTACTACCGGGGCGTTTCCATATGAGGAATGGGTCGACTTAACTGAAGTGAGTAGTCAAGGATTAGCCTTAGCTAAATAGATATCACTTTAGAGGTGAAAGGTTGAGGGAATCAAGTACAGATTCCAAAAAGCTGGGACTTTACTCAACTATACAAGGAACCACAAGAACAAGTGGTTGGCCAGCATAGTGCCTACCTTGAAACCCTTCAAGTAATGTCATAGCCCTAGCTTGTAGATTACGAAAGGGGTTTCATAGGATCCTTTCCACTAGAATGCTCAAGCGATAGAGTATTACGAATCTTATGGTGAGGGACAATTAGGTTCGTTAAAATAGTGGGAGACATTAAATGATATTTTATTAATCATAAAATGTCAAAAGGTAATCAAGACAAAGTACTAACTGCTAAAATGTTTATCTGATATAGATTCAAAATGGCAATCACCAACACCACTAGTACATTATCACTGCGATCAATCTTTGATAAAGAAAATATCCTGACCGGCAATAACTTCCAGGAGTGGTACGGGCGCTTGCGCATAGTACTATGCCAAGAAAGGAAGTTATATGTGCTGGAATCCCCAACTCCTGCTGAGCCTCCTTAGGGAGCAAGCAAGACGGAAAAAGATAAGTGGAAAAAGCATGTAGATGATGCACTTGATGTACAATGAATCATGTTGTCATCCATGTCCAGCCAATTGAAAAAAATGCACGAGGAAGAGGATGCCTACAAGATGCTTTCACATCTCCAAGAACTATATGAGGAGAGGGCTAGGCAAGAAAGGTTTGAGATCTCAAGTGCACTTTATAAGTGCAGGCTAGCAGAAGGGCACCAAGCCGGTCCTCACGTACTCAAGATGATTGAGTATATTGAGAGGCTTGAAGCCCTTGGGTTCAAACTGAACCAAGAACTAGCAGTGGATCTCATTCTTGCCTCTTTACCGTCAAGCTTCTCGACTTTCATTGTCAATTATAATATGAATGCTATGACAAAGTCGCTCCCGGATCTTTTGGCTTTAGTTCGCCAAGCTGATAAGGACATGAAAAACACCGATACATCTGTCCTTATGGTGAACAAGAAAAACAAGGGCAAGGCAAAGGGGTCTAAGGCCAAGTCAAGGCCAAAGACACCAATGCATCGTCCTGCCAAGAAGACAAAGATTCAGAGGCAAAGTAATGAGCAAGAAGCTGTCTGCTTTGGATGTTGCAAGAAAGGCCACTGGAAGAAGAATTGCAAAGCAGGGAAGAAGAAGCAAGCTGACGCTTCTGCTTCAGGTATTTTTGTCATTGAATGCAATCTATCTTTATCTACAAGTTTGGTATTGGATACGACATGTGGCTCACACATTTGTATTCATATACAGGAACCAAGTAGGTTCAAGAAGATTGCAAAAGTTCAAGTGGATCTCCGAGCTGCAAATGGTGCAAGTATGGCGGCCTTGGCAGTGGGAGACTATCACTTGACTTTACCAACTGGTTTGGTTCTTGTTTTAAACAATTTCTATTATGTACTGTCTGTTACCAGAAACATTATCTCTGTGTCATTTTTAGACACTATGGGTTTTTATTTCAAGTTTGGAAATAAAAGTTGTCTCTTTTATAGGGATAACATATGTTATGGTATGGCACATCTTAACAATGGTTTATATATACTAGAACTAGAAAACTCAGTAATGGCCATCAATGACAAAAATAACTAACATGACAAAAATAACCAACATGACTCAAATAACACCCACCTATGGCACTTTAGGCTTGGTCATGTAAACGAGAAGCGATTACAAAAATTACATCAAGAAGGGTATCTAGACTCAGTACAGTTAGAACCCTTAGATGTATGTCAAGCTTGTTTACAAGGAAAGATGGCCAAAGCACCTTTCTCAGGAAAGGGAGAAAGAGCAAATGCAGTACTGGAATTAATACATACCGATGTATGTGGTCCATTTCCAGTAGAGGCAAGGGGTGGTTTTTTATACTTCATCACTTTCACTGATGATTATAGTAGGTATGGATATATCTACTTAATGCGGCATAAGTCAGATTCCTTTCGTTTCTTTAAGGAATATCAAAATGAAGTAGAAAACCAACTTGGTAAGAAGATAAAATCACTTCGCTCAGACCGAGGCAGAGAATATCTTAACCAAGCTTTCATTGATCATTTGAAGGAGTCTGGAATAGTATCTCAACTCACTCCTCCTTATACACCACAATGGAATGGTGTTAGTGAAAGGAGGAATAAGACCTTGCTTGACATGGTCAGATCAATGATGAGTCATACAACTCTTCCATTATCGTTTTGGGGATACGCCTTACAAACAACAGCATATACCATTAACCGAGTACCAACTAAAGCCACAGATGGGATTCCATATCAGTTATGGTTTGGAAAGAAACCCAATCTGACACACATGCGTGTGTGGGGGTGCAAGGCATTTGTCAAGACTTTACCAAGTGACAAATTAGCATCCAGAAGCACTAAGTGCATCTTTGTAGGTTATCCTAAGGAAACTAGAGGATACAACCTATATAACCCTTTAGATAGAAAAGTCATTGTGGCAAGATACGCCACATTTCTAGAAAGGGATCACATTTCTACTGGAAATAGTGGGAGCAAGATTGACTTCGATGAAGTCAATGCTCCAGATGCACAAGAGTTGGTAGAGGAAAAATCTCAACAAGAACAAGTGGAAGAAGAAATTGTTCCTGAGACACAGATACTGCGTAGGTCTACGCGAGAGGTTAGAGAACCAGAACGTTATGGTTTTCTTGTCACCGAGTCAGGTGACACAATAATCCTTGAGGATGATGAACCTATGACCTACAAGGAAGCAGTAGAAGGCAAAGAAGCTGCTACATGGCAAGAAGCCATGAATTCTGAGATGGAGTCCATGTACCAAAATCAAGTTTGGATTTTGGTAGACCCTCCAGCTGATGTGAAGCCCATTGGTTGTAAATGGGTATTCAAGAAAAAACTGGACATGGATGGTAAGGTTAATACCTTTAAAGCGAGACTGGTTGCAAAGGGTTTCAGACAACGTCAAGGCATTGATTATGTTGAAACCTTCTCACCAGTGGCAATGCTTAAATCCATCAGGATATTGCTTGCAATAGCAGCCTTTCATGATTATGAAATATGGAAAATGGATGTCAAGACTGCTTTTCTAAATGAGAAGTTGGTTGAAGACGTCTATATGACTCAACCCGAAGGGTTTGTTAAGTCAAAGAATGCCAATAAATTATGCAAGCTGCAGAGATCCATTTATGGATTGAAGCAGACATCAAGATCATGGAATGTACGATTTGATGAGGCCATAAGAGATTTTGGTTTTGTCAAAAATGAAAGCGAGCCTTGTGTCTATAAAAAGGTTGAAGGGAATGCTATTGTTTTCCTAGTTTTATATGTTGATGACATATTAATCATGGGAAACGAGGTGCAAGTCTTACAGTCAGTTAAGACTTGGTTAAATGAATGATTCTCCATGAAAGACTTAGGTGAAGCGACCTACATTCTAGGGATCAAGATCTATCGAGATAGATCTCAAAGGATGCTTGGCCTAAGTCAAAGTACATATATTGACAAGGTACTCAAAAGGTACAATATGGAACAGTCCAAAAGAGGATTGTTACCTATGTCACATGGTGTAAATCTCTCCAAGAAAATGTGTCCACAAACACAGGAGGAGATTGACAGAATGAGTAGAGTCCCTTATGCTTCGGCAGTGGGTTCTATCATGTATGCCATGCTATGTACTAGGTTTGATGTTGCCTTTGCTTTAAGCATGGTGGGTAGATATCAAGCCAATCCAGGAGAGTTGCACTGGACAACTGTTAAAACTATCCTTAAGTACTTGAGGCGTACTAAGGATACGTTCCTGGTGTACGGAGGAGATGAGGAACTAGTTGTGAGGGGATACACTGATGCTAGTTTCCAGACAGATCATGATGATATGAAATCACAGTCAGGCTACATCTTTTGCCTGAATGGTGGTGGAGTGAGCTGGAGAAGCTCAAAGCAAGCTGTGGTTCCTGATTCTACAACAGAGTCCGAATATATTGCAGCTTCCGATGCAGCAAAGGAAGCAGTCTGGATACATAGCTTTATCTCAGACATTGGTGTTATACCTAGCAGTGCAGACCCTGTTCTAGTATATTGTGACAATACTGCTGCAGTGGTGCTTGCCAAGGAGCCCAGGTCTCACCAGAGGACAAAGCATATTCTTCGGAAGTTCCATCTCTTGAGGGATTTTACTCAAAGAGGTGAAGTGACAGTTAGAAGAGTAGCCATAGAGGACAACGTGGCAGACCCCCTGACTAAAGCCATTTCTCAGCAGAAGCATGATTCACATGTGAGAGCTAGCGGATTGAAAACTGTTAGCAGTTGGCTCTAGTGCAAGTGGGAGTGTTGAAAGTGGGTGCCCTAGACCCAACTTGTTTTGTACTTTGATTACTGCTACATGTATTCAGAGTGTTTTATACATGTATTTATCTTGTAATGATAGTGTAGATACTTCTGCATCCACTTTATTAATGGCAATGTCCTTAGATTACCTGTCGCATCAAAATGGTTATAACAGGCCCCAGGCTATAATGAGAACCCTAAAATGCCATGACAGTAATCTTAAAGTAACGTCCTATGGTCCAGTGACGTAATTCTGAAAGGACACAGATTATGTGTGACCATCATGTGATGGGGGCTCATAAGCATTGAGACTTCATCTCATAAAGTTCGCACTTGATGATCTCTAGCTAACGAGATCATGAGGACAGACCCGCTTAATAGGAACACCACATGTTTCTGGTGTCATTGGTCGTTCCTATCTATGGGAATGTGTAATGGTCTCCTGACTTGAGATCATTATCAATGAATGTCATTTAATTACGTACATTTGATATAAGGCGAAAACCATGGCAACAAAGTCGTGGCGAGGTAGTTTGTATTGGGTACGTCATTAATGGCATGGCATTGATTGAATGATCGAGAAAGGATTTGTCGCTTCCATGTTTAGGAAGAGATATCTCGGGCCTGGTTGATTAGGATGGTTGCACCTTCATTAAATCCATGGCCATGGTAGACGAAGGTAAGACCGTCCGGACAAATCAACAAACAAAAATAAAGCAAATAAAGAATGATGACACTAGTATGCATTCTGCTTTATTGAGATATCGTTTGACGAAGAGATTATATTACACGGACCATGTTCATAGGAAGGCAGTCGTTGCTTTGACTTTGCCTTATCTCTATAGGGGCCTCGATGGGTTGCTAGACCCCGCTCTAGGTCTGTGATATTATTCACTTCTATTGAGATAAGGGCCTAGAGGGTCACACACGATAGTGCCTTGAAAATTTGCCCTATTCTGTGAATAGGAATTTAGAACTTGGTGGGCCCCGCCAAAGGGTACGAGTACAATCCAAGTTCTATGGATCACCAAAGAATAAATAAGTTCATTAATTATTTATGTTTAGAATAATTCGTTGAATTTATTTATAACATGTATTTACAAGTTGTATGGTAAATAAACGTATTAATATTATTCGACTGGATTTAAATATCCTAGGTTCGTTTAATATTAGTAGGAGGTATGAGTCGAGTTAAAGACTCAAATTTATCACGTAATATATTTATATATTACAAGTAAGTGATAAATTGTAAATATTATTGATGGCATAATTTTATTTTCCATAAATAATTATTTACATCACTTATATAGCGGACGCCTAATACACGGGGGTCGGGAACCTACACCGCGTGTTTTAATACTCCCTATATAAGTGAGAGAGATGCTCTCCCACCAAAACGATTATTCGTGTGTAAAATTTGAGAGCATCTCTCTCCTCCTGAAATTTAGAGAGAGAGTCTCTCAAACAAGGAGGATCTTCAAGCTTATCCATCCCAGATCGAAGCATCCTCCCTTGCGGTGATCATCGCTGCGCTGAAGTGTGCGTCGAAGATCCGCGCTAGCACCCGGATCTTGACGAACGACGCGCGGGCAGATTCGTAAGGCGTGTGTGGACGATCTAGAGGGCTTCGACGTCGGAGTCTTCGAGCAACGATCGACGGTGTCCTACACGTCAATTCTGAACAAGGTAAACGTTCAATTTTATTTTTGTGCTCCTTATGAACCTTGCGAGATCCTCGGACTAAGCTGGGACGAGATCACCAGAGTTGACAAGATTATGTCACTCCGGTGAAGCAGAAATTATAAAAAATAATAAAATCCCGGCCCATTGGCTTCCGCTGCGCAGTCCCGGTACCTAACAGAACCTCTCGTCTCTACCTGACGAGTTAGTAGAGGTTATCTTGATCAGAACTTGTATGGTGGATTTTCCCTCTTTTCTCCACCTACGAGGGTCCTGTCAACGTCTTCTGTACATAGCAAATAGTCTAGAAATTCTCTGCGCATGTCAGGAGAATGAACATGTGATTCACCTCCTTGCCACCACCCAGCTCCCCTACTATAGGCGAAGGGGGAGATACCATGAAGGGCTTTTTCAGTGTTTCTCTATGGCACGGAACTTCTCCGCCAGAGCTTGTTTTCTCATAGCAGCTCAGGATGGCCACCTCAGAGCCGCCTACATGTTCCAGATCCTGAACGTCAGCCTTCTCAATCTCTCCGTTCCCCTCGACTACCTCGAGCGTGATGAAGTTCGAAGAGTTACTAGGGGATTCGTCCGCTCGGACATCTCAGAGCTGTTTATTGCACGGGCCTCCCTGTGGAAGTCTGTGTGTAGTGCCCATGAGCAGGAGTACAAGTCTTATTGCTCAAAGTGTATCTGGGTCAGGGAAACAGCGGAGATGTGTACCAGTTTAGGGGTTCCGTTAACCGAGCCAGGCCTTCAGTTTTGGTAATGTTGTGCGACCGAGGTCTTTTTCTTGTCTTTCTATGAATAGAATTTCGAGGACGCAATTCTTTGAAGGGGGAGATGATGTAACGACCCGAGAATTCTTGTTTCGGGTAATGATATGTTTCCCTTTAATTGGACCATCTTTCTATAAAAAGAAAATGAAAATAAACAAAAACCGTAACAACAAGCATGAATGAAATACTCCTTTATTAAGAAACATGACGATTACAACTCCCCACGATCAAAACATCACTAACCAAAGATCCCAACCAAGAACCCAATTACAACGATGGGAAGACTGCTTAGAACTACTAGGAGCCCGAGAATGCGATAGGGATTTCGAGCATCCATCATAAGGAACATAAGGATTGCCGAAGCCACCACGACCGTGCTCAGCACCAAAGGGATCACATGAACCATCTTCCTTTATCTTCTCCGGTTACTTGGAGTAAGGGACACCCGAGACCACACCCTTTTATAGGCACCAAATCTGACCGTTGGACCTCAAATGGCCACAAATCCGACCGTTGGACCTCAAACGGCCATGAATCCGACCGTTGGTTCCCAAAGAATCCAATGTTCATTTTGACTATTCGAAATAAAATGATTGGAATAATAAGTGTGTAGTTTTTCTTTAAAATGACCTCAATGTTAATTATCTCTTATTTTCCAAAATAAGAATTTTATTTTATGTTTCAAATGGAGAAAAAATTAATATTATTGTCTTCTTCCACTATACATTTTGATCTGAACAATTAAACTTCTGTTTTTTCTTCTAATCAAACCTGATGGATTTCTTTTATGAGTTATATATTTATATTGCATCAAATTAGATACATTATTTCTCGTATAATTTAACCTTTATTAACTACTTTGGAAACTATGTCAAATTATGGTTTCTTTCACTTGTGTGTTTTGTGGTGATAATATTTTCATCAACACACTTTTATGTGTGATAAAATATAGTTGCATTAAATGATATCAATTAATTAAGAAAATTAGGGTAGTTAACTAGCAAAGGAAATTAAAATATATATACTTGTGTTATGTTTTTATTACTCAATGTTCTTAATATTTGATTTTCATAACGAAATATTATGTAGTTAATAATTAAGGATTAATAATAATGACAATATAATATTAATTAGTGATGTTTTAAATATATATATATATATGTATATACATATAATAAAACGTTTTGATTAAATCAATATATATATATTTTTTAACCAATGTTATATTTTAAATAAAAGTGGTTTAATAATAATAATATAAATTAGTTTTGATTAAATCAATTGACAAATGACTTTTATTAAAATAATGACTGTTAATTTAATAATTGAGTTTAATAATGTTGTATTAAATTAATAATAATATTATTAATAAAGCGATTTTTTTAAGAAAAACCTGTAGAAAAACCGTGTTTTAAACCGCGGTGGAATTCCATCCATTTGATCCGCTCCTCCTCTGATCTTGGCCGTCGTTTCTTTTTAATGCCGCCTCATCCCCAGCCGTCCGATCACCCGGTTTAATCCCGGCCGTAGGTTGTTTTTCGCATTTTTCCTCCTCCGCTTCTTCTTCCTCCCCGCGTCTTTCTCTTCTTCTTCTTTCCGTCGCTGTACCAGTAGCATAGGGCTCCGTTTTTCTCCCCTAGGACGGCGAGTGGACCCGAGCCTCTCCCTCCTTTCCACAAGCCGACGCGGACACCTCGCCTCGGCCGAAGACTCCACGAAGTCTTCCTCTCCATCTTCGTTTTTTTAAGCTCCCTGTTGCACTGAAGGCCGAAGGACCGGCTCCCTCGATCTCCTCGGCTTCTGGATCTAGTTTGCTGCCTCGTCCTCTCCTCCTCCTTCTCGTCGAGTTTAGGTTAGGGTGAAGTTTTGAGGTTTTTTTCATGGTTCATGTTTTAGTTTCGTTTTTATATATACCCATATATGTATATATATATGTGTTATGTATATATACATCCGGTGGCTATGCACCTGATTCCACTGGCTTCGTAGTCTTCCTCTCCTCCTCTCCGTACTGGTGAGGGTGATGTTTTGATGCTCGGTTTGGGTTCATGTTTGTATTTCGTTTTTTATATTTTCATATATATATATATATGTTATGTATATATATATGTATATACATCTTATGGTTATGCACCGGATTTCATTGCTACATCTTCTCCTCTCTGTACTGGTAAGGGTGGAACCTTGTTTTTAAAATTTTGTGTTATACCTCGGTTTTCATATATATATAAGCATATTCGGGTTATATATATACATGTGCATACCGTCTATGTTTATACCTTCGGATTCTTTTACCTTGACTGCATCCCCTCTCCAAGCAAGGAAAGAATTCGGTTATAATTTTGGTTGGGTTTCTCTTTTACAAGAATCGTTTTTTATATAAATATGTATATATTTATATATATACTTGATATATAAATATATACTTTCAAACACACATATTGTAGGATGATAAGCAGTATTTTTTCAATGTTTATACCCCATGATCTTTTCTTTCCTACTATAGAATGGATATTTTAAGTAAATGGGTGAATAGGTAAAATTGTGCAAGTGAATGATGTATATTATTGTGGTATATACATACATGTATGTGTATATACCTCAATGTGAATTTAGAGACCATGTTTACAATTTTTTATAAAGCATTACGAGGTTTATGGGTTAGTTGGACTTCAAATTTATTCGTGAAACTGAGAACTTTCATTTATCACTGCTCGGGATAAATGAGTATTTTTGTGAAAATGGTTAGCATGGACTCCTTGAACTTTTTTTTAGCATACATGTATTCATAGGTGTGTACTTATGTTTATTCAAAGTGCTAATCAAAGAGTTTTTATAAGACAGTTTTGGGTAAAAACCCTCAATATCCATTTATCATTATATGTGTAAACGACCATGATTTAATTGGGTACTATGATGTTATGTAATGTTAAGTAATATGTTCATCCTCTTGAAACCCATGTTTTTAAATGCAAGTAACTTGTTATGTGCACGAAGTTTAGCATGCATGTCATCATGTTTTTAATGTTTAAACTGTCCTCATGTAATGAATAAGTATGTGAAAATAGGGTTTAATTAAGAATTCATGAAACCCTATGAACGAATGGCCATGTCAAGATATGTGAGGGATGTATAGGTCTTACATGTGACGGGTGCGCCCGGAATTATATAGCGCTCCAATGCATTGGGTAAAGCAAGAGTCTCATGAGACGAACATGTGCGACGGTCTTGGCAGTTAGCCTTGACTTGTGCTAAAGAAACAGGGCGGGCGGTGAGCCTCGACCTGTTAAGTATGATTATACGGTCATGATGAAAAGTCATGACAAAGTCCAGGATTATACATTACCTCTGCATGTAATGATAAAGGTTAACCAGGGTTTTGTTCAACTAACAGGACAACCCCTAGTTGAAAGCTCCCAAGATCATGAAAATGTACTCTATGTAACAAGAATTGTTTTTCATATGGTAAACTGTTTGATGAACTGCACTTTACTCGTGACCCATGATATGCATGTTTCCCTGCTTAGCCATAGAATTCTTTTAAAATTGAAGTAACCTTGTTTTAACTTTATGCATTGCTTATTATGCGCACTCTGATCATGTTTACATTAGAGCTCATTTCAAGTACGTGCTTCTTTGTGCAAGTGGTTTTCAAAGAAATATGGATTTCATGTTTTTAAGAAATGATAATGTTTTAGCAAAGTATTTTTATTCTTTTCAAAAGGACTTATTTAAGGAATGATTTTCTGAAAAATGTTTTTAAAACCCCTTACTGGGCATTTTTGATCACCCTACGTTTTTGTTAAAAATTTTCAGGCACGGTTGATATTAATGAAGCTAATCAGAAGCAGCTGGTTTCCCAGAACCCTGAGCCTCGTGATCCTCTGTTGTGATGAGACATGATATTTAATTTTTTAATGATGTAATGTTAAGTATATCATGTCTCATTAAGCACCTCGGTTTTGGGGGTTGCTACATAACTTCGGGTTATTTTTTGCTGCAGGCAGGGACAATGAATTATCAGCGTTTTCTGATGCTTACTGGGCTGGTGATGTAGTAGATAGAAAGTCCACTAGCGGTGGAGCTTTCTATATTGGGAAGAAATGTGTTGGCTGGTTGAGCAAGAAACAAGAAAGTACTTGTCTTAGTACGGCTAAAGCTGAGTATATCTCTGCCACAAAAGCATGCACTCAACTTCTTTGGATGAAGAAGTAGCTAACAGATATTGGTGATAAGGTGCAGCAACCAATGGTGATTTATTGTGATAACAAAAGTGCAATTGATCTTACGAAGAATCCGGTTCAGCATTCTCGTACAAAACATATTGAAATACGGTATCATTTTATCAAAGAAAAGGTTGAACAAGGCGTGATTAAAATGGATCATGTTGGAACTAATGCGCAAGTGGCTGATATCCTGACCAAGCTATTGTCTGTGACTGTGTTCAAGAAGCATCGGTTGAACCTCGATGTTCAACCACCTCTTACTGCATAAGGAGGCTCCAGAAATCCCCTCTCCCTGTTTGTTTTAACTGTTTTTATCTACTTATGGATGTGATGCAGGATTATGGGGGAGATACTATTCAGGGGGAGTATGGATTGAGCTGAACGTTGAACACCTTATCGGTCTTTGGTTTTATTGTCAATGGGGGAGAAAGGAATAAATTCAAGGCACAAAATTCTTCTGTGATGAGAAGTATAAGATTGCGATGAGAAGTATAAGAAGGATAACATCGGGCATCATGGAGAATTTCAAAACACCAGAACCCAATTCAAGCTTCATCTCTTGTTTTCTACACTGAGCATTGCTCGTGTAGACTTAGAGTGTTGGCTGAGTTGATTCTTGCGTTTCGGGTTTGCTCATGGTTGGAGATCTATTGAATTTATTCTGATTTCCAACAAACCCAAAGGGAGAGATTGTTGGAACTGGGGTCTTCAAAGAATGATTTGTCGTATGGTTTGTGTTTGTTGTCAATCCTCAGTGGACGTTTAGGATGTGTACCACCAAAGAGATCATACCATTCAAGCAGAAAACAGTAGTGAAGGTGGCGCCGTTTCCTAGTGTTTGCCAAATTTTTGGGCCTGAAAATCGGCCAATAAAGTAAAGTGTTTTTGGCAAATTTACTTGCATGCTGAGGTCTTGGAGGATAAAATACTTGCGCGCCGTATGTTTTTGAGGATCAGAACTTCAAAATTTGGCTAAAGAAAGAAGGTCGCGCAAGTATTGGTTGGGTCGCGCAAGTGAGTTGCGCGAAAGAGGTTGTGGGAAAAGAGACTTGCGCGCCAATGATGGACTTGCGCGCCTCCGTGCAGGGGGTCCAGTTTGCCTATAAATACTGGACCACCCCTCCTCATTTTCAATGGAATTCAAGACTGAGAGATTGTTCGAGCTCTTGTCGCGCAGGTGGTTGAGTCGCGTAGGTGGTAGTTTGGTCGCGCAAGTAGAGCTTGCGCGCCGGTTGTCTGTTGTGTTCCCAAGGCGGTTTGGGAGTGAAAGGAAGTGAACCGCGCAAGTTTGTTGTCGAGGAAGGAAGCATCGCGCAGGTGCGTTGGTGACACTTGCGCGCCATTTTGGACTTACGCGCCGTATTGGGACTTGTGCGTCCGGCTTGGAGAAGCGCGCCAGGTTTTGCTAAAGTCCGCCGACCTGTTTGGAGCTACACGAAAGCCAGGAGACTACCTGATACATTCGAGGAAAAGTGATATTCTGCTTCTGGTGAGAATCAGACTTCAATAGAGCATCTACATACAAGAGAAGATGCATTCTCATGAAAATGATGAAGGGAACTTCACGTCTATAAACTGAGTGAGACTTCACCAACATCAGTGAGCCATGGGGAGTCAACGGGAGTGACCCGAGGGGAGCAGTGGGCTATCCCTAAAACATTGTAAAGGCAGTGAGCCTGGGACAGAGTAACTGTACCCGAACTTTTGTAATCTACCGCTAGTGAAGCATAGTGGATTTTGGTACGACCGACAACCTGTCGGCGTATGCTCCTTGGACGTAGCCCTTAGTGGTGAACCAAGTAAAAAGGGCTGTGTCTTCTCTATGCATGTGAATGTTTGCTTTCTGATCATAATCATCATACAGGTTCAACAAGTTCATGCCAACGTGGGAACAAGATCCATCACATTAAAAGAAAAAGTGGTCACCCTGATTCACCCCTCCCCTCTCAGGGTGTCCCAGGGCCCTTCACTTCTTTCCTTAGCCAAATTTTGATGTTCTGTTCTTGTAAAACAATAGGCACACAAGTCCGAATCCTTCTAGGTACCAGCGTGCAAGGTCTTTCACGGCGCGCAAGTCCACTTGCGCGACCTAACCAACACTTGCACGACCCTTATCCCTTTGCCATATTTTGATGTTCTGATCCTCAAAAACATTTGGCGCACAAGTTTCCTATCCTCCAAGACCTTGGCGCGCAAGTCCCTTTACCAAAAACACTTTTCTTTATTTGTCGATTTTCAGGCCCAATAATTTGGCAAACACTGGGAAACGGCGCCACCCTCACTACTGTTGTCTTCTTGAGTGGTATGAAGTCTTTTCTAGTACACATTCTAAAAATCCACTGAGGATTGAAAAAAAACACTATAGTACACCAAATCATGCTTAGAAGACCCTGGTTCCAACAATCTACCACTTTGGGTTTGTTGGAAATCAAGAAATAAATTCAATAGATCTCCATCCATGCGGAATTAAAAAACACAAGAATCAACTCAGCCAACACTCTAAGTCCACGTGAGCAATGCTCGGTTTAGAAAACAAGAGAGGAAGCTTGAATTGGGTTCCATTGTTTTTGGAATTCTCCATGATGCCCGATGTTTTCCTTCTTATACTTCTCATCACAGAAGCAGTGCTTGCCTTGAATTTATTCCTTTCTCCCCCATTGACAATAAATCCAAAGACTGATAAGTTGTTCAACGTTTAGCTCAAACCATACTCCCCCTAGATAGTATCTCCCCCATAAACCTGCATCACAGCTATAAACAGATAAAAACAGTTATAACAAACGGGGAGAGGGGTTTTTCGGAGCCTCCTTATGCAGTAGGAGGTGGTTGAACACCGAGGTTCAACCGATGCTTGTCAAACATAGCCGCGGACAGTGGCTTGGTCAGGATATCATCCACTTGCTCATCAGTTCCAACATGGTCCATTCTAATCATGCCTTGTTCGACCTTTTCATTGATAAAATGATACCATATTTCAATATGTTTTGTACGAGAATGCTGAACCGGATTCTTCGTAAGATCAATTGTGCTTTTATTATCACATTAAATCACCATTGGTTGTTTCACCTTATCACCAATATCTTTTAGTTACTGTTTCATCCAAAGAAGTTGAGTGCATGCCTTTGTGGAAGAGATATACTCATCTTCAGTAGTACTAAGAGAAGTACTTTCTTGTTTCTTGCTCAAACAACCAACACATTTCTGCCCAATATAGAAAGCTCCACCACTAGTTGAATTTCTATCTACTACATCACCAGCCCAGCCAGCATCAGAAAATTCTGATAATTCACTATCCCTTCCTGCAGAAAAAAATGACCCGAAGTTATGTGTACCTTGAATGTACCTTATGATGCTTTTTACTGCTGCCATATGTTCCTCCTTTGGATTACTCTGAAAGCGGGCCACAAGTCATGTTGCAAAGACAAAATCTGGCCTTGTCACTGTCAGGTAAAGTAGGCTTCCAATGATCCTCCTGTACATGGTGGGATCAACAGAGTTCCCATCCTCATGCTTTCCAAGTTTAGTTCCAACTGCAATCGGAGTTGACATTGGTCTGGAGTCTTGCATATTAAACTTCTTCAGCAGCTCTCTTGCATATTTTTCCTGAGAAATGAAAGTGTATTCCTTCTTTTGAATCACTTGAAAACCCAAGAAATATGTGAGCTCCCCAATCATAGACATTTCAAATTCTGATTTCATGTGGTTGGCAAATTCATCCACTGATTTCTGCCTGCTGCCACCAAATATGATATCATCAACGTAGACTAGAACCATGAATTGATCTTTTGGAGAATTATTCACATTGATATTGTGATCAACTCCTCCTCTTTTGAATTCCAACTTCTTGAGATATGAATCCAGTCATGAGTACCACGCCCGTGGTGCCTGCTTCAAACCATATAGAGCTTTCTTCAGTTTGCAAACCTTTATTTCATCAGTACCCAAAACAAAGCCCACTGGTTGTTCAATGTAGACTTCTTCTTCGAGTACACCATTCAAGAATGTTGTCTTGACATCCATTTGATATACTTTATATCCTTTTTGGAGTGCCATGGAAAGGAAAAGCCTGATTGACTCCAGTCTAGCCACTGAAGCAGAGGTTTCCTCAACATCAATGCCTTCAATCTAGGAGTATCCTTTACATACCAGTCGTGCCTTGATTCTGATGACACTTCCATGCTCATCAAACTTATTTTTGAAGATCCATTTGGTACCAATCACATTGTGACCTTCGGGTCTCTAGACAATATCCCATGTCTGATTCTTGTCAATCTGATCTAATTCATTATTCATGGCTTTCACCCAAGATTCATCTTTTGCAGCTTCTTCGAATGAGGATGGCTCTATAACTGATAGAAATGCAGAGTGCGTGTTATTCCTCATCCTCCTTGTTTGAGTGGGTGAACTCCTGTCTCCAATTATATTGGATGGATCAATATCAGCTCTTCAATTTCTCTTGCGAGGTTCAGTAGCATTCTCTTCATCCATAGTTTCTTCTTCAGATTCTTATTTTGAGTCAACATCATGATGTGATTGTTGAGTGTTTTGAACATCTTCCTCTATTTCTGCATTTGTATTTTCTTCACGTTCACATTCTTCCTGACTTTCTATCACATCAGCATATGATGTCTTTGAAGCATTTTTGGTTTTCTCTTCAATTATCTTAACATCACTGCTTTCCACAATCCTTCCCAAACGCTTGTTGAAACATTTGTAGGCTTTGCTTTTCATTGAGTAACTGAGGAAAATTCCTTCATCTGCATTGTCTCCATATTTCCCTTGATTTCCTTCTTTATTCCTGATGAAGAATTTACTTCCAAAGACACGAAAGTATTTTAGAGAAGGCTTCCATCCATGCCACAATTCATATTGTGTCTTCGTCTCACCCATATAAAGTCCTGTTCGATTCTGAATGTACACTGCAGCTTGAACAACCTCTTTCCAGTAATGTCGTGGAATACGAATCTCAATCAGCATAGTTCGTGCCATGTTGTTCACCTGTCGATTCCTACGTTCAACAACTCCATTTTGTTGTGGAGTTCTCACAACAGATACCTCATGCTATATCCCCTGCTTCTCTAGATAATTTTCAAATTCAATGGATGTGTATTCTCCTCTATTTTCAGATCGCAACACTTTGATAGTTCGTCCAGTATCATTCTCAGTGATTCACTGATATGTTTTCATGCATTCAAGGACTTGTCGTTTCCTGTGAATGACCATAACACATGCCATTCTACTATAATCATCTATGAAAAGGACCAAGTACCTTTCTCCATGAGTTTCGGCAACATTTATTGGCCGACAAACATCTGTATGAATCAGATCAAGAAGGTGAGATGCACTTTTCTTCTTTGGCCAATATGAACTGCAGACCAGCTTCCCACGAATACAAGCATCACATGTTTTTTCAAGCTCATGCTTCAGGTAGGGAATGTCCATGACAATTCTCAATTTTGATATTTTCTCCATGTCTTGGTGATTGATGTGTCCCAGTCTCCGATGACACAAATTGTTTTCTTCTTCAACAGTCATGTAACATACATTTTCTTCACTATCAACCTGATACAAGTTGCCTTCAGTTCTGTATCCCTTCATAAGTGAATTGCCAGTCTTTCCCTTGATAGTGCATCCTTTCTGATTAAATGTAACTATAAGTCCTGAGTCACAGAGTTCACTCACGCTGAGGAGATTATGACGTAGGCCATCGTCGTAAAGGACTTCAGTCTTCTTTAGTTCTACATCAGCCTGTTCGGTACTTCCACTCCGTTTGATTTTCAGAGCACCATAATTACCAAATCTTACTGTACCATCAACCTTCCTTATGATATTCATTAGTGGGCCAGTATTACCTGTCATATGAGATGAACAACCGCTATCCAGAATATAGGTACTGTTGTTCTTTGTAGCTTTGAGGGGCACCTCTGCAAGGTTGGATTTCTCAATCTTCTTCCTTTCCTTCCATGAGACATTAGATTGAGTATATAGAACTGATGGCCTTTCAATTATCTCTTCCACATACCCAGGTTCTTCATAGTCAAAGTCTTCCTTGAGAGGTGAAAACCTATTTGAAAGGGTAACACTGTCTTGCTGACAAGACTTGACTTGTCTTGAACATCA
Organism: Viscum album; assembly: GCA_963277665.1. Lineage (NCBI taxonomy): Eukaryota > Viridiplantae > Streptophyta > Magnoliopsida > Santalales > Viscaceae > Viscum > Viscum album. The sequence continues at coordinate 1,579,173,500 of OY728128.1, read as the reverse complement.
GTATGAGGTGTCCATGTACCTTCTCTTCCTACAATTAGCGGCCTTATGACCAAAGTTAGAACAATGATAACAATATCCATAGAAATTATTTCTTCTATAAGAATTAGGATATGAAATTTTTCTCCTTTGTTGAGATTCTATATCTTCTCCATTCGGATAGCTTCTTGCCTCTTCACAATAAGACATGGTATGGCCCAGATAGCCACAGAACTGACACTTCATGAGAGGAAATGTCTTCTTACTTGAATTTCTCCTCATACCTTCTTCCTTGGGTGAATAGTAAGACTATCTGTCATTTCTGATTGTTTGAGGATAATTTTCAGGTCTCCTTTTAGTTTGGATTGAGGGTTCCTTTTTCGGCACTCTAGGTAACGTTTCAACATGTTCAACTTTCATCTTATCTTTCTTTTGGATATTTTGACTTCCAGTAGTTGATGTCTCAGCCTCAAAGCCAATTCCACTCTTTCCCATGCAAGCAGGTCTTTGATCACTCAAGATTTTTCCAACCCCATCTGAACCACACTTGGCTCTTACTAGTAATTCTGGATCTAAGAATCTTCCAAACTGTATTTTCTTCCTCAATTCTTTTGGAACTGATTCAGTCTCTAGTTTACTCCTTAGAGTAACAACTTCCTCCTCTAGACCCTCAGCAGTCTTGGATTTTTCATCCAGTGTGGAGGTAAGGTCATTGATGACCTTTTCCTGCTCTTAAATTCTTAGCTTCAAATCTACTACGTCATCATTGCTTTCAATTATTTTAGACTGTACCTTCACAAATTCATCTAGTCTTTCAATTTCAGCTTCAAGTTGATCAACGTATTCAGTTGATTCTTCTACAATTGATTTCCACTTATTGCAGCTCTTACATTTAATCGTAAGCTCACTAACTGCATCCTTAAGTTGCATCTCAGGATCTACACATGTTCTCAGTTGTTTTTCTCCATCAGTATCTTCTGACTTTTCAACAGTGGCCATCCTAGAAGCATGGTTCCCAGTTTTTAATTCTGGTTCTTCTTCATTACAGAATTCATTATCATCTTCTTCCTCTTCACAGAAAAAACTCTACCTTTCCATTTTCTTACCAGATTTGAAGTCTCCCTTTTTGAAGAACCTTCTCGGAGACTTCTCGAAGTTTTCGTCTTCACTATCTTCATCATTGATCTTTCTTAAGGACTGAGAGGCAATGTGCCCAACTTTTCCACAATGGAAACATGTGAGAGGTAACTTCCCTTTGAATTTCTCTTTCCCCTTCTGGAACTTATTTGCAATGAGAGAAAGAATTTATTTTTATTCGCCATCTTCACCGCTACTATCCTTTGAGATTTTCAGTTTATCCATGGCCTTGAGTGCCATTTCCTTGCTCACCTGAGTCATAGAATCTTCTGGTTTGACTCTCATTTCATATGCTACCAAGCTGCTCAGTAGATCATCTAGAGAAAGATTGGAAAGATCTCTTTCCTCAAGGGATGGAACCTTCACATTATACATAGGTGGAAGTCTTCTAAATATTTTCTTTACAATATCAATGTCTTTGATTTCTTCTCTTAGACCCTGAATTGCTCCAACCACATTAGTAATTCGATTGAAGAAAGAGTTTGCATTCTCGTCTGGATGCATCTTCAGATCATCAAACCGATTGTGCAGCACTTGTAGTTTCGCCTCCTTCACTTTTCTATCTCCTTCATAAATATTCTCAAGTTTATCCCACATGGATTTTTCTGAGGTTCAATTGATCACCTTTAGGTAGATCTGATCAGAAAGGGCTGTAGTGAGTGCATTCTGTGCTTTAGCATCTACATCAAGAAGTTTCCTGTCTGTTTCAGTTATAGCTAGGCCTATTGGATCAGTGAATTGTATTCCTTGAACAGAAGAAAAGAGAACTTCCATTCCGAGAGATCTTAGAAGAGATCTCATTCTGTTATTCCAGATCTGGAAATTGCTTCCATCGAAGTGAGGGACTCCCCTGACATTGACTGCGTTTTCCATAACGAAAAAGGTCAGATTTAACACTAGCAACCATTACGCTCTGATACCACTTGAAGGACCCCGGGACACCCTAAGAGGGGAGGGGTGAATCAGGGTGACAAATTTTTCTTTTAATGTGATGGATCTTGTTCCCACGTTGGTAGGAAATTGTTGAACCTTTATGATGATTATGATTATAAAGCAAATATTCACATGCACAGAGAAGACACAACACTTTTTACATGGTTCACCACTAAGGGCTACGTCCAAGGAGCATATGCCGACAAGTTTTCGGTCATACCCGATTCCAATAATCTTTACTAGCTGTGGATTAAAAAGGTTTGGGCACAGACACTCTGTCCCAGGCTCACTACCTTTACAAAGGTTCAGGGATAGCTCCCTGCTTCCCTTGGGTAACTCCCATTGACTCCCCCTGGCTCACTGTCGTTGGTGAAATCACACTCAGTTTATAGACGTGAAGGTCTCTTCATCATTGCATAAGAATTCATCCTCTATGGTATGTAGATGCTCTATTGAAGTCCAATTCTCACCGGAAGATGAATATCAATTTGCCCCGAATGTATCGAGTAATCTCCCGGCTTTCGTGTTGCTCCAAACAGACCGACGGGCATCAGCAATACATGACATGCTTCCCCAAGCCAAGCGTGCAAGTCCCAATAGGGCACCCAAGTCAAAACTGGCGCGCAAGTGTAACCAAAGCACCTACGTGACGCTTCTTTCCCAAACTAAAAACTTGCGCGGTCCACTTCCTTTCTCTCCCAAACCGCCTTGGGCGCGCAGTCCACAACCGGCGCGCAAGCTCTACTTGCGCGACCCAACTACCACTTGCATGTCTCAACCACCTGCGCGATGAGAGATCTAACAATCACTAAGTCTTTAACTACATACGAAATGAGGAGGTATCGACCTGTATTTATAGGCAAACTGGACCCCCTGCGTGGAGGCACGCAAGTCCCTCATTGGCGCACAAGTCTCGTCTCTTGTAACCTCTATCGCGCAACTCACATGCATGACCCAACCAATACTTGCGCGACCTTCGTTCCTTAGCCAAATTTTGAAGTTCTGTTCTTGGAAAAAAATAGGTGCACAAGTCCGAATCCTTCTAGGTACCAGCGCACAAGGTCTTTCATGGCGCGCAAGTCCACTTGCGTGACCTAACCAACACTTGCACGACCCTTATCCCTTTGCCATATTTTGATGTTCTGATCCTCAAAAACATATGGCGCCCTAGTTTCCTATCCTCCAAGACCTTGGCATGCAAGTCCCTTTTCCAAAAACACTTTTCTTTATTTGTTGATTTTCTGGCCCAATAATTTGGCAAACACTGGGAAACGGCGCCACCTTCACTACTGTTGTCTGCTTGAATGGTATGAACTCTTTGCTAGTACACATTCTGAACTTCCACTGAGTATTGAAAAAAAACACAAACCGTACGCCAAATCATGCTTAGAAGACCCTGGTTCCAACAGAGACATCCATGGTGATTCATGTCTATCTGAGCAAAGCTGGCCCATGAGATGTGGGCTGGGCAGGAGAACTATGATGCTCCGGTGGCTTAGCGGGCTGTACCATGGTCCAACATCCTAATGATCCATGCCAGTTCTGGAGGTCATTGACCGTCCAGGTCAAGTCAGGTCAACCAGGACAGGTAGGGTCGAACCGAGAATAAACCAAACCCTTTTTACTAAATTGATAATATCTTTCCAATGAGAGATCTATTTGATGAGACTTCTACGGTGTTAGGACCCTTTCAATGATATGGTCCATTTTAGATATGATAAGTGATTTTATAGAATTTTCCATATGACCTAATGTATTTAGGAGAAGATTACCCCAAGATGAGTGTGCAACAAGAAGAATCCTATGGCTAGCTATTACTATTTGATCTTGGTGACTATGTGACTAGGGGTATGCTTGACCCGTTAATTCTCTGTGTGCCCTCGACACTCCGTGTTCCATCAACGCTCCATGCACCATTGACGCTCCATGCGCCATCGATGATCCATGCATTGTTGACACCTCTAGTGTCATGGAACTTGGGAGACCTATGCACTACAACTAGAAATTATCCTCTTCATTCTTTAGACTTATTTCTGTATGATCTGACTATATTGATTGTGCTTCGTGTGTTTCCTTTGTGGTGTACTTCATGTGTTTCTTTTATGGTGTACTTTGTGTCTTTCTTGTGTGGTTTACATTGTTTGTTTCCATTATGGTATAATTCATGTATTTCTTATTGGTATTTCCTTTATGGTTTTGGGGTGTCCTTATGAGTATTGTTTTACTCACCCTTGTTTGAGGTTTTCCTCCACATGTTGTGTATTGTGAAAATAATCAATGTTTTGATGGATTCCTAGGTGGACGAGGACCAAGTGGTTCATAGAGTGATCATAAGTATGTGTTTTTTTAAAAGCAATCAATGAGGCTTCAAATAAATAAGAAAGAGTTACACAAGTCAGAAAAATGGACGTTTACATTTATCACATTGAAGTATACGCATTAACTCACCAGGTAATTCAGTGCAATGAGTACAATTATCTTTGGAGGCTCCACTGTTGGCAATCCGGCCAGCAAGTTGGTTTGCTTCACGATAGGTGTTCTTCATGATGAAGTTCATAGTGGCAAGGTTGTTCAAGCATTTGATTCATTGGGTTGTAATCTTCCAGACAGGATGCATCTGGCCTTTCCAAATATCTTGCACCATCGCCAATGAATCACTTTCAAACTTAACTGAGTCTGAGCTTCTTATTGAGGAAAATCAACTGATTTAATGAGTCCATGAATCTCTACCTCAAGTGTGGTGGAATGTCCTCATCTTCCTTTTTTTCCCTCTCAAAAATCAGTATTTTGATCCTAGAAGACAAAACCATAGCCCGAAGGTCCCGAATTACCCATTGTGGCACCGTCCGTATTACACATAATCCAACTTGTAGATGGGAGAATCCATAGAACTTCCATGGTTCTATGAGGTTTGGGAAAATTACCAGGGATTTGGAGCCTTTTCAAGACCAGAAGGTCATTCACCAAGTTGTTACAGCATTCAGAGTGTAGCTTGCTGGCATTTTGAACTGCCTGTAGTCTTCTTAAAATTACAGCGTTGCAGGTGGGGCAGCTTCATCATGCTCCTACCCTTCAAGCAGGGTTTTATACTGACGAGCATTAGGAACCTCTGCATTCACATGGAAGAATCGTTATTTTGGTGGGTTTGTATTATGAACCTATTTACTTTCTAGTTTTCCTATTTTCATACTCTGGGATCGGTATCTTAGTGTTTGCATGCATTATCTTATTAGTGTTTTTATATTTCATCATTTTTTGGTTGGAGATGTGTGTGTATACATTTACTTAGAGAAATTCCTCCTAATTGTGGGATATGCCTACTCGGTTCAAGTTTCAATCCCCTAGAATATCAGAGGCAGGCTTGGGGTAGTCACAACATGAGCCCCTCTCAGATGGGTTGTGATAGAGTGGAATCAAAGTGGTTCGGTTCATTATAAAGAACAAAGAGTCTGTGATATTTGTTTGGGGAAATGATGTTAAGCGTTTTGAGTTCATATTTTAGACCAGGGACTCCAGTATTGGTGTGGTGGCAGAAATATCCATACAAAAATACTTTGAATTCAACTTTTTAAATCGGTACATTGACACACTAGTTTCAGTGAAAATAAATGGTAAATGCATCATATAGGATTTTGTGTTTGTTCTCATGTCCTTATTGGGATATCTCACCTGATATACTCTATTGATTGTGGTATATCTTGATCTATTTCATGATTCCTCCTATAGACAACTAGCCTAGATTCCAATGCATGATCAAGAGAATGATTTACCTAGTGGTTATGCCTTAGTACATGTACCGGTATAGGAGATAGCACCCCTGGGTGGTGTACCAGTGATACCACCACCCAGAGAGCAGTAGTTACTACCAACTCCACCTTTAGAGGATGGGCGATGGATGAGTGCATTGCATGAATTCCAGATGTATAAAGATCCTTGATTTAGGGTGAGATAGACCCCTAGGTAGTTGAGGATTTATTGGAGGCATTTATGCATGCCTTCACCAAGTGAGGATGAATCTCAAACATATGGAAGTACAATCCATGAGTATTCTATAGGTCTCAGTAGGGAGATGGTGGATCTTAGTGATCCAGACGGATAAGGATATGACCCTCACTTGGATAAACTTTTAGCATCACTTCAACGAGGAGTTCTTTTCATTGACATTATAATTTGTATGTATACATGAGCTACTACATCTGCATAAGGGCAGTTAGATAGTAGTAGAGTACTCAGTGGGTTTTACAAATCTTTTTCGCTACTACATGAATATGGTGCGGTACACATTCTTTAGGGCTTGATCCTTAGAGAAGGTTCTAAAATGGGATATCATGGAATCCATGATATACATTATTATTCATTCATATTCTAGGGTACTAGAAAGATCCCTTATAGTAGAGAGTTTTCTAGAAGAGCAAGCACCAATACTAGAAGCTACCACCAGGCACCCAGTAGCCACGTCTTTAGTGGTGGGTTGCCTAAAAAGATGTATGGACCTGAGACTGTCAAGTACTCTAGGAGATGACCCTACGATATGAGATCAATGGTACAAGCCTCCCAAAGAAGAGCGAGTCAGCTGAAAGATAGGTTGTGTTACTCATGAGGCTATCATGGACACATGGCGAGAGATTGTTCGACTCACCATACAAATGTTTAGTAGTCAGTCAAGGGACCACCAAGGAAGAGGAGGAGGTAGAAGAATAGTTCCTTGTAGGGTGGTGAGCATGGAAGAGGAGTAGGATGGGTAGTAGGAAGTGGGTGGGGGTTTGAGGTACTTCCACTACCACCCCCAGGTGGTCCACCACATGCTTAGGGAGTAGGTGCGCATAGATGAGTATAGATACATATGATGGAGGTTTATTACCTCTATGATCTATATATGATTAGAGTTATGATCTGTGTCTTTTTTACCCTAGCTGTTATTTTGATAGAAACAGGTTCCAGTCACCCTTTTCTCACCACAACCTTCGTTCGATACTTGGTGATTCTAATGGAATCGTTGACTCGATCCCTACACTTAGATACTCTTACAGGAGTAGATTCGATGATTACACGCTGGTTCTGATAGTGTTCTCTTACCGAAGGCTATGAGAGTTTCGGTTGCGATCACTTAGTGGCAGTGTTGAGACCTTACGACATCATTCTTGGTATGGAATGATAATCCACAGTTCATGCCCATATTGACTATTTTAGGTGGACAGTACGGTGTGTCCATAGAGATGAAACCAATTTTTCATTTTTTTATGGTGAAAAAGAAACCCAAGATGGTCAGGATGGACTCACATCTAGAAAGTTGAATCCAATCACACACCAATTGGCTAGCATGACCCTCAGTGCAGCGAAGGATACGATTCCTCAGTTTCCTACAGTGGTGAATGAGTACGAGGACATCTTTCCAGAAGTTGTCACTACTGGATAAAAGACCTATACCCACGGTTCAAAACCGTGGGTATATCCCCCAAAACCGTGGGTATAGGCTATACCCCCGGTTTTGGGAACCGTGGGCTGGAATGGCGTCGGTATAGAGGTCTCAGCCTATACCCACGGTTTTGGAGAACCGTGGGTATAGAGGGGTCAAAGTGTGTCACACCGTTGTTCCAGCGTGGCACACAACAGACCCCACGGTTTTTCAAACCGTGGGGTAATTGAATTCAAAAAACTGTGCTGAAAGGGAATCGATCCCGCAACCGCACAACACCCAAATCCCGCGACGCACCGAGTGAAAAACTGATCTAACGCCGCTATTGATATATAATGATAATTTTATTTTAATATGTTAATATAACAGTTATCATCGAAAAGAAAAGACCAGCAGGTTTCGATCCCTTGCCTCCCGTTCGCTGCCTAGTCACAGCGACCAACCGAGGCAACAATCCAATTGTTATATAATTATACTTTTTTATTCTTATATTAATATATCTGCTATAATCATTATATATAACCCGCCATTTTTCGAACCCGCGACCTATGCTGAGACATGTGAGGGACTGACCAACTAACCTAAACATATTATACGATTTAATATTTCGTATATATAAATTTATATTATTTAAGATCGTCTTTTCATCAAAAAAAAAAAATTCCGTCCCGCGGAATTTTTTGTTCCCGTCATAACGCGGGAACTCTATACCCACGGTTTTGAAAAACCGTGGGTATAGGTCTTTGAAAAATATACCACTTATACCCACGGTTTTGAAAAACCGTGGGTATAGGTCTGCCAAACAACACCTATACCCACGGTTTTGCCAAAACCGTGGGTATAGGTCTTCAAAAAATGCCTATACCCACGGTTTTGCCATGAACCGTGGGTATAGGGGACCTATACCCACGGTTCTCCAAAACCGTGGGTAGAGGTCTCGATACTATCCCTATACCCACGGTTTCCCAAACCGTGGGTATAGGGGGGGCCTATACCCACGGTTTTACACAAAACCGTGGGTATAGACCCATTTTCCAGTAGTGTGTTCCAGGATTAACTACCCACAAAGAGGTATACTTCTACATTGATCTATACGCTAGGATGAAAAATATATCTAAATCTATATATTAGATGGATCCCATAGAGCTTCACGAGTTTAGGGTACAATTGGAGGACTTACAGAGGAAGGCCTTTGTGAGACCTAGTGTTTCACATTAGGTAGCCCCCATTTTGTTTTACAAGAAGGAAGACCCGATAATGAAATTATGTATGGAATTTTGGTGCCTGAACCAAGTGACAATGAAGAATATCTATCCACTAATGAGGATTTATGACCTCTTCGATTAGCTAAAGGGAGTGAGGTGATTCTCAATGATAGATCTCAGTTCTGGATATCAGCAGCTTCGTGTATGGGATGAGGATGTACCATGGACAACCTTCCGATGTCTATAAAGATAGTAAAAGTAATTAGTGATGCTATTTGGCATGTATAATTCCCTTGATATTTTCATGGGACTCATGAACATGATCTTCCAACCTTACTTAGACTGATTCATCATAATATTTATTGATGATATCTTGGTGTACTCGGTGTCCGAGGAGGATCATGTGATACACTTGAGGATGGTCCTAGACATCCTCTGGGAGAACCATCTTTATAAAAATTTCTTGAAGTTCTAGTTCTAGATTCGGGATGTCCACTTTCAGTGACATGTTATTTTAGTGGCTAGAGTTTCAGTAGATTTTGTGAATATTGAATCAGTGATTTCTTGGTAGCCACCTAGGAGTGTTTCTGAGGTGTGGAGATTCCTGGGCTTGGATAGGTACTATCCAAGGTTTTTATCCTAATTTTGTAGATTTGAAGCACCCTTTATTTCCTTGATAATGAAGGGAAAACCATTAATTTGGACATACACGTTCTAGTAGAGCTTTTAGGAGATGAGTCATAGATTGAAGAGCTCGCCCATATTGAGATTACTGGAGGATGGGGTTGAGTACATGGTGTTCTGTGACGCATCATGAATCGGGCTTGATTGTGTCCCAATGCAGGGGAAATAGGTGATTTCCTATGGTTCACTTCATTTGAGGAAGCTTGATCAGAACTATGTGACCCATGATCTTGAGCTAGCAGCAGTAGTCATTGCATTGAAGATGTGGCGACACTACCTAATGGGTGAGTAGTTTACCATCTATTCTAACCACAATATTCTAAAGTATATCATAACTCATAAGGATATGAAATTGATATAGAGACACTGACATGAGCTTCTACAGGACTACGAATTTGGGATTGTCTATACTCTTGGGAAGGGGAACGTTGTGGAAGACAATCTCAACCGGACATGTAGATTGTGGTTACTTAGTGAGGCGTTAGAAAAGTTGGCCGCATTAATGACATCCTTTGTGGATGGATATGGATCATATTACCTCCAAATGATGATTTTCAGCCATCCACTCTTACATCGAGTTAGGGAGGCATAGATCGGAGACACCGACTGTGATATTTTACTTTCTCAATTTTTCATAGGGCATTCGCCAAATGGATATTAGAAAGGTGGGGCGCACGTCAGTCTCTTTAGAGGGTGCACATTAGTGCCAGTTATGTTTTGAGAGGAGTAATTGAGGGAGTTCAATAATTATCCTTTATAAGTACATCTAAGAGTGGAAAAGATGTATTCAGACCATTGACGTCAGTTTTGGTGGCTGGGGATGGAAGAGGTGGTAACAGAGTTTCTTTCTCATTGCCTAAATTACCATCTAGTGAAGGTTGTGAAACAGGTTCTAGTGGGATTGAACCAACCACATGAGGTGAAAGAGTGGAAGTGGGATAGGATATCTATGTAATGTTTGATGGGTTTATCATGCATGTCTTGGGGGAATGTTACCATTTGGGTGATCATTGACTGACTGACCAAGTCGTACCTCTTCCTACTAACGTGTAAGAAAATTTTAGTAGAGATCTTGGTATTCCTCTATATACAAAAGATAGTTAGAGTTCACGGAGTACAATCTATGAACATTTTAGACTGTGAAGCTCATTTCCCATCATGACTATGGAAGGGGTTTCATGAGGATTTTTGGACACATTTTCACTTGATCATGGCATTTCATCCTGAGACAGATGGCCAGACACAGAGGACCATCTAGGTTCTAAAGGACATGCTACGTGATTGCATCCGAGACTTTGGATGAAGTTGGGAGGACTACCTACCTTTGGATTTAGGAACTTGTGCATTCACTTGGCAGACTCATTCATTTGATGGGATTGTATTCTAATTCTATTTAATTTCCAGTTTTCTTAATATTGTACTTTATGATTGGTATCTTAGTCTATACAAGAAATTTCTACTTATTGTTTTTACATTTCATCATTTTGGGTTTGGATATGTGTATGTTTGTAAATGTACTTTGTAAAATACCTATCATTTGTGGGATATTCCAATTCGTTGGTAGTTGCTAGCTCATGGCCTATCAGAGGTGATCTTGGGGTAGTTACGACACGAGCCCCTCTGGGACAGGTCATGAAAAATATCATGTATAAACATTAAAACCATCATAATATCCATCTCTAAAATATGGTGATGGAAAATTAATTATATTTCTATATGGAGGTGGTTGTCCACTGGCACGCGCGTCGCAACGCGTGCAAATTTGCAATATTTATTTACCTACTAACTACTGTAGAAGTGGCGAGCAGGGTCGAACCACAGAGAGAATGTGAGTAGACACTAGAAATGTCCTTTTGGAGGAATGTTCAGGCGGATGGGCTTTAATTGTGTGATTAACAACTAAGTTCTAAAAACTAAATGACTATTTTAAAAATGACTAATTAAATTAACTAAAACTATCTAAGTGAACTTAGCTATGAAAGAAACTGGCAGAGATGGAAGTGTCAGAGTCGTGATGTCCGTTCAAGTGCATGCAATGTCAATTATTTAATTCCCACATTTGAATATTTATTTATTCAATTATCACCGATTCCAAATTTAATCAAAATACTATCTGGTCTCGTTCTCTGATGTTAGACAATATTTTAATGTTTACACAAATTATCCGTCATTTCGTTCTCTGTCCTGACGAATAATTTGTGCGTCATTAAAGCACTGAATCACTTGGTGAAATACAACGACCCGTTTCTCACAAAGTCGAAGTATCTACCTGCGTTGGGTTCGCTCACATGAGATTACTTATTAGGTATCACTCATGCAAGTTTGAAGGAGAGCGCACACAAAATATTAATTTTTCAATTAATATATTTATTTATTCAAAATTCGATTGCGCGCTTAATCGAATTCCGGATAAATAAATTCTCGGATGAACTCCCGTTCGTGATTACTTATTAGGTATCACACGAACGGGCACCAAAGCATGTGTGCAGGACCCAAATGATAATTAATTTAAACGCAGATACAATTAATTAAATAAACATCCTAATGAAATTAATTCAAAAGGCAATCAAAAGTAAGAATAAATTAAAGACGTGCATTCACCATCACATTTATCACAACTCCAACACAAAGAAAGTTAGCCTGCCATCACGACGACAAAGCAGCACATAAAATAATAAACAGAAATCACCGTGCTCATGTCGTCGTAATTGTCTTGGTCACCACGAGATGCCGTCAACGATCGCAAAACAATAACCATCGCTCCGCTCCCTGCAGTCGCTGACGCCGTACCCGAATCAAACCACCGCGTCGCTGAAAAATATGTTTTGATCTGCTTGCTCTCAGTGTGCGACGTGAATCTTCGGAAGCCAAGCGAACGTTCCAATCCTCCGCTGCGTCGATGATGTGTTCGAACCTCCGCTGCGCTCTTAATGATGGTTTCGCCGCTGTGGGTGGCGTACCTGCTGCACTTGAAGTGGATGAGAGTGGCGGCAGGGGAAATAAGTGGGCGCGGCCGCGGGTTGGAGATGAGGGCGGCGGGAGAAGTGAGGCAGGGGGAGTGCGGATGGCGAGGTCGTCGCGGCAGGGGATTGGGGAGAGGTGGCGAGGTGGGATGCGGAGGGGGATAGGAGGGGAGGCGCCACAGATCCAGGGGGAGATGAGGGTGGCGGTCCCCGGGAGGCCGACGGCGAGGGAGATGGGATAAAAATAGGGGGAGGTCGTGGGGAGATGGCTGGGGAGAAAATGGAGGGCTACGGGTGGGATAATTGGAGAGAGGGAGGCGGGTAAATAGGGAGGGGCGTGAGATGAGGGGAGAGGTTGAGAAAAAAAAGAAAGAAATGGTCAAAGGGAGGTGGGGTGGCGTGGAGGGATAAGGAAAAAAAAACAAAAAGGAATGTTAAAGTTTAAATTAAATAAAACTAATTATCTAACTAAGTTAAAAAATGATAAATAATAATAAATTAATGCAATGTAATTAAATATAATAATAAACTAATAACAAATACTATTTTATTAATTCAACCAAATAATGAAATAAAAAAATACAAATTAAAATATACATACTAATAAAAATTAATAAAATAAACTAAACTAAAATTAGAGAAACTAATTATAATAATATAGTGTTAAATATATAATATATAAAATTAATACAACTAATAAAAATACTAAATTACTAATATAAGTATATAAATTAACTAAAAATTATCAAAATGTTTAAACTAATACAAAACTACAAAAATAAACTAAAAATATAGAAAATCGTTAAACTAATTAATTAAAACTATGTTAGAAAATTATAAAAATACATGCGAAATCCATGTACATCAAATCCCCCACACTTAAACTTTTGCACTCCTGGGAAAAACAATCAGAAAGAAAAAAACAAGTGGACCCATAGACAAATCCAAAACATCAAAATTACATGTTCAAAATTTTCCAATCTCTTTCCTCATAATATATCATGCTTCATTTAAAACTTTAGTTTCAAAAACAATTTTTCTTTCACTTGCATTTTTTTAAAACAAGTATGTGCACTCATCAATCATGTGACCTACCTTGCCATTACACTCATCGCTCGAAAAGATTTGATCAAAGTTTTTCTCAGTTCTCATGCACATGCATGCTTACCGTAGGCTTGCCATGAATTTCACATCTCCACTAGTGGAAATCAAAAGAATGTACCAATCTCAAGGACTTTACATGAGGTTCAAATGTTTTTGAAGCTGTGGGACGGTGGGTTAAAAAAAATATTGACATCTTTTTGGTAAAAAGGAGGGTTGAATCTTGAAATAAATGCATGATAAGTCAATCTAAATGTCTCCCTAAAACTCTCTCTCCCCCACACTTAAAACACTGCTTGTCCCCAAGCATTTGATAATCCAATGTTTCGCTCTTTTTTTTTTTTACACAACTCACTCAAATAAGATGGGTAGAAAAAAAAAGTGAGTATCAGTTCCAAAACCCCATGAAATAAATGTCAGACAATAATCCCAAAGAAAGGTACACAAGTAGCGTATATGCTGTAACATCTCAATGAAGGTAGGTCATATAGAAAACTCTCTAGTTCCTGGAGTAATGGATCATCACTTTAATAGGTATCCCCAAAGTCGAGGGTTACCGCGTAATGACCACCAATGTACTCATTGTTGGAACTGAAAAGGATTCTATATTCCTATATCAAAATAATATGAAATGAATGTCGCTACTGTGAAAAAGAACTCAATGATCAGGATGGAATAATGTCAATCCATGTACATCAAATGACTCACTGTCCCTCGAAGAACCCTTTCCATGAGTAAGTCTCTCTCCCCCACACTTAGATTGTAATCATCATGCAAAAATCCAAGAAATTGGTAGGGAAGGGTATCGGCTTGGGCTCATCCTAAAAGGCTCCTGCATGGCTTCTAAGGGCTATACGAAGGAGAAAATGTTTGGGTGGCTCAGTGGGTCAACGGGGATAAAATATCAAACAAATGCCTCGATCATTTTAGTACAACTTTCAAAAATTCCTATCGCTTTGATGGAAAAACATGGCAAGTTCTAGAAGACAAAACATGGTTGAGATTCCCTCAAGAAATAAGAGAAATAAGAGATGATTGTAAAATAGCTCAGAGTCCTCACGGGTATGGAAATATAATTTTGGACAACACAGATGATCATGAATGCGAATAAGTGTAAAAAAAAATACAAGTTTTTGAAAAACATTTTCGAAGCATGAAATAATATCAGCAATCATCCAAGTCATGAGAGAAAGGATCAGATAATTCCAAAACAAGAATCAGGTGCTCAAACTGCCTAGGGACACAAGTGGTATGTTCCTGACTGTGTTGTTACAAGAATACAATAGCTTTTATGTGGGTTCATCAATGACAGGAATGTTAGTTTTTTATTTTTTTATTTTTCAAATTATTATTTTTTTTACGTGGTGTTGTTGGAAGCATAAAATATGACAAAAATAAAACACTTCCCTGTGTAAGTGCAGATTGACACGGAGAGGTTGTTTGTATCCGATGAAGCTCCAGAAATGGTATACCTGTAAAACCTACACATTGAAAACACGTACTCACATCATATCAAAGCAGTCACACCATAATCAAAATCATGTGGATGATAAAAATATTTATGATGAATTTAAATCCACTGCAGTTTCAGGAGATAAGAGATTGTGGTAAATGCATGCCTTTTTATTTTAAAATAAAACTAAATGAAATGAAATTAAATGCAGTGAAAAGAAAACAAACAAATGATGGGTTGCCTCCCATTGAGAGCTAAGTTTACTTCGTCTTCAGCCAGACGTTGTTGAAACTCCACCAGGATCGAATGGAAATGTAAACCATGCATCTGCTTCTTTTTCAGTAGGAGCGCGGAATCCATTCGTTGAAGATGAGTTTATCCTGCAAGCTGCACAAAATCTCAACGGAATCTTGTTAGAATAATGGATGTGTGGAATGAAATGAAAATATGCCAACCCACAAGGGAATGAATATACCTCACCTGAAGAAAGACTCATCGAATTGTTGAATTTTGGGAAAAGGTTGTCAATGGAAAGATCAAGAAGATTACCTCCTTGAACATACACAGGTGAAAAAGTGCCATTACTAGAATCCTTCAGTGGTTCGCTTATATCCATCACATTCTTGAATGCAGTATCTGGGTTGATGATGTATCCCAATTCGTTTTCACACCCAACTACTAGCATAGAAAAATCCACTGGTTTCCAACTCAATTCATGCTTGATGGTTTCATTGATTGTGCCAAGGTCAAAAATATTGTTAGCATATGTGGGTATTTCAAGTGAAGTGTTTTTAACCTCGACGCATGGAGCAAGTGGCGCAGGATCAATTGGAACAGATGACTCCATTGTGTCAAGAATGACATCTTTTTCAAAATTTTCTTCTATACCACCCTCATCATATTTCTCTGTCGGTACATGTTCCACCACGAACTCAGGATCCTCCAAGCAGTCCCATTCTTCCATTGTTTCTAGAAAATTATGAGTGTTCTCTTCCACCAATGCTGATTGATTCTTCGACTCCAGAAATGTTTCAGATGTCTCCATTTTAGAAAAAGTTTCGGACTCACAAAGATTTTCATAAAGAGGTGATTCGATGTCATTTGAAGTGATGTCCTCTTGAGTGTGGCAATCCAATGTCTCTTGGTTCAATTCTAAATCTATCATGGTAAAGAATGATCCTAGTTCAATGTCCTCTTCATCCTCAAAAGGTGCAATTTGATAGACATTGAATGTGTCTTTTTTTACTTTGGGATGACTAGGTTGTGAATTCACAGAAGGACATGAAATCACATTTTCTGAGGGACCATTATGTTCAACAGGGCGGAAGACCAACCTCTCATATTCTTGAAATGTGATTAGATTGGAAGAATTATTTTGTGATGGAGGGGAGTCATCAATTGTATGATAAGAAGGCAGATCAATCCCATTATCAGACTCGGGAAATAGATGTTGTTCAAATGGAACCTCTATTGCACTCTCCTCAAAAGAATTGTTTTGAATTAGATCATCAAGGGGTAATGAAGCAGCTAGTTCAGAAATATGATTCATTTGATTTATTAAATTATTCAATTGATTTTCTAGATCTTTTGTTGAGGAAAGCAACTTTGCATTTCATTCATCTTGAAGTTCAAACCTCCGATTGGTCTCAGTGATAGCACAGTGCAACATGTGTTCAATTATTGAATCATTTGTTTGACATGAATTGTCAAGTTCTAAATTTTCAGGAATGCATTGACTTTGAAAATGATTAACAGATGTATAAGGACTTGTTTCATAACATGGTGAAATGTTCTCATATGGATCATAGCATGGACTTGAATAAAGATCATTGAAATAAACGGGATTACCTGGATAGATCATGTGCGGTGAATCGTTATACGTCATACCTTGAGTCGGGGCTGCATAGGGCGGATACTGGTTGTAATTGTGTGGTGCGGCCCACGTCATTCCGAGCTTCTGGGTGTCTTGAAAATTCCTGCAATGAAAAATTCCCAGAGTAGTAAACTGTTGTTTTTTTTGTTGGTTTTTTTTTTAATAATTTTTTTTTTAATTTTTGAACTAAATTACTCTTTTAAAGGAACTCCTAATGCTACTATTCTCCCCGGCAACGGCGCCAAAAATTTGGCACGCGCGTCGCAACGCATGAAAATTTTCAATATTTATTTACCTACTAACTACTGTAGAAGTGGCGAGCAGGGTCGAACCACAGAGAGAATGTGAGTAGACACTAGAAATGTCCTTTTGGAGGAATGTTCAGGCGGATGGGCTTTAATTGTGTGATTAACAACTAAGTTCTAAAAACTAAATGACTATTTTAAAAATGACTAATTAAATTAACTAAAACTATCTAAGTGAACTTAGCTATGAAAGAAACTGGCAGAGATGGAAGTGTCAGAGTCGTGATGTCCGTTCAAGTGCATGCAATGTCAATTATTTAATTCCCACATTTGAATATTTATTTATTCAATTATCACCGATTCCAAATTTAATCAAAATACTATCTGGTCTCGTTCTCTGATGTTAGACAATATTTTAATGTTTACACAAATTATCCGTCATTTCGTTCTCTGTCCTGACGAATAATTTGTGCGTCATTAAAGCACTGAATCACTTGGTGAAATACAACGACCCGTTTCTCACAAAGTCGAAGTATCTACCTGCGTTGGGTTCGCTCACATGAGATTACTTATTAGGTATCACTCATGCAAGTTTGAAGGAGAGTGCACACAAAATATTAATTTTTCAATTAATATATTTATTTATTCAAAATTCGATTGCGCGCTTAATCGAATTCCGGATAAATAAATTCTCGGATGAACTCCCGTTCGTGATTACTTATTAGGTATCACACGAACGGGCACCAAAGCATGTGTGCAGGACCCAAATGATAATTAATTTAAACGCAGATACAATTAATTAAATAAACATCCTAATGAAATTAATTCCAAAGGCAATCAAAAGTAAGAATAAATTAAAGACATGCATTCACCATCACATTTATCACAACTCCGACGAAAAGAAAGTTAGCCTGCCATCACGACGACAAAGCAGCACATAAAATAATAAACCGAAATCACCGTGCTCATGTCGTCGTAATTGTCTTGGTCACCACGAGATGCCGTCAACGATCGCAAAACAATAACCATCGCTCCGCTCCGTGCAGTCGCTGACGCCGTACCCGAATCAAACCACCGCGTCGCTGAAAAATATGTTTTGATCTGCTTGCTCTCAGTGTGCGACGTGAATCTTCAGAAGCCAAGCGAACGTTCCAATCCTCCGCTGCGTCGATGATGTGTTCAAACCTCCGCTGCGCTCTTGATGATGGTTTCGCCGCTGTGGGTGGCGTACCTGCTGCACTTGAAGTGGATGAGAGTGGCGGCAGGGGAAATAAGTGGGCGCGGCCGCGGGTTGGAGATGAGGGCGGCGGGAGAAGTGAGGCAGGGGGAGTGCGGATGGCGAGGTCGTCGCGGCAGGGGATTGGGGAGAGGCGGCGAGGTGGGATGCGGAGGGGGATAGGAGGGGAGGCGCCGCGGATCCAGGGGGAGATGAGGGTGGCGGTCCCCGGGAGGCCGGCGGCGAGGTAGATGGGATAAAAATAGGGGGAGGTCGTGGGGAGATGGCTGGGGAGAAAATGGAGGGCTACGGGTGGGATAATTGGAGAGAGGGAGGCGGGTAAATAGGGAGGGGCGTGAGATGAGGGGAGAGGTTGAGAAAAAAAAGAAAGAAATGGTCAAAGGGAGGTGGGGTGGCGTGGAGGGATAAGGAAAAAAACAAAAAGGAATGTTAAAGTTTAAATTAAATAAAACTAATTATCTAACTAAGTTAAAAAATGATAAATAATAATAAATTAATGCAATGTAATTAAATATAATAATAAACTAATAACAAATACTATTTTATTAATTCAACCAAATAATGAAATAAAAAAATACAAATTAAAATATACATACTAATAAAAATTAATAAAATAAACTAAACTAAAATTAGAGAAACTAATAATAATAATATAGTGTTAAATATATAATATATAAAATTAATACAACTAATAAAAATACTAAATTACTAATATAAGTATATAAATTAACTAAAAATTATCAAAATGTTTAAACTAATACAAAACTACAAAAATAAACTAAAAATATAGAAAATCATTATACTAATTAATTAAAACTATGTTAGAAAATTATAAAAATACATGCGAAATCCATGTACATCATCCACACATACTCATGAGTGA
The DNA here is from genome assembly GCA_963277665.1 of Viscum album. Classification (NCBI taxonomy): domain Eukaryota; kingdom Viridiplantae; phylum Streptophyta; class Magnoliopsida; order Santalales; family Viscaceae; genus Viscum; species Viscum album. The sequence continues at coordinate 1,579,154,394 of OY728128.1, read as the reverse complement.
TACTTTCACATTCCATTGTATAAAAAAGAGGTTAAATAGTGATGGTTCCATTTAGTCCTAATTGAAACATGTGATATATCCAAGAGGTGGGTGAATTTTCATTTTCAAATAAATTAAATAATTTATTGTTATTATATTATAGTTATAAAATTCAGTTAATGAAGTGGAAAATAAAAATAAATGGACATATTTATTTTTACAGTGGTTCAGATCTAAATGATCATAGTCCTCTCTTCACCCCTCTCATTATATAAGAGATATGGTACCTACTATATTTACCATAATAGAATCTTATATTGACTTTTTCCCACCTAAAGTCATAATCCAATAACAAATACTCATTCCCCATGGAATCATAAACCCAAATAGACCTTCCTTTTTCTACTTCGAGGAAGAACCCAAATAGTCTAACTTTTTTCCACCTAGAGGTAGAAACCAATGCCTCAATATGTTTAGGAGTAAAAACCCAAAATAATTTAGTTTAATGGGTACTATAACTCTTATCAATTAAACAGATAGATAAAATAGAAATAAGTAAATTAATAGAACCAAATGAATGATTTAATATCTGAGAGTTGAGGCAGTAAGGATCTCTTCAATGAAAAATGATCAAATGATTGTAGTTTAGATGAGAGTATTATTTCTGAACCAAAGTATATTTCACTTGTAAAATTTACATAATATCCTAAAAATTATATAACTCTATCTACTATACTTGTTATTTCAACTCTATTTTTATAGAGTTTCTTTTTGTACAACAACTTTAAAATTTGAATCCATTTCAATAAATCTTTCCCAATGATGCAAGTGATATCTCTATTCAATGTGCACGAAAAACAATTCCACATGGGTTTCTTAGATAATAAATAAAATTAAAAACATGATTTAATGTGATGAAGATTTGTAGTAATTAAAATAATACAAAAAATAATTAAAGTAAATATTTATGTCCCTTAGTGATATCCCATAAATTATGTGAGATAAACTGGTCAAATTCAAACCCCATTTAATTTTGAATTTCTTTTTTCCCAAAAAACCACTATAAAACATTAACGCACACGATAAGAATTTAATCCTAAATAAAATTATTCAAAATAAAATTCATTATTATTAACATAATTAATAAATATTTATTGAATAATCAAATAAATATAAACATGTGAAACAAACATTATGTAATTTGAAATATAAAAGTATAAATAATATAGATAAATTTATGAGATAAATATAAAAAAGGAATTAATTTACCATATATATGTCATTAGGTAAGTTCAATTATTTTCCAAATTTTAACTTATGGTCACTTCATTTTTTGAATTTTGTTCACTTTTTTTTCTTATGGTCACTTCATTTTTGGTCATATGGTCATTCAATTGTTTTTTCATGCATGCACTTATTTTTTTTCTTATGGTCAATTTTTGAGTTCATGTGGTCACTTCATTTTTAATTAAGTGGTAACTTAATTTTTTTCAGGCTGTAAGTTAATTTTTTTCATACAGTCACTTATATAATTTTTTAAATTTTCCCTAATGGAGAATTTACTCATAATCACTAACAAACTATATCAAATTTTCATTCACTACTTCTTCAATCAAGGTCACTCCCAACGAATTTCAAATTTTCACTCACAGTTACCTCACTCTGGGTTAGTTCATGATTTTACCAAAATATGTAAAAACTCAAAGTAGACAAATATTATAGTGTGTTATAAATTAAAAATATTAAAATTATAAAATATAATTACAAATTGGATGAAGGTTCTGATTCAACATTCCCCCTATTTTTTTATAATTAAAAAAAATAAAATTTTGTACAAAAATTTCTCCCCCATTTCAAATTGATCAAAAAGATTTATGGTTTGAAGATTATTCTCCTAAGTGAAATAGTTATTACTGGAGATGAAATTTAAATTTATAATGTTAAAATATAACAAATAAACCCTTAATTATTAATTGGATATAAACTTACCCAAGAGGTCACATTAAAAACATAACTAGGATTCCCATTTATTTAGACTTTTTAAAATAGTATTCGTATATATAAAAATTTACTAGTGTATAATAGTATAAATTATTTTCGAAATATATGTTAAAATCCCTGAGAATCCATTAAAACATTTCAATAATTTCACTAAATGATTTAATGGTTTTCAATGAATAAAATTGTAACCAAATATTTAAGTACATTCCAATAAGATAATAGAATAAATAAATTTCAATATACACCCTTGAAAAATGGAATAAAATTAATGTTTTAGCTCAAAATATAAATCGAACCACCGTAAATGTATTCTGTATGACTAAATTTCCATCATTCCAAGTTTGAATTTAATTTTATCAAAAATATCTAAATTCAGGGGTTTAGTAAATATTTAAACTAACCATTTTTATGATGAAATAAATTCTAGATTTATATAAACTTTATGAAAATTATCATAAAGAAAATAATATTTAACATCTATGTGATTAGTCTTATAATTTTGTTAGGTATTTCTAGAAATAAAAATAGTATAATTATTTTCATCGAATATTGGAATATTATGACAATAAAAACCAAAATCAGAAAGTGTTTTCTTAATCTGTAAAGATTTAGCACAAAAAGATGCAAAAACTATATAATATAATTGAGTAGCTGAAAGGAAAAAATATATATTTTTCTATAAAGACCAAGAAACTAAATATTTTCCATGTAAATGAAACATATCTGACCTACTTTTTCTATTGATATTACGTCCTATAAAATTAAAATCAGAAAAACTTTTCAAATCAATGTTATTTCTAGAAGGATTAAGTAAACAAAAATTCAAAAAAAACATATCTAATAATCATTTTAATAGATTTAATGTGACTTTACATATTATCACTTTGAAATATAGCTAACATGATAGACGAAAACATCAATTTAGGACTTAAAGCAGTTATGTATAATAAACTTAATAATCATGCCTCTATTGGTTTTATAATCAAGGGATTATCCAGATTTATTTAAATCTAATTTTTAAGTAATAATCATGGGAGTATTTTCACTTTTAAAAGAGTCTATAACAATTATTTTAACCGGATATTTATCAAACATTATTTTATTTAAAAAAACAATTAGATATTTTAAATACTTTCAAACTAAGGAATAATTTAAATTCCCCCACCATACTCATATAAAATTTAGAAGTCATCAATTTTGAAAATTTATTTCAAATATTTTCACATGAATATTCAAAAATAAATATCATTAATATAAATTTTAACAATTGATATATCATCTAAAAGTTTCTAAATGAATAAATTAGGATCAAATTTTTCCAAATAATATTTTTTTCAAAAGTAAACTAGTTATCCTTTCCTTCTAAGATTGACGACCTTATTTCATACCATATAAAGCATTATATAGTTTAAAAACATGATCATAATGATTTTTTTTCAAAATATGAGGTTGTGTTACATATAATTATTTTAAAATATAACCATTTATAAAATATATTTTTACATTAATTTGAAATAACTTCAATTAATGAAACATTGTATAATTTAATAATATCTTAATTGCTTCTAATATTACAATAGTTTCAAATTATTTTTGAAAATTAATACCCTATCATAAAAATATCCTTAAGAAACTAGTATATATTTACTTTTAGCTGTATTTCAATTTTGATCATGTTTTTGCAAAAGAGACATTTGGTTCCAATAATATTAGAATCAATTGGTAGAATAACTACATTCCACAAACTATTCATATTTAACTATTTTAATTTATTTTTCCTAGATAAGATCTAATTTGAATCATATAAAGACTCAAAAATACTTTTAGGTAATAAATAAGAAATGAAATCATTATAGGCACAAATATTCATAACATATTTCAAGTTTGAACATTTCATTTAAAAGCAACAATAACATTTTTTATAGGATGATCTCAATGAGTTTCATAATATTTTTCATGAATATGCTATAATTGAGATTAAATGTCCCCCCTTGATATATGCATATTTATCTTTATGATCTTATTATTTAATATTAGATTCCCTAAATTTATCCTCATGTTTATCAATATCATAATCTATTTTATTCAAATTATTTTCTTCAGACTTAACATGAATTTGTTCTTCAACAATCATGGTTCTTTTATTGTATACTCTATATGACTTACTATTATTTTAATATCTTAAGAAAATACCTTCATATTATTTTTCATCAAATTTATCCATATTATTCAGAATAAAAACATTATATCCAATGCCTCTAAAGTATCCATTTTTTATTTTTCACCCTTTCCAAATCTCATAAGTCATCTCTTTCATCAAGGATTTTAAAATAATCCTATAAGTAACATAAAAGTTTGTATTCAAATCCTCATTCTAAAAACATTTATGTAGATTAAGGTTTTCTAACATTGTCCTAGAAAATTATGAATGTTTTCTATTCTTCCATTCAACTATAGAATTTTGTTGTAGTGTATTTGGGGCTGAAAAAATTGTGAAAATACCAATTTTCTTCAAAAACTAAAAAAATTAAAAATTATAGAATTCCCCACCATGATAACTTCTAATTAATTTAATGAAGATTCATTCCTCATTTTGAACCAATTTCTAAAAAATTAATAAATATAGATAACTTTTTAGATTTAAGTGTTAGAAAATATACCCAAGCATATCTAGTAAAGGATATATTAAAGATAAAGATATGGAAATAAAATCCATGTATATCCAAGAGTTAGTAGAAATTTCAAGGAACAATAATTTACATAATGAACTTTTATATGATATCAAAAACATGTAGCAGTAAATGTAATTCCATTGGTAATTTTAATAAATTTAGTCTTATAAATTTTAGGAATATTATTTTCATAACCTAGACTGTATCTATTTTTGTTCATTTTATTAATAGTCATAATTTTTTCAAAGTTTTCTTTATGTGAAAAAAATGGACATATTCAAATTTAATCTTTCAAATTTATTTTCAATCTATTTATTATCTTTAAGAACACTGAAAAATCCCCGATTTTATCTTTATGACCCTTTGACATGAAATCAAATTCTCTTTTTAAATTTTCAATTTCCATAATATGATTATTTATTTTTTGTTGTGTAATTTCCATATCTAAATGTTCAAAATTTTATATTCCCAAACATAATTCCTCAAATTTTAATTTTCCGTAAGAAAAAACATATGTAGGATCATAAGGTTATTCTATATAATAGTGATATTTTAAACATTATGGTCAATTATATAAACTTCTTTAATAAATTCCGCAAAAAAAGGGTTTTTAGAATCAAATTTTGAATGTGATTAATAATTGGAATAATTTACTTGATTTGATGAATCCATTAAGGAAACGTTTTACCCAACCATTTATATAAAAAAATCGATGGTAGAAAATGAATCCTTAGAACAAATCTATATTGACACAATTTCTTTTTTTACTTATACTACTTCCTTTTATTTTTTCCTTCATTAATCTTGGGAAATTGATCTTAATGTGTCCCATTTTTCTACACTCCTAGAAAATTACATCATGGCAATCATTACAATTAAAATCACCTTTCTTCTTCCCCTAGTAATCATATATAGGATAATCATTTTGGGATTTCCTTGAGTATCTTCTATTCCTCATATATCCACCTTTTGTAATATGTTATGTGTCATTCATGCCATTATTATATAACTCAGAATCAAAAGTATTAGTAGAAACATTTAAATTAAAATAAATTACATTATTATTTTAATTATATTATTCAATAATATGTATAATCTTTAAATAATATTGTAATAGTGATCCAGTAGTCTCATCAATTGTTTATTGTCGGAATTTCATTCTTTAATTTATAAAATTTTTTTTAGCATGACACTTATTAGGATCTTCTGTAAGTACTCATTCAATAAAAAATTATTTTCAAGAGTCTCTCAGAAAGAAATAATACTATTTAAAATACTAGTAAATCTATAGAAAATTTTATAAATAGTTTCTTCTTCACCCATTTAAATTCTATATATTCATCTCTTAACATGAAACAATTAGTTCTAATAAGCTTATTCAATCCAAGATGTGTAACTTGAATTATTTAATAGATTTCATGAGAAGTTTTATATAAAGTTACATTCCTATAAACATTTCTTTGTATTATAAAATATAAAATATCCATCACCTTGTAATTCAACACATAATTTACCAAATCATTACCAACTAGTGATTCAGGTTGACATTCTAATAGCTTGTAGGGTTTAACCATGATTATCCAATGATCAACGATAGGTTTCATTAAGAATTATTCCATATGATATTTCCAATATTTATAGACCATTCTACATAAATGTGGTGGTTTTTTGGTATCTATCCATCATTTTAACTTGATCTGTCTATCATAAAATTACCATCTCCCTATGATTGTTATGTTGGTAATTTTTTTGAAAAAAATAAAAACTATATATATGTATATATCATGGTTGGTGCTAATATTTGATACCAATTGTTGTTCCTAATAGGAAGATGTTAAATATACAATATGGGGGTGAATTAAAAATTTTAAATAAATTAAAAAATTTATGGTTTTAATATTAGAGTTATAAAATTCAATTATTACAGAATTAAATAAAAATAAATGGATAAAGAAATATTTATAGTGGTTCATATTTAAATTTTTCTAGGCCACTCCTCACCCCTCTCACAAAATGTGAAATATAGAACCCTATATATCTACTGTAATCGAATTTTAAAATGAAATTTTCTCTAATAGAGTCACAATACATTTAAAGATCCCTTCCCTCGAGAGGATCAAACCAAAATAGACCAACCTTTTTCTACCTGGAGGAATGACCCAAATAGTCTTATTTTTTCCAACCTGGAGCAATGACCCAATGACTAACTTTTAAAGGTGATTCATAAACTATAATAAAATATTTTAATGGGTGATATAACCCTTTAAAATTATGAAAAATAAATTATAAGTAAGTAAATCATTAAAACTAGATTAATGCTTTATAGTCTGAGAGTTGAGGCTCTAAAGAGATCTTTAGAAACAAAGGGTCAATTGATTGTAGTTTGAATGAGTATAGTATTTTGTCTCCAAATTATTTTAAACATTAATAAGTTAAATAATATTCTCAAACATTAATATCTATATTCAATACACATATTCGATTAACTTTAGGTTTAAAGTGTTTCTTTTTCTTACACCACTTTGAAATTTAAAATATGTTACAATTTATCTTTCCAAATGAGTTAAGTGAAATATTTTCTTAATGCACATGAAAAAAATACCAACATGTGTTAGTTAAATAATATGTAAAATTAAAGACAATAGGTATAGTGATAAAATGTTAGAATAATTAATTCTGTACCAATAAATAGTTATAATCATCATTAATGTTCTATGGAGAATCTTATTAAGTACGTGACAAAAACTATTCAAATTCCAACAACATGTAATTTGGAACACAATTTTTCCCAAGAAACCAACATTACACTTCCAACCACATATTAATCAATTAATCCATCTTAAAATTAATCCAAATAAAATTCCTTATTATTAACATAATAAATAATTATTTATGGAATAATTAAATTAGCTTAAACATGTAAAACAAACTTGTAGTAATTCCAAATATAAAAGAATAATTAAAAAAAGATCATGCTCTGAGATAAAATTCAAAAAATGAATTTATTGAATTTATGTAGGTCATAAATTAGGTTTAACACTTTTCCAAATTTCAACTTTCGATCACTTCATTTTTATCTGGTGTTCACTTTATTTTTTTTGTATGATCACTTCATTTTTTCACGCAGTCACACCATTTTTGTTCATGCAATCACTTCATTTTTTTTTCATGCGGTCACTTAATTTTCATTATTTTTATCAATTAATTTTTTTAGTCTATCACTTTATTTTTTTTAGTGTAGTCACTTCATTTCTGTTCAAGCGCTCACTTCTAGAATTTGCCAAATTTTCACTTATAACCACTTAACTCAAGGTCACTACCAAAATTTATCAAATTTTCACTAACAAAAAAATTCACTCAAGGTAACTTCAAATATTTGTAAAATTTTCACTCATAAACACTTAAATCAATGTATATTTATGATTTAACTAGAATATGTAAAAACATGAAGTAGATAAATCCTATAGTATTTGTGAAACTATAACTATTAAATTATTAAAAATACTACTAAATTGTTTCCAAATCCAATTAAATAGTTATATAATCATAACATGTTTTAGTATATTTAGTATGATATAGTTAGTTTTTTTACTATTACCAAAAAATTTGATATGGTAGAAGAATAAATTAATTTATATAGCTCAGGTAAGATGATTACCTCTTCTACCATAAGATTCCTTTATATCTTATCTTAAGAAACCCTTTATTGGTATTTCAAGTAAAAAATTATTCAAATTATTTTTTACGGAATGTTATAATAGAATTGGGTTGGGGATGGTCAATATATATGAATCTAGGAGCTATAATGAAAATATAGAACTTGTGTCATTTTATAAGGGAGTGAAAAGACACAATTAGAATAATAAAAATGATTAAAATATAATAAATCATTCTCATGTAAAATAATTCCAAATGGATATATATTAATATAATAAGAGGAAAAGGTATAAAAATCATCATTTGATGAGATTTAGATTTGTTTTGGTGTAATTTTAAACCTTATCTATCGGTTTAACCCCTTCATGAATCAATTTTATCTTTAACTGCGATAACGATTTTTTCAATTTTAATGTTTTAAAATTTTGATTATAAGTAAAAAATTAACTCATAAATGGAAATGGAGTGACATTATAGACCACATATAATCATTTTTATCACCTTTAAATATTTTTATGTTTTTTAAATAATTTTCAAAAATATTATTTTCCCTAAAATATCATTAATGGTATTTTAAACTATTTTTTTACTTTGAATTTAAATTTATCAAGATAGCTTTGGAATTCAAAAATAAACCTTTAATACATACCTAAAATTTTATGTTTAGCTTAAAAATCTTGGAAAAAATGACACAATATGTATTAATTTAAATATTTTTAAAAACATATATTTTATTTTTCTATTAATTGAATGAATATTGTGTTAGTGTTGTTTTAGAATTTTAGTTATTCATTCAATCACAAAAAAATTTAAATAATTTTCCATGGAAAAAAATATTATTATTTCAAGTAAAAATTTAGAATGAATATTATCCTCTTTTCATATTTATGTAAAAATTTTAGGGACATTAAAATCAAAAGAGTGACATTTTAAAATTTTGTTTTCTTAGTAACATAAATTTTATTATTAAGGGAAAATGGAACTAAAATGATATATATTTGAATTTTAAATATCTATGGTAGAATTAATTATATACAATGAAATAAATTTATGGTTTGGGTTTATTTAGAGACCTTATATAATTTTTTTAATCATATTTTACCCATTTTATCCTTACTAAGTGATATATTTACCATAGTTACTGTTTAACATGATTAAAATTAAAAAGGACCTATTTGATATATTTGAACCTCCAGGTTAAAAATATAATATATATAATATTCAATTAATAGTAGTTTAATAAGTAAATTTAATAAAAATGGACAAAACACAAGAAAAAATATTTTTTAGAAAAATCTATTTTTAAGAATAAACATTAACTTATTTTAAAATCACTAATATTTTTTATTCAAATATAATTAATTAGATTATTCTTAATAAAAAGTATCACATTTAAATTTAATACCAAATCCAAAATAGAATTATTTTTTAAAAATAAATTATTTTATGAACATAAATAAGATTTTGTGAAAAATCAGTATTTATAATTATTCACTGAAAAATAAATTGTTTTAGAAAAATATAAAAATTTCACACTAAGTTAAATTTTATTTGGGGTATTAAAAATTTATTTTTATTCTATAAATTAAAATTTCTAAAATTTTAATAAGTTAATTATAATTAACACATACAAAATTCAATAAAATCATTTTTGATGAAAATGAATTTTTGAAGCATAAAATGGATTCACTAAAAATTAAGTTCTTATTTCAGAAGAATTAATTAGTATAATTGTATAGATTATGGAAATTATAAATATATTTCATAATTTATTTACTTATATTCATAACCACAAATTTAATAATGATGACACATTTAAATTTTAATAATTTTTATAAAATGTATTAATTTACTTAAACCATAGTATTGTGTGTAAAAAATCTATCAAGATTATTATTTTTTAACTAAATTTTTGGGGTGTTTCATTCTACCCCATAAATAAAATACGCTCTCAAAATTTTATCTCAATAATAAATGGTTTAATATTTAAAATTTACTTTGTTGAAAACCCACATCTTATTGACGGATAAAAAACTTCCTCTGAAATGGGGAAGAGAGAAACATAAATGTTTCCCAAAATAATAGTTAATGTGGTTCCCAAATAATAGGAAAATTAATGGGAAGTTAAATATGAAAAATTTAAGAGAAATATAACATCTAAGGATGAAAATAGAGTGATATAGTACAAAGTCATTGATGGTTTTGGGAAGAGTGGAATAGCCTTTGGTGGACATTATGTGCTTAAATTTCTTTTAATTTTATGTTTCCCAAAACCTCAAGGGAGGATATATTAATGATAAATATATAAATAGTTTAATTAGATCAAGATTAAATGATTTCTTAATTTTAGGACCTTTAATTCGATGTTGTTGTTTAGTTTTTAAAAACCCTTTCAGGTTACATTCATTACGCTAAAAGGATTCAAGTGTTGAATTTCTGTAGTTGTGGTCCATATGTGCTCCTTTGATATACATGAAATACCAATTGATTTTAAATTAATAGTGTGGTGAATTAAATTTCTTCCATTATTATATTTTATCACTCCAAGATCCTTAGGTTTTGAAGGAGTTCTTCTCATTCTTGAGAGGAAGCAAAGAGGAATTAAAGAGTGGGAGAGAAGCCCAATGTGTGCAACAATTCAAAATCCTCAATTTTCTATTAAGCCTACACAACATACAAAACCATACATTTATTGAGATAGAGTTTTGGTTAAAATAACATTTAATTAATGACCTAAACATAAATAATATAAAAATATTTATCAAAACCCATGTCAAATAATAATTATAATATTATTTTTATTGTGCATGCTAACTTGTACAATTAAAAATATATTTCTACCGACTAGAAAATTAGTATTTATTAATGGAAATAGTCTTGGTCCATTCATAATCTTCAATATTTATTGAATAATTTAATACACATTTCATTCATAAATAAATATTTCTATCCAAAAACCAGTGAAAAGATATTTATTATATATTTAATAAATTAATAAATATATTTAATTCAAAATATAGTGAATAAATATTTATTTAATTTATGTGATAAATAAAATTTGAGTAAAATAATTCCTTTTTTGTGAGAATAATATTTTTTCCATTAATTGAATTCAAATAGAATATAATTGAGAACAACATAAAATTTTTGTGTGCGACCCTTTAGGATTTTTTTCATTATCATTAAGAAGGCACGACTAATATCCAATATTACTTTCTAGAAATGAGTCATGGAACCCTTGAGAAATAATTTAAATGTAACAACATAAATAAACAAATACAAATGATCACAACATAATATAATCTCTTTATCCCAATATCTCATATAGAAGGTTACAAATCTGTGTCATCAAATCATATACTTGATACACATTTCTTTGACAATCTAAAATAAATGTAATTATACCATGGCCATGGAATTTAATATTAAAGTAATATTAAAATCCAAGGGTTGATATATCAACATCCATAAAGATAGCGGCTACAAATCCTTCCTCAAATAATTATTTCATGACATGTCATTTGTGATGCACCAAATATATCCAACTTTTCCCCGAACTATTATCTTATTAGTTTAAAAAATTCATCTAAGTGCGAAAGTAATAACATGCATTAATAATAATATTAAATTATAAGGGCCCTTACACACTTTAACACATAGAAAAATCCAATGACACCAAAACATGTGTAATTCATACTGGTGGTTCTATTATCAAAAGCTTGTATCTCGGAGATTTACAGGTGAGAACACCATGAGAAGAATCCTCATCCTCTTACTAGTACCCACACATGATGATCTATATACTATGTTCTCTATCGTAGTATGTTATCCATCCATAAAACGTTTTTTAAGATTATCATCATGATTTTACAGGGTTCTCATAATATTAAAAAATTATTATAACCATATCAATGAGATAGATACTCTTGAACATTATCACATAAATGTTATGGAGAATAAAAATCAATTTATGATAATATGTTTATATTAACATTTATGACTTTGAATATTTTTATAATATAAAGTAAAAAATAGTTGGTTCTAAGGAACCATATCTAAAAAAATCCCACTTTCACAAGAGACAAATGATAATGAATATTTAATCCTCCCACAAAAAACATGATTCTATTAAATATGGCTATAGCTGCTAGTACTTTTATGTTTCCCTCAATGCTGTTGGTAAATAATGTGTCTATGTAGTGAATCGGTTTAATTCAACATTACTATTTGGAGAAAATCCCAAAAGCAGTGATATATTTGAGTATCCACCATTCATTTCCATATTAAAATCCTAAAATCCCATATAAATCCATATCCAAAGATTATTATAACATTAAAAATATATTTTGTTTGGTATAACCCAAAATCAGAACAAAACATTTCTAAACCAGCTTCTTAACCAACATTAGAAGGAAAAACATACTAATATATTATAGATATGTAAACCATAGTTTATATTAATGATCTTGTAAAGGATTGTCTATACAGTAAAATTAAAAATGAAAGGGGTATTTTTACCCCCTCACACCTCCTTTAAGCTGATGATATCCTTATTTTGGGTCAAGCTGATAGAATCACTATTTCTTTAATTAATTATATTTTTTTTCTATTTAGGAGGTTATTTTTGGAAAATCCATTAGTTGTAATAAATCATATATGGTGCTTTGGAATGTAATGCTGACCTCCAAAAAGAACAATATTTATAGGATACTTGGAGTGAAAAAAGGATCCATTCCTTTAAATTATCTCAGAGTGTGTATTTTTTTGGGTAAAGTTAAATGGTGCTACCTTGAAAATATCTTCTCCAAGATAATTTTCCTAGATAGAATCATGGGAAGGAAAAAACATGTCCCAAGTAGGGAGAAGTTTTCTCATCAATTTTGTGATAACCTCCATGTTTGTTTATGATTTATCAGTATACAAGTGGCCTAGAACACTAATTAGAGAACCTCAAGCCTTTATTAGAAAATTCATTTTTACTGGGGCCAATCATGAAAGGAAACATGTCAAAGTAGATTGGAAGGATTTTATTAAACCCACACACATAGGAGGATTTAGAATTTTATATTTTATAATCTTCAATGAATCCCTCCTTTGAAAATTCACCTTGAAATTTCTCACTTTAACTGAAAGTTCCTTCCAGTTCCTTTAAAACAAATTTTCAAAAAAGTTTAAGAATAGTAATTTAATGTATCTTCATTCAAAATGTTTTCCTTTCTTTAAATACTATTATAATCAGATTATGATTTAGTTGAGATAGATATTTTAAAAACAATCCAATCTGAAATTTTGGACCACTCAATGGATGGGCGGGACAAAATATCATGATATACCCATGGAACCTTCTTTTAAACACCTCTCAATTTTTATCTTGAAATATACTAGTGATTTGAATGTTTTTTTGGCCCCTCAAATCAAACTCCACACTTCAAGTAATAATTTATTGGTGGTGATATGCCCACATGGACTCCAAATTCGACTAGTAGGTTCACTTCAAGGGAGTATTACAGACTCTAATATAATATAAGAACCTCTATTTCTTCATGGATATAGGATTTCAGCAGTCCCTTTATTACTCTATCTCACAGACTAATTCTTAAGAAAATTTTGAATCAAGGTAACTAATTCATAGAAGCCTACAAAAAGTTGGTGTGAAGCTTTCCCAGACATATTATCGCTATTTCAGAGATGAGGATTCCATTAAAAACATTTTTATTTTGAATGCCTTCTCATGAAGATTCTAGGATCATATTCAAGTTTCTTTTTCAATAAAGCTGATGTTGGATAGTCTTGAACACCTAATTATATCAACCAATGAACCAGGTAATAGTGAACAAGTTTAATCAATGCTTATCACTTTAATAGATGACATATTTTTTATCTATAAAGTAATAAATGGATGTTCCTTTGAAAATTAAAGGTCATATTTGCAAGCATGTTTGATTGTCATTAATAGGGAAGTCATGGATACCTGAACGATCTAGACGGGTTCCATGAAAAATGATGTCTCTGATCTTATCATCATGTAAACCATTAGTGTTATCGGTAGGGTCAAGAATAATATTATACTTATATCGATTATATGGATCCCTATAATTTATTTTTGTCTTATTGTTTATGTGGATGGATAGGCTTCTAGTGCACTAGGACCTTCAGGCTATGGTTGCATATTTTGCATGCATAATGGCTTCGTTAAATGATTCTTATAACATTACATTTGCAACGAATCTTCCATTTAAGATGAATTTTGGGAGATGATCAATGAAATCAAGTATACTATCCACCATGAATAGAGATAAATTTGGGTGGAATCTTAATATACTGTTATGGTACATTCTTCATAGAATCGTTCTGGTGATGTTTCACCGAGAATGCTTTAATCATGGAATGTGTGTCTTCAACATTCTGAGCATCTTCACTTAGATGTAAATCATGATTATAGGGAATCTAATTAGGTTACTAATTATCTATATAAAAGGGAAATTATGGAGGGAATTTCGAGTTGTTCTTTTGTTATTCCATATTTCTGTTCACAACTTGTGGATTCAGATGTACATGGTGTTATGCATTATTACATATATAAACCCCCTTAGGATTATGCCTTTTCTATTATATAATAATTTTTATTAACAACGAGATTCCATTATTTCGACATAAAATAGTATCTTTTTCATTCTTATAACTTTTAATATTTTCTCTCTTTGAAGGACACTGTAATGGATCATTTGGATTTGGACTATCCATGGGATCTTCGGGCTTATCTTTCAAAAAATTCACCAAAAGTGGTGGAAAAAATACTTTAAACAAATATTTTTATGCTTGGTGAAGTATGAATAAAAGTTTCCTATGTGATTTATACATTTAATTCATTTAGGATTGTATAGATATAGATAATCGAATTTGTAAGGATAATAATATAAGATTAATGAATAATTTATTCTCTAAGTGGTAGAATAATTTCACCAATTGATCAATATAACATAGAATTTTGAAATCATGATTCATGGCCATATTTCCTTCTTCTATTTTACAATGATACAATGAAATGAAAATATTATTTATTTCAACAATTTCTTTCTCTTTCTCAATACATTTGAGATGAGATATTATGGAGTAAGAATAGATGTATTTTTGTTGATTCATAAAATCTTAAGACATAGTTGAAAATATAATATAGTGGACATAGGAAATATCCTTAAAATATATTTGTTAGGATATCTTTTCTTCTTTCCTGACTTTATAGAGTGCTTGAATAAGAATAGGGAATTCAAACACATAATTTAATTTTTCAAAAAATAGTGCTTTTTATTGAATATTGTACCATATCAGAAAAAATTTATTTGTAGGGACATAAGTTGTGTTAAGGAATGATCACACTATTTTTGAGATCTTTCTTTAATTATGTACAGTAATTACAATGGATTTTTAATACTTTACATGTATAAAAATTATGTGAGAATTAATAATAATTCATTTTCTTAACTACTCCACTGTTTTATCAAGTTTCAAAATCCCTCAAAATGAAACATGGAATATCTAGTTTCTATAACATTATAATGGAAAAAATCTATATTTTATTTATTATCATGTAGGCAGAGGCCAGGAAAATTAATAGAAAGTATTTAAGTAGGTGGTCTTGTCAAATGAGGGTTTATAACTCCTTGATCCCTTGAGTGGACTCATGAATCCAGAAAAGAAAACACATATTTCCTTAACACTTGACACTAAATTTTTATTAATAAAATAAAGGCCATTAAACCCAACATAGATTGGGTTAAGTCAACCCATTATCTTTGTTAAGACTTATTGATAATTAAAAGCACCCCTAAGAGATATCGAACCGACTTTTAAACTATTAATTCATCTTAATTAAGGTGACTGAAGGCTTGATGACTTAATATTAGTACGAGGTATTTTTATTTATTATGCATAATTTTTTTTATTTTTTTATCCTTTAAATAAAATGTAACACCCCGAGATTTTATAAAAAACATTCTTTCAATTTCATTGATGTCTTGTGTTGTACGCTACACCAAGATTACCTTGTGCTATACGCAACACCATATTATCCTGCAGTATATGCAACACTATTCTTGGATTATGTTACACACAATTTTGATAGTAGTTATTCTACGTAAAAATGAGTGTGTATATACATATATATATATATATATATATATATATTCAATGTATAAATGAAATATGGTTGGATTCTGTTATACGAAACAATGAAGGTGTCTTGCATCACACGCAACCCTGCCTTGGCTTGCATTACACGCAATCACGACCATCCTCGATAGCGTGTGTAGTATGCAATAGCGAGTTTCACTAAACAACGATATATTGTTATAATATTAGTATGGACTAGCCGTTATGAATAGTATTAATTACATTTTTAATTTTATAACATTATTATTCATCTTACATATTTTCTAGAACATGGTATGAGAACAAAATAAATTTTTCGGGTAAAATAAGTATTTTTCAAAAAATGCTGTTTTTCCACCTTTTGATAGTGCAACCACTTTAAATCTAGTTTTTTAAATGCTTATATGTTCAATTTGACAAAATAAAATCATTCTTTTGAATCAGGATATAAAAATTAACTTTGGATAAATTTTTCATATAATTATGATAACTTTCATATTTTGATTAACTGTAAAAACACGGTATATTTTAATTAAAAACAACTTTTTTCATCATAATAATTTATATGGTTATATTATCTTTTTAATTGGTTTTAAAGTGTAATTAGAATATATTATTACCATTTAATCCAATGGTGGTCATTGGAATGAATTTCACTTTAAATTTGGACATAAACAAGTGTCGATCTTTTGATAGTTATTGTTTCTTAAAAGCACACTATTTGTTTTGATAACTAGAATTACATTGAAAATTAATTAATGCCACTTATATGTTTTTAATTTGAAAAATAGCCATCATTTTTGATTTCTGAATATCAAATAAATCTTAGGCTGAATTTTCGGTATTTTTTCTGAAAAACTTCAATTTTTGATGAATAGTGAAAACACTAAGTTTTTGGTTTAAACCGACTTTTATTTAAATAATCATTTATTCAATTTAAATTTATTTTAGGTCAAAATAGATACATAATACTTATATAAGTTCAATGAAATTCATTGGAGTCATTTTAAAATAAATTTAGATTTATAAAAATTGTATTGAACTTTTCACCGTCTTTTACCCACCTCCTAAGAGCTTTTACAAGTGTTTATAAAACATAATTTTACCGCTTCTGTGAGTTGAATTTATAAATTCAGAGAGAAATGGTTAATATCATGGCGTAAAATTTGGTTCAATAAGATATAATTTTTTTGGTGAATAGTAATTTTTTACTTTTATTTACCACGGTTAAAAGTAAATAGGGTAATTCAAGGTTAAAAAAATATTATAATAATTCAAAATTAACATAACACTTGTCCAAAGATTATTTTATGAGTAATGGCCGACCATGGGCATCCTTGGGTCGATTTTAGGACCCCATGGAGCCACTTATGAAAGACAATGACACATTAGATTAATTAATTTAATGTAAAGACAAAATTGACATTAACAAAAATCCTTTAGTAAATTAGTTTTTATATGGTGGTATATAAGTCATATTTTAGATTGTAAATATTAATTAGAAAGATAAAAATATTTCCTTGATCATGGTATTTGTTTCATAATTTTTAGATATAAAATGAATTAAATTATAAATGTTACAATAATGATGTAGTATTTACCTCATTAATAAATGATCTAAATAAATAAGATTATAATGATTAAAATATTATCCAAAACATGTCCAATTATGATTGGATGATTTTATTTAGAAAATAAGTCATCTTATCATCATATTTAATGATTTTTGGACCTTTTGAAATGGAAGATAAGTTTATAATAAAATAATGTTTTCACACTTTCCTAGAGAGACCCTCCTCTCCCTTATAAAAGGAGACCATTTATATCCAATTCTTAACACCTCTCAAGCCACTTGGCTCATCCCAAATCTGACCAAATAAGCTCCCTACATCCCTATACTTCCCATATAAGCCTTACATTAGGTATAAGGCACTTCAAGAAGTCATTTTGGTTCAAACCAAAGGAAGTTACCCAAATTAAAGGTAATAGTTTCTCTTAAGTTGTTTTCTTTTATTCTACTTCTCCAATGCATAAACTCTTTTTAATAATTTCTTTTGTAATAACACCAGTATACTCAAAATACTAGTATGTTTTTATGAGAATTATTATAACTACACTTACCACACCTCTATCTAATGGATGAAGAACATAATGTTTCTGTGGATTGAAAACTAACGCCTCACAAAACGATGATTGTTCAATTTCATCCTACCGCCTCTCAGGGTGGCCATTATGATGGAACTGTATTCATATATGATATATATTATGTTTATTATTTCCTTATTATTCTTTAATTCCCAATTATATCAATCCATTATGGTTTCCATAGTCGGTAAATACAATAATCTCATTTGAGGAAGTGCGGACTACCGCCCCCTCAAAGTGATGTGATTCGTTAATACCTTATGTGGGATGTATAAAGGATGTGGTTGATGATATTATATATGATAGTATACTGTAATTATAATATAACTATGTATCATTATGTTTTAAAACCATTGAAATAAAAAAATAGAAATGAAAGTAGCGTTCATGTGTGCGTACGGCTTACCGTCTCCATTAACGGTGCATTTCATTTCTTACCTCCATATGTTATGTAATATTATAAATATATGTATATTCTGGATATATAATGAATATATATGGTATATAAATCATTATTTACATTCTAAAATTAAGTAAATCATGATATAAGTAATACTAAGATCAAGAAAAACAAGTCCAAACACGTACGATAAATAAGATGATTTTACCCAAAACGTTGCTTTAACATGGGATTTACGAAAGAATTGGTAATATAAAGTCATAATTGAACCATATATGATATCAAAAAAATGAATATGATTCTGTAATAATTCAATGACATTATTTAAATTATTATACAAGAGGATCAGATACGTACGAAGCATATCAGACCTAAGGTAAGAGATAACTTCTCCAATCTCGTTTTTATCCGAGATTATTTATTCGTAAGCATTCACTGGGGTTATATTTATCATACATGTCCCTGTTTTCTAAAAATGGTTTCATGTATGTTTAAAGTCCTTTTTACCCATTTTTTGACTTTTACAACATGGTATGTATGGAATCTCTCTTTTGTTTACGTTACGAGGTACTTTTTTGACTTTTTCGGCAAAAGTACGAGAAGAATGTTTTTTTATCTTATACGGCATGAAAGGATTTTTATGGTTTTATAAAGCATTATTTTCATGAAGATTACTCCAAAATATTTCTGGACTATTTTCAACAAAATCTCTTTCTTTTAAAATAGCATGGCATTTTGTGAAAATAAAATGATTTTCAAGAAGAAAGGATATTTTCCTCAAGAATTAATTTCAAGTGCTTCACCAAAACCATTTTCCATCTAAGATGACATTATTTCATATGTGTATGTTTCTAGTATAATATCTCTATGATTTACATGGTTTCACTTCTTTTATAAGGAAATGATATCCATTTTTTATATGGATTATGTGATGATGGGATGATTTTTATGAAACCCATTTTTATTCTTTGGGATATGATAAATGATTTATGTTTATGTTGTGGCACAAGTAAGAATGATTTCATTATGAGATGGGTGGGACATATATCTCCCTCCAATTTATTGTGTACAGATTTATATCTCATCATATAGACATGGCTGGAACGACAAGGTAAACCGGTTCAGTAATACAGGACTGGAACGAAGAGTGAACTCGATTCAGAAAGGGACTTTGTCCACTAAGATGGTCTTGGAAGCAATGCCTTGGATACTATGGAAATCATATCATGTGCTTAATGTTTTTCCAAATTAGATGTTTTATTCCCATGTTATATTATCATGATTAATGTTTCTTTATGATCTATGCCTTATGTACTGCCATGTTTTATGTCATTGTTCAAGATTTTGATGTTTAAAAATTATGTTCATGTTTTTAAGTTCAAATGTATATGATTTGTTTTATTTTATCCATGCTTACACTTACTGAGCATTTTATCTCACCCTTTATATGTTTTCTTTTCCCTAGGATATAAAGAATGGTTTTAGGTAAGAAAACAAAAGGGAAGATCTTTATAGGAGATGTTGAAGATCTTTCACCATGATTAGAAGATTATATTCTGAGTTTCCAAAGGCACTAAACAATTTATGTCCTTGTGTGTATTTTTTTAATGTATTAAGTATTCCTAAAAATTAATGTAATGTCCACGTACGTCAATCTTTTTTTCTATATAGTTGGTATCAGAGGAAAGGTTTACTTAACCTTTGGAAACTAGGATGTGAAAAATTTAGTGAGATCCCTAGAGATATTTTAAGTTATGTCTAGGGATGTCCCTAAGGATAAGTATAAGTATAGGTTATAGTCCTAGAATTATGGTAACAATATTATAATTAAACCTTGGATGTTAGATATGGAAGGTACTCCCACTTTATTATGTTGTTTTCCCTATCATGATGTTTTTCTCACGCTATTCTTTTGGGGTTTTAGACGATGGCTGGAACCCGAAGGAACCGTGTTGATCAATGTAATGGACGATGCAATGATTGTCCTCCTGAAAAAACCAATTTTATGAGAGATGGAGTGCACAATATTATTTCTATACTTACACAAGCTATGAATCATTTTGGACATCCAAATGGGCAGAGAAAGGAGCAACATTCTGTTGAATCCTTCATGAGGCAGCATCCACCTTCATTCAGTGGGTCTTTTGATCCATTAGTGGCTGAACAATGGATCTGAACCACTGAAAAGATATTTTCAGTTTTACAATGTTCTAATCATTATAAAGACATCTTAGCAGTATATCGTTTGGAAGGTGATGTTGATCAATGGTGGAATATTATCAAGAATACGAGGCAAAGAAAAGAAATTGAGTCCATGGAATTGGACGAGTTCAAGAACATATTTTTCAATAAGTACTTCCCTCATATTCTTCAAAAAAAGATGGAAAAGGATTTCCTTGAGCTTAATCAAAAGGATGATGAATTTGTTGGTATATACGAAGTGAATTTTACAAGGCATGCATGGTTTGCATCCGACTTTATCATCCAACCTGAAATTAAAGTTGATCAATTCCTAAGTGATTTAAAACCAAGTCATTGAAGGGAATTAGCTATAAGAGACTTCAGTATCTATGAAGAAATTGTGCGTTGTGCTATCAAAGTAGAAATGGAAGTTGGTGTTACATATCCATCTCATGGTTTGGACAGGAAATGAAAGATGGAGTTCAAGGAGAAATCTCATAATAATGGTGAAAAGAAGATAAATGTTTCTTTATGCTCAAAGTGTGGAAAGAAGCATGGTAGAGATAGTATTAAAGGGACTAGAAAATATTTTAAGTTTGGAAAAGAAGGTCATCGAGCAGCTGAGTATCAAAGTAATGGAAAAAGGGTTCCTAATGATGTGAATAAAGAAAATACTATAGAGAATGCACCACCAACACTTCAATGCTTCAAGTGCATGGAAATGGGGCATTATGCTAATAAATGCCCTAATCCATGGGTTAATGATGATCAATGTGATAAACCTCTTAAGTAAAAGGATAAATGGAAGTCTCATGCAATCACTATTTGTGATGTTGAGTATGAAAATGATGTTGTGTAATGATTAAGTGTCTATGTAATGGGATTTCAAAATAGTATCAGGAAATCTCACTTATGGTATTATTGAATTTTAGAATATCTATGAATTGGTTTTCAATAATTATATGGTACTGGTAACCATGAAAAAGTGATTGAAGTATTTTTGGAAAGCAGATAAAATGTGCATAATGAAGGGATAAGGAGAAAATAATATGATAGTAATCATGAGATCATGACTAAAATAAGGACAATGTGATATCATGGTTTGAGTATATAGAAATTTTTGGATTTTGGTATGTGGAAAGAGTTAAGTTTTGACAGTACTCATGTTTTCACTAAGGTTCAATGGGTATTCATTTTTCAAGAGAATACATGATTAAGGCCTTAGAATGTTTGGAATGTGACCAACAAGACATATCTTATGAAATATGGGGATCAACGATGGTATTAACATGCTTGTTATATGAACTCTATGGTAATCATTTTCAATATAATATGAGAATGGACAACAGTATTTTGGATAAGCCTAAAGATTGAAATGGATTTTGTTGGACATAAGTTAGTATTGTTTAAGGCTAGAACTGTTTTTGATATTGTTGATGGAATTTTATAATAATGTAGTTTTAGAAAAAGGACAACCTGCAGAACGGGCAACAACCCATCGCGTCGGACATGGCTGTCGAAATCGAACCCACAACCGAAGTGCGACAGGCCTTTATCGCCTACTACTAGCCTACAGGAAGTCCCTGGTTAGTAGAAATTAGTTTTATTTTATTAAGCAGTATGATAGTTGAAGTATAATTCCATTTTTGGAATCATATAAGATTAACCTCAACATAGATGAACTTATGTATATTTGATATCTTTTTCTAACCTTTTGTTTGAGACAGATGGAATGACCTATCATTCTATCGCATGATCATCTCACACTTCACGAATAACAAATTCAACTTCATTTCTTTAAGAGATGAAGTGGAAATTTTTCAAGGCATGAACAACAGTGAGATTGTACCAAAAATCATGTAAGTATTTCTTTTAATTTTTCAACTTTAGAGAAATAATCGTGAAAACCAAAAATGTTGTCCTAGTGCCCTCATACCCGATGAATCAGATGGTACCTTAGATCATCAAAAATTTATGGCTTTGTGATTGTTAGATTCTTTCATAGCCATGTTCTCTACCACTCTCCATCAGGACTTGATGGTTAGATTTTTCTTCCATATCTATATTTTCACCTATGTTCTCTTATATGGAAACCCAGTGATGAGTTACTTTGGGTAATCGTTACGTTTCATACTTTAGTTTTTAAAATCAAGTTTTAGTATTCCTTTTTAATATGTGGGTTTCTATGAATAGTAAATGATTTATAACCCCGATGAATTTCGTGGGAGAAATTCATTTTAAGGGGGGTACAATGCAACACCCCGAGATTTTATGAAAAATATTCTTTCAATTTCATTGATGTCTTATGTTGTACGCTACACCATGATTACCTTGCGCTATATGCAACACCATATTAGCTTGCAGTGCATGCAACACTATTCTTGGATCATGTTACACACAATTTTGATAGTAGTTATTATACGAAACATTGATTGTGTATATATATATATATTCAATGTATAAATGAAATATGGTTGGATTCTATTATATGAAACAACAAAGGAGTCTTGCATCACATGCAACCCTCACTTAACTTTCATTACACGTAATCACGACCATCCTCGATAGCGTGTGTAGTACGCAATATCGAGTTTCACTAAACAACGACATATTGTTATAATATTATTAAGGACTTTCCAATATGAATAGTATTAACTATATTTTTATTTTATAACATTATTATTCATCTTGCATATTTTCTAGAACATGGTATGAGAACAAAATAATTTTTTCGGGTAAAATAAGCAATTTTCAAAAAAATGAAGTTTTTCCACCTTTTGATGGCGCACCCACTTTAAATATAGTTTTTGACATGTTTATAAGTTCAATTTGACAAAATAAAATTATTCTTTTGAATCAAGATATAAAAATTTACTTTGGATAAAATTTTCATATTATTCAGATAACTTTCATATTTTGATGAATAATAAAAACACGCTATATTTTAATTAAAAACAACTTTTTTCATCGAAATAATTGATTTGGTCAGATTATATTTGTAATTGATTTTAAAGTGTAATTAGAATATATTTTTACCGTTCAATACAATTCTGTTCATTGGAATTAATTTCACTTTGAATTTGGATATAAACAAGTGTCGATCTTTTGATAGTTATTGTTTCTTAAAAACAAGCTATTTGTTTTGATAACAGGAATTACTTTTAAAATTAATTAATGCCACTTCTATGTTTTGAATTTGGAAATATAGACATAATTTTTGAATTCGGAATATCAAATAAATATTAGGATGAATTTTTGGTATTTTTTCTGAAAAACTTCAATTTTTGATGAATAGTGAAAACACTGAGTTTTTTTGTTAAAATTGAATTTTATTTAAATAATCATTTATTCGATTAAAATTTATTTTAGTTCAAAATAGATACATAATACTTATATAATTTTAATGAAATTAATTGGAGTCATTTTATAATAATTTTAGATTTATAAAAATTGTATTGAACTTTTCGCCGTCTTTTACCCACCTCCTAAGAGCTTTTGCAATTGATCGTAAAACATAATTTTACCGCTTCTGTTAGTTGAATTTAGAAAATCTGAGAGACATGGTTAATAAAAAGGAGTAAAATATGGTTCAATAAGATAGAAATATTTTTTTGGTGAATTGTAACTTTTTACTTTTATTTACCACGGTTAAAAGTAAATAGGGTAATTCAAGGTTAAAAATATATTATAATAATTCAAAATTACCTTAAAACTTGTCAAAACCTTATGGGATGAGTAATGTATGACCATGGTCATCCTTGGGTCTATTTTGGGACCCCATGGAGCCACTTATGAAAGACAATTACACATTAGATTAATTAATTTAATGTAAAGGCAAAATTGACATTAACAAAAATCTTTTAGTAAATTAGTTTTTATGTGGTGTTATATAATTCATATTTTAGACCATAAATTTTAATTAGAAATAAAAAAAGATTTCCTAAATCGTGGTATTTTTTCATAATTTTTGGACATCAAATGAATTAAATTATTTTTGACACAATAATGGTGCAGTATTCACCTCATTAATAAATGATTTAAATAAATAATATTATAATGATTAAAATATTATCCAAAACATGTCCAATTCTGATTGGATGATTTTATTTAGACCATGAGTCATCTTATCATCATAGTTAATGATTTTTAGACCTTTTGAAACCGAAGATATGTTTATAATAAAATAATGTTTTCACACATTCCTAAAGAGCCCCTCCTCTCCCTTATAAAAGGAGACCATTTCTATCCAATTCCTCACCCCTCTCAAGCCACTTTGATTGTCCAAACTCTACCCAACTAAGCTCCCTACATCCCTCTCATTCCCCTAGAGGCCTTACATTAGGCATAAGGCACTTCAGTAATTCCTTTTGGGTCAAACCAAAGGAAGTTACCCAAATTAAAGGTAATATTTTATCTTAAGTTGTTTTATTTTATTATAATTATCTAACCCCTAAAATCTTCTTAATCCTTCATTTTGTAACAACAAAAGTATCCTCAAAATACTAGGATGTTGTTATGAGAATTATTATAACTACATTTACACACACCTCCATCTAATGGATGAAGAACATAATGTTTCTGTGGATGGAAAACTAACGCCTCACGAAACAATGATTGTTCGATTCTTTCCTACCGCCTCTCATGGTGGCCATTATGATGGAACTGTATTCATATATGATATATATATTTTGTTAATTATTTCCTTATGCTTCTTTAATTCCCAATTATATCAAGACTTTATGGTTTCCATAGTTGGTAAATACGATAATCACATTTGGGGAAGTGCGGACTACCACCCCCTCAAAGTTTTGTGATTCGTTAATACCTTATGTTCGATGTATAAAGGATGTGGTTAATGATATTATATATGATATTATACTGGAATTATAATATAACTATTTATAATTATGTTTTAATACCATTAAAATAAAAAAATAGAAATGAAAGTAGCGTTCATGTGTACGTACGGCTTACCGTCTCCATGAACGGTGCACTTCATTTCTTACCTCCATATGTTATGTAAAATTATAAATACATGTATATTCTGGATATATAATGAATATATATGATATATAAATCACGATTTACATTCTGTAAGTAAGTAAATCATGATATAAGTAATACTAACATCAAGAACAAAAAGTCCAAACACGTACGATAAATAAGATGATTTTACCCAAAACGTTGCTTTAACATGAGATTTACAAAGGAATGGGTAATATAAAGTCATAAGTGAACCATATATGATATCATAAAAATGAATATAATTCTCTAATAAGTCAATGAAATTATTTAAATCATTATACATGAGGTTCAGATACGTATGAAGCATATCAGACCTAAGGTAAGGGATAACTTCTCCAATCTCGTTTTTATCCGAGATTGTTTATTCGTAAGTATTCACTGGGGTTATATTTTTCATCCATGTCCCTATTTTCTAAAAATGGTTTTATGTATTTTTAAAGTACTTTTTACCCATTTTTGACTTTTACTACATGGTTTGTAAGGAATCTCTCTTTTGTTTATGTTACGAGGTACTTTTTTTGAATTTTCCGGCAAAAGTACGTGAAGAATGTTTTTTTTAACTTATACGGAATAAAAGGATTTTTACAGTTGTATAAAGACTTATTTTCATGAAGCTTCCTCCAAAAGATTTCATGACTATTTTCAACAAAGTCTCTTTCTTTTAAAATTGCATGTAATTTTGTGAAAAGAAAATTATTTTCAAGAAGAAAGGATATTTTCCTCAAGAATTCATTTCAAGTGCTTTATCAAAACCAATTTCCATCTAAGATGACATTATTTCATATGTGTATGTTTCAAGTATTATGTATCTATTATTTACATGGTTTCACTTCTCTTATGATGAAATGATATCCATTTGTTTTATATGGATTATGTGATGATGGTATGATGTTTATGAAACCCATTTTTATTCTTTAGGTTATGATGAATGATTTATGTTTATGTTGTGGCACAAGTAAGAATGATTTCATTATGAGATGTGTGGGACCTATATCTCCCTCCAATGCATTGGGTAAATATTTATATCTCATGATATAGACATGGCTGGAATGACAATTTAAACCGGTTCAGTAATACAGGACTCGAACGGGGAGTGAACTGGATTAAGAAAGGGGCTTTGTCAACAAAGATGGTCTTGGCAGAAATGCCTTGGCTACTATGGAAATCATATCATGTGCTTAATGTTTTGCCACAATTACATGTTTTATTCCCATGCTATTTTATCATGATTAATATTTCTTTATGATCTATGCCTTATGTACTGCCATGTTTTATGTCATTACTCAATATTTTGATGTTTAAAAATTATGTTCATGTTTTTAAGTTCAAATGTATATGATTTGTTTTAATTTATCCATGCTTACACTTATTGATCATTTAATCTCACCCTTTATATGTTTTCTTTTCCCTAGGATATAAAGAAAGGTTTTAGGTAAGAAAACAAAAGGGGAAGATCTTTATGTGAGATGTTGAAGATCTTTCACCACGATTAGAAGAATATATTCTGAGTTTCTTAAGACACTAAACTATTACGGTCCTTGTGTGTCTGTTTTTGTTATGTATTAAGTATTTCTAAAAAGTAATGTAATGTCCATGTACGTCAAGCTTTGGGTCTCTACATAAAATGTTAAAATTAAATTTATTTTAGTTAATTAATTAACTATTTAAGACAAAAGAATTATACATAATCCATTTATTTTAATTCCATATTTTGACATTAATTTATTTTTATGAGATAATGATCTTGTATCCACATAATATATAATATATAACATAGAAATAAATTGATAATTAATAAACCAATCATGATATTATCTAACATTTAATTTATTGACCATTCAAAAAATCAACATTTGATATTTGGGAAATTTAATTTCACTAGTATGGGAATGAGTGACTATATTACACCTATACACCTTTGTATCACTTATACTAGAATCATTATGATTCCATCTTGAACCTCCCCTATGAAATTTGGGATACTAAATTTATTACATGTATTTATTCTCACATGTAGGTGAGGGGAACCAATTGATTGGTTAAATGGGGTTATATAAACAACCATGGACACACAAATACTAAAAAATAATGGCGGGAGGGATGGCTCATATACCCTCATTTAATTTGATATTAAATATTTAAAAACCCATGTAATAAATAAAATTAAATCATCCAACACATACACAGGTCTTGGTTAAACTCCTAAATAGTCATACATGCAATGTATACACAAAAGCAATCTACTTAATATCCATTTATATTCAATATTGATTATTAAGGTAATGTGATTAAATTAAGTATATAAATTATTAACTAATTCCCTTTCATATTAAGGATATTTTAAATTCTCTTATAGATTTCCATATTTATGGAATTCATGGAAAATAAATGGAGAAACCAATTATTATAGATTATTGTAACAAATTAATTAATAATTTAATAATATTTTAAATCCATTAATAAATTGTCAGAAAAATTGTTCCAATCAATAAAATATGGCTTAATGCTTCAATTATCAATTTAATGTAATTTAATTTTTTTTCTTTTTTGGGGGACTACATTGTTTGTAATTACAAGCTACACATAGTATATCTCAATAGCTATGTATCTGGGATACATGTCTGGGGCTTCAGTGTGTAGCTCTTGCTAGACCGCACAATACGTACTAACCACCCATACTCCATGTCACTATTAGAAAATCAATCAATTTCCCTGGTTTATAACCATGGATATAGACCTCTAAACCGTATATATAGGTGTATTTCCATGGTGGAAACCATGGATATCACTCTATTTCCTTGATTTGAAATCATCACTATATAATTCCCTACAAAATAATGAGCCTCAATGTCCATATCATCAGAACAATCACATCCCTCATCCACACATCCAAGAAAAATAGATTCATCCCCTCTTATACAACCACCATTAGCATCTACATAAGGATCGATATCAACATCGATATCGATACCAGTAGTGGCGGTGACATCAACATCAACATTGGTATCAAAATCAAAAAGATTAGAGGATTACTTTAAATAGAACACATAATCATAAAAATAGCATCAACCACTATAGTTTCTTTTATTGGAAGTATATAATTGAAATAAAACATAACTTTCTACATCTATTCGTTTATTATCTTTTGATGCTGGGTATCTTCTACTGCCTTTTGATTTTCTTGTTTTATTTTGACATTCATTTTTTCAATCGTAACCATACTAGAACTGGTACTTGAATAAAATATATCATAATACTAGTATATAGATGATGAAAGCTTCTTCCCATATCAACAATACACTTTTCTAGAATGTCCATCTCCTTCCAATGCCTCCAATGAAATATATTGAGTGATATATAACATAAATAAAAATGTTAAAAGCATATAAAAAAATAAATTCAGAAAAAATAAAAGAAATTTAAATATACTTACAATCATCTCCTGGGTGTCACTGTTTATAAAGACACCATCTCATTTTTCAGATTGAATAAAACAAGGTAGAGTGAGGAACACAATCCTAATAAAGAAAAATTAGATGTAAATTAAGTTACACTAAAACATTATAAACTGACTCATATTGATCTTAATGAAATATATTTTAATATAAAATCCAAAAAATTATAAACAAATTTTAATTATAAAATACAAAATTAAACCCAAAAACAAAACCAATTGAATGAATGAGAACTAATTTAAACATAATAAAATTATAAAAATGCAATTGAGATGGTTTTAGATTGTGGAATAAAGTGATCATAAAATATTTAAATGACATATAATAATAAAAATTATATTATTATACTTATATTAATAGTATCGATTGTTTAGGAAGAAAATATAAATCATGAATAAATTTGAAGTCCCGATAAAAGAATTCAAGCTACACCTTTAGAGTTGTTTATTATTATTATTGAAGAATGTTCGCCTAACCAATGAATTCAGAATGATAATTATGGGCTAGAATCTATGGATGAGATTATATAATTTTTCCAAAACACAAAAATATTATTTGAGTATACATTAGAGAGATCAATATAGAATCTATTAATGCATGTTTAAATAAAACATTTCACCAAAATAATACTTGATCATATATGTTGGAATCTATTTACACATGATGATTCAAGGATACAAACTAACCATGATAACCTTGTTTAGATTCTATATAATCTAAAAAATGGATGCATAAAAACAATATATAAAATTATTTCTATAGATTAAATCATTTTAGTAGTGTTTCTAAATATATCCCTTGAAATAATTAATTCTAGAGCCTATGTGAGCTTGGTAAATTGATAAAAATACATTGTGCTGAGATTTAGTGTGATCAGTTGTGTTGTGATAAACATCAATTAATAGGGTTACATTGTGGTGTGGGAAAATAACATACAACGCAATAAATATGTCCAATTAAGAACTAAAAATTATTTTCACATCAATATGTGTCATGATACTGTACAGTTATTCCCATCATAGTGAAATGAAACCCCCATTTTCTATGGATTCATTGAATACATTTCATCACCCTAATATGAATTCTTACCCCCAAGCCAACAATCACAGTGAAACTCCTAGTCTGTTCCACTATCGACCACCTATAGAATCGAAATGATGAATGTATATGCTCAATATACAAGAGGGGGGGGGGTGAATTGTATACTTTAAAAATTCCTTTACAACCTTTAAAGTTTAGTTTAGAAAAGTTTAAACAAACATTCACAACACCTCTTAAAGAAATATTTTATAAAAAATTACCACCTTAAGATAAAAACTTAAGGATGATTTTATTAGAATAAAGAATCTACCTTAAATCATATAGAATTTTTAATATAGCCAGGGTAATGTTATTAGAAAGTATAAGAAAGTTATACATTCTAACTTTAACAAAGTTAAGACTACAATGGAAATAAAACAACATATTATAGAAAACAATTAGCAACAAGATTCATTTAACCCAAAAAGAAGTGTATCCAACAACCTTGGATAAAGGTTCCTTGATTTATATTTTCAAGAAAGTATGTCTTCCCCAATCACAGGTAAGCCCTCAATCAAAAGATTGATATCTGTCTTATTATCCCCACAAGCCCTCGATTTAGAAAGAAATCAAAACCTCTGCCTTCCAAACCTGGAAGCCCACGATCAGCACGATCAGAGTCTGCATGAAGAAAGTTTGAACAAGCTATTCACACCCGAACAAGTTGTTCATGACATCCATACAAAGCACTAAGATTTGAAAGAGCCTCTCTCTCTAGCAATCACTTCATTCCTTTTTCACATGTGTTGAGTTCATCACCACTCCACATTGATTTATTCTAGTTCAAATAAACTTGTATTTATAGGAAAAGCTTCCCAACGGTCGGATGCACTCTAAAAATCATATTTTACTTAAATTTCAGAGGGTCCTGGACATGTGTCAAACATAAAATGGTTAGTTTGTAACAGATTATACAATATCATTTCAATTATAAGAAAAGATGTTAAGTTAAATAAGATAGTTCTGTAAGAAAAAATGGAAACCAATAACATTAGAATGATACATTTAAATAACTCTAACATTATTAAGAAAAAAATATTCTTAAGAAAAACATCATCAAGAAAACAGATTCATAAGGAATAGTAAACCAGATTGAGAAAATAGTATCACATTTTTTCCAGAGTCGGAATCACTTAAGCACTAGATTTAGAATCATTAAATAGAATCAATTTTTCACTAGATTCAGAATCATAAAACAGAATCACTTTTGCAGTGGATTTGGAATCCCAAAATAGAATCACTCTTTCATCGGATTTAGAATCACAAAATAGAATCAATTTTTTACCAGATTTGAAATCACAAAACTGTATCACTTTTGCACCATATTATGAATCAAAAAACCGAATCACTTTTTCACCAGATTCATAATCACAAAATAGAATCACTTTTCCACTTGATTCGGAATCACAAAACAGAATCACTTTTGAATCGAATTTGGAATCATAAAGACAGTATCACTTATACACCGGAATCGGTATCATAAAAATGGTATCACTTATACATTGGAATCAGTATCAATAATCAGTAAATCTAATAGAACATAATAATACATCTGTAAGTATAATGGAATGAAAATTCCAGATCTTAAGAAAAAAACAGAACTTAAGAAAAAGTCAGAACTTAAGAAAAAGTGTTTACGATTTTCATAACATAAAACCATAAGAAACAGAGAAGTCATAAGATAACCTTATTTACTCAACAATATCCAACTTTCTAGAAAGCACAAATAACTTTGCAAAGGAAGAATATATTGACTTCGATAAAAAAATATGAAAAACTTATCTCCCCCTTTGAATGATATTTCTGATGAATACGGCTAACTCCCCCTTAGGTTATGTTTCCCAAGGATTGTATTCTTGATATTTAATGTTTGGTTTTCTTTATTAGGAATTTATCTCCCCCTTAGACAAACATTTCTTCTTAAAATAAAACTCCCCTTACTCGGTTATTATACTTTCTTACCATCCTCTCCCTTAATATATTCTACTCATTTGAGATCTTTATTAAATTCTTCCTTTAAATAAATTCTCCCCCTTTGTGATTTTCAAAAAGAGGAAAAAATGGAGAAGCATAAGATATACCTCTAAAGTTAAGAAATCATACATTCGAAAACAAAAGAAAGATATGAAAGAATCTTCTTAATGAAATTTTGAAAATAAAGTTTAGATTACATCAATACATCAGAATTTCAAAGAAATATCATCCATCCTTCTTCTTATCAGACAAAATTTTATTTATCAAGGATTTATGTTTCTTCACTTCCTTGTGATATTCTTCAAACTTCTTTAACAATATCTCCTAAAATAGATTATTCTTTTCAAATGAAAAGATTTTTTCTTCTTGAGTATCCACCTTTCTCTCTAATTCAGCTCTGACTTTCTTCTCACTACTTATAGGTCATGCAACAGAATTGAGTTGACTAGACTTCCCATATATTGATTCATTGACCTTGTTGAACTCAGTTTCACATTTATTGAAAGCTCTATTTTTTGAGTCCATGAATTCACTGAACTATCTTAGCTCTTCATTGATAGTTTGGGTGTGGTTAAAGACTTTATTACCAGTCAACTTCTAAGATTTGTAATCAATCAAAAGATTACTAAAGTATGCTTCTTGCTTGACCACCATGTCCATAAGCATATTGGTTGATTCCATCTTTTCATTCAGAGTTTCTTGCATCTTTTGACTTGAAGAATCTATATTTGCAAGAACCAGAATAGTGCTAACCAACTTTCTTAAAGATATATTGACAAAGTCAAGTCGAACAGATGATGAGGATTCAAAACCTGAAATGTATTTTATTTCTCGATCTCCTCTTGGAGTTAAGGAAATTGATATTTCTATTCTTCTAGAGGACTTTTGAGGTGTTTCCTTTTCAGACGAGGAAACCAAAACACTCTTTCCTTTGAAAGGATTTTGAACCGGATATTGTTCGTCAGATACTTGGATATCATTAAGATCTACTTGTTTGTATTCTTCTTCTTGAAACTCTTCCTCT
Source organism: Viscum album (assembly GCA_963277665.1). Lineage (NCBI taxonomy): Eukaryota > Viridiplantae > Streptophyta > Magnoliopsida > Santalales > Viscaceae > Viscum > Viscum album. The sequence continues at coordinate 1,579,120,653 of OY728128.1, read as the reverse complement.
CCACCACCTTGATAATCAACATCTTCTTTCGCTTCTTCTTCTACTTCAATTACAACTTTTTCTTCTTCATAAACATGTCTTTCTTCCTCAACTTCTACTTCTTCCTCAACTTCTACTTCTGATTGTTCTTCTACATGTTCTTTGGAAACAGATTTAGAGACTAAACGCGAAGGAGTTACAATGTAGTCTTCAACTTCCCTTAAAACATCATCATAATTTTCATGAGCTATCTAATCTTATATTTCTTGAACAGGTTCTGATAATGATAGATCATTCTTGGATATCTTGATCTCCATAGTGACAGTCATCTTCTTATGAATAACTTGAGGTTCAGTAACTTCTTGAGATTTTTTTTCTACATATTTTAGTAACGACTGGAAAACTTTCACTTACATGGATTTATTCTTTAACTTCTTCTCCTTTTTTTCTTTCTTAATATTTTTTTATTGCTTAATTTCTAAGGTCTTAGTCTCTAAAATATTTAAGCCAAAGGAAGTATCTCTTTCCTTTCTCGTAGCTTCCATTTCTCTCTACTTTGAAACTATTTCATTGGAATAGGCTTTTGGTTTCTTTGAAAAAGGAGGTGATGATACAGGGACTTTAGAAGCTGGTACTGGCATGTCTAGTTCATCATGTTTTCTTTTCTTGGGTATCGATTTTGAAGATTCTAGAACATCTCCCTTGTCCTGGACATCCATTTCTTCAAAAAATTTGGATTCCTATAAAAACGGTATCGGCATCCTCCTTAGAGTGTCATCACTGAGCAAAAAAATCTTATAAGTCTTTGAGACTGATCGACAAGGGACATTCAGCTCTTTAAGGCGCATAAAAACCATCCTGGATATTGTTGTTAGATACATAAGTATTTGAGATGTGATGGATCCAACTTTTATTTCCTGGGTGGTGAGGAAGATGTAATTAAACAAGTTAATCTTCATTAAGTTTACAAGAAATTATAAAAAAAAGATAACACATATTTTTAGATCATCCTTATCTCCTTTTATTGGGATATGAAAGCCTGGCATAGAGAGATACCATCTTGTGGTTTTTTGTAAGATTTGTAATCTTCAGATTCTTAACATACCTGAGACCAATATAATCTAAAGCCTTGACTTTCTCAAAAGAATCTTCTTTCTCAGGGAGTTTTGGAGAGCATAGAATAGCTTCCCCTTCATACGGTATGTTGAGAAACTTTTCTACCTTATTATAATGAACAATATATGTCTTATCATAACATTTTAACATAAACAGATCCTTACCATCCTTTTGGAAGAAAATAACGGATTCATAAAACTAAATAACCATATTTGGGAAAACTAGATCTTTACTTTTCTCTTTATCCTCAAAAACACTTTACCAACCATTAGTTCTTATCACCTTATAAATAAGGGAGTCATACTTTGAAATGAAATTAAGGCATACCAACCTTTCCTAATAGATTGACCAATCCTTTATTTCCTTGATAATCAGAATCTGATCTGCTGAAGATTAAGGAGTCATTCAGGATAGAAGAGACTAGGAAATTGGTTCGAGGACTTTGATGGAAACAGAACATCAACACTGAGATCAGTAGGGATGGTGCGGTGCTTAAATGAGGCACCCCTTATATAGATGAGGCTATGAACCTTCAACATTCATAAGATAATCAAATGATTAAAAAAAATTGATCTAATCTAACAGTTGATGATGATTAAAAAACATTAATTCGCATCAATTTGTAGTAAGGTAAACAAACATTTAAAATTTTGAAAACCCAATAACTAAAACTTAAGGTAAGAAAGTAAAGATTAAGGAATTGTAGTGTACCTTTTGGAATACTCTATGGAATTTATCAGTATTATAAGAATTCTCTTGAATTTTTTAAAATCCGGGATTTCAATACCAAAATGTTAAAAAAATAAAATTTTCAAAAACAATGTTTTCAATACTGAAAATCTCAATACCGAAATTTTCAATACAAAAAAAACTTGGAGAAATAAAAAAAATTATTAAGAAAAGAGAAAACAAGCAAGCATATGTACTCCCCCTGAAATAAAGAGTAATTTAATGTTAGGAGATGATTTAAACAAAAAGTAGATATGAATGATTATCTTACAAAGATCATTCCTAGCTTTTGTTTAATGTATTCAAATATATCGGAGGATAATGGTTTTGTAAAAACATCAGCAAGTTGTTCATATGTTCTGATGAATTGAAGAATAATAACTCCTTTAAGTGTGAGATCCCTAAGAAAGTGATGTCTAATATCTATGTGTTTTTCATGAGAATGATGTGCAGGGTTTTTACTTAGGGCAATGACACTTATGTTATCAGACAATATTTGAGTCTTAGTAAAACTCATATCGCAGTCTATGAGTGTGTGTTGCATCCACAACACTTGAGCAAAACAACTTCTAGCTACTACATATTCAGCTTCCATAGTGGAAAGTGGTACAGAATGTTGTTTCTTGCATGACAAAGAAACTAAGGAATCTCTTAATAAGTGACAAGTTCTGGACGTAATTTTTATATCCATTTTAGAACTACCAAAATCAGCATCTAAAATACTTTTAAGTTCAAAATTATTTCTAGATAAATAAAAAAGTCCCAAATCTAAAGTTCCCTTCATGTAGCAAATAATTATTTTCACTACCTTTAAATGAGATTCTCTAGGATTTTCTTGGAATCTTGAATATAAGCATATTGATAACATTAAGTCAGGTCGACTAGCTGTTATCACAACCTTGATTTTTATTACAACTTAAACATGATTTATTACATAAAACTTCATGTGATACAACAAAGAAGATCGAGAGTTTTAGTGTATTTGGGGCTTAGGATCATTACATAAAATCTTAAAACATGAAATACAACATCTTTATTGAAAACATTCTTTACATGACCACTACATTCCTTCATACTTAGCATTTCATGAGATAACCTGAGGACATGCATAAGAAAAGGGTGAGCTATAAAGCCCGGTAAGGGAGTACACATCGAATAACATGAGGAGTATAATACATGTTAGAAAATATGCATAACAATATAGCATAAGAAAAACATGAACATAAAGGCATGGTAAAGCATTATAATCATAACATGGAAATGTGGCAACAACACTTAACATGGAATTAGCATGATCCAAGGCTCATTGCACATGGAGCATGAGTAAATCCTCATTGCACATAAAGCACGAGTAAACTCTCTTTGAACTTGAATTAGCATGAGTCAACACTCATTGCACATGACGTATCATGATACTATACTTTACCCATTGCATTGGAGTGCTATAAGGGCACACCCTTCTTAAACATTTCATTTCATGCATAAGTGTGCCACATGGATCATAAAACATGGATTCATAAAACATAATCATTTATTCCACGATAAAGGAATGTGGAATACATACATGAAACATTACAATCAATAAGTAAATGTGCATAAAGGTGAATACCCTTGATAGAGAAATGGGCATGGTATTCACTACACAATGACATTATCTTAGAAAATCGGTGCAATTTCAGCAGCGTAACGGCATGACATAAGAATTCATAAAAATGGTTGATGAGAGAGAAAGTAGTTCCTCATAATATTTACATGTAATGGACAGTAATGAGGTCATATAGATACATGTCCTGACAATTGTAATGGAATTTACATTCATGATTCAAAAGTAATTCTTGAATGTAAAAGAGGAGAGAGAAGTTCCTTTCGGAATTTCGGCATAGTAACGGGTGTACATGGGAGGCATTTAATGAGAGAGAAAGGGTCTCCCATCATTAAAACATAAAGAGGGAAGTATGAGGGAGATGAGAAACCATACCCCAATAGTTATAATTGAAATTAAAAGGGCAAAATAACTAAAAGAAAATTGGACAAAAATGAGAAAGAAAGAAAAAACCCTTACTTGGAAGTGTGCTTCTAAAGGCTAGAGAGAGGCTTGTGAGAGCCTTGTGAGAGGCTTCTTGGGAGTTTGGGGAACCTTGGGAGGATTCTATAGAATGTAGGGTAGAGGTTGGACGAACTTAAAACGCTTTGAGTGAGGAGGAAGTGGGAGTTTGCGTGTGTTTATATAGGAAAGTTGAGGGAATTCTTTATTATTTAGGTTTGGGACCCCTTATATTAAATTAATCCAAACCACAAACCATCCCATGGTTTTTGCCCATGGTTTTTGGAAAAGGGAAGAGTAAAAAAATATTTTATAAGGCCGAGGTCCTAACGTATTAAAATATTAGGGTTGCTTATGTGGAGGTGAGTCACACTCCCATGGAAATTAATTTTAATAGACAAGGTGTTTAATAAGTCTTGAGGGGTCCATTAATGCTTTGAAAAGTAAGCCGAACAAACCCAAAATCACATTATTTTAATGGTAAAACATATATTGGCCGAACATAAAGATTATACTATTTTATTACATCACTATTGGGTCATTATGATGTCATAAAACACATTATATATTTAAATGGTATTTAATTTTTACTTAAACATTTGACTGTCTCAGAAAATTATGAAAAATTCACCATTGGATAATTTCGACATCCTGATTCCAAAACTAAAATTTATTTTATCTAAATAATTTTCTATATATTTCAATTTTCACTTTTAAAATAAAAACCGACATTTATCGAAAATTCACGGGTTTTGACAAAAATGGCTTTCAAACCTTAATAAAAATTATAATTGCATTCATACAATTATATGATGATTTATATATAATAAAATTAATATAATAATAATAATAATAATATTTTATTAAGATATTATTTAATTCAAAAATCCCTTAATTTAATAAAATTTATTTCTTAAATAAATAATAACTAAAAACACCATTTGTACTTTAAAAACTATTTACAATGTATCAATTATGACAAGAAATTATATTCATTATTATATACAAAAATAATGTACATGATCATAGTATTATCGATTAGTTACATAACCCCTTAAAACAGCCGCATAAGACCCAAGGGTAAGGTGTGTGATGGTGACAGACTCTTGGGGTGGCTCGGATAACATCGCTCGAGTGGTAATTTCTATCAACTTCCACTTCTCCTGTAGACGGTCCTGTTCGAGCTTGACATGGTGAAGTTCAGCTCGGGCTTGGTCAAGAGTGAAGCCCAAGGATGCCACCTCTTTTCGAACTCAGATAAATGGGATTCATATGGGGAAATTCTACTGTATGAGTCCATCACTTCCTCTGTCTAAGTAAAATTGGATGTGTTAAAGCCCTATATTTATACTAATCATGTGATCACTATTAAATGACTATAAAAGTAACGGTCATGATTCTTATCATAAAACCAATGAAGTTGACATTTTATAAAAACATTTTATATAAAGAGACATTTAATAAGATCAATAGGGATTTCCATTAATGAATCTTTGGGTCGTTACAATATTCCCCCCTTATGAAATTTCACCCTTGAAATATTCCTTTTCCCACACTAAAACAGAAGTGGGTAACTCAGCTTCATCACTTCCTCTGATTCCCATGTTGCTTCTTCAAACTTGTGGTTTCTCCACAACACCTTGACGAGGGGCATTGTCTTATTTCGTAGAACTTTTTCTCTATGATCTAAGATCTTCACTGGTTGCTCCTCATAAGAAAGATCGTCTTATAATTGTACCACCTCAGAATAGAGTACATGTGAAGGGTCCGGTATATACTTCCTTAAGAGGGATACATGAAAGACATCATGTACTTTGGCCATAATAGGCATAACTGCTAGTTAATATGCCACAGCCCCGACACGATCAAGAATCTCGAAGGGGCTGATGTACCTTGGACTTAACTTCCCTTTCTTTCCAAACCTCATGACCTTTTTCAATAGAGATATGTGTAGAAAAACCATGTCTCCAACTTTAAACTCAACGTCTCCTCGACTATTATCTGCATAACTCTTCTATCGACTCTGGGCTGCCTTGATATGCTGCTGAATGGTTTTCACCTTCTCCACCATTTCCTTGACCATTTCTGGTCCAAGCAGCTTACGCTCACCGACCTCATCCCAACATGCCGGTGTTATTCACCTTTTCCCATACAGGGCTTCATATGGCGCCATTTGGATGCTCGAGTGGAAACTGTTATTATAAGAGAACTCAACTAGAGGAAAATGTTGATCCCATCCTCCTTTAAAGTCCATTGAGAACTCTCTCAACATATCCTCAAATGATTGGATAGTCTGCTCGGATTGGCCATTAGTTTGAGGATGATAAGCCGTACTAAAGTTCAGTTCAGTATTCAGAGCATGTGGAAGACTTTTTCAAAACTTAGAGGTGAATCTTGGATCTCGGTCAGACACAATAGATAGTGGTACTCCATGAAACCTTACAACTTCCCTGATATATATCTGTTCCAGTTGATCCAATGAGAAATACTCCTGAATAAAAATGAAGTGTGCAGCCTTTGTAAGATGATCCACAAAAACGCATATTGCATTGTTTCCTTTGGGTGTCCTTGGTAATCCGGTGACAAAGTCCATGGTGATGTTTTCCCATTTCCATTCTGGTATGGGCAATGGTTGCATCATCCCCTCAAACTTCTGCCTCTCTGCCTTCACTTGCTGACACACCAGGCACTTTGTTGTATATTCAGCAATCTCCTTCTTCATATTATCCCACCAAAAGTTTTCTTGTATATCTCGATACATCTTTGTGCTCCTTGGGTGAATAGATAAATTTGAACTATGTGCATCATCCAAAAGTTCCTTCTTCATCTCCGAACTTGATGGAAGACATAGTCTTTTTACAAACCACACAATTCCTTCTTCATTAACATTAAACTCCAAGGATTTCAATTTTTCGATAGCTCCCACCTTTTCTTGAATTCCCACATCATCCTTTTGAGCATCCTTTAGACTTTACAAAAGAGACGGTTGAGCAATCATTTGTGAAAGGATTTATGATGTTCCCTTATTTATGATTCCCATGTCCATCTTCATCAAGTCTAAGAAGATTGGATCCTTCTCAATTATCCTCATTGATAGAATCACTGGATCCTTTCTACTTAGGGCATCTTCCACCTTGTTCGCTTTCCCAGGGTGGTAATGGATTGAACAGTCATAATACTTGATGAGCTCTATCCGTCTTCTCTAGAACATATTAAGATCTTTCTGTGTGAATATATATTTAAGACTCTTTTGGTCAGTATATATCTCACATTTCTATCCATAGAGATAATGCCGCCAGATTTTCAAGGCAAAGATCATCGCCGCCAACTCCAGATCATGTGTTGGATAGTTTCGCTCATGGATTTTCAACTACCTTGAGGCATAGGATATCACTTTATCATTCTGCATCCGCACACATCCTAAGCCCTTCTTCGAAGCATCACTGGATACCACAAAAAGCTCCCCACTTATGGGTAAAGTGAGAACGGGCGCAGTGATAGGATTCCTTTTCAACTCCGTGAAGATTTTTTCGCATTCATCACTCCAAGAAAACTTTACTCTCTTTTGAGTTATCTTGGTAAGAGGGTTGGACAATCACGAGAAATTTCTCCCAAATCGTCGATAATATCCAGCTAACCCCCAGAAGATACAGATATCTGTTACCGATGTTGGCCTCGACCATCCTTCAATTGCATTTGTTTTGGAGGGATCCATAGATATCCCATTTCTTGTGATAATATGGCCCATGAATGAGACCCCCTTCAACCAGAACTCACACTTGCTATACTTTTCATAGAGCTTCTCCTTGCGCAAAGTCTCTAGTACAGTTCTTAAATTCTCCTCATGATCCTCCTTAGTTTTGGAGTAAATTAGAATATCATCTATAAAGACTACCACAAATTTGTCAAGGTTATCTCTAAAGACTCTATTCATCATGTCCATGAAGATTGCTGGAGCATTGGTGAGTCCGAAAGGCATTAATATAATTCATAGTGCCCGTATCTTGTACGAAAAGCAGTCATGGGGACATATTCCTTTTTCACCCTTACTTGATAATATCCCAACTGAAAATCAACCTTGGAGAAGTATTGTTCTCCACGTAGCTGATCGAACATGTCATAAATTCTTGAGATAGGATACTTGTTCTTTATCATTATTTTGTTAAGTTCACGATAATCTATGAAAAGCCGCATTGACCCATCCTTCTTCTTGATGAAGAGGACTGCTGCACCCCATGGTGAAGCACTTGGGCGTATAAACCCTTTATCCAGATTCTCCTATAGTTGTTTCTTCAGATCTTAAAGCTCTAAAACAGCCATTCTATATGGATTCATGGATATTGGTAAAGGCCCGGGTATAAGTTCAATTGAGAATTCAACATCTTTTCTAGGAAGAAGACCAGGCAGTTCCTCGGGAAACACTTCAGCGAATTCCCTCACAATAGTCATTTCTTCAAGAATGATTTCTTTTTTGGACTCAATCATCTAAGCCAGATACGCATGCTCATAGGGCAGTAATATCCATGCTTGAGATGATGGAGCTAAAGGAGATTCATCTTCCTCATTACACTTTTAAAGAATCAGGGGTCGATTCTCCATATGGAGTGTGATTTCCCTCTCCCAGAAATTTATGTTGGCTCTATAAAAGGAAATCCAATCAATGTCAAGAATTGCATAAAATTCCACCAGAGGGAGTATGACGAGGTTCGTTGGGAAATTCAATCCCCAGATTATAATAGGGGAGGACTTATATTCGTGGGATGCAATGATTGCCCCATTTGTCGTACTCACCGACTTCTTCACTTCCATGATTTGTGGTGGTGCTGGTATTGTTCTACTAAACTTTTGAGATATAAAAGAATGCGTAGAACCTGAATCAAAAAGTACATTCGCTATTCTTGAATGAATAACTATCTTACATATCACCACTTTGTTGTCGGGGTTCACTTCGGTAGAAGTGATGGAAAAAGCTCTTCCTTGCAGCCTTAGAGGTTGTTGGTTGCCTCCAAAAACCCTTGGAATAGGGCACTGATTAGCAAAGTGACCCGGTTCTTTGCATTTTTAGCATTAAACAACGCGTTGAGGTTCAAACAGAGCATTTATCTCCTCGGTCGCAGCAACGGGTCTTTCTTGCCAACAGTTAACAGCTAAGTGCCCTTCCCTTCCACACCTGAAGCATTTCCTCGTCCCCTTAAAGCAATTTCCAGGGTGATTCTTTCCACACTTTTTGAAAGTGGGGTGCTGGATCTTCTTATCACCGTTGGATTTCTCAATCGGCCCACCAGCATTGAAGTCCACCTTACTCTTCTTATCCGAATGATACCCCTATGATTCTTCGATCTCCATTTCGACCTTGAGGGCACATCAGACAATTTCCTCATAGATGTCGAAGTCATGGATCGCTAATGCTTTCTGCAGGCTAGGCTTTAGCCCACCCAATAAGCAGTCAACCTTGCATTCGAGGGTATGGACAAAGCCAGAAGCGTATCATTCAAGCCTTTTGAAGTTTTCCTCGTATGCTCCAATAGATTATTCGCCTTTTTTCTTGAGGTAAATGAAGTCCCTTTCCATCTTAATCCGGAGGGTGCACAGAAAATATTTATCGAAAAACATCTTCTGGAAATCCTTCCATTCCAACGCCTCGATCTACTCCTCAGGCTTCGTATTTTTTATCAACGTCTTCCATTGATCAGCTTCACCCACCATATGATAAGCTGCCAAGAGAACCTTCTCTTTTTCAGAACATTGAAGGATTGAGAAGATCTTTTCAGTGGAGTTGCTCCATTTTTCAGTGATCGTGGGATCGAATGATCCACTAAAAGTAGGAGGCCATTGTCTCATGAAGCACTCGATAGCAACTTTTTCTTTCTTAGGGGGGTCTGGACGTTCCTCTTGACCCGTGTTTCAATTCAATGCTTGAGTTACCTGAGAGAGAAGCATGACAAAGTTTGCGATTCCTGCTCCCATTGGATTGGGCATCTCATTAGTACAGTCATCACACTGATCTTCACATCGGTTGTTTGCCTGAGTCCTCCTATTACCGGCCATTGGCTTGAATAAAAGGAATGTTAGGGGTAACACATAAAGGGTAATCCAAACAAAAAATTTGATGACTTATAAATAAACTTTCATTTCCTTAACTCATGAGTCTATAGGCTTCAATCTAGGATTTTCATGATCTAGTTTCTAACATATATTCTTAGAGGCATTTTTTTAATTCCCTTAATAAGGGTTTATACTAAGCTTCTGAATTTACCAAAGCATATCCCTCGGGAGTGTCGTAACCAAGAGTGCAGCAAGGCCCATTTTCGTGCACCAGTTCCCGTTCGAGTCGAGCTCAAAGCGGTGTTTTTGGGTTTTACCCCTAGGATACATCTGTGCCAGAGCCGCCTCTACCTGCTCGTATCCAGAAAGTGATGTATTTTCTTGATAACCCACTTACTCAATACTCACCAAAACATAGGGACGATTTTATTGTACTTAGTGTTGTATCTAAGGCTTTACTAGGGTTTTCTAATCCTAATACCAAAAATAACCAAACCTATCCTCTGATACCAACTTTGACAACCTTGATTTTTATTAAAACTTAAACATGATTTATTACATAAAAATTCACCTGATACAACAAGGAAGATCGAGAGTTTTAGTGTATTTTGGTCTTAGGATCATTACATAAAAACTTAAAACATGAAATACAACATCTTTATTGAAAACTTCCATTACATGACCACTAAATTCCTTCGTACTTAGTATTTCATGGGATAACCTGAGGACATGCATAAGAAAAGGGTGAGCTATAAAACCCAGTAAGGGAGTACACATGGAATAACATGAGGAGTACAATAAATTTTAGACAATAGGAATATCAATATATCATAACAAAAACATGAACATAAAGTCATGATAAATAATGCTAATCATAACATGGAAATGTGGCAACAACACTTAACATGGAATTAGCATGAGCCAAGGCTCATTGCACATGGAGCATGAGTAAATCATCATTGCACATAAAGAATGAGTAAACACTCGTTGAAATTGAATTAGCATGAGTCAACACTCATTGCACATGACGTATCATGATACTATACTTTACCCAATGCATTGGAGTGCTATAAGGGCACACCCTTCTTAAACATTTCATTTCATGCATAAGTGTGCCACATGGATCATAAAACATGGATTCATAAAACATAATAATTTATCACACGATAAAGGAATGTGGAATTCATACATGAAACTTTACAATCAATAAGTAAATGTGCATAAAGTTGAATACCCTTTATGGAGAAATGGGCATGGTAACATTTCCTTAGAAAATTGGTGCGATTTCAGTAGTGTAACGGCGTGACATAAGAATTCATAAAAAAGTTTGATGAGAGAGAAATGGGTTCCTCATCATATTAACATGTAATGGATAGTAAGTTGGTAATATAGATACATGTCCCAACAATTGTAATGGAATTTAGATTCATGATACAAAAGTATTGCTTGAGTGTAAAAGAGGAGAGAGAAGTTCCTTTGGGAATTTCGGCATAGTAACGGGTGTACATGGGAGGCATTTAATGAGAGAGAAAGAGTCTCCCATAATTCAAACATAAAGAGGTAAGTATGAGGGAGGTGAAAAACCATACCCCAACTTTTATAATTGAGATTAAAAGGGCAAAAAAACTTAAAAAAAATTGGACAAAAACGAGAAAGGAAGAAAAAACCCTTACTTGGAAGTGTGATTCCAAAGGCTAGAGGGAGGCTTGTGAGAGGCTTCTTGGGATCATGGGGCACCTTGGGAGTATTATAGAGATATTAGGGACGATTTTGGAAGAAATATAAAGCCTTTTAGTGAAAAGGAAGTCGGAGCTTGGGTGGGTTTGTGTAGGAAAGGTGAGGGAATTCTTTATTATTTAGGTTTGGGACCCCTTATATTAAATTAATCCAAACCACAAACCATCCTATGGTTTTTTCCTATGGTTTTTGGAAAAGGGAAGAGGAAAATAAAATATTATAAGGCCAAGGTCCGAACTTCTTAAAATATTAGGGTTGCTTATGTGGAGGTGAGTCACACTCCCAGGGAAATTAATTTAAAAAGACAAGGTGTTTAATAAGTCTTGAGGGGTCCATTAATGCTTTGAAAAGTAAGCCAAAAAAACCCAAACTCACATTATTTTAATTTTAAAACATATATTGTCCGAGAATAAGGATTATAGTATTTTATTTCATCACTATTGGGTCACTATGATGTCATAAAACACATTATACATTTAAATGGTATTTAATTTTTACTTAAAAATTTGACTGTCTTAGAAAATTATGAAAAATTCACCATTGGATAATTTCGATGTCTTGATTCCAAAAATAAAATTTATTTTATCTAAATAATTTTCTAAATATGTTAATTTTCACTTTTAAAATAAAAACTGACATTTATCGAAAATTCATGGGTTTTGACAAAAATGGCTTCCAAACCTTAATAAAAATTATAATTGCATTCATACAATTATATGATCATTTATATATAATAAAATTAATCTAATAATAATAATAATAATATTATTTTATTAAAATAATATTTAATTAAAAAATCCCTTAATTTAATAAAATTGATTTCTTAAATAAATAATAACTAAAAAAACCATTTGTACATTAAAAACTATTTACAATGTATCAATTATGACAAGAAATTATATTCATTATTATATAAAAAAATAATGTACATGAACATAGTACTATCGATTAGTTACATAACCCCTTAAAACAGCCAAATAAGACCTAAGGGTAAGGTGGGCGATGGTGACAGACTCTTAGGGTGGCTCAGATAACATCGCTCGAGTGGTAATTTCTATCAACTTCCACTTCTCCCATAGATGGTCCCGTTAGAGCTTGACATGGTGAAGCTTAGCTTGGGCTTGGTCAAGAGCGAACCCAAGGACACCACCTCTTTTCCAAGCTCTGATAAATAGGCTTCATATGGGGAAATTCTACTCAATGAGGCCATCATTTCCTTTGTCTTTGTAAAATTGGATGTGTTAAAGCCCTATATTTATACTAATCATGTGATCACTGTTCAACGACTATAAAAGTAACGGTCACAATTTTTATCATAAAACCAATGAAGTTGACATTTTATAAAAACATTTTATATAAAGAGACATTTAATAAGATCAAGAGGGATTTTCCATTAATGAAACTTTGGGTCGTTACAACTGTTAAGTAAAGTAAACTTCCTATCATACCTCTATAAGATGTCTTATCCACAGGTTTTACTGCATCATCAAAATCAAGAGTGTTATAAGTTCCAATAAGAGTACTTATACTCTTAGCATTATCATACCCAAAATTCTTAAGAAGATATTTGATATACTTATGTTGAGATATGTAAGTTCCCTCTGGTTTTTTAGAAATTTGAAATCCAAGAAAAAAGGTTAACTCACCGATCATACTAATCTTAAACTCAGATTTCATAAGATTCGGAAAAGAATCAGTTAAGGATTGATGAGTTGATCCAAAGATGATGTCATCAACATAGATTTGGATAATCAAAACATCTTTATTATTTTTCTTAATAAAAAGGGTTGGATCATCAGTTCCCTTAACATAGTTATTTTGAAGCAAAAATCCTAAAAGTCTATCATACCAAGATATAGGGGCGTTTTTATGTCCATACAGAGCTTTGGTAAGTTTATAAACATGATTAGGATGTTTTGTATCTTCAAAGCTAGAGGGTTGATCTACATAGACTTCCTCTTGTACATAACCATTAAGGAAAGCACACTTTACATCTATTTGATAAAGATTAAAACTAAATAATGCTATAAAGGATTGAAGAATACAAACCGATTCAAGTCTTTCTATAGGATCATTGGTTTCTTCATAGTCTATGCTTTCTTGTTTGTTGTAGCCTTTGGCAACAAATCTTTCTTTATTTCTAACAATAACTCCATTTTCATCTAATTTGTTTCTAAAAACCCATTTTACTCTAATAACAGAAGTTTCCTTTTGTTTTTCAACCAACGTCCAAACCTGATTCCTTATGAATTCGTTGAGTTCATCTTGTATAGCCTTTATCTAATATTCATCACCCAAGGCTTCTTCAGGAGTCTTTGGTTCAAATTGGGAAAGGAAAGAAACATGTTCAACTTCATTCCTTAAATAACTTCTAGTTCTTACTATTTGATTAACATTTCCAATGATATTATCACAGGGGCGATTTCTAAGTAACATCTGATTTAGGTTTTGAAAAGCTCGATCATCAAAATAGGGTAGAAAACCTTCAAGAGTAAATGTTTCAGAAACATTTTCTTGAACATTATACTCATCTAAAAGGTCTTCTATCAAAGTCTGGTGATCGGTTTTAGAAAAAATATCATAAATAATTTTAGTTTGTTTGAAAAGTAAATGATCATTTTCATCCAAATTAACATGTACTGTTTCTTCCACAGTGCAAGTGTTTTTATTGAAAACTCTATATGCCTTATAGTTAGTGGAGTAGCCTAAGATGATTCCTTAATCATATTTGGGTGCAAATTTATGTAAGTTATCACTGGTATTCAAGATAAATACTTTTCAACCAAAAACATTAAAGTAATATACTTTTGGTTTTCAGCCAGTCCATAACTCATAATGTGTTTTATTAAGAAAGGGTCTAATTAAAACTCAACTTATAGTATAACAGGCAGTACTTACAACTTTAGCCCAAAAATTTTCAGCTATAGAATATTCACCCAACATTTTTCTAGTCATCTCTTGAAGAATACAATTTCTTCTTTCAACAACACCATTATGTTGAAGAGTTCTTAGAGCTGAAATGTTGTGAGTAACAACTTTTTTACTAAAAAAAGTTTCAAAATCAGAATTTTGAAATTCTATTTTCTGATCCATATGAATAGTATTCATAGGAATGTTTTTCTCATTTTTAACTTGAGCTCTGAAAATTTCAAAATAAGAAAAAGAATCAAATTTCTTTGTAAGACAATAGACCCAAGTAAATCTAGTGTAGTCATCAACTAAGACAAACACATAGTATTTGCCTCTAGTACATCCAGTTTTTGTTTGACCAAATAAGTCCATGTGCACTAATGGTAAGGCATTAGAAGTTGTAACTTCACTTATATATATTTAATTATAGATTTAAATGTCTTGCCATATTGACAAGGATCAAAGACTTTTGAAGAATCAAACCTAAGATCAGGTAGATCCTTAACCAGTTATTTCTTAGAGAGTTTACTAAGATTCCTTACGTTACAGTATCATAGTTTTCTATGCCAGAGCCATGATTGATCTTCAATTGCACTTAGAAAAGGAATAACTTTACTTCTAAGGTCTTCTAGGTTTAGTGTGTATACATTCTCTTGCCTATGGGATGAGAGAATAAACTCATCCTTCAAATTGTGTACTAAGCACTTGTAATTCCTAAAATTCACAAGGTAACCTTCATCACATAATTGACTTATGCTGATGAGGTTGTGATTAAGACCTTTAACAAATAAAACAATCAAAATTAACTATTTTCCAAGAAGAATAATGTTACCTATACCGACAATTTCTCCTTGATAGTTATATCCAAAGGTTAATTTTCCACCTTTAGACTTTAAAATATTTTTGAAATAGTCTTTGTTACCAGTCATCTATTAGGAACATCCACTATCCATGTAACATATGTTTTTGGTAATTCTTTCATAAACCTGAAAAAGAAGAATTAGGTTTCTAGAATCCAAATATTCTTGGATCCGAAATTGTTAGGTAATAAAATTTTTAGTATCCCCATTCGTTTTGAATAGTTAGCGTTTTGAATCCCTAGAGATTGAACATTATTTAAAGAACATATTTTCTTCCAATACCCACCAATTTTACATTTAGTACAAAAAGGGGCTCTTGTAGGAACAAGAAAATTATTTCTAAAAATAGGTTTTCCAGGAGAATAACCTAATCCTTGATTATTACCATGAGGTCGGATCTGAGAATACATCTTCTCAAAATTTTCCTTACCAGATGTAAATTTTTTAAGAAGTTTCTTCAATGAAAAAATTTCAAACTTTAGTCTTAGGACTAAATTCCTATCCTCTGGGATAATCAACTTAATGTTAAGTTTATCCTTTAAAACATATTTTTCTAAAAATAGATTTTTAAGATCCTTAGAAATCTTATCCTTCTCAGAATTATCTTCCTCAAGTTTCTTAGAAAGATTTTCTAAAACATAATTTTTCTTATCATGATCTTTGGTAAGATAAGGAATTTCTTTTGTTAAAATAAATTCTCTTGAATTTCTCTTTTCACGTTTCTTAGAAACTTAACGATTTCTTATCCTAGAAACTTAATAAACATAGAAACCTCTTTATAGGAAGTAAAATCATTATCATTATCTAATGAAGAAGATTCTTCATCTAAAGAAAAATATTTATCATGAAAAATTTTCACTCAAAGACATATTGGTTAAGGATTTAGTAGTTCATACCTTATCCATAAGACATTGATTTTGAAATGGAGCTTGTGCTATTAAACTAATATTCTTTTGATCAGATGATTCATTATATGAAGAATCGTCAGAAGAATCCCCACCACTGGCAATCCAAGTGTCATTAGCTTTTAAGACTTTCTTATATTTTTATCTGCATAAATTCTTCTTGTTTCTCTCAGAATCCCTATCCTTCTTGACTCTATTCTTATGTAAGGGACAATTATGTCTGATATGACTAGTTATTATACATTCATAGCATGTCACTTCT
Organism: Viscum album; assembly: GCA_963277665.1. Classification (NCBI taxonomy): domain Eukaryota; kingdom Viridiplantae; phylum Streptophyta; class Magnoliopsida; order Santalales; family Viscaceae; genus Viscum; species Viscum album. Next base: position 1,579,104,066 of record OY728128.1, on the reverse strand, counting down.
CCAACCTTGTTATATTTTATATATTTATTCTTATATTAATAATTAAAGTTCTTCTGCCCAGCAATCATTTTCATCCTCTTAGCAAGACTAGCTAACTCATTTCCTGAAGTTTCACTTTCACTAGATTCAGACTGAACAACAGCATTCTTGGATTTAGATCTTGTAACTCTCCCATGAGTATAGGCTTTTTTATGATTTGAAGTAATTGTAAAAGAAATACCTCCATTCCCATTCTTCTTCTTAATATTATTATCAACTCTCTTCATTCTGGTTTCATGTTGAAGAATGGTTCCAAACAGTTCATCAAGAGAAATCTATGTAACTTTTATTTTCTCATCTATATCAGTTCTCATGGATTTCCATTTGTTAGGCATTATGTCTATAATCATTTCTATAAGAGCTTCATCATCTAAACCTTTCTGAACCATTTATTGTAAGATGTTGACAATAGTCATGAATCTTTGTTTTACCTTACATACGGGTTGTCCATAAGGAAAACAGAAACCCAGATACTCATCTCTGAGCATAGCTCTTCTTGTTTCAATAACTTTAGATATTACAAAGTGAATTACTTAAAGCTTCTTCTAAATACTATTTTCAGGTTCACAAGATGAAATTGGGGTATATATATTTCTATTCATGGAAAAAAGAAAAGTATTATATAACATAAAGTTCAGCAGGTATTCCATGTTTTCTGGATTAGTAAAGGTTCTATGATCCTTATCAGGAATCTTATAATCTCCAGTTAACAAAATGTAGTTTTTTGCATTTGTGTTTATCACAAAGGTCTTCATTCTATCTCTCCAGTAATCGTATTCATTTCCATAGATGATTAGTGTTCTAGTAGGATTGATATCATCTAGAGATCCAATATGAATTCCTACTATACTAAAAGGAATTTCTTTCCAAAAAACTTGTTAGAAGTAAAATTTTATAATCAAATAAGAAAAAGAAATCTTGAACACGAAAGCTTATATGTGGATATAAGAATTTCAAAGACCTCCTCTGATACCAATTGTAGGATTGAAATAATAAATGTATATGCTCAATATACAAGAGGTAATGTGGGTGAGTTGTATACTTTAAAAATTCCTTTGGTACCTTTAAAGTTTATTTTTATCAATGTTTAAACAAACATTCACAACACCTCTTAAAGAAATATTTTCTCAAACATTACAAACTTAAGATAAAAACTTAAGAAATATTTTCTTTGAAGAAATATTATACCTTAAAGCATATTGAATCTGTAATTTGGACAATCTAATGGAATTAAAAAGTATAATAAAGTTATACTTTCTAACTTTAACAAAGTTAGGATTATAGTAGAAATAAAACAAATTGAAATAGAAAACATATAGAAACAAGATTATTTTAACCTAAAGAGAAGGGTATCCAATAACCATCGATAAAGGTTTCTTGATTTATACTTTCAAGAAAGTATTTATTACCCAAACCCAGGTAGGCCCTCAATCCAAAGATCGGTATCTATCTTGCTATCCCTACAAGACCTCGATTTAGAAGGAAATCAGAACCTCTGTCTTCTAAACCCAGAGTCCCATGATCAACACGATCAGAGTCTGCATGAAGCATGTCTAAGCAAGTTGTTCACACCCAAAAAAGTTGTTCACAACATCAGCGTGATGGAATAAGAGTTGAAGGAATCACTCTCTCTAGCAATCACTTCACATCCTTTTCGCATGCGTCAAGTTCATCCACTTTCCACATTGTTTTCTACTAGTTAAAATGAACTTGAATTTATAGGCAATGCTACCCAACGAGCGACTCCACTCCAACCGTCATATTTTCCTTAAATTTCAGAGGGACCTAGACACATATCAAACATATAATTATTAGTTTGTAACAGATTGTATGACATCATTTCAAGTATAATAAATTATGTTAAGTTAAAGATGAGTGTTATATAAGAAAACTTGGAATTCGATAACATTGGAATGATACATTTAAATAACTCTAAAATTACTAAGAAAAATGGATTCTTAAGAAAAACACTATCAATAAGAAGGATTCATAAGGAAAAGTAAATCATATTGGGAAAATGGTATCACATTTGTTCCTGAATCGGAATCATAAAATTGGAATCACTTATGCACAAGATTTAGAATCATAAAACAGAATCACTTTTGCATCAGATTCAGAATCATAAAATAGATTCACTTTGTCACCGAATTCAAAATCACAAAACAAAATCACATTTACACCAGATTCCGAATCACAAAACAGAATCACTTTTGTACTGGATTAAAAATCACAAAACATAATCAATTTTTCACCAGATTTGGAATCATAAAACAGAATCACTTTTCACCAGATTAGGAATCACAAAACAGAATAACTTTTGCATTGTATTTGTAATCACAAAACAGAATCACCTTTGCCCCGAATTCGGAATCATAAACACGGTATCACTTATACACCAGAATCGATATCATAAAAACGATATCACTTAAACACTAGAATCAATATCAATAATCTATAAATCAAATAAAACATAATAATACATATGTAAGTATAACAGAATGAAAATTACAGATCTTAGAGAAAAAACAGATCTTAAGAAAAAGACAAAACTTAAGAAAATGTGTTTGTCATTTTCAAAACATAAAACCATAAGGAACGAAGAAGTCATAAGATATACTTATTGACTCAAAACCACCCACATTAAAGAAAAATCATATATATCCCCGCACTAAATAATAAATCTATAGGTTATAATGTTTCTATAAAATTTTTGAATATTGTAAGCCTAAAATCAAGGAAAACTCTAAAACTTATCCCTGATCCCCTACCAAAACCATTGACAACCAAAACAAAAAAACCCTAATTTTTTTTGAAAATCTAATTGAATTATTACCATAATAATATATATTTTTTGATTGATATATATATTTTATCATATTTTGGGGTCATATCATAACATACACTTCATGATCATTCTTTAAAGTAATATTTTTTATGTTTTATTTATAGAATTTATAGTCATGATATGTATGGAAATGGTTTTTTATATAAAGATATAATGGAATTATGATTTTAAATATTGAATATCATCAGGATATATTCATAGGAAAAACCAGGATATGAATGTTGCAGGTGGGAAGTTTACTCTTAAATAAGTAATTTACACTACCTGGGTAATGTTTTCTCTATAAAACAGGTGTGGTAAAGTAAAAAACAAAACCCTAAATATGAATATTCATTCAATAATACATGTAATTGAGCATTAAAGTTGTTCCTAAGGAATTATAGGGAATATATTATATTGCTAATAGAATCTATTAGAAGTACGTGTTCTAATTTCTTGGTATCAAAATTTTTTTACAATGAAATATATATCATCACATCATAATAAAAGATATTACACCATAATTTCTTGGGGTAGTATAAATCATAGATAGATCCATGAAACTGGGATTATATATTGCAACTAGTATGAATACACCTCTATAAAAGTTTTATAGGAATTTATTGGGTTTTTAGTTTTTTTGTTTCTTGACATCTCATGCCATAATAACCCTAATCATGTTTTGATTATAGCCAGGTATGATCCATGATCATTAGGTTCTCTCCAAATCTCTTTAATCTAGTGGTTTGGCTATAATAATGGATTTTACATCACTATAACTAACACCTTGTAAAAATATCCTATTCTAGTGTGGTCTCCTTTATTATCTTTATATTTTTTTACTATTTATCATCAATTTATCTTTATTCCAATAAATGAACTAATGTGAGAATATTTATGAAAAGGGACTATGAATAGTGTTTTGGGAGCAATTGATTCACTCCTTAGTATTTCATTATATTCATTCAACAAATATTTAATTGGAATAAAATAATTTAAAGAAACTATTACAAGTACTTATTCTGAAGGATTTGAGTTTGTTTTAAATTATATCATTAGTTCATTGAGATAAAATAAATAAAATCATTTATAGTAACAAAATTCATATAAGTGATATAATAGGATTTTTTGAGTGAATGGATGGTTTCAAATCTACTTTGGCTCATAAATGATATTCTCAAGAACATAGTGAATGAATTCACTATCACAACATAAGACTAAGAGAAGAATTATGTGTATAGAAAGATATATAATATTCTTTATTCATAACTCTTAGATAATGATCTATCATATTTAATGGGATGAAAAACTACTGAAGAAAATTAAAGTTTCTCAATTATCATCATGAATGAGATAAAAGAGTGAAGGAATCCGAGTTCCTAACAAATCATGCTCAATTTAAAAATATACAGATGATAGAAGATAAGAAAGGTGATACCCAATAAATTCATGTAATTTATATTATTTATATAATAAAAACTTATGGTGAGACGCTGGAGGATTACAACATTGTATAGAAACTCTTGGGAATATATAAATATACTTTTTTTGCCAAAATACAAGTATAATAACACTAAGATCTATATTGTTTTTCAATTAATAAATATAATAAATTTTTTCTATTATTTTAAATAAGAAATGGTCCACCGCTATAGATCAATTGGAAAGATGAGAGTGAGATTTTTTATCTTCAATGAGTTTTCTTAAACCTTTAGTTCCATTAATCCAACTATGAAGGAACTAGAACACAATGTAACCAAAATGAATTTTAATAATTTTATTTAATTGAATTAGAAATACATATGACATGGCATAAATAGGTATGAAGGAAATCTATAATTGAAGTACTATAATTGTGGAAATATATGTAAATTATCAAGAAACTTCAATGAGAAACATGGATATTTTGAATAATATTATCAACTAAACTGGTCATCTAGGAGAAATAATTATTCTTGTACTCATCATGTGTTGGAGTTAATAAAATGAAAAGATATAGAAAATACCAAAAATAAGAGAAACAATCTATCTAATCATGATGATTTATCATTACAAGTTAGTGGTGAACAATTTAAATTCAATATTCATCAATAAATGAAGAATATGGTGGATGTAAAAGAATATTTAAGTTTGTGATAGACTATGCATAGGTTAAGACATAAAACCATTAAAAATAAACCAATTTGACACAAAAACAAAACATTACAGTAATAAATCTAAATTTTTAAAAAATGAAGTTGAATATTTTAAATGTTAAATTACCCATTATTTTTTCATGATACATGAGAGAAGTGTGTCCAAGAGTGTGAATGTTTTTCAATTCACTTTTATTTCATTTATTTCTATCATATTTCTCATATAGAAAATATTATATAATTAAATTAACTTAAATTAACTAAATAATTTAAAATTTAAAATTTATTTTCAAATAAATAAGTGATTATATATATAATTTTATCTAATAACATGAACTCTAGACTCTTCAAATACCCAACCATCCCTCTATACTATGAAATAGAAAATCCAGAATGATTGATATTTCTTCAAGCCCTATATCAACTATCCCTTTTGAACAATCTTCATTCTCTATACATTTCACCCGAGTCTATTATCCTTTCTACTCTGGTATTTTTTCCATTGATAAAGATATATCAGTGATTCATTATAAAAAATATTTCTTAATAGAATATTATAAATTAAAATATATAAAAATACATTGTAATTACTTACCCAAATCTCTTCCTAGGAATTGCACTTTATTTGGACACCAACTTCCCTCAAACTTATTAGTTGAACTGGAATGGTATTTTTATGCTTAGAAAGTGTGGCCATAAAACTTCTATATTACATTACATTTTTTCTGATGATTATATCAACCTAATTGTATTGAACCATGATCTATGTTTTTTCAAATCCATACCTCTAACATTTTCATGCAACCTCTTTATCTGGTGGAGGATGTGGTAAATCCTAAAATAATAGTTAATAAAGAAAAATAATATAAATGACTTTATTATTTATCACAATTAGTAAATTTTAAATAGATACTATTATATGGGGGATTTGATAACCCCTGGAGTGCTATATCTAGATGAGGGGGAGTATCCACTATGGTATGTGGGATATCTACAATAGAAGTACCCTATAAAGTAGATGATGATAAATGTGATGATGGAGGTAAAAAACCTGAGGGATAGCCTAGTATAGATGATGGTGTATAAGGGTATGGATATAGTGGTGGGATATACGTGGAAATTGTACCCTATAAAGTGGATATTCAGAATGTGTAATAAGTATGGATATAATCATGAGAACTACCATCTTGTATGGCTCTGGGTGGAATGGGACATGAAAAAGGATGGTATGGAAAATATGGAGATGGAATAAAAAAAGGATGACCTCCTTGTGACTAGTGAAAGTTGAAGGTAGGATAAACTAAATAACCTCATAGTGACTAAAGCGACCTAGTTGTAGGATGAACTATAGAATCTGCCGAACCAGTACCCCTCATGATATTGTCATCCTCCAAAACATAATCCCATCATCTCGTCATTGGTGTTGCCAAAAATTACATGGATGATAGAATAAAATGACTGATAATAAGGTAAAGTATAAGAAATAATATAATAACAAAATATAAATTGTACTTATAGTGGGGATCATATGAAACATGGATAAATATTTAATCCATTATTCATTTCACTACATTCTTCTCCTTCTAACAGAACCATAATAAGAAAGCTAGTACTACAGATTTAAATTTTTTTCAAAAAAAATATAAATAATTAAAATGTTAAATAATATAGCTAGTTGAATTCAGAAGAAAATGAAAAAAATGAAAAATTCTATTTAATGTAAAGAGTTATCAAATTAAAAATAATAATTTCATTTCATTTTAATAGTTAGTAATGGTAAGTTCATATCATTTGAATTGTTTTTAATGTAATTAACATATTTTATTTGATATTATGTATAAAAGTTAAAAAAAACATAAAATATTGCAATAATGTTAGGTAAATACTTAATTTTTTTTAACACCATGTGTGCTCTTTTATGAATTTAGGTTCACAATCTATTCTATTAATTGAATCATAGTGTCATCAGATGAAATATTCAAATAAATTATAACAAGTTTATATAAGACATTATTATTATCCATGCATTCATTAATTTTTTTCTAGGAATGACATTATCAATAACACTATTTTTTAATGGGTTAGTTAAATAAAACAAATGTCAAGCTTGTGATGGAAGAATATAAACTTCATCAGTATGAAGCTAATAGTTTAAATCAATCACAAAAAATATATGGTTATCTATATGTATTAATTTCCATGTCATTGAATCAAACCACTTGATTTTCATCATTACGACATGACCATGTGCTTAGTTATATAATAAAATTATTATTTTTTAAACTGTATAATATTATATATTTTTATGATCAACGTTTCATGCTTGATACACTAGAATGTAAATATATTGTGGATCTTATCATAACACCATCATGATGCATTTCCATATCTTTTAACCATTATTTATAAAAAACATTAATATTTTGACAAAAATTCCCTTACAATCATGTACCACATTTTTTAGACAAAAGGGAAGTGCTATTATTGATCTAATACAACATTTTTTGGTAAATTTAGAACCTAAAATATACCAACATTGAATATTAAATATTAATGTATAATAAAAAAATAAATATATTACCTATGACCTTAACCAAGTATTAAATTTTTTTCTATTCAATTCTTCCTTCCCCTCAATACATAGTGAATAATGTATCCTTTTTTATAATTTCTAAATGTAACCTAAAAATACGAAAACATTAAAAGGTAAAAATATATAAAGAAATAATATAATGATGAAATTCATATTTATTATTTTACCTACTTTATGTAATCATCAAGAACACCATATTTGAATAATATTGTATGATGATCCATTTCACACTCTTCCCTGCTTAAATTACACAACGAGTAAGATCTAAATATCACTTCTATTTGAGTAAGTTAAGGAAATCAAGGCTAAATGGGATCATATTTCTCATTCTTAGTTCTCATTATTTGAATATAACTTTTATTGATGTTATCAAAGTATAAGGAAGATAAATAAATTCATTATTTTACTAAATAGACTTTCATATTAGATCTTTTATGGTGATATTTATTTCTCACATAATTTTTCAATATAGACATCATTGTTTTTATCAGATACATCCACAAACTAGAAATAGGACCACTAAAAATAATTGATGTGGTATGATTCATAGTTAGATAAAACAAACATGTGAAGGATAAAGGTGGGGATAGTTTCTCTAAGTCACAAAGAATAATTGGAGCATCGCTCTTTAATTTCACAACAAAACCTCAACTATATTTTTTTCATAGATGCATCAATAAAATGAAATAACTTAATAACAAAAACTCTAACATTATGTGAAATTAAAGGTCAAATAGAAATGGAAATCAAATAATGTAACAAGACATCATATTCATGGGTTTTAAGAGATTTTTGTTTCACATATTGTGTCTTTACCTTTTTTGAAATGTTACTTGAATAACCATCTCTAACCTTAAAACTTTCCAACACCAGAATATTTTTCATTTCTCCATATTTGTCATCAAATAATATGAAAAAGGGGCTTTACAATTTCTCTATACAATTAAATTATGATTAAGTCTTTCTCTTATTCCTTAATCCATCAAATCATGACATGACTATAAATTTTATTTTATTTTTCCTTTGAAATTTAATAGAGTTGCAAGTAACATCTCACAAATTATTTTCTTGATATTCATTACATATAAAAAATAATGAAATATATTTTAATACCAAAATAAAATCTCAAAGAATATACTTTTCATTCTCCAATTTTATTGGAATTTGAATTAACGTTCCACCTCTTTCTAGTATTCGATTGAATTTTTCCAAGAACATAATTCAAACCAAAAAATTATTTAACAATATTATTCCATGAAATTATTTAATGTGTTTCATATATCTTGACAACAATATTGAACTACCTCTAATTTTTTATGTATGGATGAACCATTGGTAGAAATTTTTTATTCCCTAAGAACATTCTAATGACCCAATCTTGACATATATGGACATTTATTGTTTTTCAGAATACTTAATATATTACACAAATATATTCCCAAATACTATATTAATTTAGTGTCTTTGGAAATTTGGAGCATAATCTGCTAACTTGGTGAAAGATATTCAACACCTCCCATAAAGTTCTTCCCCTTTTGTTTTCATACCAAAAACATTTATTTATATCTTCTGGAAAATAAAACATGAAAATGGTGAGCTCAAATTCTTATTGAGGGAAAACATGGATAACATAAAACAAACCATAAGCATTTTAACATAATAACATTAACATAAACATTAAAGAGAAAAATCATGAGCCATGAAATAAATCTTGGCAGTATGTAAGGAATAGATCATAAAGGAACATTAACCATGATAGAACAAAATCGGAATAAAACATGTAATTATGGAAAACATATATGCACATAATATGATTTACATAGTATCCAAGGCATTGCAGCCAACACCATTATAGTGGAAAAAGTCCACTACTAAACTGGGTTTACTTACCGTTCCATCCATGTATTTCTAAACCATATTTACATTTCATTCTAGTCATGTCTATCTCAAGAGTTATAAATCATTACACAATGAAATAGTGGGAGATATAGGTCCCACCCATCTCATAATGAAATCATTCTTACATGTTCCACAAAAATATAAATCATTCATCATTGCATACCCCAGGAAATAAAATTTATTTCTTAAATATCATTCCAATAAAATCCAAATAAAATAAATGGATTTAATAAAAATAAATCCATAATAAACACAATAAAATTAATATAATAATAGGGAAAGAAACATAAACCTATGTCATCTTATATGGAAAATAATTTTGATAAAAAACTTGAACTTACTTCTTGTGGAAAATATCCTTTCCTTTTCAAAAATGTTTTCTTTTCTCAAAATTTCATGCCATTTCAAAAGAAAAGAATTTAGTTGAAAATAAAATTTTAAATGTGTAGAGGATGATTCATGGAAGTAAGGTGTTATGAATATGTAAAAACTTGATCATGTTGTATATGTTAAAAAAATATTCTCATATTTTTTGTTGAAAAAGTCAAAAAGTACATCGTATGGTAAACAAAAGAAATATTCCTTCCATAACAAATAGTAAAAGTCAAAAATAGGTAAAATGACTTTATATATACATATAATAATATTATGCAATTTATAAAAATGGTTTTAGAAAATAAGGATATGGATAATAAATATATCCTTAGTAAATACATTGGAATAAACAATATCAGATAAAAATGTGACTGGAAAAGTTATCCCATCACTTGTACTTTTATTTAGTTGAGGGTGTGGCAACCTCCTAAATAGTGGTTAAATCATGTTATTATATTATACGAGGACCATATCAGTATTTATGATATCATATATGATCCTATTATATCATACTATTAATAGAATTTTAAGATTACCATTATTTTTTGTGCAATTTGCTTCGTTTTCACATTCCTATTTTACCATGTAAGTCATATTTGTTATGAATAGAATGTATTTTACTCCTGAAATTAAGCTCATAATTATTATTTTCACATATAATATAAATTTTATAATCATTATTTTATTGTTAATGTGGAGAACGAGTCTCTCAGTGTTCTCGAGACCGTAAGTCATACATACGCATGAGCGACGATATCATTCTATTGATGGTCAACTGGTATTTCCTTGGATGGTATATTTTTTATAAAGAATCATTATAATGTTATATTTTTTATTTAAATCCATCACACTAATCATAACACCCATTCTAATATTCTATTTTTTAATAAAAAATTACACCACAACGTGCAGGCGGTAAGTCGTACGCACACACGCATGGTGATATAGTTATTTGTAGGATGGATACAAAGAGGTATAAGGTTATACCATAATTATAATAACATATAAAATGTATAATATACTGGATTTATTAATTTTTTATGGAATAAATGTATAAAGAGGAAGTTAAACAAGAAAATAAATTCAATTGAATTGGTAAAGCAATTACCTCTTCTTCGTTGGACTTTCTTTGGATCTCTTTTTCAAGACGGTAGGGATGGACTTTTTGGAGAACTAGGATATATAGAAGTTAACTAATAATGTTTATAGGATAATTGTTCAGGGTTTGGTTGAGATAGAAGGATCAAGGTGTTGTGAGGAAACGTGGGAGGATATGACTTTTTATAAGAGAGGTGGAGGGGCAGTATACGATGATATTGAAATGTTATTATATTATAAAATGTTTTTTGGTTTCAAAAGGTCCAAAACTAATTTAATTTTGAATATAAAATAATTATTTTTCAAAATAATCTAATCCTATATGTTTTAGATAACTTTAGGTATCAAATATAAACTTATCTTTTAGCTTTAACCCATAGTTAACTAATTAAACTCTTACCATGTCTTTTTGTATATTCATATTATATTGTTAATATAGTTACTATAAAATCACTATAGAACCTCCAGTTGTTCATTAATGACACTTTCAACATTATATAAGTCAGTTGGAAAAATATTATATTTTTAGGACTATTATATCATTTAATAAAATATTATTTGTTTTAAAAACTCATTTATGCGAATTTTTATACTATTCATATGATGACTTTTTAAAAGTTTATAACAACTTGATTATTTTGTATAAACATATTTAATTGAAATATAAAAAGTCATAATCATTCATAAAATTAGTGGATTGCATAAAAAGGTTCTAAATAAATTTATTTTAATATTTATAATCTCTTTTATTTAAATCATTCATTAATAAGGTAATCACGACATCATCATTGTGTCATAAATAAATTTATTTATTTGGTGTCCATAAATTAAAAATAAAATACCATGATTTAGGAAATATTTTTATCTTTCCAATTATATTTTATAGTCTAATTTATCATATTTATAACCCCATACTAAAATTATTTTATTAATAAGATAGAAGTTTATGTTAAATTTTTCTTTACTTAAAATTAATTTTTATAAAATGTTATATTCACATCCATGTTGTTCCATGTCATCCCAAAATCGACTCAAGAATGCCTATAGTATGAAATATCTCATCCAATTGGATTAACATATGTGTTAGTGTAGTTTTATATTATTATAATATTATTTTTTTACTTTTATTTACAAGATTTACCCTTTAACCATGCTAAATAAAATATTTACAAAATTTATTATTCATAATGTACGAATATAGAATGTGCCTATCTACAAAATTTGAACCTTCTGATTCCAAATATGGAATTCATTTTTTCAAATTCAGAGCACATAATTTTCAGTAATTAATTTAAAATTTATTCACGCTGTGAAAACCAAAAAGAGGGTTTTTAAAAAGTAATAACTATCAAAAGATGGACATGTGTTTATGTACAATTCTATTGAGAAATTACATACAATGACCAAAAATAAATTAAATGATAAAAAAATATTCCAATTACACTTTAAAAATAATAAAAATATAATCTAAATATATAAATAAATTATATAAAAATGCATTTTTGAATTACAATGCAGTATTTTTCACTATTCCTAAAAATATGAATTTTATCAGAAAAATACGAAAAATTAAACATAATTAAATTTTTATGTCCCAATTTAGAATAAGATGTTTATTTTTACAAATAGAATATAAAATGTGTGAAAATATATATTTAAATTGGGTTCACTATCCAAAGGTGGAAAAACTGCATTTTTTGAAAAATACATATTTCATCGGAAAAATGAAATTGTATTATATAATGTATAAAAAAAACATATAAAATAAAAACTTAGGCTAATACTATTAAAAATAGATAGTTTATATCCCATAATAATATTTTAAAAATATATCATTGTTTAGTGAAACTCGGTATGGTGTGCAATGCAAGCTATCAAGGAAGGTCGCTCTTGCTTCTAACACATGCCAAGAATAGTGTTGCATATACTGTAAGCTAATAAGGTGTTGCATACAGCACAAGATAATATTGTTATAGCGTACAAGAAAACACATCAATGAAAATAAAAATAATTTACCCCATAAAATATTGGGATGTTACATTCTACCCCCCTTAAAATGAATTTCACCCTTGAAATTCGTCAGGGGTTATAAATGGTTTACTACATGAAAGTTTCATTAATAGAATACCATATCATAAAAAACAATACTAAAATATCATTTTAAAAATTTATGTAAGAAACATAATGATTACCAAAAGTAACTCATCACTTGGTTTCCACATATGAGAACATAGGTGGGAAGTGAATACATGGATATGTAAGAGAAATCTAACCATCATGTTTTGATGTAAAGTGATAGAGAATAATTTTTAGTGAAATTTAACTACTATAAATCCACAAATCAACAATTATTTTAGGGACTATATGAGTCATCTGATAAAAATATACCAGGATAACATTTTTGGTTTACAAGATAATTTTTCTAATGTTGAAGAATTTTCGGATGAGAAGAAATACTTACTTGAAATCAGTACCATTGATCATTCCCTAAACAATTTACACTTCATATATTATTTAAATAAATTATGTTTAGTTTTTCATTATTTAAGTGTTATCAAATCATGTGATAGAATGATAGGTCATTCCATCTATCTCAAAAAAATGGTTAGAACATGTTATCAAATATGCATGAGTCCACCTATAGTGATATAATACATTTATATAACAAACATAATACCAGAATTTGACTTATAATATCCATAAATTGATAACATTAAATACCTTCCAAAAACTAAAAAATTTTTAAAAAGTGGTGGACTAAATCGACATAACATTTGTCTCGCATATCTCATTTGGCAGTTCTTTGTTGTCACATTCCAAACATTTTAGTACTTTAATCATGTATTGTCTTGAAACCTGATAATAACTTGAATTACTATAGAACCTTAGTGAAAACTTTAATTCTTTCAAAATTTACTCTTTCCACATATCTAAAATATCAAAAATTCTATATTCTCAAACCACAGTATCACATTGTCCTTATATTAGTCATGAGATCATTAATACCATAAAACATCACATTATCTCATTATCCCTTCATTATGCACATATCATGTGCTTTTCAAAAACATTTCAATCACTTTTAATCGTTACCGATACCATATAATTATGGAAAACCACAATAGAACAATAACTATATAATTCAATATCCCATTATACAATAAATGAAATTCCACAACACTATTTTGGAATCCCATTACATAAACACTTAATCATTCCACCACTTCATTTTCATACTCAAGAGCACCAATTGTGATTGTATATGACATACCATTGTCTTCTTCCTTAACTGTTTGTTGACTTTGATCATTATTAACCCTTGGATTGGGGCATTGGTTAGTATAATTTCCCATTTCCTTGGAATTGTAGCATTGAAGTGTTGGTGTGCGTTCTCTATAGTCTTTTCTCTATCCACATCATTAGTAACATTTTTCCCATTGCTTCAGCACCCAACAACTCAATGACCTTCTTTTCCAAAATTGAAACATTTTATAGTCCCTTAAATAAAATCTCCACCATGCTTCTTTTCCACACTTTGAGCACAAGGAAACATTCATATTCTTTTCACTATTGTTTTGAGATTTTCCCTTGAAATATATCTTTCGTTTCTTGTCAAAACCATAAGAAGGATATAAAACAAAAACTTCCAGTTATACCTTGATAGAAAAACAGACAATATATTCATAGCTACTCAAGTCTCTTATAGATAATTCCTTTCAAATACATGGTTTTATGTCACTGAATAATGGATCAATTTTACATTCAGGCTGGATAATAAATCCAGAAAGATACCTTGGAAGTCTTGAAAAAAATTTCCTCAAATGTACCAATGGATTCATCATACTTTTGATTAATCTCAAGGAACTATTTTTCCATATTTCTTAGAAGAATACGAGGGAATTACTTATTGAAAATCATGATTTTAAACTCATCCCATTACATGGATTCAATATCATCTTTCTGCCTTGTATTCGTAATCAGAGTCCAACACTTTCCAACTTCACCTACTAAATGGTAAACAACCCAAAAGAAGTTTTCATGTTTCTAATATAGAAGGATGGAAAATATATTTTCAATGAAACTAATCCATTATTTTGCAACAAGTGGATCATAAGACCCATTGAGAAATGTTGGATGTTTCCTCATGAAGGACTCAATAGAATGTTGTTCCCTTCTCTTCTAATTTAGAAGTTTAGAATGATTCATAGCTTGTGTAATTATATAAATTTGATTTTTCATTCCATCTCCCATATCATTTTTTTTCTATAAGACAATCATTTCTTTGCCCAGTGCATTCATCTTTAACACGGTTCCTTTAGGTTCCATCCATCATATAAAACCCAAAAAAATAGTGTGAGAGGAAAAAATAATACTCGGAAAACAACATATTCAAGGAGAAGTACTTTCAATATCTAACATCATATGTTTAATCCTAGGTTATTAATTATCATTAACATAATTCTAGGACCGTATCATATAGCTATACTTATCCATAGGTACATCCCTAAACATACCTTAGAAATATCTTAAGGGATCTCACTAATGTTTTTGCAACCTATTTTCCTAAGGCTAACTAAATATTCACTCTGATACCAACTACAACAACCGTTGCTTGACATAAATAAAAATTACTTTTCTTTTTGAAAATAATTAATATATTTAACAAATATATTCCCAAATAAAATCTTATTTTTGTGTATTTGGAAACTCATAACATAATATTCTAACTTGGTGAAAGATCTTCATCATCTCCCATGAATATATTCCCATTTTTTTCCTACCTAAAACTATTCTTAATATCCTAGGGAAAAGAAAACATAAAAAGGCTGATATGAAATTCTATTTTGGGGTAAACATGTAGAACATAAAACAAACTGTAAACATTTTAATGTAAAGACATGAACATATAGTTTAAACACCAAAATCTCGAGTCATGAAATAAATCCTGGCAGTATGTATTGCATAGATCATAAAGGAACATTAACCACGATAGAATATCATTGATATAAAACATTTAATTGTGGAAAAAAATATGCACATAATATGATTTACATATTTTCCATGACATTACTTCCAAGACCATCATAGTGGAAACAGTCCATTACTGAACTAGGTTTACTTTCCGTTCTAGCCATGTATTACTCAACAAAATTTACTTTCCTTTCCAGTCATGTCTATATCAGGAGATATAAATATTTACCCAATGAATTTTAGGAAGATATATGTACCACCCATCTCATAATGAAATCATTCATACATGTTCCAAAAAACATAAATCATTCATCATAGAATAAGCCATGAAATAAAATGGGGTTTTAAGCATCATTCCATCAAAATCCATATAAAATAAATGTATTTCATAAAAATAAATCCATCATAACCACAACCAAAAAAAATTTAATAATAGTTATAGAAACATAACCCTATGTCATCTTATATGGAAAATAATTTTGATAAAATACTTGAACTTACTTATTGATGAAAAATTCATTATTTTTCAAAAATATTTTCTTTTCTCAAAATTTAGTTAAATTTTTAATGAAAATAATTTAGTTGGAAATAAACGTGTAAACATGTAGAGGAGGCTTCATAAAAATATTGTGTTATGAAGATTTAAAGACATGTTCATGTCGTTTAAGTTAAAAAAAATTCTCCTCGTATTTCTTTTGAAAAAGTAAAGGTACATCATATAGTAAACAAAAGATAGATTCCTTCCATACCACATAATAAAATTCAAAAAGTGTAAAAATAAATTTAAAATACATAGAATAATATTAACCAATTTATGAAAACATTATTATAAAACATGGAAATGGATGATAAATGTATCCCCAGTAAATACTTAAGAATAAATAATCTCAGAAAAAATGAGACTCGAAAAGTTATCCATTAACTTGTACTATTCATTATTATAGGGTGTGCTCACCCCATATATAATGGTTAAATGATGTTATAAAATTATAACAGGACCATATCTATATTATGATATCATATATGATCCAATTATATCATCCTTTTAATAGTATTTCAATATTACCATTAATTTGGGTGTAAACTACTTCCATTTCCCATTTCTCTTTTTCTATGTAAGTCATGTTTATTATGAATATGATGTATTTTATCCTTGAATTTAAGTTAATAATTAATATTTTAACTCATAATATAAATTTTATAATAATTCTTGAATTGTTAACGTGGAGAACTAATCTCACCACATCGTGGAGACAGTTGGTCTTACGTAAGCATGAGCAACGATATCATTCACATGATGGTTAATTGGTATGTAATTGGATGCTATATTAATTATAAAGAATCATTATAATGTTATATTAATTATTTAAATCCATTATACTCATCATTATACCCATCTTAATAAAGTATTTTTGAATAATAAATTACACCACAGAGTGGAGATGGTAAGTCGTACGCACACATACTTGGTGATATTTTTATTTGTAGGATGGATAAAAGGAGGTATAAAGTTTTCCCACAATTATAATATTATATTATAATTTATAATATAATTTATTAATTTCTTTAGTATCGAATCAACATAGATAGGGTATGTAGAATAAGTAAAAAATTAAATTTAATTGGTAAAGCAATTACCTCTTCTTTGTTGCACTTCATTTGGATATTTTCTTAGAGACACTAGAGATAGAATTTTTGGAAAACCAAGACCTCCAAAAGTTAACTAATAATGTTTTTAGGAGAAATAGGAATGGTTTGGTCATGATAGAAGGCTCAAGGTTATGTAAGGAAATTTGGGAGGTGAAGTTTTTTTATAAGAGGGGAGGAGGGTCACTTTTGGAAGGTATTGAAATATTATTTTATTATAAAATAATTTTAGGTTTCAAAAGGTAAAAAAATCATTTAATTATAATATAAGATAATTATTTTTCGAAATAATGTCAACAAAGATGTTTTAGGAAATTTTAGGTCTCAAATATAACCATATATTTTAACTTTAACCCTTAGTTAACTAATTTAACTCTAACCATGTCTTCTTGTATATTCACACTATATTGTTATTATAGTAACTATAAAAATCCAATAAAACGTCAAGTTTTTCATTAATGACACGTTCAACATTACATAAGTCATTTTTCCAAATATTATATTTTTAGGACTATTATATCGTTTCATAAAATAGTATTTGTTTTAAAAAATCATTTATGTAAATTTTTATAATAATCATATCATGACTTTTTTAAAATCTATAAAAACATAATTCCATAAAAAATTTTAATTAATTCAAATATAACAAGTCATAATAATCCATAATATTTGTATATGGCATAAAAAGTTTCAAAATAAATTTATTTTAATATTTATAATCTCATTTATTTAAATTATTCATTAATAAGGTATTCACTACATCATCATTATGTCATAAATAATTTTATTTATTTGGTGTCTAAAAATTATAAAAAACTACCATGATGTAGGAAATATTTTAATATTTCAAATTACTATGTATAGTCTTATTTATCATATATATTACCCCGCATTAAAATTATTTTTTTAAGAAGATAGAAGTTTATGTCATGTTTCTCATTGTATAAAATTAATTCTAATAAAATGTCACATTCACATCCATATGGTTCAATGTGGTCTCAAAATCGACCCAAGAAAGCCCATGGTTGGAAATATCTCATAATAATATTCTAACAATATATCATTGCTCAGTGAAATTCTGTATGGTATATAATGCAAGCTATAAAGGAAGGTTCCTCTTGTATGTAACGCAATCCAAGAATAGTGTTGTGTATACTGCAGGCTAATATGATGTTTCGTATAGTGCAAGAAAACATTTTTTTAGTTTACAACACAAGAAATAAATTAACATAAAAATAATCTATTCTATAAAATCTCAGTGTCTTACAAAGATGAATTTATATAACATTAATCTTTGGGAATACTTATTTTTCACACTAATAGAGTAGGAAGAATTCCCTTTTTTACTATTACTGTAAATCATTACGTAAGTAGGTAAATCATTTATCTTCCAAAAAAATCCACCTGAAAGAAAATACTCCTTCTTAAATGCATTATATTCATATGCAACAACAATCCAAATCTCTATTGACTAATATATAAATGTTTGGAAAGTATATGTCAATATCATTTATAGGATAATTAGGTCTAAATATCAATATAATCATTATTTTAAATGGATTATTCATACAAATACATGATGGAAAGTAATAAATGTGAATAAAAATAGGCCATGTACTATATGCAGTATGCATTTCATAAAATGGGTTGAAACCAACATTTGATTATCCCATTATTTTTTTGGGTCATCATAAAAATAAAGATAGAACCTATCATATTTCTTCCACGATAATCCATCTTTAGGATTAATTATTTCATCATTATCCTTATATATTTTATCATCATGTCATATCATATTTCTTTACATTTGTAATGGTTTAATTTTTTATTCATGTGAAATAAAATAAGGTGTTCCACCACTTTATCTAGTATACAGTACTGAGTTTCATCTTTTTTAGTCTTATACAATTATAAACCAGACACTTTTCACTAATAAAACCTAAGAATTTTCTATCCAAAACTAAAAAAAATATTCAGGGAATGAATGGATCTCGATAGATGAAAATCAAAATTTTTCAATAAAATTTGATTCTACATTATCACTTTCTTGAGTAATTGCATCATCAGTTAGTAAATCCTTAATAAATGTAATGATATAGTCAAATAATTTGTTAATAAATCCATACATTATTTCCCATGATATAGTATCAATAAAACTTCATGTTTTATCATTTTTCCACATTTTTGGTTTAATGGGGTATTTTAATTTTCCATCATCTTTCTAACACTCTTAATTTCATCATTTTGACTAATAGAAAAAAACTTTGATCCAGAATTCAATTATTCTTGCAATAGTATACATGAATAAATATCTTCAGAAATAAATAGCATGCGATCAAAAATAAGATTTTTCATACCAATCTTTAAAATGAATCAATTTCATTCTTTAGTTGATATTTTTATCCATTTTGATACCACATGTGATATTTTTTTTATAAACTATGTTTAGTTATATTGTTACTCACTTTCACATAAGTTAAACACGATCTTATAGAATAATAAAAACATGGGCATAAAAAATCCATCCTATGAATAATTATTAAATGAAAAATATAGAAATATTACAACTCCTTCTAAAACTCATCAGTGATCAAATCAAAGTTATACATCCAATTTATATTCATTATTAGGGAATTCAACCTAAATTTAATAAATAATATAGAAAATGAGTTAACGTTAAATTTATTTTCCTATAATATAAAAACAAATAATCAATAATTTTTTATAAAATAATCACAAAAAATATATTAAAAGGAAGTGAAACAATATATTATAGATCATTATATTTTAATTTGTAGTCAATTTTATTTTCATACTTTTCATTATTTATTTGTTCATTTTTTTCAATTATGCTATAGTACTACTTAATCAATAATAATTTTATTATTGTTTTACCAAAACATATTGTTCTATTAATGTGTTCCCTATAATTACATATTGTTTGAATATAATGTTGGGCCAGTATTATCAACCCTCCATGTACACACTCATAAGATATTTCAAATGATTTTGAGTTTAATCTATTTTTAATATGCATTAATTAATTTATACATTTCTATAATAAAATAGTTAGGGTTATTGAATTATGAAATCCCTACTGTGTATAATTTTTTTTCATTATAATATTTTTTTGATTATTTTATGTATATATAGAATATAAATTTTTTTATTCGGTATTTATTGTTAAGGAAATTTGTATGGTTCTTGAAAAATAATATCATAAATGGTGTGTAAACTTATGGTTTTGGTCATTATTTATTAACATTCCATGGAAAACTCTTGAGGTCAATGTTAGTCAAGTGTGGGGATTGAATATTATATTGTATATTTCATTAAAACATCACTATCAAAATTTAATTATTTGGATGGTAAAGACTTTAATCCCACCACAAAAATATTTTAGCTACTCAACCCATAAATTACCTACTTGATTAAAGTATTAATGTTTTATTGGTTTAAAATTGTAATATCATAATTCTCATTGATTTTATTGTCCTTAATATAAAAGATATTAGAAATTCTGACATAATAATATAACATACCCTTCCATGGTTCCTATTCAAGGGAGTATATAGAAGAATGATTTATCTTCCATTAAATCTTGATTGAGGAATCATGTTTATATTCTAAAAATCAAACTTTAATTATAACATGTAATCTAACATAATCTCATACCTTAAGTAAACACACCACATACTATGGAATTTTCAAAATACATACCATAAAAAAATAAATCTATACAATATCCAACTAGTGTATATATATTGTGTAGGATGTGTAATTTATCTCATAATATCTGGATTAAAACTCATTTCTATTATATATTTGTATACACAATTTCAATGTGATAAAAGGGATCACATTTATTTTTTTATGAATATTCTATGATATTACTATGGATTTATAAATTAAGATATATTTTATAAAAGTGGAGATCATGTCTATTTTTTAATTACTGAAATACGTTTTTCAAATTTTTTATACAAGTAATATAAATTTAAAAGAATATTATTTCATTAAAATTTCACTATGAAAATTCATCATAAATGCCTTTAATGTTTAAATATCAATATTTATTATGATATGTATATTGTTTCAACATAATCGTACACTATAATACTATTAATAGATGAATATTTGTGTATCCAATGTTGATTTTTTTTATGTTGAAGATATTTTTGAAAGCCATTCTGGAATAATGAATTAATGTATTCATATGAAATAATAATGTTCAATAAAAAATGATATTAAATATAATATTATCAAGGTGAAATGAAAAATTGGTAATGGGTCGCTCAATTTTATCCAAATAATCATTCCGTCTGATGGCATTTTGTAATTACATAAACTAAAGTAACGATTAAAATGTCAAGGATAAAGTGGAATGTCATGCCATCCTATCTTCCTCGATGTTAAGTAATTAATCCCATCCCATTTAATTTCATTTGGATCTAGTTTTATATGTGGACATAATTTTTTATATTATATGATTAATTCATTAATGAAATTTTATAATAAATGGAATATGGTGATAATTTTATTGAAACTAGAAAGAATGAAATAAGAATTCATATTGTGTTTAAATTACATAAGTGGGAAAAACTATTCAATTTTTCCTAAAATAATTTTCATTAATAATTTAAAATTTCTCAAAAAAATATGTAGCTCACTTTTATGGTAAAAAGTTATGTCTATTAATCTAATATATATTTTAAAAATACCATTTATAATTGAAGGAAAAAAATTTACACTATTAAAATCAAATTATAAAAACACATCCATAAAGAAATAAACAAATCTAAATTATCTTAAACAGAAACATATAAATCATCATTTATTATATTAAATATCATATGTGTGGTTAGAATATGATATAAATTCTATGATAAACAAGATGTTTTGTATGAAATATAACATGACACATCATATTGAAAAAAATTATTCAAAAACATTATGTCCTGAAGACTCTATTCCAAATTGGTTTAAACAGAACTCTAAACTTTTAGTAAAATAAACACTTGAGAATTACACCAATCCTCATGTTTAATTAGAATATAACATTTTAATATTACACCTTCATTTTTTTCATGGAATTCATCTATGATTATAATTTTTTTTCTTTTAATAACATGCCATGAATGGATTGAAGGATATTGATTTAAAAAATTCAATATAAAAACAAAAAACCTTAATATATTTTATTACCATAGCTGGTACTATAGAGGGGTACTATAACAACAATAAAGTTCAATATAAATGGGTTTCTGGACACAAAATATGGCCTTCAGGCCACTGGGCATTTGGGCCATCAAAGGGGCAGTGATGCATGCATGATAAGGGAAAGTAGTGATGCAAACATGATGTAAGATGGTTTTTTAAGCCATCAATCGTGGGGGAATTTGAGTAATCCATTGGTGGGCCTATGGTCCATGTACTACATAAGGGGTCTGAAATCATATATATTTTTTTAATTGAAAAGTACTTTCTGGGTAGGCTATCTCATGGGGAGGCTATGACCTACCTTTTCTGCCTATGTGTGTGTGGTGTGTGTACATATTTAGTTGTAATTGTACCCCATATAACTTGATATATATAAAAATTTATACTTAAAGAATGATGAATTTTCATTTGGATGATGTGGCTTGTTGCATAGAAAAAAATGAATTATTTTGTAACAATAGTGGGTTTTTACCTTTTTTATAGCTAAAAAATATATATTTTCTAAATAAAAAAACTGATTCTAGTATTAAGATGATGAAATATTATGTATTTTGGATTATTGTGAATATCAGCATTATTTTTAATATAATGTTGATAATTTCACATTTCAATCCAAATTATAGTGCAAATAATGTGAATTTTTGGTTGTTTAATTTTATTTTAAAACAATAAACTAATTTAATTTAAATTTCAAAAAAACAATTTAGGGATAAAAGGTACTGAGTACCCATCCACTAGGTTTATAATTGTCCACGAGGTATGACACTTACTAGGGAACAATCCTAAGGTAACTGTTTCTATCCGTATAAATATTCATGAGAATTTTCCAAACATTCACTCAAGCCTCCCTTTAACCCCAACAATAGTTAAAAATCAATAAAAAATCTCCCAATTTCATTATCAAACAACAAAATTCCCATCCAAATATAAGGAAATATATATATAATTATCAATTAATAATTTAAAAATAAATGAATAAACAAAAATATGAATAAAATATGAACACATTAAAATGAAATAGAAATTATGATTAATAATAAGATCCCACAACAAAAATGAGGACACTATAACACAATCACCTAGATAAAAGAAGTGCACTGAATACGAGGAGTGGGAGGAGTATGGTTTGTAGAGAAGATAGGGTTCAACCTGTATAGGTCCCTCTCATGTAGGGTCTTGATTGTAGTACCTTATTATTTTCCACTCACTAAAGGAAAGTGGTTTGGCTAATGCATCCAATAGAGAAGCTTTGAAGTTAGGGGATCAGTCATAGGATGATCAAGAGAGAGAAAGGATTGAGGAAAGGGATATGAGGACTGTGGGTAAGAGGGGAGTTCTACATAATGGGTTTGAAAAATTAGGGAAGACTATTTCCATTAGAAAATAATCTTGTGGATTTAGAGAACATCTATCCACAGTTTTTTTAAACCATGGTCATATATCTAGCTATAGCCATAGACCTATAAATCTGTCATTACAAGTGTATGAAAATATATAATTTTTATAGTTATTTGAGTTCCATTATCCATGTTTCTAGGATAAACACCTAGGCCTTTGATGTGTATCTCAGTATATTACATGGTGTATACAATCCAGCTACATGTCATGTGATCTCAATGGCATGTGTCCTTGTAACTCGCTGAAGAAATTGATGTGTTTGTCGGGTATAGTACAACAAGATGTGTAAAAGTCATTGAAACATCATGTATAATTAATTTCATGTGTCTTAATATCTCTTAAAATGGAATGACATGTAATTAAGACATGGAAATTAATTCTTTACAAGTAGTGTATGATGGCTACATGTCATATACTCCATTATTGCAATTTTCTATCAGTGTCACATGGTTTTTACCATATATAATAACCAAAAATATTTAATGAATTTCCTATGATAACCTATATAGACTACATGGAGTGTATTCCAGCTACACATCGTGTAATCCAACATGTCATGTTTCATGTTGGCTTGGTCTATACACAGTGTGCATTAAATATACTACATGTAATTACCCCTCGGAATTTCAGGTATCCTATGACATGTCCTTTTGAATTGTATTTGGGTACAAGACTTATGATTTTCCAATATATCGTGCACTTTTATTCTATCTATATAGAATCATCGAAACTTCCTGATGAAATATCTTATCATTCTTCATATATTCTTTGTCCTTTATGAAAATGAAATGCTCAACGATCATGATTAATATGTAAAAAATATTAATTCAAGTCATATTAAATAATGATTAATATTAAATGAAATATTCTACCATGATGTTTCATATAGATCAATAATCAAATAAATAATTATAAACGTTAAATGTAACATCCCTTTGACACCACTTAAAGGTTCTGGGAATAGTGGAAGCACCTTTAGTGGGCATTATATATTATTATATATTTTAATTTAGAGTTTTCCAAAACCTTGAGAGAGTATCTTTTCACATTAAATTTAGAATTAATTTATTTAGACTAGGAATAAATTATTACCTTGCCATAGGATCCCATCTTTGATGACATTATTGAACATCCGAAAACCCTTATAAATTAACTTTCTTGTACTTTTTGGATTCAAGGGTATATTATCTCTAGAGGTGATGTACACATGATCCATTGATCTCTATGAAACACTAATTTTTTTTTGGAAGATTTTGTGGAGAATCAAATGTATTTTGTTGTTCATTTTTATCAGTTCATTATTATTTGGTATTGAGGGATTTATTCTCATTCTTAAGTGGAAGAGAGGAGGAATTTAAGAGAGAGAGAGAGTGTGTGTAAAGTCCTTTTTGTGCAACTATTCTCTATTCTTAATTTTTGAATAACCCTACATAATAGATATAACAACCTATTTATAAAGGTAGGTTTTAGGTTAAAATATTATTTAATTGAATACCATAAATTAAATAATGTAATAATATTTCACAAAACCCATGTCATATAATAATAATAATGTTATATTTTATAGAGTGAACTGACTTGTGCAATAATAAATATATCTTTACCATTTGGAAAATTAATATTTTCTAAAGGAAATGGTCTTGATTCATATATATTACTCAATATTTGTTGAATACTCAAATAAAAAATTTATTCATAAATAAATACTTAAGTCTACAAACCAAAGAATAAATATTTATTAAATTGTCAATAAAATAAATTAATATATTTTATTCATTATCTGGTGAATAATTTTTTTTTAATTTATGTGATCAATAAAACATGAATATAATTATTCCTCCATCATGAGAATAATATTTATTCCATTAATTAAATAAAAATAGAATTTAATTCAGAACATTAGAAAGACTTAGCATTTTACCGTGTAAGATTCTTTCTCATTGGCATTAGGTAAGTACACCTAAAGTCCTAGATTACTTTTTAGAAATGGGTCAAGGCACCAATGAGAAATAACTTAATCTGGAAACATTGACAATCACATAATAATACTGACTGTGTAATATAATCCTTTTGTGTTAATATCACATTAACAAGGTTTCACATCTATGTCATCAACCTATATGATTGATACATATTTTTTTGACTATCTAAAATAAACATCATTACACAATGACAATGAAATTCAATGTGATAGTTATATTTCAATCAAAGCTCCAATATATCAACTTATATAATGATGGAGGGGAAACCCCTTATTAAGATTATTAATTAACAACATGTTATTCATGAGAAATCCAACATATCAAACTTCACCAAGAACTGTTATTGTCATAGTTTATGAAATATATCTATGTAATGATTGAATCCTATGAGTAATAAATTATTCAAAGTCCTACGGGCCAGGTAATACTTAAACATATGAGACTCATAAGGGTTCCAACTCATCCCTTGAATGGTAGATTATCAAAATTGATAAAAAAATTAAGGTCTTTGGTCCATTGGATGGATACACAAAATTTCATACTTTGGTTTAACTATGTTGAGTTTTTGCTTTCTCTCTTATTCCATGAAATGAATATTCTAGATTAATTTTTCGTTGTTAAATCAATAAAATTAAATTTTAATGTATTATAGGATCCGTAAAATAATGATAATTTATTTATTATTTCTCTAAATATTTATCAAAACTAAAATGGTTATCATATGTTTTGTAATATGGATAATTATAATACATTAATCTCCAAAACCTCAACACTAAAACCCAAAGTACAATATATTTCATTCCATAAATAGTTAACTTTAAGTATCCTCTAAAATACTTCTTACCAAATTCAAAACCTAAAAACCTGATATAATTGATCGAGGATTTATCCCCAGATAATACAAAGTATCTCATAATGTCACATATCAGAGATGTGAACATATTTATCATATATTCTCTTAAAACATACTAATAAATTTAATCATTATAAAACCTCAATGAAAATATATATCCTTAAAATATTAACACAATCCTTGTTCCTCGGCTAAAATAAGAAACTTTGGTTTTAATTTATAAGTCAAAAAATGAAATAAAATTCATCAAAGATGACCTAAATCACTTTTTCATTCAACCAATAATTAATTGCACGGTTACTAATAATATCCCATGTACTCTCTCAATGTAAATCAACTATTTATCCCAACTAAACATTATTAAATTAATATCAAGAACATATTAAGTGTTATGTTTTCCTTTATCATGTGTTCTCTAAAAATATCTCCTTACCACTAAATAACATTTCTTAGTTATTGGTACTACTCAACATTTGTTAAATAATTAAATAAAAACTATTACTGAGAAATAATTACATGTTTTATGATTATTATAATCATAATATCATTGGTATACCACTTATATAACGCAATTCTCAAATCCAAATCCATACACACTTTAATCCTTTCACTTCACTGATTGGAATAACATAGATCCTTCTCTAGTCTAGGAGTCAACCCTTGGATTAGAGCATTCATTCGGATAATTCCCATTTTCTCCCACAATAAAGAAACTCAATTCATTAGAAATTATATTTTCTATGACATTTAATTCGACAAAAAAAAACATATTACCCTCCTTTTGAGATATTATCCTCGGTGTTTCTTCCCACATTCTTGACATGAAGGAAATTGAAATTCATTATCTTCATGATAATTTCCATCTCAAATTCCACAAAATTTTATTTTCTACTTATTTTACAGGTTCGGAAACAATCCTATGTTTTAATTGTTTATATTATAATAGGATATCTATTTCGGCACAATCACAAGGTTTTTAATTTCATCTCCTGTTTGATTTGGTTTCTCAGGAGGAAAATCCTTACATTTTCCATCACATTCAACATTAACACAAATCATCCTAGTTCCAACCATTAATGAAAACCCAAAAAGTATATTTTATGTAGGAATTGTCATAGTGAGAAATCAGATAATCATTAAAAATCATCCATAGTATATCTAAATCATGACACACTCTTTTCAATCTATGACACCATAAAATTAACCTAGGCCATTATTGGCTATCATCTATTCAAATCCTTCATAATGATTCATAAGGAATATATTAGTTAACCCAACAATATTCCTCAGGTGTGTCAATCCATGTGAACAATAGGTGAACACTCATTGTCCACCATAATGATGGATGAGATATACTCTACCAACTCTTTTCATGGTTATTAACCCTAGATGCATTTATCCCAAAACCATGTCCACTTGTAGTATCTGTATAATGGTGTATTACTAGACAACCGCCTAATTTTCAATTTATTTTAATTTTAGGGAATTATCATATACTTATACTTATATCTTGGGTTTTTACCAAATATTTATAATCCAAATCTCAAAATATTAACTAAAAACCTATCTAATACCCACTATAATAACCCATACATTTTATATATAAATATTGCATCATTTTATATGATTTTTTGATACATAAAATTGGGATCCACATCATAGATATAATTTTTTAGTGTTTTAAGCATCTAGATATATAATACACTAATTTGATAAACTATATGTATGTTTTACAAATATAATTGTTCTTATGTATACCCTATTTAAAACCATTCTATTTGACCCAGGGAAATAAAAACATAAGAAAGGGTGATCTTAGATTCCCAGTAAAGTGAAACATAGGGTATATCAACCAATGATATTACACAATCATAAGATTAGCATAATGGTATGATGTCAGGATAATAAATTAAATAGTTCTTGCTCAATATATCATTTAACATAAACATGTTTCATTACATAAAACATTATAATAATAATAGAGGATATTCATAAGGGTTTGGAATCATCGATAATCAGTCCTGATATGTGTGATCATAAAATAAATATATTAATGTGTCAAAAAAATATTCTTATAACTTTGTGAACATGTATAAATAGAAACAAGTCCACTCATTAATTTAAGGATATGAATTTAGGCTCTTTTAAAAATTTATGGACATCAATCCAAGTCAACACATAATCTTATGGGCATGAAAACCAGATCCACATATAATCATAAAGACATGTTAACCATGTCTATGCATATTCTTATATACAAGAATACCCGGTTAATATATTATCTTATGTATATGAAAACAAGGTCCGTGTTTCATGTTTTGAACATGAAATTAGGTTCATGCATAAATTATTTATCTCTTAATTTATCAATATTTAAACAATTATTTTGATGGAAATAATAAACCCACCAATCAGATAATCATAATCTATTTATATATACACTAAAACATTACCAAATCATTAAGAATGTCATCATAACTTAAACCATGGAAAATAAAATTCATTTTTTGAAAATTTCAACATCCTAATAATAAAACATATAGATATATAATAATTATGGTATCATATATTTATATCCCCAGTTAAATAAAAACAACAAAAATGCATTTTATCTTAGATGAAAATTCCTTTAAAAGATCACTGGAAAAATTTCTTCATGAAAATACCCTTTTTAATTTGAATCCAATTATTGATAATCCAAATATTTCAAAAATAAATAAGTAATATTCTTTTTAAATAAATATGATAAATTTTAAAATAATATTTAAATAATTCATTGGTCATGAAAGCTGGAAATTGCATTCATATATTATAGTTTAAAACAATGATTCCTTTCACATATTCTGTAAAAAGTAAAAAGTAACTCATTTGGAAATTGACAAGAGGTTACCATTGAAACACATTTACATAAAATAAAACAAAGGTAAAATTTACTTTTAAAAATAATTTTACATTATTAAAAACTTAATTGATGAAATTTTAGAAAACATGGATATATAAGACAAATTTTGTTTTACTAAAGAGAGAATTAAAGTCAGTTTTGGTTAAAAAAATCATTTTGATCTAATGAGTACTTGATGTGATGAAAATGAAAGGAAATAAATTACTCTAAAAATAAAAATATATCAAGAAACTTTAAGGATTTTTATTAAAAAATAACATATATTTTCATTCAATAGAAATTGATGCATAAAAATCCCAATTAAAATGAGATCAAAACCATAATCCCTTACTACGTTGGTAAATTTAAAATAAATAAATAATAAAAGTTATAACATTAGATGGATATTAATATCCCCATAATTTTTATTAAAATCATGAAAAAATATCTTAATGAGAAGTATATACACTACATAAACGAAACAAGTGGTGAATATGACATGTATCACACAAAAATTAAAATGAGATGAAAATCCCTTACTCCTTTGGTAATATCTAAATATAAACATCATTAAAGAGAAAACCATATATGGTTTTTGGAATACCCACAATTTTATTTAAAATAATAATGAAATAAATTAAAAGTAAATACATTTCCCCTATAAGGGAAGAAAGTGGTGAATATGATATATGTATCACATAAATAAAAGTGACACGAGAAACCTTATATCAAGTTCAAATATCAGTGAATCCACTATAAACTCATTTTTAATAAATTTTTAATTTATCATAATTCTATAAAAGGTTAATTTACTTAATTATAATATCATATATAATCCAATTATAACATTTCAACACTAATTTATTAATAATTCCCTTTTTAAATTCATCATTTCGAGGTGTTAACTATTTCGTTTTCATGAGAATTTTGGTTTGGTGGTTCAAGTATTTTTATTTGATCATGAATACATGATATCCAATATTTTAATCATGATATAAATATCACAAATATTCATTATATAAATATTTATAATCACCCATAATGGAAAAATATATAAAAATGAATTGAACTATTCATGGAGACGGTAGACCTTACGTATGCATGAACACTGTATTGACTTTTCAGCGGATGAAGTGAAATAAAAGTAAAATAAAATTAATCATTATATAATAATTATAATGTAATATATAGAAAATATTTTTATTAAATATATCCTTATTACCATCCATGTAATGTGGAAATGAGAAACTCGTCACATCTCTTCATGGAGGAGGTTTTCCACATGTATACACGAGTGATGTTATCATTTTCTAACTGATGTAAAGGTAAGAAGGTAAATATGATATTATTATTCAAAAATCATAATTATGTCCAAAATATAATGTATTGACAAATAACTGAATATATTAACCATCAATTAAATATGGTCGTTGAAAATAAACCTTATATTTTGGTTCAAACCATTTGTTAACTAATTCTAACCTTAATTGTAATAACAACATTTTCAATATTCAAGGGTTATTAGTTTATTTATAATTTAATAACTTCTTCATAAATGGTTAAGGGGTGACCTTTTATACCAATTTTAATCCTACATGTCCCATTTCTTTATTTTTATAATTTTAAATAATTTATTAAAATATTGATTTTCATAAAATATAATTAATATCATTTTTGATACTATTCATTTACTTTGGCTTTAATGTCATCACGATAGTAATGAAATTAGAAAAAAACCTAAAAAATATCCTAAAAAGTTATATTTATCAAAAAATTCCAGTAACACAAGAATTAAACCGAATTTTGTTATTTTAATATTTTTAAAACTATTTATTTTATTTTTTCTATTAATTAAATAAATACTCTTTCGCAATTTGATAATGAATTATAGGAATTATTAAATCACTAAAAATTATAAATACATTAAAATGATAAAAAAATTTATTTATTATTTAAAATAAACAATTAGAACATAACCTATCCTCATGTTATCCTTATGAAAAAATTTAGTTAAAGAGAGTGGCGTTTTAGAATTTTCTTTACTTAAAATAATATAAATTTCATTATCAAAAGAAATCATACCCAAAATTGAATATATTCAAATTTTGGATTTATATGGTCGAATTTATTCCATCAAATTAAATAAAGAAATATTTTGGGTTTATTAGGATACCTTATCTCATGGTCCGAACCTTTTTTAATAATTGTATCGTTATTGAGGTTACAAATATTTACGACAATAATATTCATAATGAAAAAAAATAAAAGATAAATATTTAACATATTTTAACCACTTTATTCAAAATACAGTTTCCATTTTTCATCATTCAATCCATATAACTAGAAGAAATCAATTTTAATATAAATTCATAAAATGTAACAAAATTGTTTTTTTGAAAAAATGTGTTTTTAAGCATAAAAATTAACTTATCTCAAAATCATGAATATTGTTGATTCAAATGGAATTATTTATATTATTCGAAATGAAATGTATAACATGTAAATTTAATTCCAAATGAAAAAATATAATTATATTTTTATATTTCATTATTTCATGAATACAGATGATATTATTTGAAAAATTAGTATTTTTCATGAGTCACTAAAACATCATTTATTTCAGAAAAATCCCAAATTTCACCCTAAGTTAATTTTTATATACTGACTTAAAAAATAATTTTCATCATATAAAATACTATATCTAAAATTAGTATAAATTAATTTAAAATTTCATGCACAAAATTCAATAAAATCAGTTTTCAAAAAAATTCATTTTTATATCAAAAAATTACTTCACTAAAATTGAGTACTTATTTTCAAATGAATAATAAATTCATGTGTATTGAGTGTGACCATTATACATATATTTCATAATGTAGTTACCTATATTTATATCTAGGAATTCAATTACTAGGTCACAATTAAATAATAATATTTATATAATATATCTCAACTTTTTTAAAGATTGATGTTTCATGTTAATCAAGTTATCGAGTTTGTCATTATTTTAAACTAACTTTTTAGTGTGTTGTATTGGGGTCTAGATCATGAATTTGGGGGTTTTCTAGGCCATGTTTCTTGATCATTCAATCCCCTATTAAATCATATGGCACCCACATGCCACATGGAAGGTGGGGGTGTGACAAGCCAAACATAACCAATTAGGAAATCCAGGTAATGCCAGCCAACCAGGCTGGCCCCCCCTTAGGATCAGGTTGGGAATTCTGGGTCAATTCCACTCAATCCAGGTGATAACATATTATAATGAATGATCATAGATTTCTAAATGATTGGGTTGTGTGACCCAACCTAGAACACCATTTTGAATTCCCAAAGGAAATTACTCTATCTAAAATGCATTTTTTTCACAATGCATCTCTTGTGTGTCCACTTCTGAAAAATTACTAGTTTATGCTGAGTAATTTTAAACATATATCTCAATATAATGGTTTTTATTTTCATCCAATTCCATTTTTAAGGTGATATTAGAAGATTTAGAATTTTTCTCTTTAGGGACAATGATTGGGTTCCGATATGATGATCAGAGCATTTCCATCCCATAGGTGGTTTGGAATTCCCATTGTTTACCCAAGGCTTGAGATACTATATCTACATATCATTTTAAATTAAGTCCAGTATTACACTAACTTAAAAAATGCAAGTGATCCTTTATGTCATCATAAATGTATGGTCGATATGTCTCCCACAAACCTGAGAATTAGATCCTCTATCTATTGTTTTGCTACCAGAAGGGTTACAATTACCCCCATATACCCAGGGCATGATATCATTTACCTATAAATTCATTACTTCCCCAAATAATAGATTAATTAGGGTGTGTTATTCTCTACTAGGTTCGGTAATCCCTCAACCGAGGTGTCTACCCGAGCAGGAATTTTCCCCCACTACAGTTTCAATGAAGTGATATGGTTTTATTATACCTAAGTAGATATGATAGATGGGGTTAATATTGCCTTGAACGTGATATATTCTTGGGAAGGGTGTGGATTAACTTCTAGATTTCCATATTGGTGTCATATATATGGTGGGAAGTATAGTGGAGCATTTCCTCAACAAATTTTCTTTCCTAAAAAAGGATTGGTAAATTGTTTTATTGTGCCTGATGGAATTATAGAAGTTGAAGATGTTTAGAAAATATGTTACTTGGAGACTTTTTACCTCTCAAAAACCCACATTGTTTGCCTTCATGATGTGATTTAGAACCTGCCAATGACTTCTAACTATATGGACATTTTGGTACTTCGAGAATCTATAGGTTATCATGAGATTCTACATTAGATTGATGGAGTTGAGATGTTTTATGTAGAGCCCCAAAGCTTGATGTACATGGACATTACATTACTTTTGGGGAATATTTATTACATAACAAAGAAAAAAACTGAAGGACCGTATTAGTTTAGTGTCTTTGGAAACTCGAAACTTAATCTTCTAATCGTGGTGAAAGATCTTTAACATCTCCCATAAAGATCTTCCCCTTTTGTTTTCTTACCTAAAACATTTCTTTACATCCTTGGGAAAATAAAACATAAAAAGGGTGATTTCAAATGCCCAGTAATGGTAAAAATAAAGAACATAAAACAATCCATAAACATTTGATTGCAAAAACTTGAACATAAAATCGAAACATCAAAATCTTGAGCAAAGCCATAAATCATGGAAGTACATAAGGCATATATCATAATGGAACATAAATCATGATAAAATAGAATGGCAAGAAAACATGTAATTGTGGAAAACAATTAATCACATGATATGATTTCCATAGTAGCCAAGGCATTGTTTCCAAGACAATCTTAGTGGAAAAAGTCCCTTTCTGAATCGAGTTCACTCCTCGTTTCAGTCTTGTAATACTGAACCAGATTAACTTACCGTTACAGCCATGTCTATCTCATGAGATATAAATCGTTACCCAATGCATTGGAGGGAGATATAGGTATCACCCATCTCATAATGAAATCATCCTTACCTGTGACACAACATGAACATAAATTATTCATAATTACCCAAAGTATAAAATGGGTTTCATAAACATCATCCCATCATAACATAATCCATACAAAAAAATGGATATCATTTCATCATAAGAAAAGTGAAGCCATGTAAATCATAGAGACATTATACTTCAAACATACACATATGAAATAATTTCATCTTATATGCAAAATAGTTTTGACAAAACACTTGAAAAGAATTTTTGAGGAAAATATAGTTTCTTCTTCAAAATTATTTTCTTTTTACAAAATGCCAGGAAATTTTAAAAGAAAAGGATTTTGTTGAAAATAGTCATGAAATCTTGTACAGTAAGATTCTTGAAAATAAGTAGTTATGAAACCGTAAAAATCTGTTCACACCGTATAAGTTAAAAAAATCATTCTTCTCGTACTATTGTTGGAAAACTCAAAAAGTTCCTCGTGTGGTAAAATAAAAGTAAGATCCCTTTAATAACATGTGGTAAATTTCAAAAAATGGGTAAAAAGGACTTTAAAAATACATGAAAACATTTTTAGAAAACATGTGCATGGATGATAACAATAACCCTAGAAAATACTTACGTATAAGCAGTCTCAAATAAAAATGAGATTGAGAAATTATCCCTTACCATAGGTCCGATATGCTTCATACGTATCAAAACCTTCTGTATAATGTTTTAAATAATGTGATTTACTTATTACATAATCATATTCATTGTTATTATATCATATATGGTTCACTTATGACTTTATATTACATGTTCTTTTGTAAATTCCATGTTAAAGCAGCGTTCTGGGTAAAATCAGTTTATGGTACTTTTTTGGACTCGTTGTTATTGATATTATTATTAATTGTATCATGATTTAATTACTTTTATAATATAAATAATGATTTATATATCATATATATTCAGTATATATATATATGTATAATAGATAGATAATTGAAATGAAATACACCGTTCATGGAGACGGTAGGCCATACGTACGCATGAACGCTGTTTTCCTTTCCTTATTGACTTGAATGGAATTAAGTAAATAACATATAAATAAATCCAGTAGCATTATTATGTTATATATACCATTATTATTCATTATATATACTTTATAATCATTCTTTAATGGTTAACATGGAGATTGAATCTCATCACGTCGTGGAGACGGTAATCCGTACGTACGCACGAGCGATGATATCATTCCCATAATTATTGAATGGAATTAAAGTGGATGATATAATATCTCATAATCCTTATGATGTTATAATATCCATATATAGTAATTCTTTACACCATTACACCCATCAAAGTAAGGTGGTGGTGGAAAAACAGATTACACCACGGCGTGGAGAAGGTATTCCGTTCATACACACGCGCGATGATTTCGTTTTCCATAGGGTGGATAGAAGGTGAAATGAGGGTGTTTCATATTTATAATAATATATCAGTATATTAGAGATACTGATTTTATTACTTTATAATTAAACAACTAAAGAATAAGAAGTTTAAGAAGAAAGAAACGTGAAAGAATTGGTAGAAGAGATTACCTCTTCTTCGACGCACCTTCATTAATCTTGCTCTTAAGTGACTAGAGTTGGTCTTTTGAGAAGACCAGAACCTCCAGAATATTTATAGGGAAGTCGAGAAGAGAAATGGGTAGGGTTTTTCCGAGCTTCAAGGCTCAAAAGGGTGTGAATAGGAGAGGGAAGGGGTGCCCTTTTATAAGGGAGAATAGGGGTACCTTATGAAAAGCATAAAATATTATTTTATAATAAATCCATATTCTATTTTTAATAGCTCCAAATTGATTAATTTCTAAGATAAGGTGGGGATGGGTCGAAATACCCTCATCCAATAGGTTTTAGACAAGTTTAGGTCACTATTTTATCCATATCATTTAGATTTAACACTTAGTTAAATAATTTAACTTTTACCATGTATTTTTGTTTTTTTAAACTATATGGTTAATAAACTTACTATAACAAGAAAAAAACCCCTAGTGGTTAATTATTAATATATATATCCTTATATAAGTCATTTTTCCAGACCTTATATTATTAGGAATAAAATAACAATTAATAATATAATATTTTTTTAAAAACTATTTTATGTCAATTTTGACACTATTTGGTACTTCATTTTTGTGAAAATCAAAACAGAATTATTATTTCTAAAAAAGTTACTCAAATCAATAACAAAATGTCATATTAAGATATAAAATTATTGGAATTCATAAAAAGACTAAAATTACATTTATTTGGGTATTTATAATATCAATTATGTTAATATTTCATTAATAAGGTAATTAATGCATCATCATTGTGTCATAAATATATTAAATTATTTAATGTCTAAAAATTATAAATAAAATTCCATTATGTAGGAAATCTTTTTAGCTTTCTAATAAATATTTAGAGTCTAATTTATCTTATGAATAACCCTACATTAAAAATGTTTTTTTATTAAACATTGATTTTATCTATTCTAACTCTTCTTTAAGTAAATTAATAATAAGTGTTCTAATCTAATCCAAGTGGACCTAGATGGTCATATTTTATTCCTAAATTTGTTTTTGGTCGAATTAAACTTATCCAATAGAATTATGACATGCGTTAGGGTAATAATAATATCATTTTTACCCTTAATTACACTATTTACTTTTAACCGTGGTAAAAAAAGTAAAAAGTTACTATTCAACAAAAATTATTTTTATCTTATTGAACCACATTTTACTCCTTGATATTAACCGTGTCTCTCGGATTTTTGAAATTCCA
This sequence comes from Viscum album, assembly GCA_963277665.1. NCBI lineage: Eukaryota > Viridiplantae > Streptophyta > Magnoliopsida > Santalales > Viscaceae > Viscum > Viscum album. Next base: position 1,579,066,390 of record OY728128.1, on the reverse strand, counting down.
CTCACAGAAGCGGTAAAACTATGTTTTTTGAAAATTTTCAAATTATCCTAGGAGGTGGGTAAAAGACGGTGAAAAGTTCAATAATTTTTTTATATATCTAAAATTATTATAAAATGAATCCAATGAATTAAATGTAACTTATATAGGTATTATGTATTAATTTTGACCTAAAATAAATTTAAATGAAAAAAATAATTATTTAAATAAAAATTCAATTTTTAAATAGTAACCTAGTGTTTTCACTATTCATCAAAAATTGAATGTTTTCAGAAAAATACCAAAACTACACCCTAGGATAATTTTGATATTCCGAATCCAAAAATAAAGACCATTTTTAAAGATAAAATTTATAAAATTTCAAAAAGTGTGTTTTAATATTCATAACGGGTTGTTCATAATAATATTATAATAATATATCGTTTAGTGAAACTTGTTATTGCATACTACACACGTTATCGAAGAAGTTCTTGATTGCGTTTAATTCAAGCCAAGTCAGGGTTGCGTGTAGTGAAATCTCTGTTTGGTGTTTCGTATAGTACAAGCTAATCTTGGGGTAGTGTATAATAGAATACATCAAAGAAAATAAAATATCTCATAAAATCTTGGGGTGTTACATTCTACCCCCCTTAAAAGGAATTTCACCCTTAAAATTTGTCAGGGTTATAAATGGTTTACTACTCGAAAGTTTTAATAGAAACCCACCTTGTAAAAAGAATACCAAAACCTATCTTTAAAAACTAAAGTATGAAACGTAACGGTTACCCAAATTAACTAATCACTGGGTTTCCACATAGGATAACATAGGTGAAAATATGGATATGGAGGAGAAATCTAACCATCATGTTCTGATGGAGAGTGGTAGAGAACATGGCTATGAAAAATCCAACAATCACAAAGCCAGAAATATGTGATGATCTAAGGTACCATCTGATTCATTGGATATAAGGGCACTAGGACAACATTTTTTCTTTTCAAAATGATTTCACTAAAGTTGAAGAATTTTTTTGAATTAAAAGAAATAATTACTTGATTTTAGTACAATCTCACTGTTGTTTGTGCCTTGAACAATTTACACTTCATCTCTTAAACAAATGAAGTTGAATTTGTCTTCTGTGAAGTGTTAACAGATCATGTGATAGAATGATAGGTCATTCCATCTGTCTTAAACATATGGTTAGAAAAAGTTATATACATAAGTCCATCGATTTAATCGTATATGGATCAATAAAGATGGACTTATAGTTCATCTATAATCATGCTTAATAAAATAGAACTAGTTTCTACTAACCAGGGACTTCCTGTAGGCCAGTGGTATGCGATAAAGGCATGTCATACTTCAGTTGTTGGTTCGATTCCCACAGCCTTGTCTGACACGATGGGTTGTCACTCGTCCTATGGGTTTTCCTTTTTCTAAAACTATACTATTATAACATTCGAGAAATAATATTGAAAAACTAGTTTTATCCTTAAATAATACTATCTTATGTTCAACATAATCCATTCTAATCTTTAGGATTATCCAAAATACATTTGTCCAATCTCATAGTATAAGGAAAATGATTACTAGAGAGGTCATATACCAAGCTTGTGAATACCATCATTTATCTCCCATATATCATAAGATATATCTTGTTGGTCGTATTAAAAACACGTCAATACCTTAATCATGTATTCTTTTGAAACATGAATTACCATAGATCCTTAACAAAAACATGAATTCTGTCAAAAGTTAACTCATTCCACGTACCAAAATCCCAAAATTTCTATTTACTCAAACCATGATATTACTTTGTCCTTATATTAGTCATGAGCTAATGAATACTATCAAAATTTCATTTTCTCTATATCCCTTCATTATACGCATATCATCTTCTTTCCAAAAATATCTAAATAACTTTTCCTGGTTACCAGTACCATTCAACATATACTTTAAAATACTTTAGGAAAAATAGTAGTGTATCAATCCTTAGATGTTTCTTTATTCCATAGTACCATTAAATTACCTATACAACATAACTCTTGATAAAAGTACAATCATTACACTACCTTATTAAACCATTTACGAAGCTTCAACACTTCTTTCACCTCATATATCATTTCTAGTTTCCTCATCATCATCCACATAAATAATACCCATATAACCATGTTTATTCTCTTCATGATATTTTCCCTTAGGGAATTGGTTTTCATAATGCCCATACATTCCGCATTTAAAACATCTAATCATTATTGATGTCATAGTAATACCATTATCCATCTCCATGGTGTTAAATGACCCTCTTCCTTTGCACTTATTGGATTTGTGTCCTTCTTTTCCGCACCGAAATCATCTTACAGTTTATTTGAAACATTCTCCTTGATGCCTCTTCCCACATGATTTACATGCCGGAAATTGAACTTTCTTTCCTCTATGATCATCATAAAACTCAATCTTTATCTTATTATCCGAGTAAGGAAACTTACCAAAGTTGATATTATTGATCATATTATGAGATTACTGATTAGGCATAATAACGATTTTTGGACTTCCAAATCCCATTTTATTTGGTTACTCATGAATAATATCATTCCATTGTTTGTCATATCCTCCATTATCGTGAATCTTCATGTTTCCAACCATTTTCTATAACCCAAAAAGAATAGTGTGGGGGGGGGGAATCATGCTACAGAAAACAACATAATAAAGGGGGAGTACCTTCAATATCTAACATCTATGGTTTAATTCTAATATCGTTACCAAAATTATAGGACTATAACCCATACTTATACTTAACCTTAGGGACATCCTTAGACATACCTTAGAAATACCTCTAGGGATCTCAATAAAGTTCTCGTATCATAGTTTCCAAAGGTTGACTAAACCTCCCACTGATACCAACTGCAGAGACCCAAAGTTTGACATACATGGACATTACATTACATTTGTGGAATACTTATTACATAATAAAGATAAACACCGAAGGACCGTAATAGTTTAGTGTATTTGGAAACTTGGAACATAATCTTCTAATCGTGGTGAAAGATCTTCAACATCTCCCATAAAGATCTTCCCATTTTGTTTTCTTACCTAAAAGCTTTCTTTATATCATGGGGAAAATAAAACATAAAAAGGGTGAGCTCAAATTTCTAGTAAGGGTAAACATAGAGAACATTAAACAATCCATAAACATTTGAATGCAAAAACTTGAACATAAAATCGAAACATCAAAATCTTGAGCAAAGACATAAATCTTGGAAGTATGTAAGGCATATATCATAATGGAACATCAATCATGATAAAATAGCATGGGAATAAAACATGAAATTGTGGAAAACCATTAAGCACATGATATGATTTCCATAGTAGCCAAGGCATTGCTTCCAAGACCATCTTAGTGGACAAAGTCCCTTCCTGAATCGAGTTCACTCCTCATTTCAGTCCTGTAACACTGAAACGGATTAACTTACCATTCCAGCCATGTCTATCTCATGAGATATAAATCTTTACCCAATTCATTGGAGGGTGATATAGGTCCCACCCATCTCATAATGAAATCATCTTTACTTGTGGCACAATATGAACATAAATTATTCATCACTACCCAAAGTATAAAATGGGTTTTATAAAAATCATCCCATCATATCATAATCCATAAAAAAAATGGATATCATTTCATCATAATAAAAGTTAATCCATGTAAATAATAGAGACATTATACTTGAAACATACACATATGAAATAATTTCATCTTAGATGTAAAATAGTTTTGACAAAACACTTGAAATGAATTCTTGAGAAAAATATCCTTTCTTCTTCAAAATAATTTTCTTTTTACAAAATTCCATGAAATTTTAAAAGAAAAAGATTTTGTTGAAAATATTCATGAAATCTTGTATTGTAAGCTTCTTGAAAATAAGGAGTTATGAAACCGTAAAAATATTTTCACGCCATATAAGTTAAAAACAACATTCTTCTCGTACTATTGTCGTAAAAGTCAAAAAGTTCCCTATGTGGTAAAAAAAGTAAGATTCCTTTCATAACATGTGGTAAATTTCAAAAATGGGTAAAAAGGACTTCTAAAATACATGAAAACATTTTTAGAAAACATGGGCATGGATGATTACAATAACCTCAGAAAATACTTACATATAACCAATCTCTGATAAAAATGAGATTGAGAAATTATCCCTTACATTAGTTATGATATGCTTCGTACGTATCCTAAAATCCTTTATAATGATTTAAATGATGTCATTTACTTATTACATAATAATATTCATTGTTATTATATCATATATGGTTCACTTATGACTTTATATTACAGGTTCTTTTGTAAATTCAATGTTAAAGCAGTGTTTTGGGTAAAATCATTTTATCGTACTTGTTTGGACTTGTTGGTATTGATATTATTATTACTTATATAATGATTTAATTAATTCCAGAATTTAAATCATGATTTATATATCATATATATTCAGTATATATATATATATAATAGATAGATAAATGAAATGAAATACACCGTTCATGGAGATGTTAGGCCATACGTACGCATGAATGTTGTTTTCCTCTCCTTATTATCTTGAATAGAATTAAGTAAATAACATATAAATATATCCAGTAGTATTATTATGTTATATATACCATTATTATTCATTATATTTACTTTATAATCATTCTTTAATGGTTAACATGGAGATTGAATCTCATCGCGTCGTGGAGACGGTAATCCGTACGTACGCACGAGCGATGATATCATTCCCATAATTATTGAATGGAATTTGAGTGGATGATATAATATCTCATAATAAGTATGATGTTATAATATCCATATATAGTTATTCTTTACACCATTATACCCATCCAAGTAAGGTGGTGGTTGAAAAACAGATTACACCACGGCGTGGAGACGGTATTCCGTACGTACGCACGCGTGGTGATTTCGTTTTCCATAGGATGGATAGAAGGTGAAACGGGGTTGTTTCATATTTATAATAATATATCAGTATATTAGAGATACTAATTTTATTACTTTATAATGAAACAACTAAAGAATAAGAAGTTGAATACGAAAGAAACTTGAAAGAATCGGTAGAAGAGATTACCTCTTATTCGACGCATCTTCTTTAAGCTTGCTCTTAAGGCACTAATGTTGTTCTTTTCAGAAGACCAGAACCCCGAGAATGTTTACAGGGAAGTGGAGAAGATAAATGGGTAGGGTTTGGCCGAGCTTCTAGGCTCAAAAGGGTGTGAAGTAGAGAGGGAAGGGGTTCCCTTTTATAATGGAGGAGAGGGGTACCTTAGGAAAAACATAAACTATTATTTTATAATGAAGTCATATTCAGTTTTTAATAGATAAAAATTCATTTATTTAGAATCTAAGGTGGGTATGGTTCTAAATCCCATCAACTAATAGGTTTTAGACAAGTTTATGTCACTATGTTATCTTTATCATTTAGATTTAACTCTAAGTTAAATAATTTTACTTTAACCATGTCTTTTTGTTTTCTTATACTATATGGTTAATAAACTTACTATAACAAGCCAAACGAACCCCAAGTGATTCATTATTAATATATATATCCTTATCTGAGTCATTTGGATGAACCTCATATTTTTAGGAATAAAATAAAAATTAATAATACAATATTTGTTTTAAAAACTATTTTATGTCAATTTTGACACTATTTGGTACATGATTTTTTTGGAAACTCATAACAGCATTATTAGTCGAATAAAGTTAATTAAATCAATACTAACATGTCATATTAAACTATAAAATTAGTGGAATTCATAAAAAGTCTAAAATTACATTTATTTGGGTATTTATAACATCAATTATGTTAATATTTCATTAATAAGGTAATTACTGCATCATCATTGTGTCATAAATAAATTAAATTATATAATGTCTAAAAATTATAAATAAAATACCATTATGTAGGAAATATTTTTATATTTCTAATGAATATTTATAGTTTAATTTATCTTATGCATAACACAATATTTAAAATGTTTTTTTAAACTTCGATTTTAACTATTTAAACTCTTCTTTAAATAAAATAATAATAAGTGTCCTAATCTAATCCAAGTGGACCTAAATGGTAATATTTTATTCCTAAGGTTGTTTTATGTCAAATTAAACTTATCCAATAGAATTGGGACATGTGTTAAGGTAATAATAATATCATTTTTACCCTTAATTAACCTATTTACTTTTAACCATGGTAAAAAAATTAAAAAGTTACTATTCACCAAAAATTATTTTTATCTTATCGAACAAAATTTTACTCCTTAATATTAACCGTGTCTCTCGGATTTTTGAAATTCCACTCACAGAAGCAGTAAAATCATGTTTTTTGTAAATTTTCAAATTCTCCTAGGAGGTGGGTAAAAGACAGTGAAAAGTTCAATAAAATTTTTATATATCTAAAATTATTATAAAATGACTCCAATGAATTAAACTGAACATATATAGGTATTATGTATCAATTTTGACCTAAAATAAATTTAAATGAAAAAAATAATTATTTAAATAAAAAGTCAGTTTTTAAATAGTAACCTAGTGTTTTCACTATTCATCAAAAATTGAAAGTTTTCAGAAAAATACCAAAACTTCACCCTAGGCTAATTTCAATATTCTGAATCCAAAAATGAAGTCCATTTTTAAATATAAAATTTATAAAATTTCAAAAAGTGGGTTTTAATATTCATAACGACTAGTTCATAATAATATTATAATAATATCTCGTTTAGTGAAATGTGGTATTGCATACTACACACGCTATCGAAGAAGGTCTTGATTGTGTGTAATGCAAGCCAAATCAGGGCTGTGTGTAGTGAAAGCTCCGTTTGGTGTTGCGTATAGTACAAGCTAATCTTGGTGTAGTGTATAATAGAAGACCTAAAAGAAAATAAAATATCTCATAAAATCTTAGGGTGTTATATTGTAGAACATTTAATTTCCCTATGGGTTATAGTTTCAGTGATAATATAGCTTTTCTCCTTTTATTACTATTAAATTAGTTTTAGTTATGATGTTCTAGTTTAATTTTTTATTTCCATTCCCTTATGGTTTTCAGGGTGTCCTACTGGGCATGCTTATACTCACCCCTACATGGGATTTATTCACAAATGTGGTTCACTTTTACTATAAATACTAGGTTCCAAGATTTTAATAGTGGATGTGTTGATGGTTTGTGTTTTTTCAAAGAAAAATCATGGAGGCTCTTGGTTATTCATGGTGGTTCGTTATAGTGTAAGGGACTATTGTGGAAGAAGATCGATTTAGGAGGACACACAGTGAGGAGGTGCTTCTTGGTGTATCATATTTATCAGGTCTAGAGGATTAATAGATGTGAAATTTTATAGATTTTTTCTTATGTGGTGTTGTTCTATATTCATTATATCATGCGTGTTAGGTATATAATTTTGTTATTAACACACACACACACACACACACACAGATATATATATATATATATGTTGTCGTTGTTGTTGGTTATTTTGTGAATTAGATATATATATATATATATATATATATATGTCTATTGATAGTATTATAAGCCAATTACTCCCATTTTGTGAGATGTTAATACTTGGTGCCGGTCACCATCCAATGGTCTATTAGAGGTGGGAGTTGTGTTACACTCTATACTTACCAGATACTTATGTGATGCCCCAGTTTGTCAGGTCATGTCAGAGTGGTATTAAAGTATGTTAATCCTAAAGATAAAGGTTGGCCTTAGTAGTTATGTGATGTCTATTTTTGGAATTTACGGCAGTGATGTAATGGTGGTATTGAGTTGAGTTATTAGACTAGGGAGACAAATGTAGGGTGATGACTAATATATCCTTTCTCTAGGACTCTAATAACAAGATTTTCAACCCATAACTCTAATAAATCATTGTAGGGTACAAAAATGTCAGAAAAACAATAATTTAGTGGTTAGTTGTGATATTTCATTTCCTTCATGTTTTATCACATCAAGATATGAACTAACCCTTTTGGTTTCATCCAATAAAACCCACTGATATCCATATTGTTTTAGAAATTGGATTATGTTAAGGGATGCCTCTATTTAGGCCAGTCACCAGAGATTTCGGATCTATGAAAAATTATTTATGAGAAATGGCTGATAGATATTATTTCCCTATAATCTAAGGAGGTTTCAATCCCATTTTTACTTAGATTGGGTCTTTATAATAGAGTGTATCATAGTTACCAATATGTTTGGAACTATTACCTATAGGTTGGAAATACTTTGTGTGTTTCAACATCATATGCCTTATTAGTTTTCAAAGAGATCCTAAGTTTTATATGATCAAGGTTTAGTTGGAGTCTAAGACCCAGTTTTCCATCTAATTAGACTTTCATTCATCATAGGAATATTATTTCATTGATATCTATATATTATAAAATGATACATTAGTGGATGAAGTTTTTATCAAATTCATGATGTGATTGCTCCTTTGTGGTTAGAGTTTGAGCTGTTGTTTTGGATGAAGACTTATCTAAGGATTTTGGTGATGGTTCCAGATATAGTGGAAGAAGTTGTTCAGCTTATAGATAACTTTATTTTTTTCACATTCAATGGATCATATTCCTTTTATATGATAATTATTTCCCTACCAAAACATAGGAGAATATTGACCAATTTTTTCAGAACCAAAGAGATAGTATCTTATCAAAATTAATTTATTACTAATTTAAATGTTTTAAGAAATGAATTTGTCTCGAGTTATTTATCTGATATAGGTATCAATTTTAGAAAGATAATTCTATTTTAATTTTCAATGTGTTTATGAGGACCCAAATTATATCACCTCTAGCGGTGATCCACACACACTCCTTTAATCTCCGAATGTCGTTGATGATAGTTGGGGTGCTAGAGTGGTGTTACTGATCATCTCACACAGTTAACTAGATAGAAAAATGTTTCTTTAGGATTTGAGGAATATCTCTCAATCTATTTCTAAAGAAAGGAATGGAAGGAGATATAAATAATCAATTTATATTGTGAAAAAAACCTAGAGATTTCCTCTTGAGGGTGAATTATTTTGGGAGGTGTTCACAAAAACAAACCCATCCCTATTATCATGTATTTCTATTAATATACCTAGGGATAGGGTTTCATTCAAATTATTTATACAAATCTATTTACTAAAATGTTAAACCAAAAAAGGAACCGACTGTCTTATAAGGAAATAATATTTTTATTTTGTTCAATTTCATGTGCTAATCCGTGCACTGGTAAATAACTATTGTAAATTTGTGTAATAATATAACTACCTTGAGAATAAATATTTATTGAATATTTGTGATAAATTAATCCTGAATAAATAATACTTCTTAGTCTAGAGAATAATACTTATTCCAAACATTATCAATAATATATAAATAAGATCAATAGAATCACTTTTTGTGCAAACAACATGACTTCTTCCTCAGCGACATTAGGTGATCTTGGGTAAAGTCCAAGATTACTATCTAGAAATTGGTAAAGACACCCAAAAGGGATGAAGATGTGTTTTAATGAAAACAAAATCATATTAGCACTCACTATGTAACATAATTCCTTTATCGAGATGTCTCATAAAATAGGATTCATACATATTTCATCAACCTAAGTGCTTGATATGTCTTTATTTTAATTTATTAAACAAACTCATCAATACACCATGTACATGGAATTTAATATGATAATTTAATTTCATTAAAAGTGTTAGTATAATAATTTCTATAAATATGGAAGGTAAAAATCCTTTATTGACTTACTCATTAATGACATATCATTTTTAATACACCTAATTTAACAAAATTTTCCATAAATGATCTCATAATCGTTTAAAAAAGTAAATCTAAGTGTGTGAGTCATTACGTGCATTAATAATAATCATAAAGACTAAGAACCATTAAACATGATTACAGTTAGGAATATCCGATGAAACATAAACATGTGTAATTTATACTAACAGGTCTATTCACATAATCACCCATTTTTAAGATTACAAAGTGAAATCTTTATGTGATGAAATCATATATACTTATGAGTACTCACATCTTAAAGTCAACATATCATGTGTACTATCATATAATGTAATCTTTCTATAGAACTAAGTATAATAATATCATAATTTTGTGTCAAGGTTGTCATTATAGTAGGGAACTTCATATTCCCTTTTAAATGAAATATATTTTTAAGATATTATCATATTAATATTATGCATAAGAATAATCAATAAGTGCTAAGCTATTAAAATTAAATTACATGAATATATAATAAATATAAAGTGTAAATTAGTTTGTTCTAGGGAACCAAATCCAAAATTTGGTCCCTCCATGGTAACACCCTGATATTTTATAAGATCACTTGGTTTAGTGGAATATTCATTATGCGACACTGATTTTAAATGAACCATGATATAATATTAAAATATTATTATTTTAATAAGATATGCATAACCTAGACATTAAATTTTTGTGTATAAATAATATTAAAGAATTATAATTGATTTGTAGAACATTTATAAATTTTAATTTAAAATTTAAAATCACTTTTAATGATATAATATAAAAATTGACATAGGGTAAAACTGTAATACAACAATTTTTTGTATAAAAATTTTCTTAATTAACTTAATCCTTTGGATATTTTCCATTTTACACAACATTCGACATATCTTGTGTTATATGAGAGACAAAATATATGCTTTATACATAATCTAAACCATGGTAAAATTTAGTTATATGATACACCAATATAAGTTTTTTCTACATGTAACACTGACTAAGTATGCATTATATACAACCCCAACTTGGATTGTATTATATGAAACACCGAGTTTCTATAATACTGCGCTTTTTGTTATAAACAATTAAAAGAGAATGTTAGAACATAACCATTAAAAATATTAATATTAATATTAATATGCAAGCCTTAAATATTATTTATAATTATTTTATATAATTAAATAATAATGATGATAAAACATATAGTTTTTGGTAAAGTATTTACATGTTTGGAAATATTATTTTTTCAAAAGAGGTACTTTTTAAGCCCTTCTGTGAAAAATAATAAAATTAATTTTAGAAACATTTAAAAATATAATTTGAAAAAATAAAATTATGTTTTACTTCATAATGTCAAAATTTTCATATGGTGAATTTATGGTATTTTTCTAAGAAACTTCATTATTTGGTGAATAATGAAGAATACTGAATTTTAATTCAAAAATTCTTTTTAGTCTAACTTATTTATATAGTGAAATTATATTTTGAGTTGGTTTTAAAATCATTATAGTTCAATTACACATATATTAATCTAATTTAGGCCATTTTAATTATTTTTATGTTAATTTTCTATTAAAAAACTTAATGAGCTTTTGGACATTCTCAGTTTACAACCCCGCTTTCTCGCCATGTCTGTAAGGTTTTTATTAAACATAATTTTTCATATTATGTGAATTTAATTGATAAAAATGGATAAAAATTGTTTTAATTAGAATGATATTTATATTTTAATAATATTGACTTAATTTTTAACCGTAAATATTATAGAAAGTGATTAAAATTAATTACAATGATTAAAATATAATTAAGATTAACAGTGGACTAAACCATAGACTTAAGTCCCAAAATGATCTACCAATTTGTAAAAAGACCATTTTATGGTCATATTTTTTAAATAAACCGTCCATTATTTATATTTATTGGGTTTTTATGAATTTTTTAGGTAATAAGTTGGGTACACCTAACTTGTTTTCCAAAATGTCTTGGCTGTCCTTTCCCTCCCTTAGAAAAGGCCACAAGTTGTCCCCTTTTTCACACATCTAACGACACCTAATATCAATAAATATCTACCCAATTTACTTCTTAACATCCCTGACTTACTCCTTAACCCCCCCCCCTTTGTAATAAATTCAACCAAGGAACCCCTTTTGTGCAGAGAAAAAGGAGTTACCCAAACAAGAGGTAACATCATTCTTCGAGATCCTTTATTTTATTTTATTTCTTCATCAACTCATTTATTATTATTCCATGTAAACAAAATATCCTTTGTATCCAAAATATACAGAGATATATTTATTTAAATGTTTTAACCTTAATTTACACACACTTCTATCTAATGGGTTACAAACATACCATTCTTATGTACGATGAGCTGCCACATTACAAAACGATGTTGGTCGTTTTATCTTTACAACCTCTTATTATTGGGAATTATGATGAGAAATATGTTTTTTGTATGAAATATATGAAATATATGATATTTATTATTTTTTTATACCTCCATATTTATTATTTAAATCCTACCAACATTCATTCAATTTTTTGTAAATATGATAACTTTGTTTGTGGAATTGTAGACTATCACCTCCTCAAAGCAATAAAATTTGTTGACACTTTACATGGAATGTATTAAGGATGGGTTTAGTAAAATTATACATTTTATATTAAATAAAAATTATACTTTGATGTTATTATATACATATATACATATATTCCATTTACTTTTTTTCTTTCAATACACCATGAAAATGGAAGACTGTTCATGTGTTTGTACAGTCTACCATCTCCATAAACGGTGTATTCCATTTCATATATATATATATATATATCATTTATTATATATTATAAATTTTCATATAATGTATATATATGATATATATGTCTTGTTATATATTATTTAAATAAGTAAATCATAATTTATGTAAGAGGATTGAGAATGAAAAGTCAAAACATGTACGATAAACAAAGCAGTTATAACTAGAAACATCACTTTTACATAGAATTATTAATAAATGGGTAATATAAGGTCATAAGAAAACCTTATATGGCATAATATATATGAGTATAGTTATGTGATAAATTTATAATAAACTTATAATTATTATACATAAGGATTATACGTGTATGATGAAAGTCAAGAAACAGGGTAAGGGAATGTCATCTCACTTTTTATATCAGTGAGATACATGCCATGTTCACCACTATTTAATTTTGATTGGTGTATATATTTCTCTAGAATGTTTTATATAATTATTATATTAATATATATAGGTATTTTTATAACCATTTTATGATATTTACATTAGGGTTTTTATGGTTCAAAAGATACCAAATTGGTAACTAATTTTGTCTCAATTTTCATTCTTGGAGACTCATGTTTTTTTATACAGCCATGTTCTTTTATGAGGTGTATATTATTTCAATTGAAAAATTATATCATGAATATAATTATTTTTCATGATATTTTTGGATACATGAAATTTAATTTTCTTATATGGGGTGTATGATTCGAAGTTAATAAGGGATAAGAGTTTGTTGAAAAAATATAATCATTTTTCCAGATTATTTATAACAAATGTTTTATTCATGATATATTATGATTGGTCTCTAAATAACTCTCATGAGATTTATTAAGCACGTTTTATTTATATTATATCCATGTAATGGTACCATTTTTCATCTATTTAGTACATAATATGATCAATAATGTGTTTTTAAGAAAGTTCAACTATACCTCTCTTTTCAGTTGGAAATCAATGTTTATTCAAAATATAATTTTATAAAAGGTTTTCAAAAATATTATAAAATTTAACTATGATATTTAAAATATATTTTTACCCATTTTTTACCTTTTAAACAAAAGGGAGTTTCAAAATGTTATGTTCTTGTCTTTTTCCAGTTGAGCCACTATACTAAACTTTTTACGAAGAAAATGGAATATTCAGCATGAACGGGTTTACCTACCATCATGACTATCATTCACTTGTAGATTCATTTACAAGATTAAAAAAATTAATTTTTAAGGAAAATCTTTTCGAATATTATAGATATTCATTTTTCTGTGGGTTTCAATGAAAAATTTATTGAAAAATGTTTTATGCTTAAAAAGTGTTTTAAATAATTTCCAAAACATCCTTTATAAGTTTTCAAGGATTTTCAAAGAAAAAGGTTTGAAATTTTTTTTCAGGATTGTTTTATATGTTTTCAATGAAAATGGTTTTCAATCTTTTTTAAGATTATTTTATATGTTTTCAAGGAACACAATTTTCAAAATGTTTTTAAGTTTATTTTATAGTTTTTTGAGGAAAATAATTTTCAAAATGTTTTCAAGATTCTTTTATAAGTTTTCAAGGAAAGTAGTTTTCAAGATGTTTTTAATATTATTTAATATTTTTTCAAGGAAAATGATTTTAAAAACGTTTTTAATATTCTTTAATAAGTTTTTAAGGGAAAAGGTTTTCAAATTGATTTCATGACTTTTTTATAATATTTTATATTATTTCTAAAGAAAATGGGTTTAAAAAGTTTTTATGTTTTAAAAATCCTTTTTAAAAATAAAAAAAGATATTTTCCACAAGAAATGTTTTTAGAATATATTTAAAAATTATTTCCCATATAAGATGACATTCGTTGGTGTTACTCATGTATTTCGAAGAAATGATCCAAATTTTTTATTCATATTATTTACTTAATGGTTTATTTTTTAATAGAGTGTTTCTTATGAAACATTTTCCCATTTCATTGGCTATTCACTTTTGAAACATGCTTCTTTTCATGCGATATGAGTTAATTAATATTTTTTGATACCTATATGTTATAAATCGGGTTGGATTTGATTAAATGTTAATGATACCCATTTCTTTTCATTGGTTATGTTTTGATGTTTATAAAAATCATCTCTTTTTATGGGTCATGATATGATGTAAGTTTTATTATCTTTTATAAAATGTATATATGATTTTATTATGAAATGGGAGGGGCCAATATGTCACTCCAATTCATTTGTTAATGATAAGGTGCAAATTATATTAAAGGGTGTATGGTTTGTAGCCCAAGACTAAAAGTAATACGGTACATGGGTTCTAAACCAATCTTGAAAGTAAGTGGGAAAATGGGTTATAGACCAAGCCTTAAATTAAGAGGTCACACGGGCTGTATCCAATGATTGAAAGTAAGAGGGTTCATAGGTTATAGCGCAAGACCTAAAGTAAGAGTGTACTTGGGTTTTAACCTAATCATGAAATTAATAGGGTACATGGGTTGTAGCACAAGCTTGAAATTAAGAGGGTGCATGGGTTGTAGCCCAAGCCTGAAAATGATATGGTATATAAGTTATATCAAAATACAAAAAATAAGTAGGTACATGGGTCATATCCCAATCCTAACATGTTATAAAGGTCATGATAGGTATCTTTGACATAATATTTTCTATGCTTATGTGTATGCCAGAAATTCCATGTCTTATTCCTATGATATGATTTCATGTTTTATGCTCTTGATTCACTTTTGATTAATTTCTTATGAACTACCATCCTTTATACCATGATTAATGTTTATTATATTCTATGTGAAATATTTTTTCTTCTAATGTTATGTTCATGTTTTCATAAACCTATTTTCATGTTATTCTTACATATTCTCTTTATTTACCCTTACCCAGAATTATTGATCTCCCCTTTCATATGTTTCCATTCCACATGTTATCATGAATGGGTTTTAAGTAGGATCACCAGGGAATAAGATATTTTAGGAAAACATTGATGATATTTCACTGAGTTAGAATATTTTTTGTTTCAAATTCCAACGTCACAAAACTGACATGATCTTTAGGCATTTGTTTTTGTAATGTATTATGTATTCCAAAAAAATCATGAAATTTATATGTATTAAAATCAAGGTTCACTATAGTTTATACTAGAGTAAAGGTTAATTAATCCTTTGAAAATTATAATTATAAATCTTTAGTGATATCCCTAGGCTTCTTAGTTAGGATATGTCTAGGGATTTCCATGGATAAGTATAAGTATGAGTTAATATTTTAGAAAATTTACTAGAATTTTGGTAAAATATAGATTTATTTCTTTCCTAGAATTAAATCCCAATTTGGATGATATAAGTGTGTGTGGCTATAGAACATATGTTCCTAGGATAAATAATTCCAAAAAGGTGTGCCAGGCTGAATCATTATTACAAGGTACATAGCAACGAGCCTTATTGCACATTGGGTTTGAAACTCTCGAGGGATATGCTTTGGGAATTCACAAACTCCTTAAAAACTATCATGAATTATTTAAAAATAATTTTCCTATAATTACCTAGGATAAATGTAGTATTTCAAATATTAAATAAGCAGGAGTAATTATTTTGATATCATATAAGTAATTTTTCATGTTTATGTTAATTTATGATATTTTAAGTGTTTTTACCCTATACTTTATGATTTTATTCAATAGAAGGATATTGAAGGAATTGGGTTAACATTTATTGTTTCAGATATGGAAAGTATGTGCATGATGAATATATATTTCCTACATGTAAATATTAAGAAGATAATCAATAAGGTCCACGAGTATTGTATATACTTATGAAGATAAGGAGACCACAAAGGACATGTCAAAGGCATGGAATTTTATTCATGTTTTTTTACATTAAAGGCATTAAGTATGATTAGATTAAGGTTGAGCAACCTATATACATGATTCATAATTAATATTCTAGGAAAGTCATATTAAAGAATAAGTGGATAAATCATGAGCAATGGTTTAAAAAAAATCGGATGAATGGAGTATTTATGTTTTGGATTTCAATGATTATGTTATATGAATCATTAAATATATATGTATTTATGTTATAAGATTTTTTATTAAGGATTTTAAAGAATATGTTTAATGGTGGCAGTGAGGTATTAAAGTGATTTCCAAGAAAGGTGATATTTTGATTAAGGGAAAGTAACCCTTAATTTATTCCAGATGTTGAGATAATGATGTTTGGATAAAGATATATTGGATATGAATAATTAAATTGGATGGTATTGATTACCTAAGAACTGATAAAGGATTTTTTGAAAAATTAGTCTATGTTATCATTGATGAACTTTAGAACATCTTGGATTTGATGGATATATCCAGCAAACTTTGTACAAAGGAAGCATGAATGCTTTCCAGAAGTATTTATGGTAATTCAGGTTATTAAAATGTTTCAAGAGAATATAATATGAGGATATTCACATGTTTGGAATGTGACATCCAAGAGTTCCTTTTTAATATATTGGGTATCAATGTTAAGTTGATTTCATGATGTTATTCCAAAATTATTTCATATTTTTCTTTCGAAAGGGTTAAAATGTTAACCATTTATGGTATTAGGATAAGATTTTATTTACGAGATTAAGGTTAATCATTCACTTGTTTCTAATTAACGATATGAATTGTGGCCTCAAAATTTTTATGCTTTTCCTATATAAGTCCTTGTTTTTACTTCCAACCTATATTCTGTTATGTGTATTCCCAACTATGAGTTACTTAGGGTAATCATTATTGATCTAAATTTCCTATTTTAAATAATGTATTAGTGTTCATTTTTATGATGTGGGTTTTTATTAAATGAACTTAACATTATTAGAACATTTATAAACTAGATGAATTATGAGGGAGAACTTAATTTTATGGGTGGTAGAATGTAACACCCTAAGTTATTTTTGAAATATTTTTTTACGAATTAATTTAACATTTTTATATTTTTTATTTCACAAAACAATGAATTTAACTTATGATATATGAGAGAACCATTTTATTCTTGCTTTCTATGCTAAACCATTCTTAAATTTTGTTATAAGACACCCTAATATAGTTTTTTTCTACACACAAAACAAACTTGGTGTGCATTATATGAAACACAAACATGGTTTGTGTTACACGCAACACCAAGTTTATATGAAGTTGTATTTTTTTATAATCAATTAAAAGAGATAGTCATAAATTAGTCATAAAACATAATAATATAAATACTAATAATAATTTTTTAAATACTTATTATAGAGTTTTTATATAAATAAATCTTAATGATAATAGAAAATATATGTTTTGTAAAGTCATTATATGTTTCAAAATATTATTTTCTAAAAAGAAACTGCTTTTAAGTCCTTCTATGAACAATAATTAAATAAATTGTAGACACTTTTTGAAATTTAATTTGATAAAATGAACATAATTTTTTATTTTATAATTTCAAAATTATATTATGGTAATTTTTTGGGATTTTTCTAAGAAACATCATTTTTAGCTAATGGGGAAGAATACTGAATTTTAATCCAAAAATGATTTTTTGCCCAATTTATTTATATTGTTAAATTATATTTTAATTTGGTTATAAATTCATTGTAGATAAATTTTATATCTATTAATACAATTTAATTCTTTGAAATATTTTTTATATTGAATTTAGAAAAAAAAATTAATGAACTTCTGAACGTTCACACTTTAAAAACCCACTTTCTCCCCACATTTTTGCGATTAGCATTAAAATTAATTTTTAATATTAATTTAATTTAATTTTAAAAAATGGGAATACATATTTTCGATCAGTATCATATTTTTAGTCTAATAATATCAACTTAATTTTTAACAAAAATATTCGTGAAAGTGATTAAAATTAATTATAGAGATTAAAGTAAAATTAATCTCAAAAAGGGAACAATACCTAAACATACATGAAAAAATGAAGTAGAAACTTTTCCCAAACCCATTGTTTATCCATATTTTTGAAATAAACCTTCCGTTATTGATTTTAGTTTGTTTTTTATTACTTTTATTAGGTAAAAAAGTGGGCACACCTAACTTGTTTTAAAAAATTTCATCGGTGTCTTTCCCTCCCCTATAAAAGGCCACCACCTCTCCCTCTTCTTTACGCATGTACAGAAACTTAATTTCGGAAAATATCTGACCAATTAAAATCCCAAAATCACTCTATTCCACCTTGAAGCCTTCTTTGGGGCATAAATCCAACCAAGGAATCCCTTTTTTACAATGGAAAAAAAGTTACCCAAATAAGAGTTAAAATCCTTCCTCAAGCTCCATTATTTTATTTTATTTATCTACCACATAAATATTTCTTATTAAATTCCCACATAATATTATCTATATCCTCAATATACTGATATATTTTTACCTTAAGTGTTTTACCTACACTTACACACACTTCCATCTAATGGGTAACAAACATATCATTCTTGTGTACGATGAACTACCTCCATATGAAACGATGTTGTTCCTTTTACCTTTACCACCTATTTTGGTCGGGAATCATTATAGACACTATATTTTTATATTATATTTTTTATTTATTTATAATTATTCATTTATTATGTAAATATAACCATTATTCAATTCATTTTACGTAAATATGATGACTTCATTTGTGTAAGTGTAGACTACCGCATCCATAGAGCTATGTGATTCATTCATAATTTACATGTAATGTATTATGGATGGGTTTAATAAAATTATATGATATATATGACCTAATAATTATAATTTAATTATATTATATAAATATATACATATATTTCATTTTCTTTATTTCTTTCAATAAACCATGAAAATGGATACAACGTTCATGTGGACGTACAACCAACCATCTCCATAAACAATGTATTCTATTTCAAATATATATATTTTGTAGTTTATTATAAAGGTTTATATATTGAATATATATGATATAATATTCATTTTAAAATTAAATATATATGTAAACAATTATATAAGTAATAGGATCAATAATTCCAGTGAAAACTCGTACGAAAAAAAATCACATGTTACACAAAATGTTTCTTTAACATAGAATTATTAATAAATAGGTAATAAAATGTCATAATAAAACCTTTTTTGGTTTTATATATATATCAATAGGTTTTTATGAAAAATTTATAACAAAATTATAATTATTATACACGAGTCATGTACATGTACAATGAAATTCAAGACACAAGATAAGAGAATTCCATCTCACTTTTTATATCCAGGAGAGACATGCCATGTTCAAAACTATTTTATTTTTCTTGGTTTATATAATTCACTGGAATTTATTCTATTATTTTTATTTTTATATTTTTGGGAATTTTCATATCCATTTTATTATCTTTCTTTCATGTGTTTTATGGTTTAAAAGTTACCAAATTGATAAAGTAATTTTGTATCAATTTTCCTTCACTGAGACAAATGTTTTGTTATGCACCAATATTGTTTTATGAGGTGTATGTGATTCCAATTGATATGTTATAGCATAAATATCATTATTTATGATTATATTTTATGCTCCATGTAATTTAATTTTCTTACATGGGGAGTATGATTCAAAGCTACCATGTAATAAGAGTTTATTGAAATAATATCATTGTTTATCAATATTATTTACAACCATGATTTCCTTGATGAAATATTACGATACATATATCAAGAACACACATGAGTTTTATTAAACTATATTTATTTATTTTATATCAACGTAATGGTACCATTTTTACTATACTTTGTAATGTTATATGTTTAAGAAAGTTTTTTTTAGAAAGTCTAACTTCACCTCTCATTCAGTTAAAATTTTGTATTCCTTTAAAACTATGTTCTATATAAGGATTAAAAAAATATTTTAAAAATATCCTATGATAATTAAAATAATTATTTACCCATTTTTTAAAATTTTAAAATATTTTTTTTTAAAAAATTAATCTTCTTGTCATTTTCTGATTGAGGCACTTTTATGAACTTTTTATTGTTCAAAAGGAATGTTCGAAATGTATAGATTTACCCACCATCATAATCATCATTCCATTAAAGATTATTTTAAAATTTTAAAAAGTTATTTTTTAAGGAAATTGTTTTCCTAATATTCTAGAAATTAATTTTTTTAATGTGGTTTTTAATGGAAAAGTTTTTCAAAACTCTTTTATCTTTAAAAATAATTTTAAATAATTTTCAAAAAAAAATTTCATATGTTTTCTAAGTATTTTCAAAGAAAAAGGTTTTCAAAATTTTTTTAAGATTATTTTATAACTTTTAAAGGTAAATAGTTTTAATTATTTTAATATTATTTTATAAGTTTTCAAAGAAAATGGTTCTCAAAAATTTTAAGCTTATTTTATAAGTTTTCCTAGAAAATGATTTTCAATATTTTTTTGGATTCGTCTATAAGTTTTCAATGACTATAGATTTCAAAAAAATTACATATTGTTTATAAGTTTTTAGGGGAAAAGTTTTTCAAAATTATTTTAAGACTTTTTTCTAAGTTTTCAAAGTATTTCCAAAGATAATGGTTTTCAAAAAATTTTATTTTTTTAAACGGATTTTTCAAAGAATAAATGATATTTTTCTCAAGAAATGTTATTAAAATATATTTAAAAATTATTTCTCAAATGAGATGAAATCCTTCGGTGTTACTCATGGATTTCATGGAAATGATGCAATGGTTACATTTATATTATTTCATGAATGGTTTTTTTATGAAATTATTATTACGACACTCATTTCTCTTCCATGAGCTATATTATTTTGAAACCTACTTCTTTTCACAGTTTATACATTAATGAAATTATTATAAAACCTATCTATTTTGAATAGCTTATGATGTGATGAAATATTAATGATACCCATTTCCTTTCATGGTTTATGATTTAATGTTTATAATACCCATATCTTTTAATGGTTCATGATTTGATGAAATTTTTATTATGTTGTGGAGGATTTATGAATGATTTTGTTATTAGATTGGTGGGACCGATATATCCTTATAATACAATGGAAATTGATAAGTTTTATATGATCTAAAAGGTTAAACTGGTTTTAAACCATGTCTAAAAGTAAAAGGTTACATGGGTTTTAGAGCAAGACTGAATGTAAGGAGGCACATAGATTGTAGCTAAATTATGAATGTAAGAGGGAACATGGGTTGTATCTATAAGGCCCCAGCCTTAAACCTTTCTTAATCTTGAGTTATTACAATATTACACATTGAGGATCTTTTCAGGTTTAGAGTTTTAGAGAATTAGATCATAAAACTTGCATTACATTCCACATTTAAACAAAGTGGTTACATAAAGATAGTATTCATTTTTTCCCATCAATGGAACATATTTAAAATAAAACATGGATTTTTTCTTGACACTTCTTTCACACTATCATCATATCATGTACCTTTCCCTTGACCTGTGAAAAACATTTCAAAAAAGACTTGGGATGAGCATAAAAAGCTTAGTATGGGTTATATAAAAAAAATATGGAAAGGAAACATGAGTACATATATACATAAGAATGAAATCATAATTTACCCAAAAAACATAAGCACTTTAACATACCTCATCAAATCATGAATAAATCATAGAAATCATAAGACATAAAGGTAACTTGAGGCATTCATAACATTCTTACATAGGGAGTAACCTTCTTGGTTACGTTTGGAATACCCATTACAGTATATTCCCTAAATCTCTTCGGAGAAACCTTAACGTTTCACTCCTTCGCATTACCCAATGCATTGGAGAGCTATATCGGGCTCACCCGCCCTTAGTTTATCACGGAACCACCAACCTTCATAATAATGCTCAAGAACCTCAACATAATCGTATCACATAAAACATGCATAAAGGAAACATAACATTCCCACCTTTCAATCACAAGATATCAATACAACACAGTGATATAAAAACATTATGAAAACCATTTTCGATATCAAAATAAAAGAAAAGTAAAACATGGTATTTATTTTTATTTTAAAAAGAAGGTATGGCTTGTACAGGAAGTCGAAACTCAAATAATGGTCACGACGGCGGAGAAGTCGTTGTCACCGCATACGTACGACAAAAACATTCACTTTTGTTGTTTAGTAAATGCTTCGTATAAAAAAGATTCATTTTGAATAAACGTAAAATTCAAAGGGGTTTATACACCATATAAAAGAAGGTTGTGTATAAAACACAATATGCCTCAATGAAAGCAGATTGAGACGAAGTCCCATACCTCGGGTCCGACTTGACTCGATCGTTCATTAATGTCCTGAATAATAAACTTGAGTTAATTTCTACTTGCTTAAGAACCTTTTTTAAGTTCATTATTCCTTTTATATCACTTATTTCCATGTCATTAACACTATGTAATTATTTAAGTTAATAACGATTGTTTTAACGATCATTGGTACTTGAGTCAAAAATAAACCCTTTATAATTACAAGTTGTTCATGTATCCATTATATCCAGAATTATAATCATGATGTATATATCATATATATCCAGTATATACATGCATTTATAATATTACATAATCATTTAGAGGTAAGAAATGAAATTCACCATTCATGGAGACGGTAAGTCGTACGTACGCATGAAGGCTACTTTCATTTCTATTTCGTATTTTATAGAATGGAATCATAATGATATAAAGGTATATTATAATTACAGTATAATATCATATATAATATCATAGTTCTATCCTTTATACATCCCACATATGGTATTTAACGAATCAAATCACTTTGAGGGGGCGGTAGTCAGCACTTCCTTAAATGAAGATATCGCGTTTACCCATAATGGAAACCATAAAGGTATGCCAAAAATGAAAAATATAGAAGCTTAAGGAAAACATAAACATAATATATATCATATATAAATATAGTGACATCTTAATGGCTACCTTTTAAGGTGTTAAAAGAATGTTGAACAATCATCGTTTCGGGAGGCATAAATTCACCATCCATGGAAACAGTATGTCCTTTAACCATTAGATGTAGGTGTATGTAAGTGTTGATCGAATACTTACTATAACAACATCCTAGTATATTGAAGATACTGGATTTGTTACAAAAGAAATGAATAAAAGAGTTTAGGGGGTTGGAGAAGCAAAATTAAACAAAAGTACTCAAGTGAAGACATTATCTTAAAATCGGGTAACTCCCTTTGGTTTGAGTTCAAAGGCTTCCTTGGGAAGACTTCTGACCAAAGTGAGGCTTAAAAGAGTAAGAGAGGGATGTGGAGAGACAAAATGGGCAGGGTTTGGCCGATCCAAAGTCTTTGAAAGTGTGGGTAAGGAGGTAGAGGTGGGGGCCTTTTATAAGAGGAGAGGAGGGGCACTCTTGGAAAGTAAAGAAATGTTACTTTATTTGAAAATGATTTTCGGATTCAAAAGGTCCCACATTGATATAATTCAGGGGTAAGGTGATAAGGGTTCGAAATACACCCATAAAATAGGTTTTGGACATTTTTAGGTCATAGATGTTACATTATCATTTCATTTTATTTATATCCTTTATTAATGAGGTAATCGCTGCATCATCATGATGTCATAAATAATTTAATTTATTTAAAGTCTAAAAATTATGATAAAAATACTGTGATGTAGGAAATATTTTTATATTTCCAATGAATATTTATAGTCTAAAATATCAACTATTTAGGCAAAATTAAAAATATTTTACTTAGGTGATACATTCTTTGTCACATTTAACATTCTTTAAAAATAAAAAGACAAAAAGTCACTTTCTCACAAAAGTGATTCCATGCGGCTCCCAAGTTTGGCACAAGGAATCCCATGGTCGGCCATGATACAACTAGTAGCCTTAGGACACATTTTGGTGTCATTTTTTGTTATTATGATATTATTTTATTATCCTTAACTACCCGATTACTCATTAATCAAAATAATTAAAGATAATTACCGTCGTTACTATTCATAATGTCCAAAAACAAAAGAGTCTTAATTAAATAATTTGGAACTTTTGATTCCAAATATGTAATCCATTTTACCAAATTCCCATCACATAAATAGCAATAATTGATTTAAAAATAATTTCTGTTGTCAAAACAAATAGCGGGTTTTTTTGAAACAATATCTATAAAAAGTTTGGCATTAGTTTATGACCAATTTCAAAGTAAAATTAATCGTAATGACCACCATTGGATTAAATGGTAAAAATATATTCATATTACACTTTAATACTAATTAGAAATATAATCTAACCATATAATTAAATTAAATGAAAAAGCAGTTTTGATGTAAAATGCAGTATTTTTCACTATTCATTAAAAAATTAACATTGTCAGAAAAATACCAAAAATTTATCCAATGTAAATTTCAATGTCCCAATCATAATGAATATGTTTATTTTGACAAATATAGATTATAAAATTTTCAAAATTTTGATTTAAAAAGGGTTTTCCATCAAAAGACAGTAAAACAATCTTTTAAGAATATTAGTGTATTTCATGCTTAAGATTGGATTTATTTTCATTTTGAGCCTCTAAAACACTATATAATTCATTTATAGACATAGATAAAAATATCTATTATTCATTACTTACTTGGGATGTTACATCCTTCCCCCCTTTAGAAAATTGCGTCCCCACAATTTATTTACTTATCAAATAAATGGGGGTACTTATCCCTCATTGCATTTTCAGATTCCCATGTTGCCTCTTCCATCATGTGGTTTTTCCACAAATCCATTACCTGATTAATCACCTTACTCCGTAACACTTTCTCCCTATGGTCAAGAATCTGGACCGGTTGTTCCTCATAAGAGAGGTTCTCTTCCAGCTGAACTACCTCTGGACTCAAAACATGAGATGGATTTGGCATATACTTTCTCAACATCGAAACGTGAAAAACATTGTGTACCTAAGATAAACTCAGAGGTAAAGCCACCCGGTATGCAACTGATCCAACTCTCTCCAGAATTTCATATGGTCCAATGAACCTTGGACTCAACTTTCCTTTCTTACCAAATCGCATCACAATTTTCCATGGTGAGACTTTGAGAAAAACATGATCACCTACCTCAAAAGTTAGATCCTTCCTCCTGTTGTCTGCATAACTCTTCTGCATACTCTGAGCTGTTCTCATGTGTTTCTGAATCAGCTGAACTTTTTCTTCCATCTCTTCTACCAATTCTGGTCCCATCAACTTCCTTTCACCCACTTCATCCCAGAAGCTGGAGTTATACACCACTTCCCATATAACGCCTCAAATGGTTCCATATATTTACTGGAATGAAAACCGTTATTATATAAAAATTCAACCAAAGAAAGATGTTGGTCCCAACTTCCCTGATAATCCATCGAACAAGCTCGTAGCATATCCTCCAGGGTCTGAATTGTTCATTCTAACTACCCATCTAATTGAGGATGAAATGCTGTACTAAAATTTAATTCAGTACCCAACGACTTCTGAAGGCCTTTCCAAAAGTTAGAAGTGAACCTGGGATCACTGTCAGATACAATGGCGAGAGGAACTCCATGTAACCTAACTATCTCATTAAGATACAAACAGGAAAGTTGATCTAGAGAGAAAGTATCTCGTATAGCAAGGAAATGAGAAGATTTAGTCAAGTGATCAACAATAACCCAAATTTCATTATTATCTCGAGGAGTCTTTGGCAATCCCACAACGAAGTCCATGGATATATTCTCCCATTTCCACTCTGGCACTGGTAAAGGATGAAGCATCCCTTTCGGTAACTGCCACTCTGCTTTATCCTGCTGACAAGTCAAACACTTCACAGTAAAATCAGCAATATCTCTTTTCATTCCATCCCACCAGTAATACTTCCAAAGATCTCTATACATCTTAGTACTGCCTGGATGAACTGAAAACAGAGAACTATGAGCTTCACATAACAACTCTCTCTTCAACTGTGAATCACAAGGCACACACAATCTATTCCCAAATCTCAAAACGCAATCATTATCAATGTTGAATTCAGACAACTTACCTTTCTGAACCAGCTCTACCTTTTTCTGCAACTCACTGTCTTGCTTCTGTGCTTTCTTGATTCTGTCTGATAGAGATGATCTCACTAATACCTGAAACAAAACATAAGAACATCCTACACCAACAACTTCTATGCCAAAGTTCATCAAATCCTTAACCAAAGGATCATGTTCAAAATGCAACATTGCTAATGAAGCATTACTTTTTCGACTCAAAGCATCATCCACTCTATTTTCTTTTCCTGGATGGTAATGAATTGTACAATCATAATCCTTGATTAATTCTAGCCATCTCATTTGTCTCATGTTAAATTATTTTTGAGTGAATATATGATTTAAACTTTTGGGATCGGTATATATTTCACACTTTAATCCATACAAATGATGCCTCCAAATTTTTAAAGCAAAAATAACAGTAGCTAATTCCAAATCATGTGTAGGGTAATTTACCTCATGAGTTTTCAACTGACGTGAAGCATAAGCAATTACCTGATCATTCTGCATTAGGACAAAACCAATTCCTTTCAATGAAGCATCACTGTATATAACAAACTCACCATTCCTGGAAGGTAGTGCCAAAACTGGAGCATTCACCAATCTTATTTTCAATTCCTGAAAACAATCATCACATTCTTTTGTCCAGATAAACTTAACACCCTTTCGAGTTAGCTTAGTCATTGGACTAGATAACCGTGAAAATTTTCTAACAAACCATTGGAAATAGCATGCCAAACCAAGGAAACTACGAATCTCTGTTACATTTGTGGGTCTTGGCCATTTTTCAACAACCTTTGTTTTTGCAGGATCAACAGTTATCCCATATTTTGAAACAATGTGACCAAGGAATGAAATTTGTTGCAACCAAAACTCGCACTTGCTGAATTTTCCATACATTTTCTTTTCTTTTAAGGTTTGCAAGATAACCCTTAAATGTCTTTCATGCTCCTCTTTACTTTTAGAAAACACCAAAATATCATCAATGAAAACCACCAAAAACTTATCCAAGAATTCATGGAAAATTATATTCATTATGTCCATGAATATAGCAGGGGAATTGGTTAGCCAAAAAGGCATTACTAAAAATTCATAATGGCCATATCTGGTACGAAATGCAATCTTCGGAACATCTGCTTCCTTTACCTTCAGCTGATGGTACCCCGATCTCCGGTCAATCTTTGAAAAATACTTAGCTCCCTGGAGCTGATCAAACAAATCATCGATATGAGGCAAATGATATTTGTTCTTAACAGTGATATTATTCAAGGCCCTATAATCAATGAAAAGCCTCATTGAGCCATCTTTCTTTTTAAAAAACAAGACAGGAGCACCCCATGGTGATGAGCTAGGTCGAATGAAACCTTTATCTAATAACTCCTGCAATTGTTTCTTTAACTATAAAAGTTCAACGTGAGCCATTCGATAAGGGTGTTTTGAAATTGGCTTAGCATCAGGAACTAAGTCAACAGTAAATTCAACTTCCCGGTCTAGTATTATTCCAGGCAACTCATCAGGAAAAAAATCAGGATACTCATTTACCACTGGCACATCATTAATCTGAACAGTTCCCTTGTTTCCAACAATATGTGCAAGGTAACATTCATTTCCATATTTTACAAGTTTCTCGGCCTCTTGATATGTTATCAATAGTAAGGGTTCATTATTGTACACAAACTGAAAGTCTTTCTAAAAGGAAACTTCTTTATCACTACCATCAATATTATCATGGTAAATAGAGAGCCATCCATACCCAGGATAACATCAAACTCTACTAGAGGTAGAACAATAAGGTTTGGAAGTAGGTTCTTTCCACAGATAAGGATAGGAAGATTCTTATAAATTCTTTTTGTCTCAACATTTCCCCCAGGTGTTTTTACCACAAGTTCAGGAGTCATTTCTTGAGATGGTATTCCCATTTTACTAGAAAAGGTTTCAGAGATGAAAGAATGTGTAGACCCCGAATCAAACAACACACTGGCATAATCTGAAAAAACAAACAAAGTACCTGATACAACTTCATTTGATGGCCCAACATCTGTTGAAGTAGTTGCAAATGATTTCACCACCCCTTTCAGTTTGTAGTCTAACTGCTTCCCATCACTCAATATCGTTGTCAGACACTCGTTTGCATAGTGACCCATATCATTGCACTTAAAACATTTCACTAACTGTAAATCAAATTTGGTCTTACCTTCACCTTGATCTTTTTCAGTGCAATCACGAGCCTTATATCCCATCTTACCACATCGTTAGCACTTTCCATAATTCAGAAGACATTCCCCAGCATGCCTTTTTCCACATTTATCACAAACTGGAAACTTAGTTTTCTTACCATCAGACTTTTTTGAAGAATTCTTACCTTTCTCCTGCCACCTCGGTCTCTTCTTCTGTTGGTTGTTATATAACACTTGATCATCGGCAAACTCCATTTCCACCTTCTCAGCACATCGACCAAGGTTTTCATAACATTTAAACTCACAAGAAGGTAATGCCCTTCTATATTTTGGCTTTAATCCTGAGTAAAAACGATTGATTTTACTATCAAGGTCTCGGATAAAATTTGGAGCATACCTTGCCAATCAAGTGAACCTTTCTTCATAGCCAGCCACTGAGTCTTCCTCTTGCCTCAATTCCAAGAATTGATTTTCCATCCTAAGTCAAACAGCCTTAGGAAAATATTTTTCAAGAAACATACCATTGAATTCATCCTAGTCAAGAGCATCAATCTCATCGGCATCCCTGATATTTTTAACCATAGACCACCACTGATCTTCCTCACCCTCCAAACGGTAAATAGAAAGACTAACCTTTTGATTGTCTGAACACCCCATGACATCGATAATCTTCTCCAGTGCTTTAATCCACCCTTCAGCTAACACAGGGTCAGATGATCCTCTGAATGATGGGGGGTGTTTCCTCATGAAATGTTCCACCACTAACATGTTCCTCTGCGGTTGTTCTGGCTGATCTCGTGCATGGATACCACCACCATTTATCGCTTGAGTCAACTACGCCATTACTGCAACAAACTATTTAGTTCTAATTCCGACTATCTCAGGATACTGATTCGGAAGGTTATTTCCTTCTGCATGCCTTCCTAGCACTGCTTCCCTGTTTCATCTGTGGAAAACCATTCTGAACAGACATGTCTTAGATGAATCAACATGGTAATCTTCAAATACTATATCACTTCAATTTGACCATAAAAAAAATATTTTTTGATAATCATTTAATATAATTCTAACTCCTAAAGTTATCTAAACCGACCTTTGATGCCAACTATAAGGCCCCAGCCTTAAACCTTACTTAATCTTGAGTTATTACAAGATTACACATTGAGGATCTTTTCAGGTTTAGAGTTTTAGAGAATTAGATCATAAAACTTGCATTGCATTCCACATTTAAACAAAGTGGTTACATAAAGATAGTATTAATTTTTTCCCATCAATGGAACATATTTAAAATAAAACATGGATTCTTTCTTGACACTTCCTTGACACTATCATCATATCATGTACCTTTCCCTTGACCTGTGAAAAACATTTCAAAAAAGGCTTGGGATGAGCATAAAAAGCTCAGTTTAGGTTATATAAAAAAATATGGAAAGGAAACTTGAGTTCTTATATACATAAGAATGAAATCATATTTTACCCATAAAATATAAGCACTTTAACATACCTCATCAAATCATGAATAAATCAAAGAAATCATAAGAGATAAAGGTAACTTGAGGCATTCATAACATTCTTACGTAGGGAGTAACCCTCTTGGTTACGTTTGGAATACCCATCACAGTATATTCCCTAAATCTCTTCAGAGAAACCTTAACGTTTCACTCCTTCGTGTTACCCAATGCATTGGAGAGCTATATCGGGCTCACCCGCCTTTAGTTTATCACGGAACCACCCATCTTCATAATAATGCCCAAGAACCTCAACATAATCATATCACATAAAACATACATAGAGGAAACATAACATCCCCACATTTCAATAACAAGATATCAATACAACACATTGATATAAAAACATTATGAAAACCATTTTTGATACCAAAATAAAATAAAAGTAAAACATGGTATTTATTTTTCTTTTAAAAAGAACGTATGGCTTATAGAGGAAGTCGAAACTCAAATAATGGTCACGGCGGCGGAGAAGTCGTTGTCGCCGCATACATACGACAAAAACATTCCCTTTTGACGTTTAGTAAATGCTTCGTATAAAAAATATTTCTTTTGAATAAATGTAAAAGTCAAAGGGGTTTATACACCATATAAAAGAAGGTTGTGTATAAAACACAATATGCCTCAATGAAAGGAGATTAAGACGAAGTCTCATACCTCAGGTTCGACTTGACTCGATCGTTCTTTAATGTCCTGAATAATAAACTTGAGTTAATTTCTACTTGCTTAAGAATCTTTTTTTAAGTTCATTATTCCTTTTATATCACTTATTTCCATGTCATAAACACTATGTAATTATTTAAGTTAATAACGGTCGTTTTAACGATCATTGGTACTTGAGTCAAAAATAAACCCTTTATAATTACAAGTTGTTCATGTATCCATTATATCCAGAATTATAATCATGATGTATATATCATATATATGCAGTATATATATGCATTTATAATATTACATAATCATTTAGAGGTAAGAAATGAAATGCACTATTCATGGAGACGGTAATCCGTACGTACGCATGAACGCTACTTTCATTTCTATTTCGTATTTTATAGAATGGAATCATAATGATATAAAGGTATATTATAATTACAGTATAAAATCATATATAATATCATAGTTCCATCCTTTATACATCCCACATATGGTATTTAACGAATCAAATCACTTTGAGGGGGCAGTAGTCTGCACTTCCTTAAATGAAGATATCGCATTTACCCATAATGGAAACCATAAAGGTATGACCAAAATGAAAAATACAGAATCTTAAGGAAAACATAAACATATTATATATCATATATAAATATAGTGACATCTTAATGGACACCTTTGAAGGTTTTAAAATAATGTTAAACAATCATCGTTTTGGGAGGCATAAATTCACCATCCACAGAAACAGTATGTCCTTTAACCATTAGATGCAGGTGTGTGTAAGTGTTGCTCGAATAATTCTTATAACAACATCCTATTATATTGAATATACTGGAGTTGTTACAAAATAAATGAATAAAAAGAGTTTAGGGGGTTGGAGAAACAAAATAATACAAAAGGACTCAAGTGAAGACATTACCTTAAAATCGGGTAACTCCCTTTGGTTTGAGCTCAAAGGCTTCCTTGGGAATACTTATGCCCAAAGTGAGGCTTCAAGGAGTAAGAGAGGGATGTGGGGAGACAAAATGGGCAGGGTTTGGCTGAGCCAAAGGCTTTGTAAGTGTGGGTAAGGAGGTAGAGGTGGGGGATTTTTATAAGAGGAGAGGAGGGGCACTCTTGGAAAGTAAAGAAATGTTACTTTATTTGAAAATGATTTTCAGATTCAAAAGGTCCCAAATTGATATAATTCGAGGTTAAGGTGATAAGGGTTCTAAATACACCCATCCAATAGGTTTTGGACATGTTTAGGTCATATATTTTACATTATCATTTCATTTTATTTAAATCCTTTATTAATGAGGTAATCGCTGCATCATCATGATGTCATAAATAATTTAATTTATTTAAAGTCTAAAAATTATGAAAACAAATACTATGATGTAGGAAATCTTTTAAAATTTCCAATGAATATTTATAGTCTAAAATATCATCTATGTAGACAAAATTAAAAATATTTTACTTAGGTGATACATTCTTTGTCACATTTAACATTCTTTAAAAATAAAAAGATAAAAAGTCAATTTCTCATAAAAGTGATCCCATGGGGCCCCCAAGTTTGGCACAAGGTATCCCATGGTCGGCCATGAGACAAAAAGTAGCCTTAAGACACATTTTGGTGTCATTTTGTATTATTATGATATTATTTTATTATCCTTAACTACCCGATTACTCATTAATCAAGCTAATTAAAGATAATTACCGTCGTTACTATTCATAATGTCCAAAAACAAAAGAGTCTTAATTTCATAATTTGGAACTTTTGAATCCAAATATTTAATCTATTTTACCAAATTCCAAACAAATATATTGCAATAATTTATTTAAAAATAATTCCAGTTGTCAAAACAAATAGCGGGTTTTTTTGAAACAATATCTATGAAAAGTTTGGCATTAGTTTATGACCAATTTCAAAGTGAAATTAATACTAATGACCACCATTGGATTAAATGGTAAAAATATATTCATATTACACTTTAAGACCAATTAAAAATATAATCTAACCATAAAATTAAATTAAATGAAAAAGTAGTTTTGATGTAAAATGAAGTATTTTTCACTATTCATTAAAAAATGAACATTGTCATAAAAATACCAAAAATTTATCCAATGTAAATTTCAATGTCCCAATCATAATGAATATGTTTATTTTAAAAAATATAGATTATAAAATTGTCAAAAGTTTGATTTAAAAATGGTTTTCCATTAAAACGCAGTAAAACAATCTTTTAAGAATATTAGTGTATTCCATGCTTAAGATTGTATTTATTTTAATTTTAAGCCTCTAAAACACTATCTAATTCATTAATAGACATAGATAAAAATATATATTATTCATTACATACTTGGGATGTTATAGTATCCCATGCATTAATGTAAGAGGGGACATGGGTTATAACCCAAACCTAAAAGTAAGAGGACATATGGGTTATATCCCAAGATTGATATTAAGAGTGTACAACAGTTTTAGGCCAAGACCTAAAATAAGAAGGAACAGATATTATAGCCCAATACTGAAAATAATTGGTACACAGGTCATAGCCCAAGCTTGACATGTAAAAAAGGTCTTGGTAGTAAGCCTTAACATAAGTTTTTTCTAAGATTATATTTATGAAAAAAATTCCATCTATTATTCATCAGTTAGGATTTCATGTATTATTATCTTAATTCACTTATGATTCCCATATTTTGAACTACCAATCTTTATTCCATGATTCATGTTTTTGATCTTTGATATGTAGGGTTTCATCTTCAACTGTTATTCTCAAGTTATCATACCCTTATAATCCTGTTATGATTACACATTTCATTTATTTACCCTTACTCAGCATTAGATCTCACCCATTTCTTATTTTTCCTTTCACCGGGTTATTATTAAAGGATTATAAGTATAATTATTAAGGGGGGGATATCATTTTGGGAAAAATTGAAGATCACTCAATGAGTTAGAAGTTTTTTATTTTAAGCTTCCAAAGAAACTACAATAACACAATCTTTGGGAATCTATTTTTATAATGTATTAATTATTAAATGAAAAATATGTAATTTATATGTATGAAAATTTAGGGTCTCTGTAATAAATTTGTGATTATTTTTTAAGAGGTTAAATTTTTTACAAATAGTGAAAATTAAAAATTTCCCAAAATACTGACATTTTTGTCATTAAATTATGTAATTTAAAAGTATAAATACATTTTTTATTTAAATTAAATTAAAATATGAACCATTTTATTTATAATATTATATTAAATTTTATTTTAATCATTAATTTTCACGATTTTATTATAAGCTATTTTTATGCTTAAAAATGCAGTTTCCTGTAAACTGTTTTTAAGTGCATAAATTTTCTCCATTTTAAATTGTTAAAGTAACCCATAGTAAGAAAATATTTAAATTATGTTAATATATTACTAATATATTTATTTTAATTTAAATTCAAATAAAGATGATTTCTAGTCATATTTATAATATAATATCATCTATTGGTTGAAAATGTATTAGTTTAAAACTTGATTTTTGTCACATTTTACCGGATTAATTTTAAATTTAATTCATAAAATTATGTTATTATAATCTTATAAAACTTATTTAATATTTTTAATCATAAAAATTAATATTAGTTAACAAAAATAACTTAATTTTTAGTCAAAATGAAGAGTAGGAATTTTAAAAAACTAGTAATCTTGGTGAAAAACTAAAATTGTAAATATTTCAAAACAGAGAGTTAAATGGAATAACATGTTTAAAAATGTTTATTTTTTTTAATTTTTGAGGTATTTATAGACCATATATTCTATAAAATCCATTACTTATCATTTTTAGGAACTTTTATTGAGAGTGACAACCCACTATTGAATAGTTTTTGGAATTTAGAACAAATTTCAAACCCTATCACTTATAAAAGGGCACCTCCTCACCTGTCCTTCCCACACATCAGAGTCATTTTAATTAGACCAAGACCAACCCAAATACATTTCTTAATTACATAAACAAATCCTATAGGACTTTTTATCATAAACCCAATATAGGGAGGCTTTTGGTATAATTCAAAAGTGGTTGTCTAAAGGAGAGGTATCATTGTTAACCATGTGTTTTTGTTTTTTTCTTCTTCCAACTCCATTAAATATTATTAAACCAAAGTGATATAAATTATTATCTCTTATTTAATTGTATTCTATTATGTTAATTTTATAATCTATATTCATCCCTTCTTTCATCAAATGGGAAACAAAAGAATCATTTGTGTATACAACAAACTACCTCCTCACGAACCAATATAGCTTATTTTTCAGTCATAACCTATCACATATGTTCAGGATTATGTGTTTAATGTTTATATTTGATATTAATTACATAGTAATCATTTATTAAAAAAATATCATATTATTTCTTGATTTACTATCCAATGAAAAATGATAACATCGTTCGTGTGTACGTTGGACTATCGCCTAATGAAGAGACGTGATTCCTTTCTTTGTTAACAAATCACATGCATTGTATATGAAATTTTATTTAAATAAATAATATGATATTTATTATATAATTATCACTATTTAAATATTAAATAACACTTACTTTCTTTCCATCATGATTTTTAATAAATGGAAACATTACCCCTGCGTACGTACGAGCTGCTATCTCTATGATTGTAATGTAGTTCATTATTCATAACCATAATTCATGGTTGGATTTAAATATATAATGGATATATAAAAGTGATAAATATTTCCTGATAATTATTCTATATATTATCGAATGATGACCCTTTTGACCACGGCTAATACACTGATACCGTTTTGAAATTTTGAACCGATCATTCTCAAAAAACACGATCTAGACATAACTGATTATGTAATTAAATTTAGCAATATATGAATCGAAGAAAATTTTTAAGTATAATTTATTATACTTGTAAAATTTTCTTTATAAAAAATTAATTTATTTGTTATTTTTAACATCCCACAATCTTGAACTCTCTCACGTTTCCAAGAAGGGTTGGTTACAAGACCTTAACCGGACCTCCACATACACACGATGTTACTTAATAATATAAGAGTTGTGGTATATATATTAGGTAGACTATAAAACCTGATATGAAGTGTCATAGAGGTGTAAATAATCAATATAAAAAAAATCAGTCATAGTAATAGACATAGAAAAAACCAAATAATAGAACTGGGAAAATAAAGGAGAAATGAATATACAAAAAATGATGTATCATTTAATAACAGGTCAATATGTATATAAATGTAAAACTAAAAAAATTACTAATAAAAGAGTCA
This sequence comes from Viscum album, assembly GCA_963277665.1. Lineage (NCBI taxonomy): Eukaryota > Viridiplantae > Streptophyta > Magnoliopsida > Santalales > Viscaceae > Viscum > Viscum album. The sequence goes on along the minus strand of OY728128.1, from coordinate 1,579,030,264 downwards.
TATAACACAATATAAACCCAATATCCTCCATTCTAACCCCCTATTTTAGATCAATATCTTACCTCTAGCCCATCCAGCAAGCAACAAGTCAGCAACATGGTCCCTTTCCTCTATCCAATACTGCATTCATGAAATCTACGTGGGAACCAATTGATGACCCGAATAGGGTGTGAGTAAAACCCAGTAGGTAAAAAACCATCTCTAAACAAACTAGTTTGATTAGAAGTTAATGAAATAATGTGTTAAATATGCATATTAATTAATTCAATAATTAATAACATACAACAACAACATACTTCAGAACATTACTGGAATATATTTGAGCTTATCTCAAAACCATGCTAACTATATCCATATAACCATAGAAAAACATAAAATACCTCAGTTCCATGATATAATGTCTCTGATAATGTCTCACAACCATGAAAACTATAACCATATACCCATGGTATAAAAAATCAGTAGTCTAAACCCACTCTATATTCATTACAACATGTGTCCGGGCATAAACGGGTTTACATGAATCTCATTATGTGTCAGGGAATGTGTCGATATATAATAATCTCAACAAGTGTCATGGAATAGCCAAGTATATAAGCATCTTAACATGTTTCAGGGCATAACCAAGTTTATAATAATATCAACATGTCTCAGGGTATAGCCCAGTATATAAGCATCTCAACACATGTCAGAGCATAGCCCGATATATAAGCATCTCAATATGTGTCAGGGCATATCACAACAGAAATAATATCACAGTATGAACACATAAAATGAAATAGTTAATTATGAAAATTACCACTTTTCTTACAATTTACCCTTTATTTTAGCTAATAAATTAATCTATTTTCTATAGTGAATCTTTATCAATCAATCACCTGAATCACATATAATTATGATATCACATGTAATCCATTGGCAATTCATAATTTTCAGAGGTTCACTCACCCAACAGGTAGCCATAAGACAGGTCACATCTTCTATTTAATCCAAAGGGTTCCAACAAAGAATCCAATATTATATTATCCTAATTATATTAAATTATTCAATTATTTCACACATGAATTGGGGAATCTGAATATTGAATATAAATAGAAATTGAAAATCGTGCCATAGGGTTTTGATTTAAACCCCCAACCAGTAACTGGTGAAGAACACAATGCTTACAATGGAAATATACAACACAAATTAAAGTGCAGAATATCAAAAGGATAATATAGATCAACACTAATGACATTTAAAACCAATAATGACCACAATGAAGATATTACACTACAACAGTAGGGGAATGATGACAGAGAAAGGAAAATAAAGAAAACCCACTTATTGGGATCGATCCCAAAAATATGACTTTTAGAATTGATATAGATTCTCCAGAATCTTTTGAAAGATACCCTAGGGTTGAGAGGATAAGGTTACACATGAGATGAATGAGAAATCGACCACACATAATAATTTAAAACCATTACTAAGGGAGTTACATGAAAAATAATTTATTTAAAAATAATTTATTTTTTAGAAGGATACACTAAAAAATACACCACCTCAGGTAAATATTAAATTCTCCCAAACATTACACATCATGTATTGTTTCACGATTTGTAACCATTTCACATAATGAATTAGTTGACTACATGATTCTAGAATATTTTACACATCATGTAAATCTATTGTAGATAGTTTTTAGCCTAGTTTTCATATAGAACCCAAACCCCATTTAACGAATCTCAATATACCAAGAACCCCTACTAACACATGATAAAATTATACTTATACTCCAATATTTCAAATAAAATCCTCAGAACACTCCTCATGGGGATCCTCTCTAGTTTTCTCAAGTATCTTTAAAACCCAAGTCTATGCTTATTCAAGAAAACAGACATCACTACAACATATTATGGCTTTAACGTCACTAAAAATGGAATTTTTTAGTGCTAGAGAAGCACTGACTACCAGAGTGAGATTAAAATCCCTTATCGTTTATCAATAATTTTATTTAGCACCGATAAAGGGTAATTTTATCATTGTTTTTAAAAGTGTAGATAAAGTAATTATTTATCACCACTTTCAAATAACATAGATAAAGGATGAATTTTGTAGATCTTTCAAAAGAGCTGATAAAGGACCAATTTATCACCTCTTTTGAAAGCATAGATAAAGGGGAATAATCTAGTGTGTTTCAATGGAACACTACAACACCAGTACAATGCACTATAAAAGCACACGGCAACACCAGAACACCACCATATATAAAAAAATGAGTCTAAATAAATAATTTAAATGATATTAAATTTATAAAAAAATACCAAAAAAACTATATTATAGATATTTCAAACATTGGTTTATACAATTACATAAGTAAAAATTATTACATGCATTAAAAAACATCAATGTTTATTTTTATTTTGATCAAGAACCCGACTCATGCTATTTTCGAAAAAACATCCTTTTCTTGAGTAAAATAACACATCTGTATAGGAAATAAATTCTTATGTTAGTAATAATATAAATAAATAAATTAAGAAAAAGTGTTAATTTTAATCTAAACATTGAGCCATATCAGGAACACTATGTTTTATATTGAGTTATGGTTTATTATTACATGTCATACCATTTCTTTTCAATATTCAAGCATTAACTATTTCAAAATTAATTAAATAAGAATAAGACAAAGCCCCATGTGTACACCCTAGTAGTTGTGTCATGTGGCGGTGTTTGAGAGGTCTCGGTTTGGAGCCTCCCCATGAACATTGTGGTAGGTTTTAGTTTATTTATTCATCATACCAAGACCAATATAATATAAAAAATCATAAGATAAAATTATTAAAGAAAAAAATTATGTAATATCATATATAATAATGAGAAAATAATCTGGGCTCGTTTGTTCAGTTTTGGCGATGTGATTTGCATTTTACACTAAAATGAAACATATATATTTAAAATAAAAACTTAAAGTGATAATGATCACAAAATTAATAAGATTGTGGTGCGTCTAATTAATACACATATCAACTGTCTTATAGATAATTTTCGTAAATAATCAAGTTAATATGAACATGTTTTTTTATTTTTGACTAAATTACTTTTGTTTTTAATATTATTCCATTTTAAACTAGAAATATGAAATTAAACACATAATGATTACATCATGTATCAATTTCATGTGAGAAACATTTCTATATGTCACAAATGAATTACGAATCATTTTCTTAAATTATCAAAAAAATTGAGCGTGTTAGATCGGGTTTCAGTGAGTGACATATTTTGAACTAAAATATCAATTTTAAACTGATGAGAGACACTTTGAGTCCTACCGAGAACATTGTGTATCAGATTGAGGTGATAATGTTTCCTACGCATCAAAAATGACTTATGTATTGTTACTATAAAGTATAAAAACAATATGAATGTGTTTTGTAGGTTTTGATTAAGTTAGTTATCCATTTTACTAAAATTGAAATCAATTTTAAATAAAAAATAGACTTAGAGTCATATTAGTCACACCATGCTTCATATTGAGGTGAGGATGATTCCTATATGTTTCAAATGTATTATTGATTGTTTTTCAGAAGTATCAAAATATTCTGGATGGGGTGTTTCTCAGTTTTGATTATGTCACTTCTTCTTTTTTACTAAAATGTCATTTTAAAATAGAAACCTGAACATTGACTCATACCGATAACATCATATATCAGTTTGGTGTGAGCATAATTCCTGAACATCAAAACATGACTTATGAATAATTTCCCTAAATTATTTATAAATTTCAAAAATGTTTTATTGGGATTCACTAAGTGACACTTTTTGAACAGAAATTTCGATTTTAAACTGATAACGATCACATTGAGCCAAATCAGGCACATTATGTATTAGATAAAGGTGAGGAAAATTCCTAAATATTAAAAATGACATATGGTTATTTTACAAAAAAGTACCAAAATAAAAATAATATTTTTTATTAGTTTGATGAATGTCATTTTTCTATCTTACTAAAAATAATTTCAATTTTAAATAAAAAGAATCACTTAGAGCCATATGGGTCGCACCATGTGTCAGATTGAGGTGTGTCTAATTCATTCTTTCCCTAAATTCTCAAAAAATACTAACTTCCAATGTTATAATGATTTCCATTTCCTTTATTTGTCAAACTTCAAATACTATATATTGACTCTATGTTCTTAGCTGAAAGAACTTCCTCATTGTCAAAATCTAGAAGAGTAATGGAAGTTTATGTATCCATTATATCAAGATATTTCTCTAAAATGACCACTTGATCTTCCTATAGTTTTTTGTATTTCAATAAGAATGTTTTTTTGGATAAGAACCTCAAGTAAATATTACTTCCAAAAATATTTTTGAAAATAACTAAATAAGTATTAGATAAAAATGATAAGAAAATTAACATAAAAATAGTAGATAAAATGATGAGAAATTAATTAAATAACTAGTAGGGATTCAAACTTTAATGATGTTTATATTAATTATTTACAAATTTCATTAATTTCATTATCTTAGTTATAGGATCAAATTCCAATATATCGCAAGCATGATAATCTTTGAAAAAACCACCACAAATCGAACAAAACAATGTATAAGAATACAATTATTATATGATTAATAATAAAAGTAAATCAATAAAACATAAATATGAAGCAATACATTAATTCCATGGATAATTATTTTAATATGAAAACATCAATATTTCCTCTATGATTAAGTAGTGAGGGGAACTTAAACAAAAGTGATAAATGTAAACACTGCAGGGGAGAAAAGGTTTTTATAGAGAAGAGGTATATGATAGTTTTTTTAAGAAAGAAATGGATTATGGAAAAATTACCCCAACTCAAAAAAAAATCTACCTATATAATAAGACAATTATTATGTACATAATACAAAAAAAAATAGATAAATTAAACATAAAGATGAATTAATTAATTAATTCGATGGATAATGATTTTAATGTAACAAAATCAAGATTACCTCTATGATTGAGTAGTGATGACATCATTTCTATTCCTAGAAAGGCAGTATAGGTAACATGATAGAAATCGGCAAATGAAACACTGTAGGGGTGAAAATTTTTTCGAGGAGAAGACGTCTATGGAGGTTTTGGTGTAGAAAGGGATGAAAGATGGAAAACCACCCCAACTCGAACAAATACATGTACCTATAAGAGAAAAAATTATTTTGTGAGTAATACTAAAAATAAATAAATGAAACATAAATATGAACAAAAAAATTAATTCGATGGAAAATGATTTATTATGAAAACATCAAGATTACCTCTATGATTGAGTAGACACAAAATCACTGATCTTCCAACAATGGTATGAAAGATGGACAAAAATATTATAAAATCAATGAAATATACAAAGAATAATGAGAATCAAATCGACATTCCATTATATAATATTTCATTAAAATAGATATAACATATTGTAACATTACCTTTATATCTTTCCAAAGGGTTTCCTTCATTATAGTTTGTTCTTCCAGGGGATCAGTGAACTCATCATGTGTAGAAGGAATTTTTTTTGAGTATTCAAACATTTAATTTTTATTATGTTAATGTTGTAGAAAACATATAACAATATTATGAAAATAATATTATATTAAAAACACTTTTACCTTCACATTGAACACTAATTATTTTTTTAAAGGTTTTATGGATTTTGTTCCTCTATCGAGAATCTAAATTCCCTCTTTGTGGTCCCCTATTATGTACATGACATTGTCTACATTGGTTTCAACATGAAATGAATATGAACTCCCAATGAAAAGGCCATTATGGAATGCATTTTAATCTCACATAATATTTGTTTACTCACCAGTAGAACAATCGACCAATTCTTATTTTCTTCATAAAAGATATAAAATACTTTCACTGCTTGTGATTCCCTTATGAATCACACATAGTTTGCACCTTTCACATTGAAATTCTCATTTACGAAGCCTATTTTATCAAATTTCATTGAACTCATGTTGTCAACCAATTTTCAATGGAAAATCATCTCTTGAAATGATGTATAATCTAAATCATATATTTTTCAATAATGAAAAATTATGAACACTTTTCATAAATTGGATTTATATCATTGGAACTAGATTTTTTCATCACTTACACCATAATTGTAACACCACTATTTTACATCATACATTATTCATAATGTTCTTTTGTATATAATCTATGACCATTTATTAAAAACTAGTGTAAGTTATAAAATTTTTATTCAGTCCCTTGCATTGCTGTTGAAGTCCTTCGACAATTGAATTCATATTTCTAGATAACCCCTTAAAAATTTGATCTCAAAACCATCCTAAAAACTATTGATTTTTTGTATTTGATATCCATCCTTCATCACTTTAAGGATAAAATCTCTACAAATTTCTTGTGAGATTCAATGTATGGATCAATATATTCACTATTATGTAAACTGTAAGGGTGTGCATGTTCCAACTCCATCAAGGTAATTATAACACAATAACTTCCAGAAATTCATTCACTCATAAGGCATCCACTATGATGAAAATATGGGGGACCGATGCTTTAAAAATCTAATAAGTAATAGTTATAAAATTCAATAGAGTATTCAATAATATATCATTCTTCATTAATACCTTCTGCCCAACTCTGATTCTTGACATACCCTTTCAAAATCTTCATATACCATTCGATGGGGTACATCCAGCTTTAACAAACATGACTATATAGTTTAACCTCTCTAACCAAGTGAACCATCAAGTGGAATAGTATATCAAAGAATGATGGCTGGTAGAACATCTCAAACTCACATAATATGGTTGTAACCTCGATATTCATGATTAGAAATTCCCATGTCTAAAACATTAATTTATATGGTTTTTAAAAAGAAGTAATGTTTTCTTAATGCATATCATATATTTTGATGTTGAATGAAATGAAAAGAAAAAATCCTAAAAAACATAATAGTCATGTGATTTTATTCCTTCTAACTTAAAATAAGTCATTAATAGGATATTCTTGATATTTAATGAATACCCTTGTGGACCTTTTACACTATTAAAAAAAAGAAAAATTGATTTTTTTCCTATCTGGATAGAGTTTATGTTTTTGGAAGAATAAAAGTCTACCTTCAACCCTTCACTAATACCAACTATTCCCTTATCCCTATTTCAATCATGTCTATCCTAGCCTTGATTCCATCATTATTGTTTCTGGGAATATTTAGGAACTTACCAATAACACTATCAAGTAAATTTTTTTTCATTATGTATGCAATCAATAAAATTTCTGACATACAAAAAATTCCAATATGGTAATTCAAATTAAATTTTTCACTTATTCTAACATTATTTTGTAATGTTTTTTGAAAATTATTTATGGAAAATAGAGACACTATCTTTTACTTTATTGTGTAGATGATCAACTGTTACTAGAGAAGGTTTTGTACCTTGTTTGATATTCCAATAAAATACTGTCATCCATGATCGATATTTATTTTTTTGAGGTAAATATTTCATATGTCCTAAAAAATAGTCTTTGAACAATATTTCAACCAAATTGAGTATGTGTGTTTTTCCAAAATGGGACAGGCCCAAATTACTTTGATGCTATAGCTAGAAAAATTTCCATAATTGTGGATGTAATTTATCATCCTATATAACATGGCCCTCAATGTAAATTCTTCACTTCTTTGAGCATTATACATTGTAAAAACTGTATCCCACATCAAGTTCAAATATTATGTCAATGGATACAAATAGACATCAATATCATTACCAGGTTACTTTGGTCCAAATATAAATAGAGACAACATAATGTATTTGTGATTCATGTATACCATGGTGGAAAGTTACAATTTACCAACATGATGAGACATGTATTATGAGTACTATTTTGAACACCAACAGGATTAATTCCATATTTAAATAACACAAGATGAATGTTTCTCCGCTCATATCAAAATTCACTATACTTGTAATCAATTTTATTCCATTGAATAGAATCTTCTAAATGAAGCAGGTTCTCGTCTTTAATTTTTTTTATATGCATTCCATGTCAATTGAATCATGTTTTCTTGATTTATATATATTCTCCTCAACTACATTATTATAGGAAATTAGTATATAGATTTTAAAGGTCTTGATTACATTTTCTTCTATTAATATATTCCAAACTTAGGGAATTTTTTGGGTGATTCATGGTCCTTGAAAAACAATTTTCAATCATTTTTACAAGAATATATTTTTTGGATATCATTCCCATTGAATGCTACATTCATTTAGTATCATATTTTTGGCATGATAGTTTATTTTCTTCTGGTATCATAGCATTCAGGAGACCAAGTAGTTCTATAAAGCTGGTGTTACTCTGTCTGCTTCCAGCTTTCAAATTACAAAACATTAATACAACTAACAATGTTGTGTATTTAGTAAAAATAGTATAGAATGGTCTCCTATATAATCTATTTAACTTATATTTTTTTTGTAAAATCATGAAGGTGATATTAAATTTATATTATCATTTCTTCCATGTGATCTCTATCATCTTGTACACTGGTATTCATATCAAATGATCCATAAACTATATTATTATCCAAATCAGTCTGCACATTCAGTTTTTACCATGTTTACTTCAATATTTATAACATTGACCTATTCCCTGAAAAATATAATTTCCTTCCAAGTCTTCCAAACTAATTTCTATTTAATAACAACTATAAAATATGATAAAGGATTTGATAAGGGTCATATGCATGTTTTTTTAAAACTTAATGAACTCTTTAACTCCATTTTCATAATATTGTTTTAAACTATTTGCATGCATAAATTTTTGATTCATATCCATCCCATTGGGTTCATAAAATTTTAATTTTATTAAATAAATAAATAAATATACATAATGTTTTTTATCAAAGGTGAAAGATATAAAAAAATATAATAAAGGAAACCCAACATTTTATTATTTTAATGATTTTTAGTATTCTTTGAAGAAAATGGGTAATTTAATTTAAGAAAATAATTACTACACTATGGAAGGTGTTATTCTATGAATTCATTAAAATGTAAATGTTATAGATAAATTTCATTCTCATCAGATCATATCCCGAACAATTATCATCTAATATTCATGTTTAACACACATCCTTTATATCTTGTGAATATGGACCTATGTTTCTTGAAATACTTTAAGAGATAGTCATCGATGGGACTACTGATCAGAGTAGTATGAGTGGCATAAAGGAGATGGGGGATGAGTCTCAAAAAATGAAATAACTAATTGGGATATGAGACTAATGAGGATGTCAGTGGTCTATAAAAGAGATGAGGGATGAGTCTCAAACAACAAATTATAATAATAACTGTTGTTTGACACACATATTTTCTTTCATAAATCCCCTAAACAAATGAAAATATATTATAGAAATTTAAGGGGTGATAAGAAACCCAAATTTGATAAAAAATAATAATAAACTATCATTATATCCACTAGAATATTTTAAAATTTATTAATTTAACATTTTAATAAATAAATCGATATTTTATATATAGGTAATGAAATCATAGATTACAAGGGGTGGAACCAATACATGTAGACCAAAAATGACGAATACCTAAAAATAATTTCAAATATATTGAATTTGAAAACACATATTCTATTTTTTGAAACATGTTATGTAAAAAACTATTGAATTATTACCTTTAATATTAATGGTATTTCAAATATTTGAAAACATATCAAGACTCTTGGGATGTCATATCACCACATGACCTATCCCAAGGATTCTAGAGAGGTCATAACATAGAATCTACCACTCCGAAGGATTCTATTGAGGCCATATAATACACATTAACCCATCATAAAGATTCTAGAAAGGTATATATAGATGTTGGGATAAATAAATAAAAGACATCAACAAGATATATCACAAACAAGGGAGAAAAACACACCAACCCTTGCATCATTTATCCCGTAAACACTAGCCTCTACAGAGACAGAACAAATCTCATGAGGTCACATTTTCTACGTGGACTACCCTTCACTTAGAAATCTTTATGGAATCACAAATTTAACATATCTATAAAACAACACCACCATATGATGTCTCTACTACACAAATACGAAAATGGCTTGTTAGATTAATATTCTAGGAAGAAGTCTTAAAGGCTACCCAACAACCACCCTAGATATTGATTCATACAAAATTGAATAGGCAGTGTAAAATGGGATAATTCTTATACCATATGGTTAATTATAATATTTATCCAATAAAAATGAAGCATGATTCATCTACAACTTCACAGAAATAAAGGAGCACCTCAGAATTCCCCTATATTTTTTCACAAATGTAATTGAGAAGGAAGAAGATGCTCATATAGCCTAAGAGAAAAGATGGTAAGGCTCAAAATATAGGTGTTTCACAATCTAAAAATTCGAACAATCAAAATTGATGATCACCAAGGACAAATCTCTAAAATAGATAACTCACCACACTCACAGTTATGAAATATCCACCACCATGGATAGAACCATTGATGTTTTACACACTGAGTTCCCCAAGACAATATTGAAAAAGACTTATGTTCGAGGGAAAGTAGAGATAGAATTAAGTTTGAGCATTGTATTCGTTCAAGCCTTGAATCATTTGAGCCTTGGATTTGATCCTTCGAATTGTTTGATCCTTGATTTAATGTTCAATTCACCATGTAAGAGTTCCAACAAGGGTGGATTATGTGGAAAGGATTGTATATCATGATGATTTCCCAACTTTTTAGGGTTTTTTAAATAGTTTGGGCAACGTTTATGAGATATTCCAAAAAAGAAATGATAAATATACCTTTGAACATTTCTTAAGTAATAAGTGCTGATAAAGATGAATTTTATGCGGGATTATTTCTTAAGTGCTTATAAAGTATTTGTAATCATAATTATAAATTTTTTTTTTTTGTAAATATATGTATATATATATAATTATATATATTTAATAAATATATAAAAATATAATAATAGTAAATATATTATTTACTTACATACATTTATTATAATTTTATAAATATTAAAATATATAATTAATTGTTTATAATTATATAAATATTTAAAAATAATAATATTTATATCATTATATATATTTATTTAATTATATATATATATAATAAGTATATATAAATATAAATATAGTAAATATATTCATTATTTAAATAAATTTATTATAAATTTAATAATTATGTAAATATATATAATTATTTATATATAATTATATATATACTTTTTTAAAAAATAATATTTATTTATTTAGAATTATAAATTAATAAATTTACAAGTAAAATAGATGTACAATTATAAATATATTTATTTATAAATATGTTTTTACAAAAAAAAATTAACATTGTTAATGAATATTTAATCTTAAGTACATGCATGTTAAAAATGAGTGAAAGTGAATTAAATAAAAATAAGAACAGTTTAACAATATTGCAAAAATGGATAAATTAAGTGTGTGTGAATTATATATAAAAATGAATAAATTATGTATAATTGAAATCAATATTACACACATGTGACCCATGTTAAATTGAAAAATCAAATAACATTAAATTATGTCCATTACTCTATGAAATTTGTATGTGTTTCTAATTAAAATTAATTTTTAATTATAAAATATTATTCACTAAATATAAGACAATTTAATGTAAAATGTAAATATTCTGTTTTATATATATCATATGTATATACATTTATATATATCTATATAGTTAATATATTCTATTTATTAACATTATGAATAATTATTTACTTAATATGATATTTAATATTTTTCTCAATTTATTTTTTTTAATTTTTTTATTGGTTTAATTTTTATTTTTCATATATCTATATATTTCATACATAATATTTATTAGTATATATAATCTATATATAGAATAATAAATTTATAAATTTTAATCAATAATTATTAAATTAATAAATTATTTTCTTTTATAAACTCATTTTTTATTTATTTCATTATTTCATTTTATTCAGAACTTTATCAGTGCAAAAAAATAGCTGATTAAGGATCCATTTATGAGTGATAAAAATAAAGAGCAGATAAAGGGTACCCTTTATCAGTGCTACAGATAATTCCATGATAAAGGGAACCCTTTATCAGTGCTAAAAATAAAGTTTTGATAAAGGGTGATGTTTATCAATTCTAAGACAAAAGAACTGATAAAAGGTTCAATTTATCTGTGTTTTTAGCATTGATAAATGTTTTCTTTATATGTATTCTTTTTCTAGCGTTGGTAAAGGCCATTACAATTAAAGGAATTTTTTGTAGTAGTGCATTAATGATGAAACATGACCACCATTGTTTAAAGATTAGATAAAACTCATCCAAAATAATTTTAATGAATAAATAAGCTAGAGATATACCTATAATATGATGGGATCTAACAAATTCCCCACCATATATTATCTCGTCTTTGAGTTTCTCCAAGCATCACGATGGGATCTTGGCGAACAAGTCTGGCCGTTGTGCTCACATATCAAACTCCCTCTCCCTGGTATCCTACAGAACTCACCCATTCCTCCACTAAACTCAAACCAACAGTATAGGCCTACCATGGAGTTATCTCTCACAATGGTACCATATTAGTATTATATTCTCCTTAAATGGTGTATATATATAAATCTTAACATATGCTACATTTTTCACATAAGAAGGGTCCAAATGATATATCTGAAGCTGAAAAAAGTGAAACATTTCGTTCATGGAACTATTACATGATGGAAGGGATGACTGGTACACCACTAGACCAACCCTTATCACTATCACAAAAGACTTGAAAAACCCGAGTTCTAGTTTTCCCAATTTCTTGATATGGAGTCCTCCAAATCTAGGTGACTCTTAAAGGAAAAAATGATGACCAACCTAGAACTCCATGGTAATCTCTGATGGTAAGAATAAGATTTCTTCTATATATACACATTCACAAACTACCTCCTTAGAAACTTAACTTACTTAGATGTCTTCTACTTGAGACTAGGTCAAACAAGTGCTGACTCACTAGAATCCAACCCAAAAATAATTGAACGACATGAATTTCCATACAATTCCTAAAAGGGATCCATATGAATCAATTCTAGGAATATTTTATTATGGGAGAACTCCACCAGTGACATATGTCACTCCCTAGAACCACCAAAATCCAAAACATAGGCTCATAACATATCCTCCAAAACCTAATTAGCCTACTCAGATTGACTGCTAGTATGAGGATGCTAGGTGGTCCTGAAAAGGACCTGCGACCCCAAAGCCTTCTGCAGACCCTTCCAAAACTGTAGTGGGAAACAAGGGTCTCTATAAACAAATATACTCCTCAGAACACCATGCAACAGAATTACTTTGCACACATAAAAACTAACCAAATCATCAACTTTTAAAGTTTCCCTGATACACAAGAAGTGGGATACCATCTTCAATCAATCCAAAATGTCTAATAATTTATCATTCTTGTGATGTGTCCTTGTTTATACATGTGTAAAATCGATAGTGACATCTTCTCATTTCCACTTATATATGGGAAAAAGCTACAAAATATTATCTAGACACTGACGATCAGATTTCACCTATTAAAAAGTGAAAAATATCTCCATAAATCTTGATACATCCTCCTCCACTTTTGAGCACTGGTACTTTCTACATATTTCACAATATGTCTTTTTTAAACTTGGTTGTACTACCCATCAATGGGAAAAAAATCACTCATCATCTCTTTGTGTACGCCTATAAGAACCCATACATGACCATGGAATGAAGATAATTTAAAATTCCAAGAAACCATCCTAACACATCTTCCCCATTATATATTTTGTCTCATAGAACTATGTCCTCAAAATTAGTTAAACACATCATCTTGATGCAATCTAATAGAATGGGTATAACATATGTTCAAGTCATATCTACTCATCCCTGAAACTTATGAATATCAGTATGCATGTTTACAAAGAGGGACATCATCCACCAATCATCATAAGACTCCCGCACAACTTATTTTTTCATACTTCGTATCCTTACATCGACATTGAAATTTCCCTTCCCCAATGTATAAGACTACTCGAAGTTAAAAGACTATAAATAATTGACTAAACTCATTTAATAATGGTTTAGGTACCACGGAGAAAAGTTGTACCTCAGGCTCTTGCAGTCTGAGTATACCAAAAACCTCTAACCCATAAGATAATGTCTCAAATATCTCAAGCCATGTACCAAAGCTGCTAACTCAAGATTGTGAGTATGTTAATTCCTCTCTTGTGGTCTCAGCTACCCAGATTCATAAAAAATCACTCGATCCCCCTACATCATAACTAATATGATTACAACACATAATGCATAACAGTAAATTGTATTTTTATTACCAGGAATAGGTAAAATGAGTTTAGGTGATGAGGTCATCATACCTTTTAACTCCTAAAAATATCTCACACAAGATTCAGACAAATAATTCCTCACTTACTTGTTGGTTAGTCCTTACATAGGTGTTTCCACAGGGGAGAAGTTCTTGATAAAATACTGATAATGACATACCAAACCCATAAAAATCTGAATCATAAAGACATTCTTGGGAAACACTCAAGATACCATGATTGAAACCTTCTCTTGGTATAGATTCGTTCTTGCCTCTAAGATAACATGGCCTAATAAGTTCTCCTTATCAATATAGAAGCTTTATTTGGTTATATTGGCATAAATATGTTGCTCTCTCAGTGTACTCATGATGATGTAAATATGTTGGGAATTTTCATTTTATGACTGAGAGTATACTAAGATATCATTGAAAGAATACACCACAAAATGTTCCAAAAAAGGATGAAAAATTCCTTTCATCAAGGCCATGAATATCTTTGGTGCATTAGTCAACCCAAACGACATCACTATGAAATCATAGAATCCACAACTTCTCTTAAATGAATTCTAAGGTGTGTTCAATGGCCTCACCATTAACTAGTGGTATCCTGATCTCAAATCAAACTTGGATATGATCCTAGAACCTCTTATCTTATCAAATAGATCATTGATGTATATAAGGGTATACCAGTTCTTGACCATCACCAGGTTCAATCTCTGATAATCCACACATACGCATAAAGAACCATTAGGGTTTTTGGAAATGGGAACTAGTGAAACCCAATTTGATATACTAGGCCATATAAAACACTTAGCATCTAGATCTTCTAATTGGAATTTCAACTCCCAATATCAACTGGTTCAATTTTGTAAGGTTGAATAGAAACTAGATCTTCTCCTATACCCATCTCGGTCTTGAAAAAGATATCTCTCTCCTGTGCTAAGCAATTCATCTTTTCAAAAAATACGTACATAAAATTTTAATATAGAGAAAGAATAAATATTTATGCCTAGAGACAATCCAATCTATACAAATTGTTACTTCTTGACCAGCTTGAAGATTCCACTCACCTTGGAGAGAATAACTTCCTCATCTGGGATATAGAATGGAAACATTCCACATATAATGGTCAATATGATTAGGGTATAAAAATTTATAATCTATAACAATTATCAAATATAAACTTTTTATCTCCATAAAAAATGGTTCCCAAAAGAAATGGTTACCACCAATATATAAAGAACTCATCTTGTAACATTTGATAATCTTTGACCATAGTCCCAATATTGTATTGATGGTTAAAGAACCATCAAATAATTCCACAACCAAGCGCAATCTATTTTTCAAAAATATTAGATAAAAAGGAATTTGATGCTACTATATTAAAAAAAATGAAAGAAAAGGTAGATGATACAAAAATTATACCTCTTATGGTAGAAGGTCTTGCATCTAAAATGGTCAGAGCAGATGGAATAGCCTGCACTCAGATTTCCCCTTTTTGTTGGGATCTAATCTGACTCCCCAGTTTTATTCCCTTGAAGTGATACTTCCACTCTTTCATTGGGGTACCACATCCTCTACCCTGCCATGAACAACCTGTAGAACAACAACTGCAAACATGCTAAGGGCTAGCATAGCCCCTTCCAGAATGTGGTGCATGTCCTGACCCCTATCACTGGTATGTTGTAGGGAGTTACCATAAAACTTTTAAAGATGACCCAACCTTCCAAAAAATTGACACTCAACTATATTATAATGACACTATGGCTGATTATGGCCAAACATTCCACCCTGATAGCACTATAATGGAACATGGTCCTTAGATGGTTGTCCACTACCCTCAATGATTTTCCCACAAATTCCTTGGTGAAAATTATCATTGTGTCACTTCATGGTACCTAAAGAAGATATCACATTTCTACCTCCTAAAATAGCCTAGCTGCTACTCAGGTCCTCTCTCAGATTTCCCTCTATAATGATTGTTAATTCATCTCATCCTGAAAACTACTCAAACAAAAAATCTTCATTTGCGAACTAAACTCAAAGAGAATCCCATCCTAGAAACATATCACTCTAGTTATTTAATCATCTTACAAGTACGGCGTAGAGCACTATAGGTTAGTGAAACATCTAGCATAGTCCAACACTGATATACCCTCATATGCCATATGCATGAACTCATGATCCTTTGTTTCCCTCAATGTCTCAGGATAAAGGTTTCTTATGAAATTTATCTCAAATTAATGATAAGATAACTCTTATTGCACCCAAGATTTTTCCAGAATGTCCCACCATCATTTGGATTGTACATAGATTATATATGAAACAAGCTTCGCCCTTCTATATATGGGTGTCTTAAGGTGTTTTGAAGATTTTTGGGACAGAATCGATCTAGAAATCAGATTCCTGGGGGCCTCCCTACCCACTTAACATTGGTATATTTTGTAAAAAAACTCCCTCATAATCTCATATATCAAATATACATTACGAACAATATCCATCTTTGTGGATCACTTGAACCTAGATAATATGTCATCGAGATGAACATCAATATAATCCTCTATAGATATATGAAGCATCATATGATCTGTGTTAGGATCGTGCTAATTTACACTTTCAAGATGATCCATTTGAACATGATGAGGAGATATTTTCTCTACAAGAAAAAACACACAACTTTGTGCCCTAGATAACAATAAGTTCAACAATAAATGGTGACTAAAACAGAGAACCACGACACCCAATATCTTTAAACATGGATTAATTTTTCATTTATCCTGAAAAAATAGTTTGTTTGATTCATGTATCTAACCTAACATATATCTCAAACCATAGTCTACACATGCAATAAATTACATGCATAAAATTATGTCCCTATCATGAACTTTAAATATCAGTATATAACATTACTTTCATATAATGATGCATGAATAATATAATTGTGCTATGCTAGGGAACCAATATAAATAATAATAAGTAGTAACACCACAAAACATGTGAATAACTCGAGGTGAACTAACATCAAACCGTAATAGGAGAACATCATGAACAAGAGTCCCATCCCTGGGAAATTGGACTTTTCCTCATATGTGGCTTAGATAATCCCTTGCATAAGCTCTATAATAAGTCCCCATACATCCTTGTATCCTTTCTAGCTTTCCCAATAAGTAATAAAATAGAAAATAAAACTTGATCCTTTGATACCACTTTGTAAAATCCCCTGATCTGAAACTCTCTTAGGTATCTAAGAAGGGTTTGTTACGAGACCTAAAGCACCCCCCCCCCCCCACATGCTAGAGGATGCTGACTAATAGTGTGGATGTGATATGTATAGTGAGGATACTATACCCCCTGGTATTAAGTGTCATCGTATTGCAAATAATCCATACACACTAATTCAATTAGAGTGATAGACATAGTGGAAACAAACTAATAGATCTTGGAAAATAAATAAGAAACTAATATATAGAAAATGAGGTATCATGTAATGACATGATAATATGTATCTAAATTTCAAAATGAAAGCATTACCAAAAGATGAGTCATCTGTACTATATAAACACAAAACACACTTGTCCCAAACAACATGTCAGGCCTATATCCTAACTCTATCCCATCCAACACGTAACAAATTAGAAATAGGGTCTGTTACCCTTGTCCAAACCTACATCAACAGAATAAGATGGGGTAGAAAATGATAACCCAAATAAGGTTTTATGAAATATCTGTAGGTCCACAAAACCATGTCTAAACAACAAAGTTTGATAAGAATTTCTTGAAATAATGAGATAAATAGGTGTATTAATTAATTAAATTACAAATAAAATACATCCACAACCTTGTTCGGTACCATCCTAGAATATCTTTAATCATTTCTCACAACCATGTCAACCATAACCATATAACTATGGTAAAACATAACCTTCCATGGTGACATTGTAGAATATCTTTGAGAATTCCTCAAAACCATGCCAACCACAACCATATACCTTTGGTATAAAAAATCACATTACCACGCCTGATATTTAAGAATTAATGCATGTGTCAGCGCATAGCCCGATATATGACCATCTCAACTTGTTCCATGGAATAGACCGGTATATAATCATCTTATCATGTGTCATGGAATATCCCAAAATACATGCATCTCAACATGTGTTAGGGAATTTTTCGATATATAAGCATCTCATCATGTGTTAAGGAATATCATAGTATATAATAATCTTATCTTCTATAAGGGAATAACCCAATATATAAACATATCAACATGTGTCAGGGCATATCCCAATATATAATCATCTCGACATGTGTCTGGGGAATATCATAATATTAACCATATTACTATATGGCCATATAAAACCAAATAGTTAATTCTACGAATTACTATTTTATTTCAATTAAACAATTAATTTAATTGAATAATCAATCCACTTTCCATGGTAAATCTATATCAAGAAATCACTTGAATAATATGTCCTGCTAAAATCATATATAAGCAATTTACAATTCATTATTTTCAAAGGTTTTCTCACCCAATAGGTATTTGTATGCCATGTCACATCACCAGTCAAATCCAAAGGATCTAATAAAGAATAAAACATTGTATTATCATCATTATATTGATTTATTTAATTATTTCTTACAAGATTTTTCATAATAAAAATATTGTATATACTCCGTAATTGAAAAATAGACTATTGGGTTAAGATTTAGACCACCTAACTACAACAAGTGAAGAACACAATGTTTCTAATGGAAAATTACAACAAAGATGAAGGTAAAGATGATAGTAAATATAACCTAGATCAAAACCAATAGTAAACATGATCAAGAGATTACATCACAATGGTCAGGGAATGATGGAAGAGAAAGGAAACCAAAGCATAACCACTTAACAGGTATTGATCATACAAATGTGACATTAGGAATTTAGTGAGGTGATTCAAAATTTCTTGGAATCTATACTCAGGTTGAGTTGAGAAGTTTTAATGAAATATGAATGAGAAATCAGCCGCATAACATACTTTAAAAATACTACTTGGGGAACTACAAGACATGAAATTCATTTCAAAATCATGAATTTCTTTTTCTAAGGATAGTTGAATATTAAATTTCACTGAACATTATATGTCATGTGATTGGTTCATGATGTGTAACCACTTCACATCATGAATCAGATCACAAAATTTGTTTGTTGAATTTTTCCCATCGTGTATCTCATTTACCTAATGTATAATTTTATTGTAGATAGTTTTCATCTGAGTTTCCTTATGAACACTCAAACTCAATTAAATTATTCTCCACATACTAAGAAACCTTGGTAACACTTGAATCATTTATACCCAGATTCTATTAATTCACATATAATCCCCGAATTGCTCCCCCATGGATACTCTTTGGATTTCTCAAGTTTTCTTATAACCAATGTCTGTGGTAATTCAATCAAATATACATCTATGAAAAAAAATGACCAACTTGGTTTAAAGATGAGGAAAATTTAAACCAAAATAAGATTAATGAAAAAATAAGAGAAAGACGTACCTATAAAAAGAAAGGATCTTACATATTTATCATACATGAGAAGAAGGACATGCACGATAAATCGGGAATCGAGGTAATGGTTCTTGTCTCGAACCTACATTCTTTGATTCATGTGTTATTTTATGCACATAATTTCTTTTAAATGATTTCTATACTGAAAATTTAAAATTTATCATCATTTAATATTCTTATTATGCTATTTTAACTTCAGATTCAAGATCTATCTCTTTCAAGTAAGTTTTTATTAATATGTTTCTTAAATATTGTGGAAATTCATATCAATTTCCATTCATTGATTCATTTTTTTATATTATGAATCATGAATAATTACTAATTAATGGTATTTTATTTTTTAATTTGAATTATTTCATCTAAATGGATTTGAATTGAAAGTTACCAAGTGGTATTTCATAACTCAATTTATTTTCATTGGCTTATATTACATATTCATTGTCTTTAACATTTTAAGATTATTCGTGTGATGTATTTTTTTGTTTTATGTTGTAATTAAATGTTTTTATGTCTATTTAAATTTTGTACACATACTAAACTCATTTATTAATCCACACTTCAATAGTATGATTTTTGTAATATATTTTTCCACAATTTATAATCCATTGAGATATATCTAGTATTATGCACTTATTTATTTTTATGAGGTGTACCAACTACCCTTTTAATTTTTTATATCATTAATATATTTATATTATTTTTATTTGAAATTTTAATTAAATTTATTTCTTTCATTGGTGCTATGAATCAATAGTTACCAAATCATTAAGGGTTTATTTCATAATCTCCATTTAATGGGGATTGTTTATGATAAAATTTACATTAAAGGATATTATTTTGCTATTATATAACAAATACCTTTCATTTTATTATCCTATGGATATTCATTATATTTTCATGTCATATTCCCACTTTCCTCTCTTTTATTTTTACAATGATTAAGAAAATATTTTCAATAAAAAGATGACTTTATTTCCTTCTTTGATCAAAAAGCCTTTTTTTCATATCCATGTTTTCTTAAAATGTTTTCAATAATATTTTTAGTATTATACTATTTCATAAAGACATTTTCCCCATGTTTTACTTTTTACAAGATTTTTTAAAATAAATCACTCCCTCATTTTCAAAACAATGATTTTTTAAAGGAATGTTTCTATTAACTTAAATAGGATATACATAAATTCCCACCATCATGACCACCCAATTATTTGAATATTATCTTAAAATATTCCATGGTTATTTTGAATAATTTTTTTCAATAATATTTAGTAATTATTTATATTTTAAATAAGTGATTTAAAATTAAAAAGTGTATTTTTACCCAAGAAATATTCCATGTAATATTTTATAGACATTTCTATCAATAATGATAACCTTTAAGGTTATGGATTGATTCTTAATAATATGTATGTATATGACATATATATATTATTCATAACTTTTAAAATGTAATAAATTCATATTTCCATCTCTTAAATGCCTTCATTTTGAAATATCATTTAATTATGATATGTGAAAACATTATGCAACCCCTTTTATTTCCATGGGTAATTATTATGCTTATGCCTTATGATTTATTTTGTTTTTGTGGAACACATAAATCATGAACATTTTATGATGGTTTCACCCAAATAGAATTCCAATGGATTGGGTAATTCATTAGTCTCATGATATGTCATTCATGGGATTATAGAGTAAACCTAATCCATTTTGGGACATCGTCCATAATGTGATATTTTTTGGGTCATTATACTTGAATCATGTTTATGTCATGTTATATGTTGCTTCCATAATTATAATGATGTAATAAAATTATGATACAATGGTATTTATATTATGATACCATGTGATTAAAAATGGGGATTCTCTTTTATGATATCATGTTATACATTTGACAAACATGTTTTGTTTCCTAATCATGTTTATTGCCTTACTAGGATTTTATCAAATCCAATTATTTTATGTTTTCCAAAATTTATCCTATGATGTTTTAGGTGCTAAAATTTATTTAAGAATATCATTATGAAGAATAAAATAAGGATTCCATGTTTCAGTTTCCTTTCAATGTACTATGATCCTAGGCCTTCAAAGACACTAGGATTTTTTGTTGCTTCATTTTTATTAATGGATGTTTATAGTAAAAATCATGTAATAATACGTGTAAAATGCCTAGGTATCTCTATATAAAAGGTATATTGATGATGAAAAGAATATAATAAGTTCCATTGACCTCATGATCTGTTACCAATACATGTTTTATGTTGAAATTTCTCAAGTTAAATGGTTCTGGTGAAAAATATATAGAAAAATCTATTTATTTATGGTTCTTTTTTCCTAAAATAGTAACTATGATCAAGACCCTAAGTGATAATTATAAGATTATGGACCCTTGGTAGGGATATACCCTAACTATGGGAGAAGGTTATCATTTCACCTGAAGATATCAAGGGTGGTTCTTTAGATAGACCTCCATGTTTAACTTAGCATTGAGATTAGAGAAATTCTCATGGTGGGCCTAGTTTACTATAAAAAATATATTTATTATAAGTTACAATGGTGTTAGAGTATATTAATATGGTTTAAAATATAGTCCCCACTTATCATTACAATATTTTATTAGTTCCATTCTGGCACAGAGTGTTAAAAGTTAGTTCTGTGATAATATATGTGTGATGGATTACTATGGTCATGTGTTGTTAGATGTATTATAGAATATGATTTATCTCCTCCTTTTAGGTATACTCATACTATATGGAACAATTATGAGTTAATATTTCTATATCAGATGTTTAGGAGTTTGAGATTCCAGTTGACCCTTAGCTAGACCATTGATGGATTAAGAGTTTCCACTAATAAATACCATCTTCTACTCCCCCATTTTGTAAAGTGATTTTATCCTTAGTATATAAAGTAGTATCCCATGATATTACTTCATTGAAATGGTGATATCCAATGGTACCTAACTCTATATGAATAATTTAATCATTATTTTCACTATACAATAACATGAAATAATAATTGAGATACCCTCAGGTGTTTTGAGTAGATTACACCTTCAAGAATTTATATACAAGTAACCATTAGTTTATTAACATGACATTATTCAATAAGTGTGATGATTAGAATTAAGTTTATATAAATGTAGAGGAATACATGAATGATCCTAAATTGAAACTCGTTTTCTTCCCTCGACCATAGATTGTTGTATTCATGTAATTTCATTCCAAATATGGAATTCAACTATTGATGAGGGGAATGATAGACACAATTATAGTGTTTATGGAGAATTGAGACCAAATACACAATTGTATCTGGATGAGGAAGTTCTTGTTATGTGTTTAGATAGTATTCCCTACCTTACCATGAGAGTGAAAACTGTGCAGTAAACTCTCAGAGTGAGTGATATAGATCAAAAGGGTGGTGTCAGTCTTCAAGAAATTGAAGTCATGATAGGTTGTGAGATATTATAAGGGAAGAAGTGACACTGTATTTGAAACATATAATCGAGGACATTATGTATGTAACATCCCAAGTAAGTAATGAATAATAGATATTTTTATTTGTGTCTATTAATGATTAAGATAGTGTTTTAGAGGCTTAAAATGAAAATAAATCCAATCTTAAGCATGGAAGACACTAATATTCTTAAAAGATTGTTTTACTGCCTTTTGATGGAAAACCCTTTTTAAATCAATCTTTTGACAATTTTATAATCTATATTTGTCAAAATAAACATATTAATTATGATTGGGACATTTAATTTTACATTGGATAAATTTTTGGTATTTTTCTGACAATGTTCATTTTCTAATGAATAGTGAAAAATACTGCATTTTACATCAAAAATGCTTTTTAATCTATTTTATTTATATGATTAGATTATCTTTTGAATTGGTTTTGAAGTGAAATTAGAATATATTTTTACCATTTAATCCAATGGTGGTCATTGGAATTAATTTCACTTTGAAATTAGACTTAAACCGGTGTCAATCTTTTGATACTTATTGTTTTATAAAAACACGCTATTTGCTATGACAGCGGGAATTAATTATTAAATTAATTAATGTGACTTATATGTTTTGAATTCTGTAAAATAGACTTCATTTTTGAATTCGGAATATCAAATATAGCTTAGGGTGAATTTTTGGTAATTTTCTGAAAAACACCAATTTTTGATGAATAGTGAAACCACTAAGTGGTAATCAAGCAAACTGATTTTTCAGTTAAATGAAAGTTTACCACTAATGTGTATTGAATTTTGAAAATCCGACATACATGGTTGTCATTAGTATGTAAAATGTCGTTCAATGGGATGAAAATAATTTTTTTGGTGAATAGTAACTTTTTTTCATTAATCGCGATTAGAGGTAATTAGTGTAATTAAAGGTAAAAATGATATTATAAAAATGTGAAAACACCATGAAACTTATCCTACACCTATTGGGTGAGTCATGGCCGACCAAGACAACCCATGGGTCGATTTAGGGGACCCCATGGAACCACTTGGGTGAGATAATGACTTTAATGCCTTTTTTTAAATAAAGGTGAAAATGACACTAACATAAAATGTTTTACTAAAAAAAATTTTAGAAGGGGTTATACTAATCATATTTTTGTCTATAAATATTAATTAGAAATCTAAAAAGATTTAATACATCATATTATTATTTTTTTAATTTTTAGACATTAAATAAATTAAATTATTTATGACATCATGATGATATAGCGATGACCTCATTATTTAACGATTAAAATAAAATGGAAAGATAATGTAATATCTAAGACCTACACTTGTCCAAAAACTATTGGATGGAAATATTTCGAAGCCTTATCATCTTATTTTCAAAATATATCAATGTGGGACCTTGTAAATTCGAAACACTTTTGAAAATAAAATAATAGTTTCGTGATTTCCAAAAGTGCCCCTCCTCTCCTCTTATAAAAGGCCCCCACCTCTACCTCATTTCACACACTCCTCAAGCCTTTGGATCGGCCAACCCCTGCCCATTTACTCTCTCCACATCCCTCTCCTCATCCTAGAGTATTCCCTTTGGGAATAATCCTTTCAAAGGAAGCCTTTAGGCTCAAATCAAAAGGAGTTACACTTTTAAAGGTAATTCTTTCTCTCATGTTCATTTGTTTTATTTTGCTTCTCCAACCCCCTAAACTCTTATTATTTACTTCTTTTGTAACAACACCAGTATCTTAGATATACTAGGATTTTGTTATAAGAGTTATTCGAGCTACACTCTCACAAAACTACATCAAATGGTTAAAGAACATACGGTTTCTGTGGATGGGGAAATTCTGCCTCCCGAAACGATGATTGTTCAATACTCATTTAACACCTTCAAAGGTGGCCATTATGATGTCACTATTTTTATATATGATATATAATATGTTTATTATTTCCTTAAGCTTCTGTATTTTTCATTTATGGCATACCATTATTGTTTCCATTATGGGTAAACACGATATCTTCATTTTAGGAAGTGCAGACTACCGCCCCCTGAAAGTGATTTGATTCGTTAATACCATATGTGGGATGTGTAAAGGATAAAGTTAATGATATTATATAGGTTATTATACTAGAATTATAATATACTCTTATATCATTATGATTCCATTCCAGAAATATGAAATATAAATGGAAGTAGCGTTCATGCGTACGTACAGCTTACCGTCTACATGAACGGTGCATTTCATTTCTTACCTATGAATGTGATGTAATATCATAAATACATGTATATGATGAATATATATGATATATATGTTATCCAAATCATTAATATCATTCTGGATATAATGAACCTTTGACCAAATTAACAACATGTAAGTGTAAGAGGTCTATTTTTGACTTAAGATCCAAATACCGACAAAATGAACATTATTAACTTAAATGATTACATGATGTTCATAACATGGTATAAAAGGAATAATGAACTTGAAAAAGGTTCTTAAGAAAGTAGAGATTAACTCAAGTTTATTATTCAGGAGATTAAAGAACGGTCGGGTCAAGTCGGATACGAGGTAAGGGAACTTCTTAACCCAATTTCTATTCTTTGGGTTAATCTCCTAGTTTAAAATTATGTCATGATATTATTATGTCCTATCTTGTATTTGTACTTTATTTATGTGTACTTATAGTGAATACACAAAATATATCTACTTTATTTAAAAAAATGATCTTTGTATGGGACTTCGTCTCAATCTCCTTTCATTGAGGGATATTTTGTTTTATACACAACCTTCTTTTATACGGTGTATAAACCCCTTTGACTTTTACATTTATTAAAAAGGAATCTTTTTTATACGAGGCTTTTACTAAATGACAAAAGGGAATGTTTTTGTCATACGTATGCGGCGACAACGACTTCTCCACCGCCGTGACCATTATTTGAGTTTCGGCTTCCTCTACAAGCCATACTTTTTTTAAAAGAAAAAAAAATACCAAGTTTTACTTGTCTTTTATTTTGGTATTGAAAATGGTTTTCATAATTGTTTTATATCAATGTGTTGTATTGTTATCATATGATTGAAAGGTGGAAATGTTATGTTTCCTTTATGCATGTTTTATGTGATATGATTGTGTTGAGGTTCTTGGGCATTATTATGAAGGCGGGTGGTTCCGTGATAAACTAAGGGTGGGTGAGCCCGATATAGCTCTCCAATGCATTGGGTAACGCGAAGGAGTGAAACGTTAAGGTTTCTCCGAAGAGATTTTAGGGAATATACTGTGATGGGTATTCCAAACGTAACCAAGAGGGTTACTCCCTACGTAAGAATTTTATGAATGACTCGAGTTACCTTTATGTCTTATGATTTCTATGATTTTTTCATGATTTGATGAGGTATGTTAAAGTGCCTATGTGTTTGGGGTAAAGTATGATTTCATTATTATGTATATATGAACTCATGTTTCCTTTCCATGTTTTTTTTATATCCCTTACTGATCTTTTTATTCTCATCCCAAGTTTTTTTGAAATGTTTTTCACAGGTCAAGGGAAAGGTACATGATATGATGATAGTGTCAAGGATGTGTCATGAAAGAATCCATGTTTATTTTAAATATGTTTCCATTGATGGGAATGAAGAATACTACCTTTTATTGTAACCACTTTGTTTAAATGTGGAATGTAATGCAAGTTTTATGATCTATTTCTATAAAACGCTAAACCCGAAAAGATCCTCAATGTGTAATCTTGTAATAACTCAAGATTAAGTAAGGTTTAAGGTTGGGGCCTTATAGTTGGTATCAGAGGTCGGTTTAGATAACTTTAGGAGTTAGAATTTTATTGAATGATTATCCAAAAATAATTTTTTTATGGTCAAATTGAAATGATATAGCATTTGAATATTACCATGTTGCTTCATCTAAGACATGTTTGTTCATAATGGTTTTCCGCAGAGGAAATAGGGAAGCAGTGCTAGGTAGGCATACAGAAGGAAATAACCTTCCGAAACAGCATCCTGAGATAGTCGGAATTGGAACTGAACAGTTTGTTGCAGTGATGGCACAGTTGACTCAGGCTATAAATGGTGGTGGTATCCATGCACGAGATCAGCCAGATCAACCGCAGAGGAACATGTCAGTGGTGGAACATTTCATGAGCCAACATCCCCCATCATTCAGAGGATCATCTGACCCTGTGCTAGCTGAAGGGTGGATTAAAGCACTGGAGAGGATTTTCAATGACATGGGGTGTTCAGACAATCAAAATGTTAGTCTTTCTATTTACCGTTTGGAGGGTGAGACAAATCAGTGGTGGTCTATGGTTAAAAATATTAGGGATGCCGGTGAGATTGATGCTCTTGACTGGGATGAATTCAAAGGTATGTTTCTTGAGAAGTATTTTCCTAAGTCTGTTCGACTTAGGATGGAAAACAAATTCCTGGAATTGAGGCAAGAGGAAGACTCAATGGCTGCCTATGAAGAAAGGATCACTCGATTGCCAAGGTATGCTCCAAATTTTATCCGAGACCTTGAGAGTAAAATCAATCGTTTTTACTCATGATTAAAGCCATAATATCTAAGGGCATTAGCTTCTCGTGAGTTTAAAAGTTATGAAAAGCTTGTTCGATGTGCTAAGAAGGTGGAAATGGAGTTTGCCGATGACCAAGTGTTCTATAACAACCAGCAAAAGAAGAGACTGAGGTGGCAGGAGAAAGGTATGAATTCTTCAAAAAAGTCTGATGGTAAGAAAAATAAGTTTCCAGTTTGTGATAAATGTGGAAAAAGGCATGCTGGGGAATGTCTTCTAAATTTTGGAAAGTGCTACCGATGTGGTAAGATGGGACATAAGGCTCGTGATTGCACTGAAAAAGATTAGGGTGATGGTAAGACCAAATTTGATTTACAGTTAGTGAAATTTTATAAGTGCAATGAGATGGGTAACTATGCAAACGATTGTACGACAAAGAGCTTGAGTGATGGGAAGCAGTTAGACTACAAGCATAAAGGGGTGGTGAAATCTTTTGCAACTACTTCGGCAAATGTCGGGCCATCAAATGAAGTTGTATCAGCTCCAGGGAGCTCAGTATTTTTCAAAGATTGACTTGAGATCGGGGTACCATCAGCTGAAGGTAAAGGAGGCAGATATTCTGAAGACCGCGTTCCGTACGAGATATGGCCATTATGAATTTGTAGTAATGCCTTTTGGGGTAACCAATGCACCTGCTATATTCATGGACTTAATGAATAGAATTTTCCATGAGTTCTTGGATAAGTTTGTGGTGGTTTTTATTGATGATATTTTGGTGTTTTCAAAAAGTAAAGAGGAGCATGAAAGACATTTAAGGGTTATCATGCAAACCTTAAAACAAAAGAAATTGTATGGGAAATTCAGCAAGTGTGACTTTTGGTTGCAACAAATTTCTTTCCTTGGTCATATTGTTTCTAAATATGGAATAACTGTTGATCCTGCAAAAACAAAAGTTGTGGAAGAATGGCCAAGACCCACAAATGTAACCGAGATTCGTAGCTTCCTTGGTTTGGCAGGCTATTACCGAAGGTTTTTTAGAAATTTTTCACGGTTATCTAGTCCAATTACTAAGCTAACTCGGAAGGGTGTTAAGTTTATCTGGACAAAATAATGTGATGATTGTTTTCAGCAATTGAAAAGAAGATTGGTGAATGCTCCAGTTTTGGCACTACCTTCTAGGAATGGTGAGTTTGTTATCTACAATGATGCTTCATTGAAAGGACTTGGTTGCATCCTAATGCAGAATGATCAGGTAATTGCTTATGCTTCACGACAGTTGAAAACTCATGAGGTAAATTACCCTACACATGATTTGGAATTAGCTGTTGTTGTTTTTGCTTTAAAAATTTGGAGGCATCATTTGCATGGAGTAAGGTGTGAAATATATACTGATCACAAAATTTTAAAGTATATATTCACTCAGAAATAATTGAACATGAGACAAAGGAGATGGCTAGAATTAATCAAGGATTATTATTGTACAATTCATTACCATCCGGGAAAAGCAAATAAAGTGGCTGATGCTTTGAGTCGAAAAAGCAATGCTTCATTAGCAATGTTGCATTTGGAACGAGATCCGTTGGTTAAGGATTTGATGAACTTTGGCATAGAAGTTGTTGGTGCAGGATGTTCTTCTGTTTTGTTTCAGGTATCAGTGAAATCTTCTCTATCAGACAGAATCAAGCAAGCACAGAAGCAAGACAGTGAGTTGCAGAAAAAGGTAGAGCTGGTTCAGAAAGGTAAGTTGCCTGAATTCAACATTGATAATGATTGCGTTTTGAGATTTGGGAAGAGATTGTGTGTTCCTTGTGATTCACAGTTGAAGAGAGAGTTGTTATGTGAAGCTCATAGTTCTCTGTTTTCAGTTCATCCTGGCAGTACTAAGATGTACAGAGATCTACGGGAGTATTACTGGTGGGATGTAATGAAATGAGATATTTCTGATTTTACTGTGAAGTGTTTGACATGTCAACAGGTTAAAGCAGAGCGGCAGTTACCGAAAGGGATGCTTTAGCCTTTACCAGTTCCAGAGTGGAAATGGGAGAATATATCCATGGACTTTGTTGTGGGATTACCAAAGACATCTCGAGGTAATAATGCAATCTGGGTTATTGTTGATCGCTTGACCAAATCTGCTCATTTCCTTGCTATACGAGATACTTTCTCTCTTGATCAACTTTCCCGTTTGTATCTTAAATAGGTAGTCAGGTTACATGGAGTTCCACTCTCCATTGTATCTGATCGTGATCTCAGGTTCACTTCTAAATTTTGGAAAGGCCTTCAGAAGTCGTTGGGTACTGAATTAAATTTTAGTACAACATTTCATCCTCAATCAGATGGGCAGTTAGAACGAACAATTCAGACCTTGGAGGATATGCTACGAGCTTGTTCGATGGATTATCAGGGAATTTGGGACCAACATCTTTCTTTTGTTGAATTTTCATATAATAACAGTTTTCATTCTAGTATACAGATGGCACCATTTCAGGCATTATATGGGAAGCGGTGTCGAACTCCAGCTTTCTGGGATGAAGTGGGTGAAAGGATGTTGATGGGACCAGAATTGGTAGAAGAGATGGCAGAACAAGTTCAGCTGATTCAGAAGCACATGAGAACAGATCAGAGTAGGCAGAAGAGTTATACAGACAACAGGAGGAAGGATCTCTCTTTTGAGGTAGGTGATCATGTTTTTCTCAAAGTATCACCATGGAAAAGTGTGATGTGATTTGGTAAGAAAGGAAAGCTGAGTCCAAGGTTTATTGGACCATATGAAATTCTGGAGAGAGTTGGATCAGTTTCATATCGGGTGGCTTTACCTCTGAGTTCATCTCAGGTACACAATGTTTTTCACGTTTCGATGTTGAGAAAGTATATGCCAGATCCATCTCATGTTTTGAGTCCAGAGGTAGTTCAACTGGAGAAGAATCTATCTTACAAGGAACAACCGGTTCAGATTCTTGATCACAGGGAGCAGGTGTTGCGGAATAAGGTGATTCACCAGGTAAAGGTTTTGTGGAAAAACCACATGATGGAAGAGGCAACATGGGAATCTGAAAATGCAATGAGGGATAAGTACCCCCATTTATTTGATAGTTAAATAAATTGCGGGGAAACAATTTTCTAAAGGGGGGAAGGATGTAACATCCCAAGTAAGTAATGAATAATAGATATTTTTATCTGTTTCTGTTAATGATTAAGATAGTGTTTTAGAGGCTTAAAATGAAAATAAATCCAATCTTAAGCATGGAATACACTAATATTCTTAAAAGATTGTTTTACTGCCTTTTGATGGCAAACCCTTTTTAAATCAATATTTTGACAATTTTATAATCTATATTTGTCAAAATAAACATATTCATTATGATTGGGACATTGAATTTTACATTGGATAAATTTTTGGTATTTTTCTGACAATGTTCATTTTTTAATGAATAGTGAAAAATACTGCATTTTACATCAAAAATGATTTTTAATCTAATTTATTTATATTATTAGATTATCTTTTTAATTGGTTTTGAAGTGAAATTAGAATATATTTTTACCATTTAATCCAATGGTGGTCATTGGAATCAATTTCACTTTGAAATTAGACTTAAACTGGTGTCAATCTTTTGATACTTATTGTTTTATAAAAACACGCTATTTGCTCTGACAGCGGAAATTAATTATCAAATTAATTAATGTGACTTATATGTTTTGAATTTTATAAAATAGACTTCATTTTTGAATTCGGAATATCAAATATAGCTTAGGGTTAATTTTTGGTAATTTTCTGAAAAACACCAATTTTTGATGAATAGTGAAACCACTAAGTGGTAATCAAGCAAACTAATTTTTCAGTTAAATGAAAGTTTACCACAAATGTGTATTGAATTTTGAAAATCCGACATACATGGTTGTCATTAGTATGTAAAATGTGGTCCAATGGGATGAAAATAATTTTTTTGGTGAATAGTAACTTTTTTTCATTAATCGCGATTAGAGGTAATTAGTGTAATTTAAGGTAAAATTGATATTATAAAAATGTGAAAACACCATGACACTTGTCCTACACATATTGGGTGAGTCATGTCCGACCAAGACAACCCATGGGTCGATTTAGGGGACCCCATGGAGCCACTTGGGTGAGATAATGACTTTAATGCCTTTTTTTAAATAAAGGTGAAAATGACACTAACATAAATTGTTTTACTAAAACAATTTTTAGAAGGGGTTATACTAATTATATTTTTTTTATAAATATTCATTAGAAAGATAAAAAGATTTAATACATCATATTATTTTTTTTATAATTTTTAGACATTAAATAAATTAAATTATGTATGACATCATGATGATGCAGCGATGACCTCATTATTTAACGATTAAAATAAAATGGAAAGATAATGTAATATCTAAGACCTACACTTGTCCAAAAACAATTGGATGGGAATATTTCAAAGCCTTAGAATCTTATCTTCGAAATATATCAATGTGGGACCTTGTAAATTCGAAACACTTTTGAAAATAAAATAATAGTTTCATGATTTACAAAAGTGACCCTCCTCTCCTCTTATAAAAGGCCCCCACCTCTACCTCATTTCACACAATCCTCAAGCCTTTGGCTCGGCCAACCCATGCCCATGTAATCTCTCCACATCCCTCTCCTCATCCTAGAGGATTCCCTTTGGGCATAATCCATTCAAAGGAAGCCTTTAGTCTCAAATCAAAAGGAGTTACACTTTTAAAGGTAATTCTTTCTCTCATGTTCATTTGTTTTATTTTGCTTTTCCAACCCCCTAAACTCTTTTTATTTACTTATTTTGTAACAACACCAGTATCTTCAATATACTAGGATGTTTTTATAAGATTTATTCGAGCTACACTCTCACACAACTACATCAAATGGTTAAAGAACAAACGATTTCCGTGGATGGCGAAATTCTGCCTCCCGAAACGATGATTGTTCAATACTCATTTAACACCTTCAAAGGTGGCCATTATGATGTCACTATTTTTATATATGATATATAATATGTTTATTATTTCCTTAAGCTTCTGTATTTTTCATTTATGGCATACCATTATTGTTTCCATTATAGGTAAACACGATATCTTCATTTTAGGAAGTGCGGACTACCGCCCCCTGAAAGTGATTTGATTCGTTAATACCATATGTGGTATGTGTAAAGGATAAAGTTAATGATATTATATAGGTTATTATACTGGAATTATAATATACTCTTATATCATTATGATTCCATTCCAGAAATACAAAATAGAAATGGAAGTAGCGTTCATGCGTACGTACGGCTTACCGTCTCCATGAACGGTACATTTCATTTCTTACCTCTGAATGTGATGTAATATCATAAATACATGTATATGCTGAATATATATGATATATATGTTATCCAAATCATTAATATAATTCTGGATATAACGAACCTTTGACCAAATTAACAACATGTAAGTGTAAGAGGTCTATTTTTGACTTAAGAACCAAATACCGACAAAATGAACATTATTAACTTAAATGATTACATGATGTTCATAACATGGTATAAAAGGAATAATGAACTTGAAAAAGGTTATTAAGAAAGTATAGATTAACTCATGTTTATTATTCAGGAGATTAAAGAACGGTCGGGTCAAGTCGGATATGAGGTAAGGGAACTTCTTAAACCAATTTCTATTCTTTGGGTTAATCTCCTACTTTAAAATTATGTCATGATATTATTTTTTCCTATCTTGTATTTGTACTTTATTTATGTGTACTTATAGTGAATACACATAATATATCTACTTTATTTAAAATAAATGATCTTCGTATGGGACTTCGTCTCAATCTCCGTTCATTGAGGCATATTTTGTTTTATACACAACATTCTTTTATACGATGTATAAACCCCTTTGACTTTTATGTTTATTAAAAAGGAATCTTTTTTATACTAGGCATTTAATAAATGACAAAAGGGAATGTTTTTGTCGTACGTATGCGGTGACAATGACTTCTCCGCCGCCGTGACCATTATTTGAGTTTTGGCTTCCTCTACAAGCCATAATTTTTTTTAAAAGAAAAATAAATACCATGTTTTACTTTTCTTTTATTTTGGTATTGAAAATGGTTTTCATAATGTTTTTATATCAATGTGTTGTATTGTTATCCTGTGATTGAAAGGTGGAAATTTTATGTTTCCTTTATGCATGTTTTATGTGATATGATTATGTTGAGGTTCTTGGGCATTATTATGAAGACAGGTGGTTCCGTGATAAACTAAGGGCGGGTGATCCCGATATAGCTCTCCAATGCATTGGGTAACGCGAAGGAGTGAAACGTTAAGGTTTATCTGAAGAGATTTTAGGGAATATACTATGATGGGTATTCCAAACGTAACCAAGAGTGTTACTCCCTACGTAAGAATGTTATGAATGCCTCAAGTTACCTTTATGTTTTATGATTTCTATGATTTTTTCATGATTCGATGAGGTATGTTAAAGTTCCCATGTGTTATGGGTAAAGTATGATTTCATTCTTATTTATATACGAACTCATGTTTCCTTTCCATGTTTTTTTATATATCCCTTACTGAGCTTTTTATGCTCATCCCAAGTTTTTTTGAAATGTTTTTCACAGGTCAAGGGAAAGGTACATGATATGATGATAGTGTCAAGGAAGTTTCAAGAAAGAATCAATGTTTATTTTAAATATGTTTCCATTGATGGAAATGAAGAATACTACCTTTTATTGTAACCACTTTGTTTAAATGTGGAATATAATGCAAGTTTTATGATCTAATTCTCTAAAACTCTAAACCCGAAAAGATCCTCAATGTGTAATCTTGTAATAACTCAAGATTAAGTAAGGTTTAAGGCTGGGGCCTTATAATGTATGAAGGATGGAGGATGTGCCCGAGTAGTTAGATTTGTAGCATTTCTCACCTCCGATCGATGGTGGTGTCCCTACACTCTTCCCTTTTGTAAATGTGGCCCATGGTGGTGATGTTGACTTAGAGGCCTTAAGTGACATATAATTGTTAAGATATTAACTAGGATTGTTTTACTAAAGGTTATTTGTATTGATGTTTGTATTAAATACCATAATGGGAATCTTGAGTGGAGACCTCCTTTGAAAAGCATGACCTTCAATGAGGTAGGTCTAGTATATCTTTGTAGGTGTACACAAAACATGGAAAATAATTATATATAATAGAAGAGAAAGTTTTATTCGGTGTTTTTGGATCTTGTTGGCTTGGAAAGGTGTTATATTGGAGCGTAGATCTGATTTACATGGTCTTCTAAATGATTAGGAAAATTCCATTTTGATTTTGGTGGATTGGGAAACCCAACAAATAGTGTTGTGATGAAGTGTAGTTTTACAATACATGTTTTTTATTAAGTTATCATTGGTATATTTCATGAAGGAGTGAAGATAAAAACACCAAACAATCTATAATATAGTGTGTGAAGCCTGTTGTTGGATGTGATATGAACAAATTATTCCTTTGGATGTTGAGGTTGGGAAGGATGTACATATTTATCTTCCACTAGATAAAAACATTGTTTATCGTACCTTGTTGTAAGGAGGTGGTATATAAGCTAATTTAGGTATATATAATCTTGCCACCTTATAACTCATTAGTTATTATTTTGTAATCATTTGAGTTCTCAATGTTTGAGTGCTCTATGTTTCGATTTTTCACAAAAAACAGTGATATAAAATGCTATTTAAATGTGGGGAGCGATGATCTACCACTAGGGGTAACCATGTTGATATACCATTTTGGATATATTTTAGTGGTTTGTGGTTTAATTTCATCCCATTTATAAAAATGTCCTTTATATAAAAATAAATTTTTGGTTTAGAGTCTTGAAAAGACTAGACCAGAGCATAGACATATATTTTATTTGTTCATTCTTAAAGATGGGTAAAGCCTAATATACTGTAGATTAAAGTGGATTTTTATTTCATAGATGGTCATGTACCAATTTTTTTAGATATCTGACCTCCAAGATGATGTAATTTCATGTGATGGTTGGTTTTTTTATGAATGGTATTATTTATTGAAATCCCTTTTTATTGAACCCTAGATGTTTCTTGTTCAGGGGTGAAAATGTATTAAGGTGGTGTGGATTTAGTGACTATTTTTCCAAAAATAGACTTATCTAAGACCTCCCTATGGATAAAATAGTATATTAACCTATAAAATGGCCTTAAAAAATTTATTTGATGTTTTTTTTAATTTTGAGTTGGTGTATTTACCCCATGGATGAGATGGAATAGAGTTTCAAGAATTACCGAGAGTCAATAATAATATATTAAGTATAATATATTATTTTTTTCCTATATGAGTGAATTATTGGGAATTATGAATTTCCATAAAAAATGAGTTTCATATGAGAAATATGAGACTACAGTTTCATAAAAAATAGAGGGTTTACCTTAGGGATGGGTTAATTTTAGTCCACATCAAGTTCCTTGGTTTTGGGAAATCATGGGAGGAAAACATTAAAATAAATTGAATTATTTAATCATTTTAATTTTATTGAAACAATAGGGAACCTCTTTTTAATCACCCTTTTAACTCATCTCTAGGGTGGCACATATTTTTCAATTCCATGAACCCAATAGAGAGGGTGAGAAGGGAGAGTCTTAATTTTAGTAAAAAAAAATGTCCAAAAAATTAGGATCGATTCAATGATGGTATCAATTATCAAACAATGAAATAATAATTATAAAACCATTCTTGTGACAAAGGAATGAAGAGGTGATGATTTTCCACTAAGGTATGTCATGTTATATGAATCCTTTATCCATTAAATTTATATTTAATTTGGATATATGATCTAGAACCCTATTTATTTATGTTTAGAACATGGTGATTTTTTTCTAACCCTTCACAAATCCTTGTATAGATTTTTCGGACACCTATTCAAAATTCCAAAAAACCCTACTCTATAAAATCTTTTGTTTAGGATATTTATCCAAATTTTTTTATTTAATATGTTCATGATTTTAGGGAAAACCAATGAAGAATAGGACATTCTTCACCTCCAATTTTCATACCACTCTTCTTCTTGTCCACTATATACTCTCTGTTTATTTTCATACCTCTCACATGTGGGTGAAGTGTCATCAGACCTAATGGTGGCCTATGGTAGAGATGGGTTATGTGGATATTGGTTTATGTGAGTTGGTGAAGGTGTAGTGGCTTGATGTGAGGGATGGTAGAAGGGTATGGTGGGACTCAATGGGGATGGTATAATAGAGATCCATAACAATGTTGGGGTAACTTGGTGTAGGGAAATGGCCCAATTAGAGACTAATTGCATCACTGGCCAACATCCAAGGTTGATGATATTTAACCCCCATGGATGTATGACCTATGTGGCGGGGTAATTTTCTATTACTATATGATTGTCCCCCCTTGAGATCATAAGACACCCCACATACTACATTGTGGGTGGGGGATGCCACATTCCAAACCTTCCTGACCCCTCTAAGTCAAGCAGTGTGGTTAATCTTGTAGGAATGACCTAGCCTGATACACTCGCATGATGACCTATATGAGATGTAGTTTAGGAACAATGCATCGAGTTAGGTCTTCCCAACCTAGGTGGGAATGCTGAATCATGTGTGGGCACTATTCAACCATGTACTATGGGTGTTCACCCCCACCATAGTTCCCAAAGACTTCTATGTGGACTATCCTTTCCCTGGTGAGATTTCTATATAAAATCTATTCTATGTGTCTCTTCTGAGAAAATAAATTTCTTGTCTTGAGAATTTTTTCATGATGATCATAATAGAATGTCGCATTTGGCTATTTGAGGATATTATAGATGTTATATTAGATGATTTTGAATTCGTATCTTTAGAACTAATGATGTGATTCATCCATGGATATTGGAGTGTTCTTATCCCTCATGAAGGTTTAATATCCCCCTCGTTTAACCAAGTAATAAAATCCTCAATCTATGAGTGAGTTTTTAGATAAAGTTAGTTTACACCAATTTACATAGGGCATAGGATCTTATATCTCATCCTTTTGGTAGGGTCATTATCCCCCCTACATACTAGGGGAAAGGGATCTTCTGTTTAGGAATCAATTTATAATTAGGGTTGGTATTCCCTCCCCACATACTTAGGGTGTAGGATCCTCTCTTTATAGAGTTTTTATTCCCCTTGTTTAAGAGCTCAGTCTGTGTTTATATCCTCTACTAGGGTTGGTACCCAATTGACTAAGGTTACTTTTATTGAAGCATATGTAACTAACTATAGTTTTATTGAGGTAATGAAGTTTTCCCATACCTAGGTTATTATAATAACATGGGTTATTCCTTGACTGAGATCTATTATGGGTAAATGTAAAGATTTCCTTGTAGGTTTCTAGAATGGTGACATATAAATGGTTGGAAGAATGGTGAAATATTTCATTGATTGATGTGTTTACCACATCGAGGATAAGGCACCCATTTTAGGGTTCTATATGGTGATATATAAGTTGGATAGGTGAATTAGATCACATTCATTAAGACACGTGAGTCCTTATTTACCCCCATTGGTTTCCTTCAGGATGTGATATATGAATGGATAATGAATTTAGACGATGTTGACCTTTCAGTACTTTGAACGTCACTAGTTACACCGAATATTCAATCTTCAATGGACAGAGCTTGGATTATGGAATCTATTTATCACCAATGATACTTTTAGTGGTTGATATTATTTGAGTTCTTTTCTTAACTTACTCATTAATATTTTTTAGTTCTAGAGCTTGAGATAATTTATTTATTTCCACAGTTTTTTGTTTCTATTTCTTCTTATTTGGTATTAATGTACTCACATTTGTACAGTCCTTAAAACCACACATGTTGTGTCTATTTAGCCGATGCAGGGTTTATATATGGTATTGGTGGATATGGAGTGGAGTGACTTTTTTTAGATAACACCTAGAGATTCTTGGTGACACAAGATAGAGCATGGGGGTTTTCGATGATGGTGGTAACCACTGTGGAAGGAGATCAATCCAAGAGTACACACTGTGAGTATAAGATTTTATGTGTCTTGTATTTATCATGTTTAGAGGCTTATTAGATATGTTTTTTATCAGATATTTACTTATATGGTGTTGTGTTTCATTCTATGTCTGATGAATGTTTTGGGTATAGTTAAATTACTCATATATATATATATATATATACCTTTAGTGTTATTCGTTATTTGTTCATTGTGTATATATAAGAATTTATTGAAGGTTTATATAGGCTAAGAACTATTATTTTGTGTGATATAACTAATTGGTATTAGTAACTATCCCCAATAATATTGGTGGTGGGCTTGGTGTGACTCTATCATATTATAACAAGCCTGATTGGGGAACTATTGGGTTAGCTCGTGTCATATAGGATACATTTGGATTTGTGTAAATATTTTATTATTCTATCTTTAATTGAGTAACAAAAATTTTGAGTTGTGTTAATATCCAGACAATAATATGGATTAAAACTATTTATTTAGTGGAACTAATATAATTCAAAACAAAATTATTCAAAGCATGAAAAAAGTATAAAGTATCAAAGAAATAAGAAATAATAACATGAGATATGATAGTGTGATTAAATCATAGTTTAGATTCCTAGTGTTAGATTATATATTAAGTAACAATATGCAAAGGCCTTGATCATTCAATTGGGTATGTTCTACAATAGGATGGATACCGTAGATTATCTTGTGTAAGGAAATGAAGAAATAACTATCCTTAAAAGTTAGGTAACTAAATGCCATTATGAACATTAGGTTACACTTATTTTTGAAATCATAAGAGTTAGGCTACCAAAGGAATAGTGTTGATTTTATCCATATAATGGTTTGGTTAAATATTTATATGCTCAATATTATAATAGTAATATATTATATGATTGGGATGATTCCCTACATAAATATATAAGGGGTGATAGGAACAATATAGAAGACTTACTGTTTAGTGAAATATAGATCTTAGACCACTAATGGATATAATGAATTTAAAAGGGAAAACATTTTAGTATTAGAACTTAAAATAAATGTATTTATTATATGTGTTTAAAATATGATATGTATATGATAAAATCCTTTATTGTAGATGAATAACCTCATCAATATCAAAATTAACTTTGAAATTAATCCTCTAAAATAAAAAGCCTAATATAAGAAAATCCTAATACTTGTATTAATGTTTTTCGATATCTAGAATCAAGATTCTTATGATATGTATCGAATGTTTAACTTGATGTTTTCTTATATATGTGATGCATGATAACCGTATGGATTTAACTCTCTACTCATATACTCAACATGATTGAGTATCCAAATGACTTGTATAGACTGAAAATTTAATCTCATATTCTCAAAGTGTATAGTATTGTTAAACATGGAATGCGACATCTAGGTTCCAGTGATTTATCATTAATAAAAGTTGGAAAACGGTTAAATTGTAATAAGAAAATTTATTAAGAGAATCAAAAAATATTTTTGCATGTATCCAGTAAAGGTCATTGAAACCTAAATTTATTTGGAAATAGGTGTGATGTTTTGATATGATGTAATCATTAAAAATATCTAAATGGGTTTTATAAACTCCATGGAATGTCCTTTTTGGGTAATAGTGTTATATGATACAAAATGTATACTTTATGAATGTTGGGAGTATACTAGAGTTCAAAATCATGGTAAGAATTGTTAAAAATGGCAGTTTACATTCAAGTGATGACGTAACTAGTTTCTATATAAAATATTGGTACATAAAAAAATATATCAAGATCATATGGGTCTAATTAAAGGATGTGTATTTTCATCTAATTTTTCTTATATGACAAAATAATTTGTTTGTTAAAAAGGATTGGTTATGAAAAATATTCGATGATAGAATTAGATATACAAGGTTTGTGATTTATTAGATACTATAACTTGGTTTGAGAAGAAGATAAGGATAAAAAAAATTTATCTAGGATAAAATATATTATCCTGATGTTTTTTAAAATATATGGAATTTTGATTCTACCACCTTTAGAGTCATGTTTTAAAGAATAATAATATCTTCAAAAAAAGTATCTAAACAAAAATAATACCATATTAGATTTAGAAAAATACTTTATTTGTTAAATATTTTTACTAATATGAAATTCATGTTATTTTCTAAACTTGATGGAGTAGTTATATCATAGTATGATATTACGAAGAGAATATAGTTTTTAAAATACTAGTGGGAGTATATTTGGTATAACTCCCCAGACCTGTATGATATTATGAAGAGAATATAGTGTTTGATACCAATAGATTCAAATCAATTTTAAACATACATAATTACAACATCAGAAGATAATATTTAGTCACTTATATATCAAAAAAAATTGGTTTAATGTTTTTGATAATTAGAGAAATTGAATTCTTAAAAAGATGATATATTTATCATACAGTGGGAATTAGTCCCATTATACGAAGATTTTATTATTCCAAGATAATTGTTCAATGGATCTAATAAAATTATTTACACATGAAACCCTTCTAGTAATAAATAACTTAACATAATTCTTCAATACATAAGGAAATAGAAACATAAGAAGGGTGAGATAAATGAATGTTTTGGGATTTACAACATCTGGTGCATGAGAGATGCATGATTGAAATTGTGTTCCTTTACCCAGTTCACCATGAGGCCTGGCCAATTCTCAAAAATAATAATTAATTAACTAATATGATGAATAAAACAGTGAAAACAAAACTAAATAAGAAAAATATAATGAATTTATTATTATTGTAAAAATAATAATAATTATAATATTATTTAAGAATATTATTATTCTTATTATAATTTTTATAAATTTAGAATTATTATTAAGTTATTGTTATTATTATTATTAAATTCTTAAAATCATTCTTATTGTTATCATTAATTGTAATTATTTTTATTGCATTTTTATTTTAATTTTTTAGGTTTTTCCCCTTCCTTTTTTGCACTCTTTTTCCTTTTTCTTTCTTTTTATATTTTTTAGTTTCTGTCCCTCTTACCATCCTTCCTCTCCCAGAACACCCCCTATGAGTCATTCCCTAAAACCTCCCCCTTCTTACTACATGATGGCATACCCCTGTTGGATAACCCTTCTCCGGCAGTCCCCTACCGGCACCCTGTTCCATTCTGACAACCTCACTCTGGCGCCCGACCTCCCTCATGCCGCCCTAATTACCTTATAATTCCCCCTTTATTATTTAAAACTCTCCATATACTCCCCTTATTTGGTGAATCTCCTGTAAGGCAAGCCTCTACTCACACATCAGCCTCCCAGACCCCTTTTTGCTTCTCCTCTCCCTCCCCCCACAAGTGTGTTCTACCCCGGGTAAAATTATTATCTCTTCCTTAGTGGTTCAATTTATTTTACTATTTTTTTAGGGTATGTTATTAATAATATTGGCTCGGTCTCTTGATTGTGGGTTCAATTGTTTTTTTTATTGTGTATATTAGGTGTGGTTGAAGTTTCACACTGAATTTTTTGGATTTTGACAACATAGGTAGGTGGTTTCATGTTTATGCATTATGTGATGAATTTATTTTCACTAGAATGGTTATTTTAAAAAGGTCATTGTTTATTGTGTGTTGTGAGAAAGTGATTCTTGGTAGGATTTAATATTAATTTTGATTTTAAAGTGGAATGTTTATATGAAATGGGTTGTGTTTTTAGTATAATCCCTTATTATGTCACCTGGAAGTGTTTAATACATTGTGAAATTTGTTTATTACATGTTATAAGGGCTGAATATTATGTTTTGATATGGTGTTGGTGTGATTTTGACCTAAAAAGGGGATTTTGTGGGAATATTTTGTGTAAAATCCCTATGACACTTCCTGAATTTGTTTTAAAAATTATTTAAATGGTCTATTAAATTGTTTACCAAATGCGAATCAAATTTGGGAAAAGTTTTAGGGTGTGTATTATTTGAAAATGGAATTTCTATCTGTAAGTGGTGATATATAATGAGTAATGTTTTGGTTGGTTAATGAAATGTGTAAATGGTCTTAAGTGACATGTAATAATTGATTAATCACATAAAAGGGAAACCTTGGGTACCTAGGTTGTAAGACTAGGACTATCACACTGGATGATTCCAAAGTGGTTCATTCTAATTTATTCTATAAGTATTGACACTACAACACTAAGTATACAATTTTGATGACTGGAGACCACTAGAATTTTGGATAATTCTCCTCTATAGTGTCTCATTCAGGAGAACATTATTGCTAATGGTTTCTATACCACATTTAACTAATATATGAGGTGCCTAGTGTCCCATTTTTATCTAGTTCCTAGAAGAATTTTCCATGACTTGTGATCATTAGTTATATCACACTTACATTCGGCATACGGTATATTTGGTAGGTAATATCAACATAAATTTTTCTTCTTTAAAATTTTTTCATCTTTAAAATTTATTTCTTAAAAACTATTTCTCATTGGAAGTGTCTTTCCAAAAAATTATTACAATCATTTTCTTTATAAAAAACATGAAATATTTTTTTATTATAATGTTTATATCATGGAATATTTTATTGGGTGGAATCCTTCTTGGTGTTAGCTCACACCCAACTTAGACCTTTGGGTATACGTAGATTTGGTTATGTTTTATACAGGTAAAGGTAAAGCTTATGGAGATAGCAGATTGAGTTGTTAGAAATCATTCATTGGCGGTATTGTGGAAATGGCATGAAGGTGGTGTCCTCTTACTATGTGGTGGTTTTGAGTTGGTTTTTGGTCACCTTTATTTGTGTTAGTTTTTGGGTTTTGGTTTTAACTATGTAACTCAATTCTAAAAAATTGTAAAGTCTTGAATGGTTTGATATTTTCTGAATTTCTTTATCAGTTACTGTTGGTTATTTTAGGCTTATGAAATTCGATCAAATCATTCCCAAGAATTATTTGGGATCGAGGCTTTTCCAGGATATGTCTAAGAAAATCAACTGGATTAGGAAATGGTTATTGATATCTTATAGTAACCCCAAATCCTATGCTGATTAGAGGTGTTTAGATATTGATTTTTCTATGGGTGATAGGTTTTCTTGAAGTGGGCCCCTCGATTGCGCCATCAATGTTTGGGGAAGCAGGAAAAGCTGACACCAAGGTATGTCAGGCATTTTGAACTAATCTAGTGGATTTTAATGGTGGCATACAAGTTAGCTTTTCTTTCTTAGTTTACATCAATTACTGATGTGTTTCATGTCACCCAATTTAATAAGTATAATCCAGATACATCCCATGTGTTGAATTTGGAAGAATTGG
Source organism: Viscum album (assembly GCA_963277665.1). Taxonomy (NCBI): domain Eukaryota; kingdom Viridiplantae; phylum Streptophyta; class Magnoliopsida; order Santalales; family Viscaceae; genus Viscum; species Viscum album. The sequence continues at coordinate 1,578,986,072 of OY728128.1, read as the reverse complement.
AGGTAGAGCTCGATTTATCAGTGTTTGAATGACCAATGCAGACAGTGGATTCCCAAGAGAAGTTGTTTTATAGAAAGTATATTATATTGGTCCATATCCTTTGGCAACATGAGAATGATGTGCATGATATATGGGAGCAGAAGTCATGGGATAATCAAGAGTATTTATTTTCATTCTCAGGTCAGGCTTTGAGTTGAATTTTTGGGGGCGAAAAGTTTTTTTGGTGGGGAGAATTGTCACACCCTGACTGGTGAAATATTATTATTTTATTGTTTTACATAGATTAGAATTTTTTTTGAGGTTTAGGCCTAACCTTGATTATAATTTTTCATTTTCACTAACAAATTAATGTTTTGGTCTTCACCCAATCCAACACACGAACGAAGCATAGTCAAAATCATGTGGTTTCTCCATAGTCACCTTGCGGCCAAACCATTTTAAAAATAATTATTATGTAATTAATAGGATGAATAATATCGTGAAAACAACATTAAATAAGAAAAATAAAATCAATTACTATTTTCTTTAATTATAATAATAATGATAATATTATTTAAGATTATTATTTTCAATATTGTTGTTAATATTTTAATTTAGTTATTATTATTAAGATATTATTATTATTATTAAATTATTAACATCATAATTATTATTATAATCAATTATATTTATTTTTATTGCATTTATATTTTAGTTTTTTAGGTTTTATTTCCCCCTTCCATTTTTTTATTTTTATTTTCTTTTCTCTTTTTTCATTCTATCTTTTGCTCCTTCCTCTCTAATAACCCCCTAGCATTGCACCCCATACCCTCCTCCCTCCTTTTGTGCAATTTCATACCCTTGTTAGTGAGGCCTTCTCTGGGGGTCCCTCACTTATGCCACGTTCCCTTCCTGTGACCTTTCTCGAGTACCCCGACCTCCCTAATGCCGCCCTTCTTCTAACGCACCACCACCTTTATTGGCTAGTACTCCCCTGAAACTCAACTTCTTTGATGCGACACCCCTCCAGAAACCCTCTCCTCAGGCGAGCAGCCTCCTAGACCCCTCACAGATCCTCCTCTCCCTCCGTCGCCGGTGAATTCTACCCCATGTAAGCTTCCTCCCACTTCTTTATTGTTTCATTTTAGGGTTTTGTTTTGTTTAGGGTTCAATTTTAATGATATTGGTTTGGTATCTTGATTTTAAGGTATTTGGTTTTTTTGTGGTGTGTATTTGGTGCAGTTGAAGTTTCACATTGATTTTTGGGAATTTCGATACAAAAGGTAGGTGGTTCTATGTTTAGGCATTATGTAATGAATTTATTTTTCTGGCAATATTATTTTAGTATTTTCCTTGTTTATTTTGTGTTGTGTGAATATGATTCTTCATAGGATTTAATATGAGTTTGATTTTAATTTTTTATGTTTATATGAAACGGGGTTAGTTTTTAGTGTTAACCCTTGTTATGTCAATTGGAATTGTTTTATACATTGTGGAATTGGTTTATTAAATGTTACAAGGGTTGTGTATTATGTTTTGATGTGGTGTTGGTGTTTGTTTGACCAAAAAAGTGGATTTTGTGTGTGTTTTGGTGTAAAAGACCCATGCAACTTCTTCAACTTGTTTTATAAATTAGTTTAATGGTTCATTAAATTGTGTACCAATTACAAAACTAGTTTAGGAAGATATTTGGGGTGTGTATTATTTAAAAATGGAATTTGTGGTTGTAAGTCATGATGTGTAATGGGTAATGTTTTGGTTGCTTAATAAAATGTGTGAATTGTTTTATGTGACATGTGATACGTGGTTGTGAACAAAAAAGGGGATCCCTGGGAACCTAGGTGGGTAGACTAGGACTATCACATGAGATGATTTAGAAGTTTTTCATTCCAGTTTCGTCTATTCGGATTGATGCTACTCCACTAACTAAACCATTTTGATGGCTCGAGACCACAAGAATTTTTGAGAATGCTCCTCTATAGTGGCTCGTGCAAGAGAATGTTGTTGGTCATGGTTATATACCAAATATCTCTGAGATATAAGGTTCCCTATGTCCCATTATTATCTAGTGCCTATAGGTATTTCCCTTGACTAGTGCTCATTAGTTATGTCCCACCTATATTAGAATATGTTATGTTTAGTTGGTAATTTCAGTATCAAGTGTTCTTATTTAAATTTTTCCCCTCTTTATAATTTATTTATTTTTTTAAAATTGTTTCTCATTCGACGTTTCTTTATATAAAATTTTCAGTAGAATTTTCTTTATAAGAAAAATTGCCAGCTATTTTTTATTATAATGTTTGTAGAATCGAATCTTTTCATGGGTGGCATAAAATTGTGTGTTAAATCACACTCAACTTACAACTTTGTCTATAATTAGATTTGGTTAAGTTTGATATAGGTAATGGTAATTCTTATAGAGATGAAGGGTGGGGGTGTTAGCAGTATTTAATGGGTGGTGTTGTGGAGATGGATTGAGGGTGGTGTCCACTTTCCATGTGGTGGTTTTTGAGCAAGTTTTTGTCTCCTTACATTGTGGTAATTTTTGGGTTTTGGTTTGAAATATGTAACTCAATTCTGAAAATTTATTAGGGATTATTTGGTTTGAAATTTTTATATTTCGTTTATTACTTATTATAGGCTGTTTTATGCTTATGAAATTCAGGTAAGACATTCCCAACTGTTATTTATGATACCCGACCAATTGTGCCTGCTCATGGGGGACGGTCACCAGTTCAGATGATGACTTGATTTAGTTCACTATAGAGTAAACATAGGCATTGACAGTTGAATATCATTAGAGAGCATAAGATAATAATAGTGGTATGAGAACATATTCAATGTTCATGAGTATAATAGAAGATAATTCATGACCATCAAAATATGGATAATAAAATATGAGTCATGGATAATAAAATATGTGTCCTGGTATAAATATTTTATCATATGATATGATACTTTTGATTCAAAAACCATAACCCATTTGAAATAAATCTATTTTCAGTGGAACCATTATAATTCATAGTAATCATAAGGAAACAATGTTGGTATCTTTCGACAATTTCATCATTACCTGTGTTCACTAATGTTCACCCCATGTTTGAATTACTTAGAACATTTATCCTTCATAAGAGTAACCTAACTTGTTAGCTCTAATCTTTTAGAAGTAACTTATTTTCAATTACCACTAAGACATTACCAAATGCTTTATAAACCTATATCAAGCTCACCCATCATCATCAATAAACTCCACGAACTATAATCTTATAAAAGTACACATATATTATACTTTATTGTAAAACCCACAAAAACAACCATTATTCCATTTATAACTTGATTAAACCATGGAAAATAAATGGGTTTCATGATAATATCTTTAAAAAAATAATCATATGATTTCAATATAAGATATATGGATTGTATCATTAGATTATATTTGTAGTTAAGCATTGGAACCATTTAAAGGATGTTGTCATATACTAAACAAAACATTATATAAGAATTTGAAATATTCTTTGAAAAATAAGAGTTATCATATTATTTCGAAACATTTAAATAATAAAATTAATATGAATAATGTGAATGATATTTTATTTTAAAAAACCTTATACAATTGTAAAAAATCATATTAATGAAGATAGATCATGACAACGAGAAAATCCATTCATGTCCCATATGTTTAAAAAACTTATTTTCATAATTTTGCAAAACACATCAAAAGTGACAAATATAGAAATAATGTAAATATTAATTTAAAAACATTTTAAAGAAATTAAAAAGTAGTTTAAAATGAATTAAATCACTCAATTGAGCATAAATAATAATATACATGAATACTTTTAAATAATATAGATATGGAGTAAATAGAGTTTGGAAATATACTTCAAAAACTTTTAAAGCAACATTTTAAAAATAAATCCCTTTTACGAGACTTTATTACAAAAAATAGTTTGAAAGAAAGACCATGAGAAGGAACTAAAAATACCCTGATTATAAATAAATTAATGATATTATATTTTAATATGATTTATATAAACCGTGAAAAGGAATATAGTATCACTAATCAAAACATCTCTTAAAGAAGAATGTTAGAGATGTGAAACACTTACAACTTTTGTAATGATTAAATCAAAAATCCATTAAATTAATGATCTTAATACGATTATGTAAAACCCATAATTTCCATGAAATAATATGTTAAAAAACATTTATGGGGGAATTAAGTGCACTAAATAAAATAAAACTTTGTGGATAACTTGAATCATGTCTCATAGAGTTAAATATTGAGACTAAGTACCCTTATAAAGATATTAAATTTTGAAATAAGAATATATCAATGAAAATATTTGCTAAAAAAATTTAAATCTATATAAAAATTTAGATATAAAAGATAAACAGTTATATTCTAGAGAAAAAATAATCTTAGCATAACATAGTCATTGAATAAGTGATATAACCCAATGAAAATAAATTTAGTTAAAAATATCCTTACCTAAAACTTACACTTAGTCAAACGTGGTATAAATTCTCTATTTAGTAATTTGATACTTATAATACATCTATATAATAACCATATTTATATAAATATTACCATATACCATTCTCTCACAACATTTTTTACTTATTTATTTATAATAGTTTGTTAATGTCAACATTTAGGTTTTAACTATCATGTTTACATTGTATGTTTTGATCAAATATTTTAGTTTTTGTAGCTTGAGAATTGATTAATCCTTTAAATAATATTAAAAATGTTATAATTATATTTTTTATTCATTCAATATACTTTTATAACCATCCATGTAAGGAGATCATGAAAAATTATTCACATCATTTCATTGAGATGGTAGTTTGTACATACGCATGTACAACATTTTCACTTATACAATTAAGGTGAAATGAAAAAATTATATATTATTTTACATTTTTATATTAAAAAATATTTTATATAGTTCATATTTTTCCAATATTTTAATCATTAGGACTATCCAAGTAAGGTGGTAAGAAAAAAGAATAGCATCACTTCATGTAGGTGGTAGTCAACAAATATGAATGAAAGACGTTATAATTTTTAAAAATAGATGGAAGAGTAAAACTTTTGACACTATATTATCATTAGAAAAACATAATTATTTCATAAAAATCATATATTTACCTTAAATCTTTCATAACAACCATCATTGAATGGTAGTGATGAAAAATTAAATATAGCGATTTGTGGAGGCAATAATTCGTGCATACATACAAGCGATTCTTTTATTTACCATTGGATATAAAAGAATATGTAAAATGTTTTACCATAATAATTATAATATTTTGGTATATTTTATAATATTATGTTATTATATCATCCTTTTTATGATATATTTGACTGTGTTTTAAGAATAAACAATTTTAAAAGAAATCTGTTAAGACTTATAACTCCTCCTTTTATATCCTCCCTTTGATTGATCTTAAAAACATTGAAGCAGGGGTTAATGGTCTATAAAACGGAATATGGACATGTGAATTTAAGTATAAATATGTATTTATGAATATTTTGAAAGAAAAATAACACATATTTTCCTTTTGAAACCACAGATTGATTCCCTTCTATAAGAAAAAATCAATGTCACTTTCATAAATTTTCAATCTTTAAGGGTCATGAATGTAATTTGAAGAATTATAAGTGTCTCATACATGAATAATGCATGATAAGAAAAAAAATAACTTATATATGAGCTCATATTTTATATTTATTATTTTAAAATTATTTAAAAATATTTTTTAGACGTTAAATACATTTAAAGTCATTTTTATGCATATTCACAAAATTTAACTTTATGCATATCAAGAAAATGATTTAATTCAAATTAAATTACATTAATAATCTCCTTTACTTTATAATTATATATATAATTATTTTAATACCATAATTTATTAATAAATATTACTTTAATTTTTTTAAAATAATTTACTTGATTTTTATATTCTTTTTCAAAATGTTTATTTACTGCAACGTAAGCCTTTTAGATAATTATAAAATTTTCAAAATTTAAAAATATATTATAAGCATGATTATATATCTTTCATTATAATTATATTAGTATAGTTTCATTAAAATTTTATATTTACTCGTATCCTTACCCTGACAACATGTTGCAGACATTAAATGAGAGAAAGTGGCATTTTTTGTAATATAGTTTATTTATATAAAAGGGGATGCCATAATCATGTAAAGTGGACCAAAATGGATTAAAATATGAAAACAGATAAGATATTTGTAAATATAGACATATAAAACCATTTTTTATTATATTTTATAATATTATCACATAATATTTACCATAATTATCTTCTTTTACAATTTACTATGGTGAGAAATTTTTTTCATGGTTACTATTCTATATTATTAAAAATGAAATTAACATTATTAAAAAAAATTATCCTTATAATTAGAAATATTATATAATTTTTTCTTGATTAAATTAATTTAAATTAATAACAATTATTTTATTTTAAAAAACACAATGAAAAACAGTTTTTAGAAAAATATACATTTAAGCATAAAGAAAGATTTTACAAAAAAGATCATGTAAAATGTTGATTCACGTACAATTATTTGAATTATGTTAAATGAAATTAAACTTTTTATATTTTAAACTCAAATCCAATATATAATAAAACGTTAAATTTATTTTATTTAAATAAAATTAATAACATTTTTAGAAATATTTATATTTTCACTCTTCAGTGAAAAATCAATCTTTTTAGAAAAATACAAAACATATTCCTACGCCTATTTTGATATTATGATTTCAAAAAAAAATTTAATTTTATCAAATAAAATTTCTAAATAAGTTTGGAATTAATTAAAATACTCTCACTGAAAATGCATAAAAACCATTTAAAAAATATTTTTTCGAAGCATAAAATTAATTTTATTTCTCATTCCTTTCCTAGTGGAAACCATTAGATGATTGTTAATTTATTGGAATGATTATTTTATCAATAAATTTTATAAAAATAATTATTAAATAGTGATCAATTTAACTTATTTAGATAAGTATATATTTCGCTTTTAAAAACAATTTTATAAAAAATAGATAATCAATGTATAAATTATTATTCATTTTATTAAGTAAGGAAATTCTATAAATATTTAAAAATGTGTTTATTACTATTTATACTCACCAATTTAAAGACTATTTTATATCAATCACAATAAAATAATAATATTTTAATATTATATCACAATTTGTTTCAAGCTTAATATTATGTGTAGTACATGAAATTGAAGATAATATTATTTTTAAATAAATATAATTTAAAATATTAAGGTGTTATATTTTGAATTTGATAATTTCAAATTTAAAAAATAATTTATTATTCTAAACAAAAAATTAAATTGAATTTCAATTAATACCCTAATGAATTTAGGTGGTCTTGATTAGGCAAAATATAATTATTTACATTTATTTTATATAAAAAGGTTATTATCATTGTATCTAAAAGGAGTTTTAGGATGTGTTGGTAAAAAAATAATTTTAGTAATAACATTAGTTTCAAACAAATTTTAATGAATATTTTTGTGGAAAGAGTTATAAGGACTAAGTTGATTAAATTATAAATAGTTATAAGTAAACAACAAAATTTATTCATATCATTAAATTGGATGTTGTTAAGATAAGAAGTTTAAATATGTTCAAGGTGTTAAACATTAGGAAATTGATTCATAATCCTCACCATTATTAATACTAAGTTACTTCCTAGATTTTACTCACTAAAGAGATTGTTGGAATAATATTATTAGGTGGTCACATAGAGATGTGCTTGATATTACATTTATATGTAATGAGTTTAAAAAACCCAAAAAAAGTATAGAAAACACAAGGATGTTTTAGTAGTATATCATATATAATATGTTATATGTGATCTTATATATGGTTTTGTTAAAATTATTGTAAGGTGTTTAAGGATTTAAAATGAATCATGTAATATAAAATCCAATCTCCACTTTATCATTCATTCGTGCTTGTTGTAAATTTTCCTGATATGAGATGATAATTATCCTTTCAATGTACAAATTTGAGTTTTCCCTAATCATTGATCATCGGAATGTATTATGGATTGTGATGATACATTCAGATTAGCGTGAGTAGAATCATATACTTAGTATAATGAGTTTTATATGTGACATAATGAATATACTCATGAGATAGTAATTTGATACTTATTATCTAGAATGAACTGCAAATGAATATCAAACAAAAAATTATAAAACCATTGATATACATATTGGTGCATGATTATTATGAAAACTCATTAATTAAGGTTTGAATGATACCTAGCATGGGAACCATTATACATTAATTCCATTCTTATATAGGTATTATTTAACCAAATAGTGGATGGGCTTGTTGTTGATCATATCAATGGCTAGAGCACAAAAAAAATATAGGATTTATCCCCTCGTAAGATGAGATAAAGGCATCTGGGTATTTGATTTAATTATACCAATTAATTTAATGTAAGTTCATAGTTAAGTGACATATGATTTGATCAGCTACTTAGATAAATGTCATGTGATTTATTCATTTATACTGGTAGTCTATTTTAGATAATCATGAATGTATGAGATGAATTATACTATATTGACATGTTCTTGGTCTAGTGGTCACTAATTTTCATGAAAAAGGGATTATATAGGTATACATATGATATATGAGATAAATATTATGGTGTAAATATTAATATTTATATATTTGAGTATGTCTGTTCTAGATTACAGGGGACATATTTACTGCTTGAGGAGTACAAATGTTTTTCTAGAGACAGCTATTTTTTTAACAATAAAATTAGGATTGCTTATTTTTTTTCAATACTAAAATGGATGGTAGGGTCACATAGTTAGGACATATTATAAAGATTAAATTTTGGAAAATGTGTTTTTCCAAATTAAAGAATCTGAGAAAGTTTATTCCAAAGATTATTATAGATTCACTAATAGTTTTGATGTTTTGAATAAATTAAATATAAGATTTTAGTTCAAGTTGGAGATTATTAGAAATACCCTAAAATTGGGATATCATGTAATATTATATTTCCTGATTCATATCCTAAGATAGGTATATGATGTATATCATAGATTATGATTGATCCATATTATAAGGTCATGGGGATTCCACTTCTAGGATTGTATCATATTGTTTTATTGGCATAGGATATGGGATGTGATTGAATGTCCACTAATATATTTTCCACATGGTGTATATTCCGTTATAAATAAATGTGTTAATTAATCTAAGGCGTGTAAAATCATTTAAAACATTCAAATAATAATAAATCACCAATGGGACATGTGTTATCATAATTCATGTTGGACGTAAATCATTGGAATACAAACTCAAATCCCCTTATTGAATGAAGGGATCCTATATAAAGGGTGGGATAATCTTGTTTATGGGTGTGTGATTGCGTAATCCATGATCAAATATATTTTCAGACCTAGTCACCATTTTTTATCACATCAAACTTGTTATAATACATTTGGAATTTTAGGGTCCCCTCATAATATATGAGTATCATTGTGGTTAGTGCTTATCCTATAGTGGAAAGTGTTCTTATAATATTATTTGGTGATATATATCAAGAAAGCTGAGATTAATGAAACATTGATGGATTTTCTAGCATTAAAGATATGGCTATTATTTTATGTTGATCATTTTTCATGTTGATATTTTGGTGATATATAAGGTAATTTAATGGATTTTTATTCACTTGTTTGAATGATAATCCACCAAAACCCATCACTAACACCGTGTAATTTTCCCACTCATTCAAAAAAACTATTTCTTCTTTCAAATATGTAGATTATTGGACATTTTGGCAATACTATATATGTGTATAAATAGTTAAAACTTTTTTAAATTATATTTTAATTATAATTGTAAATACCTCTTCATATATTCCAATTTTGGGATGAAATATGAGATATTTCCTGAATTAATATTTTTAATAACCAAAATTGATGTGATTTATTGTTTTATACTGACTGAAAATTATTTTTCATTGAAATAGACCTCCTTTTAAAGTCTGAGGGGAAAACCATCCAGACATTAAGACTTAAGCACAAAAAACTAGTCACTGATAGTCCAAACCTCAAGTTCAAAAACAACATTCACTACAAGAGAGAAGCTCCTCCCAGCAACTAAAACCATAAAATCCAGCTTCAATTGTCTCATTTTAGCACGGCTAGCTGACCCATGCTAAATAGGATGAGCGTGGTACCGATGGCCAAAACCATACCCTCTCAAAATTCTGATTATGAAAATCCATGAAATAGTGAAACCTCATTTTCTCTGAACCTCATCTGGAGCATCTTATGAAGAGAACGATTGCAGAATCCCTTGATCTGCAGCCCACCAGGATCAAATCAAACATATGATCCATAAAAAAAACAATGTAGAATCAACCATAAACCAAACAAAAATTCAATTGACGTCTTCATAGTAGCCAGTTTCCAGACAGCAAACTGAATTTCAAGAGTTCCATATTTCTTCAGAATCCCCCGAATGCGATCCTCATCCCATGCAATAGGGAGACCATCAACAAAAACTATTATAACCTGATCCATTAATTCATCACTAGGGTCCACAAATGAATCAGTGGATTCAATCGACCCCAAATGAAACTCCACGCTTCTGCATAAGCTTAAAATCATCAAAATCATCCGAGTGGGAAGAAAATTCCAAAATGAAAACCCTCGGTATTCATGAGAGTTTAATGTGAAAAATACAAATACTAAACTATATGCAGAGCCATATTACACGCAACAGCTACAAAAAACCAGAATATCACCAGACGCCCAAAGGAAGACCCGTCATAGCCAAATCCCATTACCACCATCCCATGCTTCCAGAGGAACAACAAACCATCATTCGCACCCACAAGATGCATGGGAGATATCCACAGGCCGCTGAAGATGGAGCTCAGCCGTGGATCAACACTGTTCTGCTATGGAAGCCCTATCCAGTGAAAAGGATTCAGGCGAGGAGTAGGCCGGAAATGATGCAAGGAAACCAGACGGCTGAGGCCATGAAACCCCCCACAGTAGGGGATCCTCCACAACAATCCATCGAGCACGAGAGGGAATGCCGCACCGACCCGCAGCAAGAAGGCGGCGGCGATGAGGGGGAACCCTAGCGTGTGGTGGCCCTTACGGGCTCATCCCTCCCAAGATCATTAGTGTTTTCATTGTTTTATACATTGTAGAAACATTGGGAAGATTATGTAATTTTTTAAAATATGTTTTGATAGTGAAATATTATTATATATACCTTAACACATATCTAGTTATAGAAATTAATAGGTTTCTTATATACATTGACCATCCACATACCATGGTTTTTAAAATAAACACCACACTATTATAAAAAAATTTATTTTTAAAACATAATATAAATATAAAATTTGACTTTAACTTGTAAAATTTTGAATGTATTGTATTGAAATTTTTTTATTGAAATCACGTGTAGTTAATGTTTTTAATATATATACATTAGTTTCAAATAATATATATTTAGTGCATAAAAATTTCTTGCAATGGGCATATATAGAGTTATAAAAAAAGGAATAAGTAATAAAAAATTTGAATATTTATTTTATATAATTATTGTGTACAGTTTTATTCCTACATTATAGGTATTTATAATTGTATGGTGGCTATTTTTTTCAAATACAAAGAAAACTTGGTGTAATATTACTAAAATTTAATCTCCATTAGTTTATATTTTTTCTATAGAAGTGACACGAGGACTAACAAATCTGAAATTTTATTCACAAGGTCTTCACATTACATGGGTGTGACATATACACACATAAAAAATATTAATAATACTAATTTTTACTAATAATAATAGATATATTATTGGATAAATAAATTATAAAAATGTATCTCATGTATACACTCTAAAGGAAATGGGTTCTATACTCATACCTCTATACCAACATCTTTTAAAAACCATTGGTATATGATGTCCCATCTGAATGGTTCCACAAAACCATTGGTATAAGATTATTCAATGAATTATATCCAAATAGTTTTAAAAACCCATTGGGATATATACCTCTATACAAATGGTTTTTTTAAACCATTTGTATAGAGTTTCTCCAAATACACCGCATGGACATGACAACCACATTTCCAAATAGATCCAAATTTTCACTACTAAGTAGTCCATCTTCTTCCCCATTCGGTGATCTATCATCAATTTTATTCATTCCGTTTCTTCAAAATCAAATTTGTGAGTTTGAAATGGGGCATATCTTCTACCATGAATCAATTTATATTTTTATCAATGTATAAAGCAATGAACTATGACACTATGTTTCATTCCTAATCCAAATCAATTTCTTAAACCCTAAGGATTCCATTTTATTATTCTTAAATATCAAATTGGTAGGTTATAAATACATTATCCCTTCTATCAACTATCAGTTTAATTTATTTTCATTTTCTAAAAGAATAAAAAAACGTTTTTGATAGATTCATGATTTATTGAATGAAGGTTAGTTTTCATTATATTTTTTATTGAATTTCATAATAAATATGATTATTTGTGATTTATTTTTAAATTAATCTAATCTATACTTTGATATAAATATAATATGAATCTATTATTTTTTTGGATCTTTATATAATCAAAATAGAAATCGGTGTTTATTACAAAAATATTTTTAATGTTTAAATTTTTTAGTTATTGGTTATTGAATTGTGTTTAAAGTTATTTTTGGGTGATATTTATAGTTTAATTTGTTTACATTTAAACAATATTAGAAAAGTGATGAAAAATTATATATTATTAATAGGGCATATCAACTACAGGTATCATAGGATTTTATATAAAAAAATGAATGATGGTATATTTAATGATTTATACTTGCTATATGATTATTTGAATAATGATTTAATATTTATGTTAAATTATACATGATAAATCTTGATAATATTATTTTCCAGACATGTAATTAAATTTTTGGTTTTATTGTGAAATGATTGAGAAAAATATAATGTTAATATGGGATATTTCCGAGTTCGGATCTAAGGATATCATCAACCAATATTTTCATTTTTCTTGATTCTATGACCATTAGAGATATTATACACATCAAACTAATTTATACTAGATTCATAAATATTTTATTAAATATTTAAAAATTAAATATTACGTGAGGAGGTTATGGAAAATTATTTTATTTTTTTAGAATATTAAATAAATATACGCTTTTTGATAAAAAATAATTATCTATAAATAGGGTAAATCATGTTAACATATTGAATAATCCTCCACTATTATAAAAATCTATTGAAAGGGGTATTCTATTGGTTGGAATGGCCCAAATGCCTTCATTGTTTTTTATTTTGACAATCTACCTTTCAAGGGGTGACGTGGAACCCTTACAAGGCCCTAAGGATTAGAGAAAATTACATGACTCGTAGGTCTTAGAGGGAATCACCGAGACAAAACAACATGTAACTTCTCCTCCCTAGAATATGTTATGATATCATCACTCCACCTTCGTAGGGCTGGTCGGCTAGTTGTACTATGAAAAGCTGAGCAGGCCTCGTACCTATCACATCCTATCACGTCCTATAAGACGACAAAGATTATCTAAACACTCATATATAAAGTAATTAAAACTCAAATAATAGCCTATATAAAACCATATGATTCCCATAAAATTCATTAGAAATCAATGAAATAAAGAATGGCAAATAAAAATCAATAAAAAATGACTTTTTCCATGATTGCTACATTAAAAAAACACACCGTATAGAAAATATAATCTGCAATAGTGTATAAACTATTTAGCATATACACCTCATTGTTATAATATGTTTATCATAAAACATCCAAATGTGAAATCACTGATCATTAATAATACAATTTTTTATTCCAAACACTAAACAAGTATGTTTACTTGACGGTCACTGTAGATTAGAAAAATCGATAATTATGCCACTCTTTTATTCTATTCATCTATTTTATCACCCTATCGCACTTTCACTCATCATCTCACACACATAAATAGTAAATTGAATAAGAGACAAAAAAGAAATTATAAACACAATTTTTTGTAGTATTATGTATATCTATTACTCATTTATATAATTTAATTCAATATCATAGTTTTATATTTATTTTATTTTGTTATATATATAGTATTTTTTTAAATCATTATTTTCATATAAATAGTGCGCCAGCTTTGTTTTCATATAAATTGAATAATTCTCATTTCCATAAATATATATTTTTAAATTAAATAGTATTTTATTTCATTTTATATATAACATATCCCATTTTTTTAATAATTTATAGATGTTGGTTTTATTAAGATGATCAGATCTCAAGCAATTTTCAAAACCCGATGGAGATATTTTTAGATTTTTCATTAAATAGTGTTTCATATTTTGGTCACATACACTTCCAATGTTATAATTATGTCGAAAAATCCTAGTTAAGTTGTAATGAAGTTAGATACCATATGTGAGAATATGGCTTTCAAACAAACTGCTAAGTGTGGTATCACAATAAGGGAAAAAATAAAATCTCAAATTATTAATGATCTGAATGAAAGGACTAGATTAAGGAATTTCTAATATGATTGATTTATATTTATTCTTCATCATAAGAAATAATTTATGAAAACCAAATAATAATTTGATATGATCACACTTGAATAATGTAATAAAAATGATGACATTGACAATGTGAAAAATTTGAAAGATGCAGCCATGAATACAGTTTAAAAAAATGAAGGTAAAATGAAAATGTTGGAATTTTTATTTGAAATGTTTCATGGAAAAAACATGTATAGGATTTCCAATATGGACATCGAATACATTCCTAGATTTTTAATGGGCGTAATTATAGATGTTATAGATTTTCCCCCAAACTGTTATATGTCATGTAAGCTAGTTTTGCAACTTGGTTTTTCTAAAAACAAAATTCATTCATTCCAAAAAGATTTCAACTTATTCTGGGAAGAAACTTTTGAATTAAATGATTGTATAAAATGTGGTATGTCTTGATGGAATCCAAATGTTGATGGAATAACATCCAATGTTTCATATAACGCAATGTGTCACTTTACATTGATTCCTAGACTCTGTAATCATTTCACATATTATGAAATATCAATAAAAATGAAATGGAATTATATATAGATAAAAAATGATAATTATGAGTTCATTATTTTATCCAAGGATTTTTATAGAAGACATTTGGTGCTAAATTTCCTGATTTCACAGCTTGCATGCTTAATGTGAGGTTGGAGATTTCATGTGATATATTTAATATATATTTTAATATTCATACTTCACACAGAACAAGGATGTTTTGAATAGACATTTATAACCTTTATCCATGGATGTGTATAAAAAACCTTTCACTTTCATGAGTATACTCATATCTGGACCTTCTAATCCTAGTATTGATATAGATATATACATGAAACCTTTAATAAAAGAGTATAAATTTATTTAGAATGTGGGTGTGTGTATATACAATGCATGTTTGAAATACATATTTCATATGTGTTTTGTGATTATGTGGGAAATAAATGAATTTACTACTTATAAAATGATGTATGGATATAGTGTGAAGGGAAATAATCATGTCATTTTTTATAAATAATACACAATCTATAATACCTATATATCATCGTAGTTTTAGTATTATTGGGAAACAATGATTCCTTCCAATTGATCATTCATATAAGAATATTCATCAAAGGTTTAAAAATACCATGGAGATTGAAAATCCACCTCATCATATGTATGGAACTTAACTTCTTAATAAATTGCAAGATTTTAGTTTTCCATTCTGTATGGGTAAGATGAAATCTAGAAAAGGAAAGAATGCTTCCACTAAAAACAATTAAAATTATATGAAGGAAAGTATCTTATTTGAGTTTCCTTATTGGTAAACCAATTTGTTACCTTATTACTTTAATGTAATTAACATTGAAGAAAATATATTTGATATCTTGCTTTAAATTCCTTTAAATGTTAAGGGAAATAAAAAAGATGATTTATTATCTCAGAATGACTTTATAGATTGGGGTATTATACCAAAATTGCATCATGTGTTTATTAGTGAAAATAAATGGATCATTTTGTGTGATTCTTACGTGATGAGACCAGAAAAAAATTGGAAGTGATAGAGAATACTAAATTTCATGATCTATATTCAATAAACATATCAAAATGGGTCAATAGAATAGGGTAGAAGTTGAAATATTTTAAGATGCGTGATTATGATATCCTTTTTCATGATTTTATTCCAATAGAAATCTATTATCAATTATCCCATAATGTAAGCATATTAGTTATTCATTTGTGTGATTTTTATATAGATATTTATTATATGATTTGTTTATGTATTTATTACAAAAAATGTTGGAAGATGCACCATTAATTTTGTACTAGTTAGGGAGATTATTTTATACATAATTTTTCACATGAATGTGGTATATTACTATCCATCTTCCAACTAAAATACTTCTTAGACGACCTATTTATTTTTTAAAATATAACCAACTGAAATAAATATATAAACATTGAATTATTTTGTCTGAAATAGGAATCACCCTGAAAGTTCTATCAAGAAAGGTTACCTGACTCCAGAATGTAATGATTTCAATTATTATTTTTTTATATGAATATGAGATGGAATAGACCAATGAGAAATGAATAAGAATAGTATGAAAAAATTGAACCTATTTTTCCATCACTTCTCAAAATAAAAGGAATCCATTGATCATATATTTTGACCATGTTAATCCTTTATGAGTGGTAGATGGAACATCACATAACTTTTCTAAATTTTATTTGTCTCATGACAACATCAAGTATGTAAATTGATCCTTTATATCTTATCTCATCTTATATATTTGTACATATTTCTTAAACTATTTTTATTTTTCTAGAAGGGAATATAAAAAATGATAAATAGAACGCATCATTATTTATCTTTTATAAGGGGAGAGATTTTTCCTAGAAAATAGTTTTATAATTTGTTTAAATTAAAGGTAAAAGTATTACTATAATAAACTAATAAAATTAATATTTAAAAAATTCAATATTCATTTATATTTCAGGTATTGACTTTTCCTTTTGACTCTATCTCTAAAGAAATAGTTTCTTTGGATTTTGGTCCTAATTCTATGGTCCATTAATGAAAATAAATTATGATCAATGGGTATAGATTTATTATCACTAAATGTGAAATGAACATGATAACACAACATGATGATGTTATGGTAATTATAAAAACAGATTTTTATGATAGTAAATTAGAAGGTATACATCAATTTGAAAATGTATCTTATTATGGAGTCATTGAGAAAATACTAATATTATATTCTTACTCTCATATTAATGTCACTATGATGAAATGAAAGTGATTTCATTTGATGAAGAGGCATGGAACATTTATCGATGTTTATGAATTTTGAGTTATTGACATGATTCACTCTCTTTCTACTGATAATCCATATATATTGGCATCAATTGTGAGACATGTTTTTTATGTAAAAATACATCCACGGCCTGAAATTGGTGTAATTATCTAATTTAATTACAAGAAATATTTTTTATAATGGTGATTATGGAATTGACACCATATGTGTACCCATTAGCCCCAATAAATTTATTACTTATGATTAATCTAATAGGTCAATTGTTAGAGTTGATTGTGAACATAAATTTTGGGTGGTAATTATATATAATCATCAATCTATGTTCTTGGTTATTTTCATTTACTTGATCTTGGCTTGTTATGGTTTTTACTATTCCAATTTCATTACCCTTAATTATAAATATTTTGTATCCAACTTGAGATACATGTGAAATTTCAATATATAATGGTTGTATTTGTCTTCAAGTTGTGTTTTCTAATGTTGAATTGAACTATATCAGAACCTAAACACTCCAAAAAACTAAAACAACTAAATTGAAAAAAAAACAAATTTAATTGAACTGAATGTATTAAAAAAAGTTATATGAAAATAAAAACCAATAAAAATTATGACCTAACAAAAAAATGAAAAAATTGCCTAACCATGAATAGGCACTAAATTAACTAAGAAAAAAAATTAAAAGATAACCTAATCAATTGACAAAAATAAACCAAATGAAATTGGACAAATAAAATGAACAAGAGACCTAACAAATTGACCAAAATAAACCAAATAACCAAACCAAAATTGAATTAAACTGAATAGAAAATATAATAAAACTATATCATACCCATTATAATATTTCTAATTTGAAGATTGTTCTTTTTCTATGACATATCTTTTATGTTTTGATATTATTCCCAATAAATATAAAATGATTTTGTTACATCACAAAATATCCTTTATTTGGGTTTACAATTGGAATTACTTAATTAAGTCATGTCTCATATTCATTATTGTTTGTATTACACATTTGTTATGGAGTTACAATTATATCTGTTTTTTTATTCAACCGTTGGAAATGAAAAACAATGAAGAGATGTGAAGGAAAATGATAACAAAAAATAATCACTTACTGAGAGTGAAGGGAATCCCTCCTTTAGTTCCTGTTGTGAGTATTTTATTTTAAATATATATATATCGATAACATATAATAGAATGTGATTAATTTTATTTTTAACATTTAATCAAGATCCACCACCTAGGTGATAGTTATTCTCTGACCACCCTAGTGGTACTTATGTCATCCAGACAATATGAGGGGTTGGTACGAGAGCTACGTGCTCTACTCAGTGTAGCCGATCACACCATGTCAGTTCATTTGACATAACATATATAAAACCTTTTAATACTGAAGTGTTGTTAGTGGATCCTATTATATTTACGCCACCTATTTTTTCCTCCATTTACATATGATCCTCATCACCTGTCTTTCTCTTATCTAAAGATGGATCTCAATCTCCATCCATCTTTTACATTTCTGTAGAAATTCATTCCATCTTCTTTTCCTCCAACTTCTATCTCCCAAGTATTCTACATTTATACTCCTTTGACTTCCAATATGACACATTCTAATCCTATGGAGATGAAATTGGTTCCCACTCCATCTGTATAGGTTGATACTCTTTTAGATCCTAAGGATCCAATGGTACCTAATGATGTTACAAGCTCTGGTATATTTATAGAACTCTAGAATATTTTTGACCATAATTAATTTTAATTATATAATTTATTGATAAAATATCTATTTTTATCATTAATATAAGAATATGGAACTAGGTGGTATGGGAATACATGCATGAATGTAGTGTGGAACCACTACACACCGGTGATGGTGGAGTACAAAGAGGACAATAAAATGATAGGAAAAACATGCAGAGAATATAAGAGTTTTATAGAGACACTCTCGAAGTACTCTAACATCATTCCCACTAGGAAACTCTCATGGTAACCCCTTAAAAATGAAGTAATGTATAATTCTTGTGTACAAATATGGGTATGAATATTCATTGGATTTAATGTTATATTATTGTTGTATTTATATGAATTAATTTTTTGGGAACATATTCGTTTTATTTTTCCCAATGGTGAGGATATTATAATATCTAGGATCAAGGAATTTAGTGAGCTATGGATATGATATTTTCATGAGTTGTATAGTGGCCGGTGTTCTAGAGTTGGTACAAATTTAAGGCCACACCTATCACGAAAGAGTGTCCAGTAGAATATTATCAAGAAATGATTTATTATTGGAAGAGTACTAACTTCAATGTATTAACAAAATTTTAATATTTTGAATGGAAATTACCATGATTTTAATTAATACATATATTTGAATTATTGTTTATTCTTTTTTAAGAAGGAGGAGGAAGATATTAAAATGAATATGCTTAGAAATACCTCAACACATTAGGACAGACTATAATGTCAAACTATAAGAGGAAGCTGGTATGAAAATCATTTATAATATTTTCTATTTAAATAATATTTTGAAATTTAATTTATTCTATTTTCATTAGTATAGATTCATTTGTTTATTATTGAGATTATTTAGTGCATAATAAAATTCCCAAATTAGTATTGTGAAGTCTGTGAGCATGTCATGAAATTTCTTATTTCATTAGATTATCACATATGTCCCCAATTTCATTCTCTTCTTCTGAACCACCGTACAGGGAATCAATATTCTCATCATTTACTAATGTATCTTGGTTCATTTAAAATAGTTCTACATCAATATACGAATCATAGGGAGTGTCGATAAAAAATCAATTTCAGTGAAATTAAAACAAGATAAATTTAAAATTGAGATTATACCTCTTATATATAGAATATTATATTTATGAATTATCATGTAGCTATGATATATATTGTTATTTAATTGTTGAAACCCTTGGATAACTTATTGAGTATGCATGGATTTCTCCAAGGAGTATCCTATCATTTGGTTTTTTTTTGAGAAACTTATTCATTGTGAAATTACATGTATATTCTAAGTCATTCCTTAATCTTGATAGGTAACTAAAGTATTCTATCCTTTAATTTAACAAAATACACCACCACTCTCATGTATTCTTCACTAAAATTATCCCAGGAATGCATTAGTGGTAATGGTTCTATAAATATAGTATAAATAATGTTCATTTTCAATTTAAATTAAATCAAATATTAATAAAATAAATCTCTTGATAGTGTATATCCCTCATTTATACATGGATAATGTAATTTTATAACATTTAGTGAATCTAGTAATCTTTATATATGAATAAAAAATAACCATTCTTAATTTTACTCAAAACATATTAACTTTTTTTCTAAGGCATTACTATCTACCTCATCTATGTCCTCCAATATCAATAATAATTTTTCTATAACAATAAAGAAATTTTTATTTGAAAATTTAGTTTCAATAAATTTATAATTAAAGAAATACATGTATGTAAAATCCCCTTTGAATGAGTTAGTTGGAATCACTACTTCTAGGAGAACCTCTATTTAATAATCGATGAATTTAAACCAGAATAATTGTAAGAAGAAACTACATAAAAATAATAAACCTAAATTTAATAGTTTAAAAATGATTAAAAAAGTGAATAAAAAATTAAATAAATCATATTAAAACATATATAATAGAATATAATTGAAATAAATAGATTGAAACCCAACTTAAATAATTGAATATAAAGTAACGTATACCAAAATGAATCATATGAGGGACGAACAAACTAAATCAAATTGAAATGAAATGTTATAAACAAATATAGGTGAATCCAAATAAATAAATCTGATCCAAAATAGACAACACTAAATTTAGATGAAAATAATAATCCAAAATTAATGAAATAATGTGTCATTAATATAAGTTTGATATAATTAAAACGAACTGAATTTAACGAAACCATACATAACCAGATGGAATTAAAAAGAACTAAATCAAATTATACCATATAAAACTAAATAGTAAAAACAAGTATTAAAACCAATATGACCTTACAAAATCTCATGCTAACTTAACATTAACATTATTGGACCAAATAAACAATAAATAATATAATTAAATGTTTCTTTTTAATAAAAATTACCAATATTCAATATACAATGTCATCAATATCCATCAATGAAACATTTACCATGCCTTTAACTATTTTAACCCCTATCAAATTTAATCATAGAAACATATAAAACCGAATAGAAACACATCTATCATATATTTCACCTTCCCATTTTAGCATATTATATGTTTATTTCATATTGATTAGTTTTTCTCAGTAATGAAATTCCAAAAAAATCATATTGCATCATTGATTATATCCAATTGATTTTTGTTTGGAAATTGATTATTAAAAAACTGTTTTCAATTATGATTTTCTACATTCAATTTTATTACATAGGTTGGTTTTTAATATTGAAGGATGTGTGACTAGAGAGAAATTGGTTTTTCTAGAGTATAAATATGAAATATGGAGGCATGATAAATGAACAAAAAAATAGTAGTTTGTAATTTTTATATTGTTTATTTTAAATTTTAATATATATTTTGTAGAAAAATTTCCCATTAATATTTGTAATAATGTGCTTTAGATTCCCTTGATGATAATGAGGATGAAAAATCTTGGCTAAATGATCACTTACATCATGGTTTGAGATATGAACACCATGGATGAGTATGATGTCAACCAGGGAATTGTATTGTCCCATTAGGATAATGGCCCACTTATGGTTCCAGTTTTGGCAGCATCAAGTTGAAAAAATCAAACTCAAGGGCAGCACAAGCTCATGACCACATAGAAGGTCCTAAAAAATGGTCATACAAGAGTGTGATCAGAGTCAAAGGTCCAATAACGAATTTTTTGATATTTATGGATGTATTATGACCATTAATTCCACCATATACTGCCTTGGACTGTGATATGTATGTATGTATGTATGTATGTATGTATGTATGTATGTATGTATTTATATATATATTTCGACGATTCATATGTTATATAGTGCACCAGGCATTGGTCCTAGTACTGGTCATGACAATGATGTTCTTGGTGACGGTGATGGCGATGGTGAGGATCATGTTAAGGATGACAGTGAGGATGAGGGCACATATGAGAGTGAGGATGATGGTGAGGATGATGATGATGATGATGATGATAATGATGATGATGGAGGTGACGATGTAGTGACGATAGTGATAGTGATAAGGGATATAATGATCCATTACATTTTTTACTGATATTTATGACATTTGATGTTTGATGAATAGTTTTGAGTGAATATATGTAATGATTTGAATGTTTTTTTATCACTGGTTGAATGTATTTATTGGTTTCTGGTGTTATCATTATGTTTATATTGGTTTGTGATGTTTTTTTGTAGTAAATAAACCAAGACGGGGTGATAGTGGTGTTTATGGTGGTTATTTGGGTAGGATCTGATGGCTGTTCGGGTGGTTGTTGCGGGTTTTGTGTGCAGGGTTGGGGTTCTGTAGGTCTACAAACTAGGGGGTCTGTGGAAATGTTTCAAAACCATTGATATAGACCTATATTAATGGTTTACTTTGAAATGTTTTTATAGTTCTATACTAATGGTTCCAAGAAAACCATTGGTTAAACCAAAATTTTATTAACCATATACCAATGGTTCACTAAAAACCATTGGTATATGCCTTTCCCAGTAGCTATTTACCCAACAATTTGGAGAATCATAGGTATAGTCTATACTGACTAATCTCCAACCACTACCAATGGTTTTGAACCATTGGTTTAGAAATTAATTCTAACATTGACATTCACAACTGAGGGTCACAACAATTCATATTTGAGAATTTCATTTACATTCTCAAGACTAATCATGTCAGTAATGACCTCTCAATATATTAGTTCTTAATATTCAATATAGTTTAAATTTACATTTTGAAATGTTTTATTTTCATGAACATATAACATTAATAAACATAGTAGTGTAATTGTTGTGGTAAAGGTAAAATTGACATGATCTTTTGATCTATTAGTTAATCCTTTTGAATGTATTCTTATGACATTCTATTTCCTTCTATATTTCTCCCCCTTTCATAAAAAACTTTTTTTGACCATTTTCATCAATTTTAAAAGGGTTTAGATATAAAATAAATTGGAAGGGCCTACCTCCTTATCATCATGTATCATTATATGGTCATCCTATAAAAAGCTCAAATAGTTAGTTCTACCAAATAAACATAATTACCATTAAGAAAAATATTTCACTCAACACTCAAATTAAGATCTATATGAATCCATACTCTCAAATAATCTTTAGGAATGTTTTTATTGTGTAGTAAATCACCTTATATATTATACACTATATCTATTGGAATAAAGTTTTGAGTTTTTTCAGATAGATATAAATCATAATCAATTTTACCATGTATAATTTAGTACCAAATTGGTTTAATTGGACTTTTAGTTCACATTTAATAGAAAATGTTATGAAAAATATATTACCTTTAAAAATTAAGGCCTTTGAGGAGAATGGCTAGCCTCAAAATTGGGTGTGTGCAGCTCTTTGTGTTTTGGTATTTCTATGTTAATTATTCATGTTGATCCTTCTAGAAAACTTATTAATCATATCGGTTTGTAAAATAAATTTTTCTAATAGATTATTTATATGTTCTTTAATATTTTTCATTTTTTAATATATATCTACCCATGTAATTTATTTCTTAAAGCATTCCCTTGGAAGAAGTCCAAAACAATCACTACTAACACAAATATAGTATTATAGATGTTTCAAACCCACTTAAAGTAGTTGTTATTGTCCTATAATAGATAATGACTCTTGTGTCTAAATGGAACAAAAATTGTATAAAAATAAGTAGTCATAGTTATGCATGTGATGACCTGAGTACATATAAAAAAATATGCATTAATTGTGGAATTAAATAGTTAATTTCATTATAATTGTATAATAAATTTAGTGGTATTAAAAAAATTAATTATTTTATACTATTATAATAGTAACCTCACATATTAGAGTATAAATAAAATTTATGTGTCTTATATGTGTAGTCATGATATACTAATATCATGGAATAAGTAAATAATATTTTTGGAAATGATGAATTAAGTGTCGGTATTTTTTAATTCATAAATATTTAATTAAAAATTTAAACCTAATATTATTTAAAAATATACATATTTTCATAAAATAGATTCATAAATCAATATTTTTTTCTTATGATAATAAGATAATTTTATGGAAACTTTATTATTTTTTCAGAGTGTCATAAAAACTATTATAATTTTAAAATCAATATTTTTCAAATAAATAATGATTTTAATTAAAAAATGAAATGCCAATATTTATAAAATTATTTTCAATAAAATGGAGTTAATTTTTTAATTCAACACACCAAAATTGGTTAGGATGAAATTTTCAGATTTAAAAAAAATAGTAGAATTTTTGGTGAAAAATAAGATACAATAATTTATGGTATAATAAATACAGAAATCCGTGACACATTTATGATGAAATCAACATAATCTCAAAATAAACTTCATTATATTAACATGTTTTGTGATAATTCTCAACATATTCATATTCTTGAACCAAAATCATAAACTAAGGAATAAAATAATGAGAAAACACCCATCTCCTACCCTATAAATATCACATGTCACCACCTCTTCTCCTCTTACCACCAAAGACATTTAGATGGTTTAATTTAAATTAAATTACATTTCTATTCCCCTTAACCATGTCCATGACCTACTGGTCTCACCAAATGTCAAACACCATAGGCCTTAAAAGGCTCTGAAGGAGGAAAATTCAAGAGTTAAAATGCACATTCATTTTTTTGATTTCATTTTCAATTTATTTTCATTTCCTATTATATTATCACCTACCCTCATCCAAGTTAAATGATAACTCCATTATCTTACATATGATGTAATTTTATTTTGTTATTGTAACATCCATCATTAAACCTCTCTGCTTCCCCTTTTATTCTAGAAACTGAGTGCATCGTTCGTGACGTGTCGATTCACCTCCTTCATGGATGACTGTTTATCATTTTCATTTACCACCTTAAAAGTTTGTCATAAAACCATTATTATGGTTAAATAAAATTTAATTATACATATTATATGTTATATTATGTTTTTTAACCAATATATAAGCATTATATAAAATAAAATTATATAAGTTTGTGATGGTCAAAAAAATTGCCAAAATAAATTAAGTCATTTTCTTTAATGTTTTATCTAATGAATCATCCTAATATCAAAAAAAAATCATATATTATATCATTTAATTTTTTTGAAATATATTAGTATCATTTTACTCATCTTATGTATTTTTTCATCCATTTGACAAGAAAATCCATAAAGAACCAACCATGAAAACCATGAAGTAAACTCACCCAAAACAATGAAAATAAAAATATATTATCAATAAATGGGTATAAATTTGTTATAAAAATATAATATAAGGAATTATTTATATGAATATAGTTCTTTAATATATTAATAATACTCTTTAAATAATTATATAGGATTTCTGAACATGTTTTAAGTAAGACGAACCTGAGGTATGTGACTTTCTTTAAAAATCCTCTTTTATATTTCTATTATTAAAAAATTCAAAATGAATGTTTTTATGATGCAAGAATTAATTATTTAGGATTATTTTATGGTTCTTGGAATTGTTTATGATCCATGGTGGGACCTATATCTCCCTTAAATCCGATGGGTATGTTTATGTTGGAGTTGATTGTATGGTTACTTCATGTGTAACTATGATATAAACACCATAAGGTAGTCCTGATGGTAAAATTTTAAGGAGGATGGGAGGGTTAAAAATCACATGGTATCCACAAGTGTTATAACCTTACATTACTAATTCCGAAATTTAAAATTATGGTTTTATTTATGTTTTTTATGTTTTATGGAAATCTCTTTTTTCACAAAGTAAGTAAATGATACTTTATAGGTGAGAAGTTTTTATTTGGGAAAATAATTTCATATATTTATATGTATTTATTACATAATGTTTATTTTATTTTTTACCATATTGAGATTTTTTGTTCTTATCCCAAGTTTTATAATGTTTTTCATGGGGTTTAATGATGGGTAAGATAAAATAATATACCAAGTTGAATATTGTGATGATTTTTCACGAAAAAATTTCATATTATATTTAAAACTTTTTTATTATGGATAAAATAGATATTATTTTAATAGTACCCACTGTTTTTGATTTTGGATTGATATATATGAATTATGTCACAATTTTATAAAAATATAAATTCAAAATATATTTTCCATTGAAATGAAGTGAATTCTAGTTGAATTAGCTAGATTATGTAATGTTTAAGGTTAGGTCCTTATAGTTGCTATCAGAGCATGGTTTAGATAACATTTTGGGTTAGAATGTTGTTAATAAAATATAAGAAATTAGATTTTCCTCATGGTTGTGTTGTAATGATATATAATTTTAAATTTACATGTTGATTGATCAAATATAATTTAAATCAAAATGGTTTTCCATAGAAGAAACATAGAAGATGAAGTTGGAAGGCCTAGATAGGATAATATCTTTTGAAATCCGCAACCTGGTATGGTGGAAATAGGAACAGTGTAGTTTTGATCATTAATGTCTATGTTTACCAGGATTAAAATGACAATTCAATCTATGCAAGATAACAACCACAACTACTACAAAGGAAGAGGATGATAGTGGAACAATTTATGAGGCAACACCATCTTGCTTTCAGTGAATCTTCTGACCCATTGTTGGTTAAAGGGTGGATTAAAGAACTTGAAAAGATATTAGATATCATAATGTGTTTATATAATCACAATCTTAATCTTTTTATTTTTTATTTTGAAGGTTATGTTGACCAGTGGTGGGAAATGGTCAAGAATATTGGAGATATTAAGCAGATTGAAACCTTGTAATGGGATCAATTTAGAAATATTTTCCATGAAAATATTTTCCTAAGGTGGTTTGACATAGGATGGAAATGAAATTCCTTGAATTGAACCCAAAGTATAACGATTAAGTGTCTATTTATGACACAAACATCACTAAATTGAAAGGTATTCTCCAAATATTATTCAGGATATTGATAGTAAAATCAATGATTTTACACAATAATTAATCCAAGATATTGAAGGGAGTTATCCTACTGATAATTAAAAAATTTAGAGAAATTGTTTTGATGGGATGATATTTTATAAATGGAGTTTAATGATGATCAAGTGTAATTTGAAAACAACCGAAAGAAAAGGTCCAGATGGTAACAAATGGTTAAGATCAATAAAATAAATTTAAAGATAAGAAATTTTAGTTTTCTGTTTTTTGAGAGTATGGAAAAAAGAACCATGGGGAATTCCTTAAAAACTATGGGATGTGTTTTAGAACTGGTAAGTTTGGATATATGGCTAGAGAATTAAATGAAAATGATATTAAGATTAATTCTTACCACAAAAATATAAATTGTTTTAAATGTTGTGAGATAGGGAATTATTAAAATTCCTTTCGAAAGAAAGATATGAATGATAGAACGTGGCCATATTATAACCATAATGGTGAAATGATATCCTTTGTGACTATGTTAGCAGATGTTGGGCCATCCATCTAAGTGGTATAAGGTACCTTGTTTGTTTACTCAGATTTTTCTAATGTCTTGTTTGATATAACGTCTACAAATTGCATTATTTATTAGAAACTTTCTCATAAATTAGATATTTCTCCTCAAGAAATGAAACTAAATCTTATGGATAAAACAAAAATGGAAATATTAAGGAAAAAAGTTATTATAATAATGTTCATGTTGTTGTATGTGGAAGGACATTACCTATAAACCTTGATTTTTTAATAACCCAACCCACACTGGTGATCAAGCAGAAACTACCCCAAACACCACCTCCATAGGCCTGGGGCTCACGACGAGCACCAAAGGAACAACAAATTCAGAGTGGCATTTGACTATGAACTTGTACACACACACACAACCAACTCAATGAAAACGTACATAGGGAAAGTAATAATAGATGCAATAATGTTATAAATAAAACAAATAGGCATGAACCACTAAAAATACAAGTACGGTAAATTAAACTAAAAGGGTAAAAGGGGAAAAAATACACATCCAACTAGAAAAGTGCCACAACCTAGACATAACTGAAATGTAAACAGCTAAGAGATCCCTACTCCTAGAACCCTAACTCTGACCACCATGTGCGGTTTATGCCATCCATTTCCTTATGTTTCTCTGGGATCATGATCAACCTGTCTGCCATCTGCAAAAGACATGACACATGTTTGAAAAACCCCATGCAGGGGTGTGTATATACAAACCCAGTAGAATGCCCCAAAAAGGTGAAGGGGGAGCAATAATAGATACATTTAAGAGAAGTAGTAGAGTGAACAAGGTATGGAAAAATTTAATGGAAAGAGTACAAATCAACCCCACAAGAGAGTGAAAGTAGACTCATCCAAGTACAATGAGCTAGAAACAGTGAGGGTTGACCTCCTCATCGAGTATTCGGTACCTATAGGTGAAGAGTAGACTCGTCTAACGATGAGAATCTAGACATGGAAAACACATGGCATACCTTGTGCATCATCACTTCTCCTAGATTGAGAGTAACCAAGACCCAAGGAGTGGGTAATATAATTGGATATATATATATATATATATATATGCCTGGCCAAAGAAACCGAAATGAGAGTCAGGGGATATCCATCTCACAGTGCAACCTAAGAAAGTGAGTAGCCAATAGTTCCAAGGTAAAGTGATCTGTAATGCATAGAACCTCATCATCTACCTAGGAGTCACTATTCCAAGGGGCTCAAATCAGCTCACCTCAATACTATCAACTTTGGGGGCACTGACTTGGCCATATGACTTTATATCGTGTCACAAGAACACATCTCGGTGGAGAAAGCAACCCTATTTCTTGTGGGTCCTTAGGTAAGTCAAAGAATGTCTCGTCACTGATCTGTAATAAGGAGGTGGTCTAAAAGTTAAGGACCCATTACCAGCATGGTTGGATGGTTCCACTATAGTGTTATTGAGGACCCATACCCAACCCGACTGGAGGATTCCACTCAGAAAAGGGTTGAGGACACATTTCTAGCCCAACTGGTGGGTTCCACTCGAAAAAGGGTTGAGGACCAATGCCTATCCTGGCTGGAGGATTCCACTCTAGTGTCCACAAGGACCCCTACCTAGCCCAACTTGAGGGTTCCACCTGAAAAAGGGTGGAGGACCAATGCCTAGCCCGACTGGAGGGTTCTACTCTAATGTCATCAAGGTCCCATACCTAGTCCAGCTGAATGGTTCCCCTCAAAAAGTGTTGAGGAACCATGCCTAGCCATGCTAGAGGGTTCCACTCTTTCATCCCGACTGGTGGGTTCCACTCATAAGTCACTGATAAAATCTCTTAATCACTACTGCCATTGGACACCGCTCGAAGATGTGTCGGCTCAGAACACATCGAAAGGGTCTTCCACCAATATTCTTTTTATGATTCCACATTTAATTAGTTCATGAACAAGGCTTTGAACATCAAAACTTATCACACAATTTTGGTCCTTGTGAAAAAACACACGAGGTAGGCTATCTACTCACTCCAAAAGGTCATCAGATGTTAAATTTGCGTAACACCACACTATACTCAAAAGGCATCTCATGGGACCCATGCCTCAGTCCCAAAATAAATTACATGGATCATGCCATTTACATCCTCATGGAAAGAAACAGGTGATGGAATAATCATTCATCCCGAATGGACACCCAGTGATAAAGTTTCATTTCACCACAACACTTGCAAACCAGGCCTCATGGGGCCCGCACCTTGATCTCAACATAAATATCTGAAATTAATGTCAATAGATTTTCCTCATCATTGGGATCATGAAACCACTAATGGCTCATCAATATGATGTCATACATAAGTCTTACGATATACTAAACATTCCACAACAACAACAATAATAATATTATTGGGCATTTCATAGACCCAATCTATGAACTAGAATTTAATATTCAACATTGGACTTGAATCGACTATTTTAATTCTAGGGTCACTCTACCAATGACGGTTCATCAAAGTGAGGTTTTATGAAGAAGTGATAACCATATTTATGTTTGAACCCCAAAATAATAATAATAATAATATATTATTATTATTATATTTATCATTCTTTTTTAAAACTCAAGGAAGGGACAGGAGGACACGCATAAGGGGGTTTCTCCATGCACTGTACGTAACCCACTTCCTATTCCAATTTTTTTAATTTTATTATTTTAATTTCATTTCCTCTCCAATATTATTTATCCATGGTTCTCTTCTGGAAAACTTAATCACCTAATATAAAAGGGGAACATCACTGACTCTGATTTCACTTGCCATTGCTATCTTCAGGAGCAGCCTTGACACACCGCCGAGCCACACCGTTGTGGACTTCTCACCTAAACCATGCATATTCCACGCCCTAAAAAGATGCACCACTGGGATCACCCTAAAACTGCCACTTTCTCCTCTCTGGAGTCACCCCATGAAGCCTCGTATATGTTGGACGACCAGGTACCACACTGGACTGCCATCCCAGCCAACTACCCCACTCGCACACCCCGAACTGCCTCTGCACCTTCCGCAAGTCACCACTAACCCATTCTATGCCCGATAATTTAAAATGATCATAGATCTATGATTCTTGGGTTCTGATCTACACAAATACAACCTCTATTCATGATTTTTTTTCATTGTTTCATCGATTCACCTCGAATCTGGGAACCCATTTGAGCTCAGGTCACCCAACTATTGTCAAGCCGAGAACCGCATGGTTCCAATGGAAAAGAAAACATAGAAAAGGGGGAGGAAATCAAATAAAAAGGTTTGGATCATTTTCTAAGAGTTTATGGACAAATGATTATAATTGTTAAGTTTTGGTTAGGATAACTAAGAAAGAATTACTGATTGGTACCCAGGCTCATGCATGGTTTGAAGAATAAGAGCGAAAATGAATGAAACAAAAAATTCAATATGCTCAATATTTTAATTCTAGCTGTAAAATGATAAATATGAATCCTAACTAGATTGGATTGGGTTCTATTGATGATGTATGCATTTGGCGATGAAGGGGAATAATCTATTGCATTCACTACTTCTTGATTTGTCTATAATATAAGATTCGTCATCATTCATTCTTTGTTCGTTGTTCGTCAACGAGAAGAAGAGGAGAGGAAGAGAGGGGTTTTCATCATTTTCAAAAAAAAATTTTGATCAAAACTTTCTAAAATATGAATTTATACTCAGAAATCATGTTTAGTATATTAATCAAATAATTAACTCAATAATTATTTCATTATTTAATTATTCGATCATGATGGAACATAAGCCGAACTCTCAATGACGAAAAAGGTTATTTCCTGACTAGAGTAAAACGTATGTTTGAAACTCAACGGAAGTCTCAGATTTCTTATCTGAGTTCTCATCCATGAGTTATTTGTGTATGATCCATTAAATGAATAAATAAATAATTCAATTCTTCCATTTAACACACCTTCAATGAGATACGGGTCTGAACGTCCTTCAAAAACACATTTTATGCCCCTCCTAGGGTAAAAAACATTCTAGACGCAACTATGGTCTCATAATTTTGATCCGATCAACTGTTTAAGATTTATCATGTTTTATTTAATAAATTTCATGTGAATAAAATAAAAAATATATTATATTTTTATAAAATTAATTAGGGATACACAATGCCTCAATATTGTAGGATGTCTGAGCGCCTAGCTCTGGAATAATATTTTGAAATATTTAAAAGACTTATTATGAAAAAATAGTTTTTCTACATCATTACCTTCTTCAATATTTTCATTCTCGAATAGAGAAACTAAATAAAAAACTCATGATATTGATCTCACACCTGGATCTTATGCTACCACAAATACCTACACATTTTTCGTGCTGGAACAACATGAAAATGAAAGAGATGGTCTGTCATCATAAGTTTTTCTCCCAGGACAGGGTCTCTTTATTCCCTCCATCGGAATATCCATAAGCTAAAACACCCAAAGATATCTATTCATGCAGGATTTCATAGTCGATGCATCACAACCGAGACTCTCTTACATACTGGAGAAGCGAAGGAGTCAACACTATTGACATAACAAAAGTTGTACCCCCTTTCTCCACCAGGGTTAGCTGTATAGAAGTTAACTACTCTATAGCTTCCCGCAATAGGTGAACCTGAGACATATCGCTAAGGGTATCTACTACAACAATGACCATTCATAGAGTAAATAATATCTAAAAGTTGTAATATTGTAGGAAGTTCCACCATCATCACCATATCAGGTTGAAGCCTCTCTAGGTGAAGACATACATGAGACTTTGGTGGTCTGAACAATCTCCAAAGCGCTCTACTAGAAGATAACATCTCCACATTCTCAGGGTGATGAAGATTTCTATTAGCACCAGGTAGTGAGTTATGTTGTTCTGTTCAAGGGGTCTCAATCACCTCAACCGGAACTCGATAACTATAGTATCGAGACTTGACTTTGAACATTAAAGATATGAACACAAAGGATAGGTTATTAAACTCATACCACCACAAGTGTCTAAACATAAAAATCACATGGCATACCCTGTGTGTCTTCACCCCACATGGAAGGAGAGTAATACCCAAAAACAAGCACACTAATACACAACTCTGCCCTGAGTGAAAAGGTTAGAGGGACTCTTCCACCACACCTCGATACTATCCACTTTGGGCAGAAATGACTCACCTTCATGATTATTTTTACGTCACACAAACACATCTTTTTTTGGGAAGGAACCCTATTATTTGTGAATTCAAAGAAATGTTGTAGAATACCAACACAGGGTTACACTGATGGCCTTTGTCGCCCTGGTAAAACCTCAAGTAATGAGAGGGGATAAATGATTACTTCTCATAGTGTCTAAAATGGTCAACTAAAAAAGTATAAATGATTTAAGGTATACCACTTATTATCTCATTCTCTTTCGGATCATAGAGAACCAAAACATGCAGTTGTCTATGGACCCTGCTTCCAGCTTCATGAGCCTGACGTGGACCGCCTGGGGGTTATGGAAAGACCTCATAAGATCGTCTACCACCAATAGCTTCTCCAACTCCTCTGCTATAACCACATCCTAGGGGACCACCGTGATTATTGTTTTGTATCTTACATGGTGATCCATAAGATTCCTCCCTCAGATTCTCAGAATGTTTGTTTAAGAAATCTCATGTCATGTGACATTTCCCGTCACAAGTATAGCACTATCCCTCTCTGGGTTGTCATTTCACTCTAAACTACCTCATAACCATATGACTACTTTCCTGAGACCAATCATTATAATATATCCTATTCTGAGATCTTTTCAACTAATATATGCTAGTTGCGACAGACGTGTCAGCTCCATTCCGCTCTCCACCATAACTAGCTACATGGTGTGACTGGAGGCCCTCTGTCACCAATTCCTGCTCCAGAACCCCAACATAGGCTGGGATGTATAAGGGTAATCTGATATCATGGATCTCACTGTCAAGTTACTTCTCAAAACTCCATGCTCATATGTAGAAATCATGGAGCATGTCCAAATATGATCATGCAAGGTCTATGAACCTAGCCACATACTCAGTCACTATAATCCCTCCATAATGAAAATATAGGATCTTTTGAAGTCAAACAGAGTGTAAGTAGAAGGGGTTGTGATCCTCCGAAAACAACTATTGGATGTCACCCCATGAGAGTGATGAATTGTCGAGTATCTGAATAAACAAGCTCCGACAAATCCCAGCTACTACGTGGAAAAAAGATGGCTTCCAAAGCCACCATATGATCTGCTGGTGTCTGTGTAAGCCTGAAGAGACAGACCACCAACTCTAACCAAACCACTTTTCATGAGGTTTTTGATCTCCATGAAACCTTAGAGTTCTCTGTCATTGGAACTCACAAAGTGCACTCAGCCTACACACATCCTCATTATGCTCTGTTGGTGTTGTCTGCTGCACAACAGGAAGGGGTGAAGATACCTACCAACCTGGAGGAAGGGGGTCACATTATATAACTTAAACTGAGGCCACATCTCCCATGGGATCATCATCATCAACCAGAGCTGATATCCATGATGGTTGTCATCACGAAGACATCCTAAATGTTATCAAGGTGTACCATAGTCAGATGAGCATATATATATATATATCAACAACGATGGGGAGATGACTCAGAAAAGATAGAAAAATACTCAATCCTATATGATGCATGTACCATTGTTCCCTGGAATAGGTTTCTCAGGGTGCCGAGTTGATAAGTAGGTAATCAGGGTCCTGGTGATTGGATACATTGGCCACATGCACCATTACTAGACTACCTCGCCTAAGATACACTCTTAAGAATATTCTATATTGTTTCCCAAAACCCAACCTAAAAATTATTAGGGAAATGCTTGAACAACGTTCCAAGGGTCTAACCCCCTCTGATACAACATTTTCAGGACCAAACCATGCCGGGGAATGAGAAACAACTACCCAAATCCCACCTTGATAGGGCATGATATTGCGACTAGCACCAAAGACACAACAAATTTGGGGAGGACTTTGCCTACAAACCTAGACACACACACACACAAACATCCAACTAAATGAAAATTTTCATAGGGAAAGGAATAATAGATGAAACACTGCTATAAATAAACCAAAAATGCATGAACCACTAAATAATACATGTACATCATAGTAAACTGAAAGGGGAAAAGGAGGAAAAAGACACACCCAACCAGAAAATTTCCACAACCTGACAGTAACTAAAAAGTAAACATATAAGAGAGTCCATATCTTGGAACACTAACTATGACCACTATACGTAGTCTAATAGACCGTATCCCTTATCTCTTCTTAGACCATAATCAACTGTTACACCTTCTGCAAAAAACACAACAGGTGTTTGGAAAATCCCATGAAGGTGTGATTACATACATATCTAGTAGAATGCACCAAAAAGGTGAAGGAAAAAATGTAAGAGATACAATAAAAATAAGAAGTATAGAGAACAAGGTACGGTAAATGTGAATGGAACACGTACAACTCAACCGAAAAAAGAAAGTAAAAGTAGACTCATCCATGAACAAGGAGCTAGAAATTGTGAGGAGGTGAACTCCTCGTCGAGTATATTCTACCTATATCTAGAGAGAATAATTTTCCATCCATGAGATGTTAGACATAAAAAGCACATGGAATACCCTGTGCGTCTTCACCTATCCTGGAAGGAGAGTAACCAAGACCCAAGGATTGGGTAATGTAACTAGATATATATAGACACACACACACACACACACAGATATATATATATGATCAGTCAAAGAATTCTAAACAAAGTAGTAAGGGGATCTTTATATCATAATCCAGACTAAGAAAGCGAGTATCCAACTGTTCCAAGGTAAAACCATCTGTAATGCCCAACACATCATTATCTTCCTAGAACTCACACACCAAAGGGGCTCAAATCACTACACCTCGACACTATCTGATTTTGGGGGCACTGAATCACCCACAAGATTTTAGATCACATTACAAGAATGCGTCTCACTGGGGAAAGCACCCCTATTTCATATGGGCCCTTAGGTAACTCAAAGTATGTCTCGCCACTGATCCATAGTAAGGAGGTGGTCTCAAAGTTGTAGACCCATGCCCAAACCAGTTGGAGGGTTCTACTATAGTTTCATCAAGGACCCATACACAACCTGGCTGAAGTGTTCTAGTCGAAAAAGGGTTGAGGTTCCACACCCATCCTGGATGGAGGGTTCCACTGTAGTGTCATCAAGGTCCCATAACTTTCCTAGCTAGAGGATTCCACTCTTGTGTCATCGAGGACCCGTACCCAATATGACTGGATGGTTCCACTCAAAAAAGGGTTGAGGAACCATGCCCATCCCAGCTAGAGGGTTCAACTCTAGTGTTATCAAGGACTCAAACCCAGCTCGACTGGAGTGATCCACTCAAAAAAGGTTTAAGGACCCATGCCCATACCGAAATTAGTTTGCACTGAGAAGTCACTGATAACATCGCATGCTCACTACTACCATCGAACACTACCTGAAGATGCGTCAGATCAGAACACATTTAAAGGTTCTTCCAGTAATATTCCATTCATGATTCCACATTTAATGAGATCACGAACAAGGCTCTGAACATTCAAATAGATCACACCATTGTGATCCTTGAAAAAAAACACATCAGGTAGAATATCCACTCGCTTTAAACTACCGTCAGATGAAAAAGTTACCTA
This sequence comes from Viscum album, assembly GCA_963277665.1. Lineage (NCBI taxonomy): Eukaryota > Viridiplantae > Streptophyta > Magnoliopsida > Santalales > Viscaceae > Viscum > Viscum album. Next base: position 1,578,949,294 of record OY728128.1, on the reverse strand, counting down.
ACGCAAACTATGCTCGAAAGGCCTATCGTGGGGCCCATGTCTCGATCCCAAAACAAATTATATGGATCATGTCATTGCGATCCTCTAGGAAAGTCACACAAGATAGAATAATCATTTGTCTACAATGGATACCTGGTGAAAAAGTTACATTTCACCGTAACATGTGTGAATCAGTCATCATGGGGCCCATGCCTTGATCATGACATAAATATCTGAAATTGATGTCAAAAGTTCCACCTCAGCACTGGGATCAAAACATCTCTTACGACTCACCAATTTGATGTCGTGTGGATGCCTTACAATAGACATAAGATTCCCCGACAATAATAATAATAAAATTATTTGGGGTTTTAGGGACTTAATCCACCACTAGAATTTAATATTCATCATTAGACTTGAATCTACCATATTAACACTAGGGTCGCTCTAACACTGACTGTTCATCAAAGCAAGGTTGTTTGAAGAAGTTACAACCATATTTATGTTTGACATGAATAATAATAATAATAATAATATATTTTTATTATTAAATTTATCTTTCCTTTTTAAAACATAATCTAGGTATAGGAGGGTATTTACCAGGGGGCTCCTCCCTGAGTTGTACATGAACCACTTTCTTTTCCATTTGTTTTTTTATTTTCATTTCTTTCTTTTAATTTATTTATCTCTCCAATATTCTTCATCCACAGTTTTCCTCCTACAACCCTAATCACCCAATAGATCAAGGGACAACCATAGACTCTGATATCGCTCACTATCACTATCTCCAGGAGGAACCGCAACTCACTACTGAGCCCCACTGTCATGACCATCTCAACCCGAACCACATAGATATCGCACCTCGAATAGTCGCACCACTGCGGTCACCCGGAAAACACCACCAACCACTTGCAAGAGTCACCTCCTTCTACCTTATACTCTCCAGAGCACTTGGAGCCGCATTGGGCTGCCATCCTAGCCAACTACCCTACTTGAATGCCCTGATAATCCACCACACCTTCCGCGAGTCATCACCTATCCATTCTAAGACAAATAATTTAAAACGCTCCTAGATCTATGATTATGTGGTCATGATCTACATATATCATTCATGAATTCATGATTTTATCACTACTTCGTTGATTTTCTTTGAATCCAGCCATCCGTTCGAGCTCGAGTCGCCCAGCAATTGACAAACTTAGAACCACATGGGTCTAATGGAGAAGAATGCATAGAAAAATGGTAGAAAATCACATAATCAAAGGTTTGGATCATTTTCCAAGTGTTATTGTCCAAACAATCATAACTCTTCAATTTGGGTCAAGATAACCAAGAAAAATTTGTAGATTGGTACCTAGGATAATTCAACGTTTGAAGAACAAGATCGCAAATGAATGAAACCAACAATTCAACATGCTCAATCATTTAATTAAGGCATATAACACTAATGACGAATCCTACCTATATTAGATAATTAGCTATTAACGAAGGGTTTTTTCATTGATGAAGTAGGAGTATCCATTATCTTCGCTGGTTCTTGATCTGTATATAATCAGAGATTCATCATCCTTTGTTCTTCATTCTTTGTTCGTCAACTGGAAGAAGAGGAGAGGAATAGAGAGTTTGTCATCATCGGAAAAACAAAAATATGATTCAAACTCTCTAAAATGTGAATTTATACTCATAAATTAGGTATTAGATACTAATAAAATAATTAGAAAAATATTTATTTAATTATTTAATTGTCCATTCATGATAGCACATCAGTCAAACTCCCGATGTGGACAAAGGTTATACACTACCTAGGGTAAAACCAACATTTTAAAATCAACAGTGGTCTCAGATTTGTCATCTGAGCTCATATCTTTGAGTTATTCAGGTTTGAACTGTTAAATGAATAAATGAATAATTTAATTCATCCATTTATCATACCATCAATTAAAGAGGGTTCCGAACATCCCACAATGAGTCATTTTATCTCTCACTTAGGGTAAACACTGTATTTCAGACCAAAATTTGCCCTCAAATTTCTTATTTGATCAACCAGAGATGATTTACCCTATTTTCATTAATAAATTATTCTTGTATAATATAAAACATATTTAATATTTTTATAAAATTAATTTTGGTCACATCAATCCTCAGAATTGTACATTTTCTCAGCACTAAGGTCTGAAATAATTTTTAAAAATATTTCAAAATCATATTTGGAAAAAATAGGTTCTCTATAGTTTTCTCTTAGTGGAGTTTGATGTTATTCAAGGTATGGATTGGATTTCTATTTATCATGAAAATAATGATTGTATATCTAAATAAGTTTTTTTTCTATAAATTGTTTTAGTTTGTATAAAAAATAAAACCATACCATTGATAATATATCAGGATGCTGAGAAATTGTTAAAATATGGTAATGAAAGTTATCTTGCACATATTGTTGAAAAAAAGGTATATTTTTAGATTAATGTCTTTTTAATGGTAAATGAATACCTATATGTTTTTCCAGATGATTTTTCTGGTGGTATACCTAATTAGGAAGTATAATTTACTATTGAATTATCTCTTGATTATAAGCCAATCTCAAAACCCCCTTGTTGAATTTCTCAAGTGGAACTTATAAAATTGAAATAGTCATTGCATGAGTTTATTCATAAAGGCTTCATTCATCCTAACACAAAACCATGAGGTTCCCTATTTTTTTATTAAAATAAATATGGTTTCATAAATTTTTTCACTGATTATAGATCTTTGAATAACATTACTATTAATATTAAGTATCCACTGCCTCATATTGATGAATTTTCTATCCTCTATAAAGAGCTCAGTTTTTTTGTAAGATTGAATTGAGATTTTGGTACCATCAGATGAAGGTGAAGGAGGGTGGAATTTTGAAAACAAAATTCAAAAATAGATATGGGAATTGTGATTTTGTATTTATTCCATTTGTCTTAACAAATTCTCCTAAAATATTTATGGATCTTATGTATAGAATCTTCTATGAATTTTTGGATAAGTTTATTTTTGTTTTTATTCATGATATTTTGGTTTATTAAAAACGATATAAGGATCAAGAAAAACATCTATGTATTGTGCTACAAACACTTTTATAAAATAAGTTATATTCGAAATTTAGAAATTGAGATTTTTGGTTTTAAGTGATTTCTCTTCATGGAAACATTGTAAATAAGGATGGAAGAATAGTTTTTCTTATAAAAAAAGTGGTCGATGAATGGTGAAGACATATAAATGTTATAGAGATTTATCGTTTTGTTGAATTACCAGGTTATTACAGACAATTTGTTAAAAACGTTTCATGGTTTTCTAGCTCACTAACTATGTTAACATTGAAAGAGGTTATATTTGTTTGGACCAAAGAATATGATGTTTTTTTCAATAAATTAAGAGAATATTGGTGAATCATATAGTTTATTTTATAAATTCTAGAAATTGATAATTTTCTATCCACATTGATGCTTCAATGAAGGGAATTGGTTGTTTTCTGAGGCATAATGATCAGATAATTTATTATTCTTCAAGACAACTGAAATATCATGAGTTAAATTATGCGGCACGTGATTTTTAATTAGAAGTTATGGTTTTTTCTTTAAAAATATGGATAAATGATTTATATATTACCCAATTTGAAATATATACTGACTATAAATGTTTGAATTATATATTTACTCAAAAGGAACCGATCATGACCCATAGAAGATAGATGAAAATGATAAAGGATTATGATTGCATGATCAATTACCATCTTGGAAAAGCAAAAAAAAAATGTATATTTATTGATTCGAAAACATCATGCATCATTAACCATGTTATGTTTGGATCATGACCCATTGATTTAGGATTTGATAGATTTTATCTTGGATGTTGTTGGTGCAAGAAATTTCTCATCTTTGTTATAGGTGTTATTGCAATTATACATCTAAAAAATAATTAATAAATAATTGAAGGAAGATCATGAGTTATAGAAAAAAGGTAGAATTTTTTTAAGGAAGGTATTTTTACTAAATAAAATGTTGATAAATATTGGGTATTGAGATTTGGAGAGATATTATGTGTGCCTGGAGATTCCAATCTGGCGAAATAATGGTTAAGTGAAACTCATAGTTCTCCATTTTCAGTTCATCCTGGAAGCACTATGATATGTAGATACCTTTAAATGTTTTACCAGTGGGATAGAATGAAAAGATATATTTCTCATTTGACCATAAAATTTTTGACTTATCAATAGGTTAAAGAAAAGTGACAACTACCAAAGGGGGTGCTTCATCATTTTTTAGTTCCAAATTGGAAATGGGAAAATATATCCATGGAATTATTGGTGGGGATACAATAGAATTACTGAGGTAACAATGTGATTGGGTTTCTTATTGATATCTTGACTAAATATGTACATTTGTTTCATATTCGAGATACTATGAATTTAGATCAACTTTCTCGATTGTACCTCATTAAGATAGTTAGGTTACATGGAGTCTATATCTCCCTTTTATCTGACTATGATTCCAAGTTCACTTATATCTTCTATAAAGTCCTTTTGAAGTCATTCAAAAATGAATTACATTTTAGAACTTCCTTTATTCAGTAATTCGATGGAAAAATCAAGTGAACGATTCAGACCTTGGAAGATATTTTACATGATTTTTCAATGGATTTCTTGGGAAGTTAAAATCAACATCTTTATTTAGTTGAGTTTTCTTATAAAAATTATTTTCATTCCACTATATGGATGGACCATTTTGAGGTGTTTTATGGAAAGCAGTTTTGAACTCCATCATTTTTGGGATGAATTTGGGGAAAAACATTTATAAGATAAAAATTAGTAGAGGAAGTGGCTGAGAAATTGAATATAATCCGGAAACACAAGAGGACATCATAGAGTAGGCATAAATGTTATGCATATAATAGGAGGAAAGAAATTCATTTTGAGGTAGGTGATCTTGTTTTCCCTAAAATATATTTATGGAAAATTTTTAGTTGTTTTGTTAATAAAGGAATTCTAAGTCCAAAGTTCATTAGACCTTATGAAATTTTGGAGAAAGTTGGACCAGTTTCATATCGAGTAGCTTTTCCTATGAGTTTATCTCAAGTAGACAATGTTTTTTAATGATTATATTTGAAGAAAGTATGTGTCAGATTCATCTCATGTTTAGAGCCTATAAGTAGTTCTTCTAGAAGAGAACATTTCTTAAGAAGAGAATCCTGTTTAGATTTTTAATCTTATAGAGAAATTATTTCTGAATAAGGTAATTCACTAGGTTAAGGATTTTTAGAGAAACCACATGGTTGGTGTATCAACATGGGAATCTAAAAATTAATTGAGGGAAAGATATACTCACTTGTTTAATAAGTAAGAAAAAATTGCGAGGAAACAATTTATAGAAGGTGGATAGAATGTAACAACCCAAATACATAAAAAATAATTTGTTTTCATTATGGAATTAAATATTTAAATTCATTTTAAATGTATATTGAAATAAGTGGTATTTATATAAATTAAGTAATATATAATAATATAATAGTAACCTCGCATAGGAGATTATAAATAAAATTTTATATATTATAAGTTTAATCATTACTTATTCATATCATGAAATAAGTAAATAAACGTTTTGGGAATGATAAATTAATTGTTGGTATTTTTGTAAGTCATAAATATTTAATTAAAACTTTATAATTAATATAATTATTTAAAAGGAAATATATTTACATAAAATAGATTAAGGAATTAATTTTTTGTGGTCTTATGATTATAATATAATTTTATGTGACCCTAATTAATTTTTCAAATTGTCATAAAACCAATTATAATTTTAAAATCAGTAGTTTTTAGATAAATGATGATTTTAATTAAAAATTAAAATTCTCATATTTTGAATTTTTTTCCAAAAATAACGTTCATTTTTTAATTCTAAACATTGAAAATTTTTTAGTTTTAATTTTTGGTATTTGTCTAAAACACTAAATTTTTTAGTGAATAGTAAAATATGACAATTTACGGTATATATACTTTATAAGTTAAATACTCTATTACATGAGTCATTGATAATGTAATCAAAATAATTTCAAAATACCCTTAGTCATTTTAATATATTTAGTGATAATTATAAAGTTATTCATAGTTTTCAGAAAAAAATAATAAACTAATGAATAAAATAATGAGAAAACCCCTCTCTCCTCTTTTATAAATACCACCCCTCACCACCTCTTCTATTCACACCTCCAATTCCTTGTAAATTATTTTATATATACCCAATTCCCTTCCCGATACCCATAATCACATCCAATACCTATTTGTCTCACCAAAAGGCCAAAACCAAGAAGATTAAGGAGGTTCCCATGGAAGAGAATTAATGAGATAAAATACTCTTTCATTTCATTTTATTTTCTTTTCAATTTATTTTATTTTATTATTCTCTCCTCGCATCCCATAATCAAAGTGACATGATAAATAAATTATATTAAATATACTGGAATTTTATTATGTTAATGGAATACCTATAATCAAACCTCTCCAACTCTCCTCTTATTATAGAAAATGAAAGCATTTTCAGGGACGTGTCGATTCACCACCTTCATGGATGATGAATTATTATTTTCCTTTAACTCCTTCAAGGATTGTCATAAAACCATTATTATGGTTATATAAGATTATATTACAGATATTATAATTTATATGTTATTCTATTACCAATATATAATCATGATACTAAATAAAATGATATATGTTTATGATGGTCATAAAAACCACCAAAATAGATTAAATCATTTTCCTTAATGTTTTATCTAAGGAATCATACTAATATAACAAAAAATTATATATGTTATCATTTAAAAATTTGAAAAAATATTTATACCATTTCATTAAGCTTATGGAGTTTTTCATCAATTCGACAAGAAAGTCCCTAATGAACTAACTATGGAGACCATGAAATAAATGCATCTGAATAACAAAAATAATAAAATATTGTCATTAAATGGGTGGAAAGTTGTTATAAAAAGCTAATTCAAGGTATTATAGATATTAATATAGTTATTTAACATATTAATAAACCTCTTTAAACCATTATAAAAAAGTTTTGAACATGTTATATGCAATACGTACACAAATTAATAGACTTATCTTCAAATATCATATTTCAAATTTCTATTCATACAAAATTGAAAAGAAATGTTTTTATGTTGAAAATATTCATGTTTTATCATTATTTTCTGGGTTTTGGTAATTTTTTATGACGAAGTGTGAGAACTATATATCCCTCCATTGCATTTGTTATGTTTGTGTTGGAGGTCGACTATATGGTTACTCCATGTGTTACTACAATGTTTACACCATAAGTTAGATGAGGGAGTTACATTGTATGGTTTTTATAAGGGTTACAAATCATATGGTAGCTATGAGGGTAAAAATATTAATTAATTAATTCCCCAAGTTACCTTTATGGTTTTTTATGTTTATAGAAATATCTTGTTTTCACAGAGTAACTTTATGATACTTTATTGGTGAGAAGTTTGTCTTTGTTAAAATAATGTCATATATAAGTATTTATGGATGAATGGTTCTTTTTTTATGTTACTTACTAAGATTTTATTTATTATTCCATGTTTTAAAATGTTTTTTTCAAAGGGTTTAAAGATGGTTAATATAATAGAAGAATCTAAAATCAATATTGGGAATAATTTTCATGAAAAAATTGATATTTTATTAAAAAAATTGTATTGTAGAACAAATGGATACTATTTTAATATTACCTAGTTTTTATTCATGGGCGATAATATGTATGAATTATGTCCTAATTATCTAAAACTATCAACTGAAAAGTTCTTTGGGAATTTAAGAAAGTGAATTCTAGTTGAATTAACTAGATTATGTAATTTTTAAGGCCTGGTACTTATAAAGTAATATTATTTTAATTAATATTCTAATTATTATGTCATACTTACATATGATTCTTGTACTTTATATGGTTTTTTTACAATTTTTCCATTTTTATATACACAATCCTCCTTCTATAAAAAATTTCTTGGTATTTAAGTGTATTGATATTTTGATTCATCAATTTGTATATAAACAAAGGAAAATAATTATTTTTTTATTTCTTCTCACCTAAATGTTTTTATTATATATTTAAATCACATATCATTTTTTCAATTTAAGAATCCCTCATCATCACTTTATGAAAGGGGTACTATGGTTTAGATACATGTTGTTTATTTTTTGAAATACTTTTTATCTTATAAATTAAAAATTATGAATCCATAATCTTAATACATATAATTTAAAACAAAATAAAATCAATTAAATTATAACTTAAATGCTTCCACCCCCAACAAAAAAACAATGTATCCCAATTTTCTTTATTTATGATGTGCATCGCTCATGGGTGTGGTTTTACTTTCCCCTAATAATATATAAGATGGTGTTTTTTAAGAAGTGTCTTAAATTAATTATAATCCATTATAATGATCATTAGTATGACTTTTATTAGAGAATATTCTTATATAATTATAATTTTCAAGATATAATGAAGAATAAATAAATTTTTTATTATATGAATTTTCACTAAAACAGAAAATGGATATCATAATGTTACCCAAATGTATTAAAAATTTGTTTCCTTCAATATAGTACCCCATTTTACCACATATATTTATCAATTGACATAAGTATTTGAGTACCAACACCAATATAACTAATTAAAATAGAATTTTCGGGGTTAATAGGTTGACAATGTTCATTCCTTTGAACCATGATTTTTTTCCCTCAACTTATCACCTTAATAATTTATACAAACAGTATAATTCTAATTCACTCTTTTATTTTAAAAACATTATAAATTTCCCTTGATCATTCACTTTTTGGTTATTTCTTGCTTGCAAAATGTTTTTCACTGTCTATCATTTTCTCAATTAAAACATTACTACTATGTTGTCCCATAACTTATATTGCATCAATAGGTTCAAAATCCATTATATAAATAACTAGTTAGGTGATTAATTTATATTATAAAAATATATAAGTGAACACATTTTATTACAGGGAAACACGTTATAAATAATAAAAACTAATCAAAGACATTTTACATATTTTTGAACTTTTTTTATTTCAAAGATAAAGGAACTTAACCACTTTATAAATATTCCAAATCCCCTCCTTATGGTACCTTCTAACATATTAAACATAATCTATAATGATACAACCATTAAATAATAAAAACATCAAAATTAAAGGGTAATCCACTATGTAATTTTCATTGAAACTTATAATTTTTTTTACTTCTAACAAAACAATTGGCTAATTTATGTCTGTAATATATAAGGCATACAATACATGTATATATTATGATCCCATTATAAACAATTCATCCTTTTATCCTTCCTCACTAAAATCCACATTCATGTATCCTAATTTATATTTTTTTAATTTAAATACTTTTATCAATCCATTTTCATCAAGAAATGAACATTTGGAGAATTGAATAATTAAAGTCCCATATTTTTTCAAGGATCCCAAGGTATGATATATTGAGGTAAATCGAATTTTTTCCCTTCATACCTGATTCAAGAATAATTTCATCAATAAGAGTAACTCCACTATTTTTCATTGTACTATGTTCATCATGTTCTTTTATATAAAACATATAACGATTAATTAAATAACCATTGTACAATAATAAAAATATACTTCTTCCTCTAGTTATTTGTATATGTCCTATAGAAATTGAATTTGGATTGTTAGATACCTCCTTAAATATGGTCTATAATCCACCCTACAAGTTATTGATTATGTTTAATTGATATCCACATATGATCTTTTGATGGATTCAAATATTGGATAATTACTTTGTGAGTTACAACATTTGTAACAACATCAATATTGCCATATAAAACATAAATGTAATCTTGTTTCTGAAATATAATGGTAACTGTGATAAAAACTCTTCTATAAAATATTCTACCCACAAGTATCACATTTTGATGAGATTTATAGAGACCAATGCTATCCACATTTTACAGGTAGTGAGTACAAAATTCAATTACCTATTCAATAATGCATCACTATATAATACAACCTTCTGAATGAATTCAATATTTGATGTAATCTTTTAAAATATTTATGTAATATCTAATGGGGTATATCGAATTGTAATATACTATACCACATAGTTAGATCTCTCTAGAAAAGTGAACAATAAAGTGGACTATTATATCAAAGAATAACGATGTTAAGAACATATCCAATTCACGTAATATGATATAAATTTTATTTTCTATAGTTAGAAACATCAATGTATATATATTATTACTGTATATAGCTTTGAAAAGAAGCAATTCATGGTTAATGTTTCTCAATTATTTTTAAGTAGAATACAAGATAAAGAAATGGACATTGAATATTTCTTCAAAACATAAAATTTATATGATTTAAAGCCTTTCAGTTTAAGTTAGTCATCAATATGATATTATTAATATTTAATAAATACCTATTGGAATCTTATACACTAATAATAAAGTTGAAAAATTGAGAAATAACATTCTTGGAAAGAGTCTAAGCCATTGTATGATGAAAAATCCATCGTTCACCATTCATTATTGGAAAATAATACTTTATTCTAACAGATATAATTTTCAACCAAGTATTAATTCCATTTTTTTGAGGTTTATTTATAAAAATTCCAATGAAACTATCACATATATTTTTTATAGATGCATGATATCAATAAAATTTATAACTTACAAAGATTTCCAATTATAAAATTTGATCAACTAAATGTCTTTCCCATCCTATTTTCATAAGGATTTCGAATAAGGGTTTACCAAAAACAATGGGAATATCCTTTACATTATCAAAATATTAGTTACTTATTAATGGAGAAGGTAATGAACCTTCTTCTGAATTCCCATCTAATGATGTCATCTAATATTAGTATTTTTACCATTGAGGTAAAAATTTATTATTTTCTAAAAATACTATCTTAATGGGATATTTAAGCTTAAATATGTATGTACCTTATTCATACCTTGACATTTATTTAATGTGATGACCATAAAAATTTTCATAAGATGAAAAGTAATTTCTTTTCCCAAACTACATGGTTTTAAATTTGAACTATTCATTTCCATGAGCATGAAAAAATATAACACCTGATTCTAACATAAATTTTATATCTATGGTTATTGGAACCAAACAAACATCAATATCCTTACCAGGTTGCCTTGTTCTAGATATTTGCAATCCCAATATAATATACATGTGTTTCATGAATTACGAAAAAGAAGTTATACTTTTACCGATATAACCATCATTGTACTATTAGTTCTACTTCATTCAACAAAAGGATTAATTCCATATTTAGATAGAACAAGACAATGGTTTATTGGCTTGTTTCCTAATTCAGGATACTCATGAGTAGTTTTCTTCCCCTGAGGGGAGAATGTTGGGGGGTGGAGCTTCCCATATATAATTTTTTTTATACCTATTTCACATCAATTTACTTAATGTATTATCATTTTCATATAGATTTTTAAACCCTTGAATGATTAGATAGCATCATACAAATTTTAAAGGACTTGATTTATCTTTCTTATATTGAGTCGCACACATATAGGGTGTTTTTAAGTGATTCTTGGTCCTAAACAAAGAATATACATTCATTTGGATAGACATGTATTCTTTGATAGATCATTCATATTCAATATAACATTTTTTAAAATCATATTTCTTAAAAGGAAGATCACTATCTTCTGCAAACATGCAATTAAAGAGAGAGAAGTAGTTTTGTAATATTAGTTTTTACCTATCTATTTACTGCTTTCAAATTGTATTGACTCTATATGGATGAAAATGTTATATATTTCATATATCCAATATTGAGTGACATATTTGCATAAGTATTTAACTTTTGAGAAAGATTTGGATAATTGCAAAGGTCATCTTCATCCATCTTTGTCACTTCATCAATACAATCTTCATCATCATTTATTGCAGTATTCATATCAGAAGATCCATTAACCGTAATTGTGTATCATTAAATAGATAAATTCATTTCTTCATTGTGTTTAGTCGAAAATCTATAACTTTTATGTGTTACATGACTTATCAAGTGTTCTTCTAAATCATCTAGAAAAATTTATCTTCAATAAAAACAATATAAATATAAAAAAATGATTTGACAAGGGTAATTTGTATATGATATTGAAAAGTTTATAAACCATTAAACTCGTCCTAATACCCTTTTTTATATGATTATAATCCATATATTTTTTACCTATCTTTATTCTATTTGGTTCAACAGTATTCATATTTAAGAAAAATAAATTAATAAATACACAGAAGGTAATCAATCGAGTTATCATATTTGATTCAACTGTAATCATACTCCTTTAATCAAGAATAATATAATCTAATTTTAGGTAACCAATCAATACATACATTTTTTTCATTAAAATCCTTTTTATTCTTAGTTTACTTTTATTTTAACTATAATAATTAATATGAAGAATTTTTTTAGTTGTCAATTTTTTGGGTTATTTATCTATCTTTATCATTGATAATCTGAATTATATTCAATATATTTCTTTTTGATCTACTATTTTTTTTAAATAATATATGTAAAGAAGATTGAATTCGTTTTTTATATTTGAGTTTTAATTATTCACGAAACGATTATTGATATTTCATGCTAATTTTTTTAAAAGTTTCATTGATTACTTTATTAAATTTTGTTGATAATGTATTTGGTTATTTATTTTTTAACATTGGTTTTATATTCTATGCATTCAATTCATATTTTTAATGTTTTGTTTATTAGGTTTTTATTATTAGTTTATTTTCCTTTATTATTGTTGATATCTTGAATAACATATTCGAGAAATGTTAAATTTTTTTAGTGGATAATAATTATCACTAGTATGTTAGCAAGAAAAGAATAAAAAAAATTTCAACTAAAAAAAATAAATCAAATCTGTATCTATAAATCAATTAAAATAAAATATAATTTATATATATAAATTAATTTTATAAAAAATTCAATATATATTTTTTGATTCAAAATTTATTTTTTTATATTGTTTTGATCACTTAAAAACAAATTTTAAACCATTGATAATTAATACAAAAGGATATAGTATCAAATGAATGTTTTTATCTCCAAACCTATATAAAAAATCACTATTCTGGTTTTCAGATATAAAATATTAAAAAAATATGGGGAAAATTTTGTAAACACAATGGGGTTATTCAAGAAAGAATCATCATAAAAAAATTAAATACATATTGTACGAATATCATGAGAAAATTACATACTTTTTTATTGGTGGGTATAATATGTACCCAAATTTGTCGTGACTTTTTAATATCTCAACCAATAACAAAAATCATTGAAGTTATTCAAAAAATCAATGACTGGATATCCTCCAAATTTTTACAATATATATATATATATATATAATTTTTATATTCTTGTAGAATCACTATATGAAATAAGTGTGTGTGTGTGTGTATCAAAATACAATCAGTATTTCAATTATTAAAAAAATAAAACAATGAATACAGTGAAGATTTAAAAAATTTATAAAATGATGACTTATATGGAGGTGATTTGAAATAATCATCAAAAAAACAAAACAACATGTACACGACTGATTAATAAATCATTAAAATAATCTTCATATTAAAAAAACTTCTGTTTTTATCTCAAAACATCCAATATGTTACAATTATAGATCAGAAGGGGTCAGATCCCATGCAGGATTAAGGAACTTGGTAATGTGGTGGCACAACTAGGGATATTTTAAAAAGAATGCGAGATTTTTATGAGCGTTTACAAGAAAACAGATAAAGGTATATTTTATCAATACAAATAAAGATTATGTTTAATGTCACACAACATATATAATTGTAAATTTAAACTTACAATGTCTTAAGAAAAACCATATTAAATCTTATGTATTACATAACATTATCCGCACTAGAATTAGAGCTGAAAAAGCACCCAAATAAATACATACAAAATGTGTATGTATTATGAATTATATAAAATTAATTACTTATTCTTAAATATGGGTCAATATTGTTAATTTTATTTAAAATAATTATTAATTATATAAATGTGTACATATTTTTTACAACATAATATTAAATATATGAAGTCATTTTATAATATAAAAAAATTAAAAATTAAAATTAAATATAAAAATATTTACAATAAATTAAAAAATATATGAATGTATATAATATTAATTATATATATTATATTAATAAGTACCAATTATGTTTTAATTTTTAAACTAATATTTTAAAACATTTATCAATTATTTAAATAAAAATATATTCGATAGTATAAAATTTTTTACTTATATTTAAAAATATTAATAACTATATTTCAATTTAGAGGAGATTAGTTTCAATACATTGAGAAATAATATTAAATTCAGTATCAACTATATTTATAACAAAACTAAATAATTAATATTTTGAGAAAATAAATATATAAATTACACAGTTATAATGTGATATTTTTTATCAACAACATGATATATATATATAATTTTCTCACTGTATATTGTTAATTGAAAAATTATAAAATTTAATATAAAATTTTTAATAATTATATTAAAATATTTTTACAATTGATAATATAAAGGTATATTTTTATTACTAATTATATATAGGTATATATTATTTTTATTGTGTCTACAAAATGTAATTAATTATGAATTATTTTTTATATAATTAATTAGAATTAAAAAATTATTATTTATATAAATGAATAAATTTTTTTTAAAATATATCCTTAATTATATAATTGTAAAATTATATTGAAACATGATTATATATATACATACAAAAGGAAAAAACCTAAATATAAAAAAATATCAGAGTATATTTATATATTATTAAATAATTATAAATATGAATAATTATAATTATATTTCAATATTAATATTTTTATTTAGGATATATTATTAATTATCTAAATGGGTAAATATTTTTTACTATATAATATTAGTTATATAAATGTATAAGTAAATAAAAAAATTACTAAAAACTACATATAAATGCAATATATTTCAACAAATGAATAATTATATAAATGTATATAATTTTATTTATATATATAAAACATTAATAATAATTGTATTATTTTTTTAATTATATTTAAAAAACTTTTATAATTATATAAATTAATACATATTTAAAAGTATAAAAATGCATACTAATATTTAAAAATATTAGTAAATAGACTTCAATTTATGGTGGATTATTTTCAATGTATTATTAATTAATATTATGTTAACAATAAATCTCATTTAAAATAATATTAAATTTTTATTATTTAATGAAAATATATAAAAATTGTATATGTAACATTATATGATTTATTAACTACGTGACAAATAAAATTTAAAATGTTTTCACAATATATAATTAATGATAATGGTGATAAATTAAAATAAAAATGTAAAGACCTCTGTTTTTTCCAATAGAGAATTTGTTCAATTTTGAGTTTCAGAGTCCGAGACCTCTCTAGGAAAAAATTGGTAAATTTACCATAGCATTAAACAATAGAAAAATTATCTGATGGTTTTATTAATTCCAAGACATGGTGTTTAGCACTAGGATATGATGGAATGAAATTTAAAGTGTGGAAGAAGTTTGGAAAAAACATATAGAGTATAATAATATTATTTTTAGTTTTTAGGCATATTATTGTGATAAAACACTTATTCTCTTTAACGGTGCATCAGATGAAATAATTGACACTATAACTTAGTTTAGAACAAGGGTTTACCCTATGGATGGTATACCATTAGTTAGTATCAGAACCATTGGGGTGTTTCCATTGTGGGTGGATTAATTAATTAATCTGCATGATTTAATTAATTACTTAATAATTTGGATAAATTATGGTGAAAACCATAGAACACTCCTTTATAATCCTGGGGTTAGCAACATTCTTTCATTGGAATAACACTAGAGAGATGGAGAGGATTAGATGGGGAAGTCAGATATTGGTGAAGAGGATGGATCATCAATGAACGTAATTAGAACACCAACAATGGATTGAAGTGTTAATGATTTTATATGAAGTTGTACTATTGTCATTTTTTAGTCAACCTCACGCATTTTTCTTTATTATTGATTCTTATTTTCTTTATATCTAATTCCTTTATGTGGCATGAATATGAAATGGAGTTATAAATTAAATAAATTAAATAAGTTGAATAAATTCAAAATATTTGTGTTTTAGAAGCTAATCAACATAGAATGAATATAAATATCACCATTCTAATAATCGATGAAATATTTCATCGATGTATTGCTTCATTTATTTAATGTTTTTAAGTAATTATTTAATATTTAAATGTTATTTAATTTGATGTTTAGGTTAATATATGTTCATTGGGATTTAGTCACAAGAGATTTCTGGTTGTTCCCCACACACTTTGTTAATCCATGTTCTACGTTCATCAATATAATATAATACCACACTTAACCACCATCCTTAGCTTAATTATTAAAATTTTATCCCTTACAATTTATCTTATGGATCCACAATTAAGGGGCATTATTTATCTATCTCTCTCTCTCTCTCTCTCTCTCTCTCGCATTCATGCTCATGCATGCCCTAAAGTCTACAGGACCTAGATGTAGTTAGAGATGGTGGCAGTGTTTATGGGTGGTGGCCAAGGGGTGGGAAGTGGGTATTCGATGAGATTTAGGTCATCAAAATGGGGTTTGGTGCTTCTCAGTTCATCTGTGCATGTGATAATAATTTTATATCAATTTTTTGTAATGGGATTATTTTTATTAAGGGATAGGGTTGTCAGTATTTAAAAATTTCATGAGACGTGCTAACCTCATTCACACTTCTCTATTTGGATTTTATGGGTGAACATGGTTCAAAATTCTCTTTTGGGTCCCAAGGAATCATGAACCCCATACACACTTCCTTCGATATTTTTATAAAGGAGACAAGGATAAGGTTCACACCTCCTTTGAGAAAAAACTATAAATTGAGGTGCCCCCCCCATTTGAAGTGTTTGTGACCTATATATTTTATTATGAATCCATGATGGATTTCTTTCTCAACATATATTTTTTTATTTTATGATGGTAAAATATATTTATAAAATTTTTCATTGTTTAGTTACTTTTTTTATTTTTTATTTATATATTTAATATGTATGGATGTAATGATGAATAGATGTATGAATTTCTAAATTATTGTTCATTGTTTGATATATTTTCTGACTGTTTTATTTTTTTTGTAAGTTTTCATTTAAATTGAATGATTTAGGAAATTTAAATATGGTGTTTACATTATTAAAATTTTATGAATGAAATATAATTTATATTTCTAGAAACAATAATGTTTTAAATAGTATATATTTTAAATATAAATCGTGGGTAATTATATCTGAATTGAATTATATGTATATAATAAATATTATATTTAAAGTAACATAAAATTAAATTATAAATATGGATCTTCCCTGACCTATTCAAAAAAATTATAATATTCTATATGAATAGATAAATAAAGTGAATCTAGAGAAATATTTTATTAAAATTATATTATGAATAATAATTTATAAAAAATACTAGTTATAAAAAGTATCATATTTAAATTTATTTAAATATATATATAAATACAATTCTTAACGATATAATAAAATTAATATAAATAATAATGTTAAATTGTATTAAGTGTAAATTATATTACCTTTATTTATTAAATTTAATAAATTTTATAATTAATAATATTTTCAGTATTTATGTATAATATAATAATAATTATAGTAAGAAAACTATATTTGTTTATAAAATTATATATAATTATATTTTAAAATACTAATAAGTAATGTTGAATTTATTTAAATTTGTATATATTTATGTTATATTATATAAATATATTTATATGTATTTTTTATTGACTATTATAACTAAATAAAAAAAATTAAATTACAATATTCGATGCACATAGTTAAATGAAGTGAATCCACACCCACACACACACAAAAATATATATATACACACATACAGAAACACACACATATACACCCACACACATTGAAAAGTTTTAATTTTAGAAAGTATGTAATAAAAATACATGGATACATATGTAGATATTTATTATATAATAGATATAGTTATAGGTAATGTTGTATTTTTTAAAACTTAATAAGTATCCCAAAAAACATGTTAAGTGTATTGTGTGATAACTAATATTGTCATGACCTACCAATGATTAATTAAAATTGCATGTCTTTTTTTGTATGTGGTTATATAATTTAAAATAATTTCATTTTATTTTCCTCATTAAAGACCTATATATCATTCCCATATATAAGTATGTAAGAACCTAGGTGTCCGCATAAAAAATGTTATGTATCTCAAACCCGAAGATTACCTCACTTGCATGTATGTAGAATTATGATAAAAATGAATTCGATAAGAGGAGTTCATAAAGAGGAGTTGTTGTTTGAAAGGAGACTGATGGTTACTGAAATGTGCAATTATAGAGGCTCCTAAAGATCACCCCTATGATTTGGTTGGATTATCAAATAATTACAAACTAATCCATTGAAAAAGTCTCAATTTCAAGTAATTTTTATTTATTCATAAATAATTAAAACAAGTGAAGCATTTTATGATATGGTATAAATATTTATAACATTTTACTAAAATTTATTTTACAGACATATCACAATCAATATAATTCAACAATGTGGTTTTTTATATCGATCAAGGTAATAGTTATATGTTTCCTCTAATAAGAATGTAAAATATTCATAAAAGTATGAATATATATATAAATGTATTATTTATTAAATATAGTTATAGGTAAAGTTAAAAGATGCAATACATAATAACTATCTTAAAAAACATGTTTTAAATCTTATATAATAATTGATCATGATACGACTATCTAATAAATGATTGATAATGCATGTTGTATTTTTTTGTATCAAAATATTTAATTTACAATACTTGGCTGATCATGAGATGACCGACCAATGTATGATTGAAACTACATGTTGTGTTTTTTTTAAGTTATATAATTTGAAATAATTTCATTTTATTTTCTACATTGATGACCTTCATGTCATCTCTCTCTCTAAGTATTTAAGTGCATGCTTGTCCACCAAATTTTTTTATGTATCTCAAACTGCTGGACCATATCACTTGCATTTGAGTAACATTATAATAAAAGGGCCTCTAATAATAAGTGAGGTTTTTTAAGATGATTTTTTACACCATGCGTGAAAAGAGATTGGTGGTATTTGAAATATGTGATAACAGAAGTTATAGTGTCACCTCTAGTATTTGGTTGGTTTTTCGAATAATGATAAACCAATTTATAGAAAAAGTTTCAATATTTAGTCACAATTATTTAATCATAACAAATTTAAACATTTAATGATGTAATATCTATCATTATATTAATTATTTGTTTAGGTAATCAGGTCTATGAAAATATACTGAAATGGTGAGGTAATTTATACTGGCTAGGGGTTTATCTATAGTCTCCCAACTACAAGACTGAAAAATATTCCTGAATGTGTGAAATTGGATTAATTTTGATGAAATATTCATATTAAGTTAAAACTGAATATTGGTCAATCAATTACTTCAATTACATATTAACATCTTAATTATCTTCAATGTGTATGTAACTCTGAGTATCCTCTAGTTGATGATGAGGATTGGATGAATGCAGCATGGTTCTTTTAAAAATAGTGTATTAATGGTCTAATGGAATTGTTTGTGGTAATTTTTTATATTGATGAGGTGACACCTACTACTATAGAACCATGTTATGTGTGCTCTATAGAAGACAGTTTTTCACAACACTCTCACTCACTTACACTTCATATGAGTCATGTAATAGAAATAAATAGTAAATAATATGATCAAGAATTGGATGGAAATATAGGGTACATCCCGATGTATTCTCTTGATTTAATGATTGAATCTTTATCTAATAATGAAATATCTAGTGATGAATCATGTGATGATGTTGATGAGGGTATTGTGGGGAATGAACCTTATGAGTTTCCTTTGACAGATAAGAAACCACCAGTTATTGGTAATCATTATAAAATGTTTACCTCATTATTCCAATGATTTTTTCATGCATAACATATTGATTGGGATTTCAATACATTCCCTACTAAATTACCATAAAAAAAAGTTTATACATCAACATGGACGGATAAAAACATCTATTTTGGTTAAGATTTTGAAATTAATACTTCATTGAAAAATGTGATAAAAAAATACCACATTGAGTGAAATTTTTTTATTTGATGAGTCAAGTAAGAAAAAATATATCATTTGATGTGAAAAATATGGTTCCGAATGTGAATTATGAATGGGGACAATATATGATAAACTTTTTTCATGTCAAATGGTAACCTAATTGGAAGACCCAGAAACCTGTTTATATCCAATATTTTTAGAGGATCACTCATCACCTGATGTAGTGTTTATATTTATTGTTATTATAGAGATGATACAAACATGTTGGTAGGTTCCAGTGTCCCATGTTTATAAATGAATACAATAGTTTTTAAAATACATATATACTATGAAAAAATCATGGAATGAAAAACAAAAGGAAATTGTGAAAGTTTGTGGTGATTGGGTGAATAATATAAAATGTTCTCATAGCTTATGGAATTTTTCTCTCAAAAAACAAGTTATTTATTTATTGGACACTATTGAGTATATCTCTCTAGACTACAGAGTTGATCAAACAAAGGAGAAGTTCCATATGAGGTTTTTGGAATTTAGTACATCTATCAATACTTTATCATATTGTAAAAAAATCCTTCAATTCGATGAAAATTTTATTTATGTAAAGTATGAAGTTGTTCTACTTATTCTCTCCACACAGGATGATAATCATGATCTCCTAACACTTGCAATTTATATTTTCAAAAAAGGTAATTTTGAATCATGGAGTTGGTTTTAATCATGTATATGCATTCATTTCACACAAATATAGAGAGTGTGTTAGATATTTGATCACCATCAAGTGATTATAGAGATTTTAAGTAGTGATTCAGTTCTAGGGAAAGAACTAAATTATTATCATCGATATTACATTGGGCATATTACCACTAATATGCATAAACACTTAAAATGTGAGGAAATATATAAGGAATTATTCATGTTGGGTAGGTTTCATTAAATATATATTTTTTGAAAAAAAATTAATATCTTTTTAAATAAATTATTCTCTTATGGTCTCAACATATGATCCCCAATAAGAAATGTTCAATCAATGACTTGAAGAAATTTGACAGTCTTGTCAAGATGTGTATGATTATATGATGTCAATTTCAAAATAAAATGGTCATTATAATATGATTTTGGAAGTAGGTATGGACATATGACCACTAATATTATGTAGAGAAGAAAAGGGGTATTCAAGGATGTGTGAAACTACCAATTATCGGTTTAATAATGGATACATTTAATTGATGTGTGAAGTACATTTTTTAATGGTATAAATAGCTCTATTGGAGGATGGAAACAGAATTCATTTTGGTGAGAATTTCTAAAGTTCCATTGATTAGATACTGCATGACTCATCATCGTTACGTTTTCAAGCCTTTTATTGGGTACATAACTACTTTTAAGTTACCGAGTGTCATGTCCCACTCATAGGAAATAGTGGATGAGTGATGGTAGTTGTATATGAAAATATATATAGTTATTATAACCATTTCTAGGAATTGATATATCCATGGGTACATGATATTTCATCATAGGCATCAGTGAACAAAACATAGGATCCCCATGTTGACACGGTGTATCATTTGAGAACTTAGGTTGACTATTATAGTGCACCTTAGATGCTTATTGATGACATTCATTCCATTACCTTTCTTGCTAATCAATCTACTATGGTCTCTGATATTTCTAGGTTTCATATTAAATATTTTTCATTTACGAATTATTTCATTTATTTAATTTTTTTCCATTAATGGGTTGTTATATTTTTTTCAATTAGAAAAAAATTGTCATATTTTATACTTTCACCTTTCCCACTCACCATCAAACAGTGGTTCTTAATATTACAAGGTTGTGGCCTTGAGGATGAAAAAATTTTACTCATATCAAAAATGAGATGGATTGGCCTCAACAATAGGGAGTGGGACCATGATGTAGCAATTTTCACACATAAGGTAATACTTATAAGATATTTCCCTAAGTGTCAGTACAAAGCTACATTTCCTAAAATCCTAGATCAGTTTTATGTATTTAGTCATGACTGTGTACATTTTTTTTTCATATGTAGGATTATTCATTAATGGATACATTTATTTCTAACTTGATTCAATTAGGGATTGTTCTATTTTGGGATTCAATCTAAAATAATTTTGTGATACTAGAAATATTATAAAAAATAAACACAAAATGGAAATAAACAACAACTATTTCATCCTCTAAATGAATTTTCTTCAAATATATCCTTCAAATCACACAGTTGATTGAATATTTCATGCAACCACTTGTACTATAAAAAATATTCATAATGTTTGATATACATTGAATTACTTAGAAATAAATTAAACATGATTGGAGATCATTATAGAAATAAATTTATAGACTAAGACAAAAACATTAGTCACATCTATTTTTTTACCTCAGTTTTCATCATAATGCATAATTATGAGTGTTAATTATGAACATCATTTTTTTTCTTTTATTTTTTTTTAATATTTTAGAAATTTTATTGAATTAAATATAAAAAGTAATGATGACATCAATCGTGGAGATGGTGGATCCCCAATTACTCACATTCAAGGACAAAAATGTTTCACGGCTGGTCATAAAGGGACCTCAAGTTCTTCATTCTATTTACAGAGATCTCATCATTTCTATCATATTTCACTACGTCCTTCTATTATCTCTCATATTCATCATACTAGGTTTTATGGTGTACTGATGTGTGACTTCATGTATTTCGATCATCAACTCATTTTTGGGTTCGTATAGATATGGTGGCCAAAGATACATATATTCCATTTTTCCGAGGGAGAGATGACTATTAAGATTGATGATCTATACATTAGGTTGCGCCTTCCAATCGATAGTGTGACTATGATGGTGCAAGTGGGGGCATATTGGTTTGATTTTGTCTAAAAATTAATGTGCATCATGTCAATACTTATGGAAGGCCCATTGTCGATAGTAAATTACTCAATCCATGGATAGAATATCACTTAACTCATTTAGATGGTGATGCCCTAGATATCACTATGTTGTGATTTTAATTTGAATACATTTTGAGGCTTATTATTGTAATAATCTATGTTGATCATTTGAATAAATTTTTTCATTTGATGTATTTACCATTATCAGGGAACTTGGAATAGACATGGAAATATTTCTGGGGGTCTTCTTGTCTTACAGATACATATAAGGAGCTATAAAACACATATCACATTGATAAGATGCAGATCTCATGATGTGTTATTCTGATATAGATGTGGACATGGGAGCATATCTCACACTTAGCACCACATCCATGCATGATATTTATTACAGATATTTTAGGTGAGTCTCCATCTAACATCCCACCCCTTATCCATTATCTTGGGACGGTGGTGGGACATTAATAGTCCTTAGGTGACATTCCCAAAACACTGAAAGTTAATAATAAATGCCAAAGGATTCATAAATAGACGGGGGACGATTCCCCCTTTGAAAATAAAACAATCGAACCAAATAGACAATAACAAAACAACTACTATAGGATACAAGAGAACAATTTAGGACAACTAAAAGTAATACCAAATGACAACAATACTAAACTATAATTGTGAATAGTATCATAGTATAAAAGAGAAACTAAAACCAACAAACCAAAGACAACCAAGGAATCCAAAAACAACTCTCAGCAAGCTCCAAGATCAAAATAAATAATCCATGACCAGGTAATCATGAGTCATCTCCGAAGAACTGGGATACCTTTACTTTACTTGTGTCTCAATATACAAAATCTGCAAATGCACCATAGTTCATAAGTAGGGGTGAGTATAAAACTCAGAAGGATTTCCCCAATTACTTCCATACTCATGCTACAAGGATAAAATTGTAATCATATTATTTGAAAATTTTATATTAGAAAATTTTAAACTATTTATATCAAAACCAAAACCATTTATAAACAAAATTGTTTTCCATAGAAATAATTTGAATAATTCTTTCAAACCATTTCCCAATCCATTTGGCATAACCCATTCCAAACCACACAACCAGACATGCATTTTAAGTGACTTTTCAATACTCATGTGTAGAATCTCATTGATATACAATGTCTTTACAAGGTAAACATATACCAAGTTACCGAATGTCACACACCCATTCCATAGGGCCAATTCAATGAAAATGAATTCACACCAACCATTTAGGCAAAATACCATGCCAAACTAATTATACCAAACTATTTAAATTACACAATCCTTTTATTTAAAACATTTATATAAACCATTTTCATAAATCAAAATAAGAAAACCATTTTAAAATATTCATTTAAAACCACATAACCAATTACACATTCCACAAACAAAAAAATTCGATAATTTCACAAACCCCCACAAAATATAGATTTCATCAATATTTGATCATAAATTTTAAAATTAAATTAAATAAATTTGAAATAAAATATTTAATTCATAACTAAGAGGATTTGAGAGTTCATCCACCTACCCTACAAACCTAGGATAAAATTTAGATTTACATAAATTCTTAAAAAACCCAGCTTGGAACTCCAAAAAACCGAGCCTAGATATTTTTCCTCACAATCTACAAAACCATATATCACCATGATTTCCGTCACACAACATGGTTCTATCCTAAAAAGTAAAGATCCATAAATCTTAGAGAGAAAAGAAGAATAAAACCAAGGAAAAAACCAAGAATGATCACTTTTCATGAAATTTGGGCCTACAACACACTTAAAATCACCAACGGATCGCTCTTGGATTAAGAGAGAGGGTATATATAGATTTTGGAAGAATTGGAATTCATATTAGGGTCATATTAATAGAAAAAAAGGTATTAAGGATGTAATCTGAATTAGGTCCACAAAATATGGATATCGTTTTTATTGATGCATGGATAGGGAACATGGTTAGGTAAACCATGATATAACTATGTTATGAAACTTCCACCAAACACACCTCACATGGTTAGCTCACATGGTTAGAAAAACCACGCACCAAACCTACTCAACCACTCTATCCAACATTCAACATTCTCTCATGGGTGGCCACATGGTTTGGCCAATCCACGTGCTTAACCTTCCACATACCAAGTTCCCATTGTTTCAATTATATGGATTCATAGAAGGTGTCTTAGGGTTTCTATTACCAATTCTCAAATCATGCACCTTCAAATAATAACTAAAAACACGAGAAAACTACTCTAAACCCCCTTAAACTCAAACAAACAACTTTATATACTTGAAATAAATGAATTAAGGGTTAATAAATGAAACGGGGGGAGCTACATTCTCACCCTCATTGGTCTTTCTATATACAAAAGGTAGAAAACTACCATTTCCTGAATGAGTTTGGGCCATTTCCAAACCATTTCCTCCTCTTTCTCCTAAATTTCTTCTTGAATCTGACCATGTTTTCTCAAAACCTACACTAAACCAATTCACTTCCCATATAGATATTTCTATTTACTATTCAAAATATATACTAGCATATGAACCAATATAAGATATATATCTAGTTCAAATTTATCCCATTGAATAATAAGGCTTTAATCTTGTTCATACTTTTTTAATTGAGATACATGAAGCAAATTACACACTCAAATAATCCTTGGTGGAAAATACAACCAATGAGACACCTCACCAACACATTCAAGTGTATAAAAATGGCCTATATATTGAGGACATGACTTTAACTTCCTCCTAAAACAATGATCCTGTGAGATGTTATCAAGAATACATTATTACTCACCTCGAATGACAATGACCATCGATGATCATCTACATATGATTTATAATGAATCTGAGTTGTCTCAATTCTATTTTTGATCATATAAACCTTCTCTACTATATCTCACACAAGGCTTGGACCACCCAGTTAAGTCTCGCATATTTCCACCCAACTGAGTGGAGAAAGAAAATGACCCCATATAATTCCTTAAAAGGAGGCATATGTGTTGAGTCCTGACAACTGCTATTATATGATAACTCCACTAATGGTATGTGCTCTTCCCATGGGCTATAAAAGTTTATTACACAAGTTCAAAGCATTTATTCCATCATTTTTATCATTCTTTTGGACCATCCATCCTTATAAGGATGATATTCCAAGATCATAGTCAACTGAGTCTGAAAGGACTGCTTTAGGGACTTCCAAAGAAGTTGATGTAAACCATAGATCTTACTTTGATACTATCAAAACTGGTACACCATGTGTCTTTACAAATTTTTGGAAATATATTTTAGACAATTCCACCCCCATATGAGTTTCACAAATAGGGATGAAATGGGATGAATTTTGGACATGATCTACTATAACCCATAATAAATCATGTTTCTGAATCCTTCTTTTGAGACATGTCCCAAAATATATGGATATATTCTCATATTTCCAAATATGGATATACAAAGACATCAACATACCTACTAGCCAGTGGTTCTCTGCCTTAACCTACTGACAGGTGAGGCGTCTCATAACAAACTCATATAGTTTTCTTTTCATAAAAACCCATCAATATTGGTCTTTGAAAGCCGTATACATCATTCATATTCTAATATGAACATCCCATATTGTATTGTGGTAAGAATGATGAGGTTTTTCTTGATAAGACATAGGCACGACCATCTGATCTCGAAAACACAACATTGATCTCCCATCTAGATTCCTTCCCTCAATGGTATCCCCACCATTGAGTTTTGATCTTAGAGATAAACATTCTGAATTATATGTGTATGCCTCATTAACCTTATCAACCAATATAGGAACAATATAAACTAGAATGAATAATATAAAACTAAATCTATCTTCAAAATCCAATTTCATGTTATCTATCACCAACATCAGATACCAATGTTCTAATGCTTCTTTCTACAACTTACCATAAGAATTTTTGTATAATGAATTAGACATCAAATTTACATTATCTAGTGTATACATCAAGTTAAATTAAATAATTTTAAGATATAAAACTCATATTCATTATCTCATATCGAAATCTATTAGCGACAAAAAAACCAAACTCTTATGATCCATAAAAACAGTAAATGTACCTCCAAAGAGGTAATGATCCAATGTGTTCAAACCATGAACTATTGTTGCTAATTCAAAATCATGTTTTGGTAGTTATTATCATGAAACCATAACTTTAATGATCCATAAGAAAAAAAATGATCTCCCTAAATGAGAACACAACCTAACCCCAATCCCGAAGCATCACAATACACCACACAACCTTATCCTAATTTTATCCATATCAAGATCGATGCTGATGTAAGGAGAATTTTAAACACTTAAAAATATTTATAACATTCATTATTCCATTATAATGAAACATTATTCCATTTAAAATCTATAACTGATGAATATAGTCAAGAAATTTCATAAAAACCGTCAATAATAACCATTAATCCAAGTTAATAGTGCATCTTAAAGTCGTTCTTTGGTGGGATTCAAGATAACACAACCTCTATATTTTATAGATCCACAGAAAAACATTTTCCAAAGATTACATGGTCATGAAAATGTATATATTTTACCCAAAAATTACACTTTGAATGTTTTTCATACAAAAAATTATTTTGAAATATTCCCAATAATGTTGCCAAATATATCTCATGCTCATCCTTTTTCATTGAATAGACCAACTTGTCATCCATAAAAACAAATATAAAAGAATCCAAATACCTTTGAAATATTTGATTCATCAATTTCATAAATACATTTGGTTCCATCATAAGAACAAAATTCATAATTACATACTCTAAATGTCCATATCAACTCCTAAAATCTATTTTCAGAATATCATCCTTTCGAACCCTCAATTGGTGATATCCTAATCGCAATTAAATTTTAGAGAACCACTGAGATCCACTCAATTAATCACCCAGGTAATCATTACAGATAAGTGTATATTTATTTTCTATCAAAACATTGTTAAGATTATAACAATCCACACAAATACAAAGAGTTCCTTCTATATTTTTCATAAAAAACATCACTGACCACTAAGATGTACTAAGATGAATGAAGCCTTTTCTTTGTAGTTCTTATAACTAGAATCTAAATTCCATTAATTTCATTGGTTACATCTGATATGATAATGGTGAGATGGTACTGGTCCCTGGAAAAAGATAAATCACAAATTTCACATCTCTTGTGGGTGGAAACCCTACGAAATTATCAGAAAAACATTAGGAAACTGATCAATAATTACTATAAAACTGATATCTCGTATATCATCCAATGATTACAAGGTCAAATCTATCAATAAGTACAATATTATTACAACTGTTGGTGCCAAAAATATAGTTCTACTTTCTTTTACATTCTATCCTCATCTAAAGATATGCTCAAGGCCATTAACAGGTTTAAAACTAACCCTTCTAGTATAATAACCAATGTAAGATTTGAACATTGTTAATAAATCTTGATCCAAGATTAAATCATTGAAATTTATCTAAATCATAGATTAATACCAACTCAATTATGTTCCATCAATAGTTATAAAACATTCTTTTCATATAAAGGATCGATATTTTCTTTGACCAAGATGAGTTTGAAGTTTCAAAATAGAAGGAATCATCTCAACATGAATACCCAGATGATCAACTACATAAGAAGAAATAAATGAATGGGATGAACCTATATAAAACCAAAATTTAATAAAATTATAATTCAAAATAATTGTGATTTTCACCATCGAAGGTCCTGATTGATCAACCATGATCATTTTCTATGCTCTATATAATTTCTTACCCACTGCACTTTTTTCTTTATTACTTTCTTGAGATTACATTGGTTGTGGATTCATGGTATTCCAAGAATCACCATGTATATCTTGGTTAGACTAGTTATAATTGTTTTTCTACCCTATTCACATATATGTATACTATGTTTCTGAAGCATGAGATGTTTTCCAAGAACCCATACTTAGATAACTGTGACAATAATGCTAAGTATTCCCTTTTTTTTGAAAATATGAAATGCTCTATGTTGTTATAGACTATATCAGTTCATATGATTAAAATAATCATATTTAAATCATATCAAATTACTTTTGGGTTTAAGAAGAAGATTCATTGATTTAGTCATCTAATTCTATTTCATACCATTACATTGGAAATATGGGTCCCTCTTCTTCTTATTCCAAACATTATAGTTCTTAACATTTGTAATGGGTATCAACATACATCCCGAACCCATTGTTCCTAAGATTTCTATTTCCACCACTGTCTCTCAATTTACTATCTACGTATAATCTGTTATACAATGTATAGAAATATTTGAATGAATTTATGGTATCAACATTGATTAAAAAACGTGTGCCTTCTAGGATGCACTTCATACTCTACCACTGTGAGTTTATCTTTCTATAAGATGAAAAATTATATAATTATATAAATCATAAATATGTTAGGATATAATTGTTTTTGAAAAATTATTCAAAATCCTCCCATGAAATTCCTTTGTCTAATTTATCTTAAACTGTTAAATACCACCATTGGCATGATAGATCCTCCATTATTTAGGTTTCCAACATGTATTTTAGCTCGACTGGTGTGCATAAGAAATCAAATATTTGATTAAACATTTTCTTACACACCTCTAATTTTTGTTGGTTACAAATCTCCCCAAATGATGGGGTGATTATGCTCCTAGAACTGAACAGAATGGTCCTTTTGATTTAGATTATACCTTTTGTTCCCTCTATCCACAGCTTGAAAATACTGGAAAATAATTTGAACTAGCTATTGGCTCACCTATGTCTTAGGTGCAACCATGTTTTTAGAAACCTATTCCAATTGGTTTTTTCCATGTCTAACAACATCCATGTTCTAAAACCAAAATAAGACACCATTTAGTCTCACTCTCTAGAAACTAAGGGCTTAGAAATATCAATTTTATGACATCACACATATCATAAAAGGAATTACAAAATTCAACAATTTCCAGTTCCAAACTATTTTGTTGAAAATTTCACTAGGGGGTTTGAAAATAATC
Source organism: Viscum album (assembly GCA_963277665.1). Taxonomy (NCBI): domain Eukaryota; kingdom Viridiplantae; phylum Streptophyta; class Magnoliopsida; order Santalales; family Viscaceae; genus Viscum; species Viscum album. The sequence continues at coordinate 1,578,919,060 of OY728128.1, read as the reverse complement.
CATTTTCAACTTTTTTTAAAAATCATAACTTTTTCACCAAATTATAAATCATTGCTCAAAATTAATTATGCATTCATAGGGGGAAATAACTTTTATCAATTAATTTCATGCTCTTATCATTGGAAAAACCCATGATAATGAGGTAAAAAATCCTAGGAGTGTCTTAAACACTCAAGTACCTAAACTCCCTGGTAACTTGAGGTTCAACATAAATAGGTTATATATTCCTTTTTATGCTCTAAATTTCATGTTATGAGAATCATACTCCTTGCAACACCATACCCTTTGTATTGGGAAGGTATTTGGACATTATTAGGACTTTAGTGACATCTTTAAGACACCGAAGGGGAATAATAAATTTCAAGGGATTCATAATTTTTTTTGATTATTCTACATTTGAAAATAATACAAAAAAAAAGAATATAATAACCAAAAGACCATTATATGATGCATTAGAACAAAGTAAGACAAATCAAAGTAAAATAAACTTGGAAAAAATACCAAATTACAATCATGAACCATGTTAGAGTACATAGAGGAAACTAAAACCAATAACTAAAATAAAACCAAGACATCCAAAAACAAGTCCCAACAAGCTCCAAGCTCCAACAGAATAATAATTTCCCAATGTATCATAATGAATCACTAAATAATTTGGATACCTTTACTTTACTAGTGTCTCAATATAAAAAATCAACAAATTCTACAATTTTACCAAGTAAGGGTGAGTACAGAACTCAGTAGGACATCTCCAATGACTTTCCTTCTCAAGAAACTAGTATAGAACAAGTTATCACAATATTAAAAACAAGTTTATATAGTTTATATCAAAATCAAAACCATTTCTAAACAAAAAAAATTCCATGGAAAGAATCCAAACAATTATTTCAAGATATTTATCAATCCATTTTGCAAAATCTATTCCAATCCACACGACTACACATTTATTCCCTAGTGAGAGTTTGATACTCAGTACCAGTATCTTATTGATTTACCAAGTCTTCAAAAGGTAACCATATACTATGTTTCATAATTGAACACACCCCTTTCATAGGGTCACATTAATGAAAATGAACACACGCCTACAATTTATGCTAAATACCATGCCAATCTAGTTCTGGAAAACCATTCCAACAAATCAATATATTTATTAAAAAAATAATTCAAACCATTTTCATAAATCAAAACCCAAAAACCAGTTTAAAATCAACATTTTAAAACCATTTAACCAATTACACATTCCACAAACAACCAATTTCCACAACTTCACAAACCATCACTAAAGAGGGTTTCCATCAAGATTTTAACGTCAATTTCACAATTTAGTTTATTAAATTAAATCAATTTTAGATCAGTACTTCAAGTTATATCTAGGTGGAGTCGAGATTGAAGCCACCTACCTCACAAACATAGAAAAAAATGAAAAATGATGAAAATTCTTCATCAAATCGGCTTAAAAATCTCTAAAATGACATTTGATACTATACCCTACCTTAAAAAACCATATATCATAAAGATTAGAATCCAAAAACATGGATCTTTCCCCAATTTATTAGATCCATGAATCTAAGAGAGGGAAAAAATACTAATGAAAATAAACAAGAACAAGCAATTACTAATGAATCTTGGCCTCCAATGCATTTAAATTCACAAAATAATCCCATTCAGATCAAGTGGATGGTTCACTATAGCCTTTGGAAAAAGTGGAATTCATGTTATGGTCATATTAGGTAAAAACAATCCATAAAGAAGTAATCTGAATTAGATCCACAAAATCAGAATCTTGTTTTTAATGGTGCAGGGTTGGGGAACACAATTAAGTAAATTTTGGGCTAGACACAACCTTCAAACACCCCTATCACATTAGGATTACATGATTAGAATAACCTTACGCTAACCATATAAAACCCTTTATCCCACATTTAATTATTTCTCCTGGATGGCCACATGTTTTCAACAAACTGTGTGTCTACATAGTGTCCACTATTTTAGTTGTATGTATCATGGGAATATTTTTCATAGTTTATACTGACCATGATAAAATCAGGCTCCCCTATAAAATTTATATAAAACTCATTAAAACTCATCCAAACCACCTGAAACTCAATCCAATTACTTTATATAATTAAAATATTTAAATAAAGGGTTAATACTTATAACTGGGGGAGTTACAATCCATGTGGAAGATGATATGTTTTTTCCTTTTTTATTATGTAAAACCAAAATTTACAAGTTAATATTCTGAAATATAAGTATAAAAATATTATCTACAAGAGGTGTCAGATGAATAAATATTCAGATATAGCTAGGCACAATGTCCACACTTATAGAGTTATGATGGACTATCTTCGACAGAATGAAAAACATGGTTATTTATTAATTTTTTGAATTATTATTCTATTAAATAAATTTATTCACTTTTAAATTGATTATTCATTTTTTTTAGATTTGATGGATGACATATAGTGATGCTATCATCTCAATTCTCTCCCCATATTGTACAATGATGCTTACTATTAACTCTTATGTCACTCCTATGGTTCATTTTCATATTGTTGAGTGGAATTATCCTGATAGAGTTTTGAGGGAGTTCATTTTATATTATCCCATTCATGGAGTAACCAATAACTTGCCTTTAATTAATTCCCTAATGATTTCAGTGAAGTGAGAATTTGATGCGAGGAAATATTGTGTATGATATATTCAGATGTGAGATAGATAACATGAGTCCCAATTATGTGGGTAGAACACAGTATATATGCATTTATCAGATTATCTAGATTATTGGCCCTAGTATTGAACATCCACCTTGTGATATCTTATGAAACACAGATGGAGCAATCATGAATTGGTAAAAATTATTCCTTCCATTATTGACAAGATTTTTATTAACAATATTTAACAACAAATTTTGATTTCACAGGATGCTCGTATCACTCATATCCTTCATATCTATGGTCCTGTAGAGGGAGGTTTCTTTGACCAAAATTATTTTCATAGAGAAATGGTAGAGTTGGTTCTTCATATAGAAGAGATTTATCATGGGATATTATTTAATGTTTTAATTGATGCTGAGGGTATAGATCCTAATATAGTTGTTTCAGGGGTGAATACCTTGTTATGGATGCAGATGTGGCAATGGAAGAGGGTGTTCATCATGATCTTGGAGGTGGTCCTCCAGTTCCTATTGCATATGATTCAAATCCATAGCCAGAGGTAATGTAATAAACATAGTTTGTTAGAGTGGAATATTTTCATACAAAAATGGTTGATGAGTTTCTTTCATTAAAAATTTTATTTTTTTGTGATCATCATATATATGATGAAAAACATCCATCTTCTTAATATATTGGGAAGAGTTCCAGCCAAAAACCACTATCCTTAGAGGTTAGAAATGGTACAGGTGGATAGAATGTAGATCCACCAACTACTTGATAGATATATGTAGAGGTAGGTGTCGAGGATTATACACAGGAGCTGCATACACTAGAGCATAGATATAGAATGAAACAGTGTGTATTCATCATATATACATCTTGTCATGGCATAAAAGAGCAAGCATGACATCAATGTAGATTAGATTGATCCATGTTATATTTTTTTAAATCATTACTTATAAATTATTAAAAAACGTACTAATATATTATATTTCATTAAAAAATTGATAAAGTAATATAATTTTAAATTCATACGAATATTTTTTTAATAATTATGAACTACTAATATAAATAAATACATTGGTAAGAATAATAATAAATACTATTTGTTATTAATATTAATACTTTTTAGTTTTGTTATCAATATTATGTATAATAAATAATCATGTGAAATTTGTTATTAAATATTTATAATTATATTATTTTGAATTCTATAAATATTATTAATATTAATAAAATATATTATCTTATTTATTATATAAGTATTTAATTATTCATACAACATAATACATTAAGAATAATATAATTCTTAACTAGTAAATGTTTTTCTGAATACAAATGATTTTACATATATTATTATAGAACAAATATTATCTCTAATACTATTAATTATATAAATTAAATAATATTATATTATTAATTAATAGTAAATTATACAATTAAAATTTAATAAATATTTTATGTATTAATAAATTATAAATAATTATATCATACAAAATTTATGAATGTTTTATAATTTTAATTTTTGAAATATTTTTTATAATATTAATTATTCAATACCATAATAATAAAAAATTAATTAATAATAAATAATACAATTTATAACTAATAAATATACTATTTATTAATAAATTTGTAATATTTTATATCAAAAGAAAAATAAAAAAATTATAAATAATAATCCTAGTAATATTATTAATATTAATAGAAAATATTTTATTTTTAACTTAATAAATAAATATTCCATAATATACATATATCTATACATATATAAAGAGTCATGAACCGGGTTCCTGCCTCTTTGGTTGTAGCCCGGAAGCATGAACCCTGTTTATGCTTCTATGCCAAACAGAGATTCTTGAATAGGGTTCACACCTCCCCATACTTTTTTTTTCAAATAACGATAAGCCTTTCCTTTTTATAATTTTTGAAAAATTGTAAATCTCATTATAAAATGACAACATTTATACAAATAAATAGAAAGAAAAAAAATAAAGTAGGGGGATCTAATTTGAGAAAGGTTCCCACAAGAGGTCATGCACGTGAAGAATCCTCTTACTGTATCAATGAATTATATAATAATAATAATAATAATAATCTACAGTTGGTATGGGGTGTGGTAAAATTGAAATAAGGATGCAATCATGAAGGTTCGAAACCATGATCTCGTCAACTCACCTCCATAGGTACAACAAGGGAATAATCACTGAACAATGCCTCGTGATATAATAATAATAATAATTATTATTATTATTATTATTATTATTATAAATATTTTATTCGGGTGGGTATAATTTAAACAAAGAGGCAGGGGTAGAGGTTTAAAACCATGACCTTCTCAAATAACTGTCATGGGTACAACAGGGGTGTGACTACAAAACTTTTCCCCGTGGTAATAATAATAATTATTATAATAATGAATATGATGATTATGATATACAATTTTTTTCTGATTTTTATATTAAAACACACATAATCTGTCTATGTACTAATCCCATGTCACCGCACCACAAACCAACCCCTACCAATAATAATTATAATAAAATTATTATTATTATAGATTCTTGATTCGATTATAATTTATTCAAATGATTTCTGATTGGCGGTCTATCTTAGAAATCAAAATCTATAAACCGAGATGGATGATTCAAGTCCATTAAGTGGTACTTAAATCTATCATATGTCATGGGCCGTAGGTTATATCTTGTATCATCTCTCGTTCTTGATATGATAAAATTCATAATTTTCATATGATACATGTTTTCAGTAAATAGATAGTCTATGATGAATATTTTTTCAATTATATCACATTGGTGTAGTCTATTTGGATATCCCAGTATATTTGTGAGTATATCTAGGAAGATTTAATATTTAACTCTATAGGGTTGATGATGGGGTTCAACCGTGACAATCAAAGAGTTCATTCCCTATATTCATTTTTTATCTCTCTCATTTCAGGGGGTGGGATCAATTATCCATAAGTCAGTAATGGAAAAATGAAGGTTCCCCTCATGGGCATGGGGTTATGACCCTCTATATAATCACTTGAATATGATTAGGAAGCCTATACCAATAGGTTGGTACATATAGAGTTGGATATCCCCCTATGGTCCTAAGTGTGATCCCCTATCCATGTGTGTTATTTCTTTGATAGAGATGTCTTCTAGAATTGCCTTAAATTTCCCATTTATGAATCTTGTAATGTAACATGGGTTGCTGGGAATTGGTATTTCAGATACTTATTTGGTGATACAGTATCAATGGATTGAAGGGTGTAATTCTCCCTTTTGGAGGAGTAGGCATCATCGAGATTTCAGACTCCTTAGGATCCTCACATAGCTTCCTTAATAATGTGATGTACAACTAGCTACAAAATTTAGAATTTTTAGCTTTTTAATTCTCAGAGTATCCCCCTTGTTACGTATGAGATTCATACACTCATGGGTTAAAAGTGAGATGACTGGAATAAGACATTATGGATTGGGACAATGATGATCGAGGCTTTATTGTGCCTGATTTTATTTTGAAGTAGAGTAGAAAGTCATGGGGTGAATTTCCTTTAAAAACAATAAATCTTAATGGAATATTAAAAAAAGTATACAATAAATAGATAAAATGATAAATTTGATATGTATTATAATGTTAGTATCAAAGTTTATTTTGCGAGTAAGAACAAAAGAAAATTTACTAATCAAATCTATGTAATTATGTGAATCGATATTGAATGATGCAATGAATAAATTTAAATAGAAATATAACATAGTTTGATAAAGAAGTTCAAAAATAGCTTAGGGTGATCCACTTCGTCTCATCCCTTTCGGTTGAGAGGTCTGTATTCTTCACTTTATTTTAATGGAGATAGAGAAACCACATCCTCTCTTTATTTTTAAGTAAGTATCATGAAACCAAGACTCCCTTGATTTTTGATAAAAGTATCAAGGAACCAATCCTTCCATTATTTTTGACATAAGTAACATGAAACCAATCATGAAATATAAGAAATAAAGAGTGATATTTTCTTGTTATAAATCGGTTATAAATTTTGCCACGTATATTGAAACACCATCTTTTTACATATATTATTACAAGATTTTAAGCATAAACAACCATTAAATACAAATCCTGGATATAAAATACTTATGTATTTGGAAGACTAGGTACATAAAAAAATACATGAAATTGGAATAAAGTATATTTTTTTTAGTATTCACAATGTGATCTAAACTACCTTTGATCTCCTATAACTACAAAGGAAACAAAGGGAATGCATAAAAAAGGGATGTTCTAAAAATCCCTGTAAGAAATAAGCATGGAAAAGATGCATATCACAGGAGTTAGAATGCATACAATGATAATATAAAATGCATGGATCATGAATAAACATATTGAGGAATAACATATAGAACATGGAATCATATAATCAAGTAAATATAGAAATGTGGTAGAAAAATATATCATGGAATAAATATGAGTCTAGGCTATCATCTAAGATGATATCTCAAGGTGCATAGAGTCCCATAATTGATTAGGTTTACTTCCTAATCCCATACATAACATCTCATGAGACTCATCATTATCCAATGCATTGGATCTCTTTGTGAGTTCACCCATAATAACATGTATGAGCATATGTGTTATACATAAATGAATCCAACATAAACATAAGGGTTACCTATCAAAATAAATGGTTTTTCATAACCACGTAATAAGAAAAAACCAAGGGGTGTATCATAATGTTATCCATGAAAGAAGGTATTAAATAATTCTTGCACAATAATATATTAAAAATAATAATAGATCATGAATAACAATGTAAATATAATGCTAGAACATGAAAAAAGTGTTTAGGTAACTTTAGAAATGTTCCACTTTAGTGCAGTTTTAGGGAAAATAATAATGAGTATTAAAAAGGGGTAATAGAATAATTATTTACATTAAATTAGAAATTATCTGAAATATATTTTCATTATAAAATGAGGTATTTTGAAAAGTTTAGGTGGATTAAAACATTTTATGGAGTGTACTTAAAAATGGGTAAGAAACAAAGAAGTCCCTTTTAATCGGGTTTCCTTATCAAGAGGAATTGAGAAGTTAAAATTTTAAAACATGTACTAACCCATAAGAGAAAGATTAATTGAGGTATAAATATATTTTTGGAACATATATACATAATATAGGTCAATTATACATGAAAAGGAAGATTTAATTTAAGGTAAATGGAGAGAGAGTGTAACCCAAATGAAGTATGGAGGTTCTTAGAGATACCTTACCTTATGTATGAATGAATTATACAGTTTCACTTAATGTCATATATAATAAAATTATACTAATTAGTTAATTAATTCATAACCTATTTCCCATATATCTAATTTACTATAATTTTAGTAAGTTCATTTATGACCATTTTGATATGTTATAAAGTTCAATATCAGCGTTCCATGAGTGTTCTTTTCATGCATTCATGATCATTTGAACTGTGTATTCATGCAATTCCAAAAGTATAAATGATACCATATATCATTTTTCTAACATTTTTATTATGCATTTAATAAAATATTAATGGTAAATGATTAGTTTATTTAGTTAGTTTTTTCGACCATCTCAAACATGTTTTGATTTATTTAATATAATGTATATATATTAGTTTCAAAACACAAAATAAGTTATAATATTCTTATTATAATCCAATTTAACTATAATAAAAGTTTTATAACCCTACTTCAAAGATGTAATGGAAATCGAAACTCATTATCCATGGAGGCGGTTAACCTCCATAATTTGGACAATGGTTTCATTTCTTTTAATATATGGAGATGAGAAAAGGTATAGATAGAATTTATTTCATTAGTAATATAAAATTAAAGTATATAAATGGTATTTTGTTTATTATGCTATTATTAATGAAATAGGTGAAGGGAAGGTAGAAAAATAAAATAAAATAAAAGGATAGTTTTAGAATATTACCTCTTGAGTATCACCTCCTTGAAGGACCCCTTATGGAACATAGAATTGGTCATTTGGGGACACAAAAATCACTTGGACATGTGGAGAGTGGGGATGAGAGTTCTAGGAAGAGAATTTTCAAGATTTAATGATTACAATGTGTGAGGATACGGGGTGGTGAGTGGAGGTATTTATATGGGGTGGATAGGGTTGTTATTTATTATTATATTCATTCGCTTATTATTTTGGGTCAAGGAAGTCCAAAATATTGATTCTTATGGATATATACAGTAAATAGTGTGATTTAATTTTAACTAATGGTTTCTTAAATCATCTATTACTAAAAAATTTGTAAGAACCCGGATCTCTTTTCAGGTATGTTTTTCCTTTTTCTAGAGTTTTTGAGAAAAATGAATTTTCTGGAAATTTCAGAAGTACACACCGTGTACTTTTTGAGTACACGCCGTGTACTTTGTTCCAGCTTGAAGCCATGTGATAGCCTTGTTCGGGCCACACACATGGTTTGTAAGTCTGAGGTGGGGGCCAGTTATTTTGGAGTACGGAAAAATTGAAGTACACACCGTGTACTCAAGAAGTACACACCGTGTACTTTATTTTTTTCATGAAACGGACCGGGGTCGCGTCTAACCCCCAAAATCATCTTCTTCTTCAGTTTTCGTCCCTCTGAAGCGTCCCGTACGGCCAAATATTCAACAAACTCCCGTCTCACCATCCGTTCTCTGATTCGAGCACGATCAGTTGCGTTAGAATCGCAGCGGTGAGTTCTCCCTTTTGTTTGAGTCTTATTTCTTGATTCCTCCTCGTTTCCAAGTTATCGTGGGATGAACGTTTTGTGCGTTTTCTATGATCTACGTCGTTCTAAGGGGAATCTGTCATTGAGGTTCACGTATATCGATCTCCTAGGGTCGAGGTAGGTGTTTTGTTCCTTTCTGTAGAAAGTTGATGAATATTTTGTGCAATTTCCACCAATAACCTTGAATGGGGTATTGCGTGTTTCCTATTTTGCCCCTGTTTTTTGCCTGCTTGATTGATTGCATTAGTAGAGGTTATTGCTTTTGATTAGAGTAATTTGTTGTGCTCAGATTACTTTTCCATGCTTGTTCTGCCTGTTTGACATTTTTCCAGTTTCCATGCCTAGTTGTAGGATAATGGAACTGTTGTTTTATTATTTCTGCTGAACCTTAGTTGTTAGTCAAGTAGTTCTTGAGGTTTACTTGGACGATAAACAAGCCCTGAGCATGTTTAGTTACTCAGGATTGTGAGAACCTAGAGTAGTAGACCAAAGGGAGAATTGACGGAAGGGCTTCTCCAGTGTGTCTTTTAATTACGATGCGAGACCACAGGGGGGAATTGACGTTGAGTGATTCCCCAGAGTGTATGTAGATCTACGACATGGTCCACAGGGGGAATTGACATTGAGTGATTCCCCAGAGAGCCTTTAGCATAATACGAGACTACAGGGGGAATTGACGGTGAGTGCTTCCCCAGAGAGTCTGCTTAATTATGTAGCTGAACCAGAGGGGTGATACTGTGTGTGCTTCCCAGAGGGTTGCTAGTACTGATAGATTGAACCATAGGGGTTAGACTGTGAGAGCTATCCAGAGGGTTACTTGTGTTTTTCTTATTGTTGACTGCTAACTTGTGTGTTTTACTTGTTAGAACTGTGGATTGTAGCTGCTTGTGACTTTCTGTTACTGCTCCTTGTTTTATTACCGCTATGTATTCATTGACTGTTAGGCACAAATATTTGGGTGATTACATACTGGGATTGTATCTCACACACTGTTTGGGCCATGCTTTTGGGCCCAAGAAGACTATGTTGCTGCAGGTATAGATAAGGGCAAGCTCCCTTCTACTTCAGGATCTTGACTACATCAGGAGATGGGGAGCATGGGACCGAGCTGTGGCTTGTGATGCTGAGGAGTTTATTTTGTTTTTATTTTGCACATGGTTTCAGTTGTATTTCAGCACATTGTAGTGTTTTCAGTTTTCCTTAGATACTTGTACCTGCTCCATCATTGTCATCATAGTTATATATATATATTCATTGCTTCCACTGTTTGGTTTCTGTTGTTATGCATGTTGTTTACTACTTCCATTGTTTATTGTTGTTTTCTTACCTTGTATACCTTACCGAATGAGGGAATAGTTTCCCCATAGAATCACCAAGGCCCTCGCTGCTAGTCGGCAGCCTCTGGCGTTCGGGGAAACATGCTTGAGGTCATGTGGCGAATCGGGTATGGGGCACTAGTGGAGGGGCTTCGGACTCGGGTCGTTACAAAGTGGTATCAGAGGAGTTATTTTCTCATGATTTATTGTTTGGATACTTTATATAGGGATAGGATGGATTCGGTACTTGGTATTAAGCTGTGCCCGGGAGTAGCTAACCCGTGTACAGGGAAAAGCCATACTACCATGTTAATTGCAGTTTTCTAGTTTTGAGATTTTATGGTTGGTATGATTTCACCTAGAGTGATTCACATGGCTTGTGCTTTTATTGTTTTGATATTTCGAGTCTATTTCTATCGCAACCCGATGAGATGAGGGTATTCCATCTCATGCATCATATAGGCACTTGTAGAAATCACATGTCATGCATTATTTCCATGCCATCTAGGATGCATTAGCGATTGCATGCTGTTGTGATAGGCTCTGTATAGATTATGCATGCTGTTGTGATAGCCGCTTGATAGATTCTCTACTGTTATGCTAGAAAACAATTTTTCTTGTTCCTTGCTTAAAAATGAATGCCAAATTTTGGTTTTTGAGGTGTTATGGGCCCTCACGGATCAGAAATTGGCATCTTTTCCTTGTTTTTAGTGTTTTTGGAATTCTGCGTAGTTTCTGAGCTATGGCCCAGAAAAACCCAGAATACACGGCGTGTACTTTTTAGATACACTCCGGGTAGTTTTCAGGCCATGTCACTGACCGTGTGAGCAGAACACGATGTCGTAGGAGTAAATTTGGGAACACGCCATGTATGGTAGGTACATGCTGTGTAGTAATGAGCCGTGTACCCGGCCGTGTCACTAACAACACGGGCTGGGGAAGCTCGGGTAGAACACGTCGTGTCCATAGGGAACACGCCAGGTAGTCTCGTCCATGTACCCGGTTGTGTCACAAACAACACAGGACAGTTTCATGTTCACCTTTACATGCCATGTTTGTTCGGAGCACGCTGTGTAAGATCCAGCCGTGTAGACGGCAGTGTACTCAACAACATGGACTGCCGAAGCCTTGTCTAGGGCATGTCGTGTCTATTTAGAACACGCCATGTAGTCTCGGGTTGAGTCAGACCGTGTGGGTTAGCCGTGTAAGGATACTCGGGCAGGGGAATGGTTTCAAGTACACACTGTGTGGGGTGTCTAACATGCCGTGTAGTTTGAAGTGTACACGACTTGTAGGGTGAGAGTACACGCCCATGTCAGTGGTTTAAGAAGACACGTCGTGTAGTTTTATACATGTCGTGTAGTAGTTTTTTGAAAACTTGTGTGTTTTTCGTCCCCTGTTACCATTTTTTACTCTTGTGTTCTCTGTCCTTGTTTTACTGATCTAAGGTGTGCTTTTGATCTTTCAGAGCTATGCCTCCAAGACGTCCTCTGGTTGTACGTCTGTTGTCAGGCAGCGATCAGATAGTAGACAGGGCAGATCAAGGACTTCCTATCGATCCCCTAGCCAAGCCAGCCTTGGCACCGGTTGTCGAACCAGTTAGAGGCACTGATGCACAGTTCATGGAAGGTTTCATGAGGATGATGCAGGCCTTCCAAAGAGCACCACCTCCTGCCTCGTATATGGCAGACTTGACACGGGTTTTCCAGCAGCACCATCCTCCCACGTTCTCGGGGGAGGGAGGACCTCAGGCTGCAGAGTCATGGCTGGAAGCCATGCTGACTATCTTCGAGCATCTGGAGACACCACCAGAGAGGCGGGTCATGCTCGCCACCTACATGCTCCAAGACACCGCCAAGAGGTGGTGGGACATGATCTCGCAGGAGGGTCAGCAGCAGGCTATGACTTGGGAGGAGTTCCAGCACATGTTCTACGACTACTTCTACCCGGACACCCTGAGGGCCGATCGATCCCGAGAGTTCATAAGCTTTGAGCAGATTACTCTATCTATCATGGAGTATTCTTCTTGTTTCACTGAGCTACAGAATTTTACACCCCTCCGGGATGGGAGTGGGGTGTTCTTAGCGAGGAAGTTAGAGGATAGACTTAGGAGGGAGATCTGCTTGCACTTGATCATCTTCCAGCTGACTTCTATTACATCCATCGTCAACTAGGCACTGATTACAGAGCGCAATATGAGAGACTCTGGAGCTATGGGCCAGGTCGGTTCTGCTTCCAGAGCTAGCTTTCCTTCATATAACAGCAACAAGAGTCATAGGGAGCCTACGCGCGGTGATTCGAGGAAGCGAGACACATCATCAGGAAGCCAGGAGACATGCTATCAGTGTGTCCGGATAGGGCACACGAGGCCATAGTGCCAGAGAGACCCCATGGAGTGCCGATCATGCAGCAAGATGGGTCACCTTCAGAGTTTCTGCCAGGCTTTCTCACCAGCAGCTGGTGACCAGGGTTCTTCTATGACTCCTCATTCAGCAGCAGCCCTGCCAGCTTCTCACCAGTCGAGGAACTGGAGTTCTTTCAACCGTTCGAGTCGAGGTGGAGGTCGAGGCTGTGGTGGTCAGCCACCAGTTCCTCAGCATCAGTAGAGCGGTTCACCTCATAGTGGTCATCCAGGGGCACAGGGCCACGGTGCAGGCCAGTCCTTCGCCGTGGAACAGACTTATCAGGAGCAGGATCCCAACCCTTCTACTGTTTGAGGTAAGATTATAGTAGCCTTGGTTTTATCTTTATCCCTTTTCGATACTGGTGCTACGCATAGCTTTATCTCAATTTCTGTTGTGGAGATCCTTGGACTCTGCATCTTTTCTTCTGTCGACTCATTGACACTAGACACACCTTTTGGAATGAGAACATCTAGTGTACGCCAGTGTAGAGAGTGCCCTCTCCAGATTGCAGGGTATCGCTTCTTAGGGTATCTCTATGTCCTAGAGATAACAGGCTATGATGTCATCCTTAGCATGGACTGGTTGATTCCCTTCCAGGCAGTCATCGACTACTATTGCCGCAGAGTGAGTTTTGATTCACCAGAGGGTGAATCCTTCCTTCATAGAGGAAAATGGGACGTTCGGGTGAGTTGGGCGGGACTCGAGCATCTTGGTCTAGGAGGGGTGATATCCCAGATTTCTAGTCTTTATCTGGATGATCAGGGGACTCCATAGTTGGACTTTCCTCCAGTGGTGGATCGCTTCAGGGATGTCTATCCAGAGTACTTTTCAGGTTTGCCTCCAGATCGTGAGGTAGACTTCTCTATTGAGCTCGTGCCAGGAGCGGCACCGGTGTCCATTTCTCCATATAGGATGTGCACACCTGAGTTTCAGGAGCTCAAGAAGTAGTTGGAGGAGCTACAGGCTAAGGGTTTTATTCGACCCAGTACTTCTCCTTGGGGTTCTCTTGTTCTGTTTGCAAAAAAGGCAGATGGTACCCTTCAGCTTTGTGTGGATTATCGGAAGCTGAACCAGTTTACGGTCAAGAACTGATATGCCTTGTCGCGGATTGAAGACCTTTTCGATCAACTTTGAGGAGCCTGGGTGTTCTCAAAGATCAACTTGAGGTCCGGTTATCATCAGTTGCACGTTAGACCATCAGATATACCTCTGACAGCCTTCAGGAGCAGGTATAGTCTATATGAGTATACGGTCATGCCGTTCGGTCTCACGAACGCGTCGGCAGTTTTCATTTCACTGATGAACCGAGTGTTCCATCCTTACTTGTATTCTTTCGTCATGGTCTTCGTGGAAGATATTTTGGTGTACTCTCACACTCGACACGACCATGCCACCCATCTTGAGATCGTTTTGTGTACACTGAGAGAGCATTGTCTTTATGCTAAACTCTCGATGTGCCACTTCTGGATGGATCAGATTCACTTCGTGGGTTACATAATTTCAGAGGCAGGAGTATCAGTGGAGCCAGAGAAAGAGAGTTCTGTAGTTTCTTGGGAGCAGCCGAAGAACATCATTGAGGTACAGAGTTTCCTAGGGCTGGCTGGATACTACAGAAGTTTCATTCAGGACTTCTCTCGTCTAGCAGCACCTTTGACAGATCTGACCAAGAAGGGGGCAAAGTTCTTGTGGTCAGATTCTTGTGAGTCACTCTTTCAGGAGCTGAAAGGGAGGTTGACATCAGCACCGATACTAGTCTTTTTAGATCCAGGCAAGATCTACACTGTTTACTGTGATTCTTCAGATGTCGGGATAGGAGTTTTGCTTATGCAGGGAGATGGAGTCATTGCGTACGGGTCTCGGCAGTTGAGACCACATGAGAAGAACTACCCTACACACGACCTGGAGTTGGCAGCTGTTGTTCATGTCTTGAGATGTTGGAGACACTATCCACTGGGAGATCACTTTGTGGTCTTCACTAACCACAAGAGTCTCAAGTATATCTTCACTCAGCATGATTTGAATCTGAGGTAGCGCAGGTGGGTTGAGTATCTAAAGTCTTTCGACTTCGAACTCACCTATACGCCAGGAAAGGGAAACGTTGTGGCAGATGCGTTGAGTAGGAGAACTCAGATTCAGGCAGTTCAGGAGGCTAGTAGTGAGCGGAAATTGATGGCTTCGTTCTTTGAGATGCATCTGGAGGTGCACGATAGATGGGGACAGACTTTTCTATCTACTGTAGTTGTTACCTCCACGCTACTTGATCAGGTAGGGACGAGGAAGCTATCAAACTCATAAGGCTTAGTCCTGTGGGAGAGTGTGTCAGGAGAGGACCCTCTTCCTAGATGGACAGTGGGTGAGGATGAGATCTTACGTTTCCAAGGACGCGTATGGGTGCCAGCAGACATACGTGTGGAGCTGATGTGGGATTTTCATTCCTCTATTTGGGCAGTTCATCCTGGCGCCACCAAGATGTATCGAGACCTTCATCGCCAATTATGGTGTCCAGGTATGAAGAAGGATGTTGCTGGTTTTGTCTTGAGATGTTCTACTTGTCAGCAGGTGAAAGCAGAGCATCAGAGACCAGCAGGACTTTTACAGTAGTTACCCATTCCAGAGTGGAAGTGTAATGATGTTGCGATGGACTTCATGACCGGGTTGCCGAGATCACCTCAGGGAAACGATGTTGTCTGGGTTGTCATCGATAGACTTACGAATGTTTCTCACTTCTTGCCGATCAAGGATACCTTCCGTGTCGATGATCTGGGATGACTTTACATCAGAAAGATCATTCGTCTTCATGGAGTTCCATGCTCTATTGTTTCAGACAGAGATGTGTGCATTACCCCTCGGTTCTGGCAGAGACTTCAGAAGGCCTTGGGTACGCAGGTACTCTTGAGTACAACCTACCATCCCCAGACTAATGGTCAGTCCGAGCGCACGATCCAAGTGCTTGAGGATATGCTCCGAGCTTTCATTCTTTACTTTGGCGGTTCTTGGGAGAAACATATTCCTCTAGTGGAGTTCGCCTACAAAAACAGTTTCCAGGCGACCATTCAGATGGTGCCATATGAGGCTTTGTATGGTAAGCCATGTCAATCACCCTTATGCTGGCTGGAGGCAGGAGAGGTTGCTTTGCTGGGACCTCGTCTCATTTAGGAGACTTCAGAGCAGATAGAGCAGATTCTAAAGTGGATGGCTATAGCGTAGTCTTGACAGAACTCTTATGCTGATCAGTGGAGACACCCTCTGGAGTTCTGTGTCGGGGATCAGGTTTTCCTACGTGTCGCACCGAGGTTGGGACACAAGAGGATTCTAAGATAGGGTAAGCTTTCACCACTGTACGTCGGGCTTTTGAGGTCTTGGAGAGAGTGGGGTCGGTCGCCTATTGGTTGCAGCTACCTCAGAGGTATCGGAACATGCACGACGACTTCCATGTCTCTCAGCTCCGACTTTACATTTCAGACCTGTCTCACAACTTTCAGCCCGAGGAAGTTGAGCTTGAAGCAGATGCATTGTTCGAGGAGCATCCTATCCGTATTGTCAATCATAATACAAAGGTTCTCCGCTGGCGGTTTGTTCCTCTGGTACGAGGGCTATGGCAGTACGAGCAAGTATAGGACCAGACTTGGGAGAGGGAGACCGATTTCAATCGCAGTGGCTAGAGTTGTTCAGGGTTTCTTCTTTTCCGTCTCAGTAGGGAAATTCGGGGACAAATTTCTTTAAGGGGGGAAGTTTATAGGAACCTAGATCTCTTTTCAGGTATGTTTTTCCTTTTTCTGGAGTTTTTTAGAAAAAATGAATTTTCTGGAAATTTCAGAAGTACACGCCGTGTACTTTTTGAGTACACGTCGTGTACTCTGTTCCGAATCGAAGTCGTGTGCTAGCCGTGTCCGACCCACACACACGGTGTGTAAGCCTGAGGTGGAGGCCGATTATTTCGGAGAACGTAAAAATTGAAGTATATGTCGTGTACTCAATAAGTATACGCCTTGTACTTTCTTTTTTCATGAAATGGACCGGGGTCGCGTCTAACCCCCAAAATCGTCTTCTTCTTCAGTTATCGTCCGTCCGAAGCGACCCGTACGACTAAATCTTTGACGAACTCCCGTCTCATCATCTGTTCTCCGATTCGAGCACGGTTAGTTGCGTTGGAATTGCAACGGTGAGTTCTTCCTTCTGTTTGAGTCTTGTTTCTTGATTCCTCCTCATTTACATGTTATCGTGGGATGAACGGTCTGTGCGTTTTCTCAGATCTACGTCGTTCTAATGGGAATCTATTGTCTAGGTTCACGTATATCGATCTCCTAGGGTCAAGGTAGGTGGTTTGTTCCTTTATGTAGAAAGTTAATGAATATTTTGTGCAATTTCCACCAATACCATTGAACGGGGTATTGCGTGTTTCATGTTTTTCCCTTGTTGTTTTCCTGCTTGCTTGATTGCTTTAGTAGAGGTTATTGCTTGTGATTAGAGTAATTCGTTGTGCTCAGATTGGTTTTCCATGCTTTTTCTGCCTGTTTGACGTTTTTCCAGTTGCCATTCCTTGTTGTAGGATAGTGGAACTATTGTTTTATTATTGCTATTGAAGCTAAGTTGTTATCCAAGTAGTTCTTGAGGTTTACTTGGACAATACACATGCGCTGAGCAGGTTTAGTTACTCAAGACTGTGAGAACCTAGAGCAGTAGACCAAAGGGAGAATTGATGGAAGGGATTTTCCAGAGTGTCTTTTAATTACGATGCTAGACCACAGGGAGAATTGACATTGATTGCTTCCCCAGAGAGTCTGTAGATCCACGACGCGGGCCACAGGGAGAATTGACGTTGACTGCTTCCCCAGAGAGCCTTTAGCATGATACGAGACTATAGGGGGAATTGACGGTGAGTGCTTCCCCAGAGAGTCTGCTTAATTACGTAGCTGAACCAGAGGGGTGAGACTCTGTGTGCTTCCTGGAGGGTTTCTAGTACTGATAGGTTGAACCATAGGGGTTAGATTGTGAGAGCTACCCAGAGGGTTACCTATGTTCTTCTTATTGTTGACTGCTAACTTGTGTGTTTTACTTGTTAGAACTGTGGATTGTAGCTGCTTGAGACTTTCTGTTACTGCTCCTAGTTTTATTACTGCCATGTATTCATTGACTGTTAGGCACAAATCTTTGGGTGATTTCCTACTGGGATTGTATCTCACACCCTGTTTGGGCCATGCTTTTGGTCCCAAGAAGACTATGTTGCTGCAGGTATAGATAAGGGCATGTGCCCTTCTACTTCAGGATCTTGACTGCATCAAGAGCTGGGTAGCATGGGACCAAGTTGTGGCTCATGATGCTAAGGAGTTTATTTTGTGTTTCTTTTGTACTTGGTTTCAGTTGTATTTCAACACGTTGTAGTGTTTGTAGTTTTCCTTAGATACTTGTACCTACTACATCATTGTCATCATAGTTATATATATATGCATTGCTTCCGCTGTTTGGTTTCTGTTGTTATGCATGTTGTTTACTGCTTCAACTATTTATTGTTGTTTTCTTACCTTGTATACCTTACCGAATGAGGGCATAGTTTCCCCACTGACTCACTAAGGCCCTCGGTACTAGTTGGCAGCCTCTGGTGTTCGGGGAAACACGCTTGAGGTCATGTGGTGAATCGGGTATGGGGCACCAGTGGAGGGGCTCCAGACTCGGGTCATTACAAAATTCATGTATTTTGTATATAATGTTAAATACCGTAAATTACTGTATTTCACAATTCAGCAAAAATTCAAAAATTTTAAAAACATATATAAAAAATAACCCCAACAATTTTTCAATGTGTAGATTTTAAAAATTGAATCCATTTTATGGAAATTATTTTCTAAATAAAATAATTCTTATTTATGAATAAAATAATCATTTATTCAGAAAATTCTGATTTTCCAATTATAATCAATTTTATGAACCTCTGAATAATTTCTTATATTATCATAAAATTATCTTATAATTATAATAAAACAAAATATTAATTTATAATTATATTTTATGAAAACAAATTTTCATTGAAATTATTTTATTCAATATAAAATTGCATGCAATGAAGTTACATTTTACCAAAATACCAACACTTAATTTATTATTTTAAAAAAATATTATTTACTTGTACCTTGAGTTAAATATATTATATTTTCATTTTATATGATACCTAAATATTATTTTACACTTCCATATGTGAGGTTACTATTATAACAACCATATTACTATTCCTAACGGTTAGATTACTTTCGGACATGTAAGTTACTATTCCAATGGTAAAATTTTTATCCCAACTGTCAGATTTATAATAGTCTTATGAGTTCCATAATTCTTATTAATTACTCTTATTCCATTCATTATCAAGTCACAACCATTTTCTATCAAATATATATATATATATATAGGTTAATATTCAAAATGAAAATTGAATTATTAACATTATGCTTTTTTTCTATTTCTTTGTTTGTGAGTGTGGTCATTCTGGTGGATCATGAAGATCCAAATTAATCTATTCTTATCCGATTATTTTCTATTCATTGTCCCTATTTGATATTTGGAATTCTTATTAGTTCATTTTCTGACTAATGTATCATTATTCATTTATGAGAATAATGTTTTGTTCCTTTCTCTATGTAATGTATATGCTTTATACTACATGTAATAATTATAAAAAGGGAAATTCCATTCATAAAATTCTAGTTCAATAAAATGTATCCCCCCTTATAAAAATATAACCACAAAATTTTATTTTACAGATTAATGTGAAAACATGATAGGGTACTTCTCCTTCATTCCTTCATTTAGATCCCATGGAACCTCTTCTTATTTATAGATCCTCTAAAGATATTTAACCAGGTGAGTAGTCTTATTATGTAGAACATTATCTCTATAGTCCAAAATATTAATTTGGTACTACTCATAAGAATAAAAATTTCCCCGTTATACCATATTTAAATTTAGGGCATGTGAAAGATCTGGAATGTACATTATCAAGAGGGATACATGGAATACATATTGTATTTGAGACATGGTTGGTGGATGTGATAGTCAATAGGCCACTGCTTCAAAGTGATAAAAAAATATTAATGAGGCCAATGTACCTAGGACTTAACTTTCCATTCATCTCAAATCTATTGTCGCTCATTCACGGATATATGAAGAGTAATAAGTTATCTCCAACCTCAAAATCTAGGTCCCAATGTTGACTATCTAAATTTATCTTCTATTGACATTTGGAATCCCTGATGTGTTATTGAATGGTTTTAACCTTTAATACCATTTCCATCACCATTTCAGGTTCAATCGAATTCTGTTCACCAACTTCATTCTTGTATGCAGGTATTTTGAATCATTTCACATAAAGGGATTCATATAGAGCCATTTGGATTCTTGACTGGAAACCATTGTTATAAGAGAATTTGACCGAAGGAAGATGTTGGAATCATCCTCCTTTGATGTCCATCAATAATTCTCTCAAATATCTTCTAGTGTTTGAATAGTCCAATTAGACTAGCCATCTATCTGGTGGTTACAAGACATACTGAAGTCCAACTCAGTGCTTAGGACATGTTGGATAATTCTCAAGAACATAGAGTTAAACCTTAGATCATTATCGGATAAAATCAAAAATGAAACATCATAAAGCCTCCACACCTCTTATATTTATATCCATACATGTTGGTCAAGTGATAATTCCTCTTGAATTAGAATAAAGTGAGCAGTCTTTGTAAGATGATCCCTAAATATACATACAATAATATTTCCACTATATGTCTTCAAAATTATAATGACAAAGTCCATGGTTATATTTTCCAATTTTCATAGAGGTATGTGTAATGGTTGAATCATCCCCTTAAAATTTTTCCTTTCATCCTTAACTTTCTGAAATACTAGGCACTTTTATGTATATTAAACATTTTTTTATATTATCCCACCAATAGTGTTCTTGGAGATCTCGATACAACTTCATGCTCCCCATGTGGATAGAGAAGTTATAGATTTGGGTATCATTCAAAATATCCCTCTTTATCACATTATTTGATGGAACATATAGTTATGAAACAAATTTATAACTTCTTTATCATTAACTTTGAAGTCTAAGGATTTTCCATTTCTGATAGTTTCTACATTATTCTGAATTTACACATCATCTCTTTGAGTATCATTTATCTTCTCTCAAAGGTATGGTTGAACAATCATTTGATAAGTGAATGATGATGTTCCTTCCATTATTATTCCCATGGCCATCCTTTACCAGTCTAATAAAATTATATCCTTCCCAATTATAATCATTTATATTATTTCATGGTCTTTTATACATAGAGCATCTACTACATTATTTGATTTACCAGGATGGTAGTGGATTGAGTAGTTTTAATAATTGATGAGTTCTAACCATATTCACAGGTACATATTAATCTCCTTATGTGTGAATATATATTTTAGGATCTATAGATCAATATATATCACACACTTCTCCCCATAAAGATGATGTAGCTAATGTTTCCATGTGAATATCACACCTCCAAACTCCAAATCAAGTATGATTAGTTTTTATCATGAACATTCTGATGTCATGTTACATAGGCGATAAATTTATAAATTTTCATTATTACACTACCTAATATATTATTTTATGCATCACTATATTCCACAAATAATTCACCACTTATGGGTAGTGTATGAACTGGTGTAGTGATGAGCCTCTTTTTTCAAAATTTTAATGTAGTTTTCATATTCACTAGTCTAGAGAGACTTTACGGTCTTCCGAGTCATATTGGTTCATGGATTTTAAAATCATGATAATTTTTCCAAAAATTATTTTTAATACCCATCTAGACCAAAGTAACTACATATTTTCATTATAGATGCTGGTATGGGACACTCCTCAATTTAATTTGTCTTATAAGGTTACAAAGATGTCCCTTATAAAGTGATAACATGCCCATAGAAAGATAATTCCTCTATACATAATTTAAATTTATTTTAATTTTCCTATAGATTATCCATTCACAATGTCTTTATCATTGTATTCATATTCTCCCCATGCTCTTCCTTACTCTTGGAGTGTATAAAAATATCATCTATATATACCAAAAAATATATTTTGAGGTGATCTCTAAAGACTCTATTCATTATGTCGATGAGAATTTATGGAGCATTAGTGAGTCTGAAGGGTATAACTATGAACTCATAGTATCGATATGCTATTAAAAAGGCAGTCTTGGAAAATTATTCCTTCTTCAACTTTAATTGGTGATATCCTGACTGAAGGTCCACCTTTGAGAAATACTTGGACTCCTGTAATTTATTGAATAATTCATCTATCCATGGAAAGAGATAGTTGCTATTTTCATTATTTTGTTGATATCATGATAATAAATATAGAGTCAATTTTATATATCCTTCTTTTTTAAGAAGCCCCATAGTGAATCACTCAAGCATATAAAACCCTTGTCCATATTCTCATGTAACTTATTCTTCAGTTCAAATTGCTCAATGGTGGCTATCCTATTATGATACTTTTATATTGGTATAGATCAAAGTATAATTTCAATTGATAACTCAACCTCTTAGTTAAGAGTAAGATCAAATAATATTTATTGTACACATTGGTGTAGTCCCTCACAATGGTCATGTCTTCAAGCATGATCCTCTCAATTGTCTTAATCATTTGATCTATATATACTTTCTTATAAGGTATTAGTGTCCATTTTTTGAGAATAAGATCATTTGGATTATTCATTCTCATCCTTACGTTTTTACAAAATTAGATGATTCCTCAGGATGTGAAGAGTGATCTTCCTTCTTAATAGTTGATACCGGGATTATATAGAGATAGATAATCCATGCCAAATATAACATAAAACTCTACTAAAGGATTTAATGTGAGATTTTTTAGATGTTTCAATCCCAAACATTTATATACTCTAGATACTATATTTTCCCCATACATTGTTCTCACAGATAACTTAACCTCTAGGTTTTGAGGTAATGTTTGAGTAGTTCTATGAATCTTTCAAGATGTGAAATAATTTTTTGTACCATAATAAAAAATACACCTTCTATTCTAGAATTAATAACAAGAATATTTATCACCACATCATTGTCATGATCCACCTCAGTAGAAGTGATATCATATTCCATTCCTTACTACCTCGTAGGTTATTGTCATTGATTTTCTACAAAAACCCTTAGATAGGGGAATTGGTTCGCATAATAACCATTTTCCTTTTAATTGAAATACTATACTTCAATCGGATTGTTAATCTAAACCTTACTTTGTTTTTTCACATTAATGGTATTATGCATATCACTTTGGAAACTATGATATTTAAGCCCCTCATTTCCATATTTTAAGAACCTCCAAGTACCCTTTTGATATTTTTCGAAATGATTCTTCCCACACATTTAACATATGTTATTTTAGATATACATTCTTCCATGGGATTCATCTATTGATCCTCTCATATTAAAATCCATTTTCCTCTTCTTATCTATAATTCCATGAGACCAATGATAGTCTTGAATATCCATTTCAACCTTAAGGGAACAATAGAAAATATTTTCATCTCTTTCAATGTCTCAAATCACTAAGGAATTTCATAGAATTGACTTTAATCCACTAAAGAAGAAATTATCCTTGGTTTCAGTGTTCATTACAAAGCTAGAGGCATATCATTCATGCCTTATAATGTTTACCTCATAAATACTTATGGAGTCATATTCCTTTTTATTATTTTTGAGGAACTCCATCTCTGTCTTAATATGGAGAGTTTTGGGAATGTATTTATTGAAAACTATTTTATTAAATCCTCCCCATTCCATGGAATTAATTTCCTCTTTAAATAATTTGTTCTTGATCAGTTTACAACACTCATCAGCTTCTCCATGAAAATGATATACCAACAACATGAATTTCTCTTCTCTTGAGCACTATAGGATAGATAATATCTTCTCCATGTAATTAATAAATTTTTACATGATGAGGGGATAAAAAGATCCAATAAATATTTGAGTCCTTTTTCGCATAAAGGATTTGACCATAAGTTGGTCTTATTAAGAGAAAGAGGGTTTTCCATATAATTCAAGTTATTAATTATATCATTATCTTATTGATCCAATACTATCATGAAATTTTTAGCTCTTATTCCCATCAGGTTTGGAATATCATTAGAGAAGTCATCACATTTCATATAACAATTGTTATTATCATGAGTAATCTTATTTAAATTTATTAACTAAAAAAACAAAACAACAAAATATCAAGGGATATTGAATACCTAGATAATGTGTAGATAAAAAGGATGCTATGAATATATGAGGAAAAACCTATAAATGAAAAGTATATCTTGACTTATGATTCCCTAGGTTTCAATATAGGTTATCCATGGTGATTGAATTATACCTATGTTTCTTACTAATATTTTTTAGTCCAAATCCCCCAAAATAACTAGGTTGTCCAACGATACCAACTATAGTGAACCTAGTCTTTTACACATATTATAATATGATTTTAAGAATAAACATCCATTGAATACATATCTATGATTGGAAATCCTAGACTATTTAGAAGACTATGTAAATAAATAAAAAACATGAAACTAGATTGAAACATATTTTTATGAATCTTTATAATGATCTCCTTACCCCTGATTATATCATACAACATTATAGGTTAACCTAGGGAATACATAGAAAAAGGGATGATCTAAAAATACTATTATGGGAATAAAAATTTTAAATAATAAAAACCTGTGAATTAGAAGGAATAACATGATAACATAAAATTCATGGATCATGAGTAAAAATATGGGGGCATAACATATAGAACATGGAATCACATGATTATGGAAATATAGGAATGTGTAAATAACATATATCATGACATAAAAATTATTCATGGTTAACTGTCAAGATGATATCACTTTGTGGATAGAGTACTATAATGGATTAAGATCACTCTCTAATCCCATACATAAAGTATTCGGATACTAAAATTTAGCCAATGCATTGGAGTACTATTTGGTCACACCCATCATAACAATTACATGCATATGTGTACCACATTAAGGAATAAAAAACATAAGGGTTACCCATAGAAATAAATGTGTTTTCATAATCAGGTCATAAAGAAAAATGAAAGGGAATATCATAGTGGTATCCATGAAAGAGGGGATTGAATAATTATTGGGAATTCATATAGTAAAAATAATAATTTATCACGAATAATGTAGTCTAAAAAAATGTGATAACATGAAAATTAGTGTTTAGTTAACTTTACTAATCTATCACATTAGTCTGGTTTTAAGGAAAAGAATAATGAGTATTTAAATAGGATAAAGGCATAATTATTTACGTAAAATTAGAAATGAATTAAAATTGTTTTTAATTATAAAATGAGTGATTTTAAAAAAATTTGGTTGGTTAAAAAATTTTATAGAGTATTCATGAAAATGGGTTGGAAACAAAGACATCCACATTAATCAGGTTTTCTAATCAGAAGGAATTGAGAAGAGAACCATTAAAAATATGTGTTTTCCTATAAAATAAAGATTAATTGAGATAGATATACATGTTTGGAAAATAAATACAAAATATGAAGAAATTATTAAATAAAATTGAAGATATAATTTGAGGAAAATGGAGAGAGGGCCGAACCTAAATAAAATATGGAGGTTTGTAGAGATCCCTTTCCTTATGTATGAACGTGTAATTCAATTGAATATCATTTAATTAATAATAAAATTATAATAATTAATTAACTTATTCAGAACCTATAACACATATATTTGATTTATTAAAATTTTATTATGTTCATTTATTCCAATTTTGATGAGTTATAAAGTTCAATTTTGTTGTTTTTGGAGCATTCATTTCATGGTTTGATGGTCGGTTCACTTTTCTATAATTATGAAAATTCTTGTCAAATGGAAATAAAATTATCGAAGTGAAATGAAATGGTATAAATACAATTAATGTAGTTTATACGGTCTAATATATCATATTTTTTTGACATGTGGATGATTCATTTAATAAAATGTTAATGATAAATGGTTATTTTATTTCCACAGTTTTTTCAACCATCACAATCTATTTTCATTTTACTTAGTTCCAGAAAATAAAATAAGTTATAATAATAATATTATTATGTTATTTAACCACAATATTAACTTTATGACATTCTTTTAAGGCATTAATGTAAAATTAAAACTCATTATCCCTGAGGACGGTTGACCACCATAATTTGAACAATTTTTTCATGATTTTGAATAATAAGAGATGAGAAAAGGGTTAGAGATAAGTTATTCCTTTATAAAAATAAAATAAAATAATATAAATTATAATGTATTTTTTATTATTTTAGGGATGAAATAGGTGATGAGAAGTTATAAGAAGAAAATAAATTAAAAGAGGTAGTTTTTGAATGTTACCACCTGTATATCACCTCCTTGAAGGACACATAATGAAACTGGGAATTGGTATTTGTATGAGAATAAAGGCAATTATATTTGGATATAGTGGGTAGTAGAGGGTTTGGATGTTATGTTTGAATATTAAAATCTTATAATGTGTGATAGGAAGGGGAGTAGAGGGGTGGTATTTATAAAAGGAGAAGTTTTTTAGATTATTTTATTCCTTAGTCTATTATTATGGCTCAAGATTATCAATAGTATTGATTCTTGTGACTATATATAGTAAATGGAGATTTTTATTTCTTAATAATGGGTTCTTATACCATCCATGACTTAGTATTTCATGTGTTTGACTTATAATTTTAAATATCATAAATTTATTTATTTAACTATTCACACAAAATTAAACTATTTTAAAAAAATATAGAAAATTCAAACTGAAATTTTTTATATATGTAGATTTATAAAATTTAATCCATTTTATGAAAATAAGTTTTCTTTAAAATCATTATATTAAATATGAAATAAAAAATAAATCAGTAACTTTTTACCAAAATACCAACACTTAATTTATAATTTTTGAAACATTTATTTAAATATACCATGATTTAAATATTTTCTATTGCCACTGTATATGAAAGCTAAATATAATTTAACACTTATATAGGTGAGGTTAATATCCTAATGTTCAGATTACTATTTGTGATGGTTAAATTACTATTCCAATGGTCATGTTACAATTCCAATTGTCAGATTACTATTCCAACAGTTAGATTTATAATCTTCATATGAGTTTCCTTACTATAATAAATACCTATTATTCCATTTATTACTCATTAAATTATATTTTATCTCAATTTTATATATTCTTTATCTTCAAAATGAATATTTTTTTTAATAACAGTATGTTTTATTTCTACAACATTGTTTATGAGTGCAATCATTTTAGTGGATCAAGTAGATCCAAATTATCCTATTATTCATCTATTATTGTATATTTTTTATCCATATATAGTATTCTGAATTATTATTATGGTTTATTACTCGACTAATGTATAATTATTGATTTATGAGGACAATTTTTGAGGTCTATCTATGTGATATATATAATTTATACTATATGATATAATTATAAGAAGGGAAATTCCATTAATAAAATTTTTGGTCGTTATAGCATATATCGCAAAGGGTAGAACAAGAAGAGAGAGAATGAGAGGGAGAGGGAGATAGAGACAAAGGTAGATGAGAGCCTTTCGGAAATGAGAGATGTTAAATTACCTATGTGATAAAGGACTTTAAGATTATGATGAAAGTTTTAGAGACACCATCAAAGAATTGTGAGAATTATTGAACTTCTAAGCCACCAAGATCCTAAATTTATAGCCTTAAATATAGTTATTACACTTCTGGAATATGTCTTAGTCATTAATCTATGTCAACTTCACTTGATTAGTGGGGTCTTCAAGAATTAATAACTTCGTCATGCATAATCAGCACTACCATCTTGTTGAATGATCCCACCAACTAGTTAGTGAGATTCCTTGATTTTCTTAGTTCTATATAATAATATCAAAGAGCCAGTGATCCTTCACCGTTTGACCAGTCATTCGAAACCTACTTTATGGTGGAATATTTCTTCTTTAGGGGTTTTTTTCCTAATTATCTAATGGCTAGTGGCTCTACTCTAGTGATCCGATGTTGTTTTCTTTAGTTATCCTCAATAGGTTCTACATTGACCAACAACCATTATCTTCTAATGGTATTCCATTTTCATTCCAAGATATTAAAGATTGAATTAATATTATTCCAAAACATTAACAAGATCATCAAGAATCCTTTGGATAGATTTTAGAATCTTCATCAAGATCGTCAATGACATCACTTAAAGAACAAAAGCTGAGAGTAAAATTCACCAAAATGAAAATGTTAGATATATAAGAGAGTGTATTAGATCACAAAAACATCATGAGAATGCAGGGGGTAAAACATTCCCCCCATTTTGATGATAAAAAATTGAATATAATATTACATATCAAGTATAAATCAATATCAAAATGAGCATTAAATGAAATTAAAGATATTATAGATTAAGATATTTAATATACATAAGAAGTAAACACAACACTATATATTCAAAAACATATTCCCCTTTGAAGTGAGAAGCTTATCCTTATTAACCTTATTCCAAAAACAAAGAGAAAGATCTCCCTTTATAATAAAAAAATTTATACCTAATAATCAAAAAATTCTCCCCATTTTTTATTAAAAAAATAAAACAGGGAAGAAAAATAAAAAATATTTAAATCAAGAAGGTAAAGGGTTATAAGAAAAAAACGAGACATGTAATATTATCTCTCCCTTAATGATTAGTATCAACTTAGAAAATCAAGATTAGATATAAGGAATGTGAAATATAGTAAATAAATAATTTAGATAGAAGTAAAGTTCATGGGATGGATTATAGATAAAAAAAATATCAACAAAAATTATAAGGATATTCAAATAAACTTTTTAATGTGACATAAAATTTTTAAAAAGAAAGGTAAAATATTGTTTCAACTAAAAGTATTAAACTTATTCATTTGTGGGGAATTACCTGCACTCTTTGTATTGTTTCCAAAGGGGTTATGTTTTGAACCATATACATCTAGGGGCTCCCACATCCATAACAAGGTACAAACCTTCATTCCAATGGTAGGTGGCCACTGGGGTACTTCTACCACTGATGGTTAGGAACTCAGATTAGTTGAGAGGAAAAGAGATCTAGATCATCACACCTGTTTTTGGAGAATTATTTACTAGTATGGGAAACTCTTATAAATTTAATACATATTCATGAATCTTTCCAAAACCCCGATATGAAACTGGTCACCCAGTATTAGTAATCTCTTATTAACATGCACCAATGTGAGCATCTGTATTTTTCAAAGGTTCTCCATCAATGAAACCATATGTGTGTATTAATGGTTCTATATAAATGAATATAAATATATACATCTATTAAAGTTTCTCTAAAAAAAATTCACAATTTTTTGGTGCCTAACATTAATTAACAGTGGTTTAAAGCCACAATGTTGGGAACTCTATATTTTATCATTATATAGGGAGACAACAATAGTTTTGATATTGGGATTCACCCCTAATAAGATTTCCTATGTATTCCCATGAAAGTAATTAGAACCCATGTACTATAGTGTCACTTAACTGGACATGATGTACCTTTAAAGTTCATGTGACATGGACCATACCATGCTGTTTAACATCACGAACCAAGGATTTATTGGTAAAATGTTCCAAGAAAAGGATGGTGTGGGATTTTCACATGTGAGAATCTATGTGTTTGATCCAATAGGGAATGAAAATAGATGATATTGGTTTGATATCACAAGGTATATGGCAGTATGAGGATGAAACCCCATTGGGGTATAGCCCAATGAGGATGGTATGAAGGGATCCCAAAGGAATTGAGCCTTCAATATGGGGGTATAATCTTTGTTAGGTCCCTTTGTATGTAAGTAGTGACTAGAGAGGTTAATAGTCCTTTTTTATTTTTTATTACCATTTTTAAATTTATTAGATTCATAAAACTGTTTAAAGCTATAGTGGAAATAAAAAAAATTACCTAGGAAATTTGTATAGAGGTTCAGAGCACCAAAATCCTAGTCCTCTCTTCAATATCCTCTACTCCTCAAGGAGAGTTGTATATAAAAAATACTCACTTTTGAATGGATGCGATATAATTATTACATAAAAATAAAAACATACCTTTTTCACACTTGTTGGTATAACCCCTGATGAGTGAAGAAGTCATAACGCACCTTACATTTGATCCTGAGGAAAAAACAACCTTCCTTTTTTCTAAGAGGAACAATCAACCTTCCTTTTATCCTAGAGGAATAACAAAACCATCCTTTTGACTGTGAGGAATAACCTGACCTTCCTTTTGTATGAGATGAATAACACGACCTTCCTTTTTTATTGGAGGAATATCTCAATGATAGATTTTTTAAGGGAAAAACTTAAACTAAAACTGTAGAGAAAAAACCGATGATGTGAAGAATTACAATAGAGAAATAACTAAAAAATGAACTAGTAGTTGAGAAGATGATGGAGAAATTAATTTTACCTCTTGTTCCTTGATCACATCAGTGGATAATGAGGAAGATAAAGGAGATATTTAATGGAAAAAAAAGAAAAACAGTTGATGTTGAAGAAGTTTCTTGATCAAATTTCAGAGTTGCACTAAAATGAATTTTTATATCCTTATCAAATTGATCATCTGCACTGGTACATGCATTTTATTATTGAAGAAATATTTGGAAACATTAAAATAGAGATCTACAGTATCATGTTTGTCTCTAATATATGCACTACACTTGTTAGTATTTAATAATAAAATATTATGATCATTACCTTTTTTTAAATTTACACTGTAATCAAATCTTAATTAGACTTATATTTATTAATAAAATATAAAAAATTAAAATTAATATATTAAGATTAATATTTAATAAAAAAAGTAAAATTGAAAATCAGTTGACATAAAAATAAAATTCTGAAAATTATACATGCAGCAAAATGTTATGAAAAATCAATGCATCATAAAAGAAATAATATACATGTAAAAATGTCACTAAAAATATTACAATTAATTTTTAAAAAATATTTCAACTGTATTTAGACTTAATGTAATGCAATTTAGTCATTGTAATTTATTTTAACAACATTAACTAAAATTAAGAATGTCAAAATTGAGAAACTTTTAGCTAATGGTCAGTTGTGACTCATCATTGAAAATAGAGAGCGGTGAGACATTACTCATTGTTGGAAATGTCCAATGGTGGAAAAATAGAGTATTAAATACCATTGAAATTTTTTGAAAAATTAAAAAAAATTAACAAAAATTAAAACTCTTATTTGAATCTTAAAACTAAATGGATCCATGAGAATAATAAAAATTTGTCAATGTTGGGTTCCAAAGGTGACTCATGTCTCACCATTGGGTTCTAATGACAACTTGTTGAAAAATTAACCAAATAATAGGAATGAAATTAAAAGTGAATAACTTTACATAATTTTTTCAAAGAAGTATGAAATAATAAAAATCAAATAGAATGAATTCAAACACAAAACAATGCCATAATTTTAATGCTTCTGAAAAAATAAAAAACATGTATAATCAATAGATAAACAGAACTAAAAACTAATGAAAAAACATAAAATGATTTTTCTTGATAAAAATAATTAAATGGATCAAAACACACAAAAAAATCAACTAAAAAAATAAATCACTTGACAAAGATGCAATATTTCTTTTGGGAGCTTCAAGTTATGATAGACAAGACATATAGATGAAAAATAAAAAGAATAAAGAAACAAATAGTAGTAAAAACATACCCACTATTTAAGAGAAACTATTATTAAATTTACTCACCATTTTTCTCTTAGTGATGACTAAACGAATCACCATTGGGTTCCAACAGTGAGTAAATTTACTCGCTGTTGGAAATTTTCTAGTGATGAAAAAAAGACTCAGCATTGGTAAATTCTAATGGTTGAAAAAAAATTCTGATCATTGGTTAAAAACCCAATGGTGTCTAACAAAAATTAGCAAACAAAAAAATTGATTTAATACATAGAAAAACCAAAATAGTTGAAGAAACAAGGGATAAAGGGAACCAATTGGAAGATTAAAGAAGTTGAATAAGATATAAGAGATAAAGAGCTATTGAACCAAATAACATAAATCACAATATTAACAAAGATAACAATCTTGGTTTAAATAATAAATAACTAAAGGAAATATTTTAAATGAATGGTAGAGTCACTCATAAAAGAAAAGGAAGTTACTATTATAGAAACTCAAAAATAAAAAGTAGAAGGAGAATCAAAGACTGGTGCTTACAAAATATTCAAAGAAACAGGTTTCTGAAAATATGAGATGCTATGAAAAACACTTCCCTATAGGCGAACAACCTGAATAATGACGGAGATAAGGAAGATTTGAAGTAGAATCACGAGAGAGGAAAAATAAATTGAGTGTTCAAAATGAGAACTCACCGGTCGAAGGAAGGATTTAAAGCCTCACCGGGAGGAGATCGAATGGATGATAAAATAAAGAGGAGAAAACAATATATTATATTTAATATCAGTTTAAATTTTTTATCCCATATAAAAACCAACAAATGGGGATTGACCAGTATATAAGGAAAGACGTTGTGTCTAATAGCCATAACAAAAACACACAGCACACTAAGAAGGCTTACAGGCAGTACATTCTCTATCTATGCAAGCAGACTCATTGGTCCTTACAAACGGTCCCGAACATCTCTTTTTGGCATCATGCTCGACCCATGCCACTGTGTAGGCCACCATGGGTACCTCCACAGGGGTTGACCTCTAGGTCCCCCTAAGGTTCAACCTAAGTGGGCTTCTTATTAGACCTATTTTTTGACAAATAAAAAACAAATAACAAAGAAATATAATGTAAAAAACAATTAGATATCATAAGATAATATGAATACATGTTAATAAGATATAATATTTTTGAAAAAATTGATTTTAATTAAATGTTAAAAAATATTAAATTATAAAAATAAATAGAGATTAAAATATTAATAACAAATTTAAAACAACCTTCCCTTTTTAGTAAATTACAAAACATGATACTTATTAAATTTTCAAAAAGTCTTATAGAAAATTATTAAATCTTAAAAAACATTCTCCCTAATTTGAAATTTATCAAAAAGTACATAAAAATGAAAGATAAAACAAAACAATATACATTTAGAAATAGTATATATGAAAATTAGAATACATTGTTATTATTTAACTATAAAAATTTAAAGCACTATGATCTAATTATAATTTAATCATGGCATACAATATCAGTGAGATATATAAAATAATAGAAAGTTGAAACGTTTAAGTAAATAAGGTTATTTAATAAAAATTCATCAAAATGTAAAAAAACTTTTAATTTCCTAATACATAGAATAAAATATTGAATAGATTTATCAAAATAGAAATTGTATAAGAGAAATTTAATCTTCCATAATACCCAATTTAAAATAAAAATTGTTATCTACAATATATACTCCCTTTTAAAAAATCGTCCACTGTAAAAGTAAAAATTTAAAATATACAATGAAAGAAGAGTTGAAACAACGTTATTTTAGAAAATCATTTTCAACTATAATGATATAATCAACATGAAATCATAGTGACAAGTATTTAACAAAATATTTACACAAAAAAATGTTAATCTTATTACATGTTAATTTTAAACATAAGAAAATAACACAACATTGATACATTTTATGAAAAACTAATTTTCAAGAACATGTTAAATAAAACAAAATACTTCCAAACAAAATTAATAGTTTCTTTTCTTTAAATATTTTTAAATGAAAATCTGACTAAGTTTATGCATAGAAATATTATATTTAAAAAAATAACAGTAAAATAGATTTTATTATCAAAATTAAATAAATTGGATAATAAATTGAATATTTTAATCAATTAATGAATCAAAATATATTTCAACTAAGAATTATGAAAAGATAAAATGTAAATCACATCAGATATTTAAAAGTGTATTAATGATTTCTCCATATCATTTTTTGAAAAATTATTTCAAACAGACTAACGAATTTTAAGTTTTCATAATATAATTGTTTTAACACTTATTTAAAACTTACATAGAAGTAAATTATTTCAAATAACAAATAAATGGTAACTCCACCTAAATTAAATCAATTATTTGAATTAGAAATAAAATAATTTTCTTAAAAATATCATATATTTTGTATGTGAGCATATTAAACTATATTATAATAGATAGAATGTATGGAGGTTAAAAATAAACTTATCTAGACATAGTGACAATTTTAGGTTCAATATGGATTTAAACATCATTTTTCATCCCATGTTATCCATATTCCATTTGACTTCGGAACTCTTCAGGGAGTCTTCCTTCAGGGAAATAAAGAAAATAGTTGTCTTGGAACCCAGAATTGTTTTGGTTCAATTGGATATGGAGAAAAAGATTTTGGTAACCATACATATTTAAGACATATATTATAGGATAATTTTGAATATATATTTTTTAAAATTAATATATTAGAATGGACTAAAGACTATGTATACATTAAAGAATATACATTTTTCATAGAAATATTTCAAGTTAAAATTATAGTAGGTAACATTTGAAATATTTTCATCTATGAATTTTACAAAAATTGTTACAACCATCTTAAGAAATAGAGTATTATAGGAACAAACCATTCTACAATATTTCAGTTTGTTCATAGCAATTATTTTATAAACTTTAGCTTGGCCTCAAACAACGACAAATAAGTTTTCATTTAATACTATGGTTTATTTTTCTAGTTTTCATTCTACTTCTAATTAACTTTTAGGTCATGACATAAATTTACATTTGAGCATGATCCAAAAAATTTTAGTTTCTTATTTTCAAGTCTAAGAAGCTTTCATTCCTTTTAAATTTTATCTAAATCATCACAGAATAATATATATAATCTATTTTGAAATTCATTATTTTTTGAAACAAAATATTTTATTCTTACTTTCCCATATTTTATTTTTAACAGTTCATCATCTTTAACCCTTTTCTCTTCTATATTACTTAATACATATTCATTCATTTTTTATTTTCTTCTTTAATAATCTTATTTTCTCTTTTTAGTTATATTTATAATTCATCCATTTTCAAAATGTCTCATTTAGATTTTTTTTATTTTGAGAAATTAATTATTTAAATTCATTATCAATAACAATTTCATATCCGAAACTATAATTATAATTAGAGTGTTCGTCCTTTTCATTAGTATCCATCAAACATAGATTTTTAGATTATTTTTCACTTTTAAAACCAACATCTCTTGATTCTAACTCTTCTATACAACTCCATCATACTTGATTATTCTTTATTTTTTCTCTATGTATTTACTATCCATTCCTTCTTATTTTAATTTTTTATAGTCAAATTTTATCTTCCCCTTTTACCTGAACTCAGAAAATATTAATTTAAAAACATTATATTAACTAGTTTTACCATTATTACTACCTTTTTTGTCACATTATTTAAAACCTCTTCTTTGATGATTCTTAAAGCCTCTCATAACCTTTAGGTACTAGTAAACTCATTTGGTGTAATTTTCAATTTCATCCTTCTCTATTTTTTTAACTCAAAATCAAAAGAATTAACAATAACATTTCTATTTGAATTAAATGACGTACATTTCCTTTTATAATGATCATTAGTATAGTTATTCTTTATTTACATCTTGTATTAAATTTGTGATTATATCAACTCATCAATTAAATATTTAATAGAATAATTACATTCTTCAAAAGAAAATTTATTTGAATGTCATCTCTTGGGTAGAGCTTGAAGTATTATTTCAATGAGAGCCCCATTATTCATGATCTCTCTGAGACAAACCATGTTGTTGTCAATTTTGGTGAATATATTATATATCTCATTAATTCATTCCTGATCAGTCATTATAAATTCTTTAAACTAAACTCAGAGTATACCAAACTTAGTTCTCTACAACTTATCACTACCTAGATGAGTAACTTTAAAATTCCCCTAAATGTTAGATGCCATTTTATGGTATTAAATATGACTATAAATATTTATAATTAGAGAGTAGTATATTAGATTCATCACTTTTGAATTCAAAACAAAATTTAAAGCATAATTATTAGTAAGATTTTGCAAATCAACTTCATTCAATTTTGGTTGTTTTGAAATCATATCCCAATAATAAATACCTATATTTTTAGTAAATACCTTCATTCCATCTTTACAGTAAACATAATCACTTCCATTAAAGTGATATATTCTGAAAAGATTAAATATTTTGAAATAATAATTATATATAAAAAGGAAATGGATCTTTTCTTTAGAGTTTTAATTCTAGGATAATGGTTAGTTCATAAAGAGATAATGAAACAATTAAACCAAACCCTTAAAAAGGAACCATACCTTGATACCAATTATTAGGTCCCTTGGTATGGAAGTAGTGACTAGAGGGGGTGAATATTCCTTTTTGATTTATTATTATAATTACTAAATTTATCAAATTTATTATAGTGTCAAATGTTGTAGCGTAAATAAATAAAATAACACAAGTGATTTTTATAAAGGTTAGTGTCACTAAGATATTAGTCCTCTCTTCAATCTCTTCTACTCCTTGAGAAGAGCAGTATGCACTAAATCCTCACTTTTTAAAAGGATTGATAATCTGATTGCATAAAAATATAAATGTACCTTTTTTAGATATGGTGGCATGACCCCTATATTTTGAAGGAGTTACAACCCACCTACCTTCTTTCTAGGAGGAAAACCCAACCTTCTTTTATCAGAGAGGAATAACCCAACCTTCCTTTTGTCTAAGAGGAATAACCCAACCTTCATTTAGTCTGGGAGGAATAACCCAACCATAATTTTATATTGGAGGAATAATACAACATTCATTTTAGATGGGTTTAGTTACCCAATAACATATTTTTTTGGGAAAATATTAATCCAAAAATATAGAAGAAAAACATAAGATAAGAATATTTATAATAGAGAAATAATAAAAAAATGAAAAACTAGTCGACAAGATGTTGTAGAAATTTATTTCATCTCTTTCTAATTGATAACATCAGTAGAGGAAGATAAAGATGATGAATATCTTTAGTGATCACAATAGAAAAGTGAATGTTGAATAAGTTTCATGATAAAATTTCAGAGAAATAAGAAAAGAAACTATCATATCCTTGTCAAATTAATCATCTACATTTCTACATTTATTTTATCCCTAAAACAATACTTTGACGAATTAAAATATAGTTCTAAATATTTATTTAATGCCTAATCCATGCATGATTGTTTCTAGTATTTAATAATAAAATAATATGGTAGTTAATTTATTTTTTAAGTCGAGATATAAAAAAACTCAATCAGAATTATATTTACTAAGGAAATATAAAATAAAATAATTAATATATTACAAGTAATATTTATTAAATAAATAAAAACTAAAAATTAGTTGAAATAATAATTAAATTTTTCATATTATACATGTAGTAAAATGTTATGAAAAAACAAATAATCCTGCAAGAAATAATCTTTATGTGCATATGTCACTGAAAAAATGCTACAACTAATTTTCATACAATGTTGAAAGCTAATTTAAACATAAAATAATAAACACTTTTTATTTTATTTATTTTAACAGCATTAACTAAAATTAATAAAGTAAAAAAATTAGAAACAAATGATTAACTAATAGTGATTCATGACTCACCATTGAAGACAATGATCGATAAGACATTACTCACCCTTGGAAATTTCCAATGGTGAAAAAATAGATTATTATAAACCATTAAAATTTAATGAAAATTTAAAAGGAATTTAACAAAACTAAAAATCTTTCAAGATTTATAAAATTAAATTTATCCATCATAATAATAAAAATTTCTCAATATTGGGTTCAAACATTGACTCATGTCTCATTGTTGAGTTCCAACAGTGACTTGTTTAAAACAAAACAAAATAATTAGAATGAACTTAAAAGTAAATAACATTACTTCCTTTTATCA
Organism: Viscum album; assembly: GCA_963277665.1. NCBI lineage: Eukaryota > Viridiplantae > Streptophyta > Magnoliopsida > Santalales > Viscaceae > Viscum > Viscum album. The sequence goes on along the minus strand of OY728128.1, from coordinate 1,578,880,894 downwards.
ATGAATCATGTAAAAATAAAAATAAAATATAATGAATTAAAATATAAAATACTTACATACTTTTAATTCTTCTAGAAAAATAAAAATCGCATAGAAGAAGTTGATAAAAAAAATTATTAACAAATTAGATAAACAGAAGAATATTATTCTTGATAAAAATAATGAAATATATTAAAACACACCTAACACTCAATAAGAATAATAATGCACCCAATATAGTGTAAAGAGTTCATTTGGATGATGAAAGCTATAACTGACATTACATAGAGTAGAAAATTGAAAAGAAACAATTAAGAAACAATGGAAAAAATAACCACTATTTAAGAGAAATAATGAGTAAATTCAATCACCGCTATTATCTTGGTGGAATATAAAAGAATAATCATTGGGTTCCAGTAGTGAGAAAATTTACCAACCATTGAAACTTTTCCATCAGTGACAAAAAGTCACACTGTAGGTTAATACCAAAGTTGAATCAAATTCCTCGCCATTGGTTAAAAAACAAATGGTGTCTCAACAAAAGGAAATATAAACCAAAAAACTTCATGGATACTCAGAGAAATAGAAATTTTTAAAGCAACCTAGGATAAGAAGAACCAAATATATGTTTGAAGAATATTAAGTGTATATATAAGATAAATAACCATCAAACCAAAAAATGTAACCAAACATGACACAAAAAAATAAAATGCTTCAATAATAATTTAATAATAAAACAGGATTGGTTGAATGAATAAACATATTGAAGAAATCAGTTAAATAAAATTCATAGTAACTCAAAAAAATAAAAAAGAATTCCTATATAGAAACTAAAAATGAAAAATTAGTAGTAGAAGCTGAGATCGAGACATCCAAAATCATCGATAAAATTGATTTATGAAAATCTAAGTTATTGTGACAAAAACTATTGTATAGGAGAACCGGCTAAATAATGAAGGAGATGAGGAAGATTTAAATAGAATGAAGGAGAGGAAAAATAAACTAGCAGTTAGAAATGAGAACTCATGGGAAGGAAAAAATGATCAGAAATCTCGTTGATATGAGATCAAATAAATCCCAAAATAAAGAGAAGAAACTAGAAACTCATATTTTATGTTGGTTTAAAATTTTCTTCCCATATCATATCTAACACGTAGGAACCGAGTGGTATATAAGGAAAGATGGAATGTAGATTGGCTAGAATATAAACACATGGCACACTACTAGTTTGTGGGCCATCCATACCCTATCTATGCAGACACACTTTTTGGGCCTTATACATGGGCCCAATTAGCTCTTTTCTATAACCATGCTTGACCCATGCCACTATTCTAGCCAAATGGCTACCTCACATAGGGGGTTAACCATTGGCTACCCCTAAATGTGGTTGAATGTTCTTCCAAAGTGTCTTTATTAGGGAATATTTTTTATAACAAATAAAAAAAGTAACAAAAAATAGAAAGTAAAAAAATAATTAGAGATATAACATAATTTTAATACATATTTATAAGATATATTTTTTTTTGAAACAAAAAATGAAATGAATTTAATGTTATGAAATTATAATTTCTCAACACAAAGAGATTAAAATATTAATACCCAATTAAAAATAATCTAACCTAGAATTTTTCCTAAGAAATTTGATTTTATGGTCAACAAATAAACTTATTAAGGAGGCCCATGAATGGAATTTTTATTATACTAATGAAATAATCAACTCAGGTTTTGAAGCTCACAGGAGTCATGATCTGTGTGAGAAATAATGAACATTATTAGATTTGTCACGTTGAAAAATTGGTTTCAAATAGGTCTTATAACTAAACTAGAGACGCATGGTCAAATTTCATTCCTTATTCACTGATATACGAGGAAGGGGTTTTGGATGGTAAAAGTGATATAGTATCCTTAAAGAAAATTTAGGGGCTTAGTTCATGAGGTATTACCTTATGAATATGTTCCTCTTTTAATGATGGAATAGGTAGGGGATAAGGAGACGTTTTTTGGAAGAAATACAAAGGGATTAATTCAAGAATAATTCCATTAAAAATATACTCCTTATTCACTAATAAATGATGGAGAGTCAATTGTAGGGTATCTATGAAGAAATACTAGGAGCTTACTCCAAGATGGATTCCCATTCTCATATTATTGTGTGTTAATGAACACTATATTTGGGATTACATATCTATTAATTAAAAAACATATGGTGTATATGCTGCCTGATTTGATTCAATTTTAAAGAAGAATATGATAGGTGAGAGTCGTCTCCTGAACCGGGTAGGATCCACCACCACCTCTGGAATTGTGGTCCTCATTACCAAGGGGATTCATGATTTGAAACATCCATAAAATACCATTTATTAGAGATGTTAAGTGGGGTAACTATTTACTAAATGAATTCGTGATCAAATGGGGGACACATTTGGGTGTCTGATACCTTGATCATACAGGTATGAAGGTCTCAAGGGAGGGCTTACTTTTTCATTCATTATGTTTTGGCATTAGGGTGAATGAAAATTTTGGTTACTTAAGTGAATACCTAAGATAAATCCAAAATCAATGTAGAAAGAGAGTTATGATCGAGGGTAAATAAAAATACTCGGGACACCCCAAGTCACATTGTGTTATCATAATGCAGGATGGAGAAATCACAAAGGGTATCCTTCACAATGAATATTCTTTAAAGAAGGATTGTATTTCCTTCGTGGATGGATAGGAGAGCCTCCCATGTCATGGAAAAATCCTTTATATAAGAGTCCCTTTTTATAAAGGACTCATTTGAAGGGATATTTCTCTTCCCTTGTATTAAGTGGGTTAATTGTGTTTTTCTATAAGATCAATGTCTGAAGTTTCCGAAAATAGAAATTTATTGATCTGGCTCAGAGTCTTTAACCTGCACCACTCACTCATAGTTCTCTCTGTCTATACAAATTCTAATTTTGGTTATAATAAAGTATTTATAAGTGTATTAAGGAAAACCTATTTCCCAAAATGGTTTCCAGAAAGTATATTAGACACTTTGAAGATGATAAAAAAGCAATGCCTCATCCATTAAATTAATTTTGTTTATGGGGGGAGGGGTGCAGAGGCAACACCTCTTTATTTAAATTAATTTCATTTATAGAGGGTGCATGCCTATTTCCTCCCCTTCGAAACCAAATTATTTTTTGGGGGGTAAAATTTGAATTGGTGGGTTTCTTATAGAATCATGATACGCTATGTGTAATACAATAATTGATATGTGGTTTCATGTCCTTTATCAAATCTATGAAAATTTTCATTTGGTTGATATGGTTATTGGCTCCCTAAAATTTTCATATACCTTTCCCGTGTTATTTCAAACTTGTGGGTCCAAAAAATGTCATATATTGGAATGGGGGATGATCAGAAAGAAAATGATTTGATTTTCGGGAATAAAATTGGTCTAGATATATGATATTTTTGGTTTATCGGTGTAATTGGAGGAGGGTGAAAAACTATATAAAGGACTTAAAAATCATTTGTTACATATTTAGAACATGCACTTTGTGGTCAAATATAATAATATGATCCACAATTCCATTCTCATAGAAATCCCCATTTTTAGCCAACCTCCATCTAGACCTAAAAGGTGTATATCCATCGCAATGATATTTCATTATTATTTTTGTGATGCGTTTAGGAGGGATGATTAGTTTGTAAAATTATATCCTAGTTTTATAATCTATATAGGTGGTATGTGATTTACATAACACCTATAACACTATGAAAGATTTTGAGACTTTTCCAAACATCCATAATTTTTTCATTTACCTTGTGTTTTGATGATTTATCTATTTTTTATATTTATAGAGAAAATTTATCCTTAGAATATATACAGATCTAATTTAATTAATGTAGTTAAAAAGAGAATGGTTATCACAAAAAATGTTCAATTTGACCCTTGATACCATATTATCCCTCCGAATGAGATTTTGAGGAATATTATTCCATTTGTGTTTCTAAATTATCCATTTATCTAGAAAACTATGTTTATATAATTTTAGGATGTATAATGAAATTCCAATTCCACCTACTTGTTAAATATTTTAATCTACTTGGTTCAAGCCATATTAAAACTTTATTCAGGAAAATATCACCACCATGGCTTAGATAACCCAGGTGATAGTTCAAAAAAGCATCTTCATGTTGAATGGTTCCTCATGGACTTTGGATAACCATGATTCACCATCAGAAACCTACAAATCCAAATTACCCATCCAATTTTAACATTTATAGGATACTTTAAATGGAGGATGAAGTTCAAACTGGGACTTGTTGTCTGATGAGAACTTATCTAATGAATATGCCTAGGTTTTCTAGGTATATTAGAGTTATACACAATTTCTTGTGTGGATATTAGTAGTAGGTTTATACCAAGTAGTATGGACTTAACAATTCATGATGTATCCACTAAGTAGACTCTTAACCGAACTAATTATTCATTGGTGTTCAAATGTGAACATATTTCACCTATCACATGGTGAAGTTGGAATAAGTTTGTTGAATATCTATAAAATAGGAAGAATCCCAATAATTGGGGAGACTAATGAGAAGTTTCTCTCCATAGCTAACACTTGGAGGGATGTTGAACAAATCATTCCTATATAATTGGACTTTTTAACTGTAACATAGAAATTATTAAGAAAATATTATCAAACCCATTTAATTACTAGATTTAATGACTATGTGAAAATCATTTTATAAACTATTGGGTTGAGGTCAAAGGTCTGGAACACGACAACCCACCCTACCCAATAGTCTCAATATGTCCAATGATCATACAGGGAAACCCTATACGTGGGTAAATACATGACATGGGGTTATAATATCTGGTCAGATGTAACTTCAAATCTTTGTTTAGTGAAATTTTTCACTATGGTTCTAGGCGGACAGATTTTCAACACTTTTTATTCTCATTCAGGTGTTAGGATCAATACATTGATGACGAAAGCCACATTGGCATAAGGAAAACTCATTAACATGTTCATATCCATAGTTACTAAAATTTATATGTTTTTGGGCCATACATAAGAAGGAAATTCTCCATATCTAATTAGTGGACCATTCTAATTTTTGTAGGAATTTTTCGCAGAACACTTTCTATACTAAGAATATCAAAATACCAGAATAACTCCTTATTCTCTTTTTCCCCATATTTTTCAAAAATAGTGTTTTTCATCCAATATACTTGGATTTTGGTGAATCTGTTGTGATACTAATTAATCTTAGTGACTTTTCTTTTATACCATATATAGTACATTATAGAATAAGAACATGAGAATAAATTTCAGAAATCATCTCTTTTCAATATGGTATTTAGACCTATCGAATAGGTGGAGTGATCCTTTATAGACCCTATGGTCCTTATAAGTTTACAAAAAAAATTGGATTTCTACAAAATGTAACATTGTCGCCTTTAATAGAAATTATGAAAGAGATACATCTTTTCATCCTCCATTAGTTTTGGTTAGTGTCGATGAGTGAGGATACTAGTATGAAGATCATACTTTCATCCATTGGTTCTCTCACTAACCTATAATGAGAATATATTTTATTGTCATAATAACCCAATCAGTGTGATCATCATTATCAGTGAAGATAAACCTCTATTCAGTGAGGGTGTTGTAGAGATTGATGGTGCGATATCATTTGGTATACATGGTCTAATGACGGTCAATACAAGAAAAATGGATATCCAAATTACTCTTGTGAAGATCATCCCATTATTCCATATGTTTTATGGTCACATGATGAGGACTAGTGAACTTTAACATTAGATCTCTATCCCGAAAATGGGTATAATACATGAGTGTGTAACAAAGTGTTTGTTGAATCTACTCCAATAGTTGGATTATGGATTATGTAAGTCAAAACAAAAGAATTTAAAATCAATAGTGATGGGTGGGATAGGTCTGACAAGAATGACCATGGACTATATTCAATATATTGATTCTATAATAATACTTCCAAGGAATATAGAGATAAGAGTACCTTATCATCAAGAAATATATTCCTTTGGTTTACAGTCTATGTTAGGGTTATATATGTAGATCCAAGCATGGGGCATGGAATGAATATTCAAAACATATGGGTCCTTCTATTCAAACACTCTTATCATCACTAATAATGATTGTTTGTGAGTATTTAAACACTTATGTCATGAATAAGGTCCATGGAGAGAAGATTATGTGAAATTAATTCAAATACCCTAGTAATTTCATCACTATATTGGGAATACATTTTTCAAAAGGGTATATAATACTAGAGATTAATCCAATAAAAGAATTCATAGAATTGAGTGTCATGATTTTTGGACCAATGAGACGATATTAATGACCCAAATTTGGGAGTATAAACCAATAATGCTCTAACTCTTTTCTAGAACATGGGAGAGGAATTATAAATGATAACATGGAGATCTTATTATTGAAGTGGTGGTATGAGTCATGTATAAAATGAAATTCTATAGACTATGTTCAAAATTTAAATTTCATTTTATATTCTATCATGAGGAATGGAGATAAGAGAGTTTATTCCTATGGAGGAAGATTACTATGTTTGGAGGACTTGTCAGGGATGCATATGCTGAGCCATGTTGGGGGCCTAGTATGAAAAATTAAAATAAAAGTATCCCTTGGTGTTGAATGTATTTTTCACCTATATCCAATGAAGGTTTGGGATTATCTATGTTTCTCCTGGAAAAAATTTTGGTTAATGAATATTAGATGTTTTTAAAGCATTGTGGAAGTATTTAGAATTGAGAATTCCATGATAGAGTGGTTGTGATATTATTGAGTGGAAATGATTAATTTCAATTTGTCTATAATAAGGATTTACAAGCATATATCTTGTTCATATTCATGGAATGGTAGTTTTTTATTTATTACTAGAACTAGGATAAGGGATCTAGGCATCACTATATATCTAATTAGAACAATAATAAAGTCGTATGTAGTTATCTATAAGAAAATCTCTACATATATAAAACCTATATGTTGAGAGGAGGAATTTTTTTTCTAGAAATTTTTTGTTGGGCCTAGGATTGAGGCTCTGTTAATCTCTCTATATCCTATATTTATATAAATTAATAAACCCATATATTATTTATAAAAATCCTACCACACAAATCTAGATTGTTTGTAGCAATAAGCATAATGCTCTGAGGGAAATGTGGGTTGTGTGCCAAATTAATCTACCTAAATCATGGCCTCATGTAAGAGAGAAATATGAAATAGATAATGGGCCACTAAGATCCATTTATATAGATATATGATGAAATTACACATCACATTTTAATGTCATGTAGTAGGGATATTTTCCATAACGTTTAAACTAATATAGTAAAGATGTTCTCACAAAGTTTAACGTCATGTAACTAAGATGTAGGTGATTCTTATTTTAAATTAATGCATCCAAGACATATATTTTTGGTTTCATATGGGTATGATACTTTTTTAGTGGGATATCCTTGTTTCTATACATAGTAAAGGAAAGAACCAACATAACTGAATGAAGGGTCGAACACTGAAAAGTGTGAGGGTATTTTAAATTTTGGTGTCAAAATAGGGAAAATTTATGATATTTTTCCATATTTTATGGCTAGACTTATATTCGAAAATCTATATTTGATTACATATCAAAAAGTAAATGGAATCAACCCATGAATAGTTATTTTAAAGAAAAGTCGTTGTACTGCTCTGGCTTGGATACGGGGAGAGGGGATTTTTTTACTTATGGATGGGTCTTGGATGAGAGATCCAAAAATTACTACATATCTATTAATAATGATAATAAACACATATATTTATAATTAAGTTCCTTATATATATCTAGATGATATGAATGGAGGAGAATGGAATTTTAGGGTGGAAACTCCAATAACTTTAAGGTCATGCATGATGGATCAAATGTTCCATGACTTTGTTCATGGATCTTTTTAATCATGAAAATTGTAATAATCAATTAAAAACCTTTAAGATCACCTGAGTCATGATTATTGTGAGTCAAAGGAGAGAATAAAAATAATACCTAAAATATATTATCATTCTATCTATGGATTTTATTTCCTGACACACACTATATAATTTGTTATCTTTTAGTGGAGACATTTTCTTGTTGTTTTACATAATGAGACTAGAAAATTGGTGCTATGTTGTTTTGAGACTTATCACTAGGACTTATGTTATGATGTTTAAATTTATACAACCCAAACTTATTTAGTAAATTTTATTTTTTACTATTCAAACTTATGGTTACTACAAGTTGAAGTCACATTACATTGACCAAGTGTTTACACATATTTTAAAGCCATAGAGCTTAGAAAATTGTCTTAATTATGAAAAGTAACTCTAGAGAATATACACATTGGTAGGGGAGTGATGTTCTCACCATCATTTTTGAATAAGTAATCGGATCCGTTGCAGAATACCTTGCGTATGATGTAAAGTCCGTCAGACTTTGGTAGAAGTTTTGGAGGATTCTTCCAAGGTATCGCTGGGGTCATAAGAAATAATACTAATTCCCCTTGGAAGAATATATAGAAAAAATTTAATTTTTGTAAGTCTCTTGATACACAGTTTTGATGAACTACCAAGTTTTTATGGGTACACCAACTTTTCTCATAAACTCATTCCAATTAATCTAATTGATTTTTAGATTGCCTGACTGTGGAAAATAGATCACAAATGGAAATGATGGTTGAAGGTAATTGGAATATGATAGGTAAAAACACTTCTATTCAATAGAAAAGGGAATGTTGGGTTACCTATGTATCCATTGCGGTTGTGTTATGATAGGCCTACAAAGCATACATGTTTTTAGGCTAATATTTCTTACTATTTTCCAATATCATTTGGATTATATGTGAAATATTTTATTAAAGGAATCTATCCACCCATTTTTTCACTAACTAGTTGCTATATTAGTGGTTAGACTTAAATTCAAATTGTTGATAAAACATTTTTAGTTTGTAATATTTTTCTTGTTTCTATTTTATATCAATATTTTATGAGGGTTACCAAAACTAGTAATAATGTTTATCTTCACAAAAATGATTGTAGAATTTTTTCTAATTTCCTTGAGTTATATAACCTAAACCCACATGGAAAATAATTTGGTATCATAAAATATGGACTTTAAATACGCTACTAATATTGGAGGATATTATTCCATGACATCTATTCCCCAAATAGAAAATGGACATGAATATTTTGTAGTATGAATCAATTCTTGGGGTTTTAGAATGAAGTTGGAATGTCTAGATTAGAGTGAAATTTTTTGGTGAATATTATATAATCACACAACATTAAAATCCAAGAATACTTGACCGTCCTGATTTTATGGGAAAGCTTGAACCCTAAATGATGACCACCAGATTCACATACATGTAATTCCTACATGACAGTGATATTTTACTGCCATTTAATTTATTATATGAGGACTCTATTAAATTCTCATTTATAATGTACCTTTTGAGATTTTGAACCATCATATAGGGTAATTTTGACTAAATGTGGTCATATTGTCTCTTTTCTTCCTCTTCCTGATAGAATAATCCCACATTGATGCTTATCCAGTATGGAATACATCTATAAACTCCTAAAATCACCTTGTTTATAGATGGAATTGACCATGTTAATCACTTCCATGCAGCTATCAATGAATGATGATGCCATTATATGATGCATAATTCTAATGAATATATCATCCCAAGATGGATTCACTATATATGAAACTGTATTAGCTAGTGAATCTACCTAGGCATTACATGAGTGTGGTGTATGTGTCAATTTGGACATTGAGTGAAATTCTAGCATTTACCCTTATACATAATCTAATAGGGGAATTAACTCTTCCTTTTGATGTAATAGTCATCGATGATGGTCTTGATTAGAAACTCAATGTTTCCTTTAACACCTAGGTGATATAATGGTATTTGTAGTTTTGGTTCTAATACTACAATGGGGCTTGGTATTCTACCCCATTTTTAGTGTATCCTTTTAGAAAAAATAAGGAATAAGGTAAAACTACCATGGCTAGAGAGATAAGAAAAAATACAAAACTATTTCTGTTACATTTGGGATCTTCTATTATTTTCACTATTGGGATTATAGAATCTCGATCAATGTATATATTTTATTTTTAGGGTGTGGTTTAGGAAATATAATACTTATTTGTTGATTAACTCAGTGTCTAATAGTTTTTTTATATAGAAGGATGGTATATGAGAAAATCTATTAGTGTTTGTCCCATTATCACCTTTTTCCTTATGAACGGAATGTCAAACTACTACAAAATAACTGTCTATCATGCCAAATGGCCAGTAAACAATAGATTAATGAGGATTTATTTGAGAAAGTTATTGTGAGAAACTAATTGGATCTTGTGGTGTTATAGGTATTGACTTAGTTTCTATATTGTATGGATTAATTCATGGTAAATTTTCTCAACATCGAAATATTGAGTATCAATATTAAGTATATATCTGTATAGATAATATAGACTATTATCATTCTCCGTATCATTCTTCTATGCTAGAAAAGTTCTTAGTTATTTATCTAAGGTAAATACATATAGAATGAGTGGATTTATTCAATAGGGGATATTAATATTGGTTGAATCAAAAGATATTTTTTCAGACTATCAAAATATTCCGAACAATATTCAATATAGAATTAGGTAACGTTATTCTTCCTTAGTTGAGTAAAGGTTTGTCATTTTCCTATAAGTTTTTCAATAAAACATCATATGTAAGTGTGGGGTCCCTCAAGTATTCTCAACTCTTTAAGGTTTTTTCGAGGTAACGTGTCAAGGTTATCTATGGTTTTCTCATTGTAAAACTCAATTCCATGGTGAAATATTATGAAACCAAGGAAATTTTTTAGATGTAACCCTGAAAAAATATTTTAAAACATTTACATTCAATTAATGTTTTTGTATCTTGTTTAAAATGATCTCAAGATTAATAATACGATCATAATGTTGATGGAATTTGAAAACCATATCATCTACATAGCATTCAATAGTCCTCTACAGGGATAGTTTTAAAATGTAGTGCATTGTTTGTTAGTAAGTGGTGATAGTGGTTTTCAAGAAAAAAGGTATCACCCAATAGAAGTAAGTTTTTTTGGGTTCCCTAAAAGTGGTTGTTTCTTTATTTTTATTGCCTATTAGAATTTCTTTGTATTCTAAATAGCCATCCATAAAGGAGATGGATTGATAAAAAATATTTATTGATCAAAAGGTATATAATTAGAATAAAAAATCAACTATTATAAAATTCTATTTTAGATCCCTAACAATAGTTAAAAGGCTAATAATACAATTCTTATTCCTTACCTATATAATATTGGAGATCCATTTTGGGTATTGGACCCCTAAATGAATTTGGATTTTATAATCCTAACAACTTCAGCTTCAAACATAGAATTGTGAGTTAGAAGAATTATTATAGAATTATAATTGTAACTATGATGATATTATGGAAATCCTAAGTGGTGGGTAGCTACATTTTGATTTAGGCTTGATAATTTGGTGTAATTCCAAGTGAAAACATTTCTATGACACTTTAGAAGAGAAGTATACACCTCTTGTTACTTAGAAGCCTTGGCCAGACTAATCAATGTTTATTGTGGATATTTTATTTTTCCCAAATTTATTTCCCAAATCTCATAAATTATAGAGAAGTCACCCTCTTAAAATGTTGTAGGGGAATATTTTATATCCTCTTCTTCTTTTTCCACCTCTTTAATGTCACTAGAGGTGGAAGAAGAATCAACATCCCAAAATTATGGACATGGTATAGAGATGTTCCCAGTATCTATTAGTGATATGTGAGCCCCTTATTATTCAACAGATGATTAAGGGGTCTATTGAGACTCCAAGTAAAATGTTTGGGAATTTTAACCTTGGTTAATGCTTCTGTTAAAGAGATTGTATTGTTCTTCCATGTTATCGGGTTTGTCTTATGTGACTGATATCATATTAAATTATGAATACAAACCCAAATCAGATCTCAAACCATAGATTTTAATGATTGAAATACATATTCCTCAAAAATCTATTTAAATTGGTTAGTTATGGTCATTTCCAATTCATTTGGAGTAATAACACAAGTGACATCATAAATCACGATCTTTTTTCATTCTCTTTGGAAGAACTCTACATCAATGTATTAAGATTAATAGTGTTAAACTGGATTCTTATTTCCATACATTTTAACAATTTTTCTGTTAACATGGTATTTAATTCATTGATATTTTGATGAGGTAACTTCAACCTTATAATTAAACCAAGGTCTCCCCAAGAGGATATTGAAATATATATAATTTTGGATAACCAAGAACTCAGAGTTAGAGATGAGGTATAAAAATTGGGATCTGGTCTTGATTATGCAAGGGGTTTTTTACACATTATTTTAATATCATTTAGTTTATAAAGAAAAATGATACAAATTGAATTAATTATAACCCAATGGAGAGAGATTCCAAACTAGAATGAGATTAATTATTAATTCTTTATCAATGATAGCTCATCTATTTTCAATTTCACCCTATTTTATTGATACAAACGAGAAACTGATGTGACTAAAAATAGAAGTTTCTCTATCCTTGTCTATGAAAGAGATAAATTCATGATGTTCCATGGGATTTATCTCTATATGATAAACTTTAGTACAAGTAGACTTGTCTAAGAAATATATAGGTGTTAACAAGGAATCCATAAGTTCTTCCCGAATCTATCTTGATAATGTGGGAGAATACATGATTGAATGATTAGCTGGAACCATGACCAACTATTTCTAGATGTAATATTTATGAGTCATGGGTATATGTTTCTCAAAGTAGGTTCATTCCATGGAATGTGGGTTAGGGGTTGGAGTGTTTGAAGAAGAAGAATTGGGTGCTTTAACAGAATTTGAAATCACACCTATCACAGGTGGATTAGCTTGAACTGGTATTCCCACTTTTCTAAGAATGTTGGATGGTTGGGAATATAATAAAGTACTTTATCATGGTTTTCATCCACATTTGTATATATATAATGGATGTGATTGAGATATTGAGCTCTGTCATGACTGTGACTTCCCTTCGCCTCCTAGATTTTGTAACTCCTTCCAATGGATCGCCATCTGGGTATGGGGAATTTGTGTGTGTATAAACATTCAATATAAGAGAATGGATCCATTAAATGAATGTAATTAATAATAATGAAAATTAATTCTTCATCCAATGAGTATTTCATTTTTTTGGGCAGTGCTTGTGATTTTAGTATGAAAGACATGAAGTATGAGAGGGTCCAAAACATACTGGGCATCAATGTGGGTTCAAATTTCTAAATTTTACACTATCCATGATGGTTGTGTTTACTTTTAAATGAGAAAATCTTAGAATATTATGATGTTGATGAAGATGATCACACTGTAGCATAAGAAAATAGAGGCACAACTGGTTGTTTTAGCCTTGACCTAAAGATAGTACTATATTAATTGATTTCATTTCTGACCATACAGTTATCTATATTTTTTAAAACATTAATTTTAATTATTTTTATCTACCTTATTACTCCAAAGTGGTAGAAACACATGTCACTTGTGTTGGTGGATTTCCATATTTCACCTGTCGTGAATCAAAAAATTCATGGAGGTTTTCCTTAAAAACAAAACAATCCTAGATGTTGTGATCCAATTTTTGGTAAAATTGGTTGTAATTTAGGTGATCACTAACTCCAATATGATTAGATCTTCTAGTCTATGGCTACATTACTAAATTTTTCTCCATAGATTTTATGAAGTAGTCTGAAACTTTCCCATATTAGAATGAATAAATTATATTATTATAATCCCCATATAGTGTATTTTTATCCTCTTTTATCCCATATATATGGGCATATATATGATGTTCTTTCCATTCAGGAGCGGGTTCTTTGATATAGTTTCTAGTCTAACCAGATAATGTTGGTGTAGGATCTGTTATAGGTGTGATGGTTATGGTTTCCACTTTTCCTATTCTCTTACCTTGAGTTATTAGGATTATCTATGACATAGATTTGGTTGAAAAATGGAATCTTTCAATATTTTCTTAACTATATAAAGCTCACAAAGACCTCATGAATATTTCACTATAATGAGTGACCTTTGCAACTCATCAGATAGGTTATCTATAAAGATACCTAACAACTCTTGATGAGGAAAATGTAGGTTCAGGGAGTTGGAGAAACCCTTCCACCTAAAAATGAAATATGAGACTCCCTCATTCTCATAATTTTTGAAATTTTATAGGCCATGTATCATTTTCTTTCATAGTGTTGAGCTGAACTGATAAAGAAATTTTTAAAAGATTTCTTCCCATCCTATGATCGACATGGCTGGAAAACTTGTTTACCAAACATAAGATGGTAACTTCAGATTCATCAAAAATCATATGAGTTTAGTTTCTTATTATTTTTCAAGGGTTACCATAATTGAACCATACCAAGAAAAAAAATGCATTAGGTGATATTATATATCCCCTATTCCATTGAATGTTTGGAATATATAATTACCAATATTTAGTGGGGGAGAGTTTTATCTATGCACTCCGGATAACACTTTCTCTCTAACTAGAATAGTGTACGTCTCCTATCTATATCTTCTCAATGATGTCATTGAATCAATGGTGATAATGTGCTATGATGATAAAACTATCTAAGACAACACTTGAATATTCGTAGTGATGGGTGGATACTGAAATGAAGATTCTGCTAGAATTTTTAGTTGACAACTAACATAGACTTCCCTAGGTCATGATACATTATCTATATATCAGTTAGAGAAAGTTCTTGGTTTGCCGTTTGGTCCCATGGTTGTGACCGTCTATATGATCCCTTACATATGTTTAGATATCCCCTATCCATAGGTTAGTATAGACAGGGTCGGGTATCCCCCTATAGGCTAGAGTACGATCCTCTATCTATGAGTATTATTCCTTTGATTGAGGTGTCTTCTTGCATTGCATAAAATTTTTCTTTTATTATTATATTATGGTTACAAGGGTTTCTTGGCATTGTTAGATCATATAATTCATTGGTGAAATGTTATTGATGTATTGAAAGGTGTGATGTGCTCTGGTCTTAGGAGTAAGATTCATTGATATTTTTGAATCCTCAAGAACCACCAATAGTTTCCTTTGTCATGTGATGTTAAACTTGCTATCAAATTTATAATTATGAGATTATATGTACATTGAGTATCCCCTTGATATATAAGGTTTGAATCTAATACTATTTGAATAAACCTTTTGGGAATATGATAGTGATGAATGTGGATTTATTTTTCCCCAATTTTTGGTCTAATTTGAATTTAAAATAGTGGATGGGTGAATTACAATAAAAAATGATAACATAAAATTCAAAAAAATAGATACAAAAAAGTGATAAAATGATAATTTTGATATTTATTATAAATTTTATATTAATTTTTATTAAGTGAGTGAAAAATTGAAAATATATTAATAAAATTTATGTAATTATTCATATCAATGTCAAATTATTCAATGCATAAATTAAAATAGAAAGAAAACTTATTTTGATGATGGAGTTGAAAAAATTATCGTAGTAACCCCCTACGTATCATCCCCTTGTGTTGAGAATCTTGTCTTATTCACTTGATTTTAATTGGGATCAAGAAAACACATCCTCCCAATATTTTTTGGATGTTTTGAGAAACCAAAACTCCATTGATTTTTGAGAAAGTAGAAAAAATTGAATACTCTATTATATTTTAACAAATTTAGTATAAAACTGATCAATAAAGGTAGGAAAGAATAATAGAGATTTTATTAATGTAAATAAATCAACACTGAAACCACATATATCTGAAAGGATGGAACAATAATATTGAAATAGAGATAAAGGCAATGGTAGATGAGAACTATTGAGAAATGATAAAAGGAAAATTATCTCTTTGAGAGAGGACTTAGAGATTGAGATAAACATTCTAGAGCTCTGTCACTGAAGCATTGTGAGAATTATTGAAATTCCAATCCCCCCAAGTTCCTAAATTTATAGCCTTCAATAGATCTTGGAAACTACTATAATATATCTTAGTCATTAAGTCACATTAACATCACTTTAAGAGTGGTGGTTTGATGGTAATTAATAAATTTTACAAGTATAATCGGCCCCATTGTCACGTCGAAATATAGTGACCCTAGCATTGTACATATAACATTACATGATTTTAAGAATATTTATACATCAGGGTATAATCCAAGGATCAAAAAGTCTAGAGGCTTTGAATACCAGGTACATAAAACTTAAAACATTGGTATAAAAAACACTTCTTTATTTAATATCAATAAATAGATCCTAACTTCCTTTCAGCCCTTACATCTGCATAGGGTACCCTAGGGGACACATGAACAATGAAATGATCTAAAAATACTTGTAATGGAATGAACATAAGAATAAATCTTAAGCATGTGAGTTAGGAGGCATGGCACAATGATATCAAAAGCATGGTACATTTGGAATCATAAGCTGCTTGAGAGTATGGGATTCTCTTACGAGAATATTGATATTCTTTTTAGATGTTTCAGCTCTTCGTGGATGGAGGTTTCATTTCTAGGGAGATCCTATGGTTTCTTTAAGTCCACCTATGGCCTCATGCAAGGCGATCCTTTGTATCCTAGTATCTTCATTATTACTCAGGAGGTATTGAGCAGGCTCATTTTTGGAAGAATCAATAATGGTGATATTCTTGCATATCGAAGGAGTATGAGGGCTACGCCCATTTCCCATCTTAGGTTTGCTGATGATACTCTTGTGTTTATTAATGCTGGGATAAAGTCTATTTGTGGTTTGAACAGGCGTCTAGAGGAGTACTGCCATTGGAGTGGTCAACTTATCAACAAAGAGAAAAAATTCTTTTTCATTTCAAACAAATGCTCTCCAAGTTGGATATCTGATATTCAAAATAACCTTACCATGCAGAGAGGATGTTTTCCTATGCACTACCTTGGGGATCCAACTTCCCCTGTTATACTTCAGATTCAGGACTTCGACTTCCTCACCAGGAGGATATCGGATCACATCCTTAACTGGAAAAAAGGTACTTATCCTTTGGTGGACGTATCGCTCTCATTAATAGTGTTCTTTTGGCCACTCCAGTTCATGTCCTATCTACAGTTATGTCCCCAAAGCGTGTGATCTCCAGCATTGACAAACTTCTAGATATATTTATCTATGATTCTCTTGTAGAAAGTAAACAACATTGGGGCTCTTGGAATAAGGTGGCTAGGCCTTCTAGTGAAGGTGGTACTAATGTGCGTAGTTTGGTTGACACTATCAATAGCATGCAGGCTAAACTAGCTTGGGAAATTGTGGACCACAGTACTCTGTGGGGGGAAAACTATGCATCTTATGGCTTGCAGCCTATCCTTGGTGAAATGAAGGGGCTCCCTGGTTTGTCCAAATCTTTCACAACTGGTTTTCGAGCTTACCTTCCACTAACAATGGATTATTGGAAGGGGTGATATTTCCTTCTGGCACCAAAATTGGGCGGGGAGAGTGATGGGTTACCAGGATGTCCAACTCCTTCCATCTCCTTCAGGGAAGCTATTTTGTACCCGGGATTTATTAGAACGGTGCTGGATGAGGAGCATAAGGCCATTTTCAAATTGATGGACGTTTCCCATGAACCTGACTAGTGTGTATTCACTCCTTCCTCTTCTGGGGTCTTTTATGCTTGGGATTTTCATCGTGAAAGGAGCTCATCTATCATTTTGGATGAATGGAACTAGCTGTTTTGGATCAAAGCAGTACCCGCAAAATACAATTTCCACTTTTGGAGAATTATGAATCTTGCAATTCCCACTAATGATAACATTAAGCATTGTGGTATTCCACTTACCTCCTGGTGTTCTTGTTGCACAAATTCTAAGGGGGAGACGACTCATCATCTGTTATTCTCAAGTGATTGGGCGGCGATGGTCTGGGGTTTCTTCGGGGCTTTCACAAGATATTGTGATGGTTCCTTGGGGACCCTCCCATTTTTTGGAAAAATGGTTTCATGGATTGGGAGAGAGAGGTCCGAAGAAGGTGGCTCGTGTGTTGCTACTTCAAGATGGGTGTTGGTCGATCTGGAAATCCAAGAACAAAGGTAGATTTGAGGGGAATCATAGTTTTGGGAAGTCCATAATCATTAAGAAAAAATGGTTACTGTCAGATCTGGTATGTCTTCTTGGTAGCTTGCGGGGGGCTCCCTCCCCCAACTGGTTATTTCGTGGACTTTGTAATGCACAGTCGGGTGCTGATATCAACAGAGGGGCCTGGGTTTGCTGGTCTCCCCCCTCCGGGGCCTCAAACTTAACACTGATGGGGCATGTTTAATGGGTGTTCTATGAGGTGGTGGGGTGGTTCGGGACTCGTGGGGCTCGGTCCTCCTGGACTTCTCCTCTCGGTTAGGTTATGGTTTCTCTCTTCAGGCGGAAGCTAAGGCGATGCTCACGAGTATTACCCTTTTTTTCAGCAGGGTATTGATATTATTGAGGCAAAAACAGATTCTAAATTTCTTTATGATTCCCTAAATGATTTATTCACTCCTCCATGGTCTATTGTTTATATTATCAGAAAGTGTAAAGGTATTCTCTCCGATAGAACTAAAATCATCCATTCCTGGCGTGAGGGTAACCATGTGGCGGACCACCTTTATTATTTGGATGTTCTTGTTTCTAATCCAATATGCTATCATGATTTTTCTACTTTGAATCCTGAAAGAGTCAATTTGATCAGAGGGGATTCCCTTACCTTGCATTATTTTAGACCTCCTTAGGTTTTTTCTTTTAGTTGTTTGTACATTTCTATGTTTGTTTTCCTTTAATAAAAAAGTAACTTTGATGATGATGATAACATATAAATATGGGATCATATAAACATGGAATCATAGAAGTGTGGAAGAAACATAAAACATGTCTTTATTATGAGTCAAGGCTAACCAGAAATCTTGTTTCCCATAGTATTATGGGTCAAGGCTAACCTCCAAACCCATTTCCCATAGTAGCACAAGTAAAGTCTAACCCCCATGACTGTTTCACTTTGCATCTCATGAGACTAAAATTTACCCAATTCATTAGATATCTATCTAGGTTCACCCATCTTACATTTCGTGAATATGTTCTCCACATAAAGTGTTATACATAATCAATCTTACATAAACATAAGGGTTACCCATGGAAAGAATTGTGTACCACAATCATGACATAAATCATAACCAAAGGGTATATCATGAAAATTCCCATTAAATAAAGGAATTATAACATACATGGACGTTCATAAGGTAAAATAGTAATATATCATTTCAAGTTATGTCGAAAAGTATTGAAAATATATTGGAAATTTATTTGATAAAATTAAGCATTAAAACATTTTCGTTGTGTTTTAAGGAAAATACTGTAAAGATTTTAAAATAGAATATAAGATGATAATTTATATAAAATCTGAATTGAACCAAGAAAGTTTTCATAATAAAAATACTTATTTTATAAAGACAACGGAGGAATATAATAGAGGATATAGTGCACTTGAAATTGGGTAAAAATTTTGGAATATCCCTTAAAATGATATTTCTTACTGTGAAGTATCTAAGAGGGAATCACTTAAAATCTTGATTATTCCCAAAAGGGAATGAGGGATGGATATTGAAACATGATTTTGGAGAAAATAAAAAGAAATTATAAGTTTTACATAAAAAGAAATGTCAACTTCATTTGGGTCAAAATAAATAAAGAGAAACTCGAAGGAATAAAGGTGGTTCGGGTAGAATTCCTTATAGATTATCGGCATGATATCAGGTGTACTTAAGAGGGATTAATGAGGGAAAAAGAGATTTATCATCTTTTATATATAATAATTACATAATGGGGTAGGTGTTTAATCATACCCCATCACTAGGAATTATACATAAAAGGGAATAACATAGAGGATAATCTGGAATAAATTTGAAATGGAGAGGATCTTTTACCTTAAATCTGATTGTGGTGTTTTCTTGAACATAATGAACTGAATAATAAATTTAAGTTTATTAATTAAATACTAAAGAACCTAATATATATTTATTATATTTATTATAATAATTTTAACTTTATTTATAACCATTTTGATTGGTTATGAGGTTAAATTTTGTTGTTCAGGTCAGTTTTCTAACTTGGCTCTAATGATTGGTTTACATAGATTCATGTTCGTATAAACACGTCAAATGAATGTGGTTGTCTAGAATAGAATTTTTGTTTTATTATTTAACATAAAAGAGACTTCATGGTTATAAAAAATCATTCAGTTATTTTTATTGAAGATGATTTATTATATAAAACCTTACTGATAACTGTTTTCGTTAATCGGTGGATTTGATTACAATGAACATGTTTTCATTATAACATAATAAAATTTGTGAAAAATGATTATATAACCTTTACTAGGATATATTAAATATATAATAATCTAATTAAACTATAACAAAAATGGTTTCATGACTATAATTAAAGGCGATAATAGAAATTTATAAACTGTTGTCCTTGAATGTGTTTAATTAACCCATCTCAAATGGTGTTTCCATTTCTTTCAAATAAAATATTAGAAAAAAATAGAATATAATGAAATATCCCATTAGAATAATATAATTCTAGTACATTTATGTTATTGGATTTATCAAACTATTTGAGTGAAGGGGGTGGGGAAAGAAATAAGAAAAGAGAAGAACATAACAGAAATAAAAGAATTGGAAAGAGGAATTTACCTCTTGAGTTATATCCTTTGGAAACCTCCTAAATGAAGAAGTTTTGGTATTTTCAAGAGACTATAGGATTTTTTAAATAGGGAAGGATCATGGGGAGATAATTGGGTAGAATATCGGCATGGAATAATTCATTAAAGGAGTGGAGAGAAGAGGGAGTAAGGAGGGTTTATAGTGGAAGAGATGAGGGTTTTAATAATTTTATAATCATTAATTTACTATTTCATCACAAGAAAAGTAATAATAAGTATTAAAAAAATATAGTAATAATTTTATGTGAGTTCAAACCAATGGCCATTTACATCATCCATGACTCAATTATGATGCATAAATTCAGGTTTTAGCATTTATCGTGAAATATCATATTTTACTATTCATAAAAAATTCATGTTTTTTAGGAAAATCCAAAAAATTCACCCTAATAATTTTTTGATGTGTAGAATCAAAAAATGAAGTCCATTTTTCAGTAATAATTTTATAAATATGATTAATTTTATATTTAATTAAGATGATAATTTATTATAAAAAATAGTTTTAAAATAATCATTTACTTATTCTAAAATATAGGTACATCATACTTTTACTTGAATATTATTTTTATACTATCAAAGGTAGGGTTACTATACATTAGGGTGTATCAATATTTATAAGGGTGTGTTACTAATCATAAGGGTATGTTACAATTCAAAAATTATATTTATTTTGTATCACACCACAAAACTTACTGATCACAATAGTGTATATCATATTTACAAATATTCAAATCACAAAAGTGAAAAAATTATGTTTATAGGTCACATATCACATAGTATTTCATTATTTTGTGATTTCATGTGATTTTTACCCAATTATACGAAGGAAATTTCCATTGAAAAACATTGGGATGTTCCATGGAAGGTCCTACCAGGTAGTCAGTTAGCTTCCTAGAGTTTTCTTGCTATGTCTACTTCTATTGGCTAGTTTATTCTTTTCCACTAGATGTCCAATATAATCCTTCAACATTATGGGTTTATTTCATCCCAATTAGTTGTCCACTAGCTCTACACCAACGATCTGGTGATTCCTGCTGCATCTATCTTTAACAAGTTCCACCTTGACTTCAATCCTTGGACATATATTGATCATAAATCTTTATTCCAAGATAATAAAGCATGAATTAGGTGTATTCAAAGAATTCCAAAATATAATCAAGAATAATTTGAATAAACATTAAAAAATTCATCAACATCATTAATAACATCCCCTAAATAAAAAAATTTGATAATAAAATTCACCCAAATGAAAATGTCAGATACATAAGAGAGTGTCTCAGATCATGAAAAGATCATTAGAGAGAGGGGGTACAAAAATCCCCCCATTTTTTAGATATAGAACATATGATATACAAATAAATATCAAGATAGAATCTAGAGTGAAAGAGTTATTAAAATAAATTCAAGGTATTTGAGATTAAGATACTCAATATGCACAAGTGATAATCATAAGACAAAATCTTCAAAAAAAATCTCCCCTTTGTTCCCAAAATGTTCTCCATAATAACCTCCCCCAAAAAACTAAGATATATCTCACTATTTGGGATATAAATATTTTCTACTTTATAATAAAAAATCTTATCCACCATTTTTATTATCAAAAATAAAAAAAGGAAGAAAAAAAGTTATTTAAATCAAGAAGGTAAATGCTCATAATATACAATAAAAGAGACATGTAAAAATATCTCTCCCTTAATGAATATACTTAAAAATTAAATATTAAATAAAATTCATTAAAAACATAGAAAATACATAAGTTATAAATAAGTAAAGGGAATGGGATGGATTATTGATAAAAAACTAAAGATAATCTCAAATTATAAGTATATTAAAATAAAAAAATTCAAATTGAAATTCAAAAAAATCAAAATTAAGGGATAAGGGTGGTTTTTTATAAATGATTGTGGTTATTAATTTGGGTTGAATTTCCCACACTCTTTAAAATTGTTTCCAATGGGGTTATTTGTGGAACCAGAAATATCCATTGGATCCCACATCCTTAACAAGGTATGGAGCATCTTTCTAAAGGTAAGAGGTAATTGAGGTATTTTTTATCATTGTTGCTTAGAAACTCACATTGGTCTTGAGGATAAGATTCAGTGATCATTTCATCCTTTTAGGGGGGATTATTTCTTACTCAAGGACTATCTTATTGGTTTAAGATATATCTATAAATCTTTCCCAAATCCTAGTATGAGGCTGGTTACCCCAAGTTAGCAATCAGTTTTTAACATGTGTGGATGTGAACATCTCCATGTTTCATATGTTCTCAATCAAATACACCATATGTATGTATCATAGGCTCTCCAAAAATGGAACCATATGTATTTATAAAAGGTTCTCCATATTGTTTTATTACTATTTTTGGATTTTTAACTTTAATAAACTATGGTTTAAATCCACATAGTTGGTAACTATAGATTTTATCATCCTATAAGGAGAAATGTTTTGTTTTGATATTGGTATTTCCACCCAAATAGGGTTTCTTACCTCTCCCTAAAAAGGAATCATAACCCATGTAGTTTGGTTCCACTTAATATGACACATTTTTCCTTTTAAGGTAATGTCACATAGACATGGACATGCAGTTTAACATCACACATCAATGATTTCTTGGATAAAGGTCCCTGAAAAAGGTTGATGTGGGTATTACACATGTACATACCTATGTGTTGGATCGTATAGTTAATTTAGACATATGATATTGGTTTGAAATCAAATGTTATATGGCCTTATGAAGATGGAACCCCATCGAGGTGTAGCTTGATGAAGATGATATGAAATGATCCAAAAAAAATTTATCCCTCTATATAGCAGAATAATCTTACTAGAAATTTTGGCTAATAAATATGATTGCACTAGTACAAAACCCTTTTTTTACGTCGGTTTTTCTTTTCTTTTTAACGCCGGTTTTTAGGCGACGTTATTGCGAGCGACGTTAAAAATATGATTTTATACGTCGGTTATTTAATAACCGACGTAAAAAATGGGGTAATATAGTTTTTAACATCGGTTTTTAAAAAACCGACGTGAAATACATTCTGGAAATGGCGATAAGAAGCCATTTTTTGCGTCGGTTTTTGAAAAAAACCTACGTTATAAGTCATTTTTTACGTCGGTTATTAAATAACCGATGTAAAAACTGTTTACTATCTTGTAGAAAATTTTCTAAGCTTTCATTTGACAGGTCATAGAGCTCAAACGGATTTACGGATCAAAATTTATGACCATCAGAAGTTTGATATTTTTTCGAGGAAAGATTGAATGAGCCAACCGTAGCTTCATATTAGAAAGAATTTTTGAATCCGTATGAGGATTTGTAGTTTTATCATGATATAAAGAATCATCCATCATTATAATAAATTAACAATCATTAAATGGTATATCAATTAAGAAAACTACTCATATAAAATATAAATCATGGGAAAATAATTACAAATACCTTGATGAGGTCGCGAAAATAAGAAATTGTTGATTCACGTTGAAGATAAAACAAGTTGATTCGGTGGAACGATGATGGTTAAATGAAATGATCGTAAAATGGTATGACAATTAAGAAAACAAATCATAAAAACCATAAACCATGGATGTATGATTAAATATACCTTGACGAGATCGCGGAAAGAAGAAATAATTGATTCGCGTTTGAGAGAAAAAGAGTTGATTTGGGGGAACGATAATGGTTGAAATAAATAATCATAAAGTTAATATGGGTGTATAATGGAAACATATAATTGAGATTCTATGAGAAAACGCGGTATTAAAAATTTTAGGCGGCAATTCAAAATTTCGATGTCGCGATGTAAAAAAATTGAAATTTCGCGTTCGCGGGATATTAAAATTTTCATTCACATCGGTTTTATGGTAACCGACGTGAAAAGATATTAAAATTTTCGAATATTTTTCAAGTTGGTTATTATAAAACCGACGTGAAAAATCAATCTTCGTCACTCTTTCACGTCGGTTATTATAAAACCGACGTGAAAAATCAATTTTCCGGACTTTTTCACGTCGGTTATTTAATAATCAAAATTAAAAGGTATTTTTCACATCGGTTATTTAATAACCGACGTAAAAAAAGTTTACAAAAATTTATTTCAAAATCCAAGCTTTAATTTGACAGGTCACGGAGCTCAAATGGAGTTACGGATTAAATGTTATGGCCTTCAGAAGTTGGACATCCTTAAGACATCGTTTAGAGATAATCAACTTCTGAAGGCCATAACTTTTAATCCATAACTCCGTTTGAGCTCCGTGACCTGTAAAATTAAATATTGAGAAATTAAATACATTTTTGTAAACATTTTTCATGTCAGTTATTAAATAACCGACGTGAAAAAGTCCCGAAAATTGATTTTTCACATCGGTTATTTAATAACCGATGTGAAAAATATGTGAAAATTTTAATATATTTTCTTGGAAAAGGATTTTTCACGTCGGTTATTATAAAACCTATGTAAAAATTCATTCTTCGTCACTCTTTCCCGTCGGTTATTAAATAACCGACGTGAAAAATCAATTTTCAGGACTTTTTCAAGTCGGTTATTTAATAACCGACGTTAAAATGTATTTTTCATATCGGTTATTTAATAAACGACATAAAATAAGTTTTCAAAAATTTAGTTCATAATCCAAGATTTAATTTGACAGGTCACGGAGCTCAAACGGAGCTACGGATTAAAATTTATGGCCTCTAGAAGTTGGACATCCTTAAGACATCCTTTAGAGATGATCAACTTCTGAAGGCCATAACTTTTAATCCGTAACTCTGTTTGAGCTTCGTGACCTGTCAAATTAAATATTGAGAAATGAACTACATTTTTATAAACATTTTTCAAGTCGGTTATTAAATAACCAACGTGAAAAAGTCCCAAAAATTGATTTTTTCACGTCGGTTATTAAATAACCGACGTGAAAAATAAGTGAAAATTTTAATATATTTTCCTGGAAAAGGATTTTTCACGTCGTTTATTTAATAACCAACATGGAAAAGTGATGTACATAGATTTTTTCATGTCAATTATATAATAACCGACGTGAAAAATCAAATAAAATGGATTTTTAACGTCAGTTCTTATATAACCGACGTGAAAAATCAGAGAAAATGTATTTTTACATCAGTTATATAATAACCGACGTGAAAAATCGATTTTTAGATATTTTCACATCGGTTCTAAAAAACCGACGTGAAAAATGGTGACGTAAAAAAATGTTTTTGTACTAGTGTTGTATGTTCAAGAATTACACATAACACCGTGTCCTGGGGATGTAATTTTGATTATACCAATGACATAATTGGCCTGAATCCATAATCCCACTTGATTTATTCTTGGTGTAAGAAACAAGGAATACTAATAGTTCAGTACCATTAAATAATTGGTTTCAAATTGGGATTACACATGCACCTGAGTCCCATATTCAAATTTATATTCTTTTCCACTGATGGATGAGAAGGGGTTATGGAAGGTATGAGTGATATAGTATCCTAGATAAAGGATAGTTTTTTAATCCCGAATGGATTTCTATTAGGAATATTCTCCATGTTTTCTTATTGAATGTGGAAGGGATATAGATGTGTAGCCATGAAGAAACAGCAGGGGCTGACTTTCAGAAGGATTCCCTTAGGAATCTTCTCCCCATCCACTAATGGATTAGGGATGGTCTATGGTGGGGTAGATCTGAAAAATATAATGGGATTATTCCAGGATGGATTCCCATTCTCATAATCTTGTTTCTTTCTAAACCCTATATTAAGGATAAATGCACATTAATTATCAATAAAAGGTTCACATATTGCTCGATTTACTTCACCTTTTAGGTAGTATGTGAGAGGTAAGTTTTGTTTCTTGAACTGGGTAGGTTTCCACCACTGCCTCTAAGATTGGGGTCCTCATTACCATAGGGTTTCATGATTTAAAACCTCATGATTATCCCACCTATTAGAAATTTTATGTAGGGAAAATTATTTACTAAAAAAATAAATGATCAGAAGGGGGACACACTGATGTGTGAGATACCTTAATTATATAGGTCTGAAGGCCTCAGTAAAGGAATTAATTTAGTCTTCCTTAGGGTTTCGAATTAATGTGAGATAACCATTTGGATACTTTATCAAATATTTATAATGAATCTAAATTCATTATGGAAGGGAGTGATGAGAGAGGGTAAATAAATACACTAGGTATACCACATGTTTCATAGTGTCCTCTCAATGTAAGATGATGAAATTTTAAAGGGGATCCTTTAAAAATAATATTCATTCATGAGGGATTTTATTTTCTTTGTAAATCATTAGTAGATCCTCTTATATAGAAGATTCTTTTTTATAGATGTGGAACTTTTTACATTAGACTCCTTTGTTGGGAGTTTTCTATTCCTTTTTAGTAATTCAGTTACTTTTCATTTTAAAAAATATCAAGGTCTTGAGAATCCTAAAAAAATAAATTTTTTTATCTCTATCTTTTCATTTATTCTACATTTTTCGATCTCTATTTTATCTTTTTGGGTATCCTATGCTTTGAGGTATAATCTATTATTTATATAAGGTTCAAGGAAAACTTTTTTTCTATAATGGCTGGATGGATAGTTTATAAGAACCTATATGGAGGAAAAATACCAATGACACATCCCACAATGTAATTTCATTTATAGGGGGTAAGAGAAACAACACCTCATGCAACAAATGAATTTCATTTGCGGGTGGTGCAGATCTCCTTCCTCCCTTTGTAAAGAAATTCATTAGTGGGGGATGTTATGCGATTGAATTGTTTTCATATAGATTTTTGATATTATATGTAGAATATGATCTTGGATATGTGGTTTCATTCCCTTTTTAAAATATACTCTAATTTTAATTTTCTTGATTTGGTTGTTGTATCTCGAAAAAAATCAATACATTTCTGGGGTTCATTCAAACTTACAAGCCCAAAAAATGTCGTCCATTAGAATGGGGTATAATATTCCTAAAAAAAGTCAATTTTGGGGAATAAAATTCACCCACGTATATGATATTTACAGTTTACTTTTTTACAAGGAGGATTTCCCACCCATATAAAAAGGTGTAAAGATAATTCATTTTTCATGTAACAAGAAAATTCTCTTTGTTGCTAGATCTAATCTCAGGACACACAATTATTTTTGTATAGATATCATCTTTTGTGGATGACCTACTTCAATAAAAAATGGTATGGATCCCATATAATAATATTTAATGATCAATTTGGGATGTATTGAGGAGGTTACCTTACTTCATATACCTAATGCATAGTTTTCCTAGAGATATAGGAGGTATGTGATTTTCATAGAACTTATAATGTTGTGTGAGATCTCATAATTTTCTAAAATTATGTAATTTTTTTATTTACAATGGGTTTTGATGTTTTCCTTATAATTTAGTTTATAAAATGGGTTCTAAGTATATGTACCTATATAATTCAATGAATACAGTGGAATAGAAAATTTTTATCACTAGAAATGTTGTAGTCAATCCTTGATGCCATATTATCCCTTAGGGTGATATTTTAATGAATCTTATTCAATTTGATTTTCATAATTATCTATTTTCTAGTAGACTATATTTATAAAATTTTGGGTATTATGGTGAAATTATTATTATGGATTTGAGTTAAATATTTTCATCTTCTTGGTTCATGATTTATCCAAACTTTATCTAGGAAAACAACTCTTCCACAAGTTAAATAATCCCATATCTAGGTCAAAAAGAGTCTTCATTTTGAATGGTTCCTCATGGACTTAGGATACCCATGATACATCCTTCGAACCTACAACTCCCAATTACCCATCAATTAGTAACCTCTCACGAGATACATTCAATGGAGGATGAAGTTAAAAGTGGGACTCAAAATATATATATTGAGACTATCAAAATATTTCATACAATCATTAGTCCAAATATAGGTTATTTCATTCTCTATCATTTTGGATAAGTGTAAATATTTTCTTAATGGTTTTTCTACAAATCATCAGATTTAGGTGAGGAATCCCAAGATTCTACTCAACTATTAGAGTTTTTTATAGGGAAACTTGTCAAGGTTATCCTTGGTTCACTCAGGTTTTACCTCAATTCCATAGAGACATTCTATGAAACCAAGGAACTTTTCCAAGGAAATGGTAAAAAAATATTTTAAAAAGTTCAACTTCAAGAAACTTTTTCAAATTTTATTTAAAATGACATAAATATTAGTAATATGATCCTAATGTTGATGGGATTTCACCACCAGATCGTCAATATGGCATTCAACGGTCCACCCTAGGGAGGGTTTAAAAACATAGTACATGGCATGTTGATAAGTGGTTCTTAAATTTTTCCATCCAAAAGAAATCACTTGAAAGAATTATATTACTTTGGGTTCCCTAAAAGTATTAGATTTTTTAATATCCAGGGTCCATTCTAATTTGGTTAATCCTAAACAACCATCCATAAAACAGAGTTCTTGATAGATTTAATTTTAATTGAACAAAAGTTTTTTAATAGGGATTGGAGAATCATTTTTTGGACAATTCTAGTAAAGATCCCCAAAATCAATTCAAACCCTAATATGCACAACTTTATTCTTGACCATGAAAATATTGGTGATCTACTTTAAGTATTGGCCCTACCAAATGAATTTTGGATTTTATAATCTTAACAACCTAATCTTCAACCATAGTATAATATGTTAGACGTATTCTTATGGGTGTCTTCTTGAAACTATGATGGTCCAATTATAATCCCAAGTGATGTGTATTTATATTGGGACTAAGGACTGAAATTTCAATGTAATTATAAGAAAACACATCTTGGTGATACTTTAGAAAATAAATTTTCTCCTCATGTTCCTTGAAATTCATGACCACACAAATCAATTTGGTTCATTTATCTTTCAATATTCCAAGATTTATTTCCTAGAGCTCATCAATAGTAGTGGAAACACCCTCCTAAAATGGAGGGGGGTCTTTGAGATAGTATTTTTCTTTTTTCCTTTTCATCAATGTCACTAGGGGTGAAAAATGTATCAACATACCAATATTATAAAATGGGATAGAGTCATTCTTGTTCCCTATTTGTGATATCCTAGCCTCTTATAATCTAGCTGACGATGCATGGTTATATTGAAACACTGAGGAAAATGTGATGGAATTTTCACCAAAGGTGGTGCCTTTGTTTAGGAGATCAGATGTTTCTTCAATGTTTTAGGTTCATCTAATGTGTCTGATATCCCAAGTGATGATGAATGCATAATAATATCCAAAATCATTCTTTGATTTGATTAATGGGAAATACATATTCATCACCAATATATTTAAGTGGGTTATATGGAGTTGTTTTCTAATTAGTTGGAGTAGTAAATTGAGTGAAATATTAAATCCTCGGTGGTTTTCCTTATCTTTATTAGAATCCCACATCAATGTATTGAGATTCATAAGATTTAAATATATCCCTATCAAACATAAAATGTCTCAATTTTTACATTAACATTGTATTTGATACAATGATGGTTTGATGACGGAACTACCACATGATGATGAAACCAAGGTCACACCAATTGGATATTGAAATATGTATCCTATTATAGAACCAATAACTTAGAGTAAGAGATCTGGTCTCCAAAATAGGGCATGTGATAGATTCAACAAGGTGGTTTTTACCTAATATTGTTATAGTGTTGAATTTTTAATGTAAAAGGAGACAAACATGCTTCACTATAACCTAATCGATAGAGTGTTTAAATTGGAATGAGATTAATTCCCAATTCATTGTTAATGATATCTCTTTAGATATCAATGTGATCCATAATTCTTAATATGTACAAGGGTTTGATGTTCCCAAACATAATAGTTTATTTTTGGTTATTTGTCAAGGAGATGAATTCAGGACACTCCCTGGGATCTCTCTCTATATAATAAACTTTAGAATAAGTAACCTATGATTCAAAGCCATGAGTTATTAACAAAGCCTCCAAAAGTTCCTTTTAGATCTATTTTTATAAACTGATAACATCCATGATTTTGTTTTGGTTGGAAACATATAAAAATATTTCATGATGTCATATTTATGATTCCTATATCTATATTTCTCGGTATAGGTTCATTCCTTGGAATTTACCTTTGGGGATGGAGTTTCCAAATAATATGAACCATGATATTGAACAGAAGATGAAGTCACACTTAGGACATGCAGACTATGTCAAACTGCTCTTCCAACATGTATGGGATGGTTAGACGGTTGTGCATTTTCCCATCACTCTTCCAAAATAGTTGGTTTGGAATTAATCTTCATAATTTTGGAGTGTCTTCATGCTTAATTTGGTCTATCTAGGTTTTTTTTATCATGGTTTTAATATTCCCATATATCATTATCAGGGATGTGATTGAGATATTGAGCTCGGACATGATTGTGTATTTCTTCATTCCCATGGCTTCTACGGATCTTTCCTCTAGATCCTCGTTTGGGTTTGGGTAATTTGGGTTTATATTCACATTCACCATCAGATAATGGTTCCATTAAATGAATTAAAATATAAAAATAAAGAGTAGTTCTTATTCCAATGATTGTTCTATTTTTTTAGGGTAGTGTTTTTTCTTCTAGTACCAAAGGATTGAAATGAGAGAGGGTCCATAATATGTTGGTAATCAATATTGGTTCATATTCCTATATTTTACCCTTTTAATGCTAGTTACACTAACTTTTAAAAGATAAAATCATAGAATATTGTGATGTTGATTATGTTTATCACACTACAATAGAAGAAACTGGGGGCATTAGATGTGGGTTTAGCCATGTCTTAAAGATAACACGAGTTCAATTGATTGTATTATGATCATCTGGTTATCAAAATTTTGTAAAAATTAATTTTTAAAATTATTTATATCAACTTTATTTTTAGGATCAGTGGAAACACATGTCACTTGTGCGTGTGGATTTTCCAATTTTACCTTTTGAGAATCAACCATTTTTTGGGGGATTCTCTAAAAAATAATTTTTTATGGTTTGACAAAATTTTTGGTCAAATGGGAAATAATTTAAGTCATCACTAAGGCCAAAATGATTATAAATTATAATATATGTATACCTTAATAAAATTTTCTCCACAGATGCTATGAAGTTGTCCAGATCTTTCTCATCTCAAAAGGAATAAACTCTATTCTTATGATCCTCATACAATAGATTCTTCTACTCTTTTATAGTATACTTATAGGAATATTTCTATTTTTATTTAATTTTAGGATTGGATGGTTCATAATATTATGTGGTCCTAGTAGCTGAAGTCGATGTAGGATCTTTATTAAGTATAACAATTTTTGTTTCCACTATACATGTTCTCTTACCTTATGTTATCAGTGTTGGTTGAGCCTTGGATTTGGTTCTCCAGATTGCATTTTCAAATTTTTGCGTGAATATATAAATTTTAAAAATACACTTTAATATTTCAATGGAATGGGCGGAATTTGGAGCTCATCATAGAGGTTCCTTATATAAAGACCTAAAAACTATCATTGGGGAAGTTGTAGGTTTAGGGAGTTGGTCTAACCCTTCTATCTAGTAATGAAATATGATACTCTCTCATTTTCATGATTTTGGTAATTTTAGAGGTCAAGGTTTTTTATCTTTTATAGTGTGGAGATGAATTGATAAAGAAATTATTTTCCATGTTCTTTCCATCCCCTGATAATCCTAGAAGGTAAAATTCCATTCCAGAAAAAAGATAGTCCCCCCAGAGTCTATATAATGAATATGAATTTTTCTACTTCTTACTAATCAAGAGTTCCCATTATGGGACCACAGTGAGGGCAAAAATGTGATATGTTATGTTGTATATCCCAGATGAAATTTAAAATTGGGAACATAGAAATCCAAAAAATGTATAGGGGGAAATTTTCATATATCTACTCATGTTAAGGATTTCTCTCTAGTTTGACCTTTGCACATACCCCTTCCATATCTTCCAGTGGGTTTATCATTTTGTCAATGGTGTGAATTTTTTTGATAGAAAAAATGTCTAGGATGACACTTGAATAGG
The DNA here is from genome assembly GCA_963277665.1 of Viscum album. Lineage (NCBI taxonomy): Eukaryota > Viridiplantae > Streptophyta > Magnoliopsida > Santalales > Viscaceae > Viscum > Viscum album. The sequence goes on along the minus strand of OY728128.1, from coordinate 1,578,848,078 downwards.
TGTAGTGATATGTAAATCCTAACATGGTGATTCTACCCACATTTTTTGCTGACAACAAACATAGACTATCCTGTGTTATTTCTCCTAAAAACTCCCATTTATTATCCTAATGGATGCTTCTCTTAAAATATTTCCCCAATTGGATATAAATAAACTTGTTTTCTAGATCTCATATTAATTGGATGTACTGGATATTCTTTTGTTTTCATGAAAATATCTTCCTATTGAGGGATAACTGTTGAAATGGGAAGGTAAGACTCTTAATAAAGAACATACTCAACATGGATATTTATCCTGGGTAACTTAGTATTGAGTCTCTTTTACTTTTTCATTATTTTTATCATTCTAAGATAATATTTCCTCAATTATAGGGTTTTCAAATTCATCAAGTAATTGGTGGGAAATATCCACCTCCATTACCCATTTCATTGTTTGAAACCCTTTAAAGAGTTGGTACATGAATATTTCAGGGTGCCTCTAAGATTTCATAATTCTTTTTATTTCAAGTACAGACACATTCTTCAATAATTTTAGTGTGGACCATGATTCTCATAAAACGTCATCCTCTTGTTATGCAACACTAGTGTCAAATTTCATAGCATATTTTGGGCCATTACTAATTAAATTTACTAATGTTTAATGCATTACATGAATCACATCACCACTAGAAAGATAAGAGGGTTAGTCACCGTTGGGATATGTTTTCAGTGATAAATCATGATCTTCAGGAGTATTTGTCCCATTTATGGGTCAATTTAGCTTGAATATATTATGAGGCTTCATCTAGGTTCTCCAAAAAACCTTTTTCTAAATATTCCCATAGATAAATATGGGACACTAGATGTGATAAGCTATGGACAATCATTTGAAAAAGAACAACCTAAATGTGAAAAGATCAATCCACATAGGGGATGGCGTTAAGTTAAAAATTCCCCCAACCCTTTGGGTTTGGGTTGTTATTAGATTGACACTATTTACCTCTTTATCTTTTGGACCTTTGTTTGGGAATGATCTTGTAGTAATGTATGTTCTAAATGTGAACACGTTTCTACTAGAGGGAACATCATCATTGTGGTTTACCATTACTAAAAATATAATCTTTTCCAATCTTCTCAGTTACTTGATGTAAGAGAATTATGATGGATCTCTCTCATCAGATTCAATGTTTATGATATTTAATAATGTAAAGTCATAATTAATCATACCCACTAAGTTGTGTAAATCCTTATACTAAGAGTGGGAATGAAGTGATTGCATTGAACAATGTCAGTTTTGGTGGGATTTTTTGATTGAGTGATGTGAAATGTATCACCCCATATTCATCCCATCCTATAATATATACAATCGGAAGAGTGTCAATGATAAACTAATATAGAATTTCAAAATAATGAAGGCCTGCACAATGAATATTTTCACACTACCTTCCAAAATTTTTTGCATCTTATGGATGAAAGGGTGGCCTAGTCAATACCAAAGGGAATTTCCAATATCACCTTAATGTAATTTACCTAACCATTTTTAGGTGGGAATTTATCTTGAAAATAGTGATGATTCATTGATAGATTTATAAAAACACGATTTATTCATACAACTATTAGTTTTTTTGAAGTTCTATACCAAGTTGTGGTCAAGGGCCAAAACATGACTGATATATTATCTTTGGTCAATTATTTCCCCATAATCAATTCATTCTATTCATATTATTTGAGATATTTTTTACTTGATCTTACCAAAGATTCCATTTACTAACTTAATTTTTTAATAATAAAGGTTGATAAAGATATTATCTATTTTAGTAGAGGAATAATGATCAAATGGTGGTTAATAAAATGAAATATGACTTGGTATATCTTGAGGATGAGAAATAATGTCACTCTTCAAAGAAAAGGCATCAAGTATGGCTGAACACATATACTCAAGTGACTCATGATAGGAGGGATTTATCAGAGCTAATTCAGAAATGAGAGGAATTCTTGTACAAATGAAATTTCCCTATGGGGAGGACCTTTATAGTGAATACCATTTTGGAGTAGACTTTCATCATGGTTAAATTTCCATCCACAGGGATGAATCCTATAGTGCATACCTTAGAGAGGAGAGTCATGATGGAAAATAGAAATAGTAAGAACTTATTATTTGATATTATGACAAAAATGAGGGATTCAGTGGTACTGATCATGTGACATGTTCTCACAATTGATCTTATTATTGGATTGAAGGTGGAATTAATGGTAAAATTTATAGAGGGGACCTACAGAGATTTTTGTAGAAAAATTGTGGGTAGGAACTTTTCATATACAATTATTGATTCATTGGTCTGAAAGTGATTCAATAAGATATTGGGATACCATTTATAAATTGTTTAGGTCCTCAAGAACACCATCATTAAGGATAATAGGATGTTGGTACTGTTTCAAAACATTGGATCACCCTTAGTGAAACTTCTTCTTATAAATTCTCAATCGAGCAGCTGGAGTATCATATTATAACTAACAAATTTAATGTATGCAAGCCTGACTGGGATCCTATCATTTTTTTTATAGAATATACTGATAAATTTATGTAATTTTTTTGGAATATGTTCCTAAACTAAAGTGGCCATTGCAATGGGATGAGAATCCCCTATAGGAATAGAAATTTTTGTCCAGTATTTTTTTCCAGTTATTATAGTAGTGTGTCCAAGACCCTTCCATAAGAGATGAAAAATGTGTGTCTTATCTTAAGTAACCCTTATATTATATTGATGATTTACTGTAGTGTTTGGGTGTAGATGTTTTCTAAAACCTTTACTATTGTTGCTACCATGTTCTATTGATAGATTTTTAGGATGTGGGTAGATATGTGATCTTACCCCTCAATTATTTCCAAGAAGTGCCAATAGTATTTTATATCTGGAATGAGAATATAAACCCATACCATGGTTAGAGTAATATTGGGTTCCTACTCTTATCCTCTAGTTACCATTGGAATATATTTACAGGTTTCATGTGTGCTTGTGGGATTGTATGTTTTCTCTTTCTTCATTATCAGTATATCCAGAAAAGATTCTCTAGGTACTACCAGAATGTGCCGACAAGAGTTTTGAGTGTGGGTAGCAATTTTTGCCTTATCATAGGTTACTAAAACAATATGTTGGTGAAAATATTTGTTTTAAATAGTAATGTGGACCTACTATTAGTTGTTGATAATTTTCCACCCTTAATAGGTCATATTGGGTGCTAAGGTCTAGGTTACCTAAGCCATGACAGGAGGGGTGGTACCCACAATTAGCTGAAAGCATGGTTCTGCAAGGGATTTGTGGTGATGAATGTTTACAGGTGCCCTTTATGGTGACTCTTTTGCTATTATGAGGCCACCATCAACCTCATAGTCTACCTCCCTAAAATAAGGGAGATACCTGTTTTTGTGTTCTATAGAGAGGATTCGGAAATAGTTTGAAGTTGAAAAAGGTATCATTTGGATTTTTACCACAACTCATAATTAGGTACATGGCTCCGGTGAATTCATTTCCTAGAGGGATTCAAGGGAAAAATCAAAAATCCGGATTGTATGATTTATGTGTTACTCCATGATTAGTACTTCTTCCACCTAGCATTGAAGGTGATGGGTGGAAGAAGACATCCTCTATTTTGATGATGTCCAATATTATGATACTACTGATGAATAAGTTTTTCATGGTTTAGATGATTCTACTTGTATTGAAAATATCTTTTGTGGATGTGCTATTGAGAATCAATAAACACAAATAACAAAACCCATCAAAGTAGCATCACAAGAAAAAAATGCATCCATGAATAATTAATTTAAATCATTCATGTAAGGAATATTTTATTTTCAAAAAAATATTTATGAAAAAATGGAATTAAGTGAGGTAGACTTATTTATTTTGGTTAATGAAATTTTCATGTTGGGTTTTCCATTTTTTTACCTGATGGGTTGCAGTTATTCAAGTGTGGAAAATTACCCACACTCTTCAGATAATTTCAATTGGGTTATTTGATAGAGTTATTATTTTCATTATTTTTCATGTGTGTTTGAAATATTTAATGCCTAAAAATTAATCAATTTGAACTTAGTTTCAACATTTTAGTATTTTGGGTAAATTTTGGGCTTAATTGTGAAATTTTTTAATTCTGGAAATTTTGCAGTTTTTTAGAGATTTAGTTTTTCAAGAATAAATTTTAAAATTTTGATCTAATTTAATTGATTCATTTTTTAGTCTTCTTTTGTTCATGATATTCTTTTTTTTCTTCTTGGACCTAACCAAACTCAAAATACATCAGCCTAGAAAAATCAATCAAGATGAAAATTTTGTATGGCCGATGTAATGGACCCTGCCTCAGTTAATGAGGTGTATCTAGGCCTACAAACCTCCAAATGAGATTATTTAAGATTTATATGAAATAGGACTCAAAAATTTATGTTGGAATTAAATCTCAAGGATAAATATTATCATTAATTCTTCCTTTTTATGTTCCCTGGTTGGAGAAGTTGAAGAGTCTCCTCAACTAGAAAAAGTATAATACAGTATTTCAGTCATAAATATCACGACATATGTCTAATATATTTGAAATTTATTGGGTAGGTATAAAATTTCATTTCAAACATATTTTATTAATACTACATGTTATTTTTCTCTAGTCTGGTGGGAATAACATAATAATATTTTAGTGGAAGGTATCAATAATGGAATGTTTTTTTCTTTCTTTCCACTCTTTTATTTATTTTTAGTTTTTAAATGTCTAATTATACCCCCTTATTCAGGGATACCCTTCCCATGGAGGTGAAATACTATAAGTGACTGAAAAAGGTGAGGTGTTACTTTTTTAACTCTTGAGTTCATGCACTTAATAGTATAATATCATTTTTCTCTTTTTCTAAGTTTGTTTGAATTTCTAATAGTGGGTTTTTTATCAAGTTTGATCTTATTTGGTTTTATATTTTGTTGTTGTTATTTATTTGCATAATGAAAAATTTATTCCAATATTAAATTATGGTATATATATGATATAATATATTCGGTTTTAGTTTTTAAGTACATGGAAATCTTCAATATGTGTGGGAGGGGTAGTGGATACTCTTGATTTTTTGGGATAAACATGACTCGATCGGGAATTTCCTAAGTTAACTAAAGGTATTCGCTACAAATATTTTTCACATAAGAAAGATAGTAGATCGAGTTGAGAACTTAGATATTTGTACTACACCATCACCATTTTACCAAGAGATTGTGAGGAAATGATCGTGGAATCTCACTTTAATCAGATTAGTAGAAGAGAATTAGATAAATTGGAACTATGATAGCATTATAATTAGAAAAATTAACTCGACATGATCACCCAATTCATATCACAGTTTTCAATCACTTTATTTGTCAATTTTTTTTTAATATTTTTATTAATTGATTAATTTTGTTTTTTTTCTTTAGTTTGTTTTCTAAATAAAAAAAATCATAAACAACCTCCACTCTTTTCTCTAATTTAAGGTGACTGCTTGATTATAGTGTACTCCTCTCTGGAAAAAACCTAGGTTAACCACATTACTATATTTTAACCAAAGAAATAATTGTTTTCTCACACCCCATAAAAGTCATGTGTCATTATTTATGGAACCGAAAACATCCAATAGCTCAAAAATTCATGAATATTTCCCAAGTCCCATCATTTTATTGGCCACCCTATGTTAGGAACCGATTATTAACATGAAAAAATTTGAATATCTATATGTATCAATGATTCTAAATTAATTAAATCACCTTTATGCTTCAATGGTTCTCCATTAATGGAACTATCTATATATATTAGAGGTTCACTATATAGTTTTTTTATTCTTACATTGAAGATATCTTGGTTTATATATGTACAGCTGGGCACTCTAGATTTTATCATCATTATAGGGGATGATAATTGTTTTGATGTTGGGTTGAGTCCCTAATGGGGTTTCCTGTAACAATACGAGATTTTGTAAAATATTTTTTTTGAATTAATTTAATAATTTTGATATTTTATGTTAGACTCAACACCAAGTTTATATATTATTACATGAAATTCAAGTTTATCTTCTATTACATGAAACACCATGTTTAACTTGTGTAACACAACATTTAGTTTAAAAGAAAGATGGAATGATATTAAAATATTATTATTTAACATGATATGTCACAACCCATCCGCAGGGCCCGTGCTGTGACTACCCCAAGCCCGCCTTCCAAAGGCCAGGGGCTGGCGACTAGAACCAAAGGTGTAAATCCCTATACTTGAAAGGAATTTCCTTTATAGAAGTAAAAAAACACAACAGAGTACGCAACTGAAGTAAGCACAAGTAAAATTGTATACAAAAGTAAGTGATGAAAAGAAAAGGGCTGGAAATACAACCCCAACAGTGAGTACAGTACAACTGAAATACTAGTACAACAATAGTAAAGTAAAGCAGAAACCACTGAGTCGTCCTCCGAGAATCCCACCTGAAGGGTGTGTATAGATGGTCTCCTCAGCACCTCGGGTCCGACTGTCTGCTCTGTGTACATCTCGCCAAGTGGTCCACCTTCGGGTACCGTCCAGCTCCACAAGTCTCTACCACGATTAGTGTTGTCCGTTGTCTGCATCCAACACAACATAGTGTGGGCATGGCTCGTGCAGGGGTGGGTATAAAAATACTCAGTAGGGACCCCGAGACCCCCGATGGTGTCCCAGAATCCAAAAAGGATAAACCACAAAGGAAAGATACAATCACGAAGTAGAAAACCAAATCTAATTTGGTATATGCCAATACATATACCTAAGTCATCAATCCCAGTTCGGCTCCATCTCTCGAGCCCATGCACAACCCAGTCCACACAGGAAAGAAGTCAATCACATCGATGATAATGATTGAATGTCAAGACTTAGCTCACACAGGTATACATCTTTCATAAAGCGATAAAGATGATCAGATGTAGTCACTGATTCATCTAAGCTATCGCGTAGTATACTAGACCAGCTAAGCTGTCGGACCCACGTAGGATACTAAACCAGCTACTCTGTCGGACCCATCTAGGATACTAGAAAACTAGTCAAATTGTCAGACCCACATAGGATACAAGAACAGTAGTCATTGATATCGAACCCATGGAGGATTCTAGTACAGTAGTCATCGTTTTCAAACCCACGGAGGATTCCAGTACGGTAGTCGTCATCGCCGAACCCACAGGGGATTCCAGTATGGTAGACATCGCAGTCACAACCAGCTCTAGGGTTCACGCACACAACATGCATGATTCTGGGGGGTCCACTCCTCGATCCAAGGGGTCGGTACATAAACTATCGTGAAGTATCAAGTTGATGCACCCCGATGTTTCGTCTCGGAAAAAGGAACCCAACGCGACAGACATCACGTCAATTAGACACCCAGTCTGAGAGATATTGGATTTTTCATTCCAGGGGCCCAGTTGGAAAATACCCTCATTCCAAACCCATCTATTTCTCAAATTCATCCAAAACTCACATAGATTATCCCAAAAGTAATGCTTCTCCATGAGGGTCCCAATGCCGCAGAGGCCACGTCGATCGAACTGGCGGTCTTTAAGTTATTCACGTTTAAGTGAAAACGTGCCCGGCCCCTGAAGCCTAGTGGGCTGGAGGATCAGCCCGACCCGATTCGGCGGTCCGAACCAGAAGAGGGTCGGACCGGCCCGATGAAGTGCACGGTCTGGCTCCAGGGGTGAGGCCTGGCCCAAGGGGGCGCAGCCCGGCCCAGAAGGGTGCAGCCCGGCCCAGCTGGCCGCTGCTCCGCCCAGGTAACCAAGCTCTACGGGGAGGGGGGGCACGACCCCCCAGTCTCCTGAACCGGCGGCACCAAGCAGCGCTGCCCTCATGTCCGGCTGACCAAAGTCAGCCGGTCTTCCTGGCGCGAGCAGCCCGCTCGGGTGGGCCGTGGTTCTCCGCATCACGGCGCCCCTTGTGGTGCCGCAGTCTACCTTCGGCCCGACCATCTTTAGCCGGCCGGTTCTCCTTCGGCCGAGCGACCTACTGTTGCGGGCCACGGTTCTTCCACATGCGGTCAGCATGCGGCCGCTGCCTTCGCTCGTCACCACCTTTCCAACATAGTCTCTATCACAAACAAAAGAGATAACGGAGGGTCTTCGGGCCGGGTGCATTCGGCCCGCGCCCTCCGTGTTAGGCGGTAGCAGTTGGGCGAATAAAAATCAGAAAAATCAACTAAGAACTGGGTATAAATATTCACTTAAAATTGTAAAAAACCCTACCTCGAAATAAGGTTCGCGGTATTCGGGCATCGCAGAAGACATCATCGTGGGGAGACGGCGTCAACTCGTTGACGTCGGGAAAGAAGGAGCCAAGGATGGCACGTCATCGGCATTCATTGTGGGTGGATCCTTCCCCTTTGGCGTGGCCGATGATCGAAAGAGATGATTGTCGTTCTTTGGTGGTTCTTCATTGGAAGGACGATGTTCTTCATTGGAAGGATTGTGTTCTTCGTTGAAGAGAGGAAATCCTTCTTCAAATTCTCAAGAGCTCTCCCAAAAATCCTCTCAACACAACAAGTGCCCAAACTAACATAATATCTAAGGCTATTATTTTATTCACTGATGAATTTTTAAAATTAAAACACTTTAATTAATTAATTGGAAGATTCATCTCATTAATTAAAAATGTTGGAAAAAATTAATGAGAGAGAGGGAGGTGGAAAGTTCACATAAATATTGGGAGAGTTTTCAAATAAATTAGGGGGGTTAAGGGAGTTGAAAGGTTAGGGCTCATGTGGGCCCCACCTCACAAATATCCTCTCATGGGAGGTTATGTGGGTGTGGGCCCCACCTTCAACTCCCCTTGGGTGGAAATAACCACCAAACATAAATAAAATTATGTATTACAAATTTTATTTATTTTATTCTAAATCCCTAAAAATTAACTCTCAACCCGCATAAAAATGCAACTATGGTAAACATCCCCTTAAGTGAATACCAGCGCTGCTAGTTCATTAGTGCCCTCAGATTTTGATTCCGAGCAACGGTTCAAAAGATAGAAAAACCTGCATGTACGTTTACTGAACGTACCTGAACAAGACTTCAGTAATTGTTTCCGGGCACACTGGGCCTCAGAATGAAGTGCCGTCAAAAACCACAGACTCATAAAATTCTAAAGTATTTAAGATAAAATTCTAATTGAAATTTCTAGGTCTTTTTATTACTCCCAACTCAGGGCTTTACGTCACCGTAAAGCTAAAACACACACTATGGAAACAAATGGGGGTATTTAGCATGCATCTGAGCCTCCCCCTCTAATATGCTCTCCTAGAGGTTCATGTGTTTCCAGTGAATGCGCACCAGAGGAATCGACCGCCCATGAAGGACCAACTCCTGTCGATCCTCAATCTCCACCAGGACCTCTGAGAATGTCTCCCCATCATCGACGTCCATCTCTCCATGATCGATGAATCGGGGATGGGTCATGCATGTATCTCCTCGGATGAGATACGTGGAAGACGTCATGCACCCAGTGCAACTAAGGTGGAAGGGCTAGGTGGTAGGCCACCTCTCCTACTCTGCTGAGGACCTAGAAAGGTCCGATGAAACGTGGAGATAACTTACTACCCCGAAAAAATCTCCATAGACCTCGTCGAGGTGGGACCCATAAGAAGACGTGGTCGCCATCCTCGAACTCCAGTGGTCTCTGTCTCCTATCAGCATAGGACTTCTATCTCCTCTATGTAGTCTTCATCCGCTCCTGGATGATATGCACCTTCTCTGTCGTAGCCTGAACCATCTCTGGTCCTAAAATTGCTGACTCCCCAGGGTCAGTCCAACATAGATTTGATCTGAAAGGTCGGTCATGTAGTGCCTCGTAAGGTGCCATCCCGATGGTGGAGTGATAACTGTTGTTGTATGCAAACTCCACCAAGGGTAGATTATCCTTCCAGTTATAACCAAAGTCAAGAACACATGCATAGAGCATGACCTCGAGAGTCTGAATGTTCCTCTCAGTTTGGACGCCCATCTGGGGATGGAAGGCAGTTCTTAGACATAGCTGCGTCCCAAAAGCCTCATATAACCCCTACCATAGACAGGAAGTGAAACTATCATCTCGATCGGAAAAAATAAAAGATGTCACACAACGAAGCTGTACGATCTCTTGAATGTAGAGGCGTTCCAAGCTCTCTACGGAGCCCTACTCTCTAATTGGTAATAAGTGGGCCGACATGGTGAGTCGGTCTATAATCACCCAGATAGAGTTGTTTCCTCTGGATGTACGTGGAAGCCCCATCAAAAAATCCATGGATATCCCATCCCACTTCTACTCCAGAACCTCTACGAGATGAACCAAGATCGCTGTTACCCGGTTCTCCCCCTTCACTTGCTGACAAGTGAGGCATCGTGATAAAAACTCTGCTACAGCCTTCTTCATACCTGGCCACCAATGCTGTTGTCTGAGGTCTTGGTACATCTTCACCACTCCTGGATGTACCGCAAGTGTTAAGCGTGCTCCTCCTCATTATTTGAGTAAATCAGTTTGTCGTCAATGAATACTATGACAATGTGATCAAGGTAAGGCTGGAAGATCTTGTTTATGAGACTCATGAACATTGCTGGTGCACTGGTTTCACTGAAAGGCATAACCAAGAACTCATAGTCACCATACCGACACCTGAAGGTCGTCTTCTTCATATCCTCTTCGCGAACTCTGAGCTGATGATAGTCTGACCTGAGGTCTATCTTTGAGAACCGTCGTGCTCCCTTGAGCTGATCAAAGAGGTATTCAATCCTTGGGAGTGGGTACTTGTTCTTCCCGGTCACCTCATTCAGGCGACGGTAGTCGACACACAGTCGCAAGCTCCCATCTACCTTCTTAGCGAACAAAATCGGAGAAGCATAGGTTGAAACACTGGGTCGGATAAATCCCTTCCTCTGCAAGTCTTCTAGCTTTACCCACAGCTAACGAAGCACGGCAGGAACCATCTAATATGATGGATTAGATATCAGTGTTGTCCCGAGGTACAGGTCTATGTAGAAGTCTACCTATCTGTGAGGAGGAAGTCCTAGAACATCGTCAGGAAAAACATCCACATTCTAATCCACCGCAACAGGAAAACTCAGACTCCACACATCAACCGCTCCAATGATGAGACTATCCAACTGATGTTTGATTGGATGCCCTCTCCTTTACATAAGTCTATCCTGTACTGAAAAGGCACCCTACTCACCAGTGAAGGTGAACCTGGTCCCATCTGTGCGGACACACCGCACCTTGCTCCTAATACATTCGATCTGAGCAAAGACTATAGATAACCAGTCCATACCCAAGATGACGTCATAAGGCCTCGATGCCGCTATAAGAATATCCCAACTGAATCTCTCATCTCCTAGAGTATTCTCACACTGCTAGGACCAGTGCGTAATCATCGAGTCTACTCCTATAGAAGTCTCTAACCGTAAGGATTGAGCCAACTGCTCTGTCAGAATCTCTGAGCTCCGAACAAAGGCAGCGGAAATAAAAGAATGACTCGAACATGTGTCTATAATTACAGTAGCAAGGGTGGAGTAGACATAGATAGTACCTCAAATCATCTCAGGTGCACCATGGTTGTAGGCCTCGACTTCCTGGAGATGAGCCTTCCTCTGTCCGCTAGCTCCCTGTGCTCGGGGTGGACCTCCTAGTGGTGGTGGTGGTAGAGACTTGAAACGTCATCCACCACCCACTACTCAGCCAGCTCCTCTGCCTCGTCCACCTACTCCCGGCAGACCACCACAGTCGACCCCCTGTCTCTTCCTGGGAGGTACCTCCACTGTCTTCTATTCGTCTATATAGCGGGTCGGGAAGCCTCGATCCATGTGACCCTACCCAACGCATGCATAGCACTTCCTTCTCCTCCTATAGTTGGCTCTGTTTCATGTGCCCCGCACAACCGAACCTGTATCCTTTAGTCACTCGCCTGATGGTCTAGTCCACTTGGACCTCTGCATCAACTGTCTACTTCTAGTTGTAGAAGACTCCTCTACGTGTCGCTCTGCGGTGGGTCTCGCTGCTATTGTCGGCTCAGCAAGAAATCCCTCCACAAGAAGGGGTCGCTACAGCACTCCCCCTTGCGTCAGAATGGTAAGGGAGATCATCAAAGCCCAGATCTCATGTCTGTGTCCCTGCTCAAAGGTCTGGGATTAGATGAATGGGTCACATACCATGTCCATGGAGTATCAAAAAAGGTTGGTAAACCTCACTGAGTACTAAGCTATTGTCATGATGCCCTGCCGCAGATGAAGTAACTCCGGAATCTACACTGCATGAAGGGTGGATGGAACAAACTCCAAGTGGAAGAGACTCTTGAAGTTTGTCCAGAGTAAAGATGCCTCATCATGCACCTGGAGCATCAGGCTCCACCATCGACCAGCTACTGCGTGTAGGAGACTCGCGGTAAGGACCACCATAAGGCCGACTGGTGTCCTTACCAATCTGAAAACCCTGACGATAGCCTCCATCCAATCCTCAGCTACCTTAGGGTCCGTCTCTCCAAGGAACATAGGCGGCCTCTGTTTCTAGAACTCATGCAGTGTAATTAGGAGGCATGCACTCTCTGCTATTGGGGATGGCGGTATCGGTGGCCCAGCGGGTAGTGGTGCTGCTAGTGCCTCCGCTGTGATGGGGCCCTACACTAAAGCCTCATCACTCGGTGGGCTACAATCCTACACGTAACTTAGAACCCTAGCTGGCTACCTTTGTTGGGCCATCCTAAAATGAAGCTGGTGCACCATGGTCAAAACAATATACCTGATGAGCTGACAAAAAGTAATCACAAAGAAAACTTTTCGAAGGAAACACACACACAATCATTTTTTTTGTGCACTGAGTCATAAATCTGGAGTCAGAGTCCTAATGTATGGATACGTTGGCCACCACATCAACACCTATTTCCCTAAACTGATAACCACACCCAAAAAACATAACACTATTACATCACAAAGAATAAATAATCAGAGTCTTGAGTTCTGCGGTAGAACCTTCCTCTGATACCAAGTTGTCACAACCTGTCCTTGAGGCCCGTGCCGTGATGACCCCAAGCCCGCCTTCTATAGGCCAGGGGCTGGAGACTAGCACCAAAGGCATAAATCCCTATACTGGGAAGGAATTGACATTATAGAAGTAACAAAACAAAATAGAGTACACAACTGAAGTAAGCATAGGTAAAACTATATACAAAAGTAAGTGCTGAAAAGAAAGGGGCCAGAAATACAAGCCCAACAGTGAGTAGAGTACAACTGAAATACTAGTACAACATCAGTAAAGTAAAGTAGCAACCATTGAGTCATCCTCTGGGAATCCCACCAGAAGGGTGCGTACAGATGGTCTCCTCAGCATCTCGGGTCCGACCGTCTACTCCGTGTATGTCTCGCTGAGTGGTCCACCTCTATGTACCGTCTAGCTCCACAAGTCTCTAACACGATCAGTGATGTCTGTCGTCTGCATCCAACAGAATGTAGTGCGGGCATGGCCCATGCAGGGGTGAGTATAACAATACTCAGTAGGGACCCCGAGACCCCCGGAGGTCTCCGAGAATCCATGAAGGATAAACCATAGAGGAAAGATACAATCATGAAGTATCAACCAACTCTACTTAGTTATATGCCCATACATATACCTATGTCATCAATCCTAGTTCAGCTCCAACTCTCGAGCCCAAGCACAACCCATTCCACACAGGAAATAAGTCAATCACATCGATGATAATGATTGAAAGTCAAAACTAATCTCACACAGGTATACATCTTTTTTAAAGTCATAAAGATGATCAGATGTAGTCATTGATTCATCTAAGTTGTTGAAACCACGTAAGATACTAGACCAGCTAAGCTGTCAGACCCACGTAGGATAATCGACGGGCTACTCTATTGGACCAACGTAGGATACTAGAACAAAAGTCAAAATATCGGACCCACGTAAGACACAAGAACATTAGTCATCATTGTTGAACCCACGGAGGATTACAGTATGGTAGTCCTCCTCACTGAACACATGGCAGATTCTAGTATGGTAGTCATCATTGCCGAACCCATGAACGATTCCAGTACAGTAGACGTCGCAGTCGCAGCCAGCTCTAGGGTTCTCTCACACAGCACGCTTGATTCCGGGAGGGTCTGCTCCTCGAGCCAAGGGGTCGGTATATCAACTATCATGAATTATTGATTTGATGTACCCCGAAGTTCCGCCTCATCAAAAGGAACCCAATACGACAGACAACGCGTCAACTGGACGCCCGGTCTGAGAGATATTGGTTTTTTCATTCGAGGGGCCCAGTTGGAAAATACGCTCATTCCAAACCCGGCCATTTTCCAAAGTCCTCAAAAACTCACATAGAGTATTTCAAAAGGACCGATTCTTCGCGAGGGTCCCAATGCCACAGATGGCGTATTGATCAGACGCACTGTCTTTAAGTTATACACGTTTAAGTGAAGAAGGGCCCCACCCGTTAGGCCCAGTGGGCTGGCGGGTCGGCCTCACCCGATTTAGCGGGTCCGACCCGGAAGAGGGTCGGATTGGCCTGGTGAAGCGCACGGTCCGACCCAAGGGGAACGGCCCGGCCCGAGTGAGAGCGGCCCAGCACGGTAGGGCAAGGCCCGCTCGGCGGGGCACGACCCATCCCGGTTCGGCGCGGTGCTGCCCGACACGGTGTGGCCTGGCGCGGTACGGCGCGACCCGGCCTGGAAGGGGACAACCCGGGTGGCCGATCACTGCGGGGTGGGGGGGGAGGCCCCCCGTTCTCCCAAACTGGTGTCACCAAGAGGCGCTTCCCTCCTGTCTAGTTGGCCGATGTCGGCCGGTCTTCGTGGCGCGAGCGGCTCGCTCAGGCGGGCCATGGTCCTTCTGCGCGGCACCTGCGGGTGTTGTGGCTCCTCCATCCCGGCCGGCTGGCGAGCCGACTGGGTCTCCGCTGAAGCGGCCCACGGAGCGCAGGCCGAGGTTCTCCGCAGCATGGCGCCCCTTGTGGTGCTACAGTCTGCCTTCAGCCCGACCAGCTTTAGCCAGCCGGTTCTCCTTCGGTCGAGCGGCCCGCGGTTGCAGGTCGCGGTTCTTCTGCACGCGGCCGGCATGTGGCCACCACCTTCACTCTTTTCCACCTTTCCAACATGGTCTCCATCACAAACAAAAGAGACTATGGAGGGTCGTCGGGCCATGTGCGTTCGGCCCACGCCCTCCGCGTTAGGCGGTAGCAGTTGGCCGAATACAAATCAAAAAAATCAATGAAGAATGGGGTACAAATATTCACATAAAATTTTACAAACCCCTACATCGAAATAAGGTTTGCGGTATTCGGGCATCACAGAAGATGACATCGTGGAGAGACAGTGTCAACTCGTTGACGTCGGCAAAGAAGAATCCGCGGATGGCACGTCATCGGCGTTCCATGCAGGTGGCTCTTTCTCCTTTGGGTTAGCCGAAGTTCGAAAGAGACGATCGTCATTCTTCGGTGGTTATTCATTGGAAGGAGAGTATTCTTCGTTGGAAGGATGGTGTTCTTAGTTGAATAGAGGAACTCCTTCTTGAAATTCTCAAGAGCTCTCCCAAAAATCCTCTCAACACAACAAGTGCCCAAACTAAAAAAATAGCTAAGGCTATTATTTTATCCACGCATGAATTTTTAAAATTCAAACACTTTAATTAATTAATTGGAGGATTAAACTCGTTAATTAAAAGTGTTGGTAAAAATTAATGAGAGAGAGGGAGGTGGAAAGTCCACATAAATAAGGGGAGAGTTGTCAAATTAATTAAGGGGGGTTTAAGGGAGTTGAAAGGTTATGGCTCGTGTGGGCCACACCTCAAAAATATCCTCTCATGGGAGGTTATGTGGGTGTGGGCCCCACCTCAAACTCCCCTTGGGAGGAAATAACCACCAAACATAAATAAAATTGTGTATTACAAATTTTATTTATTTTATTCTAAATCCCCAAAAATTAACTCTCAACCCACATAAAAATTCAACTGCGGTAATGGTCCCCTTAAGCGAATACCGGCGCTGCGAGTTCATTGGTGCCCTGAGATTTTGATTCCGAGCACTGGTTCAAAAGATAGAAAATCCCAGATGTACGTTTACTGAACATACCCAAACAAAACTTCAGAAATTCATTCCGGGCACATTGGGCATCAGAATCAAGTTCTGTCAGAAACCACAGACTCGTAAAATTCCAAAGTATTTGAGAAAAAATTTTCCTTGAAATTTCAGAGTCTTTACATGATAGTTATCAAATAGATGTGGAAATAGTGGGGTTTTTTTTGGATTAACTAAATTATGAAAATATATGGTTTAAACATATATATAAAATGACTTCTTTTGTGACCAATTAAATATAAATTAAAATAAAAAACTATTTGAATGTAAATGAAATCTTTTTCTGAAAAACTAATTTCATGAAAACCAACAAATTTTACTTTAATAAATTAAACAAATAAATTTTTGTGTATTATTTTAATCAAATTTATATATTATGTATTAAATAAAAATTTAAACATTAATAATATCTGTTTTCTAGAAAATATATAAGAATAAATCAGATTTAATGCTTAAAAACTATATTATTCTAAAGATTTGTTTTGACTCCTTTTTCACATTTATTTTTAAAATAAACTTTCACAATTTTAGAAAATTAATTTTAAAAAATATATTTCATTTTTTAAATTAAAATATCAATTTTATCTTATGATGATGTTTTGGGATTTTTTAAAAAGATTAAGTTTTTATTGAATAGTTAAAAATACAATTGTTTATTCAAAACTGCATTTTCATTATAAGTGTTTATAAAGATAATTTTTTTTATAAAATGTATTTAAAAATATAATTTGTTTAATTATATATCAAATAATCCAATTTATTTCAATGAAATCATTTTTATATTGAATTTTTTATATAAATTATTTTTAGCATTCGAAAAGTTTCTCTCTGGAAAACCGCTTTCTCGTCAGATTTGTTGGTTTAATATTAAATTAAAATGTGAAAGTTATGTGAATTAAATTTGAATAAATGGATTACATATTTTAAATCATAATAATTTATACTATCTAATAATTTCAACTTAATTTTTTCCCATAATTAATATTGAAAACAGTAAAAATTAATTACTGCGGTTAAGGTTAAAAAATTGGTGTCTCAATTTGGTGAAACTATAATGATAAGGGTTAAAAATGACTAAGAACTTGTAAAAACCCCATTGGTTTTGAAAATAACTACCTAAATAACTTTCTTAATTCCCTAATATCATCATAAAATCCTTATTTTGGTTTTAAATCCAACATAATAATCCTTTTGTTACAAACCAATAGAAGTTATCTGAAGAAGATGTAATGTCCCTAATCGAGAATTATATTTTATTTATTCCTCATTATACTTAAATTATTACTTAAAAGATATGATATATAACCTCAATATCTTGAAAATACTAAGATGTTTTAATTTTAAGGGTATGATCTACAACCATCTCCTCTTCCATCAAATGGGATAATAAATCATCATTCATGTGTGTGGAAATGAATTTATATTCTTTTGTCTATGCCACAAACCTATGTATTATTCGAATTTTATGCTCTCATGGATCATGTTATTTGATTACTTTATGATTATGTCTTATGAGCTACACGTATTTATTCCATTAATCAATTTTATGATATTTGATTTGAAGGGCATGGTTTCCAAATGATATGCTCATGTTCTGATACCCTTTTTTCCTTGTTATGCTTACATATCTCTCATGTTTACCCAGAGTGATAATATAAGATCACCCTTTCTTATGATTCATTTACCCATGTTTTTAAGAAAGGTATTATGTATGATTTGTTTTATAATGGTTTTAGTTATGAAGAACAAAGTGGGATATGATGTTGCTCAATTTTGGACCAGTTTTTTATGTGTACAATTTTCCAAAGAAATTATACCTTTATGATCCTCAGGTGTGTGTTTCTGAAATGTAATGAATATTTATCACAATATATTTTATAACTATATATAATAAGCTTGGGACACTACATTTCCTACATATCCTCATGGAATGAATCATTACCCACATAGTTCGGTTCCACTTAATGGGACACATCATACCTTTTATGGTCGTGTGATAAAAACTAGACTATTATACTTAAAGTCATGTGATAATTAATTTTAGGAGAAATTTTCCAAGAAAATGCTAGTGTGGTACATACACTTGTGATTCCAAATATGTAAGATCACATGGGTAATGTGGCATGATGATATTGTGTTGATATCACAAGGGACATAAACCCATGAAGATGGCCCCTCATCAAGGGTATTTCTCGATGAGGATGATTTGAAGGGATATAAAAGAAATGTAGCCCTCTAGTTGGGAGAATAATATTATTGGACATATAAGCTAATAAATATGATTTTATGGTCACAGATTATACCCAATAAGGATTCCCAATGAGGGAATTTTGATTATTCCATTTATATAATCAACTTGATTCCTTATTCCTACATGAGTCATGCACATTGTGAGAAATAAGGAAGATTAGCAGATCGATCACATTGCACAATTGGTTTCAAATGGGGCTTAAACCTGAATTTGAAGCCCATATCTGAATTTATTTATTTTTTTGTTAATGGGTGAGGAATGAGGGGTTGTGAAAGGAAGGGGTGATATGAAATCCTAATAGAATGGTTGTGGGATTACTATAAGATGGATGCCCTCAGGAATTTTCTCCCCATACACTAATAGATGATGAAGGGGATATGGTGGGGTATCTAGGAAGAAATACAAGGGGTTTAATTTAGGTGGTATGCCCATTTACATATTATTATGTGTTTCTAAAAAAATATTTGGTCTTAAACATCCATTCATTAGAAAATAGAAGGTGTAGATACTACCTAGTTCTCTCCATGTTTTTCGCAACATGTGGAAAGTGAGTGATGATACCTTAACCAATAAGGTTCCAACCAATAAATCTAGGATTGGGATCCTTCTAACAAAGAGGTTGCATAATTGAAAAATCATGAGAAAACTTCCTTTATCTTTTTTGTTTCTGGTACATTCTCCTTTAGTAGTTTGTGAGAATACTAATATGTGTCTGTTTCTTTGGTTGTGCTTTTGGAATTTTTTTCCCACTTTAGTATCTCATGGTGCCAAGTGATAGTCACCAACTCATGGAGATTAGTAATGTCCTCTATGCTATGTCAGTGCTGGCTTAGGTATCAGGGTACCAAGTTATCAGGGATGGTTCGTGACAAAACAATTATCCTGCCCCACTACATTATGCTAGAGTGTGAGCCCCCTAAACTTCACCACTCTGCTGATATGTGTTCTATTTTCTTGAAGTATCTTATTAACAACCTCGACCACCATTTCAAAAATAATCCCAAATTCCTGACGTATATTGGCCATAGGACCCTATTCCTATACTCTAACACTACCTGGTTTCTCTATCACTACCTATCAGATAAGGATTTCAGCAATACCTATGCAAGTAACACATCCTACCATAGGCTCGACACTCCACTAGAGGTTAAGGTCCCTAGAAATATATTGGAGCTGACCTACCACAACGGTGGTAGTATACTCAGTTACTGATCTAGGTAATTGATCCTTCTCCTTAGAAATTTTGTTTCCATTTCCTTGGTTGATATTCTCAAAAGCAACGGTTCTTACTCATGAAAGTCACACCTATAGTTCACCCTACATAAACCACTTGCATTTTAGTAGAATCCTCTTTCAGGTTCCCCTCATAAATGAGAGAATGAAAAACCACCTTCGGTATCTTCTTAGCTAAAAGATGTTAACCTTGGCCTTAATCATTCATTTAAGACCAACCGAAGTAGTTGCCTTCTCTCCTTCCAATGAAAAAACAAAGCAGTACAAAATAGTAAAATAGATAGTATTACTTTTAATAGGAATAATCCCCTAGGTTAAACACATAAACATAGGAACCCTCTCATGCCTTAGTTTCTATGAGTAATATTGTTCCAAAAATTTCTCTTTAAAACACTTCCATGCCATTTTCTCCATTTGTACATCCTGAGTCTGAATGTCCCACCAATGATTCTCATTACCTTGTAACATATAAGAACCCAGTTTTACAATGTTATCTGAAGGATTATATAAATGGTCAAGTATTTTCTGGGTAGACTCACTGTAGAACTCATCATACTCAAGTCCACCCTCATCAGTGAGTGTTGGAGGGTGATGCAACTTGAACTCCTGTGTTAATTCAGACATATTTCTCAAATACATCCCTAGGTCTCTTTTAATAAATATCATAAAGTGAGAATTTTTTTCTCAAAACTACTCTCTATCTACCTCACCCAGAACTATCTGAGCCTTTGGTTCCACTACATGAGTAATTTTTATAGCTATGCCCTTATATCAATCTATCAGTAATCATCATCGTGGAGGTGTATCTATATAATTAAAAAAATGTATTAGGACACATAACACATCATTATAAAATTTTACCAAGATAGATTCCAAAAAATACATAATAATTCATTCTACATACCCCACCATATGGTCAAAACTAAGGTACCATCACCACCCTCAACCATCCCTCACCCAGGTCATGGATATCATTGCATAAACACTTTCATATTTTAAATTTTTCCATTAGAAACCCATTTATCAATTTAAATTTACCACATTTTGAATCATTTAAAACTTTCAATTTCATATTAGGAAACTTTTTGTTTTATTAAATAGAGAAAATAATTTCATTTTTACAACTCACCCAAACCTTATTTTCTGTGTGTGCCTAAAATAATGCAAGCCACTAATTATCTGGAATACCTAAAATTATGCATGTATACAAAAATATCTTGTTATACTAGGCCACAAGTAAAATATTAAGAACATTTATAAAATCACAATAAAAGTGCATTTCTTGAGGTTAAATAACGTCAAACTATAATAGTAAACATCATTAACAACAATGCGACCCTAGGTACTTAAGATTTCCCCATTACATAGCTCATATTCTCCCAAGAATGATCTCATGATTAAGGCATAACTCACCATATTCTCCAAACTACCATTAAAAGAAAGTAATATGTTATAAAAGAACATAAAACCCCTCTAATAATACTTTATAATGTCCAGAACTAGGTCCCACATGTTAGTGACTTGATACGGTTGGTTACATGACCTCAGTCACCCCTCTCTATATACTAGAGGATACCAACCTGTAGTGAGGGTCTAATATATATATCATGTGAACATTATACCCTCTTTATCAAAATATTACAAAAACATAAATCAATAAAATGTAGCCAACAAATAATAAACAATAACTAAAATGATACATAACCAATAAAGACCAACATCACATGATAATCCCAAATCATAGATAAATAACAATAAATTAAAACTATAGATATTAAATTCCATAATATGTGTCAAGTGTCTAATTAAAAACCAAAATAAATACATAGTGACAACTCCCAAATAGATCCAGAAATCATTTTTGGTTCTATCATCCATGCTCTATCCCAACTAATCAATATAACATAAGGCTTATTCCCTTATCTCTTCCTGCAAACATGGAGCCTATTCAGGTACTGATCAGGAAGACCGAGTAGGTTGTGACTACAACACAGTAGGCTACCACAAATAGTGTCAAAAAAAATATCCAATCGATAATAGTGTCTATTGTTGTATTAATAATAAAAGAGAAAAGATAAGGTAAAGTTATTAACATTAAATTATTCTTTAATTAACCACATAAATCCAAGAATTTGTCATGATACCCGAACCAACAATTCCTTCTTTGTCCAGTATCGGAGTCTAAACCACCCACCAGGGGATATCACATTTCATTACATCAATTATTTTCATTATTCATTTAATTCCAATTATATATTAAAATAATGGGGGCCTAGAGAAGCATTCTAGCACCCCATGGGTATTTGGAGTAGTAATCCTTGTCTCGCAAATAAATTATCTCATGAAATATAAATATAAATATATATATATATATAATGGGCCTGGAGTATTTTTAGGGAACCTTTTTGTTATTTGGAGTAGCAAACTCGATCACACAACTCTGTTATCAATATCACATCTCACGGTCCCACATTTTCAACTATTTAATATTAACTTTTATAATTAATTATTTTACCCATTTTATAAATTTATTTATCATCCATGCATAAATTATAAATCATAATTTCAATCATCTCATCACACCACATGGGTAGCTATAAATTTAATAAACTATTAATCAAACAATATCATAATCCCATTGTTCCCTAATTTCATTATCATGTATTCAATAAATTTAATTATCCCATGTAAAAAAATCAATTAATTAATTCAATTTAAATTACAATTCCCATACATGTCAATTGTAATTGCACATTTACATACATAAAATTATAACCAATACTATTAGATATCAAAATTAGACCATATACCTCAAGGTCTTTAAAGGATGATTTCAAAACTGCAATCCCCAATTTGAAGTAGAAATATCAAGATTACAACACCGCAGAAGATCATGGACGAACACATAAGATCATGATCTAAAGGATTAAGATCCATCAAAATATAGTGTTAAATACATCTCCAGTGGTGTAAATCATACTTTAAGAAGATGATATAAATATTTTACAGATAACGAAAACAAAACGAGATGTTATTTCATACCAAAAATGGAAATGACCCTTAAATCAGATCATATATTTACCAAGAAAAGGGTTTTAGTAGCCTCATAATCATCCTAGAATCATTATAAAATAATAGAAATAGTTTTAGGAAAAGTGGTGGAATGTAGGGGTAAAACCATGGTGTTTAATAATTTTAATTAAATTTTTTGGGGATTAAAAATCAACACAACTGGTTTATGGGGCTACAACACAAAATTTTCCAAACCATACCCCTTAGTCTTGCACCTCAACTTAGGGGTTCATGGTTTCTCTTAATTGGTGCATAGTTTGAAAAATCATGTGCCGACTATAAAAACACCCTCTATTTAAGGGTGTACAGTTTGTAAAAGGAGGGCATACAGTTTTTCCAAATTGTGCATCACCTCTTGTCTATCCAAAATAGGGTGTACAGTTTCCTGGGCCAGCCATGTGGCTTTCCGTAACCATTCACGACCCATGCAAAGCCCTATAGGATCCAAACTTCCCCACATTTAGATAAAACAAATAAAATATTAAACCCAACCATGATATACTAAATCGAGGGGGAAAGGGTACTCGAAAAATAATATGAGGTATCTCTAAAATGGTAGAGACCTTATAAAAATTTTCAAGGTAGGATTATTTATGTATACGTTTTGAGATATCAAACCCTATCTCTATGACACTATATTTATTTGGGCATCTCTCACTAGTGGTCTGTTGGATGTGTATTTAGGAGGGTTGGGAGAGGTGATTTTTTATCTTTCACCACTTCGACTATTTGGAAGAAGGGTGTCTTATGGAAAGAATATCCATTAAAATTCTCTTCTCCTCTGCTTCAATATTTTAATTGTTTAATTTTATGATATTTATTTAAAATTTAGATCAATAAAACATCATTTTCAATCTCTTATAAATTTTTTATATTTATTCCTTTTTCATAAATATAACAGTTGATATGATATTGGGTGTTATGCTTTCAAACACTTTCTTATGCAAATAATCTCTTTGAAGAGACCACCCTATAAAGAAGAATAGTTTCAATTCATAGTTGATATAAATACTGGTACCTGCATTTATTTATTTTTTTGGAATCCATGAGAATACTATAATTATGAATTTTTAATAATTAATTGAGTTTGAATTTCTAATGATCTTGATTGATTCTCACTTTCACTATGAGGTACGCCTTCTTTGAATTGTGAGATAATAATAATAATCATTGATTCTATTAAAATTGGGAATCAATTTTAGGGTTAAAATATAATCCCAAAAGATAAATATTTATAATTTATACGTTGCATATGTTCTCTTTGTTTTCCACTAAGTATAATTTGGAATTTGGATCATAATAAATGTATTTTTTTCATAGTTGGAAGTCTAAATATAAACCTAATGCTCTTTCCATCCTACTCTAAAGTCATGTTAATTTATAATAGGCTTTAGGGGTTGCAAATATGTATAGATCACAATTATAAAAAATAAAATATAATGAACGATTGTGAATAAATAATGGATTGGTACATTTTATCAATTTCTTCTTATCACATTGGTGTTTTTAGGGTAATTATTTTCATTCTCTCTTTTTTTCCAAAAATTGTCTCTTTTCATCTTTGTGTTCCCATTAAACAAAAAAACCTTTTTCCTTTATTTTTTTTTAAATTAAAAAAAATAAAAAAATAAATTAATGTAAACATTAATGTTGAGTGATCAATATTGAGGATCCTAAAAAGAGATTTCCTAGGTTAAACAAAATACATAATTTTTTAAAAAATACAATATAATTTTATTTCATCCATGAAAAATCTTTTCAAATTGGAACCATTTCCATAAATTACTATCAATTGGTCACTACTTATATACAATTAATAAATATTTTACTAACTTCAAATTAAATTTAAAAATATTATAAAATTAAAAACAAATTCACTAGTTATCACCCATAAAATATATTATTTCATTATTTTCTCAATATGTGATTAGAATCTTGATATTAAACTATTGAGTGATGGTATTTAGGGTGTACATCATGGAAATGATGGAGGATATCAAGAAACCTCTTCCCAAATCATTATCATTGTAATTCAATAAATTAACATGGAACTCTCCAAATATCCATCAAGAGGTAATTTAAGAACAACATGAGATCATCCTTGAAAATTTTGATGTTGATACAAAGGAATTGGAAATATAACTGCACAACCCTTAAATCCAATAGGATTATAGAATACACCAAGAAGCCTTATGTGAATAATCAAAACATGGATTTGAAATCTTGAAGGGATTGGAAATGAAACTACATTCAATGATTTTTATATTACACTATCATTGATGACCATTAACTACACTTATTTGTGTATTAAAAAACTAGAACATATGATAACACTAGATAGTGATGATGATAAGGATGAAGTCACCACCTATGAGGAGAGTGTTATGTTAGAATTCAATGATGAAGTTGTTCTAGGGTTTATGAATTTTTACTTGAAATTATATAATTTTGAGGGTAATCATACAAATGTGAATTTATTTAGTTTTATTCATATGAAATAGAATTATTAATTGTTTTTCCTTATGTATTCATGAAGAATTATAATTTTAAAACTAGATCTAGATGTTACTAAAGAAACTAGAAAATGGTATTAATTAATGAAAATGACGATCTTAAGATGATAGTGATAATGTAACTTCCAAAAACATAATAGCGAGAACATATATATGTGTTATAAACCAAGAAAGTTAATGTGGAGTGCCCATTTTTTACTTATCCTTCCATGAATTATTACATAATTAGTATTAATATTCTCTCGGTTTTCTTCTTTTTCTATTTTCATTGGGAAAACTATTATCAATGTTTTCTCAAAGTCATTAGGAGATATAAAACGTGGTCATTTATTCCACAAACCCCATCCTCTTTCTAATTATGGTCTATACACTAATACCACATGGCTATAGGTAGTATAAACACAACAACCCTTGAGGGAATAACCTAAGTTTAAATTTATTTTTTTCCTTTAAATCATACTATTACTTTTAGTAATTCCATTCAATTGTATTATAACTTGTAGAAGGTTTTAATTTGGTTCTTAACTAAAATCCCCCAGATGTTTATTTTACTTCAATTTATTTCTCGGTATTATTTGAATCATACCATGTAATTTTATAAGCATAATTATTTTCATTAATTAAAAGTGGTTGATTCATCAATACGGTGGGAATTAGAAACCAACTTAGGTATTTTTTACTGATGTTTTTTATCATTTATGGATCGTTGATATTTATTTAATATTCATTGTAACACCCCAGATTCTATTATACTGTGCTTTTCCTTTAAAGAAATAATTTCCTAATGCAGAAATATTTTTTCATAAATATGATTAAATAAAAAATTCATAAATTCATAAATTTTAATTTTGTTAAATGAATATAATTTTTTTAGCATGTAAAAATAAACCTCCAATTAATTGTTTATATTTAAAAAAATGTTTATTTTTTGGTGATTAGTGAAAAATAATGATGTGACAGAAATATCCACATTTATGATATTATAATAATATAGTAACAAATATAAAGATTATGAAAAAGACTTTCTAGACCATATATATATATTTAAGAATTAATATAATTCATATAAAAATAAGATTTTCATCTTAAAAATACATGCTTATCATTTTTGGAAATTTTAGTAAATCTTTTTTTAAAATAAAAATAAATATTAGTCCTTCGCGATTAATCAAGAATTTAAAATGTTTGTTATGACTTATGTTTTTTTAAGATAAATAAGTGCCATTATATTTAACATAATCAATTTAATTTCATCTAAATCATCATTAGTGATTATGTTTTCATAAAATAATTTTTATGTATAAAAAAATCATTAAAAATTGTTTTTGTGTTTTTTCACACTTCTATTAAAATTAATATATACCACTTCTATAATTATTAAATTTTAAAATTTATTCCATATATGAAATATAAATAATTTTTATTATGTAATTATTATAACACATTTTTTTATTATAATTAATTATAGAAATAGTAAAAATATTTACCCCATTTTTTTATTAAAGTGTGTTTTCATATGTGTAAGACAATTGGATAAGGATAAAAATGCCAAATGAACTTATCTAAATCTTATGGGAGGAAGATATTTCGACATTATCTTATCTTGACTTCTTTTTCTTATCCATTTTTTCAATTTCATTATTAAATGATGTTATATTATTAAAATATTGTATATCATTTCATATGTCCGCCTGACCCTTATAAATAGAAACATATTATCTAACCTTATTCATAGACATTGATCCTTATAGCTCTACCAATACTTAACAAAAAACATTCTTAGATTCCTTATATTATTTCTTGATATTTCAGTTTTCTCTTATGATTATCTTAACAAGGATAGAGGTATATGATAAAGCAGGTCTCTCAAATAAGAGGTAATCATATTTTCTGACTCTTTAAATGCTTATTTATTATTATAATTCTTTTAAATCCACCGTATCAATCTTTAAATAATGACTCTAGTATCATAAATAGTATAATAAATTATTATTATTATTTTACAACCATTTTGATCTTATTTATCATCAAATGGGAATGGAAAGTATCAGTTGTGTCTATGTATAGACTACTATCTCTATGAGAGATATGTTTCATTTTCAACATCCTCTTTTTATAGATGGTTCTAAAATTGTATATAATGAATATATATAATAATTATGACTTGAATATTTCTCGATATATTAAATATTAATATTATTTGTTTGTAATTTCTTAACCATATAGTCTTTATAACACACTCTTATTTAGGTCATTATTACAACCAACATGAGTGATGATATAATTTTTATGAGTTACAAAATTATGGAATATTGAATACTAGTTTTATTATGTTATAAAATGATATAAATTTCATGATTAAAATTATCTATATGGTAGATCACCAAACAATTTTAATAGATGTCAACTGAAAAATTGAAACATGAAAAAGAAATGAAATATTTAGCACTTAAAGTGATTTAAATAAAGAATAAATAATAAAAGGATGATAAGGTGTTATAATTTGATTTCATATGATATTATAAATATTATTATTGTTTTTTAACATAATAAACATAAATATTAATCTATTATACATGAGGTTAAAATCACATATGAGGAAAGTAGATTGTGGTGTAAGGGTTTATTTCACACTCTAATCCTTATTCAGCATTATATTTGATTGTGTTTATATTTGGATGAATTGTATAATATTTTTATCAAAAACCCTATCAATTTTACTATTGTGTTATTATCTAATTACATTACAATTTCCCTTTAATTTTCCTCTCTTTATGTACTAAAATGTATGAATATTGTTTAAGGAAACCCAATTTTTTTCTATTTGGTCGAGCATATTTTCTTCCATGTAGACATTTTACTTAAAATGTTTTAATGAATGTTTTTATTATTATATAATGATTTTTTGAGGTCATTTTTATCCATGTTTTGCTTTCTACAAAAAAAATTAAATGGATTATTCTATTCATTTTCCTAATCAGGGACTTTTTACAAATAGTGTGAAATAAATCATTGTTTTAACATTTAATATACAAAGGAAATTTCATACCAATATGACTATTAATTTCATTTAATATTAAAATATAATATTTCATAGTTATTTTAAAATAAAAAATCAAATATTTTGGATATTTGTGTATTTTAATTAAGTTATTTAAAATTGAAAATGGTATTTTCCTCAGGAAATGTTCTTGTGAACTTTTAAAAGTATTTACATCCATTTCAACATCATATAATGAATCTTAGGCTTTACATTGGATAGATTCTTATGATACCATCCACAATATTAATTTTTATAGATTATGATCATTTTTATATTTTTTTATGATGAAAAATATTAACTTTTCATATGCATGTTTTTTGATATAAATTTTTAAATTAATTTTATATTGACTTATTATTTATTTAAGTAATATAATGAATTAATAGGGCATTTCAAGTGATATTCGGGGCCTATTATAGCTTATATATGCATTAGTACATCTTATATGATAAACTGGTTTGGGTATTTTGTATATTCCAAACCTATTTTTGTATTATATCCTCGATCAAGGGTTTGATGGTAAGATTATTATGTCCTCCATTATGAATTATATCATTATGAAACCTGTTATTATTATAAATGTGATTATTTATAACATTATTTCATCAATGGATATATTACCATTTTATTAAATTATTAATTTTTATTATTTGATTATTTTATATCTCAACCATATTATTCATGTTTTATTTATTCTTCGATAGCATATGTTGTAAAAATTCTATGAATGTGAATCTGATCTCACCCATTATAAGTTATTCATTTCCACAAGAAACAGAAAAGGGATCTATGAATCATTTATATAATATCCTAGAAGAAAAAATATAGTTCTCAATATAAATTTATTTTTTATTTCTTATTTTCAATTGTACTGTGAGAATAAATAATGTAATAGTGTCCCAAGACTGATAAAATATTCTATTTTTTATGACATAGTCCCCTGTGTATTTTTCTAGTGTAGTAATGTGACCATTGGATCCTAGTTATTGAATTTATGGTTATAAAATCGGTATCATATGTTCCTTAGTATTAACTATGGAAACTATATTAAAAAACATGGATTAAATATTATAACCCTATGATAGACTATAAGGGTATGTTTAAATGTAGGAAAATATCATAAAGTATTGTTATAGTAGATATTGTGAGATTTTTTATCCAATAATAACCATCTTGGATACTAAAAACTGAGTCAAGTTATGTTATATATCTACTGAGGTATAGGAAATCTAAATAAAGGTAGGTGCATATCAACATGATCTTTAATCGATTCATGATTAATGTTTCTAATACTACAAAACTAGCTAGAAACTCTATTAGGATAATATTTTATTTATTCACATTATCTTTATGAACCATTATAATGGATAGAAAAAAGTTTTTATGATTTAGAGATATTCCCAAATGATTCTGTGATTAGCTATGTATAAATTTTCAATGTATGTTATTTGTTAATAATTGTTTAAAATTATATACTATATTATAAAATTCATAAAACAATTATCTAATATAGATTATTCAATTGTTCACTAATGGAACCTACCAGAAGAAATGAAAAAAATAAAATTCATATTATATATATATAGGGATTTACCTGTTGGGAAATTTAATGAATCTATAGATAGTATTGAGAAAATTATAACTATAATGGGGATGTTGACTCAGGTTATGACCAATAATTATTCCTTTATTGAGTAGCATATGGATCCCTAACATGGGGAAACAATTTTGGATATATTTAAAATAAAAACATATATCATTCAACAGTACTTGTAATCCATTAGATTTTAAGAAACATATCATGTCCCTGGAAAATATATTTTTCAATTTGGTATGTTAAATCAATAAAGTTATCATCGCTGTTTATCATTTTCAAGATGACAATGATAAATAGTGGTCATTGATCTATAACACTAAATAGTTTGATGAAATAAATAATATGATGTTGAATACTTTCAAGGATATATTCTATCAAAAATACTTTCCTTGTAATTTATATGATTGTATGGAGAGGTAATTATTCAATTTAAAGTAAAAGGAATGAGAAAATGTATAAGAATACAGAGTTAAATTTACAAGGATTTCACACATTTTGTGGATTATGTACATACTCTAAGGATAAATATTGATCATATCTATTATTGGATATTTCCTAGCATTATGTGGGAATTATTATCCAATAAATTCGATGTATATATGGATATAGTATCCAGTTCCATCAAGATAAAGAAATGATTCTCCATGTTTTATGTTATTTAGTTAAAACATGAAAATAATTAGGTGGATAAGCACTCTAAACAAGAAATATTAAAAAATAAATGGCACAATTTTAATTTCCAACACTTAATAATTTTGTAAAGAAACACTATATAACATGTTTAATGGTAAATATTTTTTATTCAAGCATGGAGATAAAATAAATTAAGCTAAAGTTTTTAAGGTAAAGAAATAATCTTC
This sequence comes from Viscum album, assembly GCA_963277665.1. Classification (NCBI taxonomy): domain Eukaryota; kingdom Viridiplantae; phylum Streptophyta; class Magnoliopsida; order Santalales; family Viscaceae; genus Viscum; species Viscum album. The sequence goes on along the minus strand of OY728128.1, from coordinate 1,578,817,420 downwards.
CACTAATTAATGAATCAACTATAAGGAGATGGGTAACTATTAAAATTAATTCCTCAAGATTCAATGAAATATTACTTTGAAAATGCCATCTGATCTTATAAAATATTATGAAATCACTACTACTGAGAATTATTTTCCTAATGATTATGGGAAACTTACATTGATTATAGACTCAAATTTATGTAATTATTTATTTGATTTTTGATTTTCATAGTATTTTATATCATCCATATTTTTCTATAAAATTAGATATTTTCCTTGACATATAATAAGGTAGTTTTTAATCAAGACTCGCTGTGTAATTCTTATTACAACAAGGAAATTTCAATTAGTTCTCATTTTGACACACAAATATACCATATTTAAAAAGTTGATTATTATTCATGTGTTTAAATTTTATATAACACTTATTAAGGATTTCAATTCAATTATAATAATAAATTTTTCTACCAAGAGAAGGATATTACAAATTTTTATGGAAATATAGAATTCTTTATCCATTGTGGGGAGAATAGGTTATCTAAAAAATTCCTAGATCAACCTTCAATAGCTCTACATAATGAAATTAATAGAGATTAAGAGAAGACATGAACTTTGAATGAGGTGGGTATCCTTGTACTATATGATGTATCCATTTTTCTAGAATACATTTATGTGTTTCTTTAATAACCACCTAGAATCCCACCTAAGAGTGATGTTGTGTTTTTTATTAATATCACTAATGATGAAAATCCTATTTTTAGACCACCTATAGAATTGACATAGGAGAATTATGGAAACTGAAGAAACAACTATAGGAGTTTAGTGATAAGAGTTTTTTTATGCCATATTATTTCGACATGGGGATCCAAAGTTGTTTTTGTTAAAAATAATTATGGGGCTATGATGATGTGCATCCATTATAGGAAAATCAGTTCCACTACAATAAAGAACATGTATCATCTACCTCACAGTTTCGACTTGTTTGATATACTTCAAGGTCCTCAATATTTATTAAATATTTATCTTCATTCTCAGAATCATCGACTACGCATAAAGAAGTAATATATTATCAAGACATAATTTCATATGTGGTATGGACATTATAAATTTTTAGTAAATTCCATTGGATTTACTAATGAACCTTATGTTCTTATATATTTTATAAATAGGGTATTTAATGATTATCTAGGTTATTTTATTGTGTTATTTATTAATAATATATTCATATAATCTAAAATATATTATAAGAATAAGAGTCATTTGTGAATAAATCATAAGAATCATTGAGAAAAATAGTTATATTGAAAATTTAGAAAATATGAGTTTTGGATACAATAAATTTCTTTTCATGACCACATTTTCTCTATAGATGGAATATCAATTGATCCATCCAAGAAAAGGAATTCATGTAATGACCAACGATAATGAAATTAACTGATTTACTTAGATTCTATAGATTAACAGGTTAATATAGAATATTTTTTCAAAATTTTACTCATTTAATTAACCTATTAACTATATTTTGGGAAAACTTATCATGTTTATATGGTCAATATAATGTAACTTACATTTAAAATAATTAATATGGATATTATTAAATGTGAAAGTATTGATTTTATCTTTGGGGTGGGACTTATTTGTGATATAGAGTGATGAATTATTAATGGTAATTGAATGTTTCCTTAAAGATAATTATAGAGTGGTTTCCTATGCATCAAAGAAGTAAAAGTTTCATGAATAGAATTATCTAACCAAATATATTTACTTGGTATTCATATTCATTTAATTAAAGACCTGGAGGAATTATTTTTGTATGGAATGATATGAACGATATATAGAACATTTTTTATCGAATCTATCATCTAATATAAGGAAATAAACATGAGAAAAAGGAAATGGTTAAAACAACTCAACTATTATGACTGATCAAATCACTCCCACCATGGCAATGAAAAAAATGTGGTAATGTGTTAATAAAGAGTGATCAAAGAGTTCTATCTAAAATTATGATTTCCAAGGATACTATATTCTTGGAATTATTAAAGATAGATATGGTAATCATTTTGGAAGGAGAAAGTCACTTAGATTGTAAATTATTTTCAAACCAAACTTCTTGGATAAAAGAAAACTTTTCCCACCTCAATGGTAAGAATATCCAAAATAATATAATAGTCATGAATGATGGGATGTTGGTGGAATTCATATATGAAAAAGATATTTTGAAATTTTGAGAATGGATATTTCTTTCATATATTCCTATGAAAAAATAATAATAATTAGATAAAGCTCATAACACTAATTTTACTTTACACCCTAGTAGAAACCTAATGTAATGTGATTTGAAGGAATTTTTTTTGTTAGATAATAAGAAATGGAGAATTTTAGACTATGTATTAATATTCTTGGTTTTTCAATAGGAAATGGATAAAAAACATCATACAATAGGATTCATGTAACCCATACCTATTTTTTCGAGATATGGGAACATATTACTATTTACTTTGTCACTGGACTTCTAAAGACTCATAGAAATAATAATACAACTTGTTTTATTATTAATATCCTTATAGAGTTCACACATTTACTCACTATAAGTTAAGATTTACCACTTGAATTCCTCACAAGGATCAATATTAATGATGTTCTAAGAATTATGGTGCACCTATTTTGATTTTATTTGCAACACCCTAGGATTTTGTATGTTATTATATTGAGATAAACATAAGATATTTTATATAGTTCCTTACATGAAACCCCGAATCTTTGTGAACTTTGATAAAGTAATCCTTTATTTAATAGCCATTAAATTTGAGAAATTAATATTTACAACCACTATATTAAAAATATGTTATATTTTTTAATAAGAAAAATTAGTTGATTAATTAATAATAACTAAGTACTATTTATTCATTAATTCCATTTTTTTCATAAAAAATATGTTTTCTTAAAAAAATGGTTTTTATTTCAATTTTCATGCATTGAAACTATAATAAATTGCTACCATTTTTTTAAATTTTGTTTTAGTAAATGAATATAATTTTCAAAATCAATATACCATGATTATCCTAGGGTGAATTTTAATAATTCTTCGAAAATTTATACTTTTCAATGAATAATGAAATATTCCAATGTTAGTGAAAACTATCATTTATTTTAAATTAAATTCTCCCTTCTATTTTGAATTTTATCTTAATGTGAAATAATACTTCTTTTAGAACAACTAGCTTAAATACCCTGAGGGGGTGAATCAGTGTATGACAGCTTAAAACACCTACCCATTTATATAATGTTTTTTTGTAAAAAAAACTCTCTTCTCTCACTTTCTTATATAAAATCATTATTGGAAATTAAGTCATGTAGGATAAACAACCATTTTACTCAGTTCTCCCTCACTGGGCTACGTCCAAAGGATATACAACATCAACCTGACGATGTAATAAATCCACTAAGGCTCGCTGCCAAAATAATGTTCGGGCTAGATCAATTTTATACCAAGAATTACAATCATTACAATGTTTAGGGGTTTATAACTACTTTACCAGGGGTCACTCTCTGGGCCTCTTTCTCTAGATCACTACCAGTGGAAAGGAACACATTATTCCTCTTCCTTTGCTCACTTCTCTTAGAAGGGATTCACCCCCGGTTTATAAACTTGTAGGTCCCTTCATTATCACTAATGAATACATCCTTAGTTGTAGGTAGATGATCTTTTGAGGTCCCTATTCCATCAATTTGATGAATTTAACATTAAAATGGATTTAGTGGGAAAACACATTCATGATTGTCCCTACCTTCACAAAGATCTACTATTTCATGAAGCCCTAATAGCCTTCGTTAAGCTCGACTATTTCATGAATTTCACTTCTTTCTCTATGCTCAAATAGAAATTTCAATGATCACGACATTTAGTCATATTTTTATAGCCTTCATCAACTCTATTAATTTTGTAAAACTCATAATTTTCAGTTAGCATTCATAGACTTCTTAAACCTTCTTCCTTTATGAACATTTTTTCCAGGATAACCTTTGTGAACCACCTTTGTGAATCCAGATCCTTAAAATATTCATTAAGTATCACTATATTTTTGGAGGGATTATATACCAATTTATAGGCATTTCCATTTATTCTAGAAGCATTCATCCACATCATCACCATTTCTCTATGCTCCCTCATTTCATTCATGATGCTCCCTATCTCTAAAATCTTCATGAGAACAATATTGTTTATTTCCTAAAAATATTCTATTACAAGCAATGTGTTTTTATCATAATAAATGAATTTTATCTATATTTATTAATTATTTTAATTATATTTAATTATATTTAATAAAATATTTTAAAATTTACTTTACGGGTTTTACTTGGAATAGAATGGAGGTAAATTATTTTTTATGCTTAAAAATACATTTCTTCTAAAACAGCTTTTTGTTGCATTTTTCATGCATACATAAAAATGAATTCCTCCAAACATAAAAATTAAATAATGTAAAAATGTTTATATTGTTTAAATAAAAAAATAATATAATTAAATATGTTCTAATATTTTTTTATGATAGTGAATATTACAAATTGTAAAATTTTGTTATAATGGTAAAGGATAAAACATGTTCTCTGGGGGTTAAACCAAGAGATAAGGGTAGGATTTCCACAAAAACATGCATATTTTTTATTTATTTTAATAATTTAATAAATTATACTATTTAAATTATAATAGTTTCCCAAATAGATACACTTTTACATTAAAGTGACATTATATCATTGAAATATGTTATGAAATTCCATGTATTTCCATCACCTCACTTATAAATAGAACCTCTTCTCCTCCCTTATTCACACTACCTGATAATTATATAATTTAAATTCGCTACTCTAATGCCTCAATATATTTATTCCCTTAATTATGAATCTCATGGTATTTTCCAAATTAAAATCCTTCAAGGATTAAGTTGTTAACCAATTGAGGTCTCTCAATAAAAAGGTACAAATCTTAACCAAGCTCTTCTAATTTTATTTCATCTTATACATCCTATAAAATTGTTGAATATATAATACTCATTTTTAATAAAATATTATAAATATACTATTTAGTTATTAAAATTATGTTTCAACCATTTACCACCACTTCTACAACTAATGTGAGATGAAAGTATCATTTCTGAATACATATGGATTATCGATGACATATAGAAATAAAATTAATTTTCCACCACCATCACTCATTATTTTTTATTATTATAGATATTTTTTAAATATAATATTAATTATATAATAATTATTTTTTAAATTTTTGTTAAATGTTTTCTTTATGTGGTTCATTGCACTAAAAAATGGAAGTATCACCCGTGCATATATTCAAACTACCATCTTCATAATTTGATATTATTAATTTTTATTTAAATAATTATATGACTTGTTATAAATATATTAATATACTTAATAAATATAATATTTATATCATTATTGAAAATTTTGAGATGAATAAATCATGATCAAATTATAGGTTTCGTAGCAGTTGATCCAAAACATTCATGAAATCTGAAATAATTAACAATCGAAATTATGATGATAATGAAATATTTTTAATGAAAGGGTGATTAGACTATATAAGTAAAAAAAATTATAGTAATTTAGTTATAAATATGGTTCTGGTGTGATATTATAATTTTTTTATTATAGATGTGGCTAGAGCGCTTACAATGAAATACATAATTGAGCAATGGGTTTCTTTATATTATTTTCAAATTCAAGAGCTATGTTTGATATTGTGATCCATAATTTAATTAATTTTATTTGATTAGTATATAATGATTTTATTTTAAAATATTAATGAAATTAATGGTTTTTAAAGATCTATATCTTGTTCTTTATTTATCTATACTTTGATTCAAAAGATACTAAAGGTGTAATGGTAATTTTTCTTGATATTGTTTTGTTGAGACATGTTTGATGTTATAAAAACATTTATGTTTATGAAGAGTATATAATAAAACTTTTACATTTTATATTATATATACTTTTTTATTTATGTAATTAAAATATATAATTCATATCATTTCATCCAAGGGGATTTGATTCAAATATTTCCAATGTGGTATGGTTGTATCATTTAAAATTATCTTCTTTGAGACATATGTTATGTTATACACTTATCCTCCATTAGGAGGTGTATCTAATTATCCATTTTATATTTTTTATAATTAATATCCTTATTTTCATGATATATAATGTTTTATTTTATTTTATTTCTTTTAGGGGACTTAAAACACAAAACTTATCAAATTAGTAAGAGTTTTGTATTACAATATAAATTTTACTGGGATTGTTTATGCATAAATTTATTATGGATAAATTTTATTATCTATCTATCTAAAATCATATTTTTTATTATAATATAGTTATTTATTTATATTACATGTTATAATATAATTTTCCTCTTTTTAATTACCCGAGAGACCAAATGACTATTTTTTGGAAAGAAAACATTATTTCTCTATTTGGTTGGGAATCTTTTCATCCATGTCCATATTTTGATTGAAATGTTTTAATTAATTTTTTTACTATTTAAAAAAATTATTAATTTAATGTTTACTATTTTTATCTTTATATAAAAATATTTATAATGAATCTTCTCGAATAATTTAATTTCTTATTTTTAACCAAAAATATAAAATATATCACTATTTTAACATACTCAATAAAATTATAAAATAAAATTTCATTAATTATAATTAATTTAATATTACATAAAATTTTTCAATGTTATTTTCCAATAAAAATTCATCACATAATGTTTTATAAATTATTATATTTTCAATAATTAATTTAAAAATTAAAATTTGAAGTTCCTCAAAAAATTCTCCATTGACCCTTTAGTGGTAATTTTGACTATAATATCACCCTTTGATGTTACTTATGGTTTACAGATGATACGATCCAATAATATTATCTTTATTATTTATCATGATGGTTAATGATTATACTGATAAATGTTTTTATGAAAATCATATCCTTTAAATGGGATCTGATATTATTTTATATTAAATGTTTTATAATTTTTTTGTACACATATATATTATTTTCATTGTTTGATGGGTGGGAATAAAATTATATATCCCTCAAATTCATTAGGTATTTTCATTGGCTTAGGAAATGATGGAATGGTGTGTAAACCAAATCCACTTTTAGAATCTTTGTAGTTATCCCTGACTAAATAAATGATTTCTTAAGACTATTTGTACTCTAAAAATGTATTCCTTACACTTATTTTATACTATCATGGATCATGTTATATTATTGATGATTCCACACTCTTATAACTTTTTCCTTTTGTTCTAAAAAAACATACACCATGTTTCAGGATTAAATAACTTTTACTGATTGGGTATGATAATTGTAAATCATGGTCATGTTATCTTTCCCTTATTAATTTCTTATGATTACTTATGATCATTGATTGCTTTCTCTTTATTTTACCCTAATTGAGTATCTTAGGTCACCCTTTCTTATTTTTCCATTACCTAGGATATGGAAGATGATTTAATGTATGATATGTCTAAGAATGGTTCTATTTTTGAAGAACATGATGAGAAATGATCAATATCTTTTATGTTCAAGTTTTATGCATTCATGATTTCAAATAAAATAAAACTTTGTGGTTTGTGTGTGGATCTAATTGATATGTATTGAATATTACACTAATAAGATGAAGTATTTTATGTATGTAATAAATGGGGCCTTATAGTTTTTTATTAGAGAATGTTTTTTTTATTTTTGTAAACTTGGATGGGAAAAAATTACTAAAACCTTTAGGTTATTCCTAATTACAAAATAATAACCTAATTAATGGTAAAAATAAGTGGAGTATTCCTATGAAAATACATCAATGTATGAATATAACAAGTGGATGTGTTTTTTACCCAGATACATATAGGGTTAATAAACATGAAAAGAGTTGGTCATATATATGTATCAGTTATTATTCTGGTGAATAGTGAATGGACCCTTACTGCACACTTAGTTTGACACTCTCAAGAGATATTCATTGGTTAATTTAATTCATTATTATGAGTAATTATAATGTATTTAAATATATAATGAACATGTAGAGCCTAGGATTGACCAAATGATTCATATATTTAAAACAAGGTGTAATTATTTAAGAAATATAAGAATTATTTTTTGCGATCACTCTCCTTAATTATCATTGATGTTCTTATTAAATATTTATGTTTATTAAATTATTTAAGATAGAACAGTGAATTTAATGTTGTTACAAGTATGTTCAGATACTATAGTACCACATTTTATCTTAGTTATACTAATTACTTTATATTAGGAAATGTATAACTAAATCTGAAATCATATTCTCAACAATTCGATATTGAATTAATAGTAAAAGAAATTAATGGTATGATGATCATATCTCATGTCTATGATTCATGTCTCATTGAAGTTTGTGGGAATATGAATCATATGAATCTTTTTATAATTCCATTTATTGAATTTTATTTTATTTTGGGAATGGATTTTCATTCTTTAAAAAAATACCATATCAATTTTCATAGAAGGAAAGTCACATTTGATATTCTGATCCAATCTATAATCATTTATCAGTGTGAGGATAAATATGAAAATCTAATGGATATCAGATCCATTATTTTCATCTTGATTCATGTTCAAAGTGTTTATTAATCTATAAAATTTGGGGAGATAATCAATATAGAAGATATTCCCATTATAAGTGAGTTTTTAGTTTCCTTCTAGAAGAGTTTCATAGTCTTCATCAAAATTGTGAAGTCATGTTTTTAATATAATTTACACCTAGTGCATCACCAATATCAAAGACCCAATCTAGAATTTCCTTGAATGATTTATTGGAATTGAATAAGAAACTTATGGAGAATATTTATAAGGGATTCATTTGGTCAATTGTGTTGTCATGGGGTGAACTTTTTCTTTTTTCAATAAGAAGGATGAATCAATGTGAATCTTCATTTATTATCTGGAACATAACAAAATCATGATAATAAACAAGTATCATCTTCCCAGTATTGATTATTTTTTGATCAATAATAAGGATATAAATATTCTTTCAGGATGTATTTGTGATCTAGATTATTTCAATTGTGGTTAAAAGGTGAATACAGGCCCAATACCACTTTCTATTCGAGGTATAGACACTATGAATTTATAGTTATTCTATTTGTTCTCACTAATTCCATTTTTGTTTTCATAGATTTAATAAAAATAGTCTTTATATATGATATTGATAGATTTTTGGTAGTATTTATTGATTATATTCTTATATATTATAAGTGTGAGTAATAGAATTATGATCACATGAGGATTGTAATGAATCCATTAAGGATGGAGACGCTACATGAAAAATTCATTGAGTTTTAATTTTTTCTATATAAAGGTTAATTTTTGTATAATATAATTTTATGCTAGAAAATATCTATGGATCTATAAAAAATATATTTTATTGAACATTGTACCATAACAATTATTGTGACAAAGATCTATAGTTTTCTGGTATTTATTAGATATTTTTATCCTCTTTGAAGGAATTTTTATGGATATATAATTCTATCACAATGTTAACTCAGAAGGGAGTTTATTTCTTTTGGATTTGTGAATGTGAAAAAATTAAACATTAAAAGAAAAGATCATCTGTGCACATTAGATCACACTAACCAATAGTGGAGAAGGGTATTTGATTTATAATAGTGCATTAAATAAATGGATATGTTGTGTTGTATATAGAATAATATAGTGAGAACATACTACTCTATCTCTAATTGATAGTTCATGAGTAAAATTACCCAACTAATGATTTTGATTTAATAGTGGTAATAATTACATTAGAGATATGGAGGCATTATCATTATAGAGAAGGGTGTTACATATATTCTTATCATAAAGGTTTAAAGTATATTTTCTACAAAAAAGAGTTCAATATACTCCAGATTAGATTTTTGGAGTTTATTATAGATTATGAATGATCAATACATTAAAACTCTATGAAGGAGAACATAGTGTTTGATGAATTTAGTCGAAATGATCATTATAGCTTATCTTAGATAGGGATAATAAAAGGCCTAATATTTATGGACTTTCAAATGATTTACCTTGAAATCATGAAGAAATTGGGGAAATGTTATCATTATCAAATTAGTGTTCACCTAATGATGAATGTGGAGATTAAATAGGTGGTTTATGGCTGTAATAGAAGGTGAGATATGTTCCAATGTTCAACCTTGTTTATGATTGAATGATAAGATTTATAAATAGTGCATGTGTCCATTTAATAAATGACATGAAGATAAAACTATTGGAAGAATATCAAGGATCAATATTCTTTATTCATCTATAAGTATGAAGATGTATAAATATTTGAATGGGTATTTATGGTGGGACAACATAATGCGATATATTGCATATTAAAATTCATAGTGCTTTGTATGTCAGTATGTTAAGGCTAAGAGATAGAACTTTAAGTGTATTTTATAGCCATTTGACATAAAAACATGATAATCAAAAAACATCACCATGGATTTCATCTCCAAACTCCCCAAAATTTCCAAAGGATATAATTTTATTTGGGTTGTAGTCAATCACCTTTTGAAGTCAGAACACATCATTATTATTAGATAATATCTCCCTCTTGATCGTATTTCTAGGATATATGTGTTGATCTTTACCCAAAAAGCTTAGATATGGTTCCTACATAAATAAATTGGCATAAGACATAAGGAATCGCATCCTGAATGACCGAATAGATTTGTTGTCTTGGTAAACTACACATATACTTTAGTCTTACATTACATATGAATAAAACAATCACAACATAATTTTTTTCAAGAATATAATTATTACATATATAATATCATATCATATCAGACATTGTACATTTTATTATTTCTTGGGAAATGATACAATATAAGGTTGATATTAAATTCTCAATAAGGGTTAAGTACATCGGAATCTATCATTAATCGATAAGCATAATCACTCGAGAAAGGTAAATAACATAAAACGCATGCCATTTAAATAACATGGTTATCTTAAAAATATAATAATGAATAAATATGGTTAGGTAAATCACTAAGAACATATGATATTTATCAATAAGATAAGAATGAAATGCATATTTAGATTATAACATAAAAAATATCATGTATACTAAAAAATAAATTCTGAATGAAGTAAATTATTAATTATTATACATCATGTTTCCTAGGCACATGATACATTTACCATCAAGATCTATCCTCAATATGGTTTAAAAGACATTGGTTAAAAGCACATATGATTTATTTCTAGACCATTCACAAGACACTTACTATCATTATCTATCCTTTGGATAGTTTAGAACTAATTGAATACAAATAAGACTGGTTTGGGGCCAATAGATTTTATCTCATGAGACTACTGATGCTTTAAGGGGATTTCATTCACTAATCCACAACCAATTTCATGCATGTCCAAATTATTACTCAAATATCTAAATAATAAATTAAACTATAAAATAATGTACCTTAACATTAAATATCTGTATTGAGTAATGGATACAAATTTATCAATATTCCCCTAGATAAAAAACTAACTTTAAATTTAAACCAAAAATATTAAAATTGTATATGGTTTAAGAAATAAACTTGTCCATGATAAATAATATGGGTATTTAGTTGAAATTTATTATCTAATGATCAAAGGAAATTGAATATTTCAAGGGGAATTTAATGACTATAAAATGAAACAAGGAAGTGAATTTAAATACCACCCTTATCCCAAATAGTCCTAATCCATCCATAAGAAGAATAAGGATGTTGTCAACATATACCAATTTGAGTAAGAATAAAGGTTTGTTTTAATTTATGAATATAAATAACATAAAAATATCTATAAAATCATTCTTAAGGAAAATATCCCTTTTAGTTAGAATTTTTTTTTTGAAAATCCATTTATTTGAAAATCACTTTTACAAAATTTTATTTAATAAGATCCATGTAAAAATGAAAATAAAGCTTCAAATAATTGACTGTCAAGATGGATGGAAGTTCCATACATGTCATAGAAGTAAAAAAATCACATTCCTATTCCACTAAAAATGGAAAGGAAAGTTCCTTGTTCAGGAAATAACAACAAAATTCCTTTCACATTTTTTGGTAAAATCCAAATGAGAACTATTTTTAAAATGAAATAACATTACATTTATAATATTTTAAAAATAATTCAAATTGATGAAAATTTTATTTATAAATCATTTTTAAAAGGTAAAAAAAATTAAAGCATTTTTAGAAAACATAAATTTTCAACCAAAGAGAGAAGTGAAGTCAGATTTTATAAAAAAAATTCTAAAATATTTTAAGTACCGAAGAGTGAAAAAATGGTAAAATTACATTAAAATCTCATAAATAACTATAGGTGAAGAAAATGAAATTTTTTATTAAACAATGATCAAATAATTTCCTTCAATTAAAATTCAAGGATAAATAATCTAGATTAAAGTGAAATTATACAATAAATTTTACCACTTCTATGTTTTCATGTTAACTCCCATGGGTTGAGATAATTCAAATTGAAACATAATACACCATGTATTATGAATAGTTCTTGAAATTAAATTTAAATGGGGTAGTAAATACAATACATAATTTTGAATTGGTTAGTAAAAACAGATAAGTATCAATGCAATGTAAATTGAGATAGAATCCCTTAACTTACACTGTCTTTAAGTTGAATATGATTTAACCTCATTTATATTTGTTTTAATCATGTTATTAACTTATTCTATAACCATCATAATGTTTATAATATCATATATAATCCTTTTATAATATCTTATTACCCATTTATAAATAATCTTCTATTATTTTCATTGTTTCAAGTGTTAATTGTATTTTTTATCTCATTCATGTTTCATCATAAAAGATCTAATTCATGTGTATATTATATAGTTATATCATATTAACAACAATTATCATTAAATAATAATCATATTATTGCATCAAATTTACTTTTAAAACCAATCATGTATAATGGTAATGAAAGGTGGTAAGTAATATTTTAACTTTATAGAATAATGATAATATCATTAATACCATATTATATAGCTATATATTTCATTACTTTGGTATGCTTATGAAAATACAGTCACATCACTTCATGAAGGTGGTAGTCCATATGTACATGAACGATGTTATCGTATTTACATGAGTGAAAAGAAAAAGAAATAAAAAGAAATATATATATTATCTTTATAGAGTGATAAATATATCCTAATTATCACAATTATTTTATTTATATCACATATATTCATTAAATTTTTCTTTATCGCGTTTAATATGAACTGTTAGTGAAATATGAATCACATTATTTTGTGAGGAAGTAGTCCTCCATACACTCGAGTGATGTTATCATATCTCCCAAGGAATGGAAGGCAAAATGATATATATGATACAGTAACTAAAAAGGTATAAATATGTTACAAATATCATATATATACTTTAAATACATTTTAAAACCCCACCTTGAGAGTTGGTAATGGAAAAAAATGACATCAATTCGCGAGTCGGTAGTCCTCCGTACACACGAATAATGATTTCATGACCCATTTTATGGAATCGTGTGTAGTTTTAAGTCATACCATTAATATAAATACATCAAAATATATGTAAATACTATGGATATTATATATTTATGTTTTTAAAATAATTTAATGAGGATGAGATAGAAATAAATTAAATACTCTAGTTGAAGAACATTAACTCTTCTACATTTATCCTTTTTAGGTTTGAACTAAATCCTTCATAGGTTGGATTTATGTAAAAAATAAGGATTTTATTAAGTGATTTTATAATTTTTCTGATGATAAAAATGGATTTATATATTTGAATAAGAGAGGGGATTGAATTCCCTTTTATATTTGAAGAGGAATGGAATCCTTGTAAATACTCAAAAGTATTTACTATTGGGAGGTCAACATTACATATAGTGGTCAAAAAATTAATAATTAATGGTTTGGAGGGATTATATAATTGATATAAACATCCAACATACAATTAAATTCATCTTTTGTTTATTTTTTTACTATACGTATAAATTTCCATACTTTTACCATTTTGCGTTTTCACTATGGGGATAAAATATCTAACCTAGGTAATTTATCCATTAAAACTGAATTAAAGTGATAGTTATTAGAAAACTTATACCCACTTATTAGAAATATTTCATCTAATTTATAAAATATTAGTCCTATGTGTATTTTAAGTTAGCTTTAACACAAGTGCATGTAACGTGAAAAAACATTGCATCAACCTTAACCGTGCTAACATCGTTTTTAAAATTTAGTGGTCAATATAGTAATTATAAAAGAAAATTGTTTCCCTGAATGAATAATAGTTAATATTTATTATTATTTAAAAATAAATTTCCAAAATACATGTTTCTTAGTAATTTAAAATCATTTAATAGAATATAATTTATCATAGAATAACTTTAATGTTAATTTTGACATTTTTCATTTAATATAAAATTAAAAATATCAATACAAAGATGGAATTATAATATATTATTTTAAAACTAGTTTAAAATGATATATTGACCTAAAAATATAATTTTACATAATAATTCACTTAATTTACTCCACTTTTAATATTTTTAGTAACATTTATTTTAGTTAATTATTAATTAAGTAATTACTACTTTGGTGTTTCTTAAGCATTTAAGGTAATTAATTTATATAAAAAAATAAAATAAATTATCATGATAAAAAAATTATTTATATTTCAAAATAATACTTATAGCTAAATTAATATTGTTTTTCACTATCCCAAAGAATTATAGATATTAAAAGTAAGAAAGGTATCTTTTTGTCTTTTTAATAATATAACTTATTATATAGGGAATATTCAAAGGAAAGTGACAAATAATTTCCATATTTCAGAGAATTTTTTATCCAATGTCTAAATACACTAATCAAATAAAATTTAGATAATATTTTAATTTATTTAAATCTTTATCTTTCTAGTTTAACCCCCTGATAAATCCATTTTTACGTAAATGGTTGTAATTAATTTTTGTTGTATTCACTATTCATTTTGGTGAAAAATTAATTTTACGTTATTATAAATTTTAAATTATTCTGATTAAAAAAATATGCATTTTTCTAAATTTAATATAAATAAGTGGTAAAAAATTTAAAATTAATCCCACAGATGTGATGAGAAATCGAGTTTTTAATGTGAAAATGTTTAAAAGTATACAAAGTTTTTATATCTAAATTAAATATAAAAATTATTACAATAAACTAAATTGGATTAATTGATGTATATTTTAACTAATTTTAATTTAAAACCAATTCCAAATATAACTTAACATAATAAATTATTTTAATAGAAGGAAAACTTTAATAAAAATTCAGTATTTTTTATTATTCATAAAAAATAAAAATTTTCAGAAATATACCGAAAATTCACCCTAAGATAATTTTGATATTGCAATATCAAAAATGAATTTTATTTTTTCTCATTTATTTTTTTAATTTTGTAAAAAAATAATTTTAAATTATCCGTGGAAAGTGTTATTAATCTATCTTTTAGAAAAAAAAAATTTTAGAAAAATTAACTTTCCTTTTAAATGATACATATTTTATTACTAATCAATTGATAATTAATAAACATATGCAAACTATATATTTGTATAAGTTAGTTTATCCTATTAATTCCTATGATTACAATGTCTAGTTGATAATTATAAAATTAAATAATAATGTTAATAGTATAATGTTGTTCAATAAAACATAGTCTTGCATGTAATAAAATCTATCGAAGAAAATATTTATTATGTGTAACTTAAGACATTGAAGAAATTTAATCTATTCTGAAATAAATTTATTTTAAAGTCTTATGGTTTTATTTAATATTTTAATCCTGGTTCTTCATTTCACATATGCTATTGAATAAAATTTTATCCATTTTTAATTTATTGTTATTACATTTTCCCCATCTAAAAAAAGTTTATCATCGTAAATTATACTTGATATCGGTAATCAAGGGTTGGATATTTGAAAATAAATTTGTTAAAATATTATATCATTAGAAGGGTTGGAAAAAATCCTCTTAATAAGAGTGAAAGGGATATATATTTGTCATATGGAATAACATATAACTAGGTTTCTAAGTAGAAGAACATTTATGGTAAATGAAGATTCATGCATATAGAAAAGGAAAAAAATATTATTGATAGTGATCTTAAGTCATTGATCATAATCAAGTGAATGATAAATATAAATTTAAAGGCTTTAAAACCAAAAATCTATGATGATTTAAGAGATCATCTGATTCATCGAATATTAAGTTAATAGGAAAACACCTTTATTTCAACATACTTTTTATAAAGATGAGGAATTTTCAAATATCTAACAATATAAAGAAATATAAATTCATGATACATTTCTATAAACATAATTTCATCTCTATTTGGTTATACAATAACTTATTCTAATAAATGAATATTCATAAATAATTTTTTTATGCCAAAAGAACTAAAATTTACTTTTAAAAATTTCAAGTTCTATAAAAGAATTAAAATTTATTAGATATTTCTATAACTATTTTCTATAAAAAACATTGTTAGAATAATTTATCCAATAAATTAATCTCTTAAAATCAAAATTAACATTATATTTTCATCATTAATATTTATTTTTTATTTCATTTAACTGATGAAATTTTAACCATGACATCACATAGGCTGGTCATAGGTTTTAACCCCTTATCATTCTTTAGTCATGGGTTCAAGTCATGCAGACTTACTGATGACCCAATGGGTTACCACCAAAAATATAGGTTTTCTTTTTTATAAAATATATTAATATAATTCCTATATAATTTCCAAAAATATATATATGATGTAAATCCTTGAAAGAAAAATTAATCATTAAATATCCTTTTACTAAGGTTTTTAATACAAATTATTTTTTTAGTAAGGTCTAATATTCCTATTTTATAATTATTAAAATGTAATAAATGATCATTTTAACCCTAAAATTTATCAATAAATTTATTCTTTTATCTAAAAAATATAAAGGCATTATTAATCAAACAAATTTTCCACTAAAACATATACTTGTCATTAATTTCTCTAAAATTCCCTTAATCTTTTTAGACTCCCATCACAGAAAACCTAAAATGTTGTGTTTAAGAATTTGGTCATATGAAAAATCATAAACTCATTAACCCATGATGGTATCCATAATACTTAAGTTACTAGAGATATATGTTATTCCAACACAATCCAAATATGTTTTAATATTATTATAACCAAAATACCATTGGTAAAAATACCTGTAAAATATAATTTTTCGAATTGAAATACATAAAAACTCTATCTATTTTATTATAAAATATAGGTCCTTCCCCTGTATAGGGTTTAACCTAGGTCATTAATTTCTATTATCTATTAAAATCTTTCATAATTGTTTTTAACAAAAATTTTAATTATCCTGAGAATATCTCCTAGGTGTGTAAAACTAGGTACATAGTATAGATCATTTTCATTCACTAGGTGAGGATTGATTCAATCCTAATGCACCCTTTTGAGAGTTATTACCTCTATCTACATCTATTTTAAAACCATTTCCTCTTTTGTTATCCATACATATATTTATTTCAAGTAAAGACCACATAATATCTACCATACCAAAACAATAATACGTTCTTCCATACTTTTCCTCAAAGTTTATTATATGGTTCTATTCCATACAATATGTTTTCCAAAATATTGTTCTCAAGGTTTATACTAAACTTAATTTGATTCCAAATATATCTTCCCCCACCCCATAAACCCATATATGGTGTGTTATTTAATACATTGGCATAAGATAACAATTTTATCCTAAAGGACCAAATAGTTTTGTAGTCTTGGAAAACTAAAAACATACTTGAGTCTTATATTACATTTGAATAAAAAAAATACATCATAATTTTCTTTGATAATATAATTATTTCATCTATAATATACTTTCATTTCAAAAATGTTACACTTCATTGATTCCTAAAAAATGAAACAAAATAAGGGTGCTCTCAAATAATCAGTAAGGGTTAAGTATAGTGGAAGCTATCATTAATCAGTAAGAATAATCAATATTAGAAGGTAAATTTCTAAATATGCATGTCATTTAAATAAAATTATTATGATGTTAAGAAATGGTATAATCACTAGGTAAAGGTAAATAACTAATAACACATGTCATTTAATCAATAAGATGATAATTAAATGCATCCACAGATTATAACATAGTGAAAATTTCAAGGATGGTAATAACTAAATTTTAAATAAAGTCATTTTTTAATCATTGGTTGTCATATTTCCCAGGCACATGATACCTTTACCATATTGATCTATTATTAGTATTATTTAAAACATACTGGGTAAAGACCAATCTTTTTTTTTCAAGACATTTCACAAGACACTTAATTTCACGATCTGTCCTCTATATAGTTAAAACTACTTGGTTGTAAATGTGAAGGGTTTGTGGGAAACTGAATTTGAATCATGAGACTACTAATGAATCAAGGGGATTTCGCTAAATGGTTAATATCCCATGTCATTCTTGTCGAAATCATTCCTCATATATCTAAATAATCAATTTAATCCTTAAATAATTTATCTTATTATTAAATATTTATATTTAGTAAAAGATATAGATTTATAAATATTTACCAAGATAAACAAATAATATTCAATGTAAAAACCATATGTTAAAATTTTATATAGTTTAATAAATAATCATATCTCGGATAAATAAAATCAATATTTAGGGGAAATTTAATGTCTAATGATCACAAGAAATTGAATATTTTATGGGGAAGTGAATGACTTTAAAATGAAATAAGGAGTGAATGTCAATAAAATCCTTGGTCAGAATAATCATAAACCATATAAAGGAAGGATAAATATGTTATAAACCTATACCCATTTATAGTAATAATAAAGGGGTTTTGTCATTTATTAATATAAATACTATATAAAATTCATTAAAAACATTCTTGAGTAAAATAGCTTTTTTATTTTGAAAAACATTTTGAAAAAAAAATCAGTGAAAATCACTTTAAAAAAAGTTAATTTAAAAGATCCTCATAAACATTAAATGTAAGATTAAATGGAATTATAGTCATAATGGTGGTTAATTCCATACATGTCATAAAATTTTAAAAAAACCTTCCTTTTTCAAAGTAAAAAAGGTTATGAAAGTTATTTTTTCAGAAAATGAGAAGAAGTTTCATTTCACATTTTTGGTAAAATCCAAATAGAAATTGTTTTAAAAAAGAAATAAAATTAATTTGGAAACATTTTTTAAAAATTAAAAATGGTTTAAAATTCATTTTATCAATAATTTTTAAAAATTTTAAAATATTTTGGAAAACATTTTTAGAAAACACATATTTCCAAAAAAGAGAGAAATGAAGTCGGATTTTATTAAAAACATTTTCCAAAACAATTTAACTACCAAGGAGAGTAATAATGGTACTATTAGTTTAAATTTTCATGAATAAATAGCGTATAATAACATTAAATGTTTTATTTACAAAATATCAAATAATTCCCTTCAATTTGAATTCAAGGATAAATAATCTCAATTAAAGTGAGAGTGTACAATGTCTTTTACCACTCGGTAATTTTTAAGTTAAATCCATGTCGATGAGATAATCTAAATTGAAACATAAAAAAACATGAAGTATGAATGAATCATTATATTACATTTCAAATGGTAAATATATACACCACCTAATTTTGAATTGGGGTATGAAAAAAATAAGTCTCAATGGAATTTAAATTGAGAAAAAATTCCTCACCTTATGCACCCTTTTTGTTGAAACTTATTTAACCTCTTGTACAACAGTTTTAAAAATGTTTTGAACATATTATATAACCATATTAATATTTATAATATCATATATTGACCTTTTAAAATATCATATTACCCATTTATTAATAATATTTCATTATTTTCGTCGTTTCTTGTGTTAATAGCATTGATTTCCCATTAATGTTTCATCATGAATGATCTAATTATTGTGCATATTATATCATGATATCATATACATAATAATAATCATTGAATAATTATCATATTTTTTCATTAATTTTACTTTTAAAACCAATCATTAATGATGGTTATGAAAAATGAAGTATGTTATGATCATGGAGACAGTAGGTCATATGTAGTAAGGGGTAACATTTCCATTTGTCAACGATGATTATAGAGAGGAAGTAAGTAATAATATGACTATATATAATGATAATAATATCATTAATATAATATTATATTCTTATATATTTCATACATGTGTTGTCGTGATGAAAATAGAGTCGCATTGCTTCATGAAGGTTAGAGTCCACACAAACATGAATGATGTTATCATCTTTACATGAGTGAAAAGAAAAGAAATAAAATGATATATATATATTATATTTAAAAATGGTAAATTTGTTATTAATATAATAATTTTTTCATGTATATCACATATAATCATTGAATTTATCTTTATCACATTTCGTGGGAATGTTAGTGACAGACAAAGCACGTCTCTTTAGGAGGCAGTAATCTGTTGTACACACAAGTGACATTATTCTATCTCCTATAGAATAGAAGTTAAAAATATATATGTGGTATAATGAATTAAATGGTATAAATATGTTATAAATATCATTTATATATACTTTATTTACATCAAAATACCCCACCTTGAGTGGTGGAAATGGAAAAAAACAACATTGGTTCATGATGCAGTAGTCCGTTGTACAAAAAAATAACGCTTTCATAACCTATTTGGTGGAATTGTATGTGGTTTTAGGTCATAACCTTAACCTAAAAACATATCATTATATGTAATATACTGATGTCATTATATTAATGTGTATTGAAAATAATTTAAGGAGTTTAACAATGAAATAAATTGAAGATTCTCATTGAATAACATTACCTCTTCTTTAGGTATCCTCATTAGGTTTTCACTAAATCCATCAAAGTTTATATTTATACTCAAAATAATGATTATATTATAAGTTTAGTTAAGTTTTTAAGTGATTTTTTTAGGTTTTTGATGATAAAATTTCTTGACATATGTGGATAAGTGAAGGGAGTGAGTTCCCTTTTATATTTCAAGAAGAGTGGCATTCAGGTAAATACTCAAAATTCTTCACTGTTTGTAGGTCAATATTTCTTTAATTGGATTAAAAAATGATAATTATAAGTGTTTTATTATTACATGTTCTATAAAAAACCCAACCACACAATTAAATACATGTTTTAAAAAAATTCTTTAAATATGATGTTTCCCTATTTTTGCCATTTTTTCTTTTCAGTATGGTAATTAAATCTATAACCTAGGTAATTTATCTATTAAGACTGAATTAAATTGATACATGTAAATATATTTAAAACCATTAATTATAAATATAATATCTAATTTATAAAATAAAAAACTTATGCATGTTTTAAATTAACATTAACACAACCGCATGTAGCATGTAAAAACACCGCTTGAACCTTAACCACACTAATAGAGTTTTTATTAATTAATGGTCAATATTATCATTATAAAAGAAATTTTCTTCCAATAATGTAACTTATTTAATATTTATTATCAATTAAAAATTACATGGGGGAATATAAGTTTTTTTTGTAATTTTAAATCATTTAATAAAATATAATTTATCATAAAATTACATTGATGTAAATTTTGACATTATTTATTTAATATTATTTATAAAATATCAATAAAAATCAATAATTGGAATATATTAATTTCAAAACTATGTATCATGTTATATTCCTCTAATGATTAATTTAACTCAATAATTTACTCAATTTACGTCAATTTTAATATTTTTAGTACCTTTTATTTTAGTTAATTATTTACTAAAAAATTTCTTGTGTTGGTATTTATTAAGATTTTAATGAATTTAATTCATCTCCATAAAATTAAAATAAATTATAATGATAATTTAACATCCAAATATTTTATTAGATATATTCATTCAATTTAATTTAAATTATTTAATAGATTATGTTACACACATTCCTGAGTCTTCCCAAACAACAATTTAATATTAATAATATTTTGATAGTTATCACCTACCTACTCTATCAGAGGAAATGAAAAATATAAATAAAATTTTTAAATTATAGTTTACACAAGTTTGTAGGATGAATTCATCAGTTACCAGTTAATTATAAATTAAAACAATGACCTATTGAAAATGAAGGATGTAAGAACCCCGGTAATTATAGATTGAAACTTTTTCCTATTTATGAATTAGATGGTAATTTTACCTTAAAAGGGAAGATATCCCCAACAGCACACATGGTACATAATAGTGAATTTCTTCAGAATCTTACTTTTCATGCAAGACCGAGTTTTACCGAACAATAATATATTATTAATATTATTATTTAATATGTCACTTATCATCTTACTATTATATCAGCAGGAATGAATAAGAAAAAATATATTATCTTTAAACATTTTTATAAAAAAATACATTCATTAAATAAGTTTTATAGGCTAAAAATAAGAATAAAACTCTTTTTAAATATAAAAGTTCTATATTGTTAAAATTTAATTTTATAACTTTTTGATGGAAAAAAAATTTTAAATATAATTATTGAAACATTTATAATTTTAATATGTCAAATATAAAATTTATTTTTAAAATAAAAACATAAAAATAAGGTTATGGTGATTTTTTGTTATTTTTCTATGAAGTATAATTTTTTAATGAATATTAAAAAATAATGAATTTGAAATTCAAAATTAAATTTTAATCTAGTTTAATTATATGTTAAAATTATATTTTTAATTTTTTTTATATTTAACTAATAATTTTTATCAATTAACTCAATTTAGGTAATTGTAATCAATTTCACATTGAAAATGAACATAAAACTTAGTAAACTTTTGAATGTTTTTACTTTAAAAACTCGCATTGTCGACTCGTATGTGGGGCTAATTTTAAATTAATTTTTTTCACTTATGTGATTATAATATGTAAAAATGGATTTAATAGTTTTAATAAGAATAATTTATAAGGTCTAACAAATTCAACTTAATTTTTTCCCATAAATATTAGTGGGAATTATTAAAATTAATTATATTGATTAAGGTAAAATAATGCTTAACAAGGGACTAAACCTTAATAAAAATAATAAAATTGTCTTATACACTTTTCCAAAACTAATTGGATGGAAATATTTCTTCCATTCCACCTATAATGTTCCATAATGGTCCATTTTAACACTTGGGGAATAAGTAATACTTGGGGAACAAACAATTATTTTTAAAAATACCACGTGTGTCCTTTTCATCAAATATAAAAAGGCACCCACCCCTCCCATATAATTAAACATATCTGTCCAATTTGGATCATAAGAAACCTACTAAACTAAGTTCACTACATCCCTCTACTGATGCTAGAGGCCTAAACATTGGTAGAAATCCAAACATGAATCCCTTTGGCACAAACCAAAATGAGTTACCCAAATAAGAAGTAACATTCTTCTGCATCCTCCTTTGTTTCATTTTCATTATCCACCCCTTCATTTAGTTTTATTACATTATTAAATAATAAAATTATAATACTAAATATAATAATATTTTTTTTCAATTAAGGGTTCAGCTAGAAATTACACAAACTTCAATCTAATAGGTAATGAACTTTTCCTTTATGTGTATGGAGAACTACCGCCTCACGCAATGATGTTGTTTATTTTTCCTTTACCAACATTAATGTTTAGAAATTATAAAGTAACCAATATTGATATATGATATATGTTATAAATATTATGTCATTATGTTTCTTTAATTATTTTATAACACATATCTTTATACATTCCAATTTGAGTAAATATAATAACATTTTTTGTGGAAGTGTGGACTATTGCCTTCTAAAAGAAATATGATAAGTTCACACACTGCATAAAAAAGATTAAGGATGGTTTAGTTAAATATATGTTAAATAAATAACTTATATATGATATTAATTACATAATTAATATTCTATAAATATTACACATCATTTTCTTTAACACTTTTCCACACACTAAAAAAGTGACAATGTCATTCATGGACATGTGGACTATCACCTCTTCAAAGTGATGTGATTCCTTTTACATAAGAAAAATTATATATATAAGTATATATGAATAAATAATATGGCATATATGATATATTTAATATTTTATAAATATAAATTATTACTTACCTTTTTCTATAATGATCATTGAAAATTAAAATGTTACTCATGCGTACGTACAACCTGTCGTCTTCATGATTGTAACATTGGTTCATTTTTCATAACCATATTTCATGATTGGAATTAAAATTGTAATTTATGTATATAAATTGAAATTCTTTCAGGATTTTTATTTTGGATATGTTTATATAATCACCCTTTGACCATATGTGACCTACCAAAGTTGTTTTGACACATAAACCGAATACTGTCAAAAACACCTGATGTAAACTTAATTATTTAAAAAGTTGTGTAAACCACTATATTAAGTAAAATAAAAATTAAAATAAAGTTTTAAAAGATTATAAATAAAGTATATAATTAATATTAATTTAATATTTAGGATGGTAAAGGCACATTATAAAATTCAGGTTCAAGGTAAGGGATTTCATCTCAATTTCATTTCGTTAAGGCATATTGAATTATTATTAACCTAATTTATTTTATTTAGTTTATATACTAATCCATTGAAAATTATATCATGAATTTAATTTATTTAATGGTATTAAAAAATTTATTTATGTTATTCTTTCATGGATCTCATGATTCAAAAGTTACTCAAGTGGTAAGGGATTTCATCTTAATTTCATTTCACTGAGGCATATTTAATTGTTATGAACCTATTATATTTTAAATGGTGTATATACTAATCATTATACATTTATATAATGAATATAATTTTTTTATTCTATCCCCATTCTTTATTTTTATGGATTATGTTTTTTTCAATGAGATTTTTATTTATCCCATTTAATTTCTATGGGTTAATCATGTTTTCAAATAGATTATTATTTAAACAATTTTCTTTCTATGGGTTAATCATGTTTCAAAGATATTTTTTTAGGAACCATTCATTTTCCATGGGTTACTCATTTTTGAAAGATATTTTTATTTAACCCATTTATTTTCCTTGGGTTACTCATGTTTCTATGAGATTGTTATTGAAACCATTTTATTTTCCACGGGGTATTTATATCCTAAATATATTTTTGTGAAAAATATTTTAATTAAATGGTTTAGTCATGTTTCAAATATATTATTATTTGACCCATTTCTATTCCATGGTTTACTCATGTTACAATGAGTGTATTATTTTACCCATTTTCTTTCCATGAGTTAATCATGTTTCTAAGAGATTGTTGTTTAACTCATTTCCATTCTATGGTTTAATCATGTTTCAAATATATTTTTGTTTAACCCAATTTGATTCCATGTGTTTCTCATTTATCAAAGATATTTTCTTTTAACTCATTTCATTTATATGGATTAATCATGTTTCAAATGGATTTTTATTAAACCTATTTTTTTTACATGGGTTAATTATATGTTATGATTTCGTAATGGTACTTGGACAATTGATATATTGTTATATATAAACCAATGATAGGTGGTTCCTTGATAGATAGTTGATGGGTGGTTCTATGATATCCCTCCAATGCATTGGGTATGGAAGTAGGCTATATGGATACTCCATTTGTAAGAGTGACATGTATGGAAGTCGACTGCAAGGATATTCAATTTATAAGTGTGAAAAGTATAATAATGTCCCAAGGTACTTTTATGTGTTTTTTATGCATTATATTTGTTTATAATGTTTCTAATGATTGATATTTATATTACATGGTTCATGATTATTTATTCTTATGACTCCTTCTATTACCATGTTTTCATGATTGATGGTCTAGGTATTCATTGGTATGGGTTGGATTATGATTTTATCATACACTTTTATTAATTCATCATTACCCTATGAACTTTTATGATTATTGATGATATTTAATAATTAAGGATTATGTTTAACCTAATAGAGTGTCTGAGCTCATCCTTCTTATGTTTCCCCTTTTGCATGTTTTAAAGAATTATGTTGACCAATTTATGTCCATAAAGGATATCACAAGGATGATGTTTGTGACATGTTATGAAATAAGCAAATTGTGGTTAAATAGGATAAATATAATTTTTATGACTTATGATTTCAAGTTGATATGAGTTATTTAGGTATGATTTTGTACAAATTTTAAAAAATTATAAACCTAAAAGGTCCTCCAGTATGTAAGTGATGCATGTTTTCCTTTTGATGTTGTAATGTTTTTACAGAAAAAGTTGGTTCATAATTATTAATAGCTAATTTAGGAATGTAAAGTTGTGGTTTTCAGTACAAGATCCAAGAGTACGGATTTGTGGATGTTATAGTTGGTATCAAAGGGTGATTTAGATAAATTTCAAGATTATTAGGTTTTCATGTGAGTATATAACAATAGTTACGCATAATTTCATAGGTCTATAAGATTAAGCATAATCACATATTTCAATTTATTATGCACCCCTTATAGGTTTTAAGCAATGGGATCTTAAAAAGAGTTTTCCAAATCCTTTTTTCGAGATGAAAAAATGTTATCCCCTAGTATAAAAATTAAGTGTTTTAGGGTGGATTTAGTTTTCATGTTTAAAGAAAAAAGGGACAAACCATATACTCGGTGAAAAAAATTTCATCTATCTAGGTAGTGGGGGCTTGAACCACTGATTGAAGGATAATAAGGATTTCATGCACTACCACCGACATACATGATATTCACATGAATATAACCTTTATTTCCGGTAAACATTAATTTTATTTGTAAAACATATGTTATTTTATTTTTGGGATAATGGTTTATTTATCTTTTAAGAATATATTATAACCTCTTTCTAATATTTGGGTTTCAAACTTAGTCCAGAAATGTTTAAATAATCCTATGTATAATTATTCATGAAATAATTTAGTTTGAACATTGGGTATCACTATTGAATTTATATGGTTAGTGTATCATTTGATTGTTTACTAATTTTGGGAATTATCTTACTATGTTCTAATAATTTTTTTGGTTAATGTCTAAATAAATGTGGAATTTATCGACAACCACTTTTATGGATATGTGGTCTTTAAAATATGATTTTTCTACTTCAAGAATTAAAACATCATCCCGAATACTCATTGTTTAGAGAACAATGTGATATTTATATTGAAATTGATTAAAGGATGAAATTAGACTCACCAATGAAGTATATTTATTCTTGTAATATATGGTAAGAGAACTATTTATCTCTAGGAGAAGGATATTAATGAAAAACATATTATCCTAGTATGATTAATTCCAATGAAATAATGGTCTTTTCAATCATCGTAATTTTTTTTCAGGCCGTTAATTTTCCATCGATCATTCATGTGTTTATGATTGATGACCTCAATTAACCTATACTTTTATTTTTGTTTTTCCTATTTTCCAACTTATGTTCTCCATTGGTGGAATCCTAGTAATGCGTAACTTCTGGTGGATTTTATGTTTTACACTTTATCATTTTAATATGATATTATATTTAGTTTTACTATGATGTGGGTTTAAATAAACAATTTTATAAATTTTAACCATTTGATAAGGAAGAAAAATTTCTTGTGAGAAATTTATTTTAAGGGGGATAGGATATAACATCCCAAGATTTTACGTAATGTATTCTTTCAATTTAATTTAAATTCATTAATAGATTATGTTACATGAAATATCAAGTCTTACCAAATGAAAATATAATTTTAATATTATAATGATAGCTATCACCTACCTGATTGAATATAGGAAATCGAAGATACTAACTAAAATTATGAAAGTATTCTTTAGATGTATTTATAAGATTGATTCATTAGTTACTAGTTCATCATATATGAATGGAATGACTAATTAAATATGAAGTATGTAACATCCTTAGTAATGATATAATAATTATTTTTTAAATTTATGAAATAGATGTTAATTTTATTATTAAAAAGATTCTATCCCAAATAGCATACATGACATGAAACAATGAGTTTTTTCAGAATCTTATTTTTCATGAAAGGCTAAGTTATACCAAACAATAATATATTATTAATTTTATTATTTAATATAGTAGTTATCACCTAGATGTTATATAATCAATAATGAATAGGAAAAACTATATTTTGTTTTTAAATTTTTTTAAAATGTTTTTATATTCATTCAATAAGATGTATAGGTTTTTTAATAACAAATATAAAACTCAATTTAAGCATAAAAATCTCTATATTTTTTAAAGATAATTTTACTACATTTTGATGGATAATCCATTTTATATATAATTTTTGACACATTAATAATTTTTATATGTCAAAAAAACATTTTTTTAAATATAAACTTAAAAATTGGGTTCGGGTGAAGTTTTGGTATTTTTCTGTGAACTTTAAATTTTTAATGAATATTTAAAAATAATGAATTTTAGTTCAAAAATACATTTTTTTTCTAATTTATTTATAAGGATAGATTTATTTTAAAAATGTTTTTAATGTTTAATTAGATTAATTTTTTATAAATTAACAGAATTTAGGTCATTTTAATCAATTTCACTTTGAAATTGAATATAGAAACTTAGCAAACTTTTGAATGTTTTTACTTTAAAAATTGCATTGTCTTACCCTATATTGAATTATATTTAAATTAATTTATTCCACTTCTATGATTGGAATTTAGAAAAACGGATTCTATATTTGGAAATATAAATAATTTTAATTCTTAATCAATTTGACTTAATATTTTACCAAAAATATTATGGGGATTGATTAAAATTAATTACATATATTAACGTAAATTAAGTTTAACGAAGGAATAAAAGATACAATTAAGGGGAAATGGCCTACAATTTTTTCACAAAACTATTATAGGGGAATATTTTGGAACTATCCCATATAAATTTCCACAATGGTCGATTTTGACACTTTGGGAACAACTAATACATGGGGGACACATGATTCTTTCCAAAAATATCAAGTGTGTCCTTTCCCTCCATTATAAAAGGGAACTCACCCTTCCCATATTTTTAGACCTCTCAAGACCATTTGGATATGACAAATCCTACCCAAATAAACTTCAAAAATCTCTTCCCTAACCCAAGAGTCTTTAATGTAGTCATAAATCCAACCATAAATCCTTTTTTCATAAACCCAAAGGAGTTACCCGAATAAGAGGTAACATTCTTTCTCAAGATCCTTTGTTTAATTTTCATTCTACAACCCTTCATTTATTATTATTACATGATTAAATAATAAAATAAGTATACTAAATATATTGAGTTATGTTTATATTATGTTTTATACCTGAAATCTCACACAGTTCCATCCAATGGGTGATGAACTTACCATTTATGTGTACTAAGAACTACCTCCTTAAGAAATGATATGGTTTGTTTTTCGTTTACCTCATTTTCTCATTTGGAATTATGATGGAATCATTATTTATATATGATATATATTATATATATTATATTTATTATATTTATTAGGTATTTATTATGTATTTATTTTTCTTTAATTATTTTATAACACAAACCTGTATACATTATATTTTGTGTAAATATGACAACATCATTTGTGGAAGTGTGGACTACTGCCTCCTCAAAGCGATGTGATACATTCACACACAATATAGAACATATTAAGAATAATTTTAATTAAATATATCTTACATAAATAAATTTTATATGATATTAATAACATAACTTATTTTTTATAAATAAAAAACATCATTTTCTTTAACACTTTTCCACACACTAAAAAAGTGATAACATCGTTCATGGATATATAGACTACCGACTCCTTGAAACAATGTGATTCTTTTACATCTCCATAATCTTATATATACATATAAATTAATATATAAAATGGTTTTTATGATATATTTATAATTCTATAAAATTATATTGTTACTTAGCTTCTTTATATAATGATCATTAAAAAATGAGAATGTTACTCATGTGTACGTATGACCTACCGTCTCCATGATTATAACGTTGGTTCATTTTTCATTGCCATATTTCATGATTTTAGTAAAATATTAACTGATGTATATATATAATAATTATTTCATGATTATTATTCTAACATCCCAGTTAAATAAATAATATTACATTCTCATTTTTTTTCAATATTTGTTAACATTTCTTTGAAGGGAAATCTATTCTCGATGGCGTACCCAATACGCACCAATAAGATTCTTTGAAATCTTACGTTGCACACTAACAATATAATAATATTATTTTAAATAGTTGATGTCTAGCCATTGTAATGTCGGGAATGAATAGAACTAACTAAAAAATAATTACATATGTTTGTTAAATATTTTTACATTTATTCAATAAATGATATATGCTTAAAATGCAAATGAATCCAATTTTAAGCGTAAATATTCTCATATTATTAAAAAGGTCGATTAACTGCCTTTTGATGGTGAACCCGTTTTAAATCCACTTTTTGACAATTTTATATGTTATATTTGAAAAAATAATTTTTTTTTTAGAATATGGACATCAAAATTTACTTTGTATAAATTTTTGGTATTTTTCTGATAAAGATCATTTTTTAATGAATAGTGTAAAATGCTATATTTTAATTCAATACCTCCTTTTAATCTAATTTATTTATATGATTAGATTATATTTTGAATTACTTTTAATGTGAAATTAGAATATATTTTTAACATTTAATCCAATGGTGGTCATTGGAATTAATTTCACTTTAAAATTGGACTTAAACTAGTGTCAATCTTTTAATAGATATTGTTTCTTAAAAACACGCTATTTGTCTTGACAATGGAAATTAATTATTAAATTAATTAATTAAACTTATATGTTTTAAATTTTTTAAAATATACATCATTTTTGAATTCAAAATATCAAATATAGCTTAGGGTGAATTTTTGGTATTTTTCTGAAAAACTTCAATTTTTGATGAATAGTGAAACCACTAAGTGGTAGTTAAAATACTAATTTTTCGTTTAAATGAAATATTACCACCTCTGTGATTTTAATTTCAAATATCCTACAAACATGGTTGTCCTTAAGATGTAAAATGTGGTTCAATGGGATAAAAATAATTTTTGGGGAATAGTAACTGTTTAGTTTTATTAATCGCGATTAAAGGTAATTAGTGTAATTTAAGGTAAAGATGATGTTATAATAATATGAAATGACATTGACACATGTCCTACCCTTATTGGATGATCCATGGCTGACCAAGACAACAATGGGTCAACTTGGGGACCCCACGGAGCCACTTCGGTAAGAAAATGACATTAATAACTTTTTATTTAAAGTTAAAAAAAATGTCACAAACATGTTTTGTTTTACTAAAACAATTTTTACATGGAATTATAAAAGTAATTTTTTTGACTATAAATATTCATTGGAAATATAAAAATATTTCCTACATCATTGTATTTTTTTTAATAATTTTTAGACATTAAATAAATTAATTTATTTATGACACCATGATAATGCAGCGATTATCTCATCAATGAACGATTTAAATAAAATGAAATGATAATGTAAAATATATAACTTACACTTGTCTATAACCTATTGGATGAGTATATTTTGAAGCCTTATCACATTATCCTAGAAATATATCAATGTTGGACCTTTAAAATCCGAAACTCATTTTAATATAAAGTAACATTTCTTGAATTTCTAAGAGTGCCCCTCCTCCCTCTTATAAAAGGACCCCACCTCTACCCCTTTACCCACACCTCTAAAGCCATTGGATCAGCCAAAATCTACTAATTTTATCTCTCCACCTACCTCTCTTCATCATAAAAGCCTTACCTTAGGCAGAAAGCTCTTCAAGAAACCCTTTTGGTTCAAACCAAAGGGAGTTACCCGATTTGAAGGTAATGTCTTCTCTTATGTTCTTTCGTTTTATTTTGCTTATCCAACAACCTAATCTCTTTTTATTACTCTATTTTGTAACAACACCAGTATCTTAAATATACTAGGATGTTGTTATAATAAGGATTCGTGCTACACTTACACACACCTCTGTCTAATGGTTAAAGAACATACAGTTTCTATGGATGGTGAATTACTGCATCACAAAACGATGATTGTTCAATATTCTTTGAAAAACATTAAAGGTAGACATTAAGATCTCACTATATTTAAATATGATATATAATATGTTTAATTTTTTCTTATTCTTCTGTATTTTTATTTATGGCATACCTTTATGGTTTCCATTATGGGTAAACACGATATTTTCATTTTAGGAAGTGTGGACTACCGCCCCCTCAAAGTGATTTAATTCGTTAATGCCATGTGTGGGACATATAAGCAATGAGGTTAATGATATTATATATATATATATATATGATATTATAATGGAATAATAATATACCTTTATATCATTATGATTTAATTCCATTAAAGAATGAAATAGAAATGAAAGTAGCGTCCATGTGTACGTACGGATTACCGTCTCCATGAACGGGCATTTCATTTCTTATCTCCAAATGTTATGTACTATTATCAGTACATATATATAATGGATACATATTATATATATTACATTTAACTGCTAAATATAATTCTGGAATTATAATATATATATATATCAATTATTTTTAATTCCATTAATATGACAAAGAAATAGAAGTAGCGTTCATGCGTACGTATGGCCTACCGTGTCCATGAATGGTGTATTTCATTTCTTTTTATCTCCAAATGTTATGGAATAGTATAAAATGAATATATACTAGATATATATAATATTAAAATCATTAATACTATTCTAGAGATGATTTACTTATAACTACATGGACAATTCTTTTCAAACAAGTTCATTTCTGACTCATGTACCGAACATTGAAAAAAACATCTGATATGAACTCACATAATTAACTAATTATTATAACATTATAATATGTGATATGAATTTAATAATAAACATTAATTTATTTCTTTAAGCAATTATTGATTTACCAATGTTTATTATTCAGGAATATAAAGAAACAAACAAGACAAGTCGGACTTGAGGTAAGGGATCCTACCTCTCTCTTTATTTTTGAGTACTCTCTGTTATGTCATTTCTTTTAAGCTCATCTTTATTATGTTTGTGGATGTTATTTTATATTACAAATTATATAATTTTTATATTAATATCATGAGATACCCTATTTTATCTCATAAATCCATTTTTGGATGTTTTAAGTGGCACCGTCAGGCAGCCGAGTTTTCATAAGGTATTTTTCATCTCACTTTTATTCCCGTGGGCTTTATGATACATTTTCCATGATTTCCATTTATTGGTGTATGTACTGCCCATTATTCTACTATTTTTGTAATATTCATTCATTTATGAGTATTTACATCAATGTTTTATAGTCCTTCTTTCATGGGTTGTATGTTTCAAAAGTTACCCATGTAGGTAAGGGAACCTTTCACCATCCTCTTTTTAAAAGTCTTCTTTTTATTAGGTCTTTTAATTTACATATTATCATGTTGGGATATGTTATTCTATATCCTTATTGATGTAAAATTTATTTCCAAGTGATGAGATACCCTTTTTGTCTCATCAACTCGTTTTCTAAAGTGACGTCGTTAGGCTGTCGAATTTTTATAAGGGAACTTCTTAACCCAATTTCAATTTCTTTGGGTTAGACTTGTGGTTATTGAATATGTCATCCTATGAATATGTTTGAATGACCTCTAGTTTTTTTACACTTAATATCCACTTACATTGGGTGTATTTATATTTGTCACACAAAATTATGAGAATTATTTATCCTTAATTTAAGGATACATTCTTTATAAGGGATTTTATTTCATTTTACATTTCTATTGAGACTTTGAGGTTGTTATGAACCAATTCACTCTTATATGGTGTATATACTGTCCTTTGGCATATTATATCATGAATACCATTATTCTCATGATATTATAAATTTATGATTAAATGTTATTCCTCAATTATTTGTATTCAAGTGTCTCTCATTTTGTTCAAAACTCTTTAACTAAAATATCGTTTTAAATGTTTTAATGATTCTTATAAATATTTCTAATTAATATCCTTGTTTTCAAAATGATTTTTAAGGATTTATTTTTATGGATATTAATGGTTTAAAATGTTTAAAGCTTCAAAGTGGTATGGGACTTCGTCTCAATCTCCTTTCATTAAGGCATATTTTGTTTTATACACAACTTTATTTTATACGGTGTATAAACCCCTTTGACTTTTACTTTTATTAAAAAATAATATTTTCATACGAAGCGTTTTAATAAACACAAAAAGGAATGTTTTTTCTTATGTATGTGGGGACAACGAATTCTCCACTATCGTGACCATTATTTGAGTTTCGGCTTCCTCTACAAGCTATAACGTTTTTCTTAAATGAAAAATAAATACCATGTTTTACTTTTCTTTTATTTTGGTATTGAAAATGGTTTTGATAATGTTTTTATTATATCAATGTCTTGTTGATATCTTGTGATTGAAATGTGGAAATTTTATGTTTTCTTTATGCATGTTTTATGTGATACGATAATGTTATGGTTATTGGGCATTGTTTATGATGATGGGTGGTTCTGTGATAAACTAAGGGCGGATGAGCCCGATATAGCTCTCAAATGCATTGGGTAACGTGAAGGGGTTAAACTCTAAGGTTTCTCCGAAGAGATTTAGGTAATATATTGTGATGGGTATTCTAAACGTAACCATGAGGGTTATTCCCTACATAATAATGTTATGAATTCCTCAAGTTACCTTTACGTCACATGATTTCTATGAGTTATTACTAAATCTTATGATTTAGTGAGGTATGTTAAAGTGCTTATGTTTTATGAGTAAAGTATGATTTTATTGATTCCTATGTAAACATGGACTAATGTTTTCTCTCTATATTGTTATAACCATTACTGAGATTTTTATGCTCATACTAAGTTTTTTGAAATGTTTTCCACATGACATAAAGATGAATAGGGTCAAGGATGGGATCAAGGAAAGACAAGCTATCTAAAACATGGAACTAGACATGTTTATTTTAAGAATTTTTGTTTTATGATGGAAACTATGTAGAAGTTTCTACTTTGTTATCTTGTGAGATGTAATAGTTATGTCCTAATTCTCTAAAACTCTAAACCAGAAAAGATCCTCAATGTGAATTATTCATTTAATTCAAGAATATGTATTGTACTAAGGACGGGTCCTTATAGTTGGTATCAAAGGTCAGTTCAGATAACTTTAGAGGTTAGGGTATTCTTTAAGCATAAGTGACATTACCATAATGGCTAGGATTTCAGAAAGGTTCATAGTTTTAAGATAAAGTGAATGAGTAAGTATATCTTAGTGTTTATCTTCTTCTTTAGTACATGATGATTTTTTTGATATACTCACACTAACCTTTTTGGTTTTAGTAAATGGATGGATCTAGTAGGCACAAAAGTGACAATGGGTTTGAAGGAAACTGTGGTGGCTCTCTGATTAAGAGACTGGATGAAATGGGGGATTCAATGAGGAATATCATGGTTATTCTAGACCAACTATCAGGAGTCAGGATCAACCACCTGAACCTTGGTAAGTTCTCTGATGCATCATGTATGAGAGAACCAACTCGATGTGGTAGTTTAGGTAATAATTATAAATGTAACCATTAGGGTTTATATGATCCTTACTTTTTAGGTAATTATGGGTTACTCTATGATATGATGGAATATGAAAGGCATGAGATAAACTTGAGGCTAAAATATGTTATGGTTATTTTTGAATATTTTATCTCATTTTGGGGAATGTTTTAAGAATTATATAGTTTTGGAAAAAGGACAACACGCAGACCGTGTGACAACCGGTCACGTCGGGCAAAGCTGCGGGAATCGAACCCACAACCAAAGTGCAGCTGGTATTTATCGCCTACCACTGGACTACGTGAAGTACCTGGTTAGTTTGACTAATTCTTTTTAGTTAGATGATTTTATGAATCAAGAGTAAGTTGATTTTGGGTTATCTATGGAAATTACTAACCTATCATGGAGGATATGTGATTAGGTTAATTACTTGTCAGTATGAGACTTTAAGAGTAACTGATTTTATTTGGAGATAAATGTTAAGTTTTACCTTGTCAGACTATGTGATTAAATCCTTTGGATATTTGGGTTTCAATATTAGTTCGGTTTACATTGAATAATTTTTTTGGAAAATTGTTTATCGAATGGACCTTGATTGAACTTTGGGTTTTTTTGGACAAATTTCGGAGATTAAGAATAGATTTTCTCTTTATAAAGGATTATCCTTTTTGGGTATTATCTGATCTTGTACTAAACTTTTTGGTTTTGGTTTTGGTTAAGGTCTAAATACATGGGAAATATAAAGTTCTCTTTTATGGATTAGGTTATTCCAAAGATGTTGATTATAGTACTCTTAATGTG
Organism: Viscum album; assembly: GCA_963277665.1. Taxonomy (NCBI): domain Eukaryota; kingdom Viridiplantae; phylum Streptophyta; class Magnoliopsida; order Santalales; family Viscaceae; genus Viscum; species Viscum album. The sequence continues at coordinate 1,578,780,904 of OY728128.1, read as the reverse complement.
AACAAGTCTTCCTAAAAACTAATCTTTTGGAGAAAATATGAGTTTGTGTAAGAAATATAGTAAAAGTTGAAAGTCAACATGACAAGTAAGTATGTTTCCTTATGTTTTATTTAAGCTCATAAATATGTTACTCAATGAAAAGTAACTTAAAACAAAAATGTTGTCTATCAATTTTTCCTACTGGGGAATCAAATAGCATTTAACTCATCACAAGTTTGTGATTTTTTGGTGGTTAACTTTCTCCTAAACATGTTTTCTATCACTCTCCCTCTGAACATGACCCTTTGTTTTTTCTTCCATATACATGTTTTCCTAAATATAATCCTAGTATGGGTTAACTCGGGTGACCTCTGTACTTCTCTTTCTTTCTTTTAAAGTGATAGTTTTGCTGACTCTTTTTCCGATGTGGGGCTTTCAATGAAGTTTCCAAGCCCAATTTTAAAATTACGAGGATGCAATTCCCAAAAGGGGGGAAGGATGTAACATCCCTGGTAAATAAATAATATTACATTCTCATGTTTATCAATATTTGTTAATATTACTTTAAAGCGAAATCTATGCTTGATGGCGTACCCAATACGCAACAACGAGTTTCTTTGAAATCTCACATTGCACACTAACAATATAATAATATTATTTTAAATAGTTGAAGCCTAGACGTTGTAATGGAGGGAATGAACATAACTAACAAAAAAATGACTACATATGTTTGTTAAATATTTTTAAATTTATTTAATAAATGATAGATGCTTGAAATGCGAATGAATCCAATTTTAAGCGTAAATATTCTAATATTCTTTAAAAGGTCGATTAACCGCCTTTTGATGGAAAAACTTTTTTAAATCCACTTTTTGATAATTTTATATGTTATATTTGACAAAATAAAATTCTTTTTAGAATCGGGACTTCAAAATGTACTTTGTATTAATTTTTGGTATTTTTCCGATAAAGTTTATTTATTAATGAATAGTGTAAAATATTGTATTTTAATTCAAAACCTCCTTTTAATATAATTTATTTATATTATTAGATTATCTTTTGAATTGGTTTTAATGTGAAATTAGAATATATTTTTAACATTTAATCTAATGGTGGTCATTGGAATTAATTTTACTTTGAAACAGGACTTAAACTAGTGTCAATATTTTAATAGTTATTGTTTCTTAAAAACACGCTATTTGTTTTGACAGCGGGAATTAATTATTAGATTAATTAATGAAACTTATATGTTTTGAATTTTTTTAAACAGAAATCATTTTTGAATTCAGAATATCAAATATATCTTAGGGTGAATTTTTGGTATTTTTCTGAAAAAATTCAATTTTTGATAAATAGTGAAACCCCTAAGTGGTAGTTAAAAAACTTTTTTTTTTGTTTAAATGAAATTTTACCACCTCTGTGATTTGAATTTTAAATATCCAACATACATGGTTGTCATTAGGATGTAAAATGTGGTTCAATGAGAGGAAAATAATTTTTGGTGAATAGTAACTGTTAAGTTTTATTAATCGCGATTAAAAGTAATTAGTGTAATTTAATGTAAATTTGTTGTTATAATAATATTAAATGTCCTTGACACATGTCCTACCCTTATTGGATGAGCCATGGCCGACAAAGAAAATCCATGGGTCAACTTGGGGACCCCACAGAGCCACTTGGGTAAGAAAATGACATTAATAACTTTTTATTTAAAGTTAAAATAAAAATGTCACAAACATGTTTTTTTTTACTAAAACAATTTTTACATGGGGTTATACATGTCATATTTTTTACTATAAATATTAATTGGAAATAAAAAAAAATATTTCCTACATCATAGTTTTTTTTTATAATTTTTAGACATCAAATAAATTAATTTATTTATGACACCATGACGATGCAGTGATTATCTCATTAATGTAGGATTTAAATAAAATGAAAAGATAATTTAAAATCTAAGACATACACTTGTATAAAACCTATTGTATGAGTATATTTAAAACCCTTATCACCTTATCCTAGAAATATATCAATGTGGGACCTTTATAATCTGAAACTCATTTTAATATAAAGTAACATTTCTTGACTTTCCAAGAGTGCCCCTCCTCCCTCTTATAAAAGGCCCCCACCTCTACCTCTTTACCCACACCTCTCAAGCCATTGGCTCAGCCAAAATCTGCTCATTTTATATCTCCACATACCTCTCTTCATCATAGAAGCCTTACCTTAGGCAGAAATCTCTTCAAAACCCTTTTTGGTTCAAACCAAAGGGAGTTACCTGATTGGAAGGTAATGTCTTCTCTTATGTTATTTTGTTTTATTTTGCTTCTCCAACCACCTAAACTATTTTTATTCCTTTATTTTGTAACAATACCAGTATATTCAATATACTAGTTTGTTTTTATAAGAATCATTCGAGCTACACTTACACACACCTCCTTCTAATGGTTAAAGAGCATATTGTTGTTGTGGATGTCGAATTACTACATCACGAAACGATGATTGTTCAATATTCTTTTAACACCATTAAAGGTGGCCATTAATATATCACTATATTTATATATGATATATAATATGTTTATTATTTCCTTATGCTTCTATATTTTTCATTTATGGCATACCTTTATGGTTTCCATTATGGGTAAACATGATATCTTAATTTTAGGAAGTGCATACTACCGCCCCCTCAAAGTGATTTGATTTGTTAATGTCATATGTGGGACGTATAAGGGATGGGGTTAATGATATTATATATATATATATATATGATATTAGAATGGAATTATAATATACCTTTATATCATTATGATTTCATTCCATTAAAGTTTGAAATGGAAATGAAAGTATCATTCATGTGTACGTACGGATTACCGTCTCCATGAACGGTGCATTTCATTTATTATCTAGAAATGTTATGTACTATTATAAGTACATATATATATATTCTATAAATATTGTATATATTACATATAACTGATGAATATAATTCTGGAATTATAATATATATATATATATATATATCTCAATTATTTTTAATTCCATTAATATGACAAAGAAATGGAAGTAGTGTTCATGCGTACGTACGGTCTATCGTCTCCATGAACGGTGCATTTCATTTCTTTTAATCTTCAAATGTTATGGAATAGTATAAAAATAATATACACTGGATATATATGGTATCCAAATCCTTAATACTATTATGTAGATGATGTACTTATAACTACATGGACAATTCTTTTCAAACAAGTTTATTTTTGACTCATGTACCGAACATCGACAAAAACATCTGATATGAACTCACATAATTAAATAATTATTATAAAATTATAATATGTGATATGAATTTAATAATAAACAATAAAGGAGGTACTTAAGAAATTATTAATTTACTAATGTTTATTATTCAGTAATATAAAGAAACGAACAAGACAAGTCGGACTTGAGGTAAGGGATCCAACCCCTCTCTTTCTTTTAAAGTACTCTCTGTTATTTCATTTATTTTACGCTCATCTTTCTTATGTTTTGGGATGTTATTTTATATTCCAAATTCTTTACTTTTTATGTTAATTTTATTAGAGACCCTATTTGATTTCATAAATCCATTTTTGGATGTTTTAAGTGGTGCCGTTAGGCTGCAGAGTTTTGGTAAGGGATTTTTCATCTCACTTTTATTCCCGTAGGATTTATGCTACATTTTCCTCCATTTATTTGGAGTGGTGTATGTACTACACATTATTATACTATTTGTGTAATATATGTTTTTTATGAGTATTTATATCAATTTTTTATAGTCCTTCTTTCATGGGGTGTATGTTTTGAAAGTTACCCAAGTCGGTAAGGGAACCTTTCACCCTCCTCTTTTTAAAAGAATTATTTTTTGTTAGGTATTTTAATTTACATATTATTATGTTGGGATATGTTCTCATATATCCTTATTGATGTAAAATTTATTTCCGAGTGATGAGATACCCTTTTTGTCTCATCAACTCATTTTCTAAAGCGACGCCGTTAGGCTGTCGAATTTTTACAAAGGAACTTCTTAACCCAATTTTGATTTCTTTGGGTTCAACTTATAGTTATTGAATATGTCATCCTATGAATATGGGTGAATGACCTCTGGTTGTTTTACACTTAATATACACATATATTTGGTGTATTTATATTTCTCACACTAAATTATGATATTGATTTATCCTTAATTTAAGGATACCTTCTTTATAAGGGATTTCATCTCATTTTACATTTCTATTGAGACTTCATTGTTGTTATGCACCAATTTACTCTTATATGGTTTATATACTATCCTTTGGAATATTATATCATGAATCCCTTTATTTTGATGGTATTATAAAGTTCTGATTAAATGTTATTCCTCAATTATTTGTATTCAAGTGTCTCTCATTTTGTTAAAAACTCTTTACCTAAAATATCATTTTAAATGTTTTAATGATTTATTCTTATAAATATTTCTCATTAATATCCATGTATTCAAAATGGATTTTAAGGATTTATTTTTATGGATATTAATGGTTTAAAATGATAAAAGCTTCAAAGTGGTAAGGGACTTCGTCTAAATCTCCTTTCATTGAGGCATATTTTATTTTATACACAACTTTATTTTATACAGTGTATAAACCCCTTTGACTTTTACTTTTATTAAAAAGGAATATTTTCGCACGAAGCGTTTTACTAAACTACAAAAGGAAAGTTTTTTCTTATGTATGTGGAGACAACAAATTCTCCGCCACTGTGACCATTATTTGAGTTTCGGCTTCCTCTACAAGCTATAAAATGTTTCTTAAATGAAAAATAAATACCATGTTTTACTTTTCTATTATTTTGGTATTGAAAATGTTTTTGATAATGTTTTTATTATATCAATGTGTTATTGATATATTGTGATTGAAATGTGGAAATGTTATGTTTCATTTATGCATGTTTTATATGATACGATTATGTTATGGTTCTTGGGCATTGTTTATGAAGATGGGTGGTTCCGTGATAAACTAAGGGTGGGTGAGCCCGATATATATCTCCAATGAATTGGGTAATGCGAAGGGGTTAAACGCTATAGTTTCTCCGAAGTGATTTAGGGAATATACTGTGATGGGTATTCTAGATGTAACCATGAGGGTTACTCCCTACCTAAGAATTTTATGAATGCCTCAAGTTACCTTTACGTCATATGATTTCAATGAGTTATTCCTAACTCTTTTTATTTAATGAGGTATGTTAAAGTGATTATGTTTTATGAGTAAAGTATGATTTCATTGATTCGTATGTATACATGGACTAATGGTTTCTCTTCGTATTGTTATAACCCTTACTGAGCTTTTTATGCTCATCCAAAGTTTTTGGAAATGTTTTCCACAGGACTTAAAGATGAATAGGGTCAAGGATGGTATCAAGGAAAGACAAGCTATCTAAAACATGTAACTAGACATGTTTCTTTTAAGAGTTTTTGTTTTATGATGGAAATTGTGTAGAAGTGTGTACTTTGTTATCTTGTGAGATGTAAGAGTTATGTCCTAATTCTCTAAAACTCTAAACCTGAAAAGATCCTCAATGTGAATTATTCATTTAATTCAAGAATAATTATTGTACTAAGGTCAGATCCTTATAATTATTATCTATATTTATATATAATTACCCCTTTGGCCATAGCATACCTACCAATGTTTTTTAGACCCATAAACCAAATATGTTCAAACCACCTAATGTAAACTTAATTGTTTAAGTAGTTGTATAAAACACTATAATAACAAAAATAAAAATAACAAATAAACTTATAAATGGTTAAAATAAGGTATATAATTAATAAAATTTTATTATTATTGAATGTAAAGACACATGAGACAAGTCGGACCCAAGGTAATAGAGTTTATCTTTATTTCATTTCAATAAGGAATTTTAAATTCTTATGCACAAAGATTCATTTATATGGTGTACATACAAATACTTTGACATATATATCATGAATTTACTTTATTTAATTATATTCAAAGTTTTCATTGATGTTATTCATTCAGGGATCTCATTATTCAAAAGTTACTCAATTAGTAAGTGATTATGCCACAATTCCATTTCATTGAGGCATATTGATTTGTGATGCCCCTAGTTTCTTTTATATGGTATATATAATACAAATTTTACTTGTATATAGTGAATTTAATTTATTTAATGGTGTTAAATTTTTTAATTGATTTTATTCTTTCACAGATCTCACGATTCAAAAGTTACTCAAGTAGTAAGGGAATTTGTCTCAATTTCATTTCATTGAGGAATATTGAATTGTTATGCACGTTGTTTCTTTTATATGGTTTATATGCTACTAAATAGACATTTATACCATGAATTTCATTTATAAAATGGTATTTAATGTTTTTATGTTATCATTTAATGGATATCATGATTAAAATATTACTCAAGCAGAAAGGTATTTCTTTTCTCGCTTTTACATTCATAATCCATATGTCAAATTCACCACTTATTTCTTTTTTGTGGAATATATAATGTAATTTTGATATATTATATCCTAATTATTTTATATTTAAGTTATTTAAATATTTAATTTAATTTTCATTCTTTCATGGGTTTTACAATTTCAAATTTACCAAATCAATCATGGATTGTTGTCACAGTTTTCCTTCTTTATGACGTTTATTAGGTCATACACAAGTCTTCTATTATAAAATGAATATAATGACTCTTTTACATGCTATATAATGAATATCCTTATTATCATTATTATCTAAGTTTTATTATTTGTATTACATTCATGGGGTTAATGGTTCAAATGTTTCAAAGTGGTATGGGACAATTTGGAATGTTTAAAGATTGTTTTCCTTGATAATATTTTAATGATATGTGAATGGTATTACCATTCACAAATTTCAACAACCATTATTGTTACATATCCACTAATGGGGATATTTTTTATTGATTTCATCCTCATTCATTATTTTTATGGATCATGTTTGTTTCAAAGAAAATGTTATTTAACCCATTTCATTTCAACAGGTCAATCATGTTTTCAAAAATATTGTTATTTAACCCATTTCCATTTCATGGGTTAATCATGTTTCAAAGAGATTATTTTGGGTCCGATTTCCTCTCCATGGGTTGCTAATTATTCTAATATATTTTTATTTAACCCATTTCTTTTCCATGAGTTAATCACGTTTTGAATATATTTTTACTGAAACATATTTCTTTTCCCTGGGAAATGTATGTGCTAAAGAGATTGTTGTGAATCCCATTTGATATCCATGGTTTAATAATTTTTAAAAGACATTGTTATTTAACCCATTTCTTTTCCATGGGTTACTCATGTTTCAAATAGAGTGTTATTTTAACCATTTCCTTTCCAGGAGTAAATCATGTTTCAAAGTAATTTTTATTCGACCTGTTTCTTTTTCATAGGTTATTCGTGTTTCAATGATATTTTTTATTTTACCTATTTCTTTTCCATGGATTACTCATGTATCAAAGATATTTTTATTTAAACTAATTACATTCCATGTGTTAATCATGTTTTGAAGAGATTTTTATTAAACCCACTTTTTTCATGTGTTAATTATGTGTGATCATTTTAAAATTGTACTTGGAAAATTGATGGGTGGTTATGTTATAAACTAATGACGGGTGGTTTTGTGATAGACCAAAGATAGGTAGGTCTATGATATACCTACAATGAAATGGGAGTGAAAGTCTTTTATATGTATATTCCACTTGTAAGTGTGAGATATATATAATTTAACCACATGGTTATTTCATTTATAATCAAAAAAGTATAATGTTGTACCTAGATACCTTTATATGTTTATTTATGATTTCTATATGTTTATAATGTTTCTAATGGTTGATAATGATATAAAATGGATCATGATTATTGATTCTAATGAATATTAACTTTAATATGTGTTTATATTTTATGGTCCAAATATTTATTAGTATAATTTCTTTTATGATTCGCTCATACACTTTTTTTGAGTCAACATTCACTTATGCACTCTTATGCTTATTGAAGAAATTTAATTGTTAATTATTATTTTTACCCTTACTAAGAATTTTATTTCACCCTTCTTATTTTTAATTTACCCCATGTTTTAAATAATTATATTTAATGATTTATGTCTATAAAGGATATCACAAGGATGATGTTGATGACCTATTATGAAATAAGAAAAGTTGGGTTGAATGGGAGAAATGTGTTTTTGATGACTTATGAGTCTATATTTATATAGATTATTTATGTATGATTTATTATTAATTATCAAAAAATTAAAACTTAAAACAACCTCTAATATATAATTGATCCATGTTGTCCTTTTGAAGTTGTAATGTTTTTATAAAAAAGTCGGGTCACAATTATTGGTATCAATGTGGGGAATGTAAATTTTTGGTTTTTAACATAGGATATATGAGTGTGGGTTATGGGATATTATAGATAAAAAACCTCATTTATATTTATAAATAATGATTATAACTGAACCATTTTTATTCATATCCCAAATCATTATAGATATAATAGCATGAAAGGTATCTTTTTTGTCATTCTCTTTACTTACTATATTTTATGGGTCATATTCAAAGGAAATTGGCAAGTAATTATCATTTTAAGATACTTTTATATCCAAAGTTGAAAACAAATCAATAAATAAAATTTATATAATTTGTTTAATATTTTTTACTATTAAATTCTATTTTAACCCCTAGTATATCTATTTTTATCTCAACCGTGATAAATAATTTTCACTGTGTTCACTATTCATTTCGGTCAAACAATTAGTTGACCTTATTTGACATTATAAATTATGAACATTATAAATATGGAATCCATTTTTCCAAAATTAATTCACATAATTATAAATTTTTAATTTAAAATTAATACCATAGATGTGATGTGAAAGAGGGTTTTTAATGTAAAAATATTTAAAAGTTAATAAACTTTTATATATATAAAGTCAATATAAAAATGATTATAATGACCTAAATTGGATTAAATTATGTATAATTGAAATAATTTTCTTTAAACCTATTAAATGGATAATTTAACACTATAAATTATTTAAACTAAAGGGTAGTTTTCAATTAGAATTCATTAGTTTCACTATTCCCTAAAATATGAATCTTTTCAAAAAAAATATCAAAACTTCACCCTAATATAATTTTTGATATGATCATTTCAAAAATGAAGATTATTTTTTCATATAAATATTATAAAATTGTTAAAAAAATAATTTTAATTTATGTGACCAAAACTCTAATAATCCATATTTTAGAAAAAAAATACATTTTATTAGAAAACATTTATTTTACATTTAACTGAAACTTATTTTTTGGTAATAAATAAATAAATAATAAAAATTTCTAAACTCTATATTTTCATAAATTTTTTAATCCTATTCATTCTTACTATTCCAATGGCTAGGCGATAATTATCATATTAAATAATAATATTAATAGTATATTTTTGTTCGGTAATACTCAGTTTCATTTATAACCAGAGTAATAAAAAGAACTTGTGATTATGTGTTTCTTAATCTATCAGGTAAATTAAATTTATTCGAAATAAATCTTATTTTTGAGTCTTCTGGTGTTTTAATCTATTCTAATCTAGTTTTTTTATTTAACATATTCTATTGAATAAAATATTATTCTTTTATAATTTTGGGGAATTATAATATACATTAAATAAGAGGTATGATTTCATAGATTACATCATTCTATTTTATATAATTATGATATGATCTTTGCCTAGTTGTTATGGAGAAGTCTTTTATTAGATTTGGATAAAGAGTTTTTTTCATTAATTCTTATAATCCCCATATAGATGGTCACCTTTATTGGACCATTAAAACATGAGATGATATATTGGAATCATATTATATGGAATTAAAATGTGGTTAAGATCAACACATTTATCCACACTTGTTTTCTTACAAAAATTGATTTCACTCGAGAATTTAGATGGATCTTATGAATCCCTCTATGGAAGAAAGTGTAGATCTATAACAAAGTGAGATTAATGTGGATAAAGAAATATATTGGGACTTGATCTATAAATGGAAATGGTGTATAATGTTAGAGATATTCTGCCACACATCAAGTAAGATTAGGGTCTATAAAAGAGTTATGATAACAATTATTAGTGAGATATTGCATTCAGTGTTAGTGATATGTTATTCCTTTGAATTTAAACATTGAATAAGGTTATGAGATTAAAAAAATAAGGGAATGATGATCATTTTGTATATTGGTCCATTCTAAATTCTTTATCAGATTGGGATAGTTTCTTATCAGTATGAACTCCCACTGAACCGATCTCACGTTCACGATGTGTTCTATGAATCTCCCCAAAATGTAGAAAAAATATCTTTCACTTGTATTGAACAAATATATTGTACCATTGGACCATTATATTTATTATGAAGAAAAAATTATAGAAATACAAGATCATATGGATAATGTGCTATGTTATAAGGCTCCTCACCTCCTTAACGTTCTTTGAAGAAATATTAAATTTCATAAAGCTACATTGGAACCCAAGTATGTGATGAAGTATAGATATCCCCATTTAATAATATCAAATTGATGGAATGTAAAAGGTTAAATTCATTTTATGTGGGTATAATTTATCATCCCTTGATTTTATAAGTATTTCTATTGAAATAAACCTGAGGTATTCCAAATTTTTCTTTACACGTAACCCAGACTCTAAATGAGACATGATAAAATAAACCATTGTAACCTATGTATTAAATCAAAATTTATGAATTGTAATAACCACATTATTAAAAATATGTATAATGGTTTTAAAAAAATTATTGATTAATGGGTAATAAATAATTAATGCATTTTCAGTAAAGTCTTTTTTTGTTTCAAAAATATTTTTTCATCAAAAATGTTTTTTATTTTATTTTTCATTCACGAACATTATATTTTACTTTAAAAAAATTTAAATATTATTTTATCAAATTATTATCATCTTAAAAATCATAATTTCAATATAAACTTATGGTGAATTATTTATAATTTTAGAGAAATGGATTTATTTTTTAGTTAATAGCAAAAAAATAATTATTTTTCTATACTATCATATAGTTTCATGTAAAAGAACCATTATGTTTTTCATTTGATCATAAATTAACATAATTATCCTCTAATTATAAATAATCTACTTAATTTAATAGGAATAATAAATATACTTTATTTTTTTAAGATTGTTTTTGGGATTAAAAATTACCTTTTTATAAAAACAATTTTATGTACACAATGTGCATTTATCATATTAAATTGAATTCATATATATTTATTAGTTTTGTTAATGAAATGTGTACAATATATATTCACTTATATAGTTTAAAATTAATTTTATTATTTTTACAAGTATTAGAGTTGATGTAAATTATGTTTTATGTTTAAAATTCATTTTTCCAAAAATAGGTTTTCTTTAAATTTTACATGCTTGTTTAAAATTAAATTCTTAAAGTGTACATGTTTAGTGAATATTATTGTATGATAATTATGCCTCATATTTATATTTACTTTTTTCATATTTAGAATGCATAAAATGTAATTAAGTTATTGGTGGGGCTTATAATTATATAGTCGTTAAATGAATTGGTTGTTATCAGCACAATAAATGTCTGGGTATATGGTGTATTCTTATCCAGTTATTAATATTTTATTTATTGTGACCTCAATTAAAAGTAAAATGTCTTGGATAAGACCCTGATTGTATGTAAACTGTCTTTTATGAGGCATTAATGTTATAATTAAAATGTCCAATATCATTTATTCCATCACTAATAAATGTGTAATTATTATCTCTGTGATTATATATATTTCTAGGTTATATTTGAATATATATTAGGCTCGGGTTATTTTTTATATAATATAGTTTATGATTATTTACTCATTTATATTTTTAGACCTTTTCAACCCATAAAAGATTCCAATGTACACTACCCCTTACTAGGAATCTGATCTCACCCTTTTATTTTTTCCCATTTCTCTAGGGTGTTAGGAGGTGATGATTGAATGAATTCAATTATGTACTAAAATAAATATGAATTATTATATAATTTTTTTAGATGCCCATTTTATTCCCAATGTAATATAGAAATCATGTATGAATTTAGTTTCCTAATACTACTAAATAGTTAGACCCGTGGTGATATGATCCCAAGTATAGTGAACCACTATTATAAATTATCCACCTTATCTAGATTTATAGAGTGACGTTTTCTATATTTGTTATAAATTTAATTTTAGTATAATCCTTGTGAATAATATATATGAAAATGTACAATAAAATAACATAATCTTATAAGAAACTCTAGGGACATGCATACCTCTTATGTATCATCTTGAAATTTTTGAAATGTAGATAGTATGATGTTTCCTAGGAATATTATAACTTTTAGGATACAAAAAAGTGGATGTCGGCTATGTCACAAAGGAACATATGGGAAATAACCCTAAAAAGAATAGCTTGGCATTAACTCGATCTCTCCCTACTGTATAATAAGGTGTCCTAACTTCACACCTCGTGTGACACTCGATAAGTATATGTTTTGGTTTATTCACATGATCATTAAGAACCATTATGAAGGACTTAAAAATATTATTATGATTTGAAAATATTTCCAAATACAATAAGTTTCTGATTTTGGGATTTCTTATTAAATTAGATTTAAATATATATTAAGTATTAAAGAAGATTCAAAATTACGTAATATTATTTAAAATTTATATATATATATATATATTCATAACCTAATTATATATATAATATTTTTTTGGGATATATCCTAGTGTAATGATGATAAAACATATATACACATGTATTCTATGTTGTGATTTTTATCCTAAGTGAGTCCATAAGAAATGAGATGGAGTTTATCAGATAATAAATATATTCAGGATAGTTTTGGATAATAATATTTGCTATATATTGGAACAAATTTATTTATAGTATAATGAAATGATGTTGGATCACATCATATGGTAGAAACTCTATCTATTAATGAAAAAAACAATCCATTTGATGATGAACAATTCATCAAATCCCATTAAAAGATATTTCATACTTTTGTGAGTAATAAAAAAGAGTAGGGTATTCATGAATTATATTTTTTAATGGGATATGTTGATTCAAAAAATTCTACAATTAAAAACTCTAAAGTGTTAGAGGATATATAGGGCATGGAATGTGTTTCTTTTAAGGTGATATTATTTGAAAAATTATTTCCTCATTATAAATGAGTAGATTTGGAAATGAAATTTTCAAATTTAGGGAAATGGGGTGATTATAATTATCCTATGAATGATTCTAACTTTACGATATTATCAAGGCATGCTATAAATTACTTCCACAGTCCAGCAATCAAGAAGGATTGATACATCAATGGGTTAAACCCAATACATTGAACGGCATTGCACTCAGACATATTCATCATATGAATATATAGTATTAAGAACCATGTATGAAAATAAGTAATTATACTAGTATTATATTTTCATAGGAAATCAATATAAGAATATTTTTGTTTGGAACCAATGAAAATGATATGTAGTTAAAAAGGAATATGGGACTCCTGGAACATCTAATATGTGACAATTTTTAAAATGAACGCCTTGGTACATGATTTAAGTAAAAATGATTCATTTAAAAGTGTAGAGATAAATTCTATATGCATCATGAATTAAAAATAATTGTATAATTCTTAAACTATAAGGATATTTGGATGTATTCATGATAATTACCCAAGAGTATATGAACTTTTTCATAGAAAGGGCTTATGGAGCAAGAATTCTGTTTAATACTTCTAAAATTGATGATCATAAGAAATTTATTTAGGTTTCCTTTGTTGTAAATTCAATTATATATAAATATTTATTTTTATATAGATCTAAAAACTATTTAATTCCTATTGGTAATATTGAATTATCTTCTATCAATTTGAATATTTTTTCAATCAACACACCTAATAAGAATCTTGTTCTAATTGGAATATTTTTTGTAGTCTCTTTTATTGTAAAAAATTATTACTAAGTCACAAACATGGTTGTTATATCTATGTTTTACCACGACATAATTATATATTTTTGGGTTTTCTAAATTTTTACTATTAAGGAATTAGTCTATAATGTATTAAAAAATTTATTTTGAATTAGTGGTATTTGATGGTTTTTATTTCATTAGATGTTGTTTCTAGTCACACTCACAAATTTTTTGTTTCATAAAGAAAATAATAATAAAATTAATAACATATCATTATTTTATAGATATTATGATCTATTAATATATTATTTTAAATCTTAATAAAAGAAAAAATCATCATTTTTTGACATCATTTAAAATTTGAGATAAAAAACTGATAAAAACACAATCAAAGTATTAGATTACACTTGTTGAATGAAATGAATCCAAGTAAGTATGTCCTCTATCTAGATAGCAAAATAATTTCCCAATCCTTATTATGTGAATGTTAAATTTACCATTCCTTATTTGGTAAATATCATTCATCTATCTAGGTATTTCGTTGGAAACTCATTCACAAGTATTGGTCTTATGATGGATAATACATGCTAGTATAAATACTTACTTTGGAAATACTGAGATTCATATATGTAATATATTAATTATTAATAAATATATAATATCTTTACAAAATTATTCCTATATCACAATAAATTTATTATAGTATTAAAAAATTGATTTTTAGGTAGAATTGATTTATGTCATGCATAATATAACTCCCCTTGATTTTAATAAGAAATGTCTGTTAAATAAATTCTATGTTAAATATATTTTAACAAAGATATAATTGAACCAAAAAAGTCATGGAAAAATAATATACCAATAATGATATGCCTTATTAAATAGGATAATAATAATTGATTTTGAAACTTACACTAATTTATCTAAGGATTAGAATCTAAAAAATTAATTGTTATGATTAAAATCATTCAATGTTAAAAGAATATTTTTCAAACAACTTGTTTTGAAGTGTTGTGTATTTTAATAATTTAATTAATACTAAAAAATTTCTATATATGGACTAATAAATTGATAATATATTAATTTTATGATCATATAGAATAATTCTAAGAATATTTTATGTTCAAAAAGAATCATTTTCTATAAAAGATTGATTTCTTTAAATTTAATATTTTCATTTGAAATAAAATATTTTATATTATATAATTTAATTTTGATGAAATTAATGAAATTTTTCATTTAAAATGTCCAAAATATATTATTCTAAATTTTATGTATTTTTATTAAAAGTTAAATTTTTCTGTGAATAGTAAAAAATACCAATTTTACATATGCATTAATTTTTTCGACATAATTATTATACGAAAAAGATTAAAATTTTTTAAAAACATTTTATATAGGAAATATATATATATATATATAATACGTAAAATAAGTGAAGTAAAAATATTATGCTAAATTTATAAAACCATGTATTCCATTTTAGAACCTAAGTGATGTTTTATACAAATAAAAGAATTGTTTTTATCACATTCTTTAATTAACTAATTACATGGTTACATTTATTTTTGGATTAGATTAAAGTTACATACCAATAATAGTTTTATACATAAACAAATAAATATCATGATATTCAATTATCTTCAATATTTTTCGGTAAATACTTTTTTAGTGATAAAAATAATTTTTTTCAAAAAACAATCTATCATATGGTTTTTCATTATTAAACTATAATTACTTTTTATAATTTACAGTAATTAAATATAATAAAATTATTTTCAAATTAGGAATCATAATAAAAAAAATATAAAATAAGATTAAAATTATTTTTATAGATAAATGTAAGTTACAAAGGTTAATAATTGAGTTATTAGTGTAAATAAAATTATTGCTAAAATATAAAATAATGGTAAAATGTACAAAAAAATGTTTAAAAATGACTAAAACTGAATTTTTATGGGATTTATCAACAAATTGATTTTATTTATCCATGATTTTCCTTATTTGTAGTAACATTCCATTAAAATTTATATAGAATTAATATAAAGTTATGGGTATTCACTAATGTGCCACACATCCACCATGTAAAATGAACCCATAACCACCCCACTAATCCACACACTGCAATAATTTTAGAATAAAACAATTATAAAAAATCTCTTAAAATATCTATTTATCATGGTCAATAGGTTTTGGACTTACCAAATGACCATTCAATGAGGCTTCATAGATTTCCCTTTAGGATTGAGATAAAATATCTAAATCATGCTTTTTGTATTTCAATTCCTTCTTTATTTTTATAACTCCAAAAAATATCCTATATTCTGGATAATATAATTATATTTATATAATTACTATAACTAAATATTATTATTCTTATAGAATAATCCTTTTCTACCTCCCTCCTAACAATTTAAAGAATGAAAATGTCACATGTGCATACATGCAGACTATCACATCCATGGATAATGTGTTTTGTTTTTCACTACTTACATTCATGTATAGATATAGAAATTAAATTAATGAATAAATATTATATTAATTAAATTAATAATTTTTTTTAAGGATAAATCATTATCAAACTGTCTATCTTTCACCCCATTAAAAAATAAAAATTCTACTCGTGAGTACCTGTGGACTACCACATCTATGGTAGATGTGTTTATTTTCTATACATGTATAGAAATAAAATTTTATTTATTAAATATATATGATATTAAAGATTAATATATTTCCATAATATAATTTTATAAATATAATAAAATAATTAAGAATAATTATATTGTAACCTATTGATATCATTAAATTTTCTGAAACATGCTCGTCATGGAAACCATTTTAAAAATTCATATACATGAATTCCATAGAGTGATAATGGGACTTCATAAATTATTTAAAAAAAAATAACATGAATTATTTAGGAATGGATAAAATTTTATCGATAAATAAAATCCAACATCACTATTAATAAAATTTAATGACACATGCAAAATTATTAATATATGGTGATAAAAATAAAATACATCTATCTAATATATGTATAAATAATGATTAATGGTGAAGATAATAAAATTTAATAGATATGTTTAAAATTATAAAAAATTTGATTAATATGGTTATGTTTATTATATTTTAGGCTAAGGAGCTTTCCTAACTATCAGGATTAGAAGTTAATGGTTTTATCATCTCAAATTTCATTCATTGAGATTAATTATATATTTAAAACATTATTTATTTATATGGTTTATATAATACCCATTTCATATATTACACAATAAATATATTTATTAATTATATTTATTGCTTTAATTAATTTTTTATCTTCCCTGTTATTTTGATTTAAAACAAACCAATGTCATAAGTGTTCTTTTAATCTCACTTATTGTTGGTTGTGAATATTTCTCCTCAAAATCCATAATCTTCATACAACTAATGTTATCCATTCCTATCATGAAATCCAAATATTTATGTTTTCTTATGATCTTCATATTTCACTTTACCTATTTTTAAAAGGAAATTTTATTACACTATTAAAAATGTGGACATCTACAAATATTTTTTGAAATATAAGTTGAATTCTAATCATTTATCTTCCATACCACATTTGTTGAATTGGTTATTAATTTTTTTTAAATTCTATTTATCAACAGTTAACTTTTAATGTGTTGTTTTAAAATTTCATTTATTTTATTTAAAAATATTCCTCTCTTTGTTTTCATTATATTTATATTAAATTTATTTTCAATTTTATTTAGAATATATTTTTTTAAAAGAGTACCAAAAATTTTAATGGTGTTTATTCTTCATTATTTAAGTAAATTTTTAATTCTCTTATAAATGTGTTTTTCCACTAGGTCAAATAATTTAATGATTATTTTTTTAAATAGATGTTCCCTAATGGTACCATCCACATTAGTTTCCTTGATTTCTTATAATCATATAATTAAACTTTTCATCTAGGGAATGTAATGAAATCCCATATGTTTATTATAAGGACCTCGCCTTAGTACAATAAATATTCTTGAATTAAATGAATTATTCACATTGAGGATCTTTTCTAGTTTAGAGTTTTAGAGAATTAGGACATAACTATTACATCTCACAAGATAACAAATTAGACACTTCTACACAGTTTCCATCATAAAACAAAAACTCTTAAAAGAAACATGTCTAGTTTCATGTTTTATATATCTTGTCTTTCCTTTATCCCATCCATTACCCTATTCATCTTATAGTCCTATAGAAAACATTTCAAAAAACCTGGGATGAGCATAAAAATCTTAGTAAGGGTTATAACAATATGGAGAGATAAAATTAGTCCATGTATATAAAGGAATCAATGAAATCATACTTTACTCATAAAACATAATCACTTTAACATAACTCATTAAATCATAATATTAGGAATAACTCATAGAAATCATAAGACCTAAAGGTAACTTGGGGCATTCCTAACATTCCTACATAGGGAGAAACACTCATGGTTACATTTGGAATAACCATCACAGTATATTCCCTAAATCTCTTCGGAGAAATCTTAGAATCTAACCCCTTCGCGTTAGCCAATGCATTGGAGAGCTATATCGGGCTCACCTGCCCTTATTTTATCATGGAACCACCTGTCTTCATAAACAATGCCCAAGAACCATAACATAATCGTATCACATAAAACATTCATAAATAAAACATAAAATTTCCACATTTAATTCACAAGATATCAATAATACATTGATATAATAAAAACATTATGAAAACCATTTTCAATACCAAAAAAGGAAAGTAATTCATGGTATTTATTTTTCATTTAAGAAAAAAGTTATGGCTTGTAGAGGAAGATGAAACTCAAATAATGGTCACGGCCTCAGAGAAGTCATTGTAGCCACATACATAAGACAAAACATTCCTTTTTTCATTTAGTAAAACTCTACGTATGAAAAGATTCCTTTTTAATAAAATTAAAAGTCAAAGGGGTTTATACACCATATAAAATAATGTTGTGTATAAAACAAAATATGCCTCAATGAAAGGAGATTGAGACGAAGTCCCATACCACATTAAAGATTTTAACATTTAAAACCATTAATATCCATAGATATAAATCCTTAAAAACCATTTTGAAAACGTGGATATTAATGAGAAATATTTATAAGAATAAATCATTAAAACATTTAAAATGATATTTTAGTTAAAGATTTTTTAACAAAATGAGAAACAGTTGAATACAAATAATTGAGGAATAACATTTAATCAGAACTTTATAATATCATGAGAATAAATGGATTCATGATATAATATTCCAAAGGATAGTATATACACCATATAAGAGTGAATTGGTGCATAACAACAATTAAGTCTCAATAGAAATGTAAAATGAGATGAAATCCCTTATAAAGAAGGTATCCTTAAATTAAGGATAAATAAATCTCATAATTTTGTGTGAAAAACATAAATACACCCAATATAAGTGGATATTAAGTGTAAAACAACCATAGGTAATTCACACATATTCATAGGAATACATATTCAATAACTACATGTTAAACCCAAAGAAATCAAAATTGTGTTAAGAAGTTCCCTTGTAAAAATTCAATAGCCTAATGGCGTCACTTCAGAAAACGAGTTGATGAGAAAAAAATGGTATCTCATCACTTGGAAGTAAATTTTACATCAATAAGGATATAGAAGAACATATCCCAACATAACAAGATTTAAATTAAAATACCTAACAAAAATAATTCTTTTAAAAAGAGGAGGATGAAATGTTCCCTTACCGACTTGGGTAACTTTCGAAATGTACACCCCATGAAAGAGGGACTATACAACATTGATGTAAATACTCATAAATGAAAGTATATTACACAAAGAGTAGAATAATGGGAAGTACATACACCACTCAAAGGAAATGGTGGAAAATGTAGCATAAATCTCACGGGAATAAAAGTGAGATGAAAAATCCCTTACGAAAACTTGGCAGCCAACGACGCCACTTAAAACTTCCAAAAATGGATTTATGAGATCAAATAGGGTCTCTCATAATATTGACATAAAAATTACAGAATTTTTAATATAAAAAAACATCCCCAAAAATAATAAAGACGAGCTTCAAAGAAATGACATAATAGAGAGTACATAAAAAGAAAGAGAGAGGTAGGATCCCTTACCTCAAGTCCGACTTGTCTTGTTCGTTTCTTTATATTCCAGAATAATAAATATTGTTAAATTAATAATTGCTTAAGTACCTCCTTTAATGTTTATTATTCAATTAATATCACATTTTATAATTTTATAATAATTAGTTAATTATGTGAGTTGATATTAGATGTTTTTTGTCGATGTTCGGTACATGAGTCAAAAATGAACTTGTTTGAAAAGAATTGTCCATGTAGTTATAAGTACATCATCTCCAGAATAGTATTAATGATTTGAATATCATATATATCTAGTATATATTCATTTTATACTACTACATAACATTTTGAGATAAAAATAAATGAAATGCACCGTTCATGGAGACGGTAGGCCGTACGTACGCATGAACGCTACTTCCATTTCTTTGTCATATTAATGGAATTAAAACTAATTGAGATATATATATATATTATAATTCCAAAATGATATTAATATGTAACATGTAATATATAAAATATATATCCATTATATATATTTACTTATAATAGTACATAACATTTGGAGATAAGAAATGAAATGCACTCTTCATGGAGACGGTAATCCGTACGTACGCATGAACGCTACTTTCATTTATATTTCATACATTAATGGAGTGAAATCATAATGATATAAAGGTATATTATAATTACAGTATAATATAATATATATATATATATATAATATCATTAACACCATCCCTTATATGTCCCATATATGCCATTAACGAATCAAATCACTTTGAGGGGGCGGTAGTCCGCACTTGCTAAAATGAAGATATCGTGTTACCCATAATGGAAACCATAACAGTATGCCATAAATTAAAAGTACAGAATAATAAAGAAAACATAAACATATTATATATCATATATAAATATAGTGACATTTTAATGGCCACCTTTAAATGTGTTAAAAGAATATTGAACAATCATCGTTTCATGATGCAGTGATTCACCATCCACAGAAACAGTATGTTCTTTAACCATTAGATGGAGGTGTGTGTAAGTGTAGCTCTAATACTTCTTATAAAAACATCCTAGTATATTTAAGATACTTTTTTTGTTACAAAATAAAGGAATAAAAATAGTTTAGGTGGTTGTAGAAGCAAAATAAAACAAAAGAACATAAGAGAAGACATTACCTTCAAATCGGGTAACTCCCTTTGGTTTGAACCAAAAGGGTTTCTTGATAAGCTTTCTGCATAAGGTAATACTTCTATGATGAAGATAGTTATGTGGAGAGATAAAATTAGTAGAGTTTGGCCAAGCCAGTGGCTTGAGAGGTGTTTGTAAAGAGGTAGAGTTGGGGGCCTTTTATAAGAGGGAGGAGGGGCACTCTTGGAAAGTAAAGAAATGTTACTTTATATTAAAATGATTTTATGATTTTAAAGGTCCCACATTGATTTATTTAGAGTATAAGGTGATAAGGATTCGAAATATACTCATCCAATAGGTTTTAGACAAGTTTAAGTCTTAGATTTTACATTATCATTTCATTTTATTTAAATCGTTCATTAATGAGATAATTGTTGCATCATCACGGTGTCATAAATAAATGTATTTATTTAATGTCTAAAAATTATAAAAAATTCCATGATGTAGGAAATCTTTTTATATTTAAAATAAATATTTATAGTAAAAAATATTACTTGTATAACCCCCTGTAAAAATTGTTTTATTAAAACAAAACATGTTTGTGACATTTTTATTTTAACTTTAAATAAAAAGTTATTAATGTCATTTTCTTACCCAAGTGGCTCCGTGGGGTCCCCAAGTTGACCCATGGATTTTTTTGGTCGGACATGGCTCATAAAATATGGGTAGGACTTGTGTCAAGGACTTTTCATATTGTTATAACATCATCTTTACCTTAAATTACACTAATTACCTTCAATCACGATTAATAAAACTTAACAGTTACTACTCACCAAAAATTATTTTTATCCCATTGAACCACATTTTACATCCTAATGACAACCATGTATGTAATATATTTTAAATTCAAATCACAGAGGTCGTAAAATTTCATTTAATCAAAAAATCGGTTTTTTAACTACCACTTAGTGGTTTCACTATTCATTAAAAATTGATGTTTTTTCAGAAAAATACGAATAATTAAACCTAAGATATATTTGATATTCTGAATTCAAAAATGATGTATATTTTACAAAATTCAAAACATATAACTTTCATTAATTAATTTAATAATTAATTCCCACTGTCAAACAAATAGCGTGTTTTTAAGAAACAATATCTTTTAAAAGATTAACCCTAGTTTAAGTCCAATTTCAAAGTGAAATTAATTCCAATGACCACCATTGGATTAAATGTTAAAAATATATTCTAATTTAACATTAAAACCAATTCAAAAGATAATCTAATAATATAAATAAATTATATTAAAAGAAGGTTTTGAATTAAAATACAGCATTTTACACTATTCATTAAAAAATGAATTTTTCTGAAAAATACCAAAAATTTATACAAAGTAAATTTTGATGTCCTGATTCTAAAAAGAATTTTATTTTGTCAAATATAACATATAAAATTGTCAAAAAGTGGATTTAAAAGGGTTTCTCCATCAAAATGTGGTTAATCGACCTTTTAAAGAATATTAGAATATTTACGCTTAAAATTGGATTCATTCACATTTTAAGCATATATCATTTATTTCATAAATGTAAAAATATTTAACAGACATATGTAATCATTTTTTTAGTTAGTTATATTCATTCCTGCCATTACAACAGCTAGGCATCAACTATTTAAAATAATATTATTATATTGTTAGTGTGCAACATAAGATTTCAAAGAAACTCGTTGGAGCATATTGGGTATGCCATCGAGCATAGATTTCCCTTTAAAGTAATATTAACAAATATTGATAAACATGAGAATGTAATATTATTTATTTACCTGGGTTGTTACATTTATTATAACAATATATATGTTTATTAATTACTAAGAAAATACTCTTATGATTTATTTTGTATTTAATTTATTTTATATAGTGTAATAAATTCACATAATTAATTGATGGGTGGGGCCTAAAAATATGTTTCCCATTAATTCATCGATTGTTCTCATCATACAAAGGGTGTGGGTATTTAGTGTAAATTTACTCATTTATCAATAATGTCTTAGATGAAATCTTTATCAGAATTATAATGTCTAAGTTGAGGAAATGATATTAATTATAATTCTTTTCTATGTCCTTGATGGTAGGAATAACATGTCCAAAATATGAATTTATTCACAATAAAATAAATTGTTTTTATAAAGGTGGTTATTTAAATTATTTTTTTATCCATGGATATATTTTCAGGTCATGTTACAGATTACCTATAATAGTTATTTATTATTTATTATTCCATATTGTTTATTCCTTTTATATCATTAAAAAATTCTTCTATATGCTTCACCTTACTAGAAATATAATCTCGCCCTTTTATTTTTTTTTCTTCAATAGGATACCAAAAATAGATATTTGGGCCAACGTGCCTTCAGTCCATCATGGCTAGTTGGGTGGGAAACCTTTAGTGGTAAGATCTAGTGTAAGAAGGAAGTCTGGTGAGTGAATGTAGTAATTAGTCCTTTAGACCATGTAATTGAGGATACT
The DNA here is from genome assembly GCA_963277665.1 of Viscum album. NCBI lineage: Eukaryota > Viridiplantae > Streptophyta > Magnoliopsida > Santalales > Viscaceae > Viscum > Viscum album. The sequence continues at coordinate 1,578,757,131 of OY728128.1, read as the reverse complement.
AGTCATGGTCTTACATGCCATGTAATGGGTTCCCCATTACCCTAAAATAAAGGGGTTCCTTTATTTAATAATAAAATTTGGATTCAGCCCCAACTTTATTAAAATTTATTATCAAAAAAATATAGGCATTCAATCTCTCAATACTTCTAGAATATTTGATCCTCAGGGATAACATATCTTGTATATTTTTCAAATGTAATTAAGTAACAACATGATTAGGTTACAAGAAGTGGGGTTATTAAATATTTTCTCTTATTTATATATTGTATTACATTAAATAGACTGAAAGTTTTTAAATTTCATATAGAATCTTGGTGATGATGGTTTTTTTTATTTTTATTAAATTTATAACTGCCATAATAAATATTTAATCATTATAAAAGGGTAAAAAGTATGTAATCTACCATGAATAAAATCTTACTAAATCAACTTGACACTTAGACATTATAGAAGAAAATTGGTAGTTAGGAATTTCAATCCCACATGTCATAGAAATATTTTCTCACAAAAATCATCTAAATCACATGTCATTACATCTTTTTCCTTTGGCTAACATTTATTTTCAACGAAATGTACATTTTATACCAATAAAAGTAGCTTACATACAACATCTTCATCAAACACTACTCCAAGGAAATTTTCCTAAACTTTTACCCATTTTATATCTACTATATCCCACTTCTATATTTGGTATCCCATTGTAAAGGCCCATAATATCCATGTAATTTTTTTTATTAAATGGGAATTTTACGAGTCCAAAAAAATTGACAGCGTGTGATTCTGAGGCCCAGAGTGCCCGAAATGAATTTTTTAACTTTATTTCTGGTATGTTTAGTTAACCCGTGAGTGGGTTTTTCTAACTTTTGAACTGGTGCTTGGAATTGAAATTTGTGTGCACTGTTGAACCTACAACACCGGTATTCCCTTATGGATACTTTCACCTCGACGACAGTTGGTCGATGGTGAAAGTTAATATTTGGGTTTTTTGTGGAAATAATAATATAAAATAAGCACATATTTTATTTTATTTATTAAAACCTCCATGTGGAAGTTGAGAAGTGGGGACCACAAGACCTTAACCTCCCATGAGAGGTTATAATGGCGGGGACCACCTGATACTAACCTCCCATGAGAGGTTATGGTGGATGGGACCACCTGAGACCTAAACCTCTTCAACTACCCCATTAATGTGGAGGAGACTATTGAGCTTCCTCCACATTAATTGTGTCAAACCTCCTTAATTAATTATGTAGACCCTCCCCCACTTACTTAGGATAACTAATTAGTTAACCTAATTTTAATTTTTTGCCCACAAATATAATAGATCTCATAATCAATTATTCTGGGGGCTATCAATTCATTTTTGGTGGAATTGGCGAGAGGAGGAGCTCCTGGAGAAAGAACGCCAATGAAGAACATTTTCTTCAAAAGAATAACTTCTTCTCTGAAGGAAGAATGTCGACCTCGACTTCGACCTTCTTCCTCGAGACATCCTCCATGGGTGGAAATATTCAACAACAAACAATCACCTCCATCGAAGAATCTTAATCCAACGAACGATCTCCAGATCGGAGGCGTCTGATGGGCGCGACGAATGCCGACTTCGATTTCTCTCTTCGTCGTCTACAATCGAACAAATCGAGGAAGGGGTTTATTTGCATGTGAATATTTTTCCCTATTTCTTTCCTTGGTTTCTTTTGCGGTTTGGGAATGATACATTGTTGGAGGTTGTAAAACATGACATTCTTCTTTCATGTTCTTGTTGAGCCACATGATACCACCCTAACGCGGAGGGTACGAGCCAAACCAACATGGCCCGACCCTTCCGCAAATCTTGTGGTGTTCTTTGTGAAGGAGGAGGGTAGTAACCATCCATGGTTGTGGCACGAGAATGGTGGTATGTGCCACCACCGGCCTCAACGAAGGGGACGGCGCCGCCCCACAACCACCACTGCTGCCCCTTGACCTCTGCACCGACCCCGGCCACCACCACCATCCACAACTCCGCACAGCTGCCATCCGCGGTTCTGCACTGTCTCGCGGCCTAGGTGCCACCTCGCGGCCAAGGCGCCACCTCGCGGTCAGACCACCGCCTCGCGGCCAGACCGCTGCCCCACGGAGGGACTGCTTTCTCATGGCCGGACCTCCTCCCCGCAGTCGGACCACCTCCCCATCACCATACCGCCTCCCCGCGGCTGGAACACTGCCATGCGGCCGGACCCCCTCCCTGCTGCCGGACTGCCACCCCGCGATCAAGCATCCCTGCGGTCTCGCGCCGCCCTCGGTCGATTCACCCCGCACCCTCGTGGTACCCCCTCAACTGAGCCGACCTCACGGCACCCACGCATCCTGCTAGGTCGGACCCAATGGGTCGGGCTACACTGCGGGTCAGGCTGGGTCGGTTTGACCGGGTCAGACTAGACCCGGGCCCACTACGACCCATTTATTTTATTTTGGCCATATATTTGGCACCATACGTCCATTAGACGTACTATTAGTGGCGTTGGGAACCTTGGAGTGAGTTGGTCCCTTTGAGTTACACCCCATTGTGTTTTGGATTCTGATGGGGAACGGTCAGGATGGATCGAGCATGAATCCAACCGGGCCCTTGGGACTAAAAGGTTAATAACTCACAGACTGGGTGTCTGATTGGCATGTCACCTATTACATTTAAAACCCTATGACGTGGAAGACCTTTGTGATACTTACTTGTGGGACTTCATGGCTGTTGGAGTATCGACCGGTAGCTTGTGGAGCGGATCCTTCTGAAGTCGAGCGAGTATAGTGCGGAGACCTAGTGGCAGGATGATACTTTACAACTGCTAACCATTTCGGTTCAGAATGACTTGACAGGCCCAGTGGGGAGCACCTTGGTGACATGGAAAACCCATGGTGGGGAGCTCCTTGGTGACACAGTAGACCCACAGTACTCGACAGGAGGAGTATGTCATCAATCCATGAAGGGGAGCACCTCTGTGTGATGTGGCAGACCCATGGTGGGGAGATCCTCTATTTGACATGGCAGACCCATGGTACTCGATAGGAGGAGTATCTCAGCAGTCTAAGGTTAGTGGGAAGCGCCTCTGTGTGACGCGGTAGGCCCACTATACTCGATAGAGGAGGAGTCCTCCAGTAGCCTGGGTGTTCGATGTTGTGATTGGGAATGTTACTTGATACTACCCCTAGAATCAATCCTAGTGTGAGATGAGTCAGTACCTCTATGTTTTCCTCATGATTGAGATGGATTACTTGATAACTTAGGTATAGGTATGGGCATATACCTAAGTAGGGTTATCTATTGATTTCATATTTTTGGTTTATCCTTGGTGTATCTTTGTGAGACCTTGATGGTCTCGGGGTTCCTACTGAGTATCATTATACTCACCCCTGCATGATCTATTCACGCACCATACTGTGTTGGATACAGACGACGGACAGTGCTGACTGAGGATGAGAGTACCAGGACTAGACGGTACCTAGAGGTGGACCATACGGTGTGTCGGTGCGCAGAGGATATGGGTGGACATGGAGTGATGAATAGGTGATCTATACCTACCCTTCAGGTAGGAACCTCGGTGGATGACCCAAAAACTGAATTTCTCTTTTCCTCAGTTGTATTGTATCGCAGTTGTACTTGTACTTTCCAGTTGGGCTTGTATTCTGGCCCCTTTTACTGACTGCACTCACTCTGTTTATAGTTTAGTTTACTTGTGCTCCTATATTGTTGTGTGATTTATTACGTGTGATTACGGTTTAAAAAAGAAATTCCTTCCCAGTTTTAGGGAATACACCTTTGATGCAAGTCACCAGCCCCCATCCTATGGAAGGAGGGCTTGGGGTAGTCACGACATGGGCCTCGGGGGATGGGTTGTGACAAATTGGTATCACGGGAGTCGGTTCTACCGTAGAACATAGAACTCTGAACTTTCTTTTTAATGGAAATAGTGTTTAGTTTAGTGAGTGTGGTTATTAGTTTAGGGAATCCAGTGTTGGTGAGGTGCCTGATGTATCCATACACCAGGACCCTAATTTTTGATCTCCGACTCAGTGCACAAAAACAATGATTGTGTGTGTGTTTTCAAAAGTTTTTTTTTGTGATGTTTTGAGTCAGCTCACCAGGTATAACTTTCAGCTCACCAGGTATAACTTTTTGAATGTGGAACACCTTTTTATTTTTAGGGTGCCTCCACGAAGATAGGAAGCTACAGTTTCGAGAGTTGTACACACTGATAGCCCACCAAGCGATTAGGGCTCAGTGCAGGGCCCGTTTCTTGTAGAGACACTAGCGGAGGCACCAGCGGTACCACTCCCCAATGGTCCACCGATGCCACTAGCCCCAGTAGTAGATGGTGAACGCCATTTGAGTGCATTTCACACGTTCTGGTGCCAGAGGCCACCCAGGTTCAGGGGAGAGACGGACCTGCAGGCGGCTAAGGATTGGCTGGAGGCTGTGGTGAGAGTCTTTTGACTCGTAGGGACACAAGCTGATCTCATGGTGATCTTTTTCACTAGCCTTCTACAGGAAGCAGTAGGAAAATGGTAGAGCTTGATGCTCTAGGTTCACAACGAGGTAATAATTCTCTGGGAAGAATTCAAGAGAATGTTTCGGGAAGAGTTTTTCCCAGTGACTCTTCGCGCAGTGCACATACTTGAGCTTCTTCATCTGTAGCAGGGGAGCATGACTGTGGCTCAGTACTCAACAAAGTTCACTGACCTCTCACGCTACTCCACATATATGTTATGGGGCCATTTCTTCAGGGCCCAGACCTTTGATCAGGGGATCAGGTGAGAGATCAGGGCTTCAATGATCTCACTCAGCATCCAGACATAGGCGGGGGTATTAGAGAGAGCCCTCTTAGTGGAGAGTTTCCTTGCTGAGCAGTCACCAGCAGCGAGACCCACTACCAGTCATCACGTAGAGGTTTCTTCTACAACTGGAAATAGACATATGTCATAGAGGTCCAAGAGAACCAAACCAATAGGTGGAATAATGCAGGACTCATGATCGGTTGTGCGGGGCACCCGAGGTGGAGCCAGTTGTACCAGGAGCGGGAAGTGTAACGCATGGAGCGGGTAGGGTCACATGGATCATGACTATCTGACCCATCATATGAATGATTAGATGATAGTCAAAATACCACCCAGGAAGAGACAGAGATTTGACCGAGGAGGTCTGTAGGGAGCAGGTGGATGTGGCAGATTAGTTGGTCGAGCAGCTGGCAGTGGGAAACGATTCGAGATGTTACCGCCACCACCACCAGGAGGTCTACCCCGACCATAGGGAGCAGGTGGAAAATGGAGAGCTATGTTCCAGGTAGTTGAGGCCTATGATCACGACACTCTGGAGATGATACGAGGTACGCTCTGTGTCTACTCCACCTTATCTACTTTACTTATAGATACAGGTTCCAATCATTCTGTCACTGCCAGTTCCCTTGTTCGGAGTTTGGAGATTCTGACAACCATTGACTCGATCATTATGGCTAGATACTCATACGAGATTGGAATCGATGATTACGCACTGGTGATGATAGTGTGAGATTACTGTAGGAGTAGATAGATTAGACTGTAATCTCCTAGTAGAAGCGTCGAGTTCTTATGACATCATCTTGGGTTTGGATAGGTTATCTACAGTCCATGCTCAGATAGAATGTATTTGGCGCAAATTGCAGTGTGTCCGCATGGATGGTACTAGGTTTTCCTTCACCGATGAGAAGGGAGGTTTTGCAGCACAGGATGTACTTACCCGGAAGAGAGTGCAGCCAATCACTCATTAGTTGGCTAGCCATACCCTCGAAGTTATTGATGTGGAGATTTCGAGCTATCCTATAGTGGTGGAACAGTAAGCGGATGTTTTCCCTAATGATGTTCCGAGTGTACCTCCTTGTAGAGAGGTATACTTTTACATTGACATGTACCCTGGGAAGACCCCAATATCTACACTAGAATATCGGATGTATCCTTCTGAGCTTCTTGATCTACGAGTATAGCTGGGGGACTTTCAATAGAAGGGATTCATACGGCCCAGTGTTTCTCCCTGGGAAGCCCTAATTCTGTTCACCAAGAATGTGGATGGGTGCCTGAGGCTTTTTGTTGACTATCGGTGCCGGAACCAGCTGACTGGGAAGAACAAGTACCCACTCCAGAGAATTGACGACCTCTTTGATCAGCTAAAGGGAGCACGGTGGTTCTCAAAGATAGACCTTAGATCAGGCTATCACCAGCTTAGATTACGAGGTGAGGATGTGTAGAAGATGTACTAAAAGTGTTGGTACGACCATTATGAGTTCATGGTTATTCCATTCGGCGTGACCAATGCTCCAACAATGTTCATGGGACTCATTAATAAGATCTTTCAGCCATACCTTGATCACTTTATAGTAGTATTCATTGATGAAATTATGATCTACTCGACTACTGAGGAGGAGCATGCCTATCATTTGCAGGTAGTACTAGACACACTCCTATAGCATCGTCTTTATGGTATGCTCTTAAAGTGCTAGTTTTGGATCCAAGATGTTCAATATCTGGGGAATTTTATATCAGAGGCTGGAGTTGTAGTGGATCCAGCGAAGATTGAGGCAGTACTTTTTTGGGAGTCACCTAGGAGTGTCATAGAGGTAAGAAGTTTCCTGGGTTTGGTCGGATATTAACAGAGGTTTGTGCCATACTTCTCCAGAGTTACAACACCACTCTCAATGTTGACGAAGAAGGGGAAACCCTTCATTTGGTCAGTGAAATGCTAGCAGAGTTTTCAAGAGTAGAGGAAGAGGCCGACTAGTTCCCTCACCTTGAGGCTTCCAGAGGAGGGTGTAGGGTACATAGTTTATTGTGACGCATCAATGACAAGACTCAGATGTGTCCTGATGCAGGAGAAAGTAGTGATCACATATGGTTATCGATAGCTGAGATAGCATAAGAAGAACTACGCTACCCATGACCTGAAGTTAGCAGTAGTGGTCTTCGCATTAAAGATGTGGTGACACTATCTGATGGGAGTACACTTTACAGTCTACTCATATGTAACACCCCAAGCATCCATGGTACGCTTGTCTTTGAATAATACAGTAGTGTGTGTTGTATGCAGCTTCGAGTTCTAACACACACCACAACCAATCAAACTAGTCGTTATGAATAATAATACCCACTTTTTGAAATTTTATACAATTTATATTTCAAAATGGACATCATTTTTTGATTTGGAATATCTAAAATAGCGGAGGGTGAAATTTTGGTACTTTTCGGATAACTTTTATATTTTGATGAATAGTAAAAATTACTAAATTTTAATTAAAAACAACTTTTTTAATCGAAATAATTAATAGTGATAAATTATGAATTTGGGTGGTTTTAAACTATATTTAGAATATATTTTTACCATTTAATACAATTTTTTCCATTGGACATAATTTCACAATTAAACCAGACATAAACAAGTATCAATCTTTTGATAGTTATTATCTCTAAAAAAACGCTTTTTGTTTTAACAATGGGAATTAATTTTAAATTAATTTCTGCCACTTCTGTGTTTTGAATTTAGAAAAATGGATTCCATATTTGGAATCAGTATTTCCTAATTTTGTAAATAGGTAACTTTTATTTTTAGTCATTTTGAATAATTATTTCGGTAAATATTTTATTTACCATGGTTAAAGGGTAAATCTGGTAAATAAGGGTAAAAAATAATATTATAATAATAATAAATTACTCTAAAATGTGTCCTAACCTTATTGGTTTATACATGTCCGACCATGGGCATCTTTGGGTCAATTTTGGGACCCCATGGAGCCACATGTAGGTGATAAGTACACTTTATATTAATTAAGTTAAAGAAAATACAAAAATGACATAAGCATATATCTTTTTAAAAAACATTTTTTACATAGGGTTATATATGTTGGATTTTCAACTATAAATATTAAATAAAAACATAAAAAGATTTCCTACATAATCGTATTTTATTGGAAAATTTTAGACATTTAATAATTAAATTTATTAATGACACGATAATGATGTAGTATTTTCCTTATTAATGAAAGAATCAAATAATTGGTATTATAAATGTAAAAATAAATATAATTTTAAAGTTTTGATAACATAAATGAATTTTATTAGTTAATATGACATGATATTATTTCTTAAATGAATATTTTTAGAATTAATAAATTTGTTAAGACTTTAACAAAAATCAATTATTGAATAATGTCAAAATTGACATAAATGAGTTTTTAAAAAACATATTATATTATTAATTGATATTATATTCCTAAAAATATAATGTTCGGACAAAGGACTTATATCATGTTAGTTTTATCATTAATGGACCACTTGGGGTCGCTTGGATGTATATAGTAAGTTTATTAAATATATAATTTAAAAATACAATGTGACATGGTAAATGTCAAACTAATTAACTAAGAGTTAAAACTAAAAAATAAGGTAAATGTAGTGACGCAAACCTATCTAAAACCTATTTGTTGAAAGGATTTACACCCATACCCACCTTATAGATTAAATATTCAACTTTTGAGCAATTATTAACCGAATATTAATTTATTATAAAATAATATTTTATGTTTTTTCTAAGGTTCTCTTCACCCCTCTTATAAAAGGGCACTCCCTCTACTCTATAATTCACAGCTTCTAAGCCATTTGGATTGGCCTAACCCTACCCAAATACCCTCTAAAATATTCAAACTTCATCCTAGAGGCCTTATTTTGTTCATAAATCTAGCCTATGGAATCCTTTTGATCAAATCAAAAGGAATAAACCGAAGAAGACGTAATGATTTCACCACCCTCTTTCAAGTTCCTTTATTTTTCCACTTCCTTTTTCTTTGTTGTTTAAATTATAAAATAATAACTTTAGTATATTATATATACTGTGATGTTAGTATAATTATCATACAACCAAATTCATTATTCTATCTACCCTTTGAATGTCATGTCACCATATGTGTGTACGTACGGCTTACCGTCTCCACGTCGTGGTGTAATTGTTATTCAATAAATTATTATTTGGATGGGTATAATAATAACATGTATTTGATGTAAATAATAAATATAACATGATAATTATTCTGTATATATTATATACCATCCAATTATATATTATATTAATATCAATAGAATGATATTTTCACTCGTGCGTACGTACGGATTACCGTGTATTTACATATTCATTGTATGACACCTCTTTCATGGGGTGCATGTTTCGTAAGCTACCAAATTGGTAAGGGTTAATTTCACAATCTCTTGATTATCCAAGGTTGTTTTTACATAAGTATCTTCTGGGAAATATTTATTATCCATGGCCATGTTTCATAAAAGTTCTTTCAAAGGTATTATTTTTAAGGGAATTTTTACTAAAACATAATTTTAAATGTTTTAAATATTTATTCTTCTAAATCATTCTCATTAATGTCCATGTTTTCAAAATGTTTTTTAAGTATTTATTTATATGGACATGAATGTTCTAAAAATGTTAATTCCTTTCAAAAGTTTCAAAGTGGTATGGGACACTTTGATTCAATAGTGTATTTAAATGTCTTCCTTTCTAAATTGTATAACTATTAAATATTTTCATGAAAAAGGGATATTTATCTCAAAGAGTTTTACAAAAAAAATCATCTATGTCAACATCCTTTAATGGATTTAAGCTTATTTGAAGTAGATTTATTATGATACAAATCATTCATATTGTATTTAAGGCTTTTTGATATGTTTGACTATGGATGAGTTATTTTTATGCCATTAATGGTTTATGATTAATGTTTTGGAATTCCGTATGCTAGATTTAATATGAATGTTTAAGTAATATTTCATCCTCTTCTTAAGATGAATGAGTTGGACTTGTATGTTTTGGTTTGGGGTCTGGTTACAGCAGACCCTCCGGGTTGGTGTCCTGTTATTAGTGGCACTCCAGGTTGGAGTCCAGTTACAAAGGCTCTCCGGGTTGGGTTTCGATTACAGTTATCCCTTAGGTCTTGGCACGAGGCCTTGACACAGAAGTTAAAGTTCGACATTATGCATTCCATCGTTATGAAAGTGGTTATTGATATTGCATGTGATTATTTAATTAGTAGAATATCCATGTGAATAAGTAAATGGAATTATTTCAATTTATTTATGCCATATTATGCTGAAGTTCAAGTTTAAAAGGCTTTTGTTTTAGTTTTATACATTGCCTTAAATGTTTATGCTTATATTTGAAAGTTTCCACTGTATTTCTTACCCTTACTAAGCGTTTGAGCTCACCCATTTCTATGTTTTATTTTCCTGGGACTCCAAGAAGTGTATTTTGATTGATATGTGGGGTTATGCCAAGGGAATAATGGTGTTCATAAAGGATTATTTATGTATTTTTTTATGTTATAAAGTGTAATGTAACATTATTGTATGTAATCTATTTTCCAAGACTGCTAAACTGATCAGTCCTTTGGGACTTGATTCTTTGTAATCATGCCAATGTATTAAAATAATGCACCGACTCTGGGTAACTGGGGTCGGGGAATTATAGTTGGTATCAGAGAAAGTTTAGAAATAAACTTGGAAACTAGATTTAGATAAACTCTGATTAGATAACATTTCCCTAAGATAGAGCTTAAGGATTAGTATATAAGAACTTCCTAGGATTTTGGTATTGTAGGGATGTTGTGAGTTTTCCAAGCAATACATTCCTGTCTGGATATGAGCAGGTAGAGGCCGCTCTGGCACAGATGTACCTAGGGGTAAAACCCAAAAACACCGCTTTGAGCTATACTCGAATGGGAACTGGTGCACGACAACGGGCCTTACTGCACTCTTGGGTTCGACACTCCTAGGGGATATGCTTAGGATAATTCTCATTTAATTTACAAACCATTATGAAGGGTTTATGAGTATATACTTACTCAAAGAAAAAAAAATTATGATTATGGATTATATCCATAAACTTTTTAGTTTATGTTAAGTGTTTTACAAGTTCGGGATTAGGTATTACTATTTATAAACTAATCTAGTGTATGCCATTGTTTAGAAATGGTGCCTAATAGAAGGAATGAGAATCCATCAATTCACATGATCCAAATTGTAAGAAGGATCATATCATTCATTGTCCTAATCCAGATTTTAGAATAGAAACAGTCTCTCACATATTATCATTATATAAAGAAATAGTAGCATGTGTTGATAAGATAAGTAAAGAATTCTCAGAGTCTTATGGCTTTGAAGGGAAGCCAGAGAAGAAAAGGATGGTAGAGGGAAGGACATATAAAGGGAAGAAGGTAAAACATGATTTTTCCCAAATGTGATAAATGTGGGAAGAAACACCCTGGAGCTTGCCTAAAAGGAATGGCAGTTTGTTATAAGTGTGGAGAAAAAAGACACCATGTACGTGACTGCAAGGGTAAGAAAAAGGTTTCAAATGTACAATGCTTCATCTGCAAGGAGTTGGGACACTACGCAAACCAATGTCCAAATCATAAGACTATGCCACAAATGATGCTATTGGATAATAATCAAGTTATGATACTACCACTGATAAAGAGGAATGACTACTATTCTTATGTCGTTATTAAATAATTATGTCATTTCAGGGTTGTATCAATGATATACTGGAAATAAATAAGGATTGTACTGCAGTACTATTTCGTTGAGGATTTGAGATTTAATGGTGCTAATAAATGATAATCTACAATGAGTTAAACTTTTTAAAAATTACATGGTTGAAAAAAAGTTAAACCTTAATATGGTCCTAGTATTGAGTTACTAATTTTTGAATAAGAGATGGTTGATTTTGATAAATTATATTGGATATTCTTGACTACCTTGAAACTGATTAATGATTTTTATATTCCATCATTATTGGAGTTTACAACATTTTTGGATGGAAGGACTATATCCAGTATACTATAAATAATAAGGGAGCATGAATGTAATCAATAAGGTTTTATGGTAATTCAGGATGTTACCATATTTTAAAATAATACATGATGAAGGTATTCACATGTTATTACATGAAAAAAAAGGATCTTCATTGTGTTTAACTTCTTTCTAAATTTTGGACTGTGATTTTGGATAGAAGTATTTTTGATAAGTCTAAAGGTTGGAATGGATTATGTTTGAAAGGTTATTTTGGATTTTTATAAAAGGACAACACACAGTTCTTGTGACAACCCGTTGCATCGGACAAAGATGCGGGAATCGAACCCACAACCATAGTGGAATTGAGATTTATTGCCTAACACTGGACTATGTGAAGTTCCTGGAGAGTACAATATAGTTTTTTAAAGGGTATGATATGTGAATTATAAATTCATTATATTTTTAACCCTATACTATTATGATAAATAGATCATTTTTCAGTTGTATTATGTTTTGGAGTGAAAGATGAGTTTGTGGTAGAAATTTATTAATGGATAAAACTCTAATTATAAAGTAAGTATATCTCCTTATAATCTTATCCAATCTCAAAAATAAATTCCTCAACATTAAAAAAAGGAACTTAGAACAAAAATGTTGTCCTAGATGGTACCTTAGATCCTCACAAATTTATGGCTTTGTGATTTTTGGATTTTTCATAGCCATGTTCTCTACCACACTCCATCATATATTGATGGTTATATTTCTCTTCCATATCCATGTTTTCCTACATGGAACCCCAGTATGTGTTATTATCGGTATCCTTCATACTTACCACTCTTTATTTTAAATAGAGGCCTCATTAATCCATTTATCGATGTGTGATTTCAACTAAGATATTTTGAAATTTCAACCCCAAGTTTCCAATACCGAGCATAAATTACAAGGACACAATTTATTAAAGGAGGGGATAATGTAACACCCATAGCTTCCACGGTATGCTTGTCTTTGAATAATACAGTAGGGTGTGTTGTACGCAACTTTGAGTTCTTACACACACCACAACCAATCAAACTAGCCGTTATGAATAGTAATACCCACTTTTTGATATTTTATAAATTTTATCTTTCTAAATGGACTTCATATTTGGATTTGTAATATTGAAATTATCCTAGGGTGAAATTTTGGTACTTTTCAGATAACTTTTATATTTTGATGAATAGTGAAAATTACTAAATTTTAATTAAAAACCACTTTTTTAATCGAAATAATTAATAGTGATAAATTAAGAATTTGAGTGTTTTTAAAGTATATTTAAAATATATTTTCACCATTTAATATAATTTTGGTCATTGGACATAATTTCACAATTAATGCAGACATAAACAAGTGTCAATCTTTTGATAGTTATTATCTCTTCAAAACAAGCATTTTGTTTTAACAACGACAATTAATTTTAAATTAATTTCTGCCACTTCTGTGTTTTAAATTTATAAAAATGGATTCCATATTTGGAATTAGGATGTCCAAATTTTATAAATAGGTAAATTTTATTTTTAGACATTTTGAATAATTACTTCGGTAAATATTTTATTTACCATGGTTAAAGGGTAAATCCGATAAATAAGGGTAAAAAACAATATTATAATAATAATAATAAATTACCCTAAAATGTGTCCTACCCTTATTGGTTGATACATGTCCGACCATGGTCATATTTGGGTCGATTTTGGGACCCCATGGAGCCACTTGTTGGTGATAAAGACACTTTATATTAATTAAGTTAAAGAAAATACAAAAATGACATAAGCTTATATCTTTTTGAAAAAAAATTACATAGGGTTATATATGTTGGATTTTCAACTAAAAATATTCATTAGAAATCTAACAAGATTTATTAAATAATGGTATTTTATATATAATTTTTAGGCATTTAAAAAGTAAATTTATTTATGAAAAATAATGATACAGTATTTTCCTTATTAATGATAGAATGAAATAATTGGTATTATAAATGTTAAAATAAATATAATTTGAGATTTTTGATGACATCCATGAATTTTATTGGTTAATATGACATTATAGGATTTCTTAAATGAATTTGTTTCTAATTAATAAATTTTTTATGACTTTAAAAAAAATCAATTATTGAATAGTGTCAAAATTTACACAAATGAGTTTTTTAAAAACAATTATATTATTAATTAATATTATATTTCTAAAAATCTAAGGCTCAGCCAAAGGACTTATATAATGATAGGTGTATTATTAATGTACCACTTATGGGTCGTTTGGATGTATAATAGTAAGTTTATTAACTATATTATATAAAAATACAAAGTGACATGGGAAATGTCAAACTAATTAACTAAGAGTTAAAACTAAAAGACAAGTTTAATATAGAGACCCAAACCTCTCTAAAACCAATTGGTTGAAAGGATTTCGACCCATCCCCATCGTAGACATTAAATAATAAACTTTGGAGCCATTAATAACCTAATATAAATTTATTATAAAATAATATTTTAAATTTTTCCTAAGGTGCCCCTCACCCCTCTTATAAAAGGGCACTCCCACTTCTCTCTAATTCACACCATCTAAGCAATTTGGATCATCCAAAACATGTACAAATACCATATCAAATATCCTACCTTCATCCTAGAGGCATTAGTTTGATCATAAAGTCAACCTAATAAGTCCTTTTGATCAAATCAAAAGGAAGAAACCGAAGAAGAGGTAATGATTTCACCACCCTCTTTCAAGTTCCTTTCTTATTCCATTTCCTTTTTCATTGTTGTTTCCATTATAAAATAATAACTCCAGTATATTATATATACTGTGATGTTATTATAATTATGGTACAACCAAATTCATTATTCTATCCACCCTTTGAATGACATGTCACTATACGTGTGTACGTACGACTTACTATCTCCGCGTCGTGGTGTAATTTTTATTCAATACATTATTATTTGGATGGGTATAATAATTATGTGTATTTGATCTAAATAATAAATATAAAATGATAATTATTCTGTATATATTATATACCATCCAATTATATATTATGTTAATATCAAAATAATGATATTGTCGCTCGTGCGTACGTACGGATTACCGTCTCCATGACGCGATGAGATTAATTTCCAAGTTCACCATTCATCGACAATTATAAAAATATATATTACTAATAAGTATGTAATATATGACATAATAATGCTAATGGAGATATATATATATTTATATATATAAGTATTTATGTACTTACATATATCTTATTCACTTACTTCCGTTCAATACTATATGAAAACAGAAACAACGTTTATGCGTACGTACGGAATACCGTCTCCATAAACGGTGTTTTCCATTTCATATATATGTCTATTATAAATTTTTATATTCTAAATATATATGATAAATAAATCATGGTTTATATTTTTTAATTATTTAAATCATGATCTAGGTGATACAATCAAGAGTAACAAGTTAAAACACGTACGATAAAGAAAGTGATTATTACCCTAAATATTAATATAACATGGAAATTATTATTAAATGAATATTATAAAGTCATAAATGAATAATGTACGATATCATAAATATTAATATGGTTCTGGTATAATTTAATAACATACTATAGTCATCATACAGGAGGTTAATGTACCCTCGACTAAAGGAAAGTGCAAGGTAAGGGGTTTTCATCTCACTCGTTATTCCCGTGAGATTCAGGACATATTACCACTATTACTTTTTGTGTGGTGTATGTACTACCCATAATTGTATTCTTTGTGTAATAAACATTAATTTATGTGTATTTACATATTCATTGTACGATACCTCTTTCATGGGGTGTATGTTTCGTAAGTTACCAAATTGGTAAGGGTTAATTTCCCAATATCGTTATTATCCAATGTTGTTTTTAAATAAGTATCTACTGGGAAATATTTATTATCCATGTCCATATTTCATAAAAGTGTTTTTAAAAGGGATTTTTTTAAGGGACGTTTTACTAAAACATCATTTGAAATGTTTTAAATATTCATTTTCCTAAATCATTCTCATTAATGTCCATGTTTTCAAAATGGTTTTTAAGGATTTATTTATATGGAAATGAATGTTCTAAAAATTTTAATTCCTTTCAAAAGTTTCAAAGAGGTATGGGACACTTTGATTCAAAAATGTCTTTAAATGTATTCCTTTTTAAATTGTGTAACTACTGAATGTTTTCCTGAAAAATAGATATTTATCTCAAAGATTTTTACAAAACATTTTCATCTATGTCAACATCATTTGATGGATTTAAGATTATTTGAAGTTGATTTATTATGATAAAAATTATCCATATTTTATTCAAGGTTTTGTGATATGTTTGACTATAGATTACTTATTTTTATGCCATTAATGGTTTATGATTAATGTTTTGGCATTATGTATTCAAGGTTTAATATTAATGTTTATGTTATATTTCATCCTCTTCTTAAGATGAATGTGTTGGACTAGTATGTTCTGGGATGGGGTCCGGTTACAGTAGACCCTTCGGGTTGGTGTCCAGTTATTAGAGGCACTCTAGGTTGCTATCCGGTTATTAGAGGCACTCCAGGCTGGTGTCCGGTTATTAGAGGCATTCCAGGTTGGTGTCCAGTTATTAGAGGCACTCTGGGTTGGTGTCTGGTTATTAGAGGCACTCCAGGATGGAGTCCGGTTACAGAGGCTCTTCGGGTTGGGTTCCGGTTACAGTTATCCCTTTAGGTCTTGGCATGAGGCCTTGACACAGAAATTAAAGTTCGGAATTATACATTCCATCGTTATGAAAGTGGTTATTGATATTGCATGTGATTATTCGATTAGTATAATCTACATCTGAATAAGTAAATGGCATTATTTCATTTTATTTCTGCCATATTATGCTGAAGTTGAATGTTAAAAGGCTTTTGTTTTAGTTTTATACATTGCCTTAAATTTTTATGCTTATTTTTGAAAGTTTCTGTTGTATTGCTTACCCTTACCGATGGTTTGAGCTCACCCCTTTCTATGTTTTATTTTCCTAGGATTCCAAGAAGTGTATTGTGATTGATATGCGGGGTTAATCCAAGGGAATAATGGCATTCATAAAGGATTATTTATTTAGTTTTGTATGTTATAAAGTGTAATGTAACATTCATGTATGTAATCTATTTTCCAAGACTGCTAAACCGATCGGTCCTTCGGGACTTGATTCCTTGTAATCATGCCAATGTATTAAAATAATGCACCAACTCTGGGTAACTGGGGTCAGGGCATTACATCAGATCGCCAGAGTCTCATGTATATCTTCACTTAGAAGTAACTGAACCTGAGACAACGATGTTGGATTGAGTTCTTCCAAGACTATGACTTCAAGATAGTCTATACTCATAGGTAGGGGAATGTAGTAGCAGATTCTCTTAGCAGGAGGTCTGGTATACATCTACTAGGTGAGGCGAAAGAGCAGCTGGCTTCTTTACATATATCCTTTGTGGATAGAGATGGAGCATCTTTTCTACAGTCTCTTACAGTCACTCCCCCACTTCATCAGTGGTTCAGGGAGGCACAATGTAGGAATACTGAATGTGAGGCATAACGTGCTTAGATATCCATAAGATAGACACCTGATGGATTTTATGAAGGTGGGGAGCATGTTATCCTCTTCAGAGGACGTAACATGGTACAAGTGTCACTTCAAGAGGAAGTGTTGAGGGAGTTCCACACATCTACTCTAGCGGTACATCCAGGAGTGACGAAGATGTACCAGGATCTTCGATGATAGCACTGGTGGTCAGTAATGAAGAAAGCAGTAGTAGAGTTTGTCTCTGGGTGCCTCACATGTCAGCAAGTGAAGGCGGTGCATCCGGTACAAGCAGTCTTGGTTCAGCCTTTAGAGGTACCATAGTGGAAGTGGGGTGGGATATCCATGGACTTCGTGACAGTACTTCCATGTACATCCAGAGGTCATGACTCTATCTGGGTGATCGTCGACCGACTCACCAAGTTGGCCCACATCCTACCGATTAGAGAGCAGGGTTCAGTAGAGAGATTGGGAAGTCTCTATGTGAAGGAGATTGTGAAGCTACATGGAGTACCTTTCCTGATTGTCTCTGATAGTGATTCTCGTTTTACTTCCCGGCTATGGAAGGGGTTGCAGGAGGCTTTCGAGACACAGCTTCATTTGAGCACCACCTTCCATCCTTAGACTGATGGCCAGAATGAGCGAACCATTCAGACCCTCAAGGACATGTTGTGTGCTTGTGTCCTCAACTTCAGTCACAGTTGGGAGGATCACTTAACTTTGGTGGAGTTTTCATAGAACAACAGTTATCACTCCACCATAGGGATGGCATCTTTTGAGGTGTTGTATGGGCGACCTTGTAGATCACTTTTGTGTGGGACTGACTTAGGGGAGTCATCACTCGTGTGACCAGAGATGGTACGGGAAACCACAATGAAGGTAAAAATCATCCAGGAGTGGATGAAGACTGTATACAGTAGGCATAATTCATATTCCAATAAGAGATAGAGACCTCTAGAGTTTGATGATGGTGACCATGTTTTTCTTTGGGTATCACCCCGATGAGGTATATGGAGATTTGGTCGAGGCAAAAAGTTATCTCCAAGGTTTATTGGACCTTTTCGGGTCATCAGCAGAGTTGGAGAGGTGTCTTTTTGCTTAGCTCTTCCACCTCAGTTACACCAAGTGCATGACGTCTTCCATGTGTCAAAGATGAGGAGATGCATGTATGACCCATCTCACATCATCGAACATGGCCAGCTGGACATCGAAAATGGGGTGACTTTTACGGAGGTTCCAGTAGATATTGAGGATCGATAGGAGTGGGTCCTTCATGAATGTTCGATACCTCTGATACGCATTTTTTGGCACCACGAGAACCTCCAGGAGAGCACATGGGAGCAGGAGGATCTGATGCATGCTTAGTACCCCCACTTGTTCCTTTAGTTTGAGTGGTGTCTCACGGGGACGTAAAGCCTGAGGTGGGGAGAATGTAAAGACCTAGAATTTCTATATAATTGTTTTAATTAAATGGGAATTTTACGAGTCCCCAAAAATTAACAGCACATGATTCCGAGCCCCGGAGGGCCCATAATGAATTTCTAAACTGTATTTCGGGTACATTCAATAAACGTGTGAGTGTTCTTTTCATACTTTTGAATCGGTGCTTAGAATTTAAATATGAGGGCATTGTTGAACCCACAGCGTTGGTATTCTCTTAAGAATACTTTCACCTCGATGACATTTGGTCGAGGGTGAAATTTAATTTTTGTGTTTTTCGTGGAAATAATAAAATAAAATAAGCATATATTTTATTTTATCTGTTAAAACATTCATGTGGAAGTTGAGAAGTGGGGACCACCATACCTTAACCTCCCATGAGAGGTTATGGTGGTGGGGACTATGTGATCCTAACCTTCCCTTAGAGGTTATGGTGGTGGGGACCACCCGAGGATTAAACCTCTTCAACTCCCTCATTATTGTAGAGGAACCTCTTGAGATTCCTCCACATTAATTATGCTAACCCTCCTTAATTAATTTTTCCAACCCTCCCCCACTTAATTATTCTAAGTAATTAACTAACCTAATTTGAATTTTATGCCAACAAACATAATAGATCTCAGAATATATTATTTTGGGGGCTATTCTTTCATTTTTTGTGGAATTGCGGACAAGAGGAGCTCTTGGAGAAAGAATGCCAATGAAGAACTTCTACTTCGAACGAAGAACTTCTTCTCTGAATGAAGAATGTTGACCTCGACTTCGACCTTCTTCCTCAAGACATCCTTTATCGGCGGACATCTTCAACAACGAAGAATCACCTCCATCTAATAACATTAATCCGTCAAACGAGCTTCGGATCGAAGGCATGTGACAGGCGCGACAAACGCTAACTTCAATTTCTCTCTTCGTCTTCAAAAATAGAACAACCCGAGGTAGGGGTTTATTTTCATGTGAATATTTTTTCATATTTCTATCCTTGGTTTCTTTTGTGGTTTGGGAATGAAACATTGATGGAGATTGTAAAGATTGACGTTATTCTTTCATTTTCTTGTTGAGACATATGCTACCACCCTAACGTGGATGGTACGGGCCCAGCCAACATAGCCCAACCCTTTAGAAAATCTTGTGGTGTTCTTTTCGAAGGAGGAGGAAGGCAACCATCCATGGTTGGGGCACGAGAAAGCAGCTGGTGCCACCACCGGCCGTGATGAAGACAACGGCACAACGGCGCCACCCCGCGACCACCGCTGCCGCCCCGTGGCCTCCGCGCTGACCGCAGCCACCGCTGCCGTCTATGGCTCCACACCGCCTCGTGGCAGAGGCGTCGCCCCCCGACCGGACAGTCGCCCTGCGGCCGGACCACCGCCACGCGGCCGGACCGCCTCACCATGGCCTGACCGCCTCCTCGCGACTGGACCACCTCCCCTCGGCCGGACCGCCTCCCCGCAATCAGACCGCCTTCCCACAAACGGACCGTTACCCCGCAGCCGGACTACCCCTATGTGGCCGATCCTCCCTGCGGTCTCGCGCCGCCCTCGTCCAAGCCGCCCCAGGCCCTCGTGGTACCCCCTCGGCCGATCCGCCCTCATGGCACCCTCGTAGCCTGTCGAGTCGACCCGAACAGGGTCGGCCTTGGCTGGGTCGGACCCGAACCGGTCCCACTATGACCCATTTATTTTCTTTTGGTCATAACTTTGGCACCAGACATCCGTTAGATGAACCGTCAGTGGCGTTGGAAACCATGGAGTGAGTCGGTCCCTTTGAGTGATACCCCACTATTTTTTGGAATTATATGGCGGACGATAAGGTTGGATCGAGCAAGAATCCAACCGGGCCCCCAGGACTAGAGGGATAATAACTCATAGACTGTGTGTCTGATTGATGAGTCGTCTGTTAGGTTGAGACCCCTATGACGTGGAGTACTTTTGAGATACTTCCTTATTGGACTTCATGGCAGTTTGAGTATCAAACAATAGCTTGTTGAGTGGATCCTCCCAGAGACGAGAAAGCATAGTGCGGAGACCTTGTTGCTGGATGAGACTTGATGACTGCTGACCGTTGCGACTCGAAGTGACTTAATAGGCCTAGTGGGGAGTGCCTTGGTGACGCGGCAGACCCACGGTGGGGAGCGCCTTGATGACGCAGTAGACCCACGGTACTCGACAGGATGTGTAATGACCCAAAGCCTTTCAATGGATATTCCATTCTTATAATTATGTCATAAAATCACATGAAAACACAACATAATGAACTACTAAGTGCCAAGTGACCTCTAAACATAAATTTGTCACTTTTTATTGGTAATTTTGAGAATCTTACATACACGGTTGTGTTCAAGATGATATTTGGAGGCTAATAAAAATAATAATTTTTGGTGAATAGTAACATACCCTTATAAATAGTAACATACCCTTATGAATAGTAATATGACCCTTATGAATAGTAAATAATCGAACATAAAAGTAACCTTACCCATGAATATTTAAATAAAATCTAGACATCAATGAAATTGAAAATTTGACCTTAGTAAACATTTTGGTATTTTGTAAGTAATAAATAATTAATTATAATTAATTTATTTATTTAAAAGAAAAATTGTTTTCTTAAAATGTGTTCATTAATTATAAAATCAATGTATTATAGTTTTTAGGTAATTTTATAAGACCCTACATAATTTTTGAAAGCACTATAAAATCAGTTTTAATTTTAAAAACTCTTTTTTATGTAAATTTTGATTTTAATTAAATATTAAATTAATAATAATTAGAAACTTATTTTTGAAAAATGTACTTCATTTTTGGATTCTACATGTTTAAAAATGGAAGGGGTAATTTTTTGGGATTTTTCTGAGATACTTGTATTTTTGATGTATAGTGAAATATCATAATTTACAAAATAAGCTAAATAAGCTAATTATAGAGTCATGTGTGATGTTTAGCTGATGTAAGCCCACTTGAATCAGTATCACATGATACAATTACTATTCTTGGTCATTGAAGACTCACTATTCCTTGTCTTGGGGTAAAGTAATAAACTAATTAATTTTAAATTAAGGAAACCCCTCTCCCCTCCACTATAAAAACAACCCTTCACACCCTCATTTCTTCATACCTCTCAAGCTCCAAGACTTATCTAAACTCTACCCAAACATCCTCCCTAGCCCCTCTCCCACGTTCAATAGTTTTTGGCCTCATCAAAAGACCAATCCTAGCTTCCTTAAGGAGGATCTCAAGAGGAATATTTAAGAGAACATTAAAGAGAAGGAAGCATTCGAATACAAGGTAAGGGGAAATTCTCGAACCCAAATTTTTTCCTTCGGTTCCTCCCTCTTTCACTCCATTTTTGATATGTTTACCCCTAAAAAGTCATTTTTTCATCATTTTATTTCCTTTTTTGGGATATACATGATTACCACTATTGTTTATGTGGAACAAAAAATTTTCCAAAAGAACTCTCCTTTCAAGAACACACATTTTACATCTCATTCATGATTTACGGTTCTTGAATCAAGTATGTTATTCCATCTTTCTTTTGGGAACCGAAAGTTTTTGAATGTGTTCTTATGAGATGAAACCCATTCCATTTCATGGGATAGTTATGTTCATTTATGCTATATATTCATTGTGGCATGCATGACAAATGATAATGTTATGATGTGATGGGTGCACCCAGAATTATATCGCGCAATATGAATGTTTAAATTTGATGGGTGTGCCTGGAATTATACAGAGCTCATATGCATTGGGTAAAGTGATAACTCTCACGAGTAAATGTGAAATTATGTGTGAACAAGATTCTATCTTGTTTCACAAGTATTTGTGGTATTTAACCACTAAGACATGATGTTTCATTTTTTGCATTGCCACATTTCAAGTCTTTTATTTATGCTCCTATCATGTTCATGATCTTCTGCCTATTTCATCATTATTCTCACCCCATTATTTATTCTTCATATCTATCCTCTTACTGGGATTTTATCTCACCCTTTTTATGTATATCCCTAGGTGGATACATGTACTAAAGAGAGGACAAGTGCCAATGAGAGGCTATAGAATAAGAAATTAAATAAATGTTTATGCTTGATGTAGTAATTGTTGTGTATGTTCCTATTTTTTCCAAGAAACTAAACCTTTGGATCCACTATGTGTAATACTATTATGTTTTTTATCTTTAAAATGATGTAATAGTAAAGTAATAAAAGGGTATGGTCTCTATAGTTGGTATCATAGGTGAGGTTTAGTTAATTTGAGAATTAGGATTAGTGAACCCTAGAGAAAACCTCTAGAATGAGACTAAGTACAAATATGAACACAAGAATCTCTACATAGGGATACCATATGTTATTATTTTAATATAAATTGTGAAAATGAATAAGTTATGTATTCATGACTTGTTTACTTATGTTTTTTTCTATCTTTTTCTATTTTAGAAAATGGTGGGAACTAGGATAAATCAATAAAAACAACTCATGTGATGACCAATTCAACGATTTCTTGAATGACATCCCCAATGATTTGGGACGTGGAGTTAAGAAATTCATGGAGATTCTTACCCAATTATCTCAGGTTCTAAACCATAACCGCAATAATGGGGAACATCCTCCTTCACCAAAGAGGGAGAAACTGGGTATCAAATGTTTTATGCAGCAACGACCACCGAAGATTAATGGGTCTTCTAATCCACTAGTTGCGGAACAGTGGGTCAACTCCATGGAGAAGATCTTTTCTATTCTTTACTATTCTAAGAAGGAGATGGTAAACCATGCCATTTATTGTCTAGATGGAGAAGTCGGTCAATGGTGTGATTTGATTAAGAACACCAATCCAAGGGAGGAAATTAAAGAGATGGAATGGGAAGACTTTAAGATTATGTTTCTTAACAAGTATTTCCCAAGAACTTTTCACTTGAAGAAGATGGAGAGATAATTCATAGAGGTCAAGAAAAATAATGAAAATCTGTCACAACCTATGAAGTGAATTTCACAAGGCTTTAACGGTACGCTTTGGGTTTTGTTATCAACAATGATAGAAAAATTGATTGATTATTTAGTATATTAAAACCACACCATCGAAAGGCTCTTGCAATTCAAGACTTTGGGAGTTATGAAGAAGTTGTTTGGTGTCCTCTCAAAGTGGATATGGAGTTTGGAGAATTGTCCCATGGCTATGGTGATAAGAAATGAAAGATAGAGTTTCAGGCCAGTGGATCTAAAGATAATGATGGGGAGAAAACTCAATGACCCACATGTCCAAAATGTAGAAAGTTACACCATGGGAACTGCCTCAAAGGGATGGTGAAATTCTTCAAGTGTGGGAAAGAAGGAAATCATTATCAAGAGTGTCGAAAAGACATGAAAAGGAAGGAGAATGTAGCTGATGAAAGGAATGAGAAACTCATGGTTCAATTCTACAACTGTAGGGAGATAAGGAACTATGCAAACCAGTGCACTAAACCTCGAGTTCTCGAGGGTAATCAACATTAGCAGCCACCGGAGCCAAAGGAACAAGGGAAGGCTTATGCTATCACTACTATGGAGGTGGATCAAGATAATGAATTCATAAAAGGTACACTTTTTATTCACTCAAGAATGGAAAAAGTCTTATTTGATTCTTGTTCTACGCATTCCTTTATATTTTGCAAGTTTTCTAAAACTATAGAATCGAAACCCCCGAAACCTTAAAGTAGAGATATCTGTAAAAACATCAAGTAGAGTAATAATTGCAACCCAAGTGTTTGACTCTTCTCCTGTTGGCATATGTGGGAAGATTCTTCTTAAAAATCTCGTAATACTTCCCATGGTGGAATTTGACACTATAATGGGAATGGATTGGATCTCGTTATATAGAGGACATATAAACTGTCGGGAAAAGGAAATATCTTTTCTTATTCTGAACCATCCCATGCTCCTCTACAAATGAAATGAAGACCATGAATCTCATTTGAAAAATCCTTCAATGGTTTGGGTGTTGATTCCCTATGAAGAAGAATACCTCTTCCAAATGGTTGAGTCAAAGGATAGTTCCAACCTTGCGGAAATGCCCATCGTAAGGGAATATGAAGAGGTATTTCCCGAAGAGTTACTTAGAATTACCCCGAATCGTGAGGTAGAGTTCTCAATTGAACTCATACCTAGAGCTACTCCTATCTCAAGGTGTCCCTATAGGATGGATCCTATTGAACAAGAGGAGTTAAAGAAGCAGCTACAAGGGCATCTGGACAAAGGGTTCATATGCCCTAGTGCATCACCTTGGAGTGCACCAGTGCACTTTGTGAAGAAGAATGATGGAACAATGTGGTTGTGTATCGATTATTTGGAAATCAACAAGATCACCATAAAGAACAAGTATAATCTCCCTAAGATTTATGAATTGTTCGACCAGTTAAGAGGATATCAATACTTCTTAAATGTTGATCTTTGTTCGGGATATAATCAGGTAAAAGTGAATAAGGAAGATATTCAGAAGACTGACTTCCATACAAGTTATGGGCACTATGAGTTTTTGGTGATGCCCTTAGAACTTACTAATTCCCCTGAAATATTCATGGATTTGATGAATAGTTTCTTTAGACATTACCTCAACAAAGTTGTGGTAGTGTTTATCAATGATATTATCATCTACTCCAAGGGAAAGGATGAACATGAAGAACATCTAAGACTTGCTTTGGTCACATTGAGAAAGGAGAAGTTGTACGCCAAGTTCAGAAAGTGTGACTTTTGGATGAAACAATTCACATTCTTAGGACATGTGATCACAAGTGGGGGAATTTCTGTGGATCCTTCAAAAACAATAGAGATTAATGAATGGAACTGACCCTCTACTGTCACGGAAATCCGTAGTTTTCCTGGATTAGCTGGGTACTACCGATGTTTTGTGAGAAACTTCTCATGATTGTCAAGCCCGCTAACTAAGATAAAAAAGGAAAGGGGTAAAGTATGTATGGACAAAATAATGTGAGGGAATCTTAAATGATTTAAAAATAATGTTGATCACTACTCCTGTACTCACACTATCGAAAAGTGGAGAAAGTTTTGTGATATAAAGTGATGCTTAAAAGAAAGTCTTAGGTTGTATACTCATGCAAAATGATAATGTGATATCCTATGCCTCATGACAGTTGAATATCCATGAGAATAACTACCTGATTCCTGATCTAGAGCTGGTAGTTGTGATTTTTGCCTTGAAAATCTAGCGGCACTACCTTTATTGTGAGAAGTGTGACATATACACCAACCAAAACAGCCTAAAGTATATATTCACACAAAAGGAGCTCAACATGCGTCAAAGGAGATGGTTAGAGATATTAAAGGATTACAATTACTCTATTCACTTCCATCCTGGAAAGGTGAACAAGGTAGTTGATGCTCTAATCATAAAATAACCTGCTACTCTATCCATGATACATATTTAGAAAGACCCTATCTTTTTAGATATGAAATGGTTGGATTTGGAAATCATAAGGTCAGGGGATATATCCTACCATGCCCAAATGATTGTGCAACCATACATCCAAGAGAAGATTAAGAAAGCACAAAGGGATGATTTGGAGATAAAAAATATGGTGAATTGCAGTAAAGAAAGGAAAGCTGCAAGAGTTTTGTTTCGATGATAATGGTGTGATTCGGTTTGGAACGCAGCTTTGTGTGCCTTCATCACCCGAGATAAAGAATGAGCCGTTGGACAATGTATATAGCTCAACATTATCTATCCATCCTGGGAGTACCAAGATATAATGTGATCTCCGAGAACACTTCTGGTGGGATAACATGAAGAAGGAGATTGCGGAATATATATCAAGGTGCATGGTATGTCAGCAAGTAAAAGTTGAGAAACAAAAGTCCAAAGGTATGATGCAACAATTGCCTATACCCATGTAGAAATGGGAAAATGTTACTATGGACTTTGTCATGGGTCTCTCGAAGACGTCAAAGGGAAATAATGCGATATGGGTTGTGGTTGACCGACCCACCAAGACTACCCATTTTATCACTATTCGGGAAGATATCTCACCTAAAAAACATGAAAAGATATATGTGAAGAAAGTGGTGAGACTGCATGGAGTTCCACTCTCGATTGTCTCTGACCGTGATCCAAGGTTCACATCTAAATTCTAGAGGAGTCTTCAACATGATTTGAGTACTAAATTAAATTTCATCACGGCCTATCACCCCCAAACTGATGGATATTATGAAAGGACTATTCAGATGCTTGAAGATATGCTAAGATCCTACTCAGTAGAATTCAAAGGTGGATGGGATCAGAATCTCCCATTGGTTGAGTTATCATGCAACAATAGCTTCCACTCGAGTATTAAAATGGCTCCATATGAAGCACTATATAGAATGAGATGTAGAACTCCAACCTGTTGGGATGAAGTTGGAGAAAGAAAGCTACTTGGACTTGATCTTGTGCAAGAGATGACAGAGAAGGTTCAAGTCATCTAGAAACACATCAAAGCTTCTCAAAGTCGTCAAAAGAGCTATGATGACAACCGTCAAAGGTTCTTGGAGTTCGACATTGGATATATGGTCTTCCTATGAATATCTCTATGGAATATATTCATGTGATTTGGGAAGAAAGGTAAGATAAGCCCAAGGTACATTGGCCCCTTTGAGATCCTTGACTGCATAGGATCTATGGCCTATCGACTTTCACTTCCACCAAATATGGAATATGTTCATTATGTGTTTCACATATCACTCCTCATGAAGTACATACTAGACCCCTCACATGTACTAAACTCAGAGGTGGTACAGCTGGAAGATGATCTCTCTTATGAGGAACATCCAGTAGAGATTCTAGATCGGAGAGATAAGGTACAACACAA
This sequence comes from Viscum album, assembly GCA_963277665.1. NCBI lineage: Eukaryota > Viridiplantae > Streptophyta > Magnoliopsida > Santalales > Viscaceae > Viscum > Viscum album. The sequence goes on along the minus strand of OY728128.1, from coordinate 1,578,729,437 downwards.
CAAGAAAACCAACCTTGTCAAAGTGCTGTGGAGGAACCATAAGTTTGAAGAATTTACTTGGGAACCAGAGGAGGTGATGAAGGATAAGTACCCTCACCTATTTGTGTAAAGTGAAATTTAGGGGGTGAAATATTTTAAGGGGGGAAGATGTAACGACCCCAAGTTTTTTAATGGAAATTTCCTTCTTATGATTATGTCATAAAATTACATGACAACACAATATAATGAACTACTAAGGGCTAAGTGACATCTAAACATATGTTTTCCACTTCTGTGTTGGGAATTTTGAGAATCTGACATACACGGTTGTGTTCAAGATGATTTTTGGAGTCTAATAAAACAAAAATAATTTTTGGTGGATAGTAACCTACCCTAATGAATAGTAACATACCCTTATGAATAATCATATGAACCTTATTAATAGTAAATCATCCAACATAAAATTAACCTTACCCATGAATATTTAAAAAAAAATTAGACATCTTAGAAAGTGACAATTTGAACTTAGTAAACGTTTTGGTATTTTGTAAGTCATAAATAATTAATTATAATTAATTAATTAATTTAAAAGAAAAGTTATTTTCTTAAAATGTGTTCATTAATTGTCAAATCAATGTCTTATAGTTTTTATATAATTTTTTAAGACCCTACTTAAGTTTTTAAAGCACTATAAAATTAGATTTAATTTTAAAAGCTGTTTTTTAAGTAAATTATGATTTTAATTAAATATTAAAATTATAATATTTAGAAAATTATTTTTGAAATATGGAATTCATTTTTGGATTATACACACTGAAAAATGGTAGGGTTAAATTTTTTGGATTTTTCTGAGATACATGAATTTTTGATGAATAGTGTAATACTATAATTTACAAAATAAGCTAAATAAGCTAATTATAAGGTCATGTGTGATTTTCTGCTAATGTAAGACCACTTGGTTCATGATCACATGATAAAATTACAATTCTTTCTCATTTAAGACTCAATATTTTTTGTCTTAGGGGAAATTAATAAACCAATTAATTTTATATTAAGGAAACCCCTCTCCCCTCCACTATAAAAACCACCCTTCAGACCCTCATTTCCTCACACCTCTCAAGCTCCACGCCATCTCTAAAATCTATCCAAACATCCTCCCTAGCCCCTCTCCCACGTTCTAGAGTTTTTGGTCTCATCAAAATACCTATCCTAGCTTCCTTAAGGAGGATCTCAAGAGGAAGATTTAAGAGGACATTAAAGAGAAGGAAGCATTCAGATACATGGTAAGGGGAAATTCTCGAACCCAAATTTCATCCTTTGGGTTCTCCCTCTTTCAATCCATTTTTGATATGGTTACTCCTAAAAAATAATTTTTTCATCATTTTCTTTCCTTTTTTGGGATATACATTTTTACCACTATTGTTTATGTCAAACAAAATGTTTTCCAAAAGAACTCTTCTTTCAAGAACACACCTTTTACTTCTCATTCATGATTTATGATTCTTGTATCAAGTATGTTATTCCATATTTCTTTTGGGAACCCAATGTTTATGAATGTGTTATTATTAGATTAAACCCATTCTTTTTCATGGGTTAGTTATGTTCATTTATGCTATATGTTCATTGCGGCATGCATAATAAATGATAATGTTATGATGTGACGGGTGCGCCCAAAATTATACAATGCTCAAATGCAATAGATAAAGTGATGAATCTCATGATTAAATGTGATATGATTGGTGAACAATATTATATCTTTTTTCACAAGTATGTCTGATAGTTAACCACTAATATACGATGTTTCATTTTTATGTATTTCCACATTTCAAGTCTTTTATTTATGCTCCTCTCATGTTCATGATCTTTTGCCTATGTCATGATTATGCTCAACCCATGCTATATTCTTCTAATCTATCCTCTTACTGGGATTTTAGCTCGCCCATTTTTATGTATATCCCCAGGTGGATACATGTAATAAGGAAAAGAAAAGTGCCAATGAGAAGCTATATAAGAAGAAATTAAATAAATGTTTATGCTTGATGTTGTAATTATTGTGTATGGTCCTAGTTTTACCAAGACACAAAATATTTGGATCCTCTATGTGTAATACAATTATTTTGTTTATATTTAAAATGAAGTAATAGTAGTTTAAGAAAAGGGTAGGGTCACTATTGGATGAGTACCTCAGCAGGCCATGAGGGGGAACGCCTTTGTGTGATGTGGTAAACCCATGGTGGGGAGCGCCTCTGTGTGATGTGGAAAACCCATGGTACTTGACAGGAGGAATACCTTAGCAGTCTAAGGTTAGTGGGAAGTTCCTCTGTGTGACACGATAGGCCCACTGTACTCGATAAAGGAGGAGTTCTCCAGCAGTTGTGGTGTTCAACGTTGTCATTGAGAATGTTACATGATACTACACATAAAATAAATAATGGTGTGAGCTGAGTCAATACCTCTTTGTTTTCTTCATGATTGTGATGGATTAATTCATAACTTAGGTATATTTATGCGCTTATACCAAGGTAGGGTTATTTGAAGATTTCATACTTTGTGGTTTCTCCTTGGAGGATTTTTTGTGAGACCTTGAGGGTCTCGGGGTCCCTACTGAGTATCGTTATACTCACACCTACACAAGCTATGCCCGCACCATGTTTTGTTCGATTCAGATGATGGAAATTGCTGACTGAGGCTGAGAGTACCAGGATTGGACAGTACCTGGAGGTGGACCATACGGTGTGTCGGTACACAGATGATATGGGTGGACGTGGAGTGTTGAAGAGGTGATATGTACCTACCTTTTAGGTAGGAACCTTAGAGGATGACCCAACAACTGACATTACCTTTTCTTTTTCTGTATTGTATCATAGTTTTACTTGTAATTTAAAGTTGGGCTTGTATTCTAGCCCCTTTTACTTACTTCACACACTCTGTTTACTGTTCAGTTTAATTGTGTTCCTATCTTTCTTTGTGCTTGGTTACGTGTGCTTACATTTTATAAAGGCAATTGCTTCCCAGTTTTAGGGAATACGCCTTTGGTGGTAGTCTCTAGCCCCTGGCCTGTGGAGGCGGGCTTGGGGTAGTCACTGAAAGGGCCTCGGGGGACAGGTTATGACACTCATGTTTACAAAATTGTGACCCAAGTACACCTTTTTTAATAAGTATTTCAATAGAGGATTTACGTTCTATTTGTGAGTATTATGCCCTCCTTAACCTTTCTTCTTTATTATTATCATCCACCTTCCAAAACAAATTATAATAATACTAAAATAATCTCACCATGATCATTAGTATAATGATATTTTATTATATTTTTGTAAAAACCATTACCAATATCCCTCCCATCCATTGGAAAATTTAACCATAACATGTGTAATGTGTGGATTACTACCTCCCAAAACTACGTATTTCATTTCTCCTAAATTCCTCACATGGATTGAAATAATAATTTATTTAATGATTAAAAATTATATTAATGACATTTTTTATATCTAGAAGATTAATATTAATATTTATTCATGTTACTAATATAAAACCATTTTTTAAATTCAAAATATATTGAAATAATATCATCAACAATTTCATATTCATAATTTTTAACAATAAATATCAAATAATGAAAAATTAAATTGAAAATAATTTTTTCAAATATATTATAGTTCCTTAAATATATTTTTCAGATTTGTGTTGCATTGGTGTGTTGTTTGATGAAGATGAGTTCTTTGGCGGTGATTCGTCGGAGGCTGGGTCGATTGGGGGATCATTTATCCCCTCTTGGCTCTAGCGAAACCTTATACGAGATTCTCTTTCGCTGTGATTTTGATACTCTGTGTGGTCTGTGAGAGAGTTTTTTTATGTCTTCTATGGTTTGTTTGTTCCGGTCACCAGCTCCGAGATGGGCGGCGATGACAATAGTTTCTAAGGAGTTGATGTTTTCTATGTTCCGCTAATGGCTCTGATGGTATGACAGTGATGATGGAGTTGGGGGAGCAGCTTGATTTTGATCTGTGTCCTAAGGTGGTGCACTGGCCTTTTTGAATTTTGAATCAAATGTGTTTTTTGTCTACGCGGTTTTTGGATTTCAGTGGTCTGCTAATCCCTTGTACGGTTCCCGCTCACCCAAAAAGCGGTTCTCAAAATCAAATAAAAATATAATTTTCAGTCAGTAATTACTACACCATTTGGATTCTAATATTATTAAAAATGTATCAATCATGGGATTTAAATTTATTTAATTAAATCCCTCTAAATTTCTATGATTATATAGTTATTAAATTTGTAAGGGTTTTCTCGACTTGATTTTTCTTCATTAAGACATATGTCATATTCGAAACATGTTTATTTTACCTAGTGTATATACTTCATCATAGATTCCATTTATCATATTTTTCATTTAATTCATGGGAATTAAAAATAATTCTCATTCTCTCTTTTTAATGGAGTTCAATTCAAATGATATTAAATCCATACAGGTTTTTTCATCTCAACCACCTTTTTATTGAGTCATTTTTTTCTTCATTAACTATGATCTTATTTGATTATAACATAAATTCATTTTTAAAATTTTAATATGGTACAAAATATTCTATATCTAGGGAAAATATAATAGGTTTTATCACTATTTTTTCATTTATGTTTTTTTTTCTCATAAAAATGAAATATTGTTATAAATTATCCCATCCTCTCTAAAAGATATTTTTTCACCATGTCTATATCCATTGTTTCCACAGAAATTTTCCATTATTATTCTGTAGACAAATTATGTATTATCATAGTTTTTATTTATTTATTTTTCTCACTCTTTTTAATTTTATGTTTTATAATACTTTTTATGAAGTGGGTTTTAATAAAGGTATTTTAAATTGTTAAAAAAAATAATTTTATTATCATATATTTTATCTGTCACTCCAAATTTACACTTGATAACCTCTATGAATTTTTCATGGATCATTTATTAGAATTTCATTCTAAATAATATTTGAAAAATTCATAATGAAAATTACTAAAACATTATCTATTTGAATGATGCTCGTAACTTCACCACTTTACAAAAATGTTCAAAAATGTTTTTTGGAAGCAGTTTTTATGATTTATTTTTATTTTCTTCATTAAATCAGAAAAATCTATCTCCAATTAGGTTATATTTAATTATTCAACTTATAAATGTTTTTATGAAATAATCATTTTTTATGATTCTATTTTTTATCAACTGATCTAAATATTTTTCTATGATATTTAATACAGTTTGAAAGGTTATGGAAAACACATTTTCATTCTCTAAGTATTTTATGATATTATGTTTGAATGATTTCATGCGACACACATGTAAATTAATCATCCTTATATGATGGGCGGGTCTAATATAACTCTCATGTTAATAGGGTAAATATATATATATTATGATATAATATTTATAATTAATTATTTAACCTCAATATAGTATAAAAAAATTAGTGATTCCTGATCCACTATGTAATGGGGAACTTGTAAATATACATGATCCATTAAATAATGATTTTTGTGGTAGCTATCCATGATATATGTTATGATTTTTTATTATTATACAAGTTATACAAAAATTATGCAATAATCTTATACTTATGGTAAGCTCCATGGATCAAGTTTATTATATTATGTTTCTGAACACTTATTTTATGGTATATGCTTAATAATTTGAGTATACATTACCTTTTATCATTATAGACAGTGAATAGTTTTTTTCCATATTTCTCTAATATTTTACAATTTTTTGTTATCAAGATTCTTAATGACTCTTCGATAATATTTTCCATTATCGGGTGATTAACCTCAACCCTTTATTTATTTTTATACTCCCCGTTTACTTACATGCATGATTTTTTATTGAAGGATTCCTTATATGGTTATATCATGGGATATGTTAAAGAAATTATTTTAAATAATAATTTTATATAGATAATATCTAAATACTCTAAACCATCATTTTATGGGTTGTGATATTATTCATGAGATTTAATTTTAAAATTATTATAATGAAGTGAAATATATATATATATATATATATATGTGTGTGTGTGTGTGTGTGTATGTATGTATATATATATATATATTTAATTTTATCCTAGTTCATCTCACTTTGTAAAAAATATGGATGCAATGAATCTTTTTTATTATCTGGCCTTGTAGTGGGGGTTTGGGGAACTTCATTTGGTATATGTGAAGGGTTTTTAAATTGTTGTGTGATTATTTTAGTTAATTTTGGGGATTTGAACTATATAAAATTATTGAGAACCCTACGGGTAATCCTAAATATTTAAAATCATCTAAAAATATTGAAAATATAAATATTTTTTATCTTCTTCATAACGATATCCATGTTTTGATAAAAAAAAATTTGATTTAGGATCTTCCAAAAACATACATAGGGGTAATAACCATGAATGATGCACCATAAACCCACACCCCCAGGTCAAATTCCTAGAATGCTTTCTCCAAAGGTTTGGTTACTTAATAGAACGTCTATATAAGCTACTTATTCTACAATATATTTGAATATTCCTATTTAATGGATTCTCACAATACTCACTTCTATAATTATCATTAGTTATACTCATTTTCATAACCTGTATAATGAAAAAAAACATAAGAAGTAGAGAGATCAAATTCTCAATGAGAGAAAATATCATCAACATGTTAGAAAGGGTTAGATCATAATCATGTGAGAAAACATTAGTGTGGGATAAATATATTATTTTAATTAAAATGGATGAATTAGTTTTATCCATAAGTTATAATAAAATAACATTTTATCTCTTGTGACAATACCCTATACCTTGTCCTAAGATTCAAATATAACGATGCAATTACCATGATCCATTTTTTATAACATTAACATAGAAATCAGGCTTTAAATTAATCATATGAAATCATAACATTCTGAACATAGATAATCTCATCATGTCCTTGCTCAGTCATGTGAACATAGCTAAAATCATCATGCCCATGCTCAATCTTTTGAACAAAGATAATAGCATTGTGTCTATGTTCAATCATGTTAACATCGCTAACTACATTATTTCCATACTCAATCATGGGGATATAGCTAAACTCATCATTTCCACTCTCAAAATCATTATCTAATGAGTTATAAAACCATAACCAAGGAATTAAAGATTGATGTATGAAAAACCTCATCTCATCCATACATATGTTTGCCATATGAAATCAATCATTTATTATATCCTAAGGAACCAATGGAAACTAAATGAGATTCATATGATTTCCAAATGGTGTCACATAAAATAACATCATGATTTTGATCAGTTGATACACAAAATTCAATCGCCCAAAAATATTATTTCAAAAATTCATTTGTATGGTTATTAGATAAACATGACTCTAGAGAAGTGATATAATTTGAAAAAAAGTGAAATAGAATTTAATCATAAACAAATGTATTTAAAAAATGATTATAACATAATTATAAAGAGACTATGTTATTTTCCCATTTCTAAAAGATCGTTTTTTATAAGTTTTCACAAATATCATTTTTAAACACACTTTAAAAAATATCAATGACGATTCCTTTAAAAATATACTAATAGTTTCCAAAGGAAGTGTGGATTGGAATATAATATATAATAATTTAAAAGGAAAAAATTAATATAAAAAATACCTTTATTGAAATCAAAATTAAAAAAAATATTGAAAAATATTCCAATTGAAAAGTGGTCAAGAAAAATTTAATAATCTCTAAAAATGTATATCATTTAAGGGAAGAGTGAATATGTTCATGGTAGAGAAAAATATCATTTATATATGATATGAACTATTATTATCATAATAAAATATTATGAATAATAAAATATTTTAAAATGATGTATTTTATTTGAAAATATAATTCCCTAGAAAATAAAGTGGAATGAAAATATCTTATCCTGATAGGATAGAATAAAACAACCTTGCAAAATAATGTCCAAATATTAATAAGAATGAATCATGAAAAGAAGTCAAGTTAATAAAACTTCACAACACTTTAGTAACTTTTGAATCAAAAGAACTTGAAATATATAACATGAATTAGATCAGAAAATTCCTTTAATATCATTAAGGTTATATAAATTGAATAAATAAGGCACTATATTCACCAAAAAAATTAAACAAGCAGTAAATATGGCATGTGTCTCAAATAATAAAAATTACAATGTAAATCCCTTACCATTACTCTTTAAATCCATGAATGTAATTTAATCTCATGCATCAAAAAAATAAAAATCTTAATTAAAATTTTAAAAACCTTATTCTTATCTATTTACAATTCTAAAATTTATAATAATTATTCATTACACATATATTTTATTATTAATGTTCATTTTTTTGTGGATGTTTTTTTCATTTCAAAATATGTTTTGTAATAGAAATGTCAAAATCAATTTATTGATTCAAATATAATCATTACCAAATTAGAATAATTTTTTTATTAATCATATTTCAATGATTTATGCATCCTCATTTTCATATTATCAAAACTATGGGCATGGTTCTCTAGAATGAAATCCATAAAGAGCATATTTCAAATAAATTGACATAATCAGTGGATTACATAATAATGATAATTATTTTTTGCATTATTCTTCTATAAAAATATTAAAAAAAATACTAATCCTTAATTTCACATATATTTATTAAATATACATTATAACTAACTAGGAAGTTAAGTTATTAAAAATGAATCATGTTTCTCTATGGAGGTGGTAATCTGCATGTACACATAGATGATGTTTTATTCATATAATAAAAAAAATAGATATTGATTTACCATTTAGGAATCATATTAATTTCATAAATATCATATGTGTTCATTAAACATAACCTTTAAACTATCATTTTATTTAAATTATGAAAAATAGAAAACATTTCTCTATGGAGATTCTAGTCTACACATATGCATGGAAAACGTTTTTATTTTTCTATGGATAAGGGAGAAAGATATATAATTATTTTTCATAAATATAAAAATGTTTTAGTATAATAATGATAATTATGTTAATATTTTATCATGGTATAATATACTTCTAGGTAGAATACTAATACTCAATAAAGTTGGAATAAAAATTAGTGGTTAAGAAATTTTACCTAACTCCTCAGAATAATACAGTTGAAAATGTGATTTAGCCTATGAGGGAATGTATTTTATGTATACCATATATTCTTGTATGTTTCTAAAAGTTTTGATAATTTATTTGCATAGTACTTAGATGAACTAAGGGGATTTTTGTTTTTGGATAAGTGGTGTGGTGAAGGGATATTTTTTTAATTGAGAGGAGTGGTATTTTTATAATAAATAGTTCAGTATTCATGTAAAGTGACTCCAAAGGTAAAAATAATAGATAATAGGTGAGTGTTGGTCAAGAAATGCCTTACCCACTAATTTTTATGAAAAATTTAAAAAATAAGTATTTTTACCATTTGTAATCCATTTATCCTTTTAATATTTTTTCATGTTAATTAATTTTTACCAAAGTAATACTTTTTTATGACTACAAAAAAATTGGACATATTAAATTATTTGGACCTCCACATTCCAAATATGAAATCCATTTTATTAGGTAAATTTTCTAAAATTTATTAATATTACTTTTGAAATAATAAATTTATGATGAATTAAAAAATATATAGAAAAATATAACCAACATTCTAGAACGTCAAATATATATTTCTAAATAAAATGTAGTATTTTTAAATGTACAATCATATATATATATATAATATATTTTATCTGGAAAAAAATATTTCATAATATTATAATTCATGATTATATCCTAGTGATGAATTAAAAATGATGATGTTTTCAAAACTGATTTTTTGAAATATTCACGTAAAAATTAATTTTTAAAAAAAATAAAAAAAAATTAGCAAATAAAATATTTTTGTGGAATAAAAAAATTATTTTATTTTTTCATAGTCATATTATAAATTTTAGGTATTTAGCATTTGAATGGAATGATATAATGTACTTTTTTAATAGTAAATAATTTGTTCTAAAATCATAACTATTCTTATTCTAATTTCTTATGGATTTGGGGTCGCACCTTAAGGGTAATGTTTTCCCACAATCCTGCATCATTTCAGGGTTAAATTCCTCATTTCCTCAAATTGGAGTATTTATTATTGTTGGTATGTAGATGGATGGAAGGAATATGTTTACAGAAACGGAATGGGTTGGGGGATGGTCTACTAGCTGATGAATGACCATTTATTTAGGGAAGACATGTTAGGCGGTCAATAGCTTCAACGATGGGTGTGGGCAAGACAACATTTGTTTGGGGATCACATATCACAGACTAGGGGAGGTCTCAATCGATAAATTAGGGGCATCTATTTTGGACACTGATGACTGGGATGGGCACAACACTGATAAGGCGTTCTCACAAGGTGGCAGTCACATGACGTTGGCAATGATGTGGGTGGCGAGGCTGCACATAGGAGATGGTAGGGGTATCACAGAAAGTGTGTGGTGTAGTAGGTCTATGAATTAGATTTGATGATAAATAGCTATGGGACCTATTAGTCCATGTGTTGGGAGTTCATTCTTAATTTTCCTCCAAGGCATTTATCTTGGGTCATTTTTCCATGGTTTTATTGGATCATATTATAGGTTACCACTTCCAGGAAAAAAGTTGAGTTTCCTTTGTCTAATAAAAAGGGTGCTTCTCTCTAACCTATTTAATCTAATTTCATATCAATCAATAACTAATATAGTGCTAATATACAACAAATTTCTTGTATATATTTTAAAATCCTTAAAATATAATATTATTAATTACACAAAATGATAGGACTAGCACATTAAAATAAAATTTCAGAAAAAATATATTTTTCAGCATAACATGATATTATTTGGTGTAAATCTATATTAATTAAATTTAATTAGTAAATTAGTATTAAAAATGAAATTTCCATTTTTTAATACTAAAATGTGAAATGAATAAAAAACATGTGATATATATATAACATACAAAATTAATAATTGCATCATTATATCATCATAATTTCTACTTATATAACCCTGTCCAGATCTCCACATAAGGCAAAAGGATATTATAATCTTTGTTGGAAGTCATGGATGGATGTCCACCTTGCACGAATCTCCTGGAAATTTTAAAATTTGAATTTTTCACAACTATTATTTCACTTATACAATAATTATTGGATAATGTTATAGTCTTAGTTTAGGGTAAAACCATGGAGAAGTAAAATCCACTCCCAGATAGAATAGGTGAGATTTATAAGGATAGACCCTAATGTAACGTCTCTATTTTGGGTGCCTCCCAAGGTTGCCCCATACCTAGTTGGTCCCATGGCCTCAAGAGAATTTCCCCAAACATGAGAGGCTTCTTACTAATAGTGAGGGCCTTGGCTATGATAGTGGAGAAACTATTCCCTCATTGGCAGAGTAACATAACAGAAACAAATAGTAAATAGTAGTGGAAGTAGTAATACCATTCAACAAGGTAAACAATGGATGAATGACTGTATAAAAAACTACAAAGTATATAAATAAATGATGCATGTCACATGTATCTATGAAAGTATCCAAAAATTCACAATGTTGGAAATAGAATATTGAAACCAAATTATAGAAAATAGTAAACTCTAATAGAATCGCAAGCCTCAACTTGATCTCATGCTCTCCAACTCCAACAACAATTAAGTACCAGATGAAGAAGGGGTCTTTCACTTATGTATAACAACAACAACATAATCTATTTGGTTCCAAAATTATGACTCAAATAGGGTGTGAGATTAATCCCAGTTGGCAACCACGATGAGATCTATGTCTAACTGTCAATGAATATATATAGTAGAAAATATGAAAAATGAAGCAATAAACAAGGAAATACTCAAAGGTAAACACAACTACAGTTTAAATTACATTCATTTATTTTTATTATCAACACTTTTAAACAGGTAATATATGGATCTAGACTAGCCTATATATCCCCTTGAGGAATTTTACTAAACCAGATGTCTGAGGAGACCATCTAAACAAACATGTAAGACCGAGTCAAAGCTTGTGCTTTGGCTTGACAGACTCGTCACACTCATTCAAACATTCACAACAACCCTCTAGGAAATCTCTTATAGTCTAACCCCTTTGGTTTAACATAACACTAAGTAATGATAAATACCTCCTTGGTATCTCTCACGATCAATACCCATGGTCTACAAACCATCAATAATTTATACGTATCCTCCAGGTAGCTCTCACAGTCAGTACCCACTGAGTCAATATAGTATAAATAATCATAAACAACCTCCAGGTAGCACTTCTGGTCAATACCCTTTGGGTCAATATCTACACCAAATCTCTCACAGTCCTATTTAAATAAACATGGAAACCCCTGTAGTTGTCCTGGTCCAAGGCTCTCACGACCTATTGGAAGATCAGCGTGCATATCATAATAAAGCATCACATGTAATCTATAACTTCTACTTGGATAACATTCACATGCATACCAAAGGAAATTCATATAATAATACAGCTCCATCCTAAGAAATTAAAGGCATGGAAATAAGGTTTTCCTCATAGGAAACCTAGGTAAAACATCCATAAACAGTCAAACTAGGGAAACACAGCCATGTGGTTTTCTGTAAGAAAGGAATCAAACCTTAACCATATTCTAAAACCCCTTTTTAATCAATTAAACAATGTAAGGTAGATAATAGGGATAAAATCCAAAACACGCAAAACCCTAAACATGGTTATTTATCGCCTTAAGAATATATAATCCAAAGAAAACCAAATAAAAATACAAACCACCTACCTCGATGCTGTATGATGAAAAATCTTGAATGTCATCCCTTGAATCGGACTAGAATGACGTAGATCTGTAAAAAGGGTAAAAAAATCGCCTCTCTATTACTCATGAGAGATGACAAATTGGGAATAAAGTCTTTAGAGAAAGAGAGAACTCACTAGTGGGAATCCAATGCACCCATAATAATCTTAATTGGAGCTCGGATAGAGGAACAAGAGGAGCTCATAGATCTTCAGACATTCATCACTCTGCTATACGAGACACAGGGAGAAGAAGAGCATTTTGGAGATTAGACATGACTCCGCTCCGATTAATAAAATAAAAAAGAAAAGCACATAACGTGTCTATTTAAAGTACACACCTTGTACTACCCGCAATCATCTCCTGCTTAAGGCGGTCAGCCAGGTCATCTACACAACCATGTACTCGGCTATTACATGGAAAGTACACAGCTACCCATGGCAACAAGGTATAGGGCGTGTACTCAAGAGTACACGGTGTTTACATAGAAAATTTCCCCTTCCTTCCTTTTTTCACAAAAAAATCCCAAAATAAATGTCCATACATGAAAAGAAGATATGAGTTCTTACAAAATCCCCCTTAAGGAAATTCGTCACTAAATTTCCCTTCTAAGGGTGGTGAATAGGAAACATCAAACAAAACTAGCCTCTAAAATCATACATCAGATTCCCTCTCCCAAGTCTCATCCTGTACTCACCCGTGCTACCATAAAACCCGTACCAGTGGAATAGACCGACCATAGAGAACCATTATGTTTCAATCCATAATCTGAATAGGGTGATTCTGAAAGGATGTATCCACCTCCAATTCAACCTCCTTGGGTTAAAGAATATAACACAAGTTTGAAAAGTAACGCCATAGCTGAGAAACATGAAAGGAGTTGTGCATATCCCAGTACCTCTAAGGTAACTACAACCAATAAGAAACTAGCTTGACTCACTCCAAATCTTAAAATGGTTTGATGTATCTCGATTAAATATTTCCCTATCTCATAACGCTCTTATGTCCCAACCTCGGTGTGACATGTAATAAAACCTTATCTTCAACCATGAACTCCATAGGTCATCATCATTTATCGACGTAAGATTTCCGATGAGACTGTGCAGTATCCATCCTCTTCAAAATCAAATCCACCTGCTCAGTGGTCTCCTAGACAACATGTGGTCCTAGTATAGCTATCTCTCTTACCTCTAGACAACATAGGGGTGATCAGCATGTCTTTCCATACAAAACCTTATAAGGTGAAATATGAATTGTTTCCTGAAAAATTCTATTATAGTAAAAATCCACTATGGATATGTATCTATCCCAAGAACCCCCATAATATGGGACACATGCTTGATGTGTGTCCTCCAAAACCAGAATTGTGCGCTCGGACTGGTCATCTATCTAGGGATGGTAAGCTATATCCGCAGTACCTATGTACCTAAATCTCCCTGTAGTCCCTGCCAGACCTGAGAAGAAAACTGGGTGTCCCTGTCTGAAATGATAGAGTGCGGAATCCAATGAATGAGTACTATATCTCGGATTAAAACCTTCCAAGATCATCCATACTAAATCATTCCTTATTAAGAAAGAAATGTGAAACCTTCTGGTGTCTGTCAACAACAACCCAAACCGCATTATTTCCTCAAGGTGACCTTGATAAACCCATCACAAAATCCATCACGACATCATTCCACTTCCACTCGAGAATGGGTAACTGATGTAAAAGTCATACTAGTCATTGATGCTCTACCTTCACCTTTTAATTAGTGTATCATCTCTTAACAAAACCTGCAACATCCCTCTTTATGCCTTGCCACCAATATTGATGGTGTAGATCTCGATACATCTTGGTGACACAAGGATGAACTGACCAAACTGGGGAATGAAAAGCCCAAAAAAACTCCTCAAGTATATGCACTGAAACCCATACACAACCATGAAAACGTAATACCTCATCCTCACCTACGTTCCTTCCAGAGTTTTGTCCTCAGCTGACACACTATCCCATAGAACTCGTCCTTTAGAATCTAATAGTTGCCTCATTCACACTCAATATAGTAGGGTAATGGTAACAACCACATAAGAAAGTGACGTTTGCACCTATCTGTCATGAACCTCCAAATGCATCTTAGAGAACAGAGCCAAAAGTTACCACTCACTGTTGGCCTCTTGAACTGCCTGTATATGAGTCCTCTTGCTCATCGCATCAGCCACTACATTGCTTTTCCCAAGAGTGTAGGAAAGATAAAAATCAAAGGACAAAAGGTATTCAACCACCATAACTATCTTAAATTCAGATATTTTTGTGTAAACATGTAACTGATACTTTTTTTGTCAGTGTATACCACAAAATGCTCTCAAAAAAGATAATATCTACAACACCACAAAGCAAGCACAACTGCAGCCAACTTGAGATCGTATGTCGGGTAATTACTCTCATATGGCCTCAACTACTAAGACACATACACAACTACTCATTCCCCCTACATAAGTATTGATCCTAGCCTGATACCTGATGTGTCACATTAAAAAGTGTAACTCTTTCCTAGCTCTGGAAAAATTAGGATCATTGTTGAAGTCAATCTACCTTTCAGCTCCTAAAAGGATGAATTGTAGGAATCGATCTATAAGTACTTTTCACCCTTCTTAGTCAAGCCCATCAATGGAACTTCAAAGCATGAAAAGTTTTGTACAATGTGGTTGTATTAACCAGCTGTCCCCCAAAAAATCCACACCTCAAAGTCGTTGTTCAGCTACTCCAAGGAAACTACTACCTCCACTTTTTATGGGTCTACTAATACTCCTATCTCTGAGATAACATGACCTAGAAGTGAATATGGTCTATCCAAAAGTGGAATTTTGGGAGCTAATCTTGTAACTGATGCTCTCTCAGTGTACCCAAAATGATCTCATGATGGATGGAATGGTCTTATCGAGTGTGAGAGTACACCAAGATATCATCCATGAAGACTATCATAAAAGAATCCAAGTAAGTATGGAACACTCGGTTCATCAGCTCCATGGAAACTCATGGAACGTTCATGAGACTGAAAGGCATAACCACATACTCGTATAGACCATACCTTCTTCAAAAAAAATTAAGAGGTATATCTGATGGTCTAACGTGCAACTGATGATATTCGGATCTCAAGTAAATCTTCGAGAACACCTAAGATTCTTGAAGATGATCAAAGATATCACCAATCCTTATCCCGGGATATCAGTCCTCCCCTGTTAATTGGTTCAGCTTTCGATAAAAAAATGGAATGTCTAAGGGTATCGTCAGCCAACTTCATAAATAGAACAGGCGAACCCAAAGGATAAGTACTTGGTTAGATGAAAACCTTTGCCTGAAACTCCTATAACTACTTCTTGATCTTCGGTAACTTAGTTGTAGACATCCAATAAAAAGAAATGGACATAGGTGATGCTCCATTCACAAGCTCGGTAGAGAAATATACCTCTTTCTCTGGAGGTAAACCAAAAAAGATATCTGGAAAGACATCTCTGAAACACTTCACCATAGGAGGAAAGTCCATCTGTAAATTTCCCTGTACATTAAGATATAAAATAGAAATTTGGGCTATAATTCTTCCCATGCCCAGATTCTTAGGTCTAGCTCAACTCGCATGGACATCCCATTCAACCTTGTATAGAAAAGACCCACCCTCTAGTGATGTGAAACTCACACTACGATGATAAAAGTCTACAAAGTACTGGAAAGAGACTAACCAGTTCATTCCAAAAATTAAATCAAATATTGTCATCTATAAAATATAGAGGTCCCATAAGAAGTGACACCCACCAACCTCAAGAGGTAACTCCTTGCACTGACGTACACTAGATGTCCTAATCCCCAACGAAGTTTCTAACATCATAACATTCTCAAATGTGAAGATATAGAGCATGAGGCTCTCAAAAATAGAAAAAGATATAAAACTTTTGGAAGTCCATGTATCAAAAAGGGCTGAAGATAAAACTGAGGCAACTAGAATTTTACCTCTAACTATAGAGGGTCTAGGATCCTTCTCCATTTGGGTCTACTCCACTGCAAAATTTTGACTTGTACCATGACCCTAAGACCCGACCTAAATACCCTGACTTGATCTACTCTGTTATTAATGAAATCTATTGGCCTAACTACCATGGCCATAATAACCTCCTTGGATTGAATGGCCTGAAGAACTACAGTTCCATGACTGTGGAGAAATTGGTGGTCTTACTCCAGAATATTGAGTAATAACTAATCCCCTCTCACTAGATACTGGTGAAAAAAATGGATGAAATACTGAATATGACCCATCATTCCGTAATCTTGGCACTAAACTGGGACTCTTAGGCACTGAAGTCTTGTGTGCCCACTCTTCCCACATAGGTAACACCTCACCTGACAACTTGTAGATACATCCCTACTACTAGAATCACCATGTGAAGGCTCCTTGTAGTCCTTCCTACTGTCAAATAAAGGATTACCATCCCTAGATGCTGAAATGCCTTGTCTCACAGATACCAACTCCCTCATATTATGCTCAGTAATTAGCATCTGGTTCACTATAGCCGTCATCGATTTCATCTTGAAGACATTCACCTACGAACAAATTTAATACCTCATACCATCCTAAAACTACCTAGCCATATATAACTCGTCACCTCCTAGAAAAGGTGCAAAGTGATGTTGCTCTGTGAAACGAGAAGAATAGTCCATCACTGAATGATCACCCTACTCCATATGCATGAACTCTCTAGCTAGATCAGTCCTCAACATCTTGGGGTAGAAATAATCATAGAACGTCCTCTTAAACTCTTCCCAAATCATATCTCGATGACATATCACATGTGAGATAACTTCCCACCATCTCCTTGGGAAATCACGTACCATATACATCGCAAGCTTCAACATCCTCTCTTGTGGAATCTCCATATGCTCCAAGATAGAAAGGTTGGCCTCCAACCATGTCTCTGCAGACTATGGTTCCCTATCCCCAGAAAAGGTGGAAGGATGCTACTACTGGAACACCCACATCAACTCTGCCATAGTCCTGGCAGGATGTGGTGCTTCTTAGAAAGTCTACATCATCCATATATAGCCTTAACAAAACTGTGCATTAGCACCTACATCTGGTATAATAGATAGTGCCAAGACGAGCATGACGAGAGGATCTTTTGTAAGTCCCTGATCTACTGTTTTCGTTTTTTAGTCATCTCTATACACCTAGCATACAATAGAAGGACATCTAATTGGCATGAATCTATAAGGTCAATCACAAATCTCAGTTTATTGTTATCTAGGACAACAAATCAAAATGAAAGAAAGGAACAGGATAATAAAAACAATCGTGTTTTACAAAACAGGGTTACACATCATGTATTATCCTACACAGTGTGTTCCCTAAAGATTCTAACATGGCGTGTACCTCTTCCGAACCAATTCATGTAATACCTATACACAAGGCATGTTAATCTTGAGACATGGTGTGTACTTGAATCTTCCCTCCTACACAAGTAATTCTACAAAGCTATAACTACATGATTCTCTCTTTCATGACACTACACAACATGTTTACCTTAGACACAGTGTGTACTACTTATGTTCTAACTGCCCATTTAATTAGTCACACAGTTAGATACATGATCGACTGTACACAAAAACTATTAATAGGACATAGTGTGTACAAACTAATTATCATCCACTCGTGTCATTGGTCACACAGCCGGATACAAGGTTCTTTACAACACGGCGTGTACGTCTGGTGCATGGTGTGTTCCTCTAAAGATTTCCCAACCTCGTGTCTTTGCTCACACATTCATTCACACAGTTAAAGAGTACATGGATTGTATATACAATACATGGTATGTACTTAAGAAAAGTTGTTTCTTCTATAACAGAAGAACACATGGCGTGTGCTCATAACATCACACGTTGTGTTGTCAGGGTTTCTTGATAGTAAGCCTATGAAACTTCTATGAAACCCATGAAATCATATAATTTTCTCCAAGGAATGAAAAATTGTTACCCTTGGAAGCCCATACTCCCACAAATAAAAGTTTTAAATCCTTATTCATATCATAACTTGACAAATTTTAATTGATGTTCAAACATGATCCACAAAATTCTGGTCCAAGAGGGCCCATAACACCTCAGGGACCAAACATTGGCATCCCTCTAAATAAAAATTTACATATTCTAAAAAATTATTTAAATAGAATCTATTCTATCAAAATAGAATGCATATTTAGCAAAACATCTATCACAACAATATGAAATCATTAATGCACCCTAAATGGAATGACAAGAATGAATAACATGTGATCTCTATCAAGTTCATATATGATTCATGAGATGGAATACCCTCATATCATCATGTTTCAAAAGAAATAGAACCTAAATAATATCAATGATAACAGCAAAAAACAAGTGAATCACCCAACAGTGAAATCAAATCAACTGTAACAATTGCAAAACCAGAAAAAAAAAATTCAATATTTGAGGTAAATCGGCTTTTTACTATACACGGGTTAGATACGCCCAAGAAAAGATTATTAGAAACTACCTATTCCTTCTTATCCCTATTTATAGGCTCCAAAAAATAATAAAAACCAGAAAAAAAACTTCCTATGATACGACTATGTAACATCTTGATTCTGGGTGTCGCCCAAGGGTTCCTTGTACCCCGTTGGTCACATGGCCTCAAGAATATTTCCCCAAATGCTAGAGGATACCAACTAGAAGTGAGGGACTTGGGTGTGATAGTGGGTAAAATATGCCCTCATTGGCAGATTAACACAGTGGAAAAAATAGTAAACTGTAGAAGAAGTAGTAAAACCATACAACAAGGTAAATAGAAGAAGTCTAATAGTATAAAAAACTATATCATATATAAAAAATTGATGCATGTCATGTGTATCTAAGAAAGAAACCAAACAAGTCACAATGATGGAAATATAGTACTGAAACCAAAGTACAGAAAATAGTAAACTCCAACAGCATCGCAAGCCTCAACTTAGTCCCATGCTCTCTAACTCCAATAGTAATCAAGTACTTGATGAATAAGGGAACTTTCCCTTATCTATACCTACAAAAATATAATCTGTTTAGGTCCAAAATCATGACCGAAACAGGATGTGAGATGAATCCCAGTAGGAAACCACCATAAGATCTGTGTTAAATAGTCTTTGAATATATATAGAAGACAATATGAAAAAATGAATCAGTAAACTAGGAAGTAATCAAAAGAAAACAATCCTACAGTTTCAATTATATTCATTTATATTTATTATCCAACCTTTGCAAGAGGTAATCTGGGGATCTAGCCTAAGCTCTATATCCCCCCAGGTAATAGTACTAAAATATAAATCTCGAGATACCTTATAAAGAAAGAGGTAAGATCAAGTCCAAGCTTGTGCATTGTCTTGGAAGACTCGTCACAATCATTCAAACATTTATAATAACCCTCTAGGAAAGTTCTCATGGTCTAGCCCATTTGGTTTAATATAGAACTATGTAACGATAAATACCTCTTGAGTAGCTATCATAATCAATACCCCTGGTCTAGATAGCATCAATAATTTATACATGACCTCTGGGTAGCTCTCACTGTCAATACCACATGGTTCAACATAGTATAAATAATAATGAACAGCCTCTCGGTATCTCTCATGATTAATACCCCCAGGGTAAAATTCTACACCAATTCTCTCATAGTCCTATGTAAATAAACATAGAAACCCCTATAGTTTTTCTAGTCTACGTATCTAATGGTACATTGGAAGATCAGTGCACATATCATATCAAAGCAGCACAAGTAATCTATAAATACTACATGGCTAACATTCACAAGAATAACATAAGAAATTCACACCTTACACATATTCTAAAACCCCTTTTTAATCAATTAAAACATGGAAGATAGATAATTGGGCTAAAACCCAAAACACGCAATACCCCAAACATGGGTATTAGTCACCTTAAGCATATATAATCCAAATAAAACCAAAGAAAGGAACAAAACACCTACCTTGATGTTGTACGATGAACACTCTTGAACGTTAGACCTTGAATCATCCTAGAACGATGTAGATCTACAAAAAGGGTAAAAATGATCATCCCTCAATAACTCATGATCGAGTTAAAATTAGGAATAGAGGCTCTAGGGAAAGAGAGAACACATCAGTGAGAAATCAACGCACCAAACATCATCTCAATTAGAGCTCGAACAGAGGAATTGGAGGAGATGAAGATCTTTGGTCATTTCTTGTTCTCCTATATGAGACATGAGGAGAAGAAGAGTGTTCTAGAGATTAGACGTGACTCCACTCTGATTAATAAAATAAAAAGAAAAGTGCATTGAATGTTCATTTAATGTACACGCCATGTACTAGCCTCAACCGTATCCCACTTTAGGCGTTCTTCCAGGTCACCTAAATGGCCATGTACTCAGCCACTACAGGACCAGTACACGGCTACCCGCAATAACCAGGTACACAGCTTGTACTCAGGATTACATGACATGTACATAGAAAATTTCCTATTTTATCATTTTTTATAAAAAAACCCAAAATAAATGTCGATTCCTAAAAAGAAGTTCTACGTTCTTACATATAATACCTGATTCAATTTCATATACATTCTTTATTAATTTTGTAATAGTTTTACTTCAATTTATAAAGGATTAATTAATTTCTATGTTATATTGGTCATAATTAAACATTATGATTTTAACTCAATGAAATGTTTCATTGTTTTGTTTTACTTCAGTGTTACATGCATTGCTCGATATTGATCACATTTGGTTTTAAAGTAAAATATTCCATTTAAAATCAAAGGGTATTATATTTTCCACCCATAAAAAATTTTAATCCAAAAAAAATTAATTTTCACATTTTAATAAATATATTAATGCTTTCCCATGACTCATGATTTAATATCTAATGGGGTTTATTCCTCCCTATCAAATGTATGTTATGTAAACTCCACTTTTTTATCATAATAGGTATATCAATAATATTATTCTTTTCTATAACCATTTGATAAATATAACACTCATTATTGGTTATTAAGACCTATATAATTGGTGTACTTTTTCATTAAAAATTTATATTCATACTTGTATTGATAGATGTTCATGGGTTGTTTTTTTCATTTAAATGTGATTTCCTTATATTTGAAATTTTCATGCAATATATTTATAAGGATCCAATACATGTCAAATATATCATGAAATTTAACTAATACAAGGACAAAAGGATTTATTTTTAGCACATTTATTAAACATTTATAAGAGAGGAGATATAAACTTGCGATGAAATATTCATACAATAAGAAGTTTTTTTATTAATTCAACATCTAGTCATTAGGGTAGTGGTTTGATATTCTTAGTAAAAATTATATAAGAAAGTAGTCTATTGAATAAAAATCCAATATGAAACTCATATTTCTCAAGTGAATGATTAATGTACATTACTCTATATTATTTTTAGATTTAGGTTTAGTAGTTATGGTTTCATATACCATATATAATTCCCTTAACTAAACCCCCTATTCTGAGATATAAATCCACATGATATCTTGAATTACTCCCCATACACAATAGGTTTTTGACTATAAGTTAGGGTCTATATGCCATAAATGGGGATACTATTCCATTAGTATCATGTCATCACCATACACAATAATTATAACAACAAAAATATAAATATATAATCAAATTAACATGAAAAAAATATAAAAATTTCCCACAAGAAAAAAAATAAACAGGGCTCTCGATGTGGAAAGATTAACCAATTTATAAGTCAAACTATATAAATAAATAAAAAGAGAAGAGTCCTACATAGTCTATACTAATCTGCTACTAGATTGATTCTCAACTTCATAGTTGTTAGTGAAGGGACCCTTTCCAATACTTGGATCCCTATAGATAAAGTTTGCATGCATATAAAAATGAACATACAAGGTGTGAGTAATAAAACATAGAAGAACACCACCAATATTACTTTACAAAGTCTGAACATGTATAAAATGTGTATACCATGATTACAATAAATTTTCTATCAATAATTAAACATATACATTCACGTACATAGCCTTAGTGTGCTAACCAAGACACCAAAAACCTACAGTTGTACCTATATTGGACCCATTCTAAAAATTTGATAAAGGGTCATCGGAAAAAATAAAAAACTAGCCACTATACTAGAAAAATATCTCAAAGGGATTGATATAATCATGATACATTATATCCTCAAGGCATAATGTTCTAGAACTTTACATAGTTTCCTCAGGGAATTGAGTTCATTCAAGTCCAAAAGGTTGTTAGGACCCAACCCCATATATGGGTCCATCATCATAATCATCACATGTATGGCATGCTCCCCTTATAAGGGAAAATATAAAACAATGGTCTATATATCACAAATATGAATATCCAGACATAAAATGAAATATAACTCCTAAAAATGTCGAGTATGATAAGAAAATTATATAATTACATCATGAGAAATATAGTATCATCATATAAAAACATGAGACTTAACATCAATCATGGTAAGAATATACTCTAGAAATTCTCTTGGAAATAAGGATTATAAATGGTTACATGACAATGAAAACACCCACAAAAAAGTACAACTAATCAATAAACAATTCCCAGAGTAACACATGAATCATACCATGTAAACATGTGTATACGAGATCCCCATATGGTAAGGAACTTCCTACATCAATATTGTTGATTTCAACAGCGATGTTTGTTAATGAATCATAACTTTAAACACTTATTCATACTAGTAGGTTCAAATTGATTTCCAAGGACTACTAGAACAATTTCTAGTTATTTAATTTCTAAAATAAATAAAAAAATCACATTTGATAACAGTTTCTCACTCTTATATAATTTTTGAATTATCGATTTAGGCCTTATCATGCATTAAAAATTTATTCCTTAAAGAATAATTATAATTCCTCTAGTGATGGTAGTTTATCTATCTATAAAAATATGATATAATAATGATAATTAATTGTTATTATTTGATAATTACATGTTATTAAAACTTAATCATTTCAATCATTTTTCCAAAATTATTAAAAATGTTTATTTTCTAAACCGAACATGAAATGCAATACTTTCATTTTATCCCGTAGAAAATGATTCTATCAAGAATATAGAACAGGGTTAAATTTTATTTATGCCAAGATACTTGATAAAAAATCATATTGATTGAATAATAATTCACCAATTTCTGAACACAGAAATTCTGGACTTCCCAGACTAAAGGTAATATCAAAAACCCAAAGGCAGTAAATCTTCACATATATTTAGAAGGAATCCCATGTATAGATTCATAGCATTAAAAAAATCAAATAAACCATTTTTTACTTGATTATTTATTACAAAGCATTTAAATTACTTAAAAATATGATTTAAATCTTTATTTGAGTCAAAAGACTCAATTCCCATGATTTTATGCTTTTAATATTATTAAAAATATGTTACTGGTTGGAATAAAGAAGAATAAAATGAAAAATCTTAAAAAAGAACCTACCCTTATATATAAAATAGCACTAGATAAGTATATGACGGTGTTACCCTAATGTAGTTCAAGAATATGTACATACCCTTACATAGTAGTAGGTTACCCTTAAAACCTTTGAAAATTTTGAGTTACCCGTACACCCAGGATAGACTATACTTATGAATTAAGGGTTTACACTTACACACTTTGGGTTACCATTATGACGCCTTTATAATATAATATTTACCTTTATGTAACTCATCAAAATTTGGTATTACCCTTATGTAAGTTATGAATTTAATCCTACCTATATCCAATGACTATTTTACATGTACATAACTAAGGTAAAACCACTTATACCCTTATACAATGTATTAAAACCCAAAAATACCCATACATAATCCTTGTTAAACAAGAACTACCTCAATGGAAAATAAAAAAAACCTACATAAGGGTAATATTTGTTGAAAAAAATCACACAAAAATACATATAATCTATTATCTATACTAAACTTGGCTTCCTCCAAGAAGACGTGTAACCTCCACAGCCTTCCATGTCTCTCAAATAGGCATCTCCGCAAAAATTTCCTCCACCACCCAGCATCCCGCATGCTTCCTTCCCTCGACATTTCATTTCTTCCATTGAGGGATTTAGTTCTCCGACTCTCCGGCTTCCCCAAACTTAGTTCTACGGTACTGGCTTTGGAACCCAGTTACCCTGTCACCTCCCTTTGGCTACCCAGGCTTCTCACTCCTCAATCCTCATCTTCTTCTCTGCCTGCTCCCCATCTCTGGAAGTCGCCATCTCCTCCCGTTCCCGATTCTCCTTTCCAACTGTGATTCATCCATTCCAGATTTACCACTAAAAATCATTTCCTCCCCTCACCTCTGTTTTTTTCTTCATCTTCGAACATGTATTCCCCTCCATCTACCACTGCTCGCAGTTCCTTACTCTAAACCTAGGATTTGAACCTCCGCCGTCTGCCCCCTCTTCCTCTGCAACAACCCTCAGTGCCTCCGGCTTCTCTGCCTCCTCCATCTTCTTGGCGTCTAGATCCTCCACATCCTCCGATTCTATACCAGTGACCACAGATTTCAGTGGATTTAAATCTTCTTCTGGTTTTTGTATACTTATGTGAATACACTCCATGAAATTACTCAGGTATTCTACGCAAGTGCATCAATCCCAATTGAAGTTTTTACTCCTACAACCATACACGATCGGCTCAGCACATAATCACTTCACCCATTGCAAATACCATGACATTATTGTTGAATTTTGTCATTTTTTCAGTTTGAATTAGGAAATTCTCTTTATGCATCTTCTGTGTGGATTTCATCTTTTATGCAGGCATTATTTGTTTACACAAATAGGCCTTCAGCTCACAACCATCATAGAATATTGTGGTTTCTCATGTTTTTGTAGCGTTCCCATAAGTGTTTCATCTATTAAAACCCAACACTCATAGGGAAGGCATCCTAAATGAACATGTTTCATGTGATCTTAGTGAATTTAATAATTTTAAATGTTTTCTGTATAAAGCAGTCATGAATCGATATTCTTGTTTTCAGGTTTTCCCATTATATACACATGCATTATGAGCATACAGGATGATGGATGGTTTGAGTTTTGTCTTTTGTTGTTCAACATAAAAAACTTAACATTATTTTAACACTATTTTTTCTTTTGTTATTTTTATGGTTTTGACTTTTTCATTATTTGTAATTGTTTTCTTATTAGTCATAAATAGATATTTCTGGATTTCTCCATTCATCGCAACCCCTCTTTCATTACGCATCTACTTTGAACATTAGGTATGACATCATTTATAATCTGCTCACTTCCTCCAACTATGGATTGTAGCCCTTATTCCATCTGACATATTTTCAGTACAGTTTTTTGATTATTTATTCTCATCTCACTTACTCTGATTATGCATTGCATCTCCTGTTTTCTCATGCATCATCTTTGTAGTTCACGTATGGGATTAATTACCTATTCCAAAACCTAAATCATGATTTTCCATTTCTCATATCATTTCACATATTACATTGGGTTCAAATTTAGTTTTCTGATTTTTCATGTTATGTTTGAAAATAACAAACTTCTACTATGCTTAATTTTAGGTTGGTGATCATATCTTCTCAGCTTGCTTCCTACATCTCCTATTCACACATCAGGTACGAGATTAATTACCCATTCCAAAACCTAAATTCATTGCTTCTATATTATGATAAATGAATATCTAAATAGGATAAGTTTGAGTGTCCTCAAATGGATATTCATGTGACTGCAAAAAACAAATAAAATGGTAAGGAACATTTAATATTTGACTATTTCAAACAATAATATATAATCATTTGTTCGATATGTTGGGTGTTTTATATTTTTTTTGAACCCTATTAGGTGGTATTCCAAGATTTTTCTACATCATGATATCATTGCTCCATATGATTATATAAAAATTTTGGATGAATACTTAGGAGTTAAATATTTTGATGCAGAAAATCGAGTTTCGCCTTATGATTATAATGTTGATGCAATAGTTAAAAAGATCAGTGCTATTACCAATGTCATTTTTAAATTTTTTTCTACACTTATTGTATGGATGATTGAAGACACTTTTCATGTATTTCTCAGAAAACATTACAATAGTTTCGTTTCATTATGATAATCAAACATATGAATGGGAGGAGTTTGAGTGGTCTAAAAGGATTATTCATGTGAGTGCACATAAACATGTTTTTTATCTCATGTAAACATATATTTGTTTTTCTCTTTGTATGGTTTTCTCTCTATTGATTCAATTAATTTCAGGAGGTGGTTTCGCTTCGGAGAATAAGTTTTTTTCTTAGTTACGTGTCAATCTTGATGATTTTGGTACACGATTATGAGGAAGTTTAGGTTTGTGATTATTTCTTCTTATCTTTCTTTGTCCGACTAAGCGTTGCATCTCCTATTCCCTCCCTTTGGCTTCCCATGCTTTGAACTCCTCAATCCTCATCTTCTTCTCTACCTGCTCCCTGTCTCTGGCAATCACCATCTCATCCCGTTCCTGATTCTCCTCTCCAACCGTGATTCATCCATTCTAGATTTACCACTGAAAATCATTTCCTCCTCTCACCTCCGTTTTTTGCTTCATCTTCGAACATGTCTTCTCCTCGATCTACCACTTCTCTCAGTTCCTTACTCTAAACCTAGGTTTCGCACCTCTTTCGTCTACCCCCTCTTCCTCTGCAACAACCCTCAGTGCCTCCGGCTTCTCTACCTCCTCCATCTGATCGGCGTCTGGATCCTCCGTCTCCTCCGATTCTATAATAGCGACCACAGATTTTAGTGGATTTCAATCTTCTTCTGGTTATTGTATACTTATGTGAATATGCTCCATGAAATTACTCAGGTATTCTATGCAAGTGCATCAATCCCACTTGAATTTTTTACTGCTACAACCATACACGATCAGCTCAGCACATAATCACTTCACCCATTACAAATACCATCACATTATTATTGAATTTTATCATTTTTTCAGTTTGAATTAGAAAATTCTCTTTATGCATCTTCTTTGTGGATTTCATCTTTTATGCAGGCATTATTTGTCTACACAAATAGGCCTTCAACTCACAACCATCATAGCATATTGTGGTTTCTCATGTTTCTGTATCATTCCCATAAGTGTTTCATCTATGAAAACCCAACGCTCATGGGGAAGGAATCATAAATGAACATGTGTCATGTGATCTTAGTGAATTTAATAATTTTCAATGTGGTCCTTATAAAGAATTCATGAATCGATATTATTCTTTTTAGGTTTTCCTATTATTTACACATGCATTCTGAGCATAAAGGATGAAGGATGGTTTGAGTTTTGTCTTTTGTTGTTCAACATAAAAAACATAACATTACTTTAACACTATTTTTTCTTTTGTTATTTTCAGGGTTTTGAATTTTTCTTTATTTGTAATTGTTTCCTTATTAGTCATAAATAGATATTTCTGGCTTTCTCCATTCATCGCAACCCCTCTTTCATTCCGTATCTACTTTGAACATTAGGTATGTCGTCATTTATTATCTACTCACTTCCTCCGACTATGGATTGTAACCCTTATTCCATCTGACATATTTTTAGCTTAGTTTTGTGATTATTTTTTCTTAGCTCGCTTACTCTGATTATGTGTTGCATCTCCTGTTTTCTCCTACATCAGCTTTGTAGTTCACGTATGGGATTAATTACCTATTCCAAAACCTAACTCATGATTTTACATTTCTCATATCATTTCACATATTACTTTGGGTTCAAATTTAGTTTTCTGATTTTTCATATTATGTTTGAAAATAACAAACTTCTACTATGCTTAATTTTAGGTTTGTGAATATATCTTCTCATCTTGCTTCCTACATCTCATATTCACAGATCAGGTATGAGATTAATTACCTATTCCAAAACCTAAATCCATTTCTTCTATATTATGATAAATGAACATCTAAATGGGACGAGTTTGAGTGTCCTCAAAGGGATATTCACGTGACTACAAAAAACAAATAAAATGGTAAGCAACATTTAATATTTGACTATTTCAAACAATAATATATTATCATTTGTTCGATATTTTGGGTGTTTTATATTATTTTTTTGAACCCTATTAGGTGGTACTCGAAGATGTTTCTACATCGTGATATCGTTGATCCATATAATTATATAAAAATTTGGGATGAATACTTAGGAGTTAAAGATTTTGATGCAGAATATTGAGTTTCACCTTATGATTATAATGTTGATGCAATAGTTAAAAATATCAGTTCTATTACCAATGTCATTTTTAAATTTTTTTTCTACACATATTGTATGTATGATTGAAGACACTTTTTATGTATTTCTCATAAAACATTACAATATTTTCATTTCATTATGATAATAAAACATATGAATGGGAGGAGTTTGAGTGGTCTAAAAGGATTATTCATGTGAGTGCACATAAACATGTTTTTTATCTCATGTAAACTTATATTTGTTTTTCCCTTTTTATGGTTTTCTCTCTATTGATTCAATTAATTTCAAAAGGTGGTTTTGCAGCGAAGAACATGTTTTTTTCTTGGTTAAGTGTCAATATTGATGATGTTGGTACATGATTATGAGGAAGTTGAGGTTTGTGATTATTTCTTCTTAGCTTTCTTTGTCCGACTAAGCGTTGCATCTCCTATTCCCTCCCACACCAACTTCGTAGTTAAAGTATGGGATTAATTACCTATTCCAAAACCTAACTCTTTATTTTCAATTTCTCATAACATTTCAAATATTACTTCGTGTTTAAATTTAGTTTTCTGATTTTTCATTTTATGTTTGAAATTAACAAACTTCTACTGTGATTAATTTTAGGTATGTGATCATATCCTCTCTGCTCGCTTCCTACATCTCCTATTCACACATTAGGTAAGAGATTAATTCCATATTCCAAAACCTAAATCCTTTTCTTATGAATTATGATAATCAAGCATCTAAATGGGATGAGTTTGAGTGTTATCAAAGGGATATTCATGTGAGTGAACAGAAACAAATAATATGGTAAGAAACATTTAATATTTGACTATTTCAAACAATAATATATAATCATATGTTCCATAATAATTCCATCTTACCCAAACCCAAGGAGACCTATAGACTTCACGAGTAGATCAACACCACTAAAACGGTGTGGAAATGTCTTATTATAGATGGGATATGTCTCACCATGATGGGATATTCAATGGCTTCCTTCTACGATCCCCACACTGATGGAACAAAATTCATGGATGAGCTTGAGGATGACATAAATTCATGGGATCTTCTACATTCCATTAATGATTGGGTGAGGATATGATGATGGGAATTTCATCCCCACTAGTTGATATTTTAGGTCATGTGACTTCTGGTGCGGCCAAAGGTGAAGATTTAGAATAATCCTTGAGTAGTCATTCCTACGAGATCTCAGGAAGGTACATGCGTTCTTTCTTCTTGGTAGGTAAATATCAGCATAATATGTACCTTAAATATGATCTTCTATAATGACTTTTGGTTGAATCCAATCATCAGGTTCCATGAATAATGTTTTTGCCGCTCTCTTTGTGGGTACATTTTGAAGACCGACTTGGTTGGGAACTCTATCTAGGATCTCACTGGTTAAGACAGATCGGGTATTCAAGGTTAGTTAATGAATTATAATGTCTTCATCTTTTATTATTTGCAACCTCCCTATCTAGGTTAGATCAAAATCAACAGGGATGTTGCTTCCAAGGAAAATTCAGACTTTTATGTATAACGAAACAAAAACATTTGATAGAAAATGTGGCGAGATAACACTTCTGTATATGTACACTTCAGTATTGCACATTGTTTAAAAATACATGCTCATTGTTTGGTGTCATAAAATGTTTAAATCTACAATACACTACTGTATACAAATGTTATAAATATAGAATGTTCCATACACTTCAACAGTATACAGTATTGTATACATTAAACTGCTGTATACAAATGTATGAATTACATTACACTCCTTTTTTGTATAATCTGGTCTGTAAACAGGTTTGGAAAATACTTCTTCTTTCATACCATCATTACTATTTTTTTGTATTTAATTAATGGGAATTGATTTAATGGCAGTGACACATTAATTGATTTGTTTTATGGTGACATAAACATGTTCATGTAGTTGCAGGTGACTAATTTTTTTAGAGCATAACGAGTTATCTATTTAAAGAGTATATTAATGTAGTCAATTTCAGTACTATTCTTGACTTATTTTCACCTAGGATGGATATTACCAATTCATGAATCTATTTTAGATAGTTGTTACTCATTCCATGAGAAGGATGGTTCTCCCAATGTGCAATACTGAAGTGGGGGTGGGCAGGTGGCGGGGCTGGGCAGGGGGCTGGTGGGGGAGGGGTCTGGTGGGGGTGGGGGAGGGGGGCTGGGCAGGGGAAGGTGGAGGGGGGGAGCTGGGAAGGTGGAGGGGGGGAGCTGGGCAGGGGCTAGGGGAGGGGGGGAGGTGGGAAAGGGGAGGGGGGGATGATCAGTGGCAGGGGGAGGGGGAGCTGGGCAGGGGCTAGGGGAGGTGGGGGAGCTGGGCAGAGGGAGGGGGCGAGCTTGGCAGGGCCAGGGGGAGGGGGGGAGCTAGGCAGGGGGAGGGGGTAGCTGGACAGAGGAAGGGGGAGGGGGGAACTGGGTAGGGGGAGGGGGGATGGGAAAGGGGAGGGAGGGATCTGGGCAGGGGAGGGGGCTGGGTAGGGGGACGAGGAGGGGGCTGGGCATAGGAAGGGGGCTGGCCAGGGGGAGGGGGGCTGGGCAGAGGGGAGGGGTAAGGGGAGGGGTTATATTTTATTTCTTTTAATTTAGTCATATATATTTCCTACTATTATTATGATTTCTTAGAAGTTTCTATTTCTGTTTAAATATTACCTACCACTATCTTGTCTTTCTAACATATCTTTATGTTCGGCCTGGGTTGGCAGCTCGGTTGTGGAGGTGCTTCTCAGTTTTGGCTCTAGCTGATTATTGAGGTATACAAAATATTTACTCCTGCTCTTGCATCCGTCTTCACTGTTTAAAGATTCATCAATAACCATCCTGTGAATTCATTGTAACTGATTTGGATATCTCTTCCTATGGTTTATTTTTTTAAATTTAAACAGCTTTCAACTGCTTTTCTAAGGGTACGTTTTAGTGTGGGTGGGTAGGGGGAGGGGTTGGGCAGGGGCAAGGGGGAGGGATGGAGCTGGGCATGAGGAGGGGGGAGCTGGGCAGGGGCAGGGGGTTGGGCTAGGGGAGGGGTTTGGGCAGGGGGAGGGGGGGCTGGGCAGAGGGGAAGGGGAGGGGCAGGGCTATGAGAGGTTGTCATATTTATAGTAAGTAGTAATTTTTTAGTTCAATTTATTCCAACAGATTTTTAAATTTCACACCTTCTGAACTTCACCTCCCCCATTCCAGCATCTTCTATTTTCGTTATCTTTAGTCATAACTCCATTTTCTTCCATCATGAGTAACCCACTCACATCATTATTGGTATTAGATTTTTTTAATACATTTCATAAATTTATTTCCATTTTCAGGTGGCTATATTCAAATCATGCTTTGGAGAAAATCCATGTTTTCCAAACAGGATGATAACACATCTATAGTTGAACTTCTCTTCAAAATGTTGGCTGGGAAATCCATGTTTTCATTCTGCTCATTTGTGATTATTTTTATTTTTCTGGATTGATTTTCATTAGTTTATGTTATGTTGGTTTTCTCATCTTTCCATATTTATTTCAGTCATTTTCACATTTTTCGGTTTTATTTTTACAATCACTATCTTCTGTTGTATTTGACTTTCACTCTTTAGTCAATATTTTTGTTTCTTCTCAACTTTTATAAATAAAAATTCTTTTTTAAAGTAAAACCATTAATGAAGTCCTTCACTTTTTAATCAACATTATTGTTTCTTATCAACAATTATAAATATTAATTCTTGTTAAAAGAACATCCATTAATCGAAAAATCCGTGCTATTGCACGGGTGAGTACTAGTTTTAATTAAAACAAGGGTTTTAAAACCATTTAAAAATAGTGAATATAATTTTTCTCCCCTTTTAACAACTTTTCATTCCCAATAAGTATATCTTGTAGTGTTTCTCAAACATGTTCAAGCATCAGATTCTTATTATTATGTTTCCTCCTAGATTCATCTATACTGCCATTAGATCCAAACAAGTGGAATCATATTCCCTTGAAAGAATTTTTCAATCTATTATAGAATCCACATTGGGAACTCCATGTACTACACATCATGCTCCAACTCAAAATACTCATAATAATTAACATGCATGGAATCAAGTATGTACGTCCATTGTTGGGACACATAGAAAAACATGCATACCTTGGTAACATAAAGGAATATCCAGTTGGTATTCAAAATTCCCAACATATTTGGTGATCTTGAAGGGTCCAACATAACACAGGTCTAACTTCCCTTTCTTCATTAGACATTGATGGCCTAATAGAGGAGTCACTCTAAAAAACATGGTCACCTACAAAAACTCTAGAGGTATCCTTCTATGGTCATCATAAGATCTCTTTCAATTATGAGATGTGATCAACCACTTCTGAATAAGATTCACTCTCTTAGAATTTTCATGAACCAAACTAGGATTTCAAACCACTACCTCAACATCCTCATGAAAATGAAGTGGTAAATAAAATGTTCTATCATAAAGAGACTCATATGTATACATATAAAGTAAATACAACTAATTATTTTTGTATGATAACAAAAATAGAGCTATATGATTATCACATGCTCCATGAATGTCTAATAAGAATGGTTAAAAAATATCCTTTTGTGTATGGATCATCAAATCAAATTTTCCATCAGTTTGGGGATTGTATGTTTTACACAGTCTTAGTTGAGTCACTAAGGACTCCTAAAAACAATTCAAAAAACATGGAATAATATATTTATATTTTTTAGATAAAATTGTTATGGTAACTCCATGTAATTATATGATATCACATATATATAAATTTTTTGTCTCAAATAATGAGTGAGTTTTAAGGATTGGTTGAAAATGAAAAAAATCATTAACCAAGTAATAATTACCCTGACAGTTTCATGGCTCCTTGAGGACTTATGTAACCCCGCAACATATACCATCATGACATCCTTATAAATCCACAAGGTAATGATAAGTGGTTGAGGAAAAATACCTAGATTTTGGTTTTAAACCATTTCTTTCTAGAAGGTAAGGAACCAAAAAACTATTCCAGTAATGTCCCTTTTTATCACTCTATGTTGTATCTCCCTCCAAGACGTATAGAATTTTCTTATTACCTCTTTCCTAATAGAATAAGGGACTGAAAATATTCAATGTATAATAAGAACATCATATCCATCCATCAAATACTCAGGTTTCAGGTTACCACCTATAAGTTATTCCCATATCACAATACACTATGGGTTAGCCTCCTATTCTGCCTTCACTATGTTTAATAGAGAATATGTGACCTCTAGAGGATAAAAAGTCATTGATCCCTAATCCTCATAATAATCCATCCTTTAATCATCTAATAAAATCATCAAGAAGCATTTCTCTTCTGAATTTTACTCACCAAGCTCCTAAGCTATCTGGTACTTATGGATAAGGGAATCTAAAACAATATTACCTTTCCCTAGTGTACAAGTCATCTCATATTTTAATCTATATAAAAAATCTACACAGCACCTCATCCTTGGGTTTAGGAGTTATTGTGTGAATATATAATGATGAATCGTTTGGTTCATGTAGAAAAATGATCTTTAACTGAACATATAGTGTTTCAATCACTTCATATGATGGACCATAGATTCCAACTCCAAGGCATGGGTACGATAGTTCTAGTCATGGGGCCATATCTGACATGAGCAATAAGATACTTCAAGAACCCTAGGCATCATTATTTCTCCTGAACTAATGTGTGATGCATCACAGTATAAAATATAATCAATCCCAATCTCAGGTAGGATCAACACTATAGTTGTATCCTACCTCCCCTTTATTTTGGGAAAAACATACTCACACCCATCAGATCACTAAAAGTTCACTCTCTTCATCGTCAATGCAATCAAATGTTCTTATAAATAGGAGAATACTTAGATAAAATTTATGTAGTATCCTACTAATGAAGAAGTCTCCAAATCATGAATGAGTTCTATGGTTGTGTCTAGGACATCACTCCCTCAACATTCTATGTTTCTATGGATATAATTGTATGAAACACCACATACCCAAAAAATATGACCTATTAAAACCAAAATTCACTCTTCAATATCTTAGAATAATGTCAATGTGCTTTAAGTTTATTTAGGACTATCTCAAGGTTTCTGGCATGTTTCTTGATGTTCAGTGACTAGATGAGCATTCCATTAATAAAAACCATGATGTATGATACTATATATCATTGTAAGATCTTTATTGTGAGGGACATGAATAGTTTTGGTTCATTTTTCAATAAAAAAGGTATCAATATGTACTAATATTCCCTATACCTTCTCTTAAACACCATACTCAAGATTTCCTCCTCTCTAACACATAACTGGTGATATACAAATAAAATATTAATCTTGGAGAACCTTAGAACTCCTTATATCTAATTAAAAAGTTCATCGATCCTAGAAAAATGAAAATTGTTCATCACTATCAACTGGTCCAATTTCCTATAATATAATAAAATTCCAATACTACTTTCCTCCATCATGGAGAAAAAAATAGGTGCACCCCATGGTGAATTACTCTTCCCTATAAAGACTTTATACTCCAAGTCCTATATATTCAACAAGATCTCCTTTAACTTGACTGGTTCAATATGATATTGGGGTATCAAAATGGGATACACACTAGGGATGAGTTCAATATCAAACTCGATACACCTATCAAGGGTTAATCTTGTAAATTTATCTAATAATACATCCTTATAGAGATCTAAAACTAGAGTAAAAGATGAAGTGGATACCATTGATCTAGGTAAATTATCCCAAAACACAATATTTGATGTGGCAATGAAAATCTGAATCATGTTTAGACCGACTCTACCTGGACCAATTTCCCATAATCTAGTCATCAGTTTCTTCTTTACCTTGGATCATGTAAACAATACCCATCTATAATAACAATGTATGTGATCTCAAAAACTAGGAAGACAATCTAGGATAACAATTACATTGAAACTCATTATCTCCTAAATCAGGACGTCATTGTAGATATCCATAACTAGATTTGACTATAGGACACCCAAGGAATCAATGAATATGGTCCCCTTTCCTTCCAAATGATTTACTAAGGAAAAGTAACTTAGAATAAAAACATGAAAGGTAAGTCATTTCTAGAAATAAAAATTTTAGATTTAAAGGAATGGGAAACACTAGAAGCGTTAAATCCACTATATTAACCTTTAGATCCTGTAGAGTCTCTACTAGGTCAAATATTCCTACAATGATTCAACCCATTCCTCAACAACTTGAGTTACCCTAGTTCAGTATAAAGATAGTTAATGATGGAGTTTAAATTCATGAAGTATTCAAAAAAATTTCTAAACTCATAAACATAAGAATGAGAGTAATAAAAATACTTCTTATTGAAGTGGACCTACTTACTAAACTATAAAAATTTACAGGATCATTAGAAATAAATGTTCAGGCATTTAATTGAAATTTAATTGAATCTCTTTGGGTTGTTTAGGGAAACCCATTCATTATGGATTTGGATTTGTGGTTTGAAATTTCACTTGGTTGTTTTTTTATATTTACAATTATTTGTAGAATAACTTATTTGATGTTAAAATTATTAATTTATACTTTTTATTATTTTTTAAAAATAATTAGAAAATCATGTTCTTGGGTAGTATAGTCATGATCGAGATGAGTTTACCTAATAACTTTTTATAAAAGTGATGTTGAAATGTGCCCCCACTAGATAGTAACCTGATACTAGATACCTTTTAATAATTGACTATCTACCTAAATAGTGATTTATATGTTCTAGGATCCCCTAGACTTTGTGGAATTAAATTGTTTTTTTCAATGAATCTTGTTTTAAAATAATAATTTTCTTTATTTAAATATTGTTTCTTCAATTATTTAATTTACTCTACCATGATATTAGTTCTACATGAGTAAAAAAATAAGGTATATTGAAAAGTATACTTCAAAAGAGGTTTAAAAAAAATTGAAAATGGATTTTTAAAAAAAATATTCTTTCTCTATGAAAATTACTATGTAATGATTTTTATTTAATGAAAATAAAACTACAGTTTATAAAATAATTTTCAAAAGGATACTGACTTATATGAGATTATGTATGAAAAAACTATTTTTAATAATGTATTTAAAACCAACATGAAATGGATCATTTGTTTGATGACTATTCTTGGGTGGGTTTTATTTTTCCTTCCTACTGGTAATTCATGATCTCTCCTACAAACATAGAAGGTTTTACTTTACCTATTTATTGAACTCAGATCACGTTTGGTTTTTAGTTAGATAGTGAAATGTAAAGTAAAATTGAGGTATGTCAATTCTCATGATTTATTTAATCTACTTTTTCACATCATCTATGTAGGAATTTTTTGATTTATATTTTCTTTAATAGCTCATTCATTTTATATATAGAGTTTTGGAAATTTATTTCGAAAATTGTTCTGTGTGACGGAGTAGGAGGTGAGATAAGTTTTTTATTTTTTAAATTTATTAAAGTTGTTTATATTGATTATTTTATTTATAGTTAATATGGAATAGACATTAAACTTATAGATGGATCATTCCAGTATTTATCTAATTATTTTAATTTATTTTATTTGATAAATCATCTACAATGATATCATTTGATTTCAATGATGATTCATTCTAGCTTGGGGGATTAGGGATGTCACTCTAGTATTTCATGGTCTATCTTGGGTGTTTGTGGGAGGGATGACCCAAGTTAGTTTGTGAAAAATGATATCATATACTTGGTTGTTAAGAGAAAAAAGGTTTTAGAACTCCCTATTTTAATTGGGGATTAAAGGTATATTAGAAATAATAATTTTAGGAAATTGAGTGTAGGTATGAATAAGTGCTTGTCCAACACAATAAGTGTCAAAACATAAATTTACAAGGGAATTTGGGACATATTATTGGGTCTTTTATTATTTTCCCTTATTTTAGTGTTTTTCAAATTTGTTTTATGGTATCCTTGAGTTCATAAAATTATGTATTCTTCATGATTATTAACTTTTTTGTGGAAAAAAAATGGGGTTCACTAGTGGTACCTAGTAAACTGCACAGCCTGACAAGCCATGCAAAGCCCAAGTGAATTTTTTAATAAGCCTATTAATAAATATTATGTAGTTGTAACATGGTCCACCTTGATAATAATCTAGGAATCACACAAACACTAGTCCCATTAGAATTATTTTGGACATCTATCGATTTTAATTCATTTTGATCTTGATTTTTGTGTTGTTTGGGTAAAGCATGAGTTTTATATTTTCAAACAGTGTATTTAAAATAGTAATATGTTGGTTATAAAAGTAATAAATGAGTTTTAAAAAATTAATTTGACGATATATAAGGTTTTTTTATTTAAAATAATTTTTTTAACCAAATGGGGCATGGTTTTGAAGAATATTTGTTTTGGAATTAAATATTAGAGTCTTTTATGTAGTGTGTGTAAAATGATTAAAATTTAATAGTGTAAATATTTGTAATAAATTCCCTAGGTTTCCATAAATATATATATATATATATATAATATTAATGATTTAAATTGTTACTATTTTAAACTCTAATGGTGGAGAAATTTTTTATTTCTTATGTATTTTGAAAAAAAATATTCTAAAATAACCATGAATGATTTACTAATGAAATGTGGGTTGATTTTTAAATATGAATATCAATTTTAGAATTGGATATTTTGGTGTTTCCTAAATGGGTAAAGGTTTGATTTATCATTTAATAAAGTGGGGGATGTTTTTAAAGTGTAATTGTTTTTATGGAACAATTTGAAAAATCATAATTTTTTTTAAAATAAAAAAAGTGGTATTTTTGAAAGCTTTATTTTGTTGAACTATTATTTTTTGGAATTTCATTATGTATTTATGAGAATTTTATGGCTTAGTAAGTAAGGTATTTTTTTATATTATGGATTGTGTTATTTGAATTCTTCATCCCATGGATCTCTGGATGAAAAGGGTGTATGTTCTTCATTATAATGATTCATAGTTTATCTCCCCCCAAATCATTGGTGTAGTTATTTTTTTATTGGGGATGGTATAATTTTAGGGACTTTTTTTGTTGACCTAGAGTATGTGGGGTTTCTTTGGTGGTTCTTTATCATTGTATATCCTTGGTATTTTCCTTTTTTTTGTAGAAGAAATTTTAATTGTGTTATATATTTTCTTATCTTAGTTGTTGGTTGTGTTTTATGGGTTTAATGGGATGTTATCCTTACTAAGTGATCATGTAATGAGGGGATAGTAATTGGAAGTATCATGTGAATTCTTAAGTGAAAATGAGGAGTTTTAAACCCATTGTATATTTTATCAAAGATGAAACCTTATTTATACAGATAGGTACATTAGGATTTTGGTGTTGTATGTGTAATTCCCCAAGTTTCTTCACCCCCCCCCACCCCTTTATTCCAAGTATAGAATCATTTGTTCCTATTAAAAAACTCATATTTGAGGTAATTATTGAAATAAATTATATTTTATCATAGGATTTCTCTTGGTTTTCCTTATTGAGGTGAGGATAGTCCTCAACATTGGAGACAATGCCTTTTTATGGTAATTATGTGTTGTTTCATCCCCCATGTACACTTTTTTAACTTTCCATATAATATGTTTTTTTATTTTTGATGATCTTGATCATTATAGTTCCCAAGAGTGAGTGTATGTTTGGATAGAAGTAGTGTTATTCAATATATAATAAAGTGGGGAGACCTAAATAAGTGTTATTTTATTGAAATATAGTCTCCTTTGTCCCTATGGTAGGTTTCTTATTCTTATGTTTAGTTAGTGATTAGTGACTGGAAACCATGATTTTTATTCTTCTCCAACCACTCCAATGGATATGTTTTATTTTATCCATTCCATCTCCCCTTTTAGTTAGGGTGTACCTTAGGTTTTGAGTTTCTTTTTTGTAAGTCTATCTTTCTCTTTCATTGGAGTTCCTTTCACTTGATTTTATATTTTTATTTTTCTTAGATTTATTTAAATTTTAATGTTATTAAAAAACTGAAAATTTTTGGTATGTCCCATTTCCATTAATGATAAATTCAAATATCATTAGTGTTTATCTCAATTTTTATTTTTATTTCTCACCCCATATTGAATCAAATGTTTCATCCATGTAATTTTGGTGGAATAAAGCATTATAAAGAGTAAAATTGTCACTCCCTAACCCTCATGTTCCTAACATTGTTTATATTTATAGAAATTTGGTTCTTTGATTGAGGTTCATGTTGAACCCATTAGAAATTTTAATTTTTTTTTATTTTTGGTCTAGGTATAATGGTTAGTCCATATAGTTAGTAATAACCCTAGGATAACTATGTTGATGACCTTTAATTTTTATATATCTATTTATCACAATTAGTGCATGGTTAGATATTCCATGTGGGCCACTGGTATGGTGCCCGATTGTATCCAATATGATTTTCATTGCTATTTCATGATTATAAAACCATACAGATTAAACATATAGGTCTCAAAGATTTTTTTAAAAAAAATAGTAGAATTCATATCTTACCCCTACCCATATAAACTCACCCTATACCATTTATCATCCCTCATTCCTTGTGAAAAAACATAGTTGATATGAGAATAAATCTACCCTACATCTAGCATATCCATCCATGAATATTTCTTATAGATTTTTCATGATTTAAGTCTAATTCCTTGGGGGTTGGAATCCAATATATTATATTTTTTCTTTATCCAATATCTTCTCTTGTCTCACTTTATTTTCATCCCCCCTTAACCACGCATCACACTAGATAAAACCCTAGGCTGTTGATTAGGTTTAAATTTATTCCAAATCTTAATATTACAGTATGTGATGAGATATTCAGGCCATTTAGATTTCATCTTCAGGGGGACTGCATCATACTTACTTGATTTAGGTGGGTTTTCCCTAACATGTGCCTTTACAATTAGGATATTTTGTTACTTATGTTTTAAATTCTTATTTTAGATAAAAAATAAAAAAAAATATTTTTATAATTCATTTGAAGGAAAATTCAAGTTTCAGTTAATTTTCACACCAATGAAACGGTTTTTTCCCACAGTGGAATCATGGAAAAAAATACAATTCAATTAATTTTGAAAATCATGTGTTTGTTAAATTTCATAAATGGAAATCATAAATGAATTTGGTAATTTTAAAAGTTCTTCTTAAAAATTTGGTTGTTATGAACATATACATGGGTGTATGTATATTTATTTCTATGTAAAAATTAATATTTAATTATGATATTTTATAAAATATGTGAAATTTATATATTTATATTTATATCGACTTAATAATATAGAAAAATTTTGGGAATTTAAATTTGTTTCTCAAGATTAGTTTAAAAAAAATTAGTGGATTTAAAAAAGTAAATTTCAATGATCTATTGGAGAAATTACAAATAAATTCTAAATTTTCACTTGACATTCAATTGAAGTTCTATAGGTTTTTTTGGTGAACTCATTATTAAGGTATCTAGATGAATATCTGTAAATTTTACTTATTTTTTATTTATTTTATATATATGTTGTTTTTATATAATCTCTTAGATATTATGTAAATTACTACATTATTATTTTGTTTATTATTCAGTCCTCATGGGAAGCTTAAATATTTTGGTAGGGAATATTATAATGGGATAAAGTTCCTCGAGAAATTTCATACTGGTGACATAAACGTGAACCCTCACCTTCCAATGACATGATAATAGATACATTCTCTAAAATAAGGGTATCCCTAAAAAGTGGCATAAATGATATAAGTTTCTCTAACCATACTGAACTTATGATGTTTTCCCCAAGATTATTATTTTATAATATTTTTTTCTCTATTTATCTTGATTCCACATCTACTTAAATGTTTTAGTTTAATATTCTTATAGATTTATTCCGCTTGAGTATAATGGTTTTTCAAAATTATATTGAAATTAAAATTTCCAAATTTATTTATAAGTAATTTTAAAATGGCTATTTTAACAAAAGAGGATCTTGATCTATAAATTTCTTTTTATGTGAATGTTTTCATTAAATGATAATAATAAAAATTTATAAAATGGTTTAGGATATGATTTTAGATTTTATGTTTTTGTGTATAAAAATATTTTTTAATAATTTATTTCAAACGTTATTTAAATTAAACATTTAATTAAATATTATGAATGTAGTGGGTTTTCCATTTGAATCTCAACTGGTCTTGATGAACATGCATACTAACAATTTAGGTTCTATTTCAGCTTTTTAATGCTCTTGGAGCTTTTTTAAACTGGGTTTAGATGGTTATTGGGGATTTCACATGGAATTATATCAGTTCTCTTTCTTTATTTAGTTTACATTTTTTTCTTTTACATATTAGAATTTTTGGATTTTCTATAATTAGTGGTGCATTATATATGTGGAATTTTGGATATTTAAGTTTATAGATGTTTCTTATGAAGGAGTTGGTAGTGATCCAGGGATTTTATTTTGTTAAAATTATTGTTGTTATTTTTTTCTTTTTATATTATTTTAATTTTTTGGATATATTATAAATAAACGAGTCATTATAGTTTTTCTAATATTACTTTAATTTATTTCTCAGGAAAATATTCCCCAATAGTTGAATTTAATTCCAATTAATCGTGTCTTAATCCTAGGGGGATTAGGTATTCCCATAAAGTATGTCATAGGGCAACTCGTGTGTCTGATAGATGAATCACCATAGTTGATTTGGGAAATATGAACATTTCTTCATAATAAAATCATATAAGACTTCATTCAAGATGATGTAAAAGTTATACTCATCTTCATATCCTGGGAAATTAGAAAACATAATAAGGTATTATGTCAAATACCCAATAATGGAAAATATCCTAAAAATGTCACCAAGGGTTATAATATAATCATTTTAGAAAACATTAACAAATTAGAACTATCTTATTGAAAATAATATTGAACAATATGAGTTTTTAATAAGGGATGATATAAAAATATGTAACCTCAAATGACCAGACACATACCAAGGACTAATAGTGAGAAATCATAAAATAATATTCTTTATCATTGGTTCATAAGATAGTCATATAAATGAGGCATAAGTATACACAATTGAAATCATAATATTCTGAGAATAGAAGACCACATCTTATCCACATCCAGTCTTATGAATATTTCTAACTACATGGTTTCCTTGCTTAATATTTTTAATATATTTAACCACTTATTCATCATACTCAATCTTTAGATCATAAAAATCTGCATCGCGTCCATACCCAATCATGTTAATATAGTTAACACTATCATTCACATGCTCAAAATCATTATATCATGAGTTGTATAATCACAACCAATGAATTGGAGTGATATATATAACACTGCTCATATAATAAATATATTTTTTTTCAATATGAAATCAATTATTC
This sequence comes from Viscum album, assembly GCA_963277665.1. Classification (NCBI taxonomy): domain Eukaryota; kingdom Viridiplantae; phylum Streptophyta; class Magnoliopsida; order Santalales; family Viscaceae; genus Viscum; species Viscum album. The sequence goes on along the minus strand of OY728128.1, from coordinate 1,578,685,992 downwards.
ATCATGATACTAGGAATTTGTACAATTATAATGGTTTTTATAAATTTTAAAAATGGTATCACATTCAAAGTATTTATGAATTAGATAGATTGATACAAAAATTTTAATCGCCTAAATGGAGTATTTCATAAAGGCATATATTGATTGATTCATAAAATATGACACCATAGGAGATAATATCTTTTGATATAATGCATAAAATGTAATTAAAACTTAAAAAAAATATTGAAAAAATAATTCAAAAAATATTTATGATGAGTTGAAGTAATATGGAACATTTGAAATGATAATTATTTAGAAGTATTCATGAAGAACTTTTGGAAATATTCTTTTACACGAAATCTTGCTAATGTATCCTTTAAGAAGGAATAAATTTTTTCCAATGAAACATGGAGTATGAAATAAAATATATGATTGTGAAAGGAAATTTACTTCTATATTAAAAACATTTTTTTTGAAACCTGCATCAAAAAAATAGGGAAATATATTATATTTGAATTGTAGATTAGTGAAATTTATAGATCACCATAAATAATAAATATTTTCATGTATAAATAAAAAGGGATAAAATTTTAGGAATGAGTGAATATAGGCATGAACTATTAATAGATCTTTTAGAGGGGATGGAAATGATTCTTAATATCATAAAATATTATGAAAAATGAAATCCATAAAAGAATATTTATTTGATGTGAATACATATTTCTTTGTAATATAAGGAAGAAAGGAAATATACTATCATCAAAGGATTAGAGAAAAATAATATTTAAAAATCAATGTAAAAGATGGAATAATTATGACCCAGGAGAAGAATTCAATTCATGAAAAATCCTTAGGTATTTAGTAACTTTTTAATCAAAAGAAAATGAAAAGGATAACCTAAAATAGATTTGAATATCCATTGAATTTAATTAAAGGTGTGAAAATGGTTGTTATGGGATATTATATACACCACACAAAATAAAACATGTATTGAATATGGAATATGTCACAAAGAATAAAAAATTAGATGTTAAATCAGTAATCTATAATCCTGAATTCAATGAAACGGATTTAATATCTTCTATCACAAACATAACTTTTATAATAAACTATTTTAGAACATTATAAATATCCATTATCATCTTTACACGTTAATTGTAAAATGTTATTATAAGTTCATTATCAAGTTAATGTTTATTTAAATTATATCAAAATCATTTTTTCAATTATTTATGTATCCATGTTTTCATTTAATGAAATCTATGGGCGTGAGCTACTATAACTGTAACCATGATGAGCTTGTTTTAGATTAATTTCCAATATCAACAGATTATGTTATAAGGATCGATAAATTTTGTATAATCTACTCAAAAAATTATAACATATGTTAATCCATTATATAATATATAAATATATAAATTCATAAAATATATTTTAGAACCACCCAAATAGGTTGATTATGAAAACTGAACATGCCGCTCCATAGAGGTGGTCTTATTTACATGTACATAAAACACGTTGCCTTTTTCATTAAAAAATATTGTAAAAATTGATGTATCTTTTTAAAATCATGATAATGATATAAAGATAATATTTATTCCCTAAATCACCCTATTTAACAAGTAATATATGGTGGATATGAAAATGAAACATGTCACTCCCTGGAATCAGTACCCCACACCTATACAAGGATGACATTTTTATTTTTATACAAAAAAGGGAAGAAGAAAGAGAATAATTTTTCTATTATAATAATATCATTTTAGTATAATAATGATACTAATGGAATTATTTTATAATTTTTTAATGGAATTTGAGGTAGAAGAAGACTAAACAAAATAGTAATTAAAAGGAGTTATGATGATTTTTTTACTTAACTCCATGGTATGAATCCTTTTTAAATTGGACTTGGAATTTTCCTAGCTTTATTTTGAGGATACAAAATCCTCTAGGAAATTTATTTGAGTATTCTGGATTTAATTTAATGGTTTTTTTCCAAATTAAGTGTCTTGTGGTGTGTAGAGAAGTTATGAGGGGAATAACTCCCTTTATATAGATGGAGAGTGGCACTTTGGTAATAAATGGAGAATTATTCAAGGTTAGTAAATCTAAAAGTGGTAAATTATAGAGAGGATATGATTTTTTGTAAATAAATACCTCATACCCTCATTTAGAGACTTGTTTTAAGACTTTTACACTATTTTAACCCTTTGACTATTTATTTTTTTATTGAGGTAACTACTTTTTTCCAAAATATTTTTTTAGGTCTAAAAATAAAAGGGTCCATATGAAAAAATTATGAAATTATGGTTGAAAATATATAATACATTTTCTTATATAAAATTTCTAAAAGTGATAATAATTATTTAAAAAACATTAAATTTATAAAACATTAAATATATTTTTAGATAAATATATAACTTACATTATAATATGAAAAATATAGATTTTTAAATTAAGTATAATACTTTTAGAAGTATAATAATGCATATAAGATATATCTTTGGTTAGGAAAATGGTTTTATAATATTTTAAGTCATGATTATATCCCAATTATGTCCTAAAATAATAGTATTATTAAAAATGGTGTCTCACTATTCACCTAAAAATAATCCTTTTTGAAAAAATCAAAAAATTATCCTAGGAATATAAATTTATACAAAATCAAAAAATGGAGATCATATTTTCATATTCATATTCTAAAATTTAAGTATTTAACTTTTAAATCAAAATATATAATTACAACTATTTTTAAAGGAAATGGTTTTTTCACAAATTAATTGTTCTTATTCTTATTACCTACAAATTAATCATAAAATTAGGTTTAATATATTACCCATGTCAGCATTATATTATATCATATTTAAACAATATGATTTATTTTTTCATAGAATAAATGGCAGTTCACAAAAAAATTCCATTTTTGAGAAAATAAATATATTTCTAAGCATAAGATGATTTTATTTAATGTTCACCTAAAAAAATTCAATTTCATTAGTGAATTAGTATTAAAAATATTCATTATTGTTTCATTTATAGTCTAAATTGTAAATTTATAAAATAAATGTGATATATAAATAACCTATGATATTAATAATAACATATTTATATCATCCAAATTTATACACAAATAATCGATCAAGATCTCTATGTAAGACCTAACTATAAGATAGGCATTAGTGGTAGTTATGGGTGTAAGTACATCTAAAAAGGATCTTGTGAAAATTTTCATGTTCTAAAACATCAGTCACATATTATTTCACTCACACCATAATTATTATATCATGGATTGGTCATAGACTAGGGAAAACCCGTGTAAAGCTACCACGATTTAATGCTTGACAAGTATTCTTCATAAGGAAGACTCCTACTACCCGATTCAATTTATTCTAAATTAATTATTGATTTTATATTATGGTTAATTATTTTTATAATATCTTTAATAAAGGCCATGTTAGAATGGTAGTAAATATTATTTTGGATATATCTTTTTGAAAGGTTATATAATATTTACTACTTTCACTTTTGTAAACACCCATCGTGTTTTAACAACTTTACCTAAATAATATATGTATAGTGATTTATAAAAATTTTAAGCAATATATCAATGCATAGAATCAATTGGGTGTATCATTGGGAGTCAGAAGTTGGTGATATGATTAGAATACTTGATGATCCATATTCCAATGGTGGTTATAAAATATGCCCTTCATTACGAAGAATAATAGAAAATTATGAAGAAGAAAATTATTTTAGGGGGATAATGTAACACCCTAATCTTTAACACCAATTTTTCTTATATAAATTATATATACCTAATTTTGATGTATGTTTTTTTAATTATTTCAAAAGGATTATGGTTGATTTATAAATGATTCTTTAGATATATAAATCAAACAAAAAAATTATTTTTAATTTATAATGGAATATTAAAATAATTTTATATGAAACCACGCATTTCATACTATTTAATGTAACAAACACAAAATGATTAAATTCATTATGATTTCATGAAATATAATGCAAAAATAAATATAAAAGAATATTATCTTGAAAATAATGAGATCCACTAGTTAATCTTACCCCTTGAAGAAACCTATTAAATAATCCTATAATAAAAAATAACAACATTAAAGGAGAAATCAAATTTTAAAATATAAAATGATAATTAAAATAATTAGAATTTTTCGTTAATAGGTAATAATAAAACTAATTTATAGGGAGTAAGGGGGTAATATAGTCATTCTAAAAGTAAATATAGTCGTTTGTAATATATTCATTGTTAATATGGTTATTGGATAAACACATATCTTACAGGTATATAAAATTTATCTATTGTGTGTTTTGAATTTAAAATATGGACCAAATAGCATGATCCAAGTATTTTGATAATCAAATCCATAAACCAATATAAATTTATTGAAATGAAAAAAATAGAAGAAATATTTGAGGTCTAAAAGTTAAAAATTACCCAAAACTATGCCAAATATTATCGATGATACATGCTCCACCTAATAGAAAATCAATAACATGATATTAAAAATACACTATCTAGGGAGTTCCCCTATGCTGATAAAATTCATCGTCAATAAATAAACATCATTCTTCTCATCCATAATTGTATCTATTCACACAAGCATGCACTATTCCTAAATAAAATAACACAATATTGCAACAAGAATTTCAATGTAATTCATGTTAGCCCTAAAATTTGATATAATTATCTTCATAAAGAAATACTTCTTATATAATAATCATATCATTCTGATACATTTCTTGGATACCATTCACATGTACTCACAACTACCCCATCAGATCTAAAACATGATACCTAATTGCAGTAGAAGATTCAATCCAAAGTAAGGGTCTTATAAACCAAATTTTAATTACTTATAACACCATTATCAATATTATACACCATTATATTTTAGATATAAATATATGTATCAATACAAATTAGGTTATATTCATACAACATAAGTTTCCATTCATCCTATTCATCAACCCATTTATCGAATTAATCTTTCATGAGAATATAAAAATGTTTATATTCATTCAAATTTCCTTTTTTTATTCCTTAAAAATCCTTGTAAGATTTCAAGATCTCTATTTGGAGGATATTTTCTCTATAATTCTCTTCAAGTGAGAGTAATATTTCCTTCTTCTCTTTGTTTTTAGAGTGTATAACCCATTAGCATTATGAACATTTTTTCTTTTAGAATCACATGAATAGAAGTAATGTTACTCCTTGTACTTGAATTCATCATGATCATAAGTATTGGTATCATCATATGAGTGCACCATATGGGAAATAGATTCATGTTCTTGTATCATAAATTTAATCCCCTTCAATATTTTAGAGGCCTTCCAATTGATCCATCAACATGTCCCCATCATTTGGGGTCATATGATTTTTAAATTAATTTAAGATGAGTATATATTCGTTTTCAACCACCATATATTTTTCTATACTTAAAGAAGATTCCAAGTTCCATTGTTCACCTAAATATTTAGACTCATTAGAGACCTTCAATTAAGATTCATTTGAAGAACCAGCATCTAACCTCCCACGAGTCTTAATTTAATACAAATTCAAATTATGATTTCTGTCTCCATTAGTTTCAAGCACTATATTTACTTTATTTATTTAAATATTCAATTTATACATACAATCCACCTCTTTATGGACTTTAATATTGAAAAAATTTCACATAACATCATTGTTCATTCGGGAAGACTTAATATCATTCCTAATTCCCAATAGTTTTCTAAGAAATAAAAAAAATAATGAAGATTATCAAACACAACATTAAAATTTATGTTATCATAATCAATAGATATAACTACTTGATTCATGAGTTTTGATAACACATAAACCTAAACTAAATTCCAAGGATAATATTAAATAGATAATTACTAATTTACCAATCTATTTTTATTAGTACTCCTACCAATGATGTCACCTCTCATAGAATCCTAGGATTCTAATATAACAACTTGAGACCAAAAAGTATAACCCAAACCAGAGTTAGAGTGTCTGAAGACTCAAATGGTTTAAATGAATAATCCCTTTCTTGAATTATATGCATACCTAGTTTTAGAAGAACTAGTTTAAATCACCATAATCATAACTTGATTACTTCATATGGGAAGATAATATGAAATAATACACCTCCTATCACAGTCATCCTCCAATTCTAGAAAACCTAGGACAAAAATTCTCAAGGCCTCGCACCCTTAGGTAGAAAAAACCAGATGATAATCGAGTACTTAAGGGACTCAATTCATTGCATGATGTTAATATTATTTTTTTGAAAAATTTCATGTAATCTATATCATAAATAGATTTTGGATGCAAACATTTTTCACTAATGTGAAGGATCTATCATCATCTACACCAAATTCCCATAAATGTTTCTTCACTAGTTTATGACACCCCAAGAACATATCATTATATCTGATGAGCTCATGTCTCACATCTACCACTAGAAAAAAATTATATTTTTCCGATATGGGTATATTTGTTGGAAAAATTTCATTTTTTGTTGGTAAAATGTTTTACAGACCAAAATTGTCTTGTCACTAAACTGTAGGTAAAATCCTTATCACAAAATGTTATTGTGATAAATAAAATGATTCTGTAACAACTATAATAACACCAAAAAAATAACATATATGTTGGTAAAAAAATTTATTTATATATTAATATAACTAATATATATCTATTGGAAAAATTATTAACATTTATAAACAATATCAAAAATTAATATTTGTTTGTTAATTATACTTTAAATTTTGATATTCTAATATTTATTATAAAAATTTTATTTTTTATTTATTAATCTAATTATATATAATATATTATTATATTTATTATATAATAATTTCTAAATAAAAATATATAAACACCAAAAAACGAGTCTTTATTTGCAAAAACACATTCCAATATAATTTAAATACAAGCTCAAAATTCATGAAAAGACAAGAAGCTCCAAGAAACATATGAAAAACATCTTTAAACATGTTAAAACACATAGAGACTTTAAATGAAACTCAATTAAACTTCATCTACAATCTATTTTTAACAGAAATTAGACATAACTATCATGGAATACACATCACATTGCATGAGATATTATCTAATATAGTGTATCAAGACATGAATAACTTTAGCATCATCTCTTTTATTGTAGTGGATCACCATTCTATGATTTAAGAAACACATATTTCTGCTCCCTCCACTTTAGACACAAACCATCATGAGAAGCATTTTGATCAAACAAACAAAAAAATTGGAAAATGTTTTTCATTTAAATTCGAGATACCAAAATAATAAAACATGATATAAAACTATCATTTAGTGATCATAATAAGAGGATAATCTTACTAGTGGAGACAACAACCATAACATAATATTGTTATATACCAAAAAAACAATAAAATTGTTCATCCTAACCACATAAATAATATATAATGAATACCAGAAAAATATTTATAATGGTGATATAAAAATAACCAGGTAACATATCAATAGAAAAATCACTAGAAGAATAGATGGATGCAAAAAAATTACAAGTGAGCACATTAATAGAATATATCCAATTACTAGAACAAAATAAAATATAAATTCATGATATAAAAATAACAAGAATATTATCTAACATGTAACCAAAAACCATTTAGAATGAAAATAACTTCAATTAAGAGTGACACATAACTCAAAATTATATAATCTAGACCAAACCATATGAAACATTAGTTGGTTTCCCACCCCACACCCAAAAAAATTATTAAAGAAACTTCAAGTTACACTGTTTACATAAAGTGAAATTTAAACATCTAGTAATTGAAAGATATTTCAGGTATACATGAATTTAACACACATATCATAGGTAAATAATGATCACTATTTTACCCAAGTATCACTAACATTCTCTAAAAAAAGTTTTCTCAAAGTATATAATAAACTATACTATTCCACTCAATACATATACTATATGTTAGACCATCAAAAATTCTTAAAAAGTAAAAATTTCTAAAGAGAAGAAACCCAACCTATAGTAGATCAGATAAGAAATTTTATAAACATAGTAAATTTCCATTAATATCATTTAATTATATAGATAATACTCATATCCCAGACTAATTATCATGAATATAAACCTAAAAAGACAAGATGAATCATGGAAAACATAGTGAATACAACCTGAAGTCCAAATTTCAATCCCCATTGTGAGTATTCTTTTGAATTCATCACTCAGAAAAACCTAAACCTTTGAGAAGCCTCAATAAAAAAAATACACCAATATAAATCAGCAGACCCAAATAATAGAAATACAGAACTATTTAAAACATCCTAGATCATTAAAAAATCTCTAAGGAAACCAACATCAAGTAGGGTAAGGGTGAGAAAATTAATAATCAACCAATAATTAGGGATCACATCTTAAACATTAAATATATTCAAATATGTAATTTATTGTTCAACTAAATTTTGTGAGACCTGCATTTGATTTTATTTTTAATGACCAACACATAAAAGAATTACCTGCCAAATTAAATCAAAAATATTTTAATCAAATATAGTTTTGACCTTTTTTAGAGTAGCCTCTCTACGTTCTAATAGAATAGAAACATCGTCACTCTCTCCTACCATATTCTGTTTTTTTACTCTATGCCTTGATCTCTTTGATAGGATTTTCTATTTTGATTCAAATAAGCATGCATAATTTTAATAAAAATGGGATAAAGGGATCTGAGTTGAAATGGTTCCACCATTATGACTAGAAAACCCTTCAATTAAGTACAAATATATCAATTACCTTCCTATGTGGGACGCTTTTTCCCCACCTTTCAGTTCTTCATTATGTTTCTTAAGACATATGATCACTCATTATAGGATTAGGTTTATAGGTTGGCTTGTCATAAAACCCTAATAACCTCTAATTTATTTCGTCCCACTTCTGTTGTTTGGGTGGGATGATCGGGAAAAATTGAAGGTCATGCCAATATAGGTTTTTATAGGAACATTGGTAGAGAGAATGAGATAAATGGACTAGGACTTGGATCCCAATCCTGGTCTTGAAACTAAAGTACCTAAAGTCGGCGAGTGTAGAAATGAAGGTAGAGGTGGAGGAAAAAGTAGTGATAGTGGAGGTGGCCAAGATGTTGACGTTGATTGCTACAATGGAGATGATGATGGATTTGACTGCTAATGGGAAATAGCATGAGACTTTACGAAGTAGAAATTTCTAGGGTGAAATGCCATCTCTGGCTTCCTATGCCAACACCATAATCTAGAATCAACAAATAAAAACCCAAAATTGGGTTAGGTTTTTTATGGGACACATGAACTACAAGGGAAAGATGGAAAATCACAATATAAAGATAATAACAAGAGATAAGAGGAGAAGAAATGCTAGCAAGAATATCCCAAATGTGAAATTCAAAGGATAGATGGCCAGATCCCAAGGGTGGAGGAGGGAGACGCGCTGCTGGCGTTCCTCCTGGTTGGGGGGTGCGATACAAATTAGAAGGGATAGGGGTGGGGATATGTAGGGGATAAGGGAGAAAGAAAATTTAAAAGGTAAAAATACAATATAATAATTAAAAAACAATAATAATAACCTTTTTTTATAAGAAAATAGAATCAAAAGTGTCGGGTTTCATAAGGGAAGACATAGTAATGGTGATCTGTTCACTATAGATTGAGAATTTTAATTAGGTAAGAGAGTATCATATTATTGATATAATTTTAAAAAATCTCATGATGTATAATAAATTTATATTATTTATATATAATGAAAAAAGTTTTAAATTTATATAAATTTTAAATTAAAAATTTATATTATATATATATAATGAAATTCTATATACTTGAATTTATTTTTTTTTAGTTTTTACTACATTCGATAATATTTAAGTCTCCAAAAATTATTATGAATAGTCACCAATTTTATATCTGATATATATATTATATATCATAATCATATAATGTGTCAACAAAAACATATGATTTTATGATTTTATTAAAATATTTATAATTTATAACAATTTCTGAAAATAATATATATATATATATATATTATTTTTTTGGTAAATATTTTATGTTATAGGATAATTTATTGAAAAATGTTTTTATAATGGAAAAAAATTGTTGGTAATAAAAATTAATAGTAATAGATTCTTTTTTTTTTGTAGAAAAATGTTAGTATTGATATGATAAAGTAATATATTTAATTTTTTGTAAAATATTTATTGGTGTTAAATGATCAATATTAATAGATATAACTATTGGTAAAAACTAGTATTGGTACTAAAAATCTATACCAATAAAATTTAATATCTGTTGGAATTTCTCATTTCTACCAACAGATATATCATATGTCAATAATTTCATGTTGGTATAAGCCCTTTTTTGTAATGTATGGGATTACATCCATTATGGAGAAAATAGTGTGTAAGATTTTTTATGGGAGAAACCCTCAACTTATAAAAAATATGCTCCCTTCTAATTAAAATAATATATTTCACGAATAATAATAAAATGAAACAAAAATATAATATTTAAGTAGAATGAATATTTATAGAAACATATTTCTATGTAACATATTATTAATATTAATATATAATTTTATGTATTAATAAATATCAAATAAATGTTGTAATATCAATATATTGATAAAAATAATGGTTATTATTTAAATATCTATTTTTAATGGTATTTTGCAAAGGTTATTTAAAAGTAGCATTATTCGAAGGTTGGTTTTTTAAGTGTTGGGTATCTTTGTCTTAATAATGTTAGAAAATAGTAAAAAGTTATTTAAAATTAAATTTACTAATAATATATAAAATAATATAAATATAATTTTTAAATTATATTTAATAAAAATTTATTGAGGATAAAATCATTTTTTTCTTAAAAATATATTTTCCCATTGAAAATTGTTGTTTTGGGTTTTTTATGCTGATATTAAAATTAATTTATCAACTCCAAAAATTTATTATAATAAAATGGTTTCATTAGTTTTAAACATATTATCTCAATTTGGTAATAAGTTAATTTTATTTAATTTTAACATTAAAATTATATAACTGAGATAAATATGTTTTGCCATGGAAGAATAGTTTTTTTACAACAAAATGTTTTTCTTATGTATTGTGAATTTTTTATTGATTAATTAAATTGATCAATTTAAATTGATGAATATAATATAATATTTCAATTCATAGACAATATGTTAAAAATAATTTAATTTTTAATTGGTAGTAAATAAGTATAAGAACAGTAAAAAATTTAAAATTCATTTTCCTCAAAAATAATTTTTTATATACCGCATGTTTTAATTTGAAAGATAATTTTCTCATATTTAGGAATTAATTTAGATTAAATTGAATAAAAATTAAAAATCATCATTTCAATATTTTTATGGAGTGTTATATTATATTTTTAGTAATAAAATAACTACCATAGTTAATATGTAATCAAGGATGAAGAGAAAAAATGATGTAATCTACCATAAATTTGTTTTACTAAATCGACATTACCCATTGACATTATAGATAACATTTATTAGGTATTAAATTCAATACCAAATTTATCACCAAATTTTCCTCTCTTGACTCCCCTAAATCCCTTATGATTCCATCTTTACCCCTCACCTTACATTAGTTTCCATGTAAAAGTTCCACTTTTCCACATATAAATAGTCCCCACATCCACCCACATAAAACCAAAATTATCCTTCTATATTTCCTTTAATCCCTACCCAATTTATTTCACATAAATCCCTCTTTGATGTTTTACAATACCATGTTACCAGAATGTGTTCCAAGTACACTATTTCTAATAAGATTTTCAAGTGAAGATTCAAGTCTGCAAAGTGAGTATTATACACTGCCTAAGCTATTATTCATTATCATTATCCCCAATCCTCCACCAATAAAACTATTAAAAATTATATAATTATATTATATTATTTATTGTTCTTAAATATAATTAAATTTATGAAACAACCATTATATTTCTTCTTCCCATCTATTGGAAAATGGGATCATACCCTGTTAATGTATGGATTACCTCCTCCATAGACAATGTATTTAATTTATTTCAATCACTTTACATGGATTGTTTTAATGTTTATAAATTAAAATAATATTTATGAAATGGTTGTTATTCTATATGGGTAATGTTAATATTTAAATGTGTTATTAATATACATCTTTCGGTTTGTTAAACATTACTTAAGAATATCATCATGAATTTCATCTTCAAAAATTGTAAATAAAACTCTAATGGAATGAAATTAGAAAATAATAAATTATTATGAATCATCTATTATATTACCTTAAATAATATAAGAATTATTAACTTTTTATTAAACTATATGGATCACTATCAGCATTGGAAAGTGTGTGTGAAACAATAAAAACAGTAACATATATTGATGAAAATAATAAATAACTAACAAATAAATGTACAATAAATACTTTTAATCAAATATTATTAATGATAATAGAATTTAAAATGGTTCTGAATTAACTTATTAATTTTTTTATTCTTATAATAAAATATTTTAGAGCTTCTCTGTCTACTGAAGAATCCAAGGGAAGGGGTTCGCTTCAATTTCCATTCATTGAGTAATGATTTCATATTATGCCCCTATTTTTATATAATATTATGTGTTAAACTACCCCATTTGAAATCAATTATTATTATTATTATTAATTTTTATTTCTAGGTATTTTTATTCGTATGAATTAATCCCTACTTCATTTTATATTAATTCATTTGATACCAAATCCATATTGGTGTTTTCATATTGATTTTCTTTCCTTCAGACATATTCCAAATTCCCCACTAATTATATTTTGTGTGGTTTTTATAATTCCATATGGATATATTTATTATACCTTACATTAAATTAAAGGGATTTATAAATCCACACCATTTTATCTTTTGAAGGAATTTTGTTTGAAATGTTACTAAATAAATAAGGGTGTTGTCTCTTCATCCCACTTCTCACTGAGTCCATGTTTTTCTCACTTGATTGTATTCTACTACGTATATTATATAATTAAATTTTATTATTTCATGTGGTATTCCCACTTCTATCCTTAGGTGAAATTTCATTCTTAATTTCATTCTTATTATTTTATTGATTTCATACATTATAAAAAATTAATGTTGTTATTAAAAAGTATCAACCTCTCTAAAATATATTTTTACTCCATGTTCATATTCATTATTTCCACAATTATTTTACTGTATTATTTTTGAACCCAATTATAAATCATGTAATGTGATAATAATTTTTCTATTTAACACTTTCCAATCGTAATTCTTCTTGTTTTTTATGATTCTTGATTCAATAAATGTATTTTAAAATTTTAAGATGGACTTTAATATTACAATTTTCTATTTTATTTTCTAATCCATATTTCCTTTGAATATTAATTATTCATTGTTCAAGGTTTCTCAATTTGGAGTTCATTTTAATAAATTTTAAAAATTTATTCACACTAATAGATCAAAAATTATCTATTTGAATGTGAATTGTAACTTTCTCTCCTTAATATAATGTTGAGAAATGATTTCAAAAAACACATTTTAAATTACCCTTCTATTTTAATATTTTACTCCAAAATATATATCTACGATAGATTTATAATTAATGATTCATTATATAAATTACCTTATAAAAAAACTCATTTAGGGTGAATTAATTTTGGAATCGACCAATCCAACTCTCATTGTTATGTTATCATATGCCATTTGAAAAGGGTTATGAATACCATTTTTAATACCTAGGTATTTCATGATTTTATGTATGAATGAATTCACGTGTCACAATTGTTAATGAATTTAATTATATGTTTGGTGGGCCCTGAATTTTCCTCTCATATATTCAGTAAAACATTATATCTCATGAGATAATAATGGCGATCGAGTAGAGAATATCGATCCGCTATATAAAATGGTTATTGATTCATACTCCACTTTGTAAGGGGAAATGGGTAGTGATTTTAGATCCACTATTTAATATTTTCTTTGTATTTATTCATGAAATATTCATATTTTTCTATTCTTATACATGTTCCACACTATTATTCAATAAACTTATGGTTATGATATGAACCATGAATCATGTTTATTATATCATGATTTCATAGACTAATTATATAGTATATGATTGATAATTTGGGTTTATATGAACTTTTTATATGCCTTATGGATAACTCTTATTGTTCAATATTTCTCCCATGTTTTCATATGTTCTTATTTTCCAAAAAGTTAATAACTCATTCATAAGAATTTAAATTTCCAAGCCTTTGATCTCACCCCTTCTTTTAATTTTAATTTTACTAAGGAATTATGTTCATGATTATGTGTATATTGAAATAATTTCTATAGATATTATAGTTTATGTCGAATGGATTATGTGATATAGTATTTTCATGTAACCAATCTCTAATGACAAAAATCATTATTTTATTATGTTTGTGTGGTTCTTTATGAGATGTTATATTTAAATCATGAAAAAATATGAAATTCATGATATTTTATCTTTTTTTACCTCACTTAGTATCAAAGTTTGTAATTTAAATAATTTTTTTAGAAAAAATCCTAAGAGTGTGGGTTTGGGGAAATTCATACATCTCAAATATTCAACATGTATGAATCAATAAAAATCACAAATATATGATGATTAAAACAGATAATAAATAACTATCATATTTTTAATAAATATATACATGATTGGAGATTATAAAAGTTAATAAATATTAATAAGTTTATAAAATAATTGATTATTATGTAAATGATTTTTATAAATGATGATAAAGTAATTTAATGTATGTTAAGAATAAATATAAGGTATTATTCACTAATATTATTTTGAAATAAAGATTATTTATGTTTTACCTTCTATCTAGGGAACATATATTTTCATTTTCTATAAAAAATAAACATTTTATTATATTATGTTTATGAACTTGTATAAAGATATTCATACTTTTTAACCTCTATTTAGTTCAAAAATTGATCAAAATGAAATTTATAATTAGAGATGGACGTTTCTCTTCTTTTTGTTGGGAATCTTTATCCTTTATCCCCATATTTTGAATATTGTTATTTATATTTAATTATTTATACATATATTATTTATTGATAAAATTTTCAATTTAATCTACCTTCCTTTTGAAACTAATATTCTCTTAATATTTTTATGGGTGTTTTGTACCAGCGTTGATCTTTTTTATAATGTTTTGAAAGGAATCTCATTTTGAATCATTTTACTCATGAATAAAATTTTCAAACAATTTCTATCAATATTATTTTGAAAACATTACACTTATATTTTCATGGTATTCCAAAAAGTAATTATGTTTCCTTTGTTTTATAAATTATTTTCATCTAAAAATGAATTAAAATTTTAAAGTCTATATCATGTTATTTATCAATATTATTCTTAATTAACTAAAAATATGATTTTCATCTATTTAAATATCCGTTAATATTTTTTTATGCTTCCTTTTAAATATGTTCAAATGATAACATCCACCATAATTCTCTTGATTTCTTATTAAAATGCATTATATGTATTTTTGTAGAAACCATTTCTTTCCCACAGGTTAATTAAACTCAAATGTAATTAAGAATGTTTCATGTTAATGTGGTAAAAATATATATAGTTGTTAATTATGTGGTAGGTGGTACTAGAATTATATATCAATCCTGTTCATTGGGTATAAATTTATATATCATAATATAAAATGTATGAGACTGTGGAGTGAACCCAATCCACTATGAGAATCTATTCTCTATGTGTTCATTGTATTAGTGGCGAGCTTTGACATAAGAAAATAATATATATTCTTATTTGTATACCACATTATTATGCCTAAGTTAGGTTTTTATATCCCATAAATATCGACACATGTTTTGAAACTCTTATTACTCATTTCCTATTTTATATTGAAATTTGAATTCCCTAACCCATGATTTATGATCTATGCATTATTGGGTTTGATTATCTAATTTTTTCCCATGCACCTTCATTATGTTATCATACCCATACATGTTTCTTATTCTAACATATGATCTTTTATTATTTTATCTCATTTTTACCCTTACTAAGAATCTAGTTTCAACCATTATAATGATTACATTTCCCTAGTTTTTGACATTTATAGTTGCATAAGAAATAAAAATAAGGTATCTTGTGTTATTAAAATTATGGGAGATACTATAAAAAGAGAAAAACAATAATTTTGTATATATACTCTAATTTATGTAAACATATATATTCTGGTGTGTTTTTATTTGTGATACTTAGTTTCTATTCATACTAAATGATGTAATGTACATTTTTGTTATTTATAGATCACATCATTTGAGCTTTGAGTTTTATGAGTAGCTGGGATAACTTCAATAAAATTTTAGGCTACAAACTTGAAATTTTATTAGGAAATGGCCTAACTATCAATAGGGTTTTCCTTGTAACACCTCAACATTTTATGAAATATTTTTAAAAAAAAATTATTTCGTTTATAGCATGTGTTACATGAAATATCATGTTCCAATGAACTGCAATATACTATTAATATTATTATTTAATCTTTATTTTCTATAAACTAGTTGTTAAAATTGGAAGTATGAATAAGGGTAATGAAAATTTTAAAATTAAGTACCAATAATTTAGATAAATTATATATATTGATATATAAGTACTTAATTTTTTTCATAAGTCTTTATATGCTTCAAATATATAAATTTTTTCAAAATGATTTTGATTCCAGTTTTGAAATAAATAATAAAAGAAATTTTTTTCACATTAGTAAAATGTATTACTAAAAATAAAATTCATTTTGTAAATAAAAAATGTCAAAATTATCTTACAGTTAGTTTTTTATAATTTTCTGAAAAGATTAATTTTTTGATTAATAGTAAAAAATACTGATTTTTTAACAATTACCTTTCATTTAAGGAATTTACTAGTTCCATTTTTCATTAAAATGGTTTTAAAAATTTAAATTATTTAAATTATATTATTATTAATCCAATTTAGTTCATTGGAATTAATTTTATGTTAAACATTAATTTAAAAACATTTATGCTTATGAAATCATTTCTTTGGAAAACTGCTTTTTCATCGCCTCTATGAATTTCATTTTAAATTAACTTCTTCCAAATATATGAATTGAATATTCAAAAATAGATTAAATATTTTTAATAATAATAATTAATATATATAATAATTTCAAATTAATGTTTTTTCATAATAAATAGTAAAAAATGGAAAAAATTAATTATCACGGTTAATGTAAAAATGGGTTTAGTATGGGTTAAACTATAATGATAAATATTAAAATAACCCAAAAACATTACCAATTCTTTTATTATGGTAATATTTCATCCTTAAATCATATAAATTTCTATAATGGTCCATTTTAAGCCTTTTAAAATATGTAAAACATGGGTACAATGTTTTGTTTTAAAAATTTCAAGGTGTGTCCTCTCCCCCACTTATAAAAGGGAACCCACTCTACTTTCTTATTAAAAATTACAAAGACTTTTATTTACAAAAATTCCTACATAAATATCTTCATTAATTACCTACCAACTTCATATATGCCTTATATTTATTATTAAACTCTCTTAATAAGGCTTTAGGTATAAACATAAAGAGGTTCTCTAAAGAAGAGGTATCGTTCTGAACAGAGTGTTTTTATATTATTTATTCTTCCACATCCTTAAAATATTATTCAAATTTTTTGATAAAATAGCATACTTATCTTCTATATACTAATCTTTTATTATGTTAATATCATAATCTATATCTATGTCCACTAAAAATAAATGGGAGATAAAACCTGTGATCGTGTGTACAACGGACTATCGCCCCACGAACCAGTGTAGTTCATTTTCTATCACTAGCTCTCATGGATTGATATAATGATAGAATTAAAGTATATATAAAAAATTTATTATTTATTTAAACTTCCTAAATTATAATATCACATCTAACTTGTTACCTTGCAATCTATTATAAAATGATAATGTTGCTCGTGTGTACGTGTGAACTACCACCTCTACGAAGTGATGTGAATCATTTTTCATTCCATTTTTTAATTGATGGTAATATGGATGGATATGATTAATATATATAATTTTTATGATATAATAATTATGTTTTTATTGTGAATTATTATTTATATTTTTTTTCCATATGTCTAAAAATTAAAATAATGTCCATGCATACGTACGACCTACCATCTCCAAGAACGGTGTAATTAATTTCTTATCTCTAAATATTATATCTATAAAAATGTATATAATTAATTTATATGATATTTATATCAAGATTAAAATTCATGATATGATATAACCATGAACAAAGTACAAGGACCTAATCTACTGAATTAAACCATACATGAAAAAAATAGTTATTACTCAGAACAGTGATTTTAAAAAATGAACATTTATAAATTGATGAAAAATGTTGTAAATAAATAATATATGTTATGATATATGAGTATGTTGGGAAAAAATCCCTAAATGTATCATTGAATCATTTTTAGGTGATTTGTTTTTAGACAAAGTGGGCATTCATGTTGTGTCTTTTGATAAAGTAGACCGCAATGTTAAAATTTGTTGACAAAAGTGGTTTACATCATGAGTTGTCACGTTCAAGAGATGTTTGCTGAAAATAATTTATTGGAAGAAGAACCTCGACAAAGGAATTAATGATCTAGAGGTGGTACAAAAAGGGTTCATACAAGGTCGTTCTGCTTTCCAGGGTTTGCCAAATATTTTTGCCTCAAAATGGAGGATGGTGTTGTTGTACAAGGGACTTGCGTGCTAGGTTCTTGTAGTCTTGTAAACTTGAGCCCCATATGTTTTTCAAGATTTGAACTTTAAAATATTGAAAAGTAAAGAGGGTCACAAAAGTTTTGGTTTAAGAATGCAAGGTGATTAGGGTGACAGAGACTAGAGAGGATAGACTTACATGCCAAGAGGAAACTTGCGTGTAGTGCTCAGGGTGCCCAGAATGCCTATAAATAGAGGGCCACCCCTCCTTATTTGGAGAGAGGCTCAACAGTTAGAGAAAATTTGAGCACCATTAGTGTAGGTGGTTTGGGCAGTCAAGTGGTGGTTTGGTGGTGTAAGTATAATGTTATTTAGATGTTCCACGCCAATTGATAGTTGTGCACTAATACTGGTTTAGGAATAAAATGGTGTGAGTCTCCCAAGTTATGAGTTGGTGAAGGGAGTGCCATGCAAGTGGTTAGGTGACACTTACACTCCAGGCTTGGAGAAGTGCACCAAAGCATAGAGAAACAAGTCTGTCATTGGAGAGGTGCGCTAAGAATAGAGAATCATGATAGTTATTCTAGGGTTACGCAAAAGTTGGAATATTGTCTGGTACCACTGGTGCAAAGTGATATTCATCTATGGGTGAGAGTTAGATCTCAACAGATCATCTATATAAAGAAAAAGATTCATTCAATTGTGATGATGAAGGGACCTACAAGTCTTAAATTGTCAATGAATATTCTAAATAAGAAGTTAGCACACATCAGTTGAGAGAGCAGTGAGATTTCATATTATTATTGGTTGTAAGCCAAGAGGGAAAGTGAGTTTTCTCTGAACTTTGTAAACAGTAGTGCACTTTTAATGGATTTGGTACATTAGTAAATTTCTAGTGTGTTCTCTTTATACATATCCCATTGAGGCTGAACCATATAAAAATTATTGTTTCCTTTTCCTGATTTATTTTTTGTTTATACTTTACTACCAAAAAGAGACAGGAGATATTTTTTCTTAACAGTGAAACAAAATCAATAGGGGGAGTTCTTTTAATATGTCATACCCAGATTCACCCCCCCTCTCTTAGGGTATCTAACCTAGTGGACCTAAAAGATTATGTTTCTGTAATATTTTAATAATAAACCTTAATTTATCACACAAGAGGTTAAAATTTTTATGAAGAAAGTTGAGGCTGAAGGTAAGTGATTTTCATATCAATTTTATCTCTTTGAGACACATTTCATATCCACCACTTGTTTCTTTTATGTTTTGTATATAATTCCCACGATTATATTTTATGATTATTATTATGAAAATTATGTGTATTTACATATCAATATAAGGTTATTTCTTTAATTGGGCTTATGATCCAAAATTTACCAATGTGGTAAAGGTTTTATGTTACAATATATTTTTTATTGACATTGTTTATGATTAAGATTTTGATGATCAAATATTATAATATATAACTCAAGAATATCATGAATTTTATGATCCTATGGATATTTATAAAGAATAATTGATTCAGTTTCATTTATATATCATTAAATACTTAGGAGACCAAAAGAATGTGTTTCAATAAAAAACAATTTTATTTCTCGCATTGGTCGAACATCCATTTCCTTCCAAATCCATGTTTTACATAACAAATTCATTATAAAATGTTTTTAATATTATATAATGAATATTTAAAATATATTTTATCTATGTTTTTTTACAAAATGGGTTAAAAAAATCTTATTTTCATTTTTTAATGAGGTAATTTGAATTTTTACAAAAATTGTGAAATGAATCTTGGTTTTAACATGTATGGCTTGAATGATATTTCTCACAGTCATGACTAGTAAATGATTTCAACATTCCCCTACAAATTTCCAAGGTTATTTTCAAAAAAAATTAATATTTTGGAAATTTTTTTATTTTAATTAATTTATTTCAAATGAAATATTTTTATTTTCCTCAATAATATAATGATAAACTTTTTATATAATTTATATTCATCAATGACAACATCCTTTATTGTCGGTTAGGTTTTACTGGGTATATGGTCCAATGGTACCATTCTTGTTCTTTCTATGGATGGGTTGTGATTAATATGGTGAAATTTTCCTGAAACCCATTTATTCTCATTAGCTATGCTACGATAAATTGAAAAAAAACATTATGGAACTTGTTTCACTTGCATGAGTTATGATGTGATGAATGTTTTATGATATTATCGCACACATATGGATTTTTTTTATTAAGTAATAGTGGGTTCCATTATAAACCAAGGATGGTGGTTATGCTATACACAAGGAAGGTTGGTTTTGTTATAATCCAATGATGGTTGTCTACATTAGAAACCACGGACAGGTGGTTACACTATAAACCAAAGAAGGATGAGCAGGTTATATCTCTCCAATGCATTGGGTAAATATGGATAACTCATGATTTAATTATGTTGTGTGTGAGTCTTATTTCATGTTGAAAATTTTATTCATGGACCTACTTTCATGTTTATATGATTATGAATATACCTATATTTCATGTTCATTTGTTTATTTAAGGTCCTGATTTCATGTCCTTTAACTAATGAGTGAACTGATTTCTATTTATACATGTTCACAATGTTTTGATATTTTGTTTTTTTCCACATTCCTATGTCTATGTTATGCTCTCATGACTCATGTTCATTAATTTACTTTATGATTCACGTCTTATAAACATAAAATATTTATTCCATGAGTCATGTATATTATCTTTGATGGATTGGATAACAGCATTATAAATTTAGGGTCATTATCTCCTCCCAATATTCTTATCATATTATTTAATATGGTAAATAGTTAATATCTACCATGTTTTCCATTTCTTATCATCTGATCCCATCTTTTCTTATTTTTTCCCAAGAAATTAAGAAAGGATTTATGTAGGGTATGTCTATGAAGAGTACTAAATTCAGAGATATTTTTAGAATTTATTTAATATCTTTAATGAAATATTAATATTATGTATCTTATCATCAAATACACTAAAGCATTTTGGCCCTCGTGTGTTTATTTGTGAGATGTATTGACAATTCATCTAAAAAATTTAATTTTTATTTATAAAAAGATTTTTTCAATATAGTCGGTATCATAGAAAAGGTTTAGTTATCTTTTGGAAGCTAGGATGATAAAACATTAGTAATAAACATCATGACAATACAATATATAAGAGAAAGTTCTTAGTCATGGTAAAGAAAAGAGCATGGTTTTATAAGAAAAACATTTATTTTCTAGAAACTACAAGTGTATGTGGCTCTATAACACTTGTACCTAGGGGTAATAACTCCAAAAAGGGAACATTGGGCTTTAAATCTATCTTCATCAGGTGTATGAAAATAGGCCTTGTTGTACACCTAGTTTAACACTCCTTGGGGATATTCTAAAGTTAAATAAACTTTTTTTATGAATCATTATTAATGATATAAATATTTGATGATCATTGAAGACCAAATTTAAATTTAAAGTTTTATATATTAGAAATTAGTTTTCTTGATTTAGAAATCCTATAAATTATTTTTCAAGATTATGTGATTTTCTACTATAAGTGGTGTTTCTCACACAATTTGTTTTTGTTTTCATTCAATGGATGGAACTCGAAGGAACTATTTCAATGCTTAATGTGATGAAAAATGGAACAATTTTCCTCCTAATAAACAAAATTCTATGAGAGATGGGATGAAAAATATTATTTCTATAGTCACACAACTTTATTAATCCATAAATTAGGCTAATATTTGAAACAATTAAAGAAGGTAAAAATGTTTTGTTGAGACTTTCATGAGGCAACATACACCTTATTTTAGTGGATATTCAGATACATCAGTGGCTAAGTGATGGATCAAAACCATTGAGAAAATATTTTTGTTCTCTAGTTCCTATAACATGAAAAAATTAATCCTAAAAGTTTATCATTTGAAACGTGAATCATATCAATGGTGGATCCATATTAAGAATATGAGTCTAGAAGAAAAAATTATATCCATATAATGGGATGAGTTTTAGAGTATTTTTTATAAAGTACTTCCATAATATTCTATGTACAAGGATAAAAAAGGAATTTATAGAGCTCAAGTATAATGATGATGAATATATTTGTAACTATGAATCTAACAGTACAATACATTCAAGGTACACTTCTACTTTAATTATCATCCCTTAAATAAAAATTTATTGATTCTTTTGTGGCTTAAAATCAATTCTCGAAAAGTAATTATCTATTAGATACTTTAGTAGATATAAAGAAACATTTGATTTACACTCAATTTATAAATGGAAATTGGTGAATGCCACCACTCCCATGATTTTGATAAGAAAAAAGAAGAATGAGTCTCATGAGAACTTTAATAAATCACATGGTGGAGATAAATCACAGACACATATATTCTAGAAATATGTGGAAACTATCATTGGAATTTCTGGAGTATAAATAGGAAGTTCTTTAAATTAGGGAAGGCTGGTCATATAAGTAGTGAATACTAAAAGGTAGAAAAGATACTGATCAATTCAATTGATGAAATGAAGATTCTAACCAATGCACTACATATGTTCTAATGTTTCAAATGCAAAGAGTGTGGGGATTTTTCCCACAAGTTTATGAATTTGAATGGTTTTGATGATTAATGGAAATGGATTATTCAGTATAATGTAATGGGGAAATATCATACATTCCCAACATTCTAAATAGTTTACAAGAATGATGTAGTGAAAGGTAAACATAGCATCTACTATAGAATAGATATTGTCTTATTTGATTCTAGTTTTACCCACTCATTTATATCTAAGGAATTTTAAAAGGGAATTTAATCACCAGATCAATGATTATACATTGATTTAGTGGTAAAACTCTTAATGGTACGATGGTCACATATCAAGTCTATAGTTCTACTATGATTTAAGTTTATAGGAATGTGGTTCATACAAATCCTATAATTCTCTATCTAGTTAAATTTTATTTAATATTAGGTATGGATTGGATTTACATATATAGAGCATATATCAATTATAGAGGGATAGAAGAGAAATTATTTATTCCAAATGAAATCATGCTCACTTATTTGTGTGAGGATGAAAAACAACTTCCAATGAAAATTGAATCCATTTTATAGGTCATGATTTCTATTTAAAATGTGTGTTTATATCATAGGGTTGGGGATAAACTCAACATCGATGATATGCCTATTTTTAAAAAAAATTATTCCTTTTGGGATGATTTTTCTAGTCTCTCATTGAATCGATAGGTTGAGTTCTCAATATAACTCATACCTGGTGCTACACCTAGTTAAAAGACTCCCAATATAATAAACATGGTTGAGTTATAAGAATGGAAGAAGAAACTCTAGAATAATCCTTAAATGGGATTTATTATTCCATGTGTGTCACCTTTGGGTGAACCTATTCTTTTTCTTAAAAAATAAGGATGGAATGATGTGACTATTCTATGATTATGGGGAACTAAATAAGATCACAATAAATAATAGGTATCTTGTACCCTATATTGATGACTTGTTTTATCAACCTAATAGATATAAATACATTTACAAGATTGTACTTTACTTTGGATATCTTCAATTGAGGGTTAACAAGGAGGATATAACCAAGACATCATTTATTACAATATATAGACACTATAAATATATAGTGATTTCATTTAGACATATTAATTCCCCCTCTATCTTCATAGATTTAATGAATATAGTACTAAGTGATCACCCTAAATAGTTTGTTGTAGTCTTTACAGATGATATTCTTGTCTATTAAATGAGCATGAAAGAGCAATAATATCACTTGAAAATTTTATTACGGACATTAAGGAAGGATAAGTTGTATTTAAATTTATCCAAGTGTCAATTTTCTCGATAAATTGTTTCATTTTTTAGTCATATAATCTCAAGAGAGGGTATATCTATCAATCCATAAAATATGGAAGTTATTAAACATTGTCCTATAAAATAAATGGTGATTTAGATCCATAGTTTTATTGGTTTTTGTGTATATTATCAATTCTTTGTGGAAATTTTCTCATGGTAGTCCAATCTCTTCTATAAGTTAACTAGAAAGGGACTGAAGTTCCTTTTTATAGATAAATGTGATGAAACTTTCAAGGGATTTAAGATAATGTTAGTAGGTGAATATATTATTACATTACCCTATGGTGAATAATGGTTTTTAATCTATAGTGGGACATCAAATAAGTGATTTGGATGTGTTCTTCTGCAAAATGATATGGTGATATCTTATGCCTCATGAAAATTTAAGTTTCATGAGAAAAATTACCAAACCCGTGATATGGAGTTATTTGTGGTAATTTTTGAATAAAAGATATATAGGAATTATATTTATTTAAAGAGGTGGGATATATATACTAATCATAAGATTTTAAAGTATATGTTCACATAGAAGGAGTTAATATGGTCCAGAGAAGATGGCTAGAATTAATTAGAGGTTTTGAAAACTAAATACATTATCATCCTGGGAAAGAAAATTGGATGGCTGATGCTTTGAGTAAAAAGGATAATCCTATATTATTAATGAAGAGGATCAGAAAACATCCAAAATTTAGGTATTTTCAAATGATGGATCTAGAAATATTGATATAATGGGAGAAATATTTTCTTTATCATATGACTCTTCAAAAATCTATACAAGTAAAGATTAAATAGGTGTATAAAGAAGATACAGAGCTGTAAAAGAAGGTTTTAAATGTTCTTGAGTTTACCCTTGATTACGATGGAATAATAATGTTTGGTAACCATGTTTGTGTTAGGTCTATTCAAGATTTGAATAAGTATCTATTATAGAAGGCGCAGAGTTCTTCATTATCTATTCATACTACGAGTGTAAATATATATAAATATTTGAAATAGTATTTCTAGTGAGAAGACATGAAGAGATATATTGTAGAGTTTGTTTTTGGGTTCTTGGTTTGTAAGAAAATTAAGGCTGAGATATAAAAATTCTAAGGTGATGTTACAACCATTACCCAAACAAGAATGGAAATGGAAAAACATCACAAGGTATTTTATCATTGAACTCCCAAGATCATCTGAAGGGAACAAGGATATACTGGTTGTTATTGATCACCTTATGAAGTAAGAACACTTCATTACTATCAATGAGTATTTATCTCCTAATCACATTTCAATAATATACATTAAGGTATTGGTAAGGAAACTAGGAGTATAATATTTTATTTTGTTTGATCAGGATCTAAGGTTTACCTCAAATTTTTTGAGAAGACTTCTGCAATCACTTGATATATAGTTGACTTTCAACATTGTGTATCATCCTAAAACATATTTTATATATAAGAGAATCATTCAAACCATAGAGGGTTTTTTGAATCGTTGTATATGGAATTCAATGGTAGTTGGGATCAACACCTTCCTCTATATGAGTTTTTATATAATAATAGATTTCACTAAATCATTTAAATAGATCCTTATGTATCCCTATATATAAAAAAGTTTAGAAATACAACAATATGGGGTAAATTTCGAAAAATAAATCTATTGGGACTTTATCTGTATGAAGAAATGGCATAGAATGTTAGATCTATTCAGCATCACAAAAGGGTAGAACATTGTTGATAGAAAATTTATGTTGACAATCATAAATGTGATCTTGAATATGAATCTATTGAGAAGTTTTTTCTATGAATTCATATATGTAATATGGTTTTGAGATTTATAAATAAGTTATATATGATCCCTTGGTTTTTTTCCCATTCATTATTTTTGATCGAGTATAGAGGGTTTTTTATCTCTTGGAACTTCCACTGAACCTCTCTCATGTACAAGATGTGTTCAATGAATCTATCATGTGGAAGTACATACTTGTATGTCATTTATAATGGAATAAAACGTCATAAATTTATATCATGATCCTTTATAATAATAACATCATATGTATATTCTTCATCCTAGAGATAAATTGTTATGAAATATGACCACTCACCTGGTCAATGTTTTGTGGTGTAACCACCTACATGAAGAAGCTATGTGGGAACCTACGGATATAATAGGGTAGAAGTATCCTCAGTTATTTGTATCAAATTGAGGGAATTAAAAGTAGTAAATTAATTTTAATGGGGGTATTGGGTAACACCCGGAGATATTACGAAATATTTTTTCAAATAAATTTTATTTCTTCGATATCTTGTGTCACATGTAATACTGAGTTTTAACAATTGTAAATATACTATTAATATTAATATTTAAACATGGTCATTATAACCTAGATGTTAAACATATAGGTATGAATTGGAATAACCACATTTTAAAAATTAAGTAAAAATTATTTATATATAGAAAATATATTGATATATAAACACTATTTTTTTTATAAATCCTTCATATCATTCCAAAATACATTTTTTATCAAAATATTTTTTATTTACATATGGGAACATATATTAAATAAAATTTGCACATTTCAGAATTTTTTTTGAAAAAATAAACAAGTCAAAATTATCTTAAAGTTTATTTGTAATAATTTTATAATAAGATTAATTTTTTGATGAATAGTGAAAAATATTGATTTTTGTTAATAAATTTCCATTTTTGTAAATAATTCACAAGATACATTTTTTTAATATTATTTAAAAATTAAAATTAGTTAAATTTTATTTTTATTAATCTAATTTTGTGCATTGGAATAAGTTTTATGTTAAAATTGGATATAAAAACATTTTATTCATTTGAAACCTTTTCTTTATAAAATCCTTTGTTCTTCATGTCTGTGGATTTAATTTTAAATTAAATTATTCAAAATATATAAATTTATTTTGTAAAATGGATTAAATATTTTGAATAATCATAATTAATAATATATAATTATTTTAACACAATTTTTTTTCATAATTCCTAGTAAAAATATTAAAAATTTATTATCATAGTTACGGTTAAAATGGGTTTACTAGGGGTTAAACTAAAAATATAGGGATAAAAATGACCTAAAAATATGTCTAATTCTTTATATATATATATATATATTTCAAACTTATATCATCTGATATTTTATAATGATTCATTTTTATGCCTTTTTATGTGTAAAACATGGGTATAACTTTTTCTTGTTAACAATTCCAACTGTTTCCTCTCCCCAACTTATAAAAGGGAACCCCTCTCTTCTCCTATTCAAACTTATAAAGAATTTTTTCAAAAAACTACCCAAATATATTCCTTAATTAAATAGACACATATTATAGGCCTTATATTTTTTATTGATCTCTTTTAATAAGGATCTAGGTATAAACCTAAAGAGGTTCTCTGAAGAAGAGGCGTCATTCTTAACCAAGAGTTTTTATTTTATTTCTTCTTCCACCTCCTTCAAATATTCTTCACCTATGATGATATAATTAAATCATTATATCCCATATACTGAGATTTTATTTTTTCTATATCATAAACTATATCTATCTCCTCTTCCATAAAATGGGAAACAAAACCTTCGATCGTGTGTATGGCGGACTACCGCCTTGTAAACTGATATTATTTATTTTCTATCGCCACTTATCATGGATGGATATAATAATGAATTTAAAGTATATATATATATATCATAAAATCAATTATAATATAAAAAATAGTATTTTTCGAATAAATGATGATTTTAATGAAAAATTAAAATTATCATATTTAGAAAATTATTTTCAGAAAAATGAATCCATTTTTGAAATCTACTCCTTAGAAAATGATGAGGGTGAATTTTTTCATCCTTTCTAAAATAGTTTAATTTTTTGTTAATAATGAAATACAATAATTTATAGTATTTAAAAAATACATGAATTATTGAGTCATGGATAATGTATATATGAGATAAGAAACCATTGGTTTGAATTCCCTTCTCCCATTTACTTTTTTTATTTATAAGAACCAACATTATTTATATTCATGAGGCAAAATAATAAAAAATAAATAAAATAATCAAAAACACCCCTCTCCTCCCACTATAAATACAACCCCTCACCACCCCTTCTCCTCCACCTCAAAAATCTTTGAATATTGTCTAAATTATATAAAATTCCACTCCTAAGACTCTTCCCCAAGTACAATATATTTTCATTACAAAAAAGTATCAAAACCTAGTGCCTTAAGGAGGTTCTCAAGGATATGTTATACAATAGGTAAAATCTGCCTTATTTCACTTTAAAATTTGTTATTTCTTCTACCTCATACTTTCCTCCAAAATAAAAATTTATATAATAACTCTGGTAACTTATATATACTATAATATTATTTTATTAATTGAATATAAATCATCAAATAACTTCTCTTCTCCTTGTATTCAAAAATGAAAACATTGTTCGTGAGATGTTGATTCACTACCTTCATGGATGATGAGTTTTCATTTTATATTACTACCTTCAAGGATGGTCATAAAACCATTATTATGGTTAATTTTTTTTAAAGAATTATATTATATCTTTCTTGATGTTATAAAAGTATATATATATTATTAAATAACAAAACAAAACTAGTTTGTGATGTTTGAAAACCTGCAAAAATAAACTAACTATTTTTCATTAGCGTTTTATCTAATGAATCAATCTTATATATGAAAAAATGATATATGTGAATATTTGAAATTATTTAAGTATATTAATTCTATATCATTACACTTATTTAATTTTTTCCCATTTGAAAATAATTCACATAATTAAACTCAAGATAACCAATCATAAAATCATGAAACAAACGCTCCCGAAACAACGTAATTGAATATTATAACTAATCAAAAATACCATAAATGAAATTAATTAAATTATAAAAAATAAAATAAATGTATAATAGGTTCTTAATTAATTAATTAACTAATATAATTTTATTATCCATGACATTAAGTGCAAGTGAAGAACACTTTCTAACATGGGGTGAGGGATTCTCTTTGAACCTCCATTTTTCCTTTAGGTTACACTTTATCTCTCATTACCCCAATTTAATTCTTTATAATTATTATATTATTATTATAAATTCTATTTTTATGTTTCAAAATTATGTATCCATATCAATTAATTCTTCTTTGAAGTTGAAACACATGTTTTAAAAAGGTTCTCTTCTCAATTCCTCTTAATAAGTATGCATGATTAATGGGAACTTCCTAATTTCTTATACATTTAAAAGTAAAATTCATAATCAATTTTAATCCACCAATTATTATTTTTTAAATCACCCATTTTATCATGAAAAACTCTCTTAGTTAATTTTTGGTTTTATTCATGCAATTATGCCTATATCTGCTTTTGCGAATCTTTGATATTTTCCATTAAATTGCACAAAAGTGGATCGTTTATAATGTTTATAAAAATATATTTTTTACGTTTTTAACTTCAGATAGACATAATTATTTATTATATATTACTATTTTCTATTATTAACTTCCATGTATACCTTAAAACCATTCTTTTATGGAAACCATTATGATATGACCATTGGTTACGCCATATGATATGATTATGATACCATTTCTTTCCATGAGTAACCATTATGTGTATTACTTATGTTTGATTATTCATGTGGAACACATATGAATGAAACTTTTTGATGGTTGTGTCTAGATAGCACTCCAATGCATTGGGTAATGTTTAGTTTGATGATATTTCAAGTTTGGATAAAGAGTAAAATTAATTATTTTATGAGACATTGTCCAACATGTGATATAGTCTTGGAAGTTCACCTTGAATCATTTTTATGTCATATTATATGTTACTTACACATTCTTATGTAGCCATTATTACAAGATATCATTTTCTATATGTTATAATTACATATGTTTATTCTTGTTCCATACATTTTAATGTCATCATGTTATGTCTTTTAACTCATGTGATATTCTTTATTCATATATTTATTCCATTACTGGGATTATTTATCTCTTCCCTCTGTTCAGGCATTCCATAGGTTATCCTATGAATATGTAAGAGATAAAAGGATGTTATGAGATCATTAGGGATTTTAAATAAAATATTTTTTTTATTTTGTTTTCATGTCATTTAATTATGAACAAATTGTTCCAAATACATTGAACATTATGACCCTTGGGTTGTATTTGATGATTAATTATGCTTATAATTATATGATATTATTTTTAAAAGGATATGATCTTTATAGTTCATATTAGAGCACATTCAAGTTATTTTTGGGGATTTGGACTAGAAAAATTTAGTAAAACCCCGAGTTAAAATTATATGACCATAGATAACCAATATTGAAACATAGAGAATCGCATCATATGACATACTTTTCATTTAAAAGTTTGTCCTTATCTATTTTATGTTTCCTTTTTATATTCATATTATTAAGTTATTCAATCCACCTTAATTTTACATTATTTTTCATAGTTAATGTATTGAAATAAGATAACTCATTCCAACCATCAATGTGATAGGATGTGCGATGATCTCCCCAATGAAATGCCAAATCTGATGGGAATGGGAGCTCAAAACTATATTATAGTACCAGCACAACTAGATCAAGTAAGGAATGATAACTTAAATCAGGTGGAACACCCACTTTCTCCTATGAAAGAGAACATTTTGGTCAAATAATTTAGGGGGGAAATCTTCCTATCCTTATAGGATATTATAATCCCCTCATCATATAACAATAGATTTAATACATTGATAAGATATTTTCTATTCTATTGTGCAAAAAAGAATACAAAGTCATGTTGGTGATCTGTCATTTTTATTGGGAAGATGATTAGTTTTGGACACAGATAAAAAAATTACAAGTAGGAAATTGATTCCATGTAATGGGAATCACTGAAAAAACATTTTTCAATAAATATTTTCCCAAAAAATTCCATCTTAAGTTGGAAATGGAGTCCCATGGGATAAAGCAAAAGGAAGATGAGTCTATTAGGGTGTATGACGAAAACATTATAAGGATTTCATGATACGCCTCTGGATTTGTAATGAACATAAAAAAATAAAGTCGATCACTTCTTTATTGGACTAAAGTCGTTAATATGAAAGGCATTGGTGAATCAAGAATTTAATAATTATGAGGTTATTATTCATTATTCCCTTAAGGTTGATATGAATATTGGAGACTCTCAACATTCCCCTTATCCTGGTGATAAAAAAAGGAAAATATAGATTAATATGGGAGGATAAATAGATAAATACCATAATGGAAATAAATCCCAACATCCCATGTGTGAAAAGTCTGGGAAGAAGCATCCTGGTAACTATCTAAAGGGAACCAGGAGATGATTCAAATGTAGAAGAGTTGAGTATTAGGAAAATTATTTCTGAAGTGAATGAATAATCCCAAAATGTGGAAGGATAAATGAATGTTAAAATCAACACTCAGCCTATATTACAATGTTTCAACTATAAGAAACATGGGCATTATATGAGCCAATACCCTAATCCAGGGGTTTTCGGAAGAAATCAACAACAAAATTCTCCAATAAAACAAGGAAGGGCATATTTTATCACTACTATTGAGGTGGATCCTGAAAATGATGTGTTGATAGGTGAATTGTTTATTTATTCAAGAATAGATAATATTCTATTTGATGTTGGTTCTACACATTCTTTCATATCGTGAAATTTTATTGGAACTATAAAACCCCATCTAAATGTATGGAGGTAAATATATATTTGAAAATAGGAAATGGGAAAATTATTACATCCAAATTATATAAATTCTCCCCAATTAATGTTTTTGGATTGAACCTCCTTGAAACTTTTATCTTACTTCCTTTTGTGGAGATTGATTCTACATTCGACATGCATTTTTTATCTTTATACAAGGATAACATAAACAATTGGGAATGTGAGATCACTCTTCGCATCTTGAAGCGTCATCTAATTCTATACAATTATAAAAAGTTGGATTAATATCCTTTAGAATTATCAATCCAATTGTGGATATTATCGCCTTATGGAAAATAATGTTTATCTCAAATTATTTATAAAAAGTATAGGATCATGCTCAAATATATTTCTATTATAAGGGACTACACTAATATTTTCCCTGAAAATTTTTCTAGACTTCCTTCAGACTGAGAGGTTGAGTTCTTAATTGATATTATACCTTGATATCTGCCTATATAAAAGACTCCTTGTATAATGTCCACCATTGATTTGGAATAATTTAAGAAGTAGTTACAAGAGAACATGGACAAGGGTTTCATACACCCAAGTGCTTCAACATGGGATGCTCCAGTCCTCTTTGTCAAGAAGAAATACGGATCAATGTACCTCTTCATCGATTTTCATGAGCTCAAAAAAATCACAATAAATAACAAGTATACCATACCATAGATAGAATACTTTTTCGATCAGCTACATGGGGCCAATTATTTATAGAAGGTGGAACTTTATCTAAAATATTTCCAATTAAAGGTGAAATGGGAAGGTATTCCACAGACTTAATTTTGAACAACGTTTGGACACTATGAGTTCATAGTAATACCCTTCGTACTCACTAATTCTATAGCAGTTTTCATGGACTTAATAAATAGATTCTTTATAGATAACCTCAAAAAATATGTTGTGGTCTTTATAGATGCTATTCTAGTTTACTGAGTGATTAACAAGGAATATGATGTGAATTTTAATACTATGATAAAAACTTTGAAACATAAGAAATTTTATGTAAATTATAGTAAATGTGAGTTCTATATAAAGTAAGTATAATTTTGGGGAATGTTACCACTCGTAAAGGAATATATGTGGACCATTCTCTGACAAAGGCAATCAAATAGTGGACCAGGCCAACATCTGTAATGAAGATCCATAGTTTTCTTATCTTAGATGGGTGATACCAATTTTTTTTACGTAATTTATTTTGTCTAACACTCTGACTAAGTTAATATGGAAAGGAAAAAATTATGTATGGACAACCAAATGTTAGAAATTTTTCAAGGAGCTTAATAAGAGGCTAATCACTACACTTATACTCACACTACTAACAATTGGAGAAGGTTTTGTAATATATATTGATGCTTGAAATAAAGGATTGGTTTGTGTACTCATGAAGAACTAAAAATTGATATCCTACACCTCATTGGAGTTGATGATCAATGAGAAAAACTACCTAACACAAGATATGGACCTATAAGCTGTTATTTTTGCTTTGAAATTTTGGAAAAACTGCCTCTATAGTGAGTAGTGTGACATATATAATGATCTCAAGAGACTAAAGGACATATTGACACAAAAGGATTTCAAAATAAATCAAATGATATTGTTAGAGATAATTATGGACTATGATTTCTCTATTCACTATCATCCTAAGAAGGAGAATAAGGTAGTTGATTCTCTTAGTAGAAAAGAACATGTTACCTTATCCCTGATGTGGATTAGAATGACCCTATATTAATGGAAATGGAAATAATGTATCAAGAAATCATAATGTAAGGGAATACATCCTATATTTACCAAATTATTTCCCAACCATCTATCAATGAGAAGATCAAGGAGGCACAAATAGAAGATCTAGAGATACAAAAGATGGTAAAAATTGTAAAGGGAAACTAGTAGAGTTTTGTATCGATGATGGTAGTCTGATACAGTTTGGAATAAGTATTTGTGTGCCTTCATCACCTAAGATAAATTAGGATCTATTAAAAAATTCACATAAATTTTCATTCTCCATCCTTCCTGGAAGTACTAATATGTACCATGATCTTCGAGAAAACATTTAGTGGGACAATATGAAAAAGGATATTGTGGAGTATATCTAAATGTGTTTGGTATGTTAGAAAGTTAAAGAAGATCTATAGAAGTGCAAAGGGTTGATGCAACAATTTCCTATACCCACATGAAAATGGGATACTGAAACTATAGATATTTTCACTGGTTTCCCAAAAATATCCATAGGAAACAATGTGATATGGGTTTTGGTGGATCGACTCACCAAGACTGCCCACTTCATTTCTATTCAGGAAGATTTATCACTTGAAAAACTTCCCAATTTATATGTGAAGGAAGTGGTGAGACTGTATGGGGTACCAATTTGGATCATATCTAATCTTGATCCATGTTTCACATCAAATTAGGTATAATTTGTCAACATTCATTGAGTAGTTAATTGAATTTTAGTACCGACAATCACCCACAAACTAATATTCAATCTAAAATTACTATTTTGATGGTTGAGGACATACTAAGAACCTACTTAATTGAATTTTAAGGTGGATGGGATCAATATAACCCATTGGTTTAGTACTCATTAAAAAACAGTTTCTACTCAAGTATTCAGATGGTAACATATAAATATTTGTATAGAAAATGATGTATAACTCCAACTTGTTAGGATGATGTTGCTGAATGAAAGCTACATGGACATGATCTTATGTAAGAGATGATATAGAAGGTTCAATCCATCTAATAACATTTCAAAGCTTCTCATAGTTGGAAAAAGAGATATGTTTAAAACCATAAAAGGGAGTTGTAGTTCAATGTTGGAGACAAAGTCTTCCTTCTAATAACACCATGGAATAGAGTTATGTAGTTTGTAATGAAAGGGAAGCTTCTTCCAACTTACATTGTCCCATTTGAGATCATTGAACACATAAGACCATTGGTCTATTGGATTGCACATCCACTAATTATGGACCATGTTCATGACATGTTCCATGTATCACTCTTAAGGAAGTTCATACCTAACCCCTCACATGTATTGAATTTAGATGTAGTATAGTTGGAAAATAATCTCTCTTGTAAGGAGAAACCATTGAAGATCTTGGATGGTAGAGATAAAGTTATATGAAAAATACAACTCACTTGGTCAACATTCTATGGAAAAATCATAAATACTAAGCGGTGAAATGGGATATAGAGAAAGTGATGAAGGAAAAGTACCCTCAGTTGTTTTCACGAATGTATTTAAAATTAAATTTTTAGGGTGAAATTTCAAAAGGGCAAGATAATGTAATGACCCAAATTTTTATCAATGGAATTTACCATCTTATAATTATTTCATATATTATAAAACACATACATCACATTTATAACTTAATAAAAATATTATTCTCATAATGAATAATGAAGTAAGTGGTATTTTTCTAACATAAAAAGGGGTGTGAACTAAGAAAGGATGGTGCCATTATCTCCCGGTGGAGCTCTCCCTCCAATGCTCTAGGGTTTCCCCTTTCTCTCACCTTGGTGGAGCCTTCTCCACTACAGTTTTATAGTTTCCCCTTATATCTCTCCCTCTTCCTCGCTTCCCATGGCGTCTCTACTCCTTATCCATCTTTCGTGGTGGTTGGCTCTCCGTTTTGGCCTCCATTTTCGAAGGGTTTCTTTTCATTTCATGTTCTATATTATATTATCTTTGGGGTTTTAATTTCTATGTTTTTTCGTTTTCCTTGGATGCTCGATGTCAATTTGTGTTCCCCGATTGTTTCTTCTATGATCTTATTGCAGGAACCTTCATACCAAGCCCCACATTGGTTTTCCAAGAAGGCGCTCTAGTGGTTTGGGATTTATTTGGTAGTGATGATCGTTGATTCTTCCATCTGGGTCGTTCTCCCACCTCAGATCTTACTACCAATATCGTTGTACTATACTCCATCTCTGTTTGAAATGAAGGTGTTTATGGCTGTTTTGGGATGGTGTTAGTGGATACGTTAGGCTCCAACGGTGCGTCTAGGCAGTGCGGATCCAGGATACTGGTGTTCATTTGGGTGGAGATTCAGTTCAGGCATGTGGTTCTATTCTAGTGAATTATATGCTGGCATGTGCAGGCTTATGGAAATGCTGATTTTGTTTGATGAAGAGTAGTTGTAAAGGCTTGATGTGCGGTGAGGACGATGGGGTTCCAGTAGTTTCAGATGTGTTGATAGCTTTAGTTGGATGTTTTTAGATGTGTTATTTTCCCTCTTCATTCATTTGTGTAGCTACAGTTGTATATGTTTTCTACAAGGTTTATTGACGGAAGTGTTTCTGGCAGTGTTTCTGGTTTCGTTCAACTCTCTTCTTTATGATGGAGATATGTTTGAGGCAACGATGATGCAAGGATGGTGTTAAGGTGATGGGCTGGTCAACTTGAGGTTTCACAGAACCCAATGAATGGACAGAGGGCATTGGGATTGATGCTGGACTTTTACTCCACAATTTGAAATTTTAGGTTGGTTTTTGCAACTTTCTATACTTTGTTGTTGTATTTTTCATGGGTTCTATTATAGGGTTCCCATTTATCCCTAAAAATGGATTATTTGATAATCAAAAAATATATTTGGTTAAAAATAAGTGGTATTTATAAAAATTAAAGAACTTATACTAACAGAATAGTAACCTGACCGTTGGAATAGTAATATGACCATTAAAAATAGTAACCCAACCAATATAATAGTAACCTCACCTATAAAAGTATAAATAAAATTAAGTCATATTATAAGAGAGAATATGATATTTTTGTATCATGTTATAAGTAAATAAATATTTTAAAAATCATTAATTAAGTGTTGATATTTTTATTAAGTTGTAAATATTTATTTACTGTTTTATAATAAATATATTCATTTAAAAGAAAATATATTTTATTAAAATATATTTAAAAATCAATATTCTGTTTTCATATAATTGTAAGATATTTTTATGAGACCTTAATTAATTTTTCAAAGTGTCATAAAATGGATTATAATGTTAAGTCAATATTTCTTGAATAAATAGTGGTTTTATTTAAAAATTCAATTTCTCATATTTAGAAAATTAGTATCATAAAATGGGGTCCATTTTTGGAATCTAAACATGAAAAAATATTTTGGGTTAATTTTTATGATTTCTCTAAAATAGTTGAATTTTTGGTGAATAGTAAAATACGGGAATTTATGGTATTTGACAAATATAAGAATTAGTTAGTCATGGATGATGTATAGATGTGGTAAGAACCCATTGGATCAAACTCTACTCAACCATTTACTACTTTTATTCATTTTAATCAACTCTATTGATAGTCTAGATCCCAAATAATAGAAAAATGAATAAAATAATAAAAAACACTTCTCTCATCCCACGATAAATTCCACCCCACAAAAACACTTCTCCTCACACATCCAAATCATTTATGCTTGTATAAATTATGACTAGTTCCTTTCACAAGCCTCTTCCCACATCTAGAATATTTTGTTCTCAATAATAGGACAAAACTTAGTGCCTTAAGGAGGTTCTCATGGAGACATTATACAGGATTTAAAATCCTCCACCTTTCTCTTTTTAATTATTTCTTTCTTATATCTAATAATTTCCCAAAAAATAAAAAGTTACAAGATAACTCCAATATCATATATATACTTTAATTTTATTTTTTTATGGAATATCAATCATAAAATCACTTCTATTCTCCTTTTATTTTAAAAATAAAAACATCATCAGTGAGGTGTCAATTCACCACCTTCATAAACGTCGATTTTTTGTTTTCTATTAATCTATTCAAGGATAGTCATAAAATTCCTATTTTGGATAAAGAAGATTGAAAAATGTATATTATATCTTTTTTCAAGTTATGGAACTATTATATATACAAAATAAATAATAATAATTCAAAACTAGTTTGTCATGATTGAAAAATTGTCAAAATAAACTAATTACTTTTCATTAATATTTTATCTAATAAATAATTCTAATATCTAAAAAAATGATAAATGGGATAATTCTAAATTATATAAGTATATTAATACCATATAAATCAACTTCTATATTTTTTTCTTCTAGTTGACAAGAACTCTCATAATTAAACTCAAGGGAACAGATCAAAAAATCATGAAATGAACACTCCCGGATTGATGAAATTGAATATTATAGCTCATAAAAAGGATATAAATGTACTTAATGAAATTATAATAAATAAAATAAATTTATAAGTTGTTATAAATTAATTAATTAATGTTCTAGTTTTATTATCTTGGATATTAAGTGCATATACAGAACACCACCGTACATATGGTATGGGATTCTCTTTGACCCACTAATTTTCCTTCAGGTTACACTTTTTCTCTCTTTACACCAATTTATTACTTCATTATTCTGATATAATTCTTCTAAATTCTTTATATATGTTTCAAACTTATTTATAAAGATCAATTCATTCTTCTTTTATGGGGAAATACATGTTTTGAAAAAGTTCTCTTCTCAATTCTTCCTCATAAGCTAGCCTAATTAATGGGAAATTCCATGTTTCTTACCAATTTTCAATTACAATCCATAATCCATTTTAAGCCATAAATGTTTTTATAATATAAATATTATTTTCATGTAAAAATATCTAATTCTATTTTTTATTTTATTCAAAAAATTATTTATATGTCTTCTTTAATGACTCTTTTATATTTTCCCTTAAACCACATAAAAGTGGCTCATTTCTGAAGTTTCTTAAACATTATTTTTATATTTTTCACTTTATTTTGACATAATGTTTCACGATGTATTACTATTTTACCTTATTAATGTATATTTATGATTTAAATCCATTCTTTCATGGACACCATTATGATACACCTATTGCTTATGCCTTCTGACATGATTACGATACTTATTTCTTTAAATGGGAAACCCTTATGTTTATTCCTTATTTTTGATTCTTCATGTGGAACATATATTCATGAAAATGTTATGATGGGTGATACCATATAGTGCTCTAATGCATTGGGTAATGTTTAGTCTCATGATACCTCATGTTGGTTTAGAAGTAAACATAATTCTTGTCTGGTACATTCTCCATCTTGTGATATAGTCTTAGTAGTTAGCCTAGAATCATGTTTACGTCATGTTATATATTGTTGAAAATTACTATATAGCCATTATTACATGATCCCATGTTTTATATGTTATGATTCCAAAATTTCATTTTTATGTCATGCCTTTGTATGTCATCATGTTATGCCTTCTAATTCATGTTCTATTCTTTATTCTTATGTTTATTCTATTACAGGGATTTTTATCTCATCCCTCTGTTCATTTATTCACTAGGTTATCCTATATAGATGTAAGATCACAAAGAAAGTTAGGATCTCATTAGAGTGTTTAAATAATATATATATTTATTTTGGTTTCATGAATTCTAATTATGTACCTAATCTTCCGAATACACAACACATTACAATCCTTATTTTCAATTTGATCATTAATTAAGATTAAAATCATGTAATAATATTTTTAATAGTCTTGGGTAATTATAGAGATGTTAAAGATATTTCATGAAATAAGAAAATTGGGTATCTATTCTCCAATTACATTATAAATTTATGGTCCTCGGGCATGTATTTGTGAGATGTATTGAATATTCTTCTAAAAAGATATAATATTTATGTATAAAAATCCTTAATATTTATATTCCTCTAGATGAGTACAAAGGTAAGTTGGGTTATGAGTTTATTATGTTTACTATAGGCTGGAATTTGTTTCTCTAGTTATTTTATCTGTCATCCCATTATATTAATTATGGTTAGATACATATGTTATTCTATTTATAGGTATATATTTGATCTATATTTTTCTATTCTATTTGAATTATTTGATTACGAATAACTGTATGATCACTTAAACTATTTTCTAATGTTAGGTTCTCACATAATATAACATTCATTGGGATTTTCAAAATAAATTAGATAAAATTTATTTTAAACATATTGATAAAACAAAAATACATTTTTTAGTTATATCTCCTCAAACTATTGAGAATAATTTTCATTATTAAATTTTTTATATATATTAATGGTTTTATCCTATTGAGAAGTGCCTCAAAACATAAATACACCCCCAGGGTGTATGTATACCTTGTGTTATCATATGTAGTTAAAAGAAAATTGGATACTTCCTTTAGTGGTACATTTTATATGCCTTCATCACTCATTGAATGATTTTATTACTAGTTGTTGAACATGGGTCATGTGGTCATAGATTATGTGATCATTTGTTTTGTAATTTTTGATACATTGGGATGCATATGTATTAATAACTATGGTAATCCCATATTTTTTATTTTCTTTTAATTATCTTCTAATGAAGGATCTCTTTTTTCCATTTGTTATTATGGTTTGTTTGGATATGTTATTTTTTTCCATTACCTTATGTTATGTTCAGATGGGTTTTAATTATATAACATCATATTTCATGATTCGTGGTTATCCAAATTTTTGATACCTCATTCTGGATAAACAGTTAGATTTTTATCATTATATATTTTACATGTAGGGTAAATCCACTCTTATTTGTCATGTTTAATGATTTTTATGCATGTTGTTATCCATTTGAGATCAACTTCATGAATTTGGGATTATAGAAAGTCAATATGGGTGACACAGTAGGCTAACTTGGGATAGTTTATTAAAAAAATTTATCAATGCCCTTTCTTTATTCAGAGAGTAATGGAAGACAAGATATAGGGTTTTTAGATCTTGAAAGGTAGGTAAGAGGGAGAGTTTGGCCAACTCTTCTTCCAACTAAACCTCAAGTTACTATGGGTATTCCATAATTTCATGCTAAATTTGGACTTTATTTTTAATTGGTTTTGAGTAGTTTTGATATGGATTAATATTATAAGAAGTTTTAAAGATATCACATGATCTATTTTTTGAAATTACATGTTTCAGAGAAGAAATTGGAGGATACCAAGAGCATACAATTATAATGAATGGTCTATAAAAAAATAAAAAAAACTTTTAGACCATTCTATATTTCTTTTAGTGGATCCCATATTATTGTAACATGGCCTTCCATATGGTTTGACTATCCCATTTATAGTTGTATAATATTTTAATTCTTAAATTTTTACCCCTTTATTATACATGATATTCTGGGATGATTATAGAATATTTGTTTATGAGTA
The DNA here is from genome assembly GCA_963277665.1 of Viscum album. NCBI lineage: Eukaryota > Viridiplantae > Streptophyta > Magnoliopsida > Santalales > Viscaceae > Viscum > Viscum album. Next base: position 1,578,644,389 of record OY728128.1, on the reverse strand, counting down.
ATTGAATGTGTTTATGATCTACTGATGTTGTAACTATAACACCCAATGATTTAATGATATATTTATTTTTAAATAAATTTAATCTCAGGGATAGTTTACGATATATGCAACCCCAAGTCCAAATGAACCATACTATATTATAACGGTATGACATGGCCATTAAATTAATATGTATGAATTTGAATAGCTAAATTATGTAAACTATATGGTTTAAACTTATGTAAAATAAATTTATTGGTTATTAATTGATTAGAAATTAAAATAGAAATCATTTGAAAGTAAAAGAAATGTTTTTTTGGAAAACAATTTTTATGCATACAATGTGTTTTTATCTTAATAAATGAAATTAATCTCTATTAGTGAATGGTTTTAATTAAATTTATATATTATATATTTAATAAAATGTTTCACAGTTCAAATTATATTTTTTCTAGGAATGGGATATTAAAGAAACTATTTTTATTCTTAAAAACAATATTTTTCCCAAAAGTGGATTCGTCATGTTTTGTGCACTAATTTAAAAATTAATTTTTTTTACTTTTGGAAAATTTATTTGACAAAATTAACTTATTTTTTGAAATAAATATTTCAAAATTATCTTAGATTTAATTTTTTATAATTTTCTAAAAAAATTCTTTATTGAACATTGATATTAATGATTTATATTAAAAACAGTTAGTTTAATGAATTTAAAAAAGTTCTATTTTATTATAAAATGTTTTTAAAATAAAATTATTTAAATTATATTTTTATTAATCCAATTTAGTTCATCTGAATTAATTTAATGTTTAAATTTTATATAAAATATTTTTATACTTAAGAAAATATTTTCTTTGGAAAACCAATTTTCATCATATTTATGGGTTTGATTTTAAATTAAAATTTATCAATTCTATGAATTAAATTTAGTAAAATGTATTCAATATTTGTAACCATCATAATTAATATTATTCTATAAGTTAAACTTATTTTTTACTGATAATGAATAGTAAAAATTGTAAAAATTTGTTAACACATTTAATGTTAAAACAGGTTTACTAGGGATTAAACTATTGAGATAGGGGTCAAAATGTCCAGTTTTTTAAATTATATTTTATTTCCATATTTTGACCTTATATTACCTAATCATCCGTAATTTTTTATTTTGGAGACATTTTATGTTAATAAGACATTAATATATTTTACTCTTTTCAAAAATTCCATGTGGGTCCTCTCCCCCACTATTAAAAGACACCTCATATCTTCTCTTATCCATAATTAAATATAATTTTCATAAAATAACTTCTTAAATACATTACATACATACCTACCCATGGCCTAGAGTCCCTTTATTGATCATAAAACCTTGTTATCAAGGATTTAGGTATAAACATAAAGAGGTTCTCTAAAGAAGATGTATCGTTCTTAACCATGCGTTTTCATTTTATTTAATTTTCTACCTCCTTAAAATATTCTTCAACCATGATGAAATAATAACACCAGTATCTTCAAAATAATAAATTGTCATTATTTTAATTTAATAACCTATATTCATCTATTCTTCCATAAAATTTTAAATGAAATCGTCAATTGTGTATATAATGGACTCCCGCCTCATGAACCGAAGTAATTAATTTTTCATCAATGTCTCTCATGGATGGATATAGTGACAGATTTAATGAATATATATTATATTTATGAAATAATTTTACTTCAATGATTATAATACCACATATTACTTTTACCTTCAAATCCATTGGAAAATAATAATGTCACATGTGTGTATGTTTGGTTTACCACCTCCATGAAGCGATGTGATTCATTTTTTCTTTTCCATTTTACATGTATGGTAATAAGAAAGGATTTAACTAATATATATGATTTATATTATATAATAAAAATTATTTAATTTTTAATTATTATTTACCTTTCTTTTATTATATCCATCACAAAATTAAAATTTTGTTTATGCTTACTAATGGTCTAGCATTTTCATGAATGGTGTATTACATTTTATTATCCATATCTTTTATGGATGACTATAAATATATATATATATATATAATGATCTTACATGAAATTTATATCATTATTAAAATTCTATAGTTGATTCAACCATGATCAACATATAAGGACCAAAACTATCGAACTAAAACTTACATAGAAAACAAAGTATTTATCACCTATAATAGTGATTTTAATAAAGAATAGATAATAACGGATGATAAACGGTTATGATTAAATCATATATGGTATGATATATATATATATATATATAAGATTACATTTTTTTAATATATTTATAATAAATATATATTTTTTATACATGTGTTTTAATCACGTATAAAGGAATTCGGACTTGAGTTTATGGCAGTATATTACAATTTCATTGTTTATGGGGAATTTTTATGATTATGATTTCAATAATAAAATTTCATAATATACCTATCAATAATAAATTTAATTTTCTAATCATATATTCTTTTATATAGAACACATTCTTTCCTTTCATTTTCCTCCCACAAAAAAACTCAAGACACTAGAAGAATGTTTTTAAGGATAATCGACTTTATTTATCACTTTTATGGAGAATTATTTATATTCTAATTAAATAATTTATAAAAAATATTCAAGAGTGATTTTCAAAATGAATCATCTTTTCATTTTTCAAACAAAGTACAATTTTAATTTTTACAAAAGTGTGAAGGGAATGTTTTATTTTAAATTATATAACTCAAAAATAATTTTCCACTATAAAGACCACATAATTATTTGAAGAAACCATTAGAATTTTCTAAGGTTATTTTAAAATAAAATTCCAGGTTTAATATTTGGGAAATTATCATATTTTCAATATGTGATTTCAAAGTTAAAAATGTATTTTCTTCAAGTAATATTGGAATTGATTTTTAAAATCACTTTACAAATAAGATGACATCCTTTGATGTTTCCCAATATATTTTGGGTATATGATTCAATGATACAGTCTGTATTCTTTTCTGTATGGATTATAATTATGATGACATGATTCTTATTAAACACAATTATTTCCATAGGTAATGATATGATGAATGTTTTATGATATTTTGGCACACTTCTATATGATTTTATTTATGTATTGGGTGGGCCCATAATTATATATACCTCTAACACATTGGGTAAAGATGGATATCAAATGTGATAAATTAGACTAGAATGGGGAGTGAACCTAGTTTTGAAATAAACTCAGTCCCCTATGATATTATTGAGATTGAACCTCAACTGCTACAGTGGTTTGGGAAGTTAACCCAATCCACTATAATAGTCTCAGTAGTAATCCTAGAATACTAAGGAAATAATTTTATATTATTATGTGTATATTACTAACATATGTATTATTCCAATGTTATTCTCTCATATCTCATTATCGTGACCCAACCCAATAGGGCTCGAGCCGTAAGTCCCCATGCCTATCTCCAATAAGACATGGGTTGGAAAATAGATCCAAGTAAGATATCACACACATGAGAGATCTTATCATAAAGTACTTGTACACACGCACTCACGTAAACATATACGAAACAGTTTTGAGATATATAAAATTGAAAATAAATGCATGCATGCATATATCCCAAACTAGAGTAAAATAGAAGTACAAAACAAGAAAATATAGGCCCCACCAAAAGAAAACTACAAAAGTGTCCAAATTTCTTAAATGGGGGTAATTGCTATCAATAGAACTATTAGAAAGCTCCTAAACCATGCTCCATTGCACCCTGGTTAGTCTAGCTCACTAAGCTCTTCTTGCTTCAGGTCCTCCTAGGACTCCATCGAAAGTTATGTGTTCTACACAAGACACAATACATGTGAGGGAAAATCCTGTGTAGTGGTGAGTATAAAGATACATAGTAGGCTCCCCCAAAAACCTAAAAAAAAATAATCAACTTAAAGGAAACATTCTGCTCAACCCAGCCAGAGGGAACCCCAATGGGAGAGAATATCCATCTTAAGACCATCCTTAGCTAAACATGACTAGTCAACTCAACCACATAATGTGTCAACCAAGAAATGAAAACATTGAAAGGAAACCCGAAAATTACTAGATATACTCATCTTAGGCACCAAGATTTAGTAGGTTCTGACATAAAAACTTGTGATGTATTCTACTTGAGCCTCCAAAAAAACACAGAAAGCACACTCCTAGAGTCGAGTCATACTAGATGATACTCATCCGAGATATTCCACTCTATCAATAAAAAAACTGATGCCACAACTCGACCAACCCTTTTGGTGTTTTCCCATGAGGACATGATCAATGGACAGTGCCACAGAAGAAGTAACCCAATGAATAAATCAAATCTAACTCCTCATGTAGGTTATCCACTCAAGGTCTATTGGGAGACACAAAACCCTATCTAGAAACAAGGAATACAGAAATGGGCATCGCGTAAAAAACTGAATCTATAATAACTCACATTGAATAGGATCAACACCCATGTAGTGTTGGTCAAATAATTTATAAGAACTCAGATGAGAAAAACATCATGATTGGTTTCAATGCATCTCGATATAGAGATAAGGATTCTACACCCAAGAATCACTGGTTGTTCCCTACAATACTGGAACATCCTGGTTAGAGGATCAATTCCCAGGTATATATTGGTCACACTAATTCCAAAAACCCTACCAAGGAAACATGAAGGTACGTGAGGATAAAACTAGACCTCTCAGGGTCATACAAGCTCCAAATCCACTATGTTTGATGTCGAAGTTTATTAAGACAAATCACTCCAGAAAACCCTTATAGTAGACAAAGAGGGGTCACAGTACGGTGAAAGGTAGGTGATATCAAAAACCCTCATAGCTAAATGACTAGGGGGACCCAATCAACCCTATTAGAAAAGGATTAACTAACCCAAGAAACCCACACAACATTGCCTATACATCGAATTTACAAGGCCCAAACTGTGGCAACTATCGCATTTGATATGGAGAAATACATACGATAGACTATTTAATTACCCATAATGGATAACTGGTTAAAAAGTAGCATTTAACCACAACAAGCCTGAACAGGTCAATGTATGGTTTGTGCCTCAATTTTGGTATCAGAAACTGAAATTAGTCTTGAAACTACTACTTTAAACTCAGGGTAGTAACACCGCCGATGGTGCATCAATCAGATATCAAACGCAGCAGATACGTCTGATACAAGAATTACAAAATAATAATTGTTATATTATTAATATTTTAATTGGACATTTCATGTCATGAATCCTAAAGGTTGAGACACAATGTTCTCAAAATACTCTCAAAATTTCCTCCTCATTAATAGGAATGTATGGTCATATATAACACATAACTTAGATGTTCAGTTTCTAGGTTACGGGGGTTTGAAATCCCACAGCCCATTCTGGAAGGACCAACCTGCTTCGTCCAATCCAATCTTCATGAGCTAGCCCTCTATGGCTAGACTAGCTCACCTCTACGGCCTACTACTCTATAGACCACACTCCAGGTGTGACAGCCATCTCTCAGCTTTCTCGGTGCTCTGCACTACTCCTGCTAGCAACCCACCGTGCCACCGCCCAATGGACCTACACCACTGCCACCTTTTACACACCACCAATGACACTCTAATGATCCAAAAGTTATTCTGAGACTAGATCCAAAAATCTTAGGATGTGATCTACATAGAACCAGGCTTCACAAAAAAATTCAAAACAACAAATAAGAAAAAATCATGGGGTTGGGATTAAAATTAAAATTTCTTACCTTGAGGATGAAACACCATGCTTTGGGGTAAGATTTTCACTCTAGAGATGTTGTGGCATGATCTAAGTTCGATAACTATTAATATCAGAGATCGACAATGCTTCGTTTCATTGATTTTTTCATTCATCAGTGACTAAGAAGAAGAGGGGGATGCTACAATTCCTCATACGTGTGCAGAAAATGGGATAATGGGGGGATTTGTTTTCTTAATTAAATTTCTCTTTTTAAAAGCATGTCTCCTATTATGACTTCGACTTGACACTTAACACCAACAAAATTTACTTTATTCCTAGGGTAAACATGATGTTCTAGACTCAACTGCTATTCTAGAAAACTAATATGAGACTCTGGTAAATAGTAATTCGATTCGACATCCAAAATTTATTTATTTATATATTTACATAAACACCCATGACAACTTCCTCCATAGAAGGTATGCGCCAACAAAAGTTATTCCCCAACTAGGGAAAACAGCATGCTCCAGACTCAACTGTGGCCTCTATTTTTTGATATGAGCTACCATTTAAGATATAAACCATATTCTATATGTTCATAGTATGAAAATACATAATATTTTTATGAAATTTATTCTAGGAACATCAGTTGATGGTATCTCATGTTGTCTCAGCACCTAACTCTATAAATATTCATTGAAACATTCCAATGTCTGACAGAGCCAATCCCAAGCCACTACATCTTCCCCACCTTAAGTATTTTTGTCCCTAAAAAAATCCTAGGAACATGGGAAAGAACCTAAGCTCTCTAATGGGACTCCCATGCCAGCGTGCTCTCCAAGAGTTCTTGTGATGTAAAAAACACGCACTAGTAAGAAACACAATACTTGCAATAAAATAGAGGGTTCCCAAACCTCATAGGTATCCTGACGCACTAGCTAACACTTTGAACACTTGATATCCAAAAATACAAGACCTTATCACCGAACACCTAGGGCCACCCTCGTTGGTCTAAAACCACCCCAAATGACCCCCAATAGACCTCAACAAGACTTGAATGGTCTGTTCCAACACCAACACTACACCAAGGAAAATATCACCTCAACACCCAATCTCGCCACTTGATTGGTACCAATGCCAATCCTTAAAAGGTAGACATGCTCCTCACATTTAGTAAAAACCATTTCAAACATGCCTAATGGATATCCCATCACATGCGACCTCACAAAAAAACTCATCACCTTATGAGAAACATATCTTCCACAAGGAGAACAAATAGGGTTGTCCAAGTGTATACCCTAGGAATTATAAAAACTTAATAAGCCACTAACAATGCATGGACCTAAACTCGAACTCATAGGTTTAAGGATCTCATCCACTGCACCTTGACACTATCCACATTGGGTAGAACTGACTCACCAACATGGTTTTGTATCTCACCTTCAGGAAAAGTCTTTGTGGGGGAAGTGTCCATCGTTCCTGTGAATTTGAATACACAACAAACCACACTATAACCTCCTCGAGTGTCCTAAATACAAGCCAATGTCGAGTATGCAAGGGTACTCATGAACAAAAAATGCCTCCCCAGACATACACACTAGGTCTTACAGGGCCCTCCAGCTACCAACATGCCACCAAGCCTCATGCACACAAGTAAAAGGTACATAACTACCACACCATGGTATTTTCTACATTGGGAAGCACTGACTCACATGAAATTTTTTCATCACATCTCAAAAACACATCTCTGTGGTTTTAGGATCCCTCTTCATCATGTGTTAAAAGCTATATCAGACAACACCAACATAGGGTCTTACTGATTTCCTAAAAAAACCCTAATATGGAAACCGAAAGAGTACCTGCTAAATATGTCTTTCAATCCCACTACATAAAGTAGGAAAGAAACAGAGAGCACCTCAATTTATTTGCTACTCGAGGAACCTCACAAGAACTCCTGGTGCCACTAACAGGATAGTCCATTGACCAGATCTCCCTCAGTATCATGATAGGTTGAAAAGTCTCTTGAAATATGTCCCTATCCATCACAAGCATAGCAGTATCTCTCTTCTTATTGACCAAAACCCTAGTGCAGAACCTACATCCGGGCATGGGTTTTTCTCAAAAAATGACAGTGCCTCCTGCATCACATGTGTCCCAACTACTAGTCCTACTTGACTTGGACCCCAAGTGAACTACATCACTGAATCTCATGGTATGTGTGTGACCTCAGTGCATTGTCGTTAAATTCCAACAGATCCATCCACAGCTTGGTATGACTAAATCCACCTAAACTCTCATAGGTTGGTCAATGTGCTTCTTTAGGGGTGGTGGCTCCAATAGTTGTACAACCAGAGGAGAACCCACCCTGTGACTAGGCTCCTATAAGGAGACCTCATCACTCATCAAGTTTTACACCAAACCTACCTTTGGAACCATTGAAATCTTCCATCGTGGAAACATCGTGATGCAATTCCATGACACACCATGGCCAAAGTGTATATCTAGGGTGCTAACTCAAGAATGACATGAAAACACACAAAACATAGTCCCATATGATACATGTACCATTATCCCCCATGCGAACATTGTCCTAATGTAATATGTTTAAAGGAAGGTTAACAAAGTACTAGTGAATGTAAGTGTCAGTTGTCATACCAACACTAGAGTCCCTATCCTGAAATCCGAACTTGAAACACTCTAAAATGTTTTTCTATGCAAATCAAACCAGGATCACAGTTGTCGTACCAAAGTGGAATCTGCTCTGATACCACTCTGTCCTGACCCGACCCAATAGGGCTTGAGCCTCAACTCACCAAGACCTCCACCAATAAGCAAGGGGATAGCAACTTGCACCGAGTAGGCTATCACACACATGGGAGGCCTTATCCTAAAGTATCGGTATACACGAACCCATATGCACCTCTATAAAACATTGTAGATATATATAAAAATTAAAAATAAATGAATCTATACATTTATCCCAATACAGAGTACAAAAAAAGTAAAAAAAGGGAAAATATAGGTCCCATGAAAAGAAGACAGCAAAAGAATCCAACCTGCTCAGATGGAGGGGATCGCTGTTAGAAGAACCAATAGAAAACTCCTCATCCATGCTATGGTACTCCCTGGTCAATCTAGATCACTAATATTTACCTTCTTCAATTCCTACTTGGACTTAGTCAAAATTATTATCGTCTACACAAGACACAAGACATGTGTGTACAAAGCCAATGTAGGGGTGAGTATAAAGATTCAAAGTAGGCTCCCCAAAACCCCTAAAAAAAAGGAGAAACTGAAAGTCAACAGTCCACTAACCCTAGCCAGAGGGAACCCAAATGGGAGAGAAACTCAATCTTGCAAACATCATCAGATAAACATGAATAGTCAGCTCAACCACATAATGCATCAACCTAGAAGTAACTACACAGAAATGAATCCCAGAAAACACCAGATATACTCACCTCAGGCACCATGCATCAGGAGGTTCCGACCTCAACCCCAACAACAAATTCTACTTGAGAACTTGAATCAAACCACTGAAATCACACTCTAGGAGCTGAGTCATCCTAGATGATACTTTTCTGAGAGATGCCACTCTATCGGTGAAATGAACTAACAACACAACTCGACCAACGCTCATGGTGTCTTTCCACAAGGACATTCTCAGCGGACAGTGCAATAGAATAATTCACCCTTTAACTAAACTAACTCCAACTCCTCAGGTAGTGTATCACACCCAGGGTCTGCTATAGGACACTAAACCTTATCTGGAAACACTGAATACATAAAAGGGTATCAAGCAACAATTAGAATTAGGAACAACTTCCTTAGTAGAGGATCCAATCTTGTTTAGTGTTGTTCATGTCAGTTATGATAACTCCATTGAATAAAACATCATGATATATCGCAAAAGAAATAAATATCTATAAATAGATAGGGAGTCTATGCCTAGGGATCACTGGGGCTTCATACCCTACTAGAACATCCTTGGTTGAGGATCGATGCCTGCATACATATTGGTCACACTGATTCCAAGAACCCTACTAGGGAAACACAAAGGGACTTGAGGATCACATCAGGCCTCTTGGGGTGATACAAGCCCCAAATCCTCTGAGTCTAATGTTGAAGTAAATTAAGATAAATCACCCCATAAAACCCTCATAATAGCTGAAGATGGTTCACAGTCTAGTGAAGAGGAAATGATATTGAAGACCCTCATATCTAAAGGACCAGGGGGACCAACTCCACCTGGTTGATTGAAATTTCCCAACAGGGACTATAGGACAACTCAACCCAGCTAATTGAAATGTCACAAACAGGGAACAGGGGGACCCACTTAACCCTGTCGATAAATGTGTCACTAACCCAAGACACCCATAGAATATCACCTACACACCACATTCCTTAGGCCTAAACTATGACCACCATTAGATTCTATGTGAAAAAACAAATAGGATAGACTATTTACTTACCCAAAATAGATAACTGGTGAAAAGGCACTTTTCACCACAACAAGCACAAACGAGTCAATGTGGGGCCCATGACCTAATTTCCATTTCAACACCCGAAATTAGTATTTAAACATCTTCATTAAACTTAGGGTCACAACTTCACTAATGGTGTGTCAATCGATCATCAATCGTGGGAGATACATCTGCTATAAGAATAGCCAGATAATAATAGTTATATTCTTACTATTTTAATTTTATGTCTCATGTCACTGAGCCTAAATACCAAGAAATAATTCCCTCAAACTAATCTTGAAATATTCAACTTGATGATAGAAACATTTGGCCACAGACAAAACATAAATCAAATATTTGGTTTTGAAGTTACCCATGTTTGAAATCCCCAGGCCCGTTCTGGCTGGACTGACCCACTCCGGCCGGCCCAGCTATATATGGTCAATAGCCCAACTGAGGTCCTCCCACAACTCTGTGGCCCATGCTCTTGGCACACCCACCAACTCTCAACTTTCATGGTGCTCCATGCCACACTTTGGTGGATTCCACCATCATGTCGCCTCCACAATCACATCATCATGCCGCAGCCGCCAGTAGCCTGCCACGTCGTAGCCCGCCAGAGTCGCACCTTTATGAACCCATGCCATAACCACCTCTTGCAAGCCACTGGTGACACTCTGGTGGCCTGAAAATTATTATGAGACCAGATCTAGAAACCTTAGGATGAAATCTACAGAGACTCATGTTTCTCTCAGAGATTCAAACAAAAACGAAGCAAAAAAACATGGGGGTTGGGATTAAAACTCAAACCATCTACCCTGAGGATGAAATGTCAATGGATCTATGTTAGATCTAAACTCTGGAGCTGATGCTACATGATCTGGGAGTGATCTCCATCAAGATAAGAGACCAATTATGCTTCTTTTTGGAGATCCAATCATTCATTAGTGAAGAAGAAGAGGAGGTAGTTGTTGCAGTTCCTTTTTCATGCATAGAAAAGGGGAGAGGGGGGAGCATCTAAATTTTTTAATTAAATCCTTCTATTTAACATCACATCTTCCATTAAGCCTCCAACCTGAACCCTAGTTCTGATGAAATTTATGTCATGCCTAGGGTAAACACAACGTTTCAGACTCAACTGTGGTCCCAAAAATTTGATCTAAGATTGCGTTCAGGAGTTATTTGATCTGACGTTCAAAATAAATTAATTAATTAATTTATGGAAATTACCTCAATAATTTTTTCCATATAAGTCCTACTCCCATAAATTTTATACCCCACCTAGGGCAAATGACATGCCCCAGACTCAAATGTTGCCTTGGTTTTCTGATCCAATCTACCATTTAAGAGGTAACATTTTTCTTCTATGGGAATAGAATAAAAATACTTAATATTTTTTATAAAATTTATTCTGGGGACACCGAGCCATGGAATTTCACTTCGTATTAGAGCCTAACTCTAGAAACATCCATATAATTTTTCAAGATTCTAATATATCCAAAAACAAGTCACTACACTCATGTTTTTTGTTCCCTTTATGATTCATGTTTTATGAACCGCCAAGATTTAAGTCATGATTAAATATTGTGATATATGATATATAGTGTTTGGTTTTAAAAAAATTTGTTTATGTTCTCAAAACTTTTTTATAATTTTATGTTAAAGTGATCATTGATATCTCATTTTTTTACCTTTATTAAGCATTAGATCTCACCCCTTAATATTTTTCCTTTCCCTAGGTTATGAAAAAAAGTATTATGTATGATATTTCTAAAAAGTGTAAAAGTTATTAAGAACATAGTGGGAGATGATGTAGTAATATTATGAACTCGTTGTTTATATATCCATTTTATAAAAGGTAATGGACCTATATTATTCTATCGTTGATTATTATCTTATTATAACTAATATTCATCTATTAAGATGTGATATATGTGTATGAAAAGTATGGTTCACTATAGTTGGTATTAGAGAGAGGTTTAGTTAACATTTGGAAACTAAGACGAGAAAAAATTAGTAAGAACCCTCAAGATAATCCAAATTATATAATAATGACCTAAGTTATGGTAAAGAAATGATTTTTGTTTTACTAGAAAAACTTCCTTTTCTAGATACTACAAGTGGATGTGATTTTAGAATGGATGCATATATGGGTAATAACACTAAAAATAGTAGGTCAAGTATATCTTGCTTATGATTAAGTTAATTTACATTTATTATGATCCATTATGAAGGATTTTAAAATATGATAACCATGAATGAACTAGGTTAAACCAAATATTTCATAGATTAATATAAATATATCATTATTTAGATATCTTATAATGATATTTAATGATTGTGTGGATTCCCTCTATGATTATTTTTTCTCAGACTATGATTTTTGGTTTTAGTTAATGGATGGAAATTAAGGGAACCATGTTAATTCTGAATGTTATAGATAATTCAATTATTTTCCTCCTGAGAAACCAAATTTTATGGGAGATGGAATTAAAAATAAAATTTCTATGGTCACACTAAATTCTAGGGATATGAATCAAGTAGAACTTCCAAATGAAAAAGGATGGAACAATATTCTATTGGTTTTCTCATGAGGAAACTTCCACATACTTTTATTAGTTCCACTGATCTACTAGTTTTTAAGAAATGGATCAGTACCATTGAAAAAATATTTTTCATTCCCCATTCTCATATGATGAAAATTTCATTTCCACTATATATCATTTAGAAGGAAAAATTGATCAATGGTGTAATATTATCAATAACATGAGTAAAAGGGAAGAAATTTTATTCACGGAGTGGGATGAGTTTAAGAGATTATTTTTTTATAATTAAGTTTATTTTAATATTTATAAAAAATTTAGAATGAATTCCTTGAGATAAAGGACAAGGATAATGAATCTATTGGAACTTATGAGACAAATTTTTAAATATATAAGAGGTACACATCTTTTTTTATCATCCAACATAAATGTAATGCTTATTAGTTATTTAGTGTCATAAAACCAAGTCTTTGAAGGAATTTATCTATAAGGAACTTCAGTATCTATAAATAAATCATTTGATATGCCATCAAGGTGGAAATAGATATATGATTAACCCATCAATCTCAATGTTTTTCTAATAAAAGTAATGTAAAATTAAAAGGAAACTCCAAAAACATGGAGAGAATAAGATGATCCTTTATTTATTCTCAATGTGCGGTAGGAAATGTGGAGTAAATTGCCTTAAGTTGGGTGGTAAAAACATTTATGTGTGAAACATAATTTCAACAAGAAATAAATATTGAAGTGATGGGAAGAAGTTAGCTAATTGTGCTAATAGAGAGAAATCGCCACATAATGCCCCTCCCACACTCTAGTGTTTCAAATGAAAGGACTATGGGAATTATTCTAACTAGTGATCAAATATGAAGGTTAATGATGATGATTAATTTCATAAACCTCTTAAGCCTAGAGAAAAAGGGAAATCTCAAGTGATTTCTATTTTTGATGAGTGTTATGATAACAACATGATAAAAGATACCCTTATTATCCACTTTCAAACTAATAATGTCTTATTTTCCACATGATATACCCTCTAGTTTATATACAATGAATTTTATAATTTATCAAAATTATAACACATCAATTAGATATTGAATATGAATTAAAAATCCCAAATGTTATGATGATCACATCTCAAGTCTATATTTCTTCTCTAATTGAGGTTTATTGGAATTTTCTTCATATAAATTTTTTTATTCTCTCTATAGTTGAATTTTTTTTTATCATAGGCATGGATTGGATTTCTATACATAAATACCACATTTATTTTTTTAGGAAGAGAAGTCATGTTTGATATTCTAAACTAACCTTTGATCTTTTATTAGTGGAACAATAAATATGAACTTACAATGTAAATCACATCCATTTTATGGGTCTTTATTTGTAGTTTAAAAGGGTGTTTATCCTAAATTGTTGGAGAGAGACTCAAAATTGATAATTTTTCTATTTTATGTTATATTTTTAATGTATTTTCTATAAATTTATATATTCTTTCACTAAAATGTGATGTTAAGTTCATAATATAACTCATACCTAGTTATAAACCTTTTTATATTAATCCATGTATTGTATACCTAATTGAGTTTAATGAATTTAAGAAATAACTCCAAGATAATCTAGAAAAGGGATTTATTCATCCATGTATGTCACCTTGGGGTTCAGTAGTTCTTTTAAAATGAATAATGATTTTTTTATGTAAATATGAATTGATTATTATGAACTAAATAAGATCAAAATCAAGAAAAAGTACCCTCTACCCCATATTGATGACTTGATTGGTCAACTTTGTGGGGTCCAAAACTTTTCTAATATAGATTTTTTTTAATATTTCATCAACTAAGGATTAAGGAGGAGGATATACCCAAGAAAAAATTACATACAAGGTATGGACACTACAAATACATAGTTAAGTTATTTGGTCTTAATAATTCCCCCATTATCTTCATGGATTTAATGAATACAATCTTTAGATATTAACTTGATAATTTTGTGGTATTATTTATAAATGATATTATTATATATTCAGTGATCAAGTAAGAGCATGAATATCACTTTAGGATTATACTAAAGACCCTAAAAAAATTGTATGAAAATATTAAAAAAGTGTGAATTTTGGCTACCAAAAGTTTCATTTTTGGGTTATTTAATCCCAAGAAAGGGTATATCGGTGGATCCATAAAGATGAAAGTTATTGAACATTGTCCCATACCAACAACTATGACTGGTATCCAATGTTTTCTTGGTTTGAATTGATATTATCAAATGTTTTTGGAGAATTTATCAGGATAGTCTAATCTACTCACTAAGTTAAATAAAAAGGGGTTCAAGTTACTCTAGATAAATGAATGTGGGGAAAATTTCAAGGAACTAAAGAGAAGGTTAGTAGCTGAACCTTTGATTATATAATATTTTTGCCTATAAGGGTTTGTAATTATTATATTGATGCATCAATTAATGGATTGGGATGAATTCTCATGCACAATGGTATAGTGATATCTTATACCTCATGAAAATTTAAGGTCCATGAACAAAATTACCCAACTCGTGATTTGGTGTTAGATTTGGTAATTTTTGAATTAAATAAATAAATATAATATATTTTTAGAGAAACATGTGATATATATATATTTATCATAAAAGTATAAAGTATATATTCAGACAAAAATAACTGAATATGTACCTGATAAGATGGTTGAAACAGATTAATTATTATAACCGCACAATGCATTAACACCCTAGGAAAGAGAAAAAAGTATATAATGATTTGTGTTGAAAATATCATGCTAGATTATCCATGATGAGGATCATAAAAGATCCCATATTTATGGATTTTCATAGGATGGACCTAGAAATCTTAAAGGAAGGGGGAAATCTTATCTTTCTCAAATAACTATTCAATAATCGATCCATGTGAGGATTAAAGAGGTATAGAAAGAACATGTGGAACTACATAAGAAGGTTGGATATGTTATTGAGTTAAAAATTGATTATGATGTAATGATAAGTTATATAAATCATGTATGTGTTCTTTCAATTCCATATTTGATGATGAAGCTATTAGATGAGGCTCATAATTCATCATTATTTATTCATCCTAGAAGTATAAAGTTATATAGATATATGAAAATTTATTTTTAGTGGGACATAATTAAGAGACATATTTATAAGTATATATCTCATTGAATTGCATGTGAGTAAGTTAAATGTGAGACATAGAAGTCTAAGGGGATGTTACAACCATTACCCCTACCAGAATAGGAATGGGAAAACAGTACCATGGAGTTTTCCATTAGAATACCCAAAAAATCTAAAGTCTATAATGCAATTTGCGTTTTATATGGTAACCTTATTATGTAAAAACACTTAATTGTTATCATATAAGATTAATCTTTTGATTATATTTCTATAATATATTGTAAATAAGTGGTAATCATACATGGAATACCACATTATATTGGATCTAATTAGGATTTTAGGTTTACCAAGAAGTTTGGGAAAAGTATTTAGCTAGAAATGGATATAGGGTTATGTTTCAGCACTACCTATCATCCTCATACATATTTTTAGAATAAGAAAACATTTGAAACCCTATAGGATATAATTTGATCTTTTTCTACAGATTTAAAAGGAGTTTGTGATCAACACCTTCCTCTAGTTAAGTTTTCTTATAATAATAGATTTCAATCGAGCATTCATATGGAACCTTATGAAGCCCCCTTTGAAAAGAATATTATAATTAAAACATGTGGGGATGAATATACAAAAATAAAGTTATTGAGACATTAATTGGATTAGAAAATTTAATAGAAAGTCAGAACCATTCAATAGCGCATAAGGCAGGTCAGATTCAATAAAAAATTAATGTTGATAATCATCTATGAGATAAAATGTTTTATGTTGGTGAGAAGGTGTTCCTATGAATTTATACATAGAGTAATGTAAATATATTTCATAATAAAGGAAACATAATACCTATGTATATTGTATCCATTGATATTCTTGATCGAGTAGGGTTGATTTCGTATAACTTTGTGCTTCCACAAAACCTCCCTTGGGTTTAAAATGTTCTCCATGTATCTATCCTAAGGAAGTACATACATAATTCATCACATGTACTATACTCAGAGGTAATACCACTAGATAATGATCTTCACTATAAATAATAAATTTCATAAATATTTGATATTAGAGATAAAGTACTATTTAACAAGACTAACCATCATTTTATTGTTCTCTGGAGTAATTAGAAATTTAAAGCAGCTATAAGGGAACCTGAGATTGCGATGAGGTGGATATATCTTAATTTTTTTATTATAGTAATATAATTTAAATGGTTAAATACATATTAAGTTGGTTAAAATGTAACACCCTGGTTTTTTATGAAAATTTTCTTTTAAAATAAATTTAATCTATAAGATAGCTTTTGATACACACAACCCAGAGTCAAAATAAATTATACTATAATATATCATTATAAAATATCCATTAAATTGGTGGGTATGAATGAGAATAATTAAATTATTAAAATTATATTTTTTACACATTTATATAATAAATTCTTTGGTTATCAAATAAATTAAAATGAAAAGAATAATCATTTTAATGTAAATGAAATTTTTTTCAGAGAAAAAAAATTAGGCGTGTACTGTGTTTCTATTATAGTAAATTAAATTAATTACTATTAGTGATTTATTTTAATAAAAAATAAATATTATTTAGTTAATAAAATTTCTTATCATTCATCTAATATTTTTTCTGGCCATGGGATAAGAATAAATCCATTTTATGCTTAAAAATTATATTTTTCTAAAAAATGGTTCCATCATGTTTTTCACACTTATTTTAAAATTAATTTTTTCATATTTTAGAAAATTTATCTGTAAAAATTAAAATTGTTTTTAAAATTAACATGTATAAATTTATGTAGAGTATATTTTTTAGAAATTTCTAAAAAGATTAATTTTTCAATGAATAGTGAAAAAATATAGATTTTTATTAAAAGTTGTATTTTTGTTTAAAGAATTTAAAATTTTATATTTGTTTTTAAAATGTTTTTAAATATAAAATTAGATAAATAATATTATTATGAATCTAATTTAGGTTACTATGATAAATATTATGTTTAATTTTTATATAAAAACATTTTATACTAAATAAAACATTTTCTTTGGAAAACAATTATTCATCATGTTTAGAAGTTTAATTTTAAATTAAATTATTTCAAGTATGTTAATTTAATAAGGAAAAAGGATTAAATATTAGGAATAATCATAATTAATATTATTTAATTAATTAAAATTAATTTTTTTTATAATAAATAGTAAAAACCTTAATAATATCTTACCATGGTTAAAGATAAATCAGGTTTACTCAGGTGTTAAACTAAATATATAAGGTTTAAAATGGAAAAACCCTTATTTGAATTACATTTTTTTCAATATTTAGACATTATATCATCTTATATTTTGAAATTGTCAATTATAGATCCATTTTGTGTGAATAAGACATTAATATATATTATCATTTTAAAAATGTATCAAGTAGGACCTCTCCCCCACTTATTAAAGGACACCGTCTCTCCTCTCTTATCCACAATTCAATAGCCTTTGTGTTAAGAAAATAACTATAAAAATCCATCCCTTATGTCTCTACCAAGGACCTATAGTTCCTAGTTTGATGATAATTCTATCCTAGGAAGGATTTATGTATAAACCTAAAGAGGTTTCCCAAAGAAGTTGTATAGTTCTTATCCATGAATATTCATTTTATTTCTTCTTCTACATCCTTAAAATTATTAATATATAATTTTGAAATAATAAGAATAATATATTCCATATACTGATATATTATTATTTTAAATTAATAACCTATATCCTTTTCCACTTCTATCATATGGGAAACTAAATCATTGATAATGTGTATGGGGTACAAACACCATGCGAACTAATGTAATTTATTTTCCATCATTGCCTCTCATGGATTAGTATAATATTTCAATTAATATATATATATATATAATATATTTATGAAATATTCATACTTATGTAATTATAATATCACATCTACCTTCATACCTTCTGATCTCCTAGAAAATGACAATGTCACTCGTCTGTACATGTGGACTACCACCTCGACAAAGCGATGTGATTCATTTTTAATTTTCGTTTTACATGGGTGGTAATAATTATGGATTTGATGAATATATTTGATTAATATGATATAATAATAATTATATAAATGTTAATTATTATTTACCTTTCTTTATTCAATCCATAAAAAAATGAAAATAGAGTTCATGTGTATGAACGGTCTACCGTCTCAATGAATGATGTAATTAATTTTTCAATTTACAGCATTTATAGATGACAATAAATATGTATATAATGAATATATATTTTATTTATATTATTATTAACAATATGGAGGTTATGTAACCATAATCAAAGTTCAAGGACCAAAACTACTCAACCAAAACTTATATAAAAAATAAAGTAGTTATCAACCATAAAAGTTATTTCAATAAAGAATTATTAATAAATGGGTGATGAATGGTTATATGTAAATTATATATAGAATGATATATATTATTATGGTTTTGGAATAGATATATAATAAATCTATATTTATTATACCTGAGTTTCAAACACGTATTAAGGAAGTCAAACTTGAGGTAATTGTTTTATTTTAAAGTCATTTTGTTTATTGGGGTAGTTTATGATTATGCTTCCAATAAAGAAATTGCATCATATATCTCAAAATGATCCAATTAAGTTTATTAACCTATATTTATTTATTTATAATACATTCTTTAATTTAATTTTAATCTCTTTAAGTACTCAAGATACTAAAAGAATATTTTTATGGAAAATTTACTTTACTTCTCTTTTTGGTAGAAAATCCATTCTCTTACATGTCTATGTTTCATAAAATATTTTCATGAATATTTTTAGTATTATCAATTTATTTTTTAATTAAATTTTTATCCATGCTTTAATTTTTTAAAATGAATTAAAAGGAATATTTTGTCCATTTTCCGAATAAAGTACTTTTTGACTTTTCATAAATGTGTGAAATTAATGTTTTCTTTTAATGTATAATATATGAACAAGATTTTATTCTATCATGATAGATCAATTATTTTAAGATTAATTTAAAATTATCCAAGGTTCTTTTAAAATAAAATTCTATCATTAATATCTCAGAATATTTTAGATTTCAAATAAATGATTTCAAAGTGAAAAGTGTTTTTTCCTCAAGAAATGTTCCAAGTGATCATTGAAAATCATTTTACCTATATAATGACATCTATTTAGATTTATTAATATTTATTTGGTATATTATTCATTGGTAGCATCATTATTATTTCTATGTATGTTTTATGACTATTATGACAATATGATTATGAAACCCATTTCCTTTCACAAGTTATGATATGATGAATGTTTTATGATCTTGTGGAACACCTGAGTGTGAGTTTTATTATGTGATGGGTGGGATTTAAATTGTATAACCCAATAATTAATTGGAGAAATATGGATGTCTCATGACATAAATAAGACTATAATGGGGATTAAAGCCAATTTATTAAGGGATTATTTCTACTATTATAATATTAGGAGTGAACCCCAACTACTAAAATTGTTTGGGGAGTGAACCCTATCCACTATAATAGACTTGGAAGTAAGAATTCTATACTAAAGAAATTATTTTATATGCTTATGTGTATGCCATAGAATTATGAATTATGCCAATGTTATTCTCTTATGGATTATGTTCTTTAATCCCTTTTTGATTCATATATTATTAATTACTAAACTTTATTCTAGTATTCAAGAATATGATCTATGATTTGTAGGGTATGGTTTTCAAATATTAAGATCATGTTATCATACCCTTATACTCATTTTATGTTTAAGTGGTCCTTGAGTTCTTCCTTGTTTACCATTATTGAGTGTCAAGTTCACCCATTCTTATTTTTCCTTTTCCCAGGTTACGAAGAAAGGTATTATGTATGATATGTTTAATAAGGGTACTAGTTATGAATAATTTAGTGGGAGATGTTGTAGTTTATATATGAACTAGTTCTTGTATATCCATGTTTCCAAAGGCACTAGACAAATACAATTATTCCATTGATCATTACGTCATTTTAAGGAATATTCATATATTAAGATGTGATATATATGTATAAAAGTCATGGGTCACTATATTTTCACACTGAAATTTAAATATGTAAATATCCTTAAATAATACTATAACTCTAATAATATGTTACAAACAACACTAAACAAAAGAAAATAATTATATATTTTATTTTAATATAATATTATAATTATTTATGATATATCATTTTGAAGTTACAATATTTGAAGAACCTCAATGTAAAAAATCTAATTAATGTTCTCCAAACATATTATTATTTTTAAGTGATAAATTATAATTATTACAGGATAGATAATAAAGGTGATGTGATTAAATTTATTCAATAGTAAAAATGGATATTTTCCAAAGAACGGTTTTTATAGTGTTGTGTAGTTTTTCTTCATAAATTAAAATAAACTATATTAAAATATAATATTATTAAATTTTAATGTATAAACTAATATATTAACACCCAATTAATTATAAATTTATATAAAATTATATTAATAATATGTTATGTTTAACAAGGATTTTCTTATATAAAATTAGTTATTCTTTATAATTTTTATTTTCACATAAATAATAAATTTTGTAAATTAAGTAATTGAATATGAAAAATAACATGATTTATAAGTGAATAATCAGAATATTATCTTTGAGATAATTAGTTTGAATGATTTTTGGAAATTTTTTATTTTTAGGGGATTACTAAAAAATCAGTTTTACAAATAAAATCACCTTTTTTAAATCATTATTGTTTAAGAATGTCTTAAATTTTTGTAAAAAAATTTGATATAAAAATTGTATACTTAAAAAATAATAAAAATAACTTCAAATATTATTTTTAATTTCTAAATCTATGATTGACCTTATAAAACCCAGGTGATGTTTTATCCAAATAAAATTAATAATTGTGATCATTTTATTAAATTAAATATAAAAATTATAAATTCTATGTTTAATTGGTTTTAAAGTCACATAACACCCATTTATGTATTTATAAACTAATAAATGTCCACATAATCAATTTTATTCATAAATTTGGTAAAATTTATTTTTAGGATTAAAAATACTTTATATTAAAATTTGATTTCAAATTTATTTTAAGTATTTATATTAAAATATATTTTTATAAAATCTAATAACTAAATTATGTAAGAATTATTCCATAATTTCAGTCACCATATTAATTGTTTATAATATATCCCACTTAATTTTTATTCACAATGAATATTTACCACGGTAAAATTTTTTATCAATAGTAAGGTATAAAATCTTGAAGAGGATGTTAAACTAAGAGATAAGGTCTTAAATATACCTAAAATATGTCTAAATGTTATTGGTTGATTGAATTTATATGATAAAATATCATATCGTTGAAATTTGACTATGCTCAGGCCAGCTTCCTTGAGAATGAATTTTATTATATTTAACTGATCTTAATATTTACAATAGTGTCACTCATCCCATATATAATTGGGAACCAATACTCACATATACACACACTTTTAGCCTATTATCTTAATCAATAACTGAAAAATATATTATAAACACCCTTAAACATGATTGATAGGTTTTTTGTTTTTCCAAAAGACTCATCCAGAAATCCATAAGCTATTTTTTAATATAGATTATACAAGAGATAGGTATATGTTATTCTTGATATCTTTAAAGTTTTGTTCTTCGTAAACCTTATACATATCATCTATAACTATTATACCATAATTAAATCAGTATATTTACAATTATAAAAACAATTGTTTTATTTTTAAAATATTTTATATCTATTTTCCATATAATAGAAAATGAAAATTTCTTCCATTTGTACATGTAGAATACCACTTCCATGAACTGATATATATAATTTTTCATCACCACATTGCATTGATAAATATATAGATAGTATTAAGAAAAAAAATATGGATATTTATGAAATAATTATGTTTTTAAATGATAAAACCTAATATGCATTCTTTTCTTTCTGTCTGTTGAAAAATAAAAATATCCCTCATGACTACGTGTAGACTACTACTTCCATGAATGTTGGGTTTAATTTTTCATAACTTTATAAATGGATTGTCCAATAATTGTATTTAATATTAAAATATTATATATATAAAATTATTAACATTATTTATGTTTCAAAACTATAACCAAGTTTCATGGACTGAAACCTCCATATTGAAACATGCATGTAAAACATAAAATATAACACTAAAATATTTAATTTTAAAAAATATTTATGAGTAAATGGGTAAAGACAAGTAATGAATAAATTTGTAAGGATCTAACCTTAAACATAACTTATTCTAGTTATTCAAAAACTACAAATCACATTATTTTTATAAATATCTATTAGGTTAAGAGTTTTATAAAATTAGGATAAACTCTTAGACAGTAAACCCATACATTACATGTGGACACTTATACTCAGTACCCATTTTTTCCAAAAAAAACAATAATATTTAAAATAAAACAAGATTTATTATGTTGATATATCTTCACAAATTTCCTACAACCTAATCATTGAACCAAGTCTTCCTTAAACCCTATGAAAAACATTTTAAAACATGGGATGAGCACAAAAGCTCTGTAAGAGACTTAAAATATGGAAAACATTAGTCTAGTGAAAACACACAAAAAATATTTCCTTAAAACATACCTTTTACCCTAAAAAAGTGATCATCGTTTCAAAAATTTCATTATCTTACATTTTGAAAATAAAATAATTTTCATGAAAACTCGTAAGAAATAATATAAAAGATAAGTAGGTATGTAGAGACATTAATAAACTAAAATGGAATAACCATGAAGATGAATTCCATATATCTCACTCTTATAAATGGAATAATCAGACGGTCGACTTTCATACATGTTACACTTACAAATGAAATTGTCATATGGCTGACTCCCATACCAAATGAATTGAAGGTTACAACGCAACCACCATCCTTGGTTTATTACATTACCACCCATCAAATTTAAAAATATCATTATATAATCATAAAACATAAAATCTTTAAATTTTTAACATGTAAATCACAAAATATCATTTTTTCCCATAAGAAAACATTTCAAGTTATTCAAATAAACAATTCATTTTCAAAACTCATTTTAAATATTTAAAAAGATATTTTTAAATCAAAGTGTCTCATACCACTTGGAATCATTTGAAAGAAACTAAAAAATTATCATTTTAATACATTTATGTCCTTATAAATACATTCATAAAACCATTTAAAAAACATGGACATGAAATTGAAATATTTTGAATAATAAATCTTTAAAACATTTAAAATGATGTTTTAGTTATAGAGTCCCTCAAAAATATCATATCATTGATGTGATCATTAAAAATGAATTGATTATGTGTATCTACAATAAATCCATATAAAAAATTTGAAATAAAACATATGATATTCAAAATTCATTACACAAATAATCTTTTCACAACATAATCAAGAAGTTTAAATTAACCCAAAGAATAGAAATTAGGTTAAGAATTCCCTTAAAACTTTATAATCAGTTGAATCATATGCCACATGAATGAGTAAAATTTAGAAAAACATTAAATATAATAATAATAATAAATAAATAAATAAATTCATGATATAACATGTTAATTCAATGATATATACACCTCATAAAATAAAATATATCAATAACATAAAAATATGCCTCAACGAATGAAAATTAAGACAAAGTCTCTTACCTTGAGTCTGACTCATCTCGTATAATCTTTATATTACTGAATAATAAACATAAGTTAATTATTTACTTTCTAGATATACTTTATAATTCTTATTATTCATTTTATATAACTTATTATCATATTACAATAATTACTTAATTATTTATGTTAATGTTGGACGTTTTGTCAATATTCGGTACTTGAGTCGAAAAGGAACATAGTATTATGTCAATAGTAAAAGTGGTAATTAGTTCATTATCTCCAAAATAATATTCATGACATAATAATCACATTTATACCTAAATTTTAGTTTTAAATAAAACCATTTATGTATGGTTATGAAAAATTAATAATGTTATAATCATGGAGACGGTAGGTCGTACGTACTCATAATTAATGCTTTCATTTTTCATTGATCATTATAAAAATAATGTATGTATTATTTATCTTCAAAAACTAATCGAAATATCATTTATATTATTTTTATAATTTTTATATACTTATATATATCTTTCATGTGATGTGGTGATGAAAAATGAATCGCATCACTTCATAGAGGTCATATTTCACAGATACACACGAACGACATTATAATTTTTATATACATGGAAATGTAATATAGTAAATGATATATTATTCTTTAATTATGATAAATTTTTTATCAACATCATATATAATGTTTAATTTTATTATTATAACTAGTCATGATAGATGGTGATGGAAAACGTATTATACCAGTTCACAAGGCGATAGTTCACCATACACTAGACTGAAAATTATTTTTAATTTTATTATCTAATAACTTTGAAAGGGAAAAGTAAGAACCCCAAGTCCAAAAAAACAACCACACAAACAGAAAAAGCATAAAATACCCCAAGAAAAATACTGGTCCTGCCTCACCCCAGCAACTCATCATCGATAGGCCTCCACCCAAGCATGGGAACTCAGCAAACAATCCTGCGCAAAGCTGCACAGGCATGGAACCAATGGACAAGACATACCCTAATAGTTCACCATACACACGAACAATAATTCTATTCCCATTTGATGGAAATTGAGATAGATTTAGGTGATGATATTAAAAGAATAAAATCTCATTATGTTGAGAATATAGTATTTATTATTTCATCTTGGTTGAGTAATATTTTAAGGAATTTGAAGGAGAAATAAAATAGAAATACTTAATTGAAATGATACCTCTTTATGATACAATATCCTATTATTAACACCTTAACACCTCTAATGTAACACCCCATGCTTCCACGGTACACTTCTCGCTGAATAATACAGTAGCGTGTGTTGTACACAACTTCAAGTTTTAACACACACCACAACTAATAAAACTAGCCGTTATGAATAGTAATACCCACTTTTTAAAATTTTATACATTTAATCTTTCAATATGGACTTCATTTTTTGATTAAGAATATCTAAATTAGCCTAGGGTGAAAATTTGGTACTTTTCGGATAATATTCATATTTTGATGAATAGTTAAAATTACTAAATTTTAATTAAAAACAACTTTTTTAATCAGAATAATTAATAGTGATAAATTATGAATTTGAGTGGTTTTAAAGTATATTTAGAATATATTTTTACCATTTAATACAATTTTGGTCATTGTACATAATTTCACAATTAAACTGGACATAAACAAGTATCAATCTTTTGATAGTTATTATATCTTAAAAACACGCTTTTTATTTTGACAGTGGGAATTAATTTAAAATTAATTTCTGCCACATACATGTTTTGAATTTGGAAAAATGTATTCCATATTTGGAATCAGGATTTCCAAATTGTGTAAATAGGTAACTTTTATTTTTAGACATTTTGAATAATTACTTCGGAAAATATTTTATTTACCGTGGTTAAAGGGTCAATCCGGTAAATAAGGGTAACAAATAATATTATAATAATACTAAATTAACCTAAAACGTGTCCTAAACCTATTTTTTGATACATTTCCGACCATGGGCATATTTGGGTTGATTTTGGGACCCCATGGATCTACTTGTAAGTGATAATGACACTTTATATTAATTATGTTTAAATAAATACAAAAATGACATAAGCATATATCTTTTAGAAAAACAATTTTTACATAGGGTTTTATATGTTTTATTTTAGACTATAAATATTAATTATAAAGATAAAAATATTTCCTACATAATGTTATTTTATTTATAATTTTTAGACATTTAATAATTAATATTATTTATGACACAATAATGATGCAGTATTTTCCTTATTAATGAAAGAATCAAATAATTCGTATTATAAATGTTAAAATTAATATAATTTGAATGTTTCGATGACATAAATGAATTTTGTTTCTTAATATGACATTATATGATTGCTTAAATGAATTTGGTTTGAATTAATAAAGTTTTTAAGACTTTAAAAAAAATCAATTATTGAATAGTGTCAAAATTGACATAAAAGAGTTTTTAAAACAAATATTATATTATTAATTGATATTAAATTTCTAAAAATCTAAGGATCATCCAAGAGACTTATATCATGATATTTGTATCATTAATGGACCACTTTGGGGTCTCTTGGATGTATATAGTAAGTTTATTAACTATATAATTTAAAAATACAAAGTGACATGGTAAATGTTAAACTAATTAACTAAGAGTTAAAACGAAAAGATAAGGATAATATAGTGACCAAAACCTATCTAAAACCTATTGGTTTAGTGGGTTTCGAACTATCCCCACATTAAACTTTAAATAATCCATTTTGTATCCATTATAAACTTAATATGAATTTATTATAAAATAATATTTCTAGCTTTTCCAAAGGTTCCCCTCACCCCTCTTATAAAAGGACACTCCCCCTTCTCACAAATTCACACATTAAAAGCCTTTTGGTTCGGCCAAAACCTGCCTTAATACTCTCTAAACTTCCCTAACTTCAACCTAGAGGCCTTATTTTGATTAGAAAGCCAACTTAAGGAGCCCTTTTGATCAAATCAAAAAGAATAACCCGAAGAAGAGGTAATGTTTTCACCACCCTCTTTCAAGATCCTTTCATCTTCAACTTCTTATTTATTTGTTTTCCCATTCTAAAATAATAACTCCAGTATCTTATATATACAGTGATGTTATTATAAATATGGTACAACCATATTCAGTATTCTATCCATCCTTTGAATGACATGTCACCATACGTGCGTACGTACGGCTTACCGTCTCCACGTCGAGGTGTAATTGTTATTCAATATATTATTATTTGGATGGGTATAATATTTATGTTTAATTCATGTAAATAATAAATATAACATGATAATGATTCTTTATATATGATATACCATCTAATTATATATTATTTTAATATAAGAATAATGATATTGTCGCTCGTGCCTATGTACGGACTACCGTCTCCACGAACGCGATGAGATTCATTCTCCATCATATCCATTCAAGTATAATTATCATTTGATGATTTAAAAATAATGTTTAAGGACTTGATATCATTCTAGATATGAATAATATACAACCTATCCATTAAAATCATGGCTTACGTAACAAAACATATAAAATAAAACGAGTCAGTTAACACCCGAAACGACGATAATACTAAGATATTATTAACAAAGTAATGTTAAAAGATCATATATGATATCATATTAATGTATATGATTATTGTATAATTTAATAATAATTATTTCACCATTATAAAGGATGTTAACCTACCCCCAACCATGGAAAAGTACAAGGTAAGGGTTTATTTCACAATCTCTTCATTATCTGAGGTTGTTTATACGTAATTATCTACTAGGACCTCTTTATCATCCACATCCATGTTTCTTAAAAATGTATTACAAATAATTATTACTATTTTAAAGACTATGAGATAAATTAATTTATACCCTTGTTGACTTTTTATAAGAAGTTTATTAAGGAATCTTTCTGTCATTTTCCAAACAAGGTCCTTTTTAACCTTTCGACAGAATTAAGGTAAGAATGTTTTTTTAACTTATACGGCGGGTGCGGCTATTTTCCGCCATTATAAAATTATCGAAGCATCCCTTATAAGCTTATAAGAATATTTTCAAAGAAAATGTTTTATTTTATAAATATATATCTCTTAAATTATTTCAAAATAGAAAGAGATATTTCTCTAAAAAAAGTTTTGAATTGATCTATGTCAACATCCTTTGATGGATTTTAAGTTTTCTTGGAGTTGATTTATTATGATACAAAACATCCATATTGTATTGATGGTTTTGTGATATGTTTGACTGTGGATGTGTTATTTTTATACCATTCTTGGTTTATGAATAAAGTATTGACATTTCTTATGCTAGTTTTAATACAAATGTTTATGTTATGTTTAAACCTTTTCATATGAGAATGCATTGGACTTAATAAGTGATGGGTGGAGCCCGCTATAGCTCCTCGATGAATCGGTAGGTCTCATGAGACAAACTAGTGTCTTGGCACAAGGCCTTGACAAAATCTTTTTTGTATTCTTGGCACGAGGCCTTGGATATGTGGTTACGATAGTCTGGCATTATGCATTCCATCATTATGAAAGTGGTTATTGGTATTTCATGTGATTATTCGATTAGTAGAATATCCATGTAAATAAGTAAATGGAATTATTTCATTTTATTTCTGCCATATTATGTTTAAGTTCAAGTTTAAAAGGATTTTGTTTTATTTATACATTGCCTTAAAGGTTCATTCTTATATATGAAAGTTTCCGCTATATTATTGTCCTTACTGGGCATTTGAGCTCACCCCTTTTCTATGTTTTATTTTTCCTAGGATGTGAAGAAGTAATTTATGAATGACCTGTAAGGATAGTATGAGGGGATAAGAGTGTGGACTATGGAGACTATATTGTTGTAGTTTTCATTTTATGATGTAATGTAAACTTTATTAATGTATCTAGTTATTCCAAGGCTACTAAACTAATCGGTCTTTCGAGACTTGATTTTGCTTGTGATCATGCCAATGTTATGTAATAATACATTGACTCTGGGTAACTGGGGTTGGAGTATTACATCTAAGGACGGTGATCTGCCCGAAATAAGGCCTATATAATGAAATATGTGATGATTTTATTGTATTTTGGAAGATCTTGGCCAAAAGAAATTGGTTTTGACTTGTCAAGAAAACAGAATAATGGGTTCCCTTTATAGGAGAGGGGAGGGACACTCTTAGAAATCTTTAAAATATTAAATTAATATAAATTAATTTCATAGTCCAAATGGATCCTAACATATTAATTTATAATATGGTATGATTTAAAATTCCTTTATTCAATAAAAATTATATAATTTTTTGGCTATTTTATTAATCCTTATCTTTTTTGTTTTAACCCTTATTTAACCTTTTTAATTATTACTATTATGTCATGTAATTTACAATTTCTGGGTTAATATAATTGCATTAAAATAAAAAAATACTACTAAATGAGTCATTGATGAAATTTTATCACGTATCCCAATCATGTTGCTGAAATTTATGTTTTTATAAATTTTATATCACTTAATAAAATATTATTTATTTTAAAATATCAATATTGTCAATTTCGACACTATTCATTACATGACTTTTTAAAAATATCATAACAAAAAGATAAATTAGAAAAAATACTCCTAAAACATCACTAAAATTTGAAATTAATATAAAAAAATTATTCATAACATTAATAATTTCACAAAATATTTATTTCAGTATTTTTAATGTCATTTATTTGATATTTCTTTTAATAAAATAATTACTAGATCATTGTGAAAATCTTTAATAAAACTATTTATTATCTAAAAATTAAAAATAAATTATCAACATAAATATAAAAATTTAATCTTACAAAATATTATTAATAATCAATTATAATCCCTATATGACCCAATATTAAAAAATATTTCCCTTTTTAAGACCAAAAGTGTGACAAAATTTACTTTTCTTTATATAAAATCATATAAAAGGGTTAAAATCCTCTATGTGGCTCCAATTAGATATAAAATTGTCCCAACGAATATTTTGGGTCCAAAATAACTCATCCAATGAAATTATTATAAGTTTTATGATAATTTTATAATACTTATAGTGTTATTTTTACCCTTAATTACCTAATTTAGATTTCAGCATGTTAATAAAGAAATTATTAAAGTTACTATTCATAATATCTTAAAATAAAAGGGGCCTATTTAAATAAATTTAAAATTATTATTCCAAATATGCAATCCATTTTTAAAAATTTTAAACACTTAAATTGAAAAAAATATTTAAAAATTGATCTCATAGATGGAATGAGAAAACTGGTTTATAATTTAAAAATGTTTAAAAGTTTTCAACGTTTTTATTTATAATTTCAATGTGAAATTGATTCCAATGACATAAATTGGGTTAAATTATAAAATCATGATAAAAATATACATCTAAACCAGTCAAATTTATAATTTAACACTATAAATTACTTCTATGAAAAAAGTTATTTTCAATTAAAAAATGCAAAAACATTTCACTAATCATAAAAAATTAATCTTATTAGAAAGAATAATCCACCAAAGTAACTTTTGATACTTTTATTTAAAATATTAAGTTTATTTTTTCAAACATAACATATAAAATTGTTTGAAACTACATTTAAAATAAGTATTCCATCAAAAGGTGACAAAACATCCTTTTTGAAAAATACATCTTTTATTTATAAAGTAGAATTTGTTCTAAAATCTAGTATAGAAAACAAATAAGGTGAATGATGAAAATAAAATAAAATATTATATATATATATATATATTTCATTAATTTAATCCAAAAATAGTTATTTAATCATTTATTGGTATAAAACACACTTGTTCACTTTTAAATAGTTTTTAAGAAAAATATTTCCTTTTATTTTAAAAAGGGGTTTTCATTCATTTGAAATTAATTATTCACCAATTAATAAATTATGTATACATTTTTATAACATATTTTAATAATTATTTTATCCATGCTAATACTAGCCATTCTAACACCTAATTTATAATGATAATATTTAAATAATAATATTTAGTTGTTTGGTAAAGCTCGATGTGGCATATCATGTATGCTGTTGAACATAGTGTTTCCATTTAAAAAATAAAGATCTTACATTCTCCCCCCATTTAAAAAAATTCTTATCAATTTGAACTCAGTATCAATAAACTATGGTTTTGAATTTTCTAAAAAAAAATTAACCCCACGTCAGAAAAAGGATTAATGAAACATCCACTGTAAAATAACGAAATGGAAGTACTAAGGTCACTTGAGATAACACATTCTAGGCTTCCATGTAAGAAATCATGGATATAGAAGAGAAAAATAACTATTAATTACATTTATATAATGCTATAGTACATCGAATGAGAATGTTAATAATCATATAACCTTAAATCTATGATGGATTAAAAGGCCATTAATTACTAAGAAAGAAAAGTAAATGAATAACATTTTTGTTTAAGATAATTTTCATAGATATGAGGAATTATTTTAATATATTTAATAAGAACATAAGTAAACTTACTTAATCGACATGTGTTGTTTCAACCATTAATTAATTTCCACTAAAAACTCAACTTTTGCATCAAACGATGAGTATTTGAGATAAATATTTTATGCCTGAATCACTAGAATCAACTTTTAGAGAATAAAATAATGTATAAAAGATTAACTCTCTATTTATACTATCATAAAACATAAAAAATACAAAAAAGGTTAGAATAATATAAGTAAATTTCCCAAAATGAATAAACCTTTCTATGAAGAAATACTACTTTTAGTCCCCAAAATTTAACAGCAATACCCAAAGTTCAACATAGACCATTCAAAAAACAATTTTCCTTAAAATTATTCAAAATAATCCAAACTAAGATTGAAACACAAAATGTACATGTAATTGATAACATAGACTTGAAGGATAAATTTTAATAATTATTTTCTAATAACATCAATTACTCTTGATGTCTCATACCAGAAAAGTAATTTCCCTAGTAATCTTCATGTTATGTTAATCATTCTATAAATAACCTGAATTACCATATGTCCAAACTAAAATCAGATATTATTTCAAAATATAATTCTAAATTTATTCCTTAAATAAAATACCATAGTATTATATTTACCTTGATCATATAAGATTCTCAAAATAGAAAATTTCTTCCTAAATAACATTCATCACTTAATCCCCAAATCATTTTTCAAATATGATAAAAAAATTCCCAAAATAAACTTATCCTTCATCCATAAAATAATTTTAATAAAAATGAAAATTCAAACTGACCAGGAATTCATATATTCCAGTGATATGTGATAAACCCTTATCATCCTTTCGTTGTGGATTTGATTCTCATGGCCTTACCGGATGGGATGGTTTGTCACCCATCCTATGGGTTGTCCTTTTTAAAAAACTATAAAATTATTATAGCATTCCAAAAATATGATAAACTCCTCAAAAATAACAATAACATATTTTAACCTCAATTTTTATCTCATACCATTAATTTTTCATCCCAAAATGTAATAACCCATTATTACATCAAAAATGAATGTCTCAAAAAATACTATTAGTCACCTTAAAATTTCAAAAATTAAAGTATAAAAAGGCATTTATGAAACATTGAAATTATGATAAAACATAAAATTATAAACTCATGATGATATTACTAACTCATAATAAAACATCATAATCTCAAAATGTTTCTAAACCCTACTCGGATACAATATCTAATGACACTTACTTAAACATAACATATTCTAGTTATTTTAAAACTAAAAATCAGTTTATTTTCCCAAAGATCTTTTGGGATTATAGTTTCAAGGAATATGGAAGAAAAATTACATAGTAAACTCATACATTATACATGGACACTTATACTCAGTATCCATGTTTCCATAAAACAACAATAATTAAAATAAAACATGATTTCTTATGTTGATATATATTTATAATTTTCCCTTGATCTCATCTTTGGATCAATACTTCCTTAAACCCTATATAACATTTTTAAACATGGAATGAGCATAAAATCTTAGTAAGAGAATTAAAATAAATTAAACCATTATTCCATTGAAAACTCATAAAACCATTCCTTAAAAACATACATTTTTACCCTAAAATGTGATCATCATTTCAAAATTTTCATTATCTTACCTTTTGAAAATAAAAAAATCATGAAAACTAATAAGAATGTATATAAATGATAAGTATGTAACTTGGGTCATAATTAAACTAACATATAATAAACATGTGGTCAAATTACATAAATTTCAATATTACAAATATAATAACCATAAATTTCACATCCTTGCATTTCACTCTTACAAATAGAATAGTTATGCCTCTGACTTCCATACCTAAGGCATTGGAGGATATAACTTAACCACCCATTATAAGTTTATCATGGAACCCCCTGTAAAATTTTCAAGTACTTTCATATAATCATAACACATAAAATTTTTCAATTTTGAATATGTCAATCGTAAAATTTCATTTTCCCACATAAGAAAACATTTCATATTATTATAACAAATAATCAATTTTCAAACACCATTTTAAACATTTAAAAAGATATTTTTAAATCAAAGTATGTCGTAACGCTTTAAATCATTTGAAAGAAAATAAAAAATTAAAATTTTAAAACATTCATGTCTATATAAATACATTCATAAAAACCATTTTTAAAACATGGTCATGAAATAGAAATATTTATAAGAATAAATCATTAAAATGTTTAAAACAATGTTTTAGTTAAATATTCCCTTTAAAATATCATATCATTGAAGTGATAATTAATTAAATGAATTGATTATGTGTATCCACAATAAATAAACATAAAAAAAGTGTAAATAGACCATAATATATTCAAAATTCTTTTCACATGTAATATTTTCATGACATAATCAAGAAGTATAATTTTAACCCAAAGAATAGAAATTGGGTTAAGAATTATCTTACTAATTTGTAATCAGTCGAATCGTATGCCACATGAAACAGTAACATTTAAAAAAATTGTTAAATACCATGATATAACATGTTAATTGAAATTTATATACACATTAGAAAATAATATATGGGTATAACATCAGAATATGCCTGAATGAATGAAAATTAAGACAAAGTTTCTTACCTTGAGTCTGACTCATCATGTAAAATATTTATATATATAAATAATAAACATAAGTTAATTATTTAATTTCTTGAGATAATTTTTAATTTTTATTATTTCTATTATATCACATATTATCATGTTATAGAAATTACTTAATTATTTATGTTTGTGTCGAACGTTTTATCGATATTCGGTACATGAGTCAAAAATAAACTTCGTATGAAATTAATAATCAATATGGTAATTAGTTCCTCATATATAGAATAATATTCATGAAATAATAATCACTTTTATACATTAATTATAATTTTAAATATAACCATTTATATATGGTTATGAAAAATGAAGAATTTTATAATCATGGGGACGGTAGGTCGTGCGTATGCATGAGTTACACTTTCATTTTTAAAGATCATTATGGAAATAAGTTAATTATTATATGAATTAAAAAAATAATCATAATATAATTAATATTATATTAACAATTTAAATATACTTATATATATCATTCATATTATGTGGTTATGAAAAATTAATCGCATCGCTTCATGGAGGTGATATTTCACACGTACACATGAATGATGTTATCATTTTTATGTTCATGGAAATGTAAGAATATAAATGATATAGTATTCTTTAATAATTGTAAATATTTTATGAATACCATATATAAACATTAATTTTTTCATTATAAATAGTCTTGTGAGATGGTGATGGAAAATGAATTATATCAATTTGTAAGGTGGTAGTTCATCAAATCCACGAATGGTAATTATTTTTCCATTTGATGGAAATGGATATGGATTTAGGTGATGATATTAAAATAATAACATCTCATTATATTTAGGATGATAGATTTATTATTTCTTCATGGTTAAGGAAAATTTTAAGGAAGTGTAAGAATAAATAAAACAAAAATACTTTATTAAAATTGATAAATCTTTCTCGGATGATATCCAATTGATTAACAACTTAACACATCTAAGGAGGATGTTATGCCTAAAATAAGGCCTCTAGAATGGGTGGAGGGATTATAGGAAAGTATTTGTTTATATATTTTCTATAAAAAAAATTAGGTATAATTAAAAAGAGAATAAGGGGTATACTTTTATCAGAGAGGGGAGGGGAAATCTTGGAAATATTCAAAATATTTAATTAATATAAATTTATTTTATAATCAAAATGTAAAAAATTAATTTAGAATATGGGATTATTTTGGGTCAAAATAAATTCATCCAATAAAACTTATATAAGTTATGACTGTTTTTTTATTCCTTATCATTACTCCAAAAGGTAGTTTTTTATAAATTTTATATCATTTAATAACATATTATTTATTTTAAAATATCAAAAAAATAATAATTTTGACACTATTCATTACTTTATTTTTTTAAAAATATCCTAAAAGCAAGATAAATTATAACCAATACTTCTAAAACATCACTAACATGATAAAGTAATAAAAAATTATTTTATGGAATTAATCATTTAAAAATATAATTATTTTAGTATTTTTAATATCATTTATTTGATATTTTCTTTAATTAAACAATTACCGCATCATCATTATGTAAGCCTTTAATTAAATTATTAATTATCTAAAAAATAAAAATAAATTATCATGATAAGGATAGAAATTTTATATTATAAAATACTATTTATAGTCAAATACATTCTATATATAATCCATATTAAAAATATTTCACTTGTTAAACACAAAAGTGTGAGAAATTGACTTTTCTTTGAATAAAACACTAAAAAAGTGTTAAAGTCTTCCAAGTGGATCCAAGTGGAAAATAAATCATCCCAAGAAATATTTTGGTCAATAATAACTCATACAATGAAATTTTATCAAGTTTTGGGGTAATTTTATAACATTTATAATATTATTTTTACCCTTAATTACTTGATTTACATTTACCCGTGTTAATAAAAAAATTACTAAAGTTACTACTCATGATTTTAAAAAATAAAAATGACCTATTTACATAAACTGTAACTTATTGTAAGAACCTGAACCTTCTTTTTAGGTATGTAATTCCTTTTTCTATAGTTTTTGGGAAAATAGGAGTTTCTGAAAAAAAAAATTGAAGTACATGTCATGTACTTTATGAGTACACACCGTGTACTTCGTTTCCATAGGAGGCTATGTGTTGGCCGTGTCATGGACACACACATGGTCATGTAGGGTGACACGGATACCACTTAAAGTAGAGTACAGAAAAGGCAAGTACACAACATGTAATTCAAAAGTACACACCGTGTATTTTGTTTTTTTATTAAACACACTTGGGTCACATCTGATAGATAGAACATTCTTCTTATAGGCTTTATTCATCCAAGAGAACCCGCACGACCATGGATCTTCGATGAACTCCCAAGACTCCATCCGTCCTCTGAATCAAAATCTGTAGGTTGTGTTGGGATCGCATCGGTGAGTCCTCTCTTCTTCTAAAGCATCGTTTTCCAATTCTTCCTCTATTGTAAGTTATCGTGGGTTGAACGTTTTATGTGTTTTCGTAGATCTATGATGTTCTATAGAGATTCATGCTTCGAGGTTCAAGTATATTGATCTCATAACCCCGAGGTAGGTGGTTTGGGCCTTTCTGTAGAAAGTCTTTGAGTATTATGTGCAAATTCCACCAATACCCTTGAACGGTGTATTGTGTGTTTACTATTTTTCCCTTTTTTTTCCTGTTTTGCTTATATGTATGAGTAGAGGTTATTGTTTGTGAATATGGTAATTAGTTGTGCTTTGGATGTATTTCCCGTGCATGTTTTACCTTCTTTTGACCTTTGGGTCTAGTTTTCCTGTTTGGCTGTTGTTTCCTTTTCCATGCCTAGTATTGTAGGATGGAGTGACTTTTGTTCTGACATGTTGTTATGTTGTATACTACTAGCCAATTAGTTCTTGAGGTTTACTTTGGTCGTTATGTGATTATATGCTTGCTTTTCTTACACAGGGCCGTGATAACCTGGTGTATAGACCATAGGGAGAATTGACGTTGAGGGCTTCTCTAGAGTGTCTTTATAATTATACGATGCGAGACCAGAGGGGGAATTGATGTTGAGTGATTCCCTAGAGTGTCTGTAGTTCCTCGAAGTGGGCCATAGTGGTAATTTACAGTAAGTTCTTCCCCAGAGCGCCTTTAGTACAATACGAGACTATAGGGGGAATTGACTGTGAGTGCTTCCTTGTAGAGTTTTTACTTTATCTGAACCAGAGGGGTGAGACTGTGTGTGCTACCCAGAGGGTAGCTTGTACCTGATAGGTTGAACCAGAGGGGATAGGTTGTGGGTACTTCCCAGAGGGTTACTTGTTGTGTTATCTATTTTGTTGCTACATGCTGTGTGGTTTTGAATGCTTAAACTGTGGATTGTTACTACTTAGTACTTCCTTGTTTACTGCTTTCTGTACTTTTACCTGCCATATGATCACTAACTGTTAGGCACAGATCTTTGGGTGGATTCCTACTAGGATTTAGTCTCACACCCTCTTCGGGCCATGCTTTTGGGCCCAAATAGATTATATTGTTGCAGGTGGAGACAAGGAAAAGTGCCCTTTGACTTCAGGTACTTGATTGCATTGGAGCTAGAGAGCATGGCATAAAGCTGAGGCTTGCGATGCTAAAGAGTTGCTCATCTATTTTTTTTGTACTTTGGTTTAGTATTGTATTTATCATTGTGAATTGTTTGGATGTTTTCCTAGACATATATGTATCATGAATCATTTATATATATTATTGCTTCAGTTGTTTCTCTATCAGTCTTCTGCTGTTTACTGCTTTTGGATATTTACTGGTTCTGTTATTGTGTATTGTTTACATCCGTTGTGTACTCTAAAAATGAGGGCATAGTTTCCCCACTATCACACCCAAGGCCTTCGCCTCTAGTCGTCAGCCTCTAGCATTTGGGGAAATGTTCTTATGGCCATGTGACCAACCGGGTACGGGGCGCCTCTGGGTGGCTTCCGGAACCGGGATGTTACAAAGTGGTATCAGAGGAATTCTATTCTCTTGATTTACTATTTGGAGCCTTTATCCAGGGATAGGATGGAATCAGTACTTGGTAATAAGTCATTCCTAGGAGTATCTAACTCGTGTGCGGGGAAAAGCCAACCTACCTCGTTATTTCAATTTTTCTGGTTTTTCAGTTTTACGGTTGATTTGATTTTCAACTTTGAGTTATTCACATGTTTTGTGTGATTAACGTTGATGTTATTGAGGTTCTATTTATGTCGCAACCCAATGAGATGTGGTTATTCCATCCCATGCATCATATAGACACTTGGTAGAAATGACATGTCATGCATTCTTTCCATGCCATCTAGGGCGCATTAACTATTTCATGTTGTTGTGATAGATGTTTTGTAGAACATGCATGATGTTGTGATAGATTCTTTGATAAAGATATTTGCTTCTTGTTAGATCTTTTTTGGTGTAAGGTTTTGTTTGAATGAACTCAAAACTTTGGTCCTTGAGGTGTTATGGGCCCTCACGAACCGGAATTTAGTGGATCACTGACTTGTTTACCTTGTTTATAACTTTTTTGAGATTCTAAATTTTGATTCGTGGGGAGTATAGGCCCTCAAGTATAATAATTTGGAACTTTCAGTG
Organism: Viscum album; assembly: GCA_963277665.1. NCBI lineage: Eukaryota > Viridiplantae > Streptophyta > Magnoliopsida > Santalales > Viscaceae > Viscum > Viscum album. The sequence goes on along the minus strand of OY728128.1, from coordinate 1,578,605,147 downwards.
CTTTTTTCAGTGTTTTTTGGGTTTCAGAGTAGTTTATGTGGCTTATTATCTAGAAAAAACCTAAAATACATGTCGTTTAATGTTAAGTGCATGCCATGTGTTCTTTCTATTTAGGAAGAAATAGTTTTTCTTAAGTACATGTCGTGTACTTTATGTGCACGCCGTGTAGTCTCTAACAGTGTCGTAGGCTGTGTGGGTAAAGACACAGGATGGGAAAAGTCTTGTGGAAACATGTCTTGTCCACCTTGAACACACCGTGTAGTATAATCCTAGGAACTTGGCCGTGTAGCTTACAACATGGGTCGGTGGGGTCTTTTTTTATACACATCGTGTTACCCTTGAACACACTTTGTAGTCTGACCCAGGTACCAGGTCATGTCATGAACAACACAGGCTGGTTTTATCCTTTCTCACACATGCCATGTCTGTCTTGAACACGCCGTGTAGTGTGATCCGTGTATCTGACTGTGTCACTAACAACACGGGCCAGGTGAATCTTGTTCAATACACACCGTGTCTACCTTGAACACGTCATGTAGTCTTGTATTAGGAGAGTCATGTAGCTTAACCATGTAGAAGAACCCAGGTAGGGGAAGAGAATTATAGTACACGCCATGTGTTTTAAGAACACGTTGTGTGTTTCGGGTGTTACATGACCAGTTTTGGAAAAGGTACACGCCCTTGTGAATGACTTCAGGGAACACACCGTGTAGGTAGTGTACACACCGTGTAGTCATGTTTTGTAAAACATGAATGTTTTATTCCTCTTTTTCTCTTCTCACACTCCTTGTTTTTAGTCCTTGATAATTCTGATCTAGGGTGTGTTATTGACCTTGCAGATTCATGCCACCGAGACGTCCTCCGGTTGTATGCCAGTTTCTAGGCGGTGATCAGACACGGGACATGGCTAATCAGGGACCACCTGCAGATCCTCCTGTTGTATCAGTCTTGGCACCAGTAGTTATACCCGTTACTGGTGTTGATGCACAGTTCAGGGAAGGCATCATGAGAATGATGCATACTTTTTAGGGAATGCCACCTCCTGTCCCATTGATGGCTGATTTGATGCGGGTCTTCCAGGAGCAGCATCCTCCCACCTTCTCAGGGGAAGGAGGACCTCAGGCTGAAGAGTCATGTCTCGAAGCTATGCTGACGATATTTGAGCATCTAGAGATGCCTCTAGAGAGGAGAGTCAAGATCGCTACCTATATGCTATGGTATTCTTCCAAGAGATGGTGGGATGTGATCTCACAGGCAGGTCATCAGCAGGTTATGGCTTAGGAGGAGTTCCAGCGCATCTTCTATGACTACATCTATCTAGAGACCCTGAGGGCCAATCAAACTCGGGATTTTATGATCCTAGAGCTGGGTACCCTATTGGTTATAGAGTATTCCTCTAGTTTCACTGAGCTTCAGCATTTCACACCCTTCATGGGAGGAGATGGGTTATTCCTGGAAAGGAAGTTCGAGGATGGCCTCAGACAGGACATCTGCTCTCAGGTGAATATCTTTAGGTTGACTTCCATCACTTCCATCATCAAATAGGCACTGATTACAAAGCATAATCTGAGGGAATCTAGGGTGGTGAGTCAGGGTTGCTCGACATCTAAAGTCAGTGCACCGCCAGCGGATAGACGAAAGCACCGCAGGGAGATTACGTGGGGAGATCCGAGTAGGCGGTATGCATCTTCTGGTAGCCAAGTGGTGTGATACCATTGTGGGAGAAGTGAGAATATGAGGCCACAGTGCTAGAGAGACTGGGTGGAGTGACAATAATGCAGCAATTTGGGACACCTTAAGTGTTTTTGTCAGATATTTTCACTAGAAACTAGTGACAGGGGTTCTTTTATGACTCCTCATATAGAATCAGCTCTGCCAGTTTCTCACTAGTCTAGGAACTGGAGTTCTTCCTGCTGTTCAGGCTGAGGTGGAGGTCGCAGCCGCGGTGGTTAGTCACCAGGCCACCAGCGACAGTAGGGTGGATCAGCACAGAGTAGTCAGGTAGGGTCACAGGGCCACGAAGCTGGCCAGACTTTTGCAGTGGAGCAGACCCATCAGGAGCAGGATCTCGACCCCTCTACAGTTCGAGGTATGATCCTAGTTTCCCCAGTTTTATCTTAAGCTCTTTTCAATACTGGTGTTACGCATAGTTTTATATCTGTCACTGTTGTGGAGAGCCTTGGGCTCTGTATATTTTCTTCTATCGATGTTTTGACATTAGACACACTTTTGGGGACAAGAACATCTGGTGTACGTCAGTGAAAGTAGTTCTCTCTTAAGGTTGGGGTTGTCACTTATTTTGGAATATTTATGTTATAGAGAGGACAGGCTATGATGTCATTCTCAGAATGGACTGGATAGTTCCCCTCCAGGCAGTCGTCGACTGTTATCATCACAGGGTGAGTTTCACATCACCATAGGGTGGATCTTTTCTTCATAAGGGTGAGTGGGATGTCCAGGCAAGTAGAGTGGGTCTAGAGTATCATGGGTTGGGAGCAGTTACAGCCCATATTGCTAGTCTTTATCTGGATGACCAAGGGCCTTCACTGTTAGACTTTCCGCCAGTAGTGTATTGTTTCAGATATGTCTTTCTAGAGTACTTTTAAGGTTTGCCTTGAGAGCGTGAGGTATAATTCTTGATTGAGCTTGTGCGAGGAGCATCGCCAATGTCCATTACTCCTTATAGGATGGCTACACCTGAGTTGCAGGATCTTAAGAAACAGTTGGAGGAGTTACAGGCCAAGGGTTTCATCCAACCCAGTACTTCTCCTTGGGGTTCGTCTGTCCTGTTTGTGAAGAAGGAAGACGATACCCTTAGTATTTGTGTAGACTATTGGAATTTTAACCAATTGATGGTCAAGAACCAGTATCCCTTGCCAAGGATTGATGATCTCTTTGTTCGGATTCAAGGAGCTCGTGTATTCTAGAAGATTTACCTGAGATCTGGTTATCATCATTTGTGCGTTAGACCATCTGATATTCCTCACACAGCCTTCCGAAGCAAGTATGGTCTATACGAGTATATGGTTATGTTGTTCGGTCCCACGAATGCGCCTGCAGTTTTCATGGAACTGATAAACTGAATGTTCTGTCCATACTTGGATTACTTCATGGTTGTTTTCATGGATGATATCTTGGTGTACTCTCACACTCGACACGACCATGCTACCCATCTTTAGATCATTTTTATTACACTAAGGGAGCATCATTTATATGCTAAGCTCTCTAAGTGCCACGTTGGGATGGACCAGATTCACTTCTTGGGTCATGTTATCTCAGAGAAAAGAATTTAAGTAGACCATGAGAAAGTGAGACTAGTGGTTTCATAAAAGCATCCTAAGATCACCTTTGAGGTGAAATGTTTTCTAGGGTTGGCTGGATACTACAGACGTTTCATAAAGAACTTTTCATGCTTAGCAGCACCACTGACATGTCTGACCAAGAAGGGTGCGAAGTTCTTATGGTCAGATTCTTGTGAGTCATCCTTTTAGGAGTTAGAAGGGAGGTTGACTTCAGGACCGATACTAGTCTTTCGAGATCCAGGAAAGAGCTATACAATATACTACGATGCATCAAGTATCAGGCTGGGAGCTATGCTTATGTAGGGAGATGGATTACTTGTGTACAAGTCTCGGTAGTTGAGGCCACATGAGAGGAATCACCCAATGCATGATCTCGAGTTGGCAGTTGTTTTTCGTGCCCTACGCTGCTAGAGACTTTATCTTCTGGTAGAGAACTTTGTGATTTCCACCGACCACAAGAGTCTCAAGTACATCTTCACTCAGCGTGATCTGAATTTGAGACAGCGAAGGTGGGTCAAGTACCTTTAGTCTTTTGACTTTGGGCTTGCCTACACACTGGGGAAAGGCAACAAAGTGGCTAATGCATTGAGTAGGAGGACTCAGATACATGTAGTTTGGGATTCCAGTAGTGAGTGGTACCTTATGGATCTGTTCTTTGAGATGCATTTGGAGGAGTACGACATACAGGGGAAGACCTTTCTTTCTTCTGTAGTTGTTACCTCTACACTTCTTGATCGGGTACGAATGAGGCATCTATCAGATTCTGAAGGCCTGGTCCTAAGAGAGAGTGTGTCCGGAGAGGACCCTATTCTCGGGTGGACCATAGGCATGGATGAGATTCTGTAATTCCAAGGACGCATATGGGTTACAGTAGATATATGTGAGGAGATGATATGGGACATTCATTAATTAGTTTGGACAATTCATCCTGGCATCACCAAGATATATCATGATCTACACTATTAGTATTGGTGGCCAGGTATAAAGAAGGATGTTACTGGTTTCATCAGGAGGTGTTCCACTTGTCAGTATGTGGAGGCGGAGCATCAGTGACCTGTGTGGCTTTTACAGTAGTTACCCATTCCTGAGTGGAAGTGTAATGATGTTGTGATGGACTTCATGACCAATTTTCCGAGGTCTCCTCGAGGAAATTACGCAGTTTGGGTTGTCGTTGACAGACTCACGAAGGTTTCTCACTTCTTGCTGATCAAGGAGACCTTCAATGTTGATGAGATGGGGGGTTGTGCATCTGGGAGATTGTACATCTTCATGGAGTTCCACACTCCATTGTTTCCGATAGGGATGCCCGTTTTACTTCTTGGGTCTAGCAGGGGCTTTAGAAGTCTTTGAGAACATAAGTACTTTTGAGTATAGCTTACCATCCCTAGACAGATGGCCAGTTTGAGCATACTATTCAAGTGTTAGAGGATATGCTCTGAGCATGCATTCTGGATTTTGGAGGTTCTTGGGAGAATCATATACCCCTTGTAGAGTTTTCCTACAATAATAGTTTTCAAGTGACTATTCAGATGGCACCTTATGAGGGTTTTTAGGGTATCCCTTGTCGATCACCTTTATGTTGGCTGGAGGTAGGAGAGGAATATTTGTTGGGACCTCATCTTTTTCAAGAGACTGTAGAGTATATAGAGTTGATTCGGAAGAGGATGGATACTAAACAGTCTTGTCAGAAGTCTTATGCTAATTAGCAGAGACGACCTCTAGAGTTCGAGGTCGGGGGTCAGGTTTTTCTACATGTCACACCGAGGTTGGGACACAAGAGGATTAAGAAACAGGGTAATCTTTTTCCAAGGTACGTTGGGCCATTCGGGGTGTTGGAGAGAGTTCTTCCGATTTCAAATCAGTTTTAGTTACCCTAGAGGTACCAGTCTATGCATAACGTCTTCCACGTTTCTCATGCTTTCCAACCTGAGGAAGTCGAGTGGGAGGTGGATGCATCATTTGAGGAGCATCCTATCTGGATTTCTGATGTTACTTTTTAGACCCATCTCATGCTTTCCAACCTGAGGAATTCGAGTTGGAGGTGGATGAATCTTTCAAGGAGAATCCTATCTGGATTGTTGATCGCAGTATGAAGGTTCTCCATGGTCGGTCAATTCCTCAAGTAAGGGTTCTATGGAAGCATGGGTGAGTACATGATGAGACTTGGGAGAGGGAGGCTGATGTATGATCGTAGTGGCCAGAGTTATTCAGGGTTTCTTCTTCTACTCTATGCTAGGGAAATTTGGGGATGAATTTCATTAAGGAAGGAATCTTTTAAGAACCCAGAACATTTTTTCATGTATTTTTTTCCTTTTCCTGGAGTTTTTGAGAAAATAGGATTTTATAGAAATTTTTGAAGTAAACATCGTGTACTTTATGATTATATGGCATGTACTTCATTGTCACAAGAGTCCATGTGTTGGATGTGTCATGGCCACACACACAGTCCTGTGGGGTGACATGGATGCCGCTTAAAGAGGAGTATGGAAAAGGCAAGTACACACCGTGTACTTCAAAAGTACATGCTGTGTATTTAGTTTTTTTTCATTAAATGCACAGGTGTCACGTCTGACAGAAAAAACCATCTTCTTCTACGCTTTCTTCATCCAGTAGAACCCACACGGTAGTGGATCTTCAACAAAATCTCAAGCCTATGTCCATCCTCCAAATCAAACTCCGTCTGTTGCATTGGAATCACATTGGTGAGTCCTCTATTATTCTAGATCATCGTTTTCCAATTCCTCCTCTTTTACAAGTTATCTTGGGTTGAACATTTTATAAATTTTCATAGATATGTGATGTTCTAAGAAGATTAAAGATTCAAGGTTCAAGTATATTGATCTCCTAACCCCAAGGTTGGTAGTTTGTGCCTTTCTGTAAAAATTCTTTGAGTATTATATGAAAATTCCACAAATACCCTTGAACGGGGTATTGTGTGTTTACTGTTTTTCCCCTATTGTTTTCCTTATTTTCTTGTATTCCTGAGTAGAGGTTATTGTTTGTGAATAGGGTAATTAGCTATGCTTTGGATGTATTGTCCATGCATGTTTTTCCTGCTTTTGACCTTTGGGTATAGTTTGCTTGTTTGGCTGTTGTTTCCTTTTCCATGCCTAGAATTGTAGGATGGAGTGACTTTTGTTCTGACATGTTGTTATGTTTTAGACTAGTATCCAAGTAGTTCTTTAGGTTTAATTTGGCTATTATGTGATTTTATGCTTGATTGAATTACACAGGGCCATGAGAACTTGCAATATAGACCATAGGGAGAATTGACGTTGAGGTCTTATCTAGAGTGTCTTTATAATTATACGATGCGAGACCATAGGGGGAATTGATGTTGAGTGCTTCCCCATAGTGTCTTTAGTTTCTCGACGTGAGCCACTGGGGGAATTGACATTTAGTGCTTCCCTAGAGTGCCTTTAATATTATATTAGACTATAGGGGGAATTGACGATGAGTGCTTCCTCAGAGAGTCTATACTTTAGGTGAACCAGAGGGGTGAGACTCTGTATGCTACCCAGAGTGTTGCTTGTAGTTGATAGGTAGAACCAAAGGGGATAGATTGTGGGTACTTCCTAGAGGGTTACCTATTTGTAATCTATTCTTTTGTTGCATGTTGTGTGGTTTTTAATGCTTAAACTTTGGATTTTTACTGCTTAGTGCTTCATTATTTACTGCTTTCTGTACTTTTACCTTCCATATTCTCACTGACTATTAGGCATAGATCTTCAAGTGGTTGCCTATTGGGATTTAGTCTCACACCCTATTTGGGACATGATTTTGGGCCCAAATAGATTATATTGTTTTAGGTACAGATAAGGGAAAGTTCCCTTTGACTTCAAGTACTTGATTGCATTGGAGTTGGAGAGCATGGGACCAAGTTGAGGCTTGCGATGCTGAGGGGTTGCTCATCTGTTTTTCTTTTGTACTTTGGTTTAGTACTGTTTTTAGAATTGTGACTTGTTTGGCTATTTTCCTAAACATATATGTATATTGCATCATTTACAAATATTATTTCTTAAGTTGTTTCTCTATCAGTCTTCTGATGTTTACTAATGTTGGATATTTACTACTTCCGCAATTGTGTGTTGTTTACTTCCGATGTGTACTCTGCCAATGAGGAAATAGTTTCCCCACCATCACACCCAAGGCCCTCCCTACGAGTCAGCAGCCTCTGTTTTTCAGGGAAATTCACTTGAGGTCATGTGACCAACCGGGTACGGGGTACCTCTGGGAGGCTTCCGGAACCGGGCCGTTACACTTATGATTAAAATTTTTGAAATTTTTTTCAAAATTCAAAACACATAAATTGAAGAAATTAATTAAAAATTAATCCCATTGAAAGAATGATAAAATGTGTTTTAAAGTAAAAACTTTCAAAAATTCACAATGTTTTTATATCCAATTTCAATATGAAATTGATTAAAATTACCAAAATTTTATTAAATGGTAAAATAATTATCTAATTTTACTTTAAAAAAATCAAATATATAATTTAACATTATAAATAATTTTGATGAAAAGTATTTCTTCAATTAAATAAATTAAAATACGTTTCAGTTTTCATCAAAAAATGAATCTTACCAAAAAATACCAAAAAATAATCCAAAGTAAATTTTGATGATTAAATTTTAAAGACTAAGATTATTTTGTCAAATATAACTTATAAAAGTGTCAAAAAAATATTTAAAACAAGTTTTCTACATAAGAATAATTTTTAAAATTAAATTAAATATATTCTTTAATTTTATTAATATAATATAACAAGAGTGATTTATTAATTTGTTGGTATAAAACACACTTCTGTGTATTTAAATAGTTTTTTCAGAAAAACATTTACTTTTATTTTAAAAAAAAGTTTTACATTCATTTATAATTAATTGTTCACTGAATAATTTATTATATATACATGTGTAAACCATATTTTTATAATTTTTTTATCTTTATTCATACCCTCCATTCTATCTTTTATATAATAATGATAATATTCAAATAATAATATTTAGTTGTTTTTTTATTCTCAATGTGGTGTATTGTGTACTCTATCAAGTATAGTGTTTAATTTTAAAAACATGGTATGTCAAAAAATTATATTGTGATATAAAGAAATAAATAGGACATTACAGTAATAAATAATAAATATTAGTTTTTTTACAAGAGGTTGGAACACATCTGATCAAACAGGAAGCCAAGGTAAGGGTTTGTCATCTCAAAAGTCTTTCTTTAAGAAAGGTTTCATATTGTGCACTAATTTTTTTTATGGTGAATGTACTAACTATTTGAAATATTTTCTCATAAAAGACATTTTTATTCATGGAAATTTTTTTTCCAATTCATGTTCCCTCTTCTAATATATTTTTATTAAAGTATAATAATATATGAAAGTGTTTATTATATAATCTCATTATTTAATTGGATTACTTGTGTTTTAATTTACATTTAAAGAATTATATGATATTACTCCCTAAATCACAATATTTTTTATTATCATATGATTATTTCTATTTTTTATAAGTATTTTTTCGATTTTACGAATCTTTACTACTCAAAACCACTAAGTGAATGTTTATAAGAAAAGTTGAGCTTATTTCTTTTTTCAATATCATTTTTCTTCTATATACATATTATATATTTTGATCCATGAATGGTGTTTCTATTAATAAATTATTTCATTAGGGAAAAAATATTTTATTATTACATTTATATTCAGATGTATAAATGGAATCATTTAATGTTTTTTGAATGAGTAATTTTTGCCTTTATTTGTAGAAGTGTGAAAAGAATCCATTTTTAAATATTTTATTCCTAAAAATATTTTATTTTAAATAATAAAATTATAAATTATTTAAATTACTTTTCATGTTTTTATGTTTTTTAAAATTTGTCATCCATTCCCATTATTTTGGGTATTTTTCAAATGAAATAGATATAATAAAAAAATATTTTTAAAAGAGAATTCATTCCACTTACGTATATAATTTTCTTCCACATCACATTTTCTTATATATGTGACTCTTACTTCCTATAATATATTATTTTTAATTTATTTACAAGTAATGATTTAAATTTTTTCTTAAAATATTATGGAAATATACTTTCAAATTACATTTAACATTATTTTTTAAAATTGCACACACAATTTTAAAGGAATATTTTTCAATGGTTTATTTTAGTTGTATTCACTATCTTCCAAAAGAATGAGATTTAATTAAATAAAATAATTTATAATGAATAAGTGTAATCCTTTATGTCTATATTTTTATTATCATGGATTTATTCAACATTATTTCTATGATTCACTTAGTTATTTTCCCATTAATTCATACTATGTAAACACCCAATTTTATATAAATCAACTTTGGGTTTTTATAAATAATGATACTTAATTTATTATAATACCCCTAGATTTTGGTACTTTATCATTATGTTGTATTTTTTAAGTTATTTAATTCTTAGGTGATGTTTTAATTGTTTTCAAAAGGTTATTAAAGGTTTTGGAAGTGTTCTTGTAGGTGCATGATTTGAGTACGGGTAGTAGAAATGGTGTACTCCCTACAGAAAACCATGAATGGTGATGCTATGATTCACAAGTCAAGCACATGATTTTATCATGTTTTTTCTAACTTTATTCATGTTGGTGGAATGTTTTAATATGGTGATTGGGGGAGAAAAAACATTGGTGCATGGTTTTTTGAACCAAGCAAGCAAACCATGCAAGGGTGTGTCCTTAGGATAGTACCACCACATAGTTGGTTCACAATTTGACAAACTATACATCACTATAGATCATTTCTAGTAGAACATAAAAGGTTGGAACATATTTTGATAAACTGTGAGACCTAACCATGTGATGTGTAGTAAATACTCTAAAAATGTGTTTTCATTCTGATTAATGACCTATGACCATCATTATTCTTTTATTATTCTAGTGTATCGAACTCCTTTCCTCTTTTAGTCTCCTAATACAATTCCTTTTGATTCAAAAGTGAATTTTGGATGAATCAAAGTGTGTTGGAGATCTGAAATTTTTAGTACGTCTTTGATCTCCCTTATTCTTAATAGATCTACTCATATCCTCTGTTTATGGACCCTAGATCTTGACCATTATGGAGGGATGTATATTCTATGATGTGAATCCTGATGAGATCCTATTGGATCCATTTAAGGGAAGGTTTTTTAAGCTCAGATCAAGAATTTATTATTTTATTTCTTTATTTTAATAATGCATTTATAGGTATGTATCTTATCTATCATACCCACTTGTTTTATAACTTGAAGCATTTGTTTGATTTAAAGGTTTTTCTTGGATTGTCTTTGGAAATGCTGTATGATTTTGAGAAGGAATCGTTTTTAGTTTGTGTTTTGGAAATATGAAAAATTGGATGGCTTTTGAAAATCCTATTTGTTTATAATTTTCAAATAATGATTTTAAAATTATGTTATGGTTTTGATGCATTAAAAATATATGATAAGATTATTTCAAAGGAATGATTGTTTTATGTGAAATTTATTGGCATGGAATTTGTAAAATTTGGGTTATGATGTGTATAAAGTTGATAGAGTATGGTCAGAAGTTCCACCATCAAGGTAAAATAAATTATGGTCATGGAGTGTCGCCATCAATGGAAACACGAATATTGATTGTATGGATGGATGTGTGCATGTCTGAACATGGTAATAATTATGATAAGTATTAACATATGATAATGAGCTTGTATATGGTTTTCTCACATAGATTCCACTCATAGAATTATATAAACTATTTAAATTAATTTTAAATATTTTATATGAAATCTAATAACGATTTCTTATCCTAGTAACATGTGTTGGGAAGTCTCAGGGTATTTCCTACTAATTTTATACTCACCCCGTTCTAGGAAAATTTGATGATAGTGTAGATGTAATATCCTGATATATTAAGATATATAATATTTCAAATAAATTTAAATTATTTGATATATTTATTTACAAGCAATGAAAATGTAATATTATGTTATATGAAACACCAAGTATATCATTCAATGCATGTAACATTGAGTTTCTTCGATAACATGTGTTGCACGTAAGACTAAGTCTTACCAAACAATAATATATTGTTGATATTATTATTTAATATGGAAGATATCGCTTGGATGTTATATTGGTGAGTGTGAATAATACTAACTATATTTCTTCCACCGAATTTTATAAAATTATTTCACATTTATACAATATATTTTATAAGTTTAAGATAAAAATAAATCCAATTTTATGATTAAAAAGTATATTTTTCTAAAAAATAGTTTTATTAACTTTTAATGTAAGGCTTGTTTTAAAAATAAATTATTACACTTTTTTAAATGTTATTTGAAAAAATAAACATATTTTTTTAAATATAAATATAAAAATTTACTTTATATTAATTGTTTCTATTTCTTTGAGAAGTTTCAGTTTTTGATTAATAGTAAAAACTCAATATTTTAATTAAAAATTGTTTTTTTCATCTAATTTATTTATATAATTGATTTTTATTTTAAATTTTATTTAAAGAATAATTAGTTCAATTATAAATCAATATATTCAATTCAGGTTAATTGATTCAATTTCATATTTAAATTTAATACATAAATATTTCAATCTTTTAAATTATTCACCTAAAAAGCCTATTGTCCCACTCCATCTGTGAGATTAATTTTAAATTATTTTTATCCACTTATGTGAATGGAATTTCAAAAAAAATAGATATAAATATTTCTAATAAGTATGAAATTTATGGTCTAATAAGATCAAATTAGTTTTTTTTTAAAATATGTTTGAAAGTAGTTAAAATTTATTACAGCGATTAAGTAAAAATGTGTTTACTTAGTTGTTAAACTCAAATATTAATTGGAAACTATTGACATGTCAAAAACCTATTTCATGGAAATATTTCTACCATAACCACCATAAGATATATTTTTATTATTTATTGGGATGTTATTATTCAAAAGTGACCAATATAAAAAGTTATGTTTGGAAAAAAGACAAAAAAGGAACCTTCAATGCCCTCGAAACATATAAAGATTTAGAGTAGGGAATAAGTTACATAATTTTTGTTATAAATATTATTTTAGTAAATAAATGAGTTATTTTTATCACCAAAATTTATATTTTATTTTTATAGATTAAATAATTACATTAAATGCTTCAGAAACACAAATGCATGGATTATTTAGTTAATAATTATGTAAAATAAATGATATTTTATTAAGTAATTTAAAATTAATAAAAATATTATCATATTACAAGTGATTTTTAAATTTTAATAAATATAAAATATGGTCCATTAATGAGAAAATTGATCATTTATAATTAACATATTGAACCATAAATAGTAAAATCTTTGTTTGTGCGGTTGGGGTTAAAGTAGTGTTTTGCACATTACATGTGTTTTTGTTAAAATTAATTTCCAACACATACAGGTTTTTTATTTTATAAATTATTTTTAAAATTTTATAATAATTGGGTCTAAATTTTCTAATAATTATCACATTAATTTATTCTTAATGTATGAATTATATAGCTTAGAAAAATAGCTACATAAATGAAAAATCGAAATAAAAAAACATAAGGAAAATTAATGACTAAGGAACAAATGATAAAAATGGTCTTATTTTTTTGTATTGTGAGTGTTTCTTGAGCTTAATTCCACTTTAATATATTATTTTTTATTTTTTAATCACATTGGTTAAGGGATTCCTCCCAAAATTTCTTTCTTTTGGTATTTACAAGAATACCACTCCTCCCCCACTATAAAAATATAGTCAATATTATCCTCTCTTCACACCACTAAAGTATTTTTTTCTATTCCAAACACTACCCAAATAAACTCATAAAATCCTTCCTATAATCCCATATTCCACGCTTTTGGTATAAATACAACTAAGGGAGCACTTTGGTACAAACCAAAATGAGTTCCCAAAAAATCGGTAGCATTCTTCAATGATAAATTTTTTTTATTTCATTCGAAAACAATTAAATTATTATTATTTATTGCACATATAATAATATAACTATTATAAATATTATGATATTTTTTTTACTTTTAAGGTATTTACCTACACCTACACACACTTCCATCAAATGGGTGACGAAATTACCATTCGTGTATATGGAGAACTACCACCTCACGAAACGATGTCGTTCATTTTTCATTTACCATCTATCCTGGTTGGAAATTATGATTGCCATATAGTTTTTTATATTATATTTATGTAGTATTAATACTTTTGTAAGTTTTATATAACAAATACCTTCATTCTTCCCATTTTTTGAAAATACGATAACCTCATTTTTGGACATGTGGACTGCCGCCTTCTCAAAGCGATGTGATACATCAACACATTACATTGAATTTATTAAAAATGGGTTTAATAAAAATATGAGATATAAATGAAATATATATGATATTAATGAAATAATTAAAATTATGGAAATATAATATATCATTTTCTTTATTACCTTTTCACACACTGAAAAAGTTATAACAAAGTTCCTGGACTTGTGGATTACTGCCTCCTTAAAGTGATGTGATTCCTTTTAAATCGCATGAATTATATACATAATTATATATAATTAAATAATATGGTATATATGATATAATTACCATTATGGGAATATAAATATTACTTACCTTCCTTCCATAACAATCATTGAATATGGTAACGTTACTTGTGCGAACGTACGGCATACCATCTTCATGATTGTAATGTTGGTTCATTTTTTCATAACAATATTTTAGGATTTGTTATAAATGTATAATTTATGTATAAATATGTTGATTAATTCATTATTATTATTCCAGATATGTTTATATAATTACCTCCTTGACTAAATTCAACCAACCTTAGTCATTTTGACACCTAAACAGAATATGGTCCAAGCACTTGACGTAGGATTATTTGTTTAAGTAGTTGTATAAAACATTATAATAAGTAAAATAAAATTAATTATAAAATTTAAAAAGGATCTTAAGAAAGTTAATAATTAACATAATTTTATTAATCAAAAATATAAAGACACTTGTGACAATTCATACTCAAGGTAAAGGATTTTGTTAATCTCCTTCCACTGAGGAATTTTTTGATGATATGAACATTTTTTCTTTTATATGGTGTTTATACAGACCCTTTGACATTCTATATCCACATTTTTTCTATTATTATGTTGTTAAATTTTTTTAAATGTTAATCTTTCATGGTGATTGTGATTTAAACATTCAATGTGGTTTGAGGCACATTGAATGTTTAGAGATTTCATTTTCAAGTCATTTTCTCCATGTCAATATTCTTGATATTATTTTTATATTTTTATTTATATAGATATAAAAGGATTATAAAGAAAATTTTATGTATATTTTTAATTTTATTCAATTCTTTTCAAAAGTAATATTTTTATGTGTCTTAAAAGGAATGTTTTGACGAATGACAAATAAAATGTCATATTTTTTAAGTATGGTGATAATGACCATTCATGTGATCATGAATTTTTTTATTTAAAGATTCCTTATAAATATTACATGTTTTATTAAATTAAATATCATATTTCCTTTTATTTGGTTTTTTTTATTGAAAATGGTTTTTCGTAAAAAAAAATGTTGTTTGGGTATTGAAAATGGGTTCTCAAAAGAAAAGGGTATTTTTATCTGGATGTTTTTTCATATAGATTTAAAAAGTGTTTTTAAAAGGTTTTATGGTGATATGTTTTTACTAATGATATGATAATTGAAAATTATATGACATGGGTGATCCTGATATAGCTTACATAATGGGTTGTGCCCCATTATCCCTCATAGGTGAGACAGATATAGATTATTCGATGGGTTGGGCCCCATTATAGCTCATGAGAAAGAAGTGAGTCCGATATAGCTTATATGAATGGTTGAGCCCCATTATAGCTCATTATTCAGCCTAATATAGCTTGAATAAAGGGTCATCCCCACTATATACCTCCAAATTATTGGTTAATGAAAATTATGGAAGTCAATCTTATGGTTATTCCCATTAAAAGGGGTTACTAATATGATGCTCAATTTCTCCTAAAGGAGTTTTCATAGATTATTATGGATTTTAATAATTTTTTGAGAAAAAAGTTTTTGGTTTTCATGTGAAAATGTTTCATTTCATACTTTGAAAGAACTTTGACAGATAAAGGTAAATGTTATATGAGTTTTCATGTTCTTACCAAACTAATGGTTTCCATTTTTTTATATCTCTTATAGAGCTTTTATGGTCATCCCATGTTTTTAATATCTTTTCATAGGGTTTATGTATGGGTAAGGGAAAAGAAGAAGTCAAGTTGGAAGTTGTGGAGCTTTTACATGAAAATAATTCATACTTTATTTTAAAAGTTTTAAAATATGGGAAACATGAATACTAACATGAAGTATCCAATTTGTATTTTATGGTTTTATTATGTATGATTTATGGACTAATTATTTGAAACTCTAAACATAAAAATATCTTTAATGTTAAATAAGGAAATATCCTATCTAAAACTCAATACTATGTAATGTTTAAGGTTATTTCCTTAAAGTTGGTATAAAAGGATAGGTTTAAATAACTTTAGAGGTTAGTATAGTGTAAATATAATTACCTTAGAAGATTTTAATTTTTGGTTAATTTAAAATGATATTTCATTTAGATAATACCATGTTTCAACATCTAAAATATGTTTTTTCAAAATCGTTTTCTATAGGGTAAATAAGAAGTTTTTTATGGGAAAGAACCGAGTGGAAAATATCATTACAAAATAGTATCCCGATATGGTTGGAATTATAACTGAGCATTTTTTATAGTGATGGATTATTTGACAAAATTTATAAGTGGTGGTGGTATCCATTCTAAAGAGCAACCTAACATACCACAAAGGAATGTGATGATAATGGAGAATTTTAAGAGGTCACATCTCCCATAATTCAATGGATCATCTGAACCATTAGTAGTTGAAGGATGGATCAATTCCCTATAGAAGATATTTTATGTCATGGTATATTTGGAAGTCAAAATATATCTCTTTACATTTATAATTTTGATGGTTAAGATGGTTAATAGTGTTATTTGGTTAAGAATACTAGAGAGAAAAATGATCTTGACACCATGGAATGGAAAACATTCAAGGATATTTTCCTTGAGAAATATTTCCCAAAGATTTTTAAACATATTATGGATAAAAATTATTTTAATTGAAGAAAAATTATAATTATTCATTTGTTTCATATGAATAAAACATCACAATATTGTTTACGTATATTCTAGATTTTATTTGAGACATTGATAGTAAAATTAATAGGTTTTACTCTCGATTGAAACCAAGTAAATAAAAATCTTTGGTCTCATGAGAATTTAAAAAGTTATGAGAAAGTGGTTCATTATGATAAGAATTTTGAAATAGATTTTTATGAAACTTATGCTCTGTGATATGATAATAGTAATAAATGGTCAAGGTGGTTGAAAGTACGTAATCAACCAATTAAGAATTCTAGAGGTAATCCTAAAACTTGTTTCATGTGTGGTAAAATAAATTTTGGAGAATGTTTGTTTGGATGTAGAAAGTGTTTATTGTGTTGTGAGTTTGGTCACAAGGTTAATCTATAAAAGTAAAAGAGTTCTAAACAATCCAAGAAGGAGAGAAGAGAGATCCAGTCAATAGTAAGATTCTTTAGCTACAATGAGTTTGGAAATTGTGCTAGCATGTGTCTGAAGTTACTTACTGATGGTGGAAATCATCACTATCAAAAACAAAAAGGTATGAGATAATATTTTTCTTAAAATTTAGTTTATGTTGAGACATCTAGTGCAGTGACGGAAGTCCCAGAGAGCTCATTAATTTTTTTATGTTAACCATAAGTTCATGGTTGTAGAAACTCCTTCTGAGAATTTATGTGATGTAATCACAAAGTGATTAAGGACTTTTTAAAAAAATAATTGGTAGGATTTATGTTAATGTAAGGATATGTTTAAATGAGAAGCGTAACTTTACTTTTGGAAATGATTTTCAAGGTATTGATAATCATTACGGTTTATATGATCCATGAGGATTTGGGTTATTTTTAGGGATGTTCATCATATTTCTAGGAATGTTATGAAGATGAAATTGTGATTATAAAAATTTATAAAATAAGTACATTTCATTATATTATTATAAAATAAAAATATTTCCTAAAATTTAGGAATATGAAGTTTTCAAAAATAGTATTTTGAAACGTCCAAATGTTGTTTACTGATATAAAGTTCAAATTGTGGGGATATAATTTTTTTAAGGGGGTAGGATGTAACATCCTGAGATATTAAGAAATATATTCTTTAAAGTTAATTTAAATCCTTTCATATCTTGAGTTACATGCAATGAATAGTTAATATTTTGTTATGCACCACACCAATTTTATCTTTCATTTCATGTAACATCGATTTTCTTTGATAACTTTTGTTACACACAAGGACGAGTCTTAGCGAACAATAATATAATGTTGATATTATTATTTAATACAGAATTTATTATATGGTAGTTATATTGGAAGGCATGAATAATAATAACTATATTATTTTTAAAAATGTTTGTAACCTTTTTTATATTCATACATTATAATTTATACTCATAATATAAGAATAAATCTAGTTTTACGTTTAAAAATCTTATTTGTCTAAAAATCAGTTTTACCTCCTTTTAATGGAATACTTGTATAAAAAATAAATTTTGACACTTATAGAAATTTTATTTGATATAATAAAAAAAATTTAAAGTGAAATATCAAAAATTATTTTGTGTGAATTTTTGGTATTTTTTTGAGAAGTTTCATTTTTTGATGAATAGTGAAAAACACTACATTTTAATTGAAAATTGATTTTTCATCTAATATATTTATATAGTAAAATTATATTTAAAATTGGTTTTAAATTATAATTAGTTAAATTATATATAAATAAATCCAGTTTAGTTCAATTTATTTAATTTCGCATAGAAATTTGATATAAAAACATTTCAAACATTTGAACTTTTCTCCTTAAAAACCCATTATCTCACATTGTCTATGCGATTAATTTTAATTTAATTTAGCCACTTATATGAATGGAATTTAGAAAATGGATATAAATATTTGGAATAATTATGAAACATTTTGAATAATAATACAAAATTTTTTTTGATGAAAAATATTAGTCAAAGTAATCAAAATTAATTACAGCGAATAAGGTAAAAATGTGTTTACTTTTCTGTTAAACTTTAATATTTAGTGGAAAACTTTGAAAAATTTTAAAACCCCATTTTATAGACAAATTTTTACCCTCACAAAATTATTATATATTTTTATGAGTTATTTGGATCTTATTTCATGAAATTGATGTATGTAATAATCTATGTAAGGAAAAAAGACAAAAAAAGGAACCTTCCATACCTTAAACACTTATAAATCCTTGGAGTAGGGATTAAGCTACATAATTTTTCTTATAAATATTATTTTGGAATATAAATTTGTTATTATTATCATAATAATTTATATTTAATTTTTAAAGATGATATAATTACATTGAATGCTTGAGAAACACCAATGCATGGATTATTTAGTTAATAATTAAACAAAATAAATGATATTTTATTAAATGATTTTAAATTACTAAAAATATTATCTTCTTACAAGTGATTTTAAAACGTTAATAAATATAAAATATGGTATATTAATGTTCCAATTTATCTTTTATAATGAAAATAATGACCCATAAATAGTAAAAATGTTGTTACCGCAGTTAGGGTTAACATAGTGTTTTTACGAGTTACATGTGTTTCTATTAAAATTAATTTCTAAAAAAATTGGGTTTTTTATTTATAATTTAGATTTAATATATTATAATACATGGGTCTAAATTTTATAATAAGTCTCAAATTAATTTAGCCTTAATTTTTGAATTGAATATTTTAGAAAGCTAGGTACCTAAATGAAAAACCATAAAACAATAATAAAGATTAAAGACTAAGGAACAAATGATAAAAATGAATTTTTTATGTGATTTTTGATCAACCATAATTCCCATTTATGGAATTATTTTTAATTTTTGTGTCACATTAGGTAAGGGAGACCTCCCAATATTGTTTACTTTTGGTATTTAAAGAATGTCACTCCTCTTCCACTATAAAAAGGAATTCACTCTTCTCCTCTCTTCACACCTATAAATCCTTTTGGATAATCCAAAAACTACCCAAATAAACTCCTAGAATTTATAATATCACCCTAGAAGCCTCAATTTGGGCATAAATTCAACCAAGGAATCCCTTTGGTGCAAACCATAAGAAGTTACTCGAAAGGAGGTAACATTCTTCAATAATCACTGTTTTTTTATTTCTTTAAAAAACCATTAAATTGTTATTATTTAATGATAATATAATAACAACCATATCATAAATATACTTATATTTATTAATGTAAATATTTATACCTACACATAAACAAACTTCTATCAAATGGGTAACAAAATTACCATTTGTTTGTACGGTGAACTGCCGCCTCACAAAATGATGTCGTTTGTTTTTAATTTACCAAATATCATGATTGGGAATTATGATAAACATACTAATTTTTTATATTATATTTATGTTGTATTCATATTTATTAAATTTTTATATAACATACAACTTCATGTTATTTATTTTTTGAAAATTCGATAATATCGTTTGTGGACATGTGGACTACCGCCTCCTCAAAGAGATGTAATATTTTCACACATTACATGGGATGTATTAAGGATGGATTTAATAAAAATATGTGATATTAATGAAATATATATGATATTAATTACATAATTACCTTCATTTAAATATAATATATAATTTTATTTAATACATTTTCACACACTGAGAAAGTGATAACGTCATTCGTGGACGTGTGGACTACCACATCCACCAAGCTATGTGATTCCTTTTACATCACAAGAATTATATATATAAGTATATATGATTAAATAATATGGTATATATGATATAATTTTCATTATGAAAATATAAATATTACTTACCTTCTTTCCATAATAATCATTGAAATATAGGAACATTACTCATGCGTATGTATGGCCTACTGTCTCCATGATTGTAATGTTGGTTCATTTTTCATAATCATATTTTATAAAGGGTTGTAAAAGTATAATTTATGTATAAATATTATATGTATTTCATGATTATTATTATGGATATGTTTAAATAATGACCTCCTTTACCAAATTCAACCAACCATAGTAGTATTGACACTTTAACCAGATATAGTCGAAGCACCTAATGTAGACATAATGTTTTAAGTAGTTGTATAAAACATTATAATAAGTGAAATAAAGCTAATGATAAACATGAAAAAGGTTATTAAGAATGTAAATAATTAACATATGTTTATTATTCAGGAATATAAATATACATGTTATTAGTTGGACTCGAGGTAAGTGATTTCATCTCAATCACCTTACATTGATTAATTTCTTGATGATATGCACCTTTAATATTTTATAAGATGTATATACAAACCCTTTAACATTATATATCTATATTTTATCTATTATAAATTTATTTAATGTTTTTTAAAAGTTAAAATTTCATAACACTTATGATTTGAATGTTCAAATTGGTATGGGATACTTTGAATGTTTAAAGATTTAATTTCCAACTCATTATCTCCATGTCAATTTTATTGATATTATTTTACATATTTATTTATATGTATGTAAAAGGATTATAAAGGAAATTTTGTGTCTATTTTGAATTTCATTAAATGTTTTTCAAATTTTATATTTTATGTGTCTTAAAGGAATTTTTTGACAAATGAAAAGTGAAATTTCCTATTTTTAAAGTATGAAAATAATGACCTCTCATGTCATCATGACTTTTATTTGATTTATATATTCCTTTGCAAGGTTAAATGTTTTATTAAATAAAAACACATATTTCATTTTATTTTCTTATTTTTTATTGAAAATAGTTTTTTAAAGAAAATTGTGTTTTGGTATTGAAAATGGGCTCTCAAATGAAAAGGGTATTTTTATCCCATAGAGTTTTCATATGGATTTAAAAAAAATAATGGGTTTTATAATGAGAGTTTTTTTTTCATGATCTGGTACTTGAGAATTATATGAAACAGGTGATCCCAATATAGCTTATATGAAGGGTTGATCACCATTACAGCTCACGGGTGAGCCTGATATATCTTATATAAAGGGTTGATCCCCATTATAACTATTGGGAAACATGTGAGCCCAATATACCTTAAATGAAATGTTGACCCCCATTATAGCTCACATGTGATCCTAATACAGCTTATATGAAGGATAATCCCCACTATATATCTCCAATGCATTGGGTAATGATAATGTTTGAATTTGGAATTATGTTTATTCTAATTAAAATGGGTTTTAAAGGGTTTATGTATATGATGATCTAATTAACCTAAAGGAGTTTTAATTTCTAGATACGGGTTTTAATGATTTTCTTTGAGAAAAATGTGTGTCTGTTTTCATATTAAAATTTTTTATTTCATATTTTCAGATAACCATGAAGATAAAGTTAAAATTTATATTATTCTTCATGTTTTTTACAAAACTAAGGGGTTCCTTTTGTTTTTTATCCCTTACTGAGATTTTTTTATCAAAACAATTTTTTATAAATTTTCATATGTTTTAAGGATAGGTAAGGGATTGTAAGAATTAAATTTATAATTCAAGAAAATCATCCATGAAGAGAATTTATTATTTATTTTAAAAAATTTATATTATAGGGAAAATTGATACTGATTGAAAGTGTACAATTATTATTTTATGGTTTTTTATGTATGATTTATGGCTTAATTATCTAAAACATTAAACCAAAATGATACTCAATTTTATAGAAGGAAATTTCTTGACTAAAACTTGAGATTATTATATGTTTAAGGTTGGGTACTTATAGTAGATGTCTCTTTTTGTAATATAGGGAAGCAAAAGTTGTCTTATTACTCTAATAATGATCTTTGATATAGTGGCCATGGAAAGTGGTATTGGATCTTAGAAATATTTATGTGATGCTTGGGATGTTTCCAATTTAGTGTGAATAGTTTATTTTTTTTTTTGGTTTTGTAATTTGATATTCCACAAACCTTTTTCACTTAGATATTTTAGTTCAATTTCTTCTATAATTGTGTTTTATTATTTACACTATTGCATAATATAGGTGGATTGTATGTTATTATTTTATATTGTAATGTTATTTTAGCACTAAATGGTAAATCATCAGCAATTTTTTTTCTAATCTCTTGAATTTAATTCTATCCTTTAGTGTTATGGTGATGTCACCAAAGGTTAGTGCCACTCTGTCTCTTCTCAAGGCAATGAGTTGGGACGTAATGTTACAAATATTATCAGTCTTAGTTGGTTCACTTATATCTTGGGATGTTAAAATGGGTATGGTAATGTTGGAAATGGAAACTTATAAGTAAAATAGATGTATTTAACCTTTTTAAAATGAAAATAAATATACAAAGGTTTTTAGGTACAAAGAGTGTTTTAATCCACATCTAGGTGGGTTTTCATATCATCATCATGGGTTTATAATATTAGTGTTTCACATCCTGAATCGTCAGTGAGACTTAAAATTGAGATTGTGTTATTCATTGTTTGTTTTACTATTTCTATAAATGGGTAAAATTGTTTATTTTTTGAAATATTGGTTGTAATGTTTTATTATTATGGTAATTTAAAATTTCTCTGAGCTGATAGTTTCTCGTGAGTGATGACTAAACGGATTTCTGTTCTACTAATAAAAATGGAATTGGGTAGACATTGTAATAATCAATAAGAAGAGGCTACTACAAATGTGATTTCATGTGATCCAAAGGTGAACTAAAAACTTATCCAAATAATTAATCAAACTTTTCAACATGTACATAGAGGAAATTATAAAGATGTTCCTTGAAAAGTGGAAAATTGTATCTAGTTTAATAAGAAGAATAAATCTATCATTTTAGGTTATCACAAAACTAAAATGTGGAGTTTTGGATAAATATAATGAAACATATCTTTAAATTATTTGGTACATCTGTCGAGATGAAAGTTAAGTTTCAACTTAAATGTTAGAATATCTTTCACACCAATGGTGGGATTTGGGGTTCCAAGCTAAATTTGACCAAGGAATCATTTGGGATGACTTTTAAGAGTTGTTAAAAAAAATTATACCCTCAAACATTCAGAATCAAAATAATAACAGATTTATTTACCACAAATTAGGGAATCTATCTATCATTGATAATGTAGATAAATTAATGAATTTAGTCCATTTCTTCCTTAAAGTTTCTTCTAGTGCATCCTTTAATGAATTAATATTTGAGTTTAGGATATGACTGTATATTCTCTCAAAGATAGTTATTATTTTCAATACAGATTATACAGAGATAGTAAAAAGGGAAACAATGGTGGGAATAGATATATCTGGAAATGTGGCTTGATGAAGTGTGTATGTCACTACATGAACATGTGGTAACTCAAACACTATGAATAAGTATAAGATGGACACCTAATTATAAGGTGGTGTAGCTTCTCATAATTAGATCATAGTATTAGTTATTTTCCCTCTAATACCCTATATAATGCCTTTATATTTTCAACGTGGTTATACATCCCATAATAAGCAAAATAGTATGGAACCACAGAGATCCTGCAATCACTGTAATCATATGGGAGATATTTAGTGTTATTATTTTAATAATCTTGTAGCACCACCATTTTCAGGTAATTTACCCATATTTTATATATTTTAATCTCATATAATGATTGTTTTATTTTAGGGGATGTTTTATGGGGTTTGAGAATGTTTTAGAGGCATTTATGGAGGTACAAAGTTGTGTGAATGATTAGTATAAATCATGAACCATATCTAAAAAAAATGCATGGAATGTTAGTGATCAACAGCTAAGAACATGGTTTGGCCAAAACATGTAAGTTCCTAGGGTAATCCATGTTCTAAGTAACAAATGTAAAAATAAATTTGGTGCATGGTTTATCAAAACATGAGATCCAACCCTATGAGGGGTGTCCAAAATCATTATTAAGCCCATATTCTCTTGCTCATTATTTGTTCTTCTTAGATACAAAGTTATTATTCATCTTGTAATTATAAATTTAGTCATTGATGGATATATATATGTTTTGTAACAGGAATCTTGATGAGGTATTCTTGAATATATTAAAGGAAGTCATATCTATTCTCAGATCTAGTGTTTTTAGTGTCGTTCCCCATTTTTTCCAATCGTTGAGTGGTAATTAGATTTTCACTCATCTCTAATTGACTTGTAACTTGAATGATTATTTAAATTTAAATAAATTTCTTAAAATTATTTTTAAATGTATGTGAAACACTTAATCGAAACCTCTATTTGGTTATATATTAAAAATTGTGTAATTGTATAGTTTTTTCTAAAATTATCTTTGGTAATAATTTTAGAATTATGGTTTTCTTTACACATGGAATTTTTTTTGAAATTATTTATGAAAGAATGGTTTTATATGAAATGTAATTTGGCATGTAATTTTGAATACATGGTTGGTGTGAGTGCATTTATAAGAGTGACCCTCTAGAAGTGGTGTGTTCTATTTGGGAAGCTGGTATTGGCAACTTTGTGATGACTTGGTGGATCAACGAGAGACCTCCCATGAATATGGAACAATCACCTATCAATGAATTGGGTGTGTGTGTGTGTGTTTATACAATGTTATGGGTATTCCATATAATTGATAATGGTTTGATGCTTTTTAAAATGTTTTCCTTTAAATTTGTTTACTATATTAATATAAAATATATTCAATTATATTAAATGGTTTTATATAAAATGTGTTAACACGTTTTTATCTTAGTGGCATGATTAGGGAAGTCTTTGGGTAAATCATACTGATTTTAGACTCTCCCCCTGCTTGGAAACTATTATAAATTCTAAAATTTCATATATAGAGACATTAGTGATGGAAAATAATCAAAAGGTAAAATCATACCACATATGTTTTTGTGGACCTTGGTATTTATTTATAGCCTTTGGTGTCTTGGGGATGTCACGCGAGGCCTATTATCACCTCTTCCACTTCTCAATCTAGTGAGTACGGGTGGGATATTACAAATGGTATGAGTCTTGGTCAGCCCATCTTTCTTTTTGGAATAAATGGTGTTTTCTTTTTTTAGTCCATAAGTAGGAAATGGTATCATATTTTTTCAATCCTTGAGTTAGAAATATTTTCATTCTTTTTTAGACAATCTTTGGGATGATGGTAATGATATATGATCATTGAAATTTGAAATGTATAGCTTAAAAATATGCATTAATACATTTTATGTTGAACTTCAAGTTACTAAGATGTTTGGGTAAATAATTGTTTTAATATACTTTTAGGTTACTTTTCACCTCATCATCATGGGAATAGGTGATAATAATTTGAAGAAATTTATTTTTATAAAATATTCCCAATAGGAATACATCATTTATTCTGAGTATTAGGATGTATGAAAATGGTGAAAAATGTTGATTTTTTTAAATGGAAAAAATTGTTTTATTTTGAGGAAAATGGTTATATAAATATTTATAAATGTTTATAATGGTTATATTTTGGAAATTTATGTTGTGATGTTTGTTGATATGGTAGTTTAGAATTTATAAACCATTTGTTACTAATAATTGATACTAAAGGAAGTTTTTTATAATTATAGAGAATCGAACCGGGCTGGAATCATGGAAATAAACCATAAAAGGCTACTGAAAATGTTTTTGCACATGAGAAACAGGTGAACCAATGGTTGGTTAAAAGTATTATCAAGGCTTTCCAGATAGTGGATATGGGTAATAAGAATGGTGATCCTTGAAAATAGGACCATTCAATTTATTTCCTAAATCAAAACCCACCCACCTTTTGGGGGGAATCTGAACTAGATAAAGCATAATTCTAGTTAAATATGACGAATTGGAACATCAATTTCCTTATAACACTAGTAGAGATGAATGTGATGTTAGAAATGAATATACTAGAGGATCAATCATGATAATGGTTGGATTTAACTGTCTATACTAAAATTGACCAAGGCATGACATGGGAGGGTTTTGAGGAACTTTTTAATAAGAAATTCTATCCTCACACCTTTCAAATTTCTATAACAACTTAATTCTTTAGTTGATGTAAGATAATATCTCAGTGGTAGAGTATACGACTATATTTATGAATTTATTCTACTTTTCCCTAAAAGTTATTGTAAGTGTTCCTTTTAAGGCACACATTTTTTAGTCGATATTATGACTAGATATTCAATCAAAGAATTTTTCTCTATATATGTTAGACTTTACAGAAACAGTCAATAGTGAAACTATGTAAGAAAGGGATATCATAGAAAATACAGTTGTTGGTAAACTCTTTATTCTTATAAGATCGTTTGGTAACTCTATTTCTAGGAATAAAAAGAATAGGGACACCTCAAAATTTAAACCATGGGATTAGTAGACATTCCTCCCCAACTAAAAAGTAAGATGAAATTTTTTTAATGTGGTTCTTTTATGAATATAAAGAGATATAGTACAACAAAACCTAGAGATTTTCACAATTATCATCAAATGGGACATCTCTAGGGTTATAGTAATTGTGCTCCACGGTATAGTGCTAGAGACACATCTCATGTTTCTCAAACATTATATTCTTAAATGGAAAGAGTTTAGTGGAATAATTCACATCAATAGAACCAAATTAGTTAAAGTGATTTTAGGAAAACTATGACTCCTCAACTTATGAAATCTCAATAGTGTAACAAAAATCGAAGCACGATGAGTAAAAAATTGTATATAGATAAGTAAGTGATTGTGGATGATCAATATAGTCCTTCTGTGGTGAGAGTTTTGATTCTTTTTAACTCCAACCTTATGAAATATTTGTTTGATATGGGCACATCCCACTTTATTATTTATTCTTGGGTTGTTAATCATATGGGTTTCTTTGTTGAGATGATTCCTTGTGGATTGAAACATAAAACACGTATTAGATAAATAGATTGTTCATCCCTTGTATATAAATATTGTATTATAACTAAAAATGGTACTATGTTTCTTTAGGATTTATTTTTTACTTGATATGGATGTCTATAAATTGATTTTGGGTATGAATCGGTTGAAATCATTCAAGTACCACATAAATTGTTTTTCTAGAAAGGTTGGTTTCATATATCTCAATAGAAATGATAATTTATTTAAAGGATATTGGGATGTAAAGGAATTTAGGGAATGAATTTTAGCACAACTCATTAGAAAAATATATTATCATTTGGTAGATCATACCTTGTAATATGTGGAAAATATTAGAATTAGCTATTTTCCAAACATCATTGACCAATTTCCTAACTTTGTTTCTGACAATTTCTCAAGGTTTCCACCCAAAAGATAATTTTAGTTTATGATTGATCTTATACTCGATAATAGTACTATTTCAATGTTGTCTTATAGGATAGAACCAACAAAATTTAGGGATTTTAAAGTTCTGTTAGAAGAGTTGTAAATTAAAGGGTTCATTCAACTAAGCATGAATCTATAGGAAACATCAATTATTTTTATAAATAGGGTGGATATAACTCTTATTCTTTATGTGGATTATCAAAATCATAACCAATTTATGATAATGAATCAATACCCTATTCCATGAATCAATGATCTATTTGATCAATTGAGGGAAACCGAGTGGTTTTGTAAAATTGAACCACATTTGGCGTATCACAAAATATGAGTTCAGAAGAAGGATATTCAAAATATATCCTTTAGAAGTGGATAAATCCATTATGAGTATGAGTTTATTCCTTTGGTTCTTATTAATGCACCATCCTTATTTATGAAATTGATTAATATAATCTTTCAGAGGTATATGCATTCTTTTTTGGTGATATTTTTTTATGACATTCTGGTATATTCTATGACAAAATTGAATCATGATCAACACTTTTATAAAGTTTTAGTTATCTTGTGGGATCATCACTTTTATGATAAGTTATCAAATAGTGATTTATGGATACAGGAGTTGTGTTTCATTGTCCATTTAATTCTATAAAAATGATGGATCTTAAGAAGGTGGAAGCTATTATATCTTGGAAACCACTGAAGATTGTATTTGGGATACATAGTTTACTCAACTTAGTGGGATACAACATATATTTTCTATATGATTTTTCATGTTTAGATCATCAATAAATTCTTTGAAAAGGAAAGGAATTTATTTCCAATGGATTGATGGATTCCTAAATCCTTTCTAGAACATAAGGTTAGACTTACATCAACACCTATCCTCTCATTTCTAGAGTCTAGAAAGGGATAGGTAGTATATTTTGATGCATTAGTATCTAGGTTGGGATTTGTTCTCATATAGGTAGATCATGTTGTTGCATATGGTTCACGGTAGTTAAGAGTTCATGCCAGGAACTTCCCAAAACATGATTTAGATTTGGCTGTTATATTTCATGCCTTAAAGACATGACGTCACCATATTTTTGGTGAGAAATTTATAGTGTATATGAATCAAGAAATATTCAATCACATTTTATCACAAAGATATTTGAATTTAGGGAAAATAATATGGGTGTAATATCTTTACATATTCGAATTTGACATGTAATATACATTGGGGAAAGGAAATTCTATATAATATTCCCTGAGTTGGAAGTCATATGCTTAGTTGGATAAAGAGGCTTTATATAAATGGAAACTTATGTTATTAATATGTGATATGCATCTTGATTATACAAAACAAGGTAAGGTTTTGGTTTTCATTTCAATTTCTGTAATTCCTGATTTGGTTGAGTATGTTAGAAATTCTCAAACATTTGATATTGAATGTGTTACCATGAGGTAAAAAATCAATGGTGGGAGGTATTTCAGTGTTATAGTATATATATCAAATTGTAATACCTTTTGATTATTAGAAATATCTTCATAGTGTCTACCACAATTTTAGATGGTTTATCCATCCTAGAATATGAAAAATGTATAAAGTGTTGAAAGCATAGTTTTGGTGGGTTGGAATGAATTGAAATGTATTAGAGTATGTCCCAAGATACCTCAGTTATTAGTATGTCAAGGAATATAATCAATGGCTAGCTATTATGTTTTATTCTTCACTAATTTTTATATAGAATTGGGAGAATATAACCATGAATTTTTAATAGGTCTACCAAGGATGGTGAAGATATAGGATTCCATATGGGTTATAGTGGATCATGTTAAAAAGATAACTCAATTCATCCATATTCATAAAACTTGCACATTAGAATACTTTTCAACTCTACATTTGGTAAATTTTAAAGATTCATGGAATTCTGGTCTTGGTTGTGTCAAACCAACACCCTAGTTTTACATCTTTTTCTTGGAAATCCTTACAGCTACCCATTGGAACTCACTTGACAATGAACATAACATATCATCCTCAAATAAATATAAAATTTTAAAAGGATTATCAGAATATTTTATTGTGTTATTAGGGATTATGTGATGAATTTTGGTGGCTCATGGGTGAGAATATACCATTAGTGGAGTTCTCATACAATAACTGTAATCATGTTTTGATACATATGGATCCTTTTAAATCATTGTATTGGTGTCCTTTTCATTCTTATTTTTTTGGGTGTAAAAGGGTGATACTATAACACCCCTATATTTTATGATTTATATTATTTTTAATATATTTTATGTATTCTATTGTACACTACACCAAGATTAGTTTTTACTATACACACCACCGTATTAGCTTGCAGTATACAAACACTATTCTTGGCTTGTGTTACACACAACTTTAAGTTCGTCTTGTAGAAATTATTCTATAAAACATTAAGTATAGATTTTTTTTTAATGTATAAATGAAATAACTTTTGATTATGTTATAAGAAACACCAAAGTGATCTTCCACTACACGTATCCCTAAGTTGGCTTGCATTACACGCAATCACGACCTTCCTCGATAGCGTGTGCAGTACGCAACACTCGGTTTCGCTAAACAACGATATATTGTTATAATATTATTATGAACTATCCATTATGAATAGTATTAACTAAATTTTTAATTTCATAAAATTATTATTCATCTTACACATTTTCTAGATCATGGTATGAGAACAAAATAAAATTTTCAGGTAAAATAAGTATTTTTCAAAAAATGAAGTTTTTCCGCCTTTTGATGGCGCACCCACTTTAAATATAGTTTTTGACAAGTTTATAAGTTCAATTTAACAAAATAAAATTCTTCTTTGGAATCAGGATATAAAAATTTACTTTGTATAAATTTTCCATATTATTCTGATAACATTAATATTTTAATGAATAGTAAAAACACGCTATATTTTAATTAAAAAAAACTTTTTTCATCATAATAATTTATATGGTTAAATTATAATATTAAAGGTTTTTAAAGTATAAATAGAATATATTTTTATCATTTAATATAAGGTATGTCATTATCATTGATTTTACATTGAATTCATAGGTAAAATCATTTCAATCTTTTGCAAAGTTTTAACTTTTAAAACTCGTTTTCTTAACAACGTGATTAATTTTAAATTAATTTCTGAAAATTATGTGATTTCAATTTGAAAAAATGTATTTAATATTTAGAATTATCATGTAGAAATTATGTTAATAGGCTACTTTTTATTTTTGGGCACTATGAATAGTAACTACGGTAAATTTTATTTACCATAGTTAAAGGTAAATTGGGTAATTAAGGGTAAATATAAAATTATAAAATTATCCTAAAACTTGTATTAATATAATTGGATGATTATATTTCGTAATAATGCATATTTTGGTTTAAATGGAATCAATTGGAACCCATTTGGATGTGATTAAGACCTTTAATTTATTTTATTTTAAAGAAAGTGAAATATGTCTCACTCAAAATTTAATAATTAAAGTATTTTTAATATAAGGTTATAAAGAATATAAATTCGATTATAAATAATCATTTTAAATATAATTTTTTTTCTTTGTTATGGTAATTTATTTGTAATTTTTAAGTGATATTTAATTACCTTAACAACTTATACATTAATGATGTAGAAATTATTTACTTAGTGAAAAATCAATAA
Organism: Viscum album; assembly: GCA_963277665.1. Taxonomy (NCBI): domain Eukaryota; kingdom Viridiplantae; phylum Streptophyta; class Magnoliopsida; order Santalales; family Viscaceae; genus Viscum; species Viscum album. The sequence goes on along the minus strand of OY728128.1, from coordinate 1,578,573,750 downwards.
TATAGTTTTTATTAAAGTAATAATACCCATAAAAAGGCCCAAACACTTGACCAAAACCTATTGGTTGAGTATATCTATACCAAAATAATCCAAGGGTCGACTTTGGGACCATTTGGAGCTGTATAAAAGATATTATGACATTTATATTATATTATTGTTAATAATGTCAAAGTTGTCGCCTTCATAACTTAATAAATATAACAGTTTAAATGTTGTGATTTTAAGATGATAAATTCTAATAAAAGTATTATTATTAAATTTAATATATTTATATTAATCATAGGATTTTATTTTTAATTTTTATGCAACTAATAGGTATATTAAAGAATTATACAAAACATTTATAATAATTATTTTATTAAGATAATTTTCAAGTAAATGGTTTTAAAAATATTAAAATAAATATTATATAAACTATTTAATGCGATTAACTAATTTTATAGATGAATATGACATATTTTGAATCTATTAAATATTTTAGATCGAATATATCTTCTCTTTGGATTTTATTTAAATTCAAATAATTGAATAGTGTCAAAACTAACACTATTGAAATTTTATAAAATTAATATATTATTAAATTGTTTAAAAATCACAAAAATATTTAAAAATTAAAAATTGAAAATTACATGGTCTAAAATGTAATAATTTATCTCATTATGAAAAATTTACAACACATAAGTAAGTATTTATCACAATTTAAAAATTATAATTTTATTACCACAAATAAATTAAAATATATTAAATAAATATAAATCAAATTGATAAGGTTTAAAATAAATTTTAAACATGTCTAAATTTTATTTTTTGATGATATTACAACCCTATATCATCTCATTTTCTAATTTGAGTCATTTTTATGTTTTTAAGTGGGGTTTTAATTTATTATAAATTAATATTTCTTATGTTTCCAAAGGTGCCACTCTCCTCCCTTATAAAAGGGCATCTCCTCCCTCTCCTCCTCACACCACTTTAAGCCTTCAAGCTCGGCCAAACCCTTCCCATTTATCTTCTAAACTTCCCTAGAAACATAATAGAGGTTCTGGTCTTCTTCAAAGACCAGCTTTAGTTCCCTAAGAGGAGGTTTAGAAGAGGCGCGTCTAAGAAGAGGTAATGTCCTTTACCGATTCTTTCAAGTTAATTTCTTCTTCTACTCCCTATTATTTTGTTGTTTCATAATAATTCAATAATATCAGAATCACTCATATACATATATGTTATTATAAATATGAACCAACCCTATTTAACCTTCTATCCATCTTACGGAAAATGAAATCACCGCGCGTGTGTACGTACGGAATACCGTCTCCACGCCGTGGTGTAATCTATTTTTCCAGCACCACCTAACTTGGATGGGTATAATGGTGTAAAGAATAACTATATATGGTTATTATAACATGATACTAATTCTGAGATATTATATCATCCGCTCTAATTCCATTCAATAATTATGGGAATGATATCATCGCTCGTTCGTACGTACGGATTACCGTCTCCACGACGCAATGAGATTCATTCTCCAAGTTGACCATTAAAGAATGATTATAAGGTATATATATTAAATAATAATGAAATATATGACATATTAATGATACTTGATTTATGTATAGGTTATTTAATTACTTCCATTCAATTTAATAAGGAAACGAGAATAGTGTTCATGAGTACATACGGCCTACCATCTCCATGAACGGTGTATTTCATTCCATTTATCGATCTATTATATGATGAATATATATTATATATAAATATTGTTTTACATTATGTAAATATTTAATCATGATCTAAGTAATCATATGAATAATTACAAGTCAAAACATGTACGATAAATGAAACAATTTTACCCAAAACATTGCTTTAACATGGAATTGACAAAAGAACGGGTAATATAAAGTCTTAAGTGAATCATGTATGATATAATAAATATTATTATGGTTCTATTACAAGTTAATAGTATGTTTAAATCCACTATACGGGAGTCTCGGACACATATGGAATAAATTGGACATAAGGTAAGGGATAATTTTTCAAATCTCATTTTTATCTGAGAATTCTTATACGTAACTATTTACTGGGGTTATGTTTATTCTCCATGTCCATGTTTTCTAAAAATGATTTCATAAAATTTTTACTATTCTTCTATGTATTTTTAAAGTCATTGTTACCCTTTGTTGACTTTTTACCACATTTTATGGAAGGAATCTTTCCCTTGGTTACCATATAAGGTACTTTTTGACTTTTTCGGCAAAAGTACGAGAAAAATGTTTTTTTAACTTATACGACGTGAATGGATTTTTATGGTTTCATAAAAAATTATTTAAATGAAGCTTCCTCTACAAAATTTCATTATTATTTTCAATAAAATCCTTTTCTTTTAAAATTTAAAGACATTTTGAGAAAATAAAATGATTTTGAAGAAAAATGATATTTTCCTCAAGAATTCATTTCAAGTGTTTTATCAAAACTATTTTCCATCTAAGATGACATTATTTAGTATGTTTATGTTTCAAATATAATGTCTCTATTATTTACATGGTTTTATTTTTCTTATGATGAAATGATATCCATTTCTTTTCTATGGATTCTGTTATGATGGGATGATATTTATGAAACCCATTTTATTCATTGGGTTATTATGAATGATGTATGTTTATTTTTTGGAACACGAAAGAATGATTTCATAATGAGATGGGTGGGACCTATATCTCCCTCGATTTCATCGGGTAAAGATTTATATCTCATGAGATAGACATGTCTTGAACGATAAGTTAATCTGGTTTAGTGATACAGGACTGGAACGAGGAGTGAAATCAATTCAGTAAGGGACTTTGTCCACTATGATGGTCTTGGCAGCATTGCCTTGGATACTATGGAAATCATATCATGTGCTTAATGGTTTTCCACAATTACATGTTTTATTTCCCATGCTATTTTAGCATTATTGATGTTCCATTATGATCTATGCCTTACGTACTGCCATGTTTTATGTCATTGCTTAATATTTTTATGTTTAAACATTATGTTCATGTTTTTAAATTCAAATTTATATGGTTTGTATTATTTTCTCCATGCATACCCTTACTGACCATTTTAGATCTCCCTTTATATGTTTTGTTTTCCCCAGGATATAAATAATGTTTTAAGATATAGCGACCCGGGATTATCTTACATTACTATTTCATCATTTCAAATATGAACAACATAATCTGATTACACAAAGAGGATACAAAGGCTTAGTGTCTTGGGTAAACTAGGACCACAAATAACAAATACAACATCTAGCATAAACATTTATTTAATTTCTTCTTCTCTAGATTCTTATTGGCACTTGTCCTCTCCTTAGTACATGTAGCCACCTGAGGATGTACATCAAAATGGGTGAGCTAGAAGCCCATTAAAAGGATGGATAAGAAAAATATATCATGGGGTGAGCATAATCATAACATTGGAAGAAGATCATGAATATGAGAGGAGCGTAAATAAAAGAATTGAGATGTGGCAATGCATAAAAATGAAACATCATGTCTTAGTGGTTAACTACCACACATACTTGTGAACCAATATAGCATCTTGTTCACACATCATTTCACATTTACTCATGAGATTCATTACTTTACCCAATACATTGGAGTGCTATATAATTCTAGGCGCACCCATCACATTTAAACATTCATATTGCGCTATATAATTCCGGGCGCACCCATCACATCATAACATTATCATTTATCATGCATGCCACAATGAACATATAACATAAATGAACATAACTAACCAATGAAAAGGAATGTTTGTAATCTCATAATAACACATTCATAATCTTTGGGTTCCCAAAATAAAGAGGGAAAAACATACTTGATACAAGAATCATCAACCTTGAATGAGAGGTAAAAGTTGAGTTCTTAAGAGAAGAGTTCTTTCAGAAAACATTTGGATTGACATAAACTTCATTAGAAAACATGTATATCCCTAAAAATTAAATAAAATTATGAACAAATGATCTTTAAGGAGTGACCATATCAAAAATGGATTGAAAGAGGTAGAACCCGAGGGATGAAAGTTGGGTTCGAGAATTTCCCCTTACCTTGTACCTGAATGCTTCCTTCTCTTTAATGTCCATAATAATGAAATTATATTCATTAATTAGAAATCCATAACCATGTGTACATTAATAGGGTTCATTCTGGTTTCATTACATCATATTATATTTCTTTGGATGACTTATAGAGTTTAAAAACACTGTTCGGGGATGTTGGTTTTTATGGTTTTTCTTGGGTTGTTCACTTGCATTCATAAATTGAAGTTTAGGTATAACATGGGTAAACATACAGAAATTATATTACATGTTATTAGTGATATTTTAAGATATTTAATGATTTTATAATGAAATATATTATATCCATGTGGATAAATCATTAGATAAGAATTAAATGATGGTTATTTCGGTCAATTTGGGCAGTTTTTGGATCACAATGAACTTGTTTTGACTTATCACTTAGTAATATGTCCATAGGTTTTTTACAAAACTTTAAATAGAACATAATAAACATAAAATATTCTAGTTCAACCATAAAAACTGTTCAATTACCAGATCTGAAGGTAGAAATGGAAGAATAAAGCATGTCGTTCTTGAAGATGAAAAATTAACACCTCATGAACAACCTTCTCTTTAATAAAATAAATGGAAGTGGGAAATGGGGCTGGATGATATAATATCCCATTAGAATCATATAATTACAGTATATGTATAATAATGTAGTTACAATAAAATTTTTATGAAGATAGGTGGGGAGAAATCAAGAAATGAACTTGAACTTGAAATGAAATTAAAGGAGAAGAGGGAGGGAAACTACCTCTTGAATCCTTCTCTTGAGAACATCCTTAAGGGCCTAAGATTAGTCTTTTGATGAGACTAGAACCTCTTGGAAGTGGGGGAGGTTCTAGGGAAGGTGATTGGTCAAAGTTTAGAGAAGGCTTGGAGCTTTAGAGGTGTGAGGAAATGAGGGTGTGAAGGGTGGCTTTTATAGTGGAGGGGAGTGTGGTTTCCTTAATATAAAATTAATTAGTTTATTAATTTCCCCTAAGACAAGGAATATTGATTCATACATGTCCAATAATAGTAAATTAGGCATGTGATTTTAGGATTTGGTTGCTTACATCACTTGTGATTTCAGGAATAGTGGGTTTTAATTATAATGTATTTATATGATAAATTAATCTATTTTACTATTCACAAAAAATTCAAGTGATTCAGAAAAATCCCAAAAATTTAACCCAACCATTTTTTGATGTTTAGAATCCAAAAATGAATTCCATTTTTTAATATAATTTTCTAAATATTATTAATTTAATATTTAATTATAATTATAATTGTAACACCCCGAGATTTTATGAAAAATATTCTTTTAATTTCATTAATGTCTTGTGTTTTATGCTACACCAAGATTACCTTGCGCTATACGCAACACCGTATTAGCTTGCAGTATACACAACACTATTCTTGGATCGTGTTACACACAATTTTGATAATAGTTATTCTACGCAACATTGAGTATATATATATATATATATTCAATGTATAAATGAAATATCGTTGGATTCTGTTATACGAAACAATGAAGGATTCTTGCACAACACGCAACCCTAACTTGCCTTGCATTACACGTAATCGCGACCTTCCTTGATAGGGTGTGTTGTACGCAATACCGGGTTTTACTAAACAACGATATATTATTATAATATTATTATGAACTAGCCGTTATGAATAGTATTAACTAAATTTTGAATTTTATAACATTATTATTCATCTTAGACATTTTCTAGAACATGGCATAAGAAAAAAATAAATTTTTCGGGTAAAATAAGTATTTTTCAAAAAATGCAGTTTTTCCGCCTTTTGATGGCGTACACAATTTAAATCTAGTTTTGACATATTTATAAAGTCAATTTTACAAAATAAAATTATTCTTTTGATTTAGGATATAAAATTTTACCTTGGATAAAATTTTCATATTATTCTGAATACTTTCATATTTTAATGAATAGTAAAAACACGCTATATTTTAATTAAAAGCAACTTTTTTCATCGTAATAACTTATGTGGTTAAATTATAATATTGAATGGTTTTAAATTAAAAATAGAATATATTTTTACCATTTAATATAATGTATGTCATTAGCACTGATTTTACAATGAATTCGTAGGTTAAATCAATTCAATCTTTTGCAATGTTTTAAACAAAAACTTGTTTTCATTCGACAACGGGATTAATTTTAATTTAATTTCTGAAACTTCTGTGTATTGAATTTGAAAAAATGGATTCCATATTTGGAATCATTGGGTCCAAATTATGTTAATAGGCTACTTTTTATTTTTGGGAGTTATGAAAAGTAACTACGGTAAATTTTATTTACCATAGTTAAAGGTAAATCGGGTAATTAAGGGTGAATATAATATTATGAAATTACCCTAACACATGCCAAAATTTTATTGGATGACTAAACGTATACCCATATAACCTAAGGGTCGGATTAGATTCATTTTTTGGACTTTTGACCATGAAAATAATTTAATTATTATTAAAACCAAAGAAAGTGACAACATGTCACTCTCTTAAATCTTATAAGTATAATAATTTTAATTTAGTGATAAACATCATAAAACATTGAACATGAATAGTCTCCAGAACTATAATAAAATTATCTACATCTTTATAATTTATTTATTATTTTTTGGGATTAAATAATTGTCATTAATAGTGATACATTAATGATGCAGAAATTATTTATTTAGTGAAAAATCAATAATATAGTTTTTATTGAAATAGTAATACATATCTAAAGGACTAAAATCTGCAAAAAAAACTTATTATTAGTGTATATATAAACCCTAATCATCCAATGGCATAATTTTTGACCATTTGGATCCTTATTAAGGCAATTATGACACTTATATTATTTTATTTTAAACGATACCAAAGTTGTCACCTTCATAATTTAATAAATATAAAAATTTAAATATTTTTATTTTAAGATGATAAATTCGAGTAAAAGTATTATTGTGAAATTTAATAGATTTATATTCATCTTAGGATTTTATTTTTATTTTTTATGCAACAAATATGTATATTAAATAATTATACAAAAATGTTGTAGTAATTATTTTATTAAGAGATAAACCAAATAAATGGTTTTAAAAATAATAAAATAAATATTATATGAACTATTTAATGTGATCCACTAATTTTATAGATACATATGACCTTTTATGAATCTATTAAAGCTTTTACTTTAAACATATCATCTGTATATATTTTATTTAAATTCAAATAAATGAATAGTCTCAAAATTGACACTATTGTTATTTTATAAAAATAACATATTATAAAATTGTTTAAAAATCACAAAAATATTTAAAAATTATAAATTTAAATTTATATGCTCTATAATGTTATAAAGTAAACAATTATGGAAAATTCACAACAAATAAGTAATTATTTGTTATAATTTAAAATTTAGAATTTTATTACCACAAATAAACTTAAATAGATTAAATAAGGATAAATCAAAATGATAGGGTTTAAAATAATATCCAAACATGTATAAATTATTTTTTTTGATGATATTACAACCCTATATCATCTAATATTAGAATATGAGTCATTTTTTGAGGTTTTTAAGTGGGGTTAGATTTATTATAAATTAATATTTTTAAGAATTCCAAAGGTGCCCCTCTCCTCCCTTATAAAAGGGCACCTCTTCCCTCTCTTCCATACACCACTTTTAGCCTACAATCTCGGCCAACCCCTTCCCAATTCTCTTCTCCATTTCCCTAGAAACATTATAGAGGTCTTGGTCTTCTTCAAAGACCAATTTTAGTGCCCTAAGTGGAGGTCTCAAAGAGGCACTTCAAAGAAGAGGTAATTTCTGTTACCGATTCTTTCACCTTTATTCCTTCTTCCACTTCTTCTTCTTAGGCTGTTTCATTATAAAGTAATAACATAAGTATCACTAATATACTGATATGTTATTATAAGTATGAAACAACCCTATTTCACAATCTATTCATCCTACAGAAAATGAAATCACCGCGCGTGCGTACGTACGGAATACCGTCTCCACGCCGTGGTGTAATCTATTTTCCACCACCACCTTACTTGGATGGTTATAATGGTGTAAATAATAACTATATATGATTATTGTAAAGTGATATTGATTTTTTAATAGTATACATACACTCCAATAAAATTCCACGATCATGGGAATGATATCATCGCTCGGGCGTACGTACGGAATACTGTCTCCACGACGCGATGAGATTCATTCTCAATGATTAACCATTAATAAATTATTATAAAGTATATATAATAAGTAATAATGAAATATATGACATAATAATGATACTTGATTTATGTATATATATATTTATTTCATCTACTTAATTTCATTCAATTCAATGAGGAAACGAAAACAACGTTTATTCGTACTTACGGCCTACCGTCTCCGTGAACGGTGTATTTCTTTCCATTTATCGATCTATTATATATATGTATATTCTGAATATATATTATATATAAATCATGTTTTAAATTCTGGATGTAAGTAATCATGATCTAAGTAATCATATGAATAATTACAAGTCAAAACACGGAAGACAAATGAAATGATTTTACCCAAAATGCTCTTTAACATGGAATTTACAAAAGAACGGGTAATATAAAGTCATAAGTGAACCATATATGATATCATAACAATTAATATGATTCTGTAATAATTCAATAACATTATTTAAATCATTATACAGGAGGTTCGGATACGTATGAAGCATATCGGACCTAAGGTAAGGGATAATTTTCAAATCTCATTTTTATCTGAGATTGCTTATACCTAAGTATTTACTGGGGTTATTGTTATCATCCATGTCCATGTTTTCTAAAAGTGTTTTATGTATGTTTAAAGTCCTTTTTACCCATTTTTACTTTTACTACATGGTATGTAAGGAATCTTTCTTTTGTTTACATTACGAGGTACTTTTTTGACTTTTCTGGAAAAAGTACGAGAAGAATGTTTTTTTTAACTTATACGGCGTGAATGGATTTTTACGATTTTTATAAAGCCTTATTTTCATGAATCTTCCTCCAAAATATTTCATGAATATTTTCAATAAAATCCTTTTCTTTTAAAATTGCATGAAATTTTGTGGAAAGAGATTGATTTTGAAGAAGAAAGGATATTTTCCTCAAGAATTCATTTCAAATGTTTTATCAAAACCATTTTTCAACAAAGATGAAATTATTTCATATGTGTATGTTTCAAGTATAATGTCTCTATGATTTACATGGTTTCACTTTTCTTATTATGAAATGATATCCATTTCTTTTATTTGGATTATGTGATGATGGGATGATGTTTATGAAACCCATTTTATTCGTTGGATTATTATGAATGATGTATGTTTATTTTGTGGCACAAGTAAGAATGATTTCATTATGAGATGTGTGGGACCTATATCTCCCTCCAATGCATTGGGTAAAGATTTATATCTCATGAGATAGACATGGCTGGAACGGCAGGTTAAACTGGTTCAGTAAAACAGGACTGAAACGAGGAGTGAACTCGATTCAGAAAGGGACTTTGTCCATTAAGATGGTCTTGGCAGCAATGCCTTGGCTACTATGGAAATCATATCATGTGATTAATTGATTCCACAATTACATGTTTTATTCCCATGCTATTTTATCGTGATTTATGTTCCATTATGATCTATGCCTTATGTACTTCCATGTTTTATGTCGTTGCTCAAGATTTTTAATGATCATCTTTTTTTTAAGTTCAAATGTATATGGTATGTTTTATTTTATCCATGCTTACCCTTACTGAGCATTTGAGCTCACCCTTTTTATGTTTTCTTTTCCCCCAGGATTAAAAGAAAGATTTTAGGTAAGGAAATAAAAATGGGAAGATCTTTATGGGAGATGTTGAAGATCTTTCACCACGATTAGAAGATTACGTTCCAAGTTTCCAAAGACACTAAACTATTACAGTCCTTGTGTGTCTATTTTTGTTATGTACTAAGTATTCCGCAAAAGTAATGTAATGTATATGTACATCAAGCTTCGAGTCTCTACAGTTGGTATCAAAGGAAAGGTTTAGTCAACCATTGGAAACTAGGATGCGAAAACGTTACTGAGATCCCTAGAGATATTTCTAAGGTATGTCTAGGGATGTCTCTAAGGATAAGTATACGTATAGGATATAGTCCTAGAACTATGGTAACGATCTTAGAATTTAACCTAAGATGTTAGATATTGAAGTTACTCCCCCTTTATTATGATTTTTGCCTCTCACACTATTCTTTTTGGGTTTTAGAAAATGGCTGGAAACATGAAGATTCATGATAATGGAGGATATGACGGACAATGGAATGATATTCTTCATGAGAATCCAAATGAAACGGGATTTGGAAGTCCAAACATCGTTATTATGCCTAATCAGCAATCTCATAATATGATCAATAATCTCAACTTTTGTAAGTTTCCCAACTCAGATAATAAGAGAAAGATGGAGTTTCATGATGATCATAGAGGAAAGAAAGTTCAATTTCCCTCATGTAAATCATGTGGGAAGAGGCATCTGGGAGATTGTTTCAAGGGAACTGGAAGATGCTTTGGGTGTGGAAAAGAAGGACACAAAGCCAGTAAGTGCAAAGGAAAAGGTTCAGTTAACACCATGGATGAGGATAATGGTATTGCTATGACATCAACAATGGTTAAATGTTTTAAATGTGGAATGTACGAGAATTATGCAAACCAATTCCCTAAGGGAAAGTCTCATGAAGAGAATTAGTACGGTCGTATGGGAAGTATTTATGTTGATGATGATGAAGAGACTACAAAAGATATGTGAGATAAAAGAATTGTTGAATCTCGGTCAATGTTTTAAGAAGGTAGTGGAATGATTACATGTTTATCAAGTGTAATGTTGTATAAGTAATCTCATGGTAATATGGAATAAAGAGACATCTAAGGATTATTACACTATTGTCTTTCCTAAGTTTTGAAAGTGTATGATTAATGGTACTAGTAACTATGAAATGTTATTCAGATATTTTTGGAAAGTAGATGATATGCGCATAATGAAGGGATAAGAAGAAAATTAAATGTTTGATAGTATTCATGAGCTCATGACTGATATAAGGAGAAGGTTATATCATGGTTTGAGTATATATAATTTTTGGATTTTGGTATGTGGAAAGATTTAACTTTTGATAGCATTCATGTTCTCACTAAGATTCAATGGGTATTCATTTTTCAATAGAATACATGATTAAGGCCTTCGAATGTTTGGAATGTGACCAACAAGACATATCTTATGATATATGGGGATCAACGATGGAATTAACATGATTGTTATATGAAATCTCTGGTAATCATTTTCACTATAATATGAGAGTGGACTGCAATATTATGGATAAGCCTAAAGATTGGAATGGATTATGTTGGACATAAGTTAGTATTGTTTAAGGATAGAAGTTTTTTTTCGATATTATTTATGGGATGTTATAGAAATGTAGTTTTAGAAAAAGGAAAACCTGCAGGACGGGCGACAACCCATCGCATCGGACAAGGCTATGGGAATTGAACCCACAACCGAAGTGTGACTGGCCTTTATTACCTACCACTGGCCTACAGGAAGTCCCTGGTTAGTAGAAACTAGTTTTATTTTATTAAGCGGTATGATATATGAAGTATAAGTTCATTTTTGGAACCATATACGATTAATATAACCATAAGATGGACTTATAACTTTTTCTAACCTTTTGTTTGAAATAGATGGAATGACCCATAATTCTATCACATGATCTGCTAACACATCACGAATAACAAATTCAACTTCATTTCTTTAAGGGGTGAAGTGGAAATTGTTCAATTCACGAACAATAGTGAGATTGTACCAAAATCATGCAAGTATTTCTTTTAATTCATCAACTTTAGGGAAATGATCTTGAAAACCAAAAATGTTGTCCTAGTTCCCTTATATCCGATGAATCAGATGGTACCTTAGATCATCACAAATCAATAGCTTTGTGATTGTTGGATTTTTCATAGCCATGTTCTCTACCACTCTCCATCAGAACTTGATGGTTAGATTTTTCTTCCATATCCATATTTTCACCTATGTTCTCCTACGTGGAAACTCAGTGATGAGTTAATTTGGGTAACCATTACATTTCATACTTTAGTTTTTAAAAGCCATGTTTTGGTATTCCTTTTTACGATGTGGGTTTCTATTAAACGAACTTTTGAGTAGTAAACCATTTATAACCCCGACGAATTTCGAGGGCGAAATTCATTTTAAGGGGGGTAGAATGTAACACCCTGAGATTTTATGAAAAAGATTTTTTTAATTTCATTAATGTCTTGTGTTTTATGATACACCAAGATTACCTTGCGCTATACGCAACACCATATTAGCTTACAGTATACGCAACACTATTCTTGGATCGTGTTACACACAATTTTGATAATAGTTATTCTACGCAACATTGAGTATATATATATATATATATTCAATGTATAAATGAAATATCATTGGATTCTCTTATACGAAACAATGAAGGATTCTTGCACAACACGCAACCATGACTTTCCTTGCATTACACGCAATCGCGACCTTCCTCGATAGCATGTGTTGTACGGAATACCAGGTTTTACTAAACAACGATATATTATTATAATATTATTATGAACTAGACATTATGAATAGTATTAACTAAATTTTGAATTTTAAAACATTATTATTCATCTTACACATTTTCTAGAACATGGTATAAGAAAAAAATAAAATTTTCGGGTAAAATAAGTGTTTTTCAAAAAATGCAGTTTTTTCACCTATTGATGGCGCACCAAATTTAAATCTAGTTTTTGACATGTTTATATGTTAAATTTTAAAAAATAAAATTATTCATTGGAGTCAGGTTATAAAATTTTACCTTGGATAAATTTTTCATATTATTCTGATAACTTTCATATTTTAATGAATAGTAAAAACACGCTATATTTTAATTAAAAAAAACTTTTTTCATCGTAATAAATTATGTGGTTAAATTATAATATTGAATGGTTTTAGAGTATAAATAGAATATATTTTTACTATTTAATATAATTTATGTCATTAGCAGTGATTTTACATTGAATTCGTAGGTCAAATCAATTCAATGTTTTGCAATGTTTTAAACAAAAACCCGTTTTCATTCGACAACAGGATTAATTTCAATTTAATTTCTGCAACTTCTATGTATTGAATTTGAAAAAATGGATTCCATATTTTTAAATCAGTGGGTCCAAATTATGTTAATAGGCTACTGTTTATATTTGGGAATTATGAATAGTAACTACGGTAAATTTTATTTACCATAGTTAACGGTAAATCGGGTAATTAAGGGTGAATATAATATTATAAAATTACCCTAAAACATGCCAAAATTTTATTGTATGACTAAAAGAAGACCCATATAACCTAAGGGTCGGATTAGATTCATTTTTTGGACTTTTGACCATGAAAATAATTTAATTATTATTAAAACCAAAGAAAGTGACAACATGTCACTCTCTTAAATATTATAAGTATAAAAATTTTAATTTAGTGATAAACATCATAAAACTTCAAACATGAATAGTCTCCAGAAATATAATAAAATTATCTACATCATGATAATTTATTTATAATTTTTTGGGATTAAATAATTGTCATTACTAGTGATACATTAATGATGCAGAAATTATTTATTTAGTGAAAAATCAATAATATAGTTTTTATTGAAATAGTAATACATATCAAAAGGACCCAAAATCTGAAAAAAAAAGTTATTATTAGTGTATATATAAACCCTAATCATCCAATGGCCGAATTTCTGACCATTTGGATCCTTATTAAGGAAATTATGACACTTATATTATTTTATTTTAAATGATGCCAAAGTTGTCACCTTCATAATTTAATAAATTTAACAATTTAAATATTGTGATTTTTAGATGATAAATTCGAGTAAAAGTATTATTGTGAAAGGTAATATATTTATCTTAATCATAGGATTTTATTTTTAATTTTTATGCAACAAATAAGTAAATTAAATAATTATAAAAAAATGTTGTAGTAATTATTTTATTAAGAGATAAACCAAATAAATGGTTTTAAAAATAATAAAATAAATATTATATGAACTATTTAATGTGATCCACTAATTTTATAGATACATATGAACTTTTATGAATCTATTAAAGCTTTTAGTTCGAACATATATTCTGTATATATTTTATTTAAATTCAAATAAATGAATAGTGTCAAAATTGACACTATTGTTATTTTATAAAAATAACATATTATAAAATTGTTTAAAAATCACAAAAATATTTAAAAATTATAAATTTAAATTTATATGGTCTATAATGTTATAAAGTAAACAATTATGGAAAATTCACAACAAATAAGTAATTATTTGTTATAATTTAAAATTTAGAATTTTATTACCACAAATAAACTAAAATAGATTAAATAAGGATAAATCAAAATGATAAGGTTTAAAATAAGATCCAAAAATGTCTAAATTTGATTGTTTGATGATATTACCACCCTATCGCATCTAATATTCTAATATGAGTCATTTTTTGAGGTTTTTAAGTGGGGTTAGATTTATTATAAATTAATATTTTTAAGAATTCCAAAGGTTCCCCTCTCCTCCCTTATAAAAGGGCACCTCCTCCCTCTCTTCCACAAACCACTTTGAGCCTTCAAGCTCGTCCAACCCCTGAAAAATTATCTTCTCCACTTCCCTAGAAATATCCTAGAGGTCCTGGTATTCTTCAAAGACCAATTTTAGTGCCCTAAGTGTAGGTCTCAAAGAGGCGCTTCAAAGAAGAGGTAATTTCCGTTACCGATTCTTTCACCTTTATTTCTTCTTCCACTTCTTCTTCTTAGGTTGTTTAATTATAAATTAATAACATCAGTATCACTCATATACCTATATTTTATTATAAGTATGAAAAAACCCTATTTCACCATCTATCCATCCTACAGAAAATGAAATCACCGCGCGTGTGTACGTACAGAATACCGTCTCCACGCTGTGGTGTTATCTATTTTCCACCACCACCTTACTTGGATGGGTATAATGGTGTAAATAATAACTATATATTATTATTGTAAAGTGATATTGATTTTTTAATAGTATACATACACTCCAATAAAATTCCACGATCATGGGAACGATATCATCGCTCGTGCGTACGTACGGAATACCGTCTCCACGACGCGATGAGATTCATTCTCAATGATTAAACATTAATAAATGATTATAAAGTATATATAATAAGTAATCATGAAATATATGACATAATAATGATACTGTATTTATGTATATATATATTTATTTCATCTACTTAATTCCATTCAATTCAATGAGGAAACGAAAACAACATTCATGCGTACGTACGGCCTACCGTCTCCGTGAACGGTGTATTTCTTTCCATTTATCGATCTATTATATATATGTATATTCTGAATATATATTATATATAAATAATGTTTTACATTCTGGATGTAAGTAATCATGATCTAAGTAATCATATGAATAATTACAATTCAAAACACGGACGACAAATGAAATGATTTTACCCAAAACGCTCTTTAACATGGAATTTACAAAATAACGGGTAATATAAAGTCATAAGTGAACCATATATGATATCATAACAATTAATATGATTCTATAATAAGTCAATAACATTATTTAAATCATTATACAGGAGGTTCGGATACGTATGAAGCATATCGGACCTAAGGTAAGGGATAATTTTGCAAATTTCATTTTTATCTGAGATTGCTTATACGTAAGTATTTACTGGGGTTATTGTTATCATCCATGTCCATGTTTTCTAAAATTGTTTTATGTATGTTTAAAGTCCTTTTTACCCATTTTGACTTTTACTACATGGTATGTAAGGAATCTTTCTTTTGTTTACATTACGAGGTACTTTTTTGACTTTTCTGGCAAAAGTATGAGAAGAATGTTTTTTTTAACTTATACGGCGTGAATGGATTTTTACGGTTTTTATAAAGCCTTATTTTCATGAAGCTTCCTCCAAAATATTTCATGACTATTTTCAACAAAATTATTTTCTTTTAAAATTGCATGATATTTTGTGGAAAGAGATTGATTTTGAAGAAGAAAGGATATTTTCCTCAAGAATTCATTTCAATTGTTTTATCAAAACCATTTTTCAACTAAGATGAAATTATTTCGTATGTGTATGTTTCAAGTATAATGTCTCTATTATTTACATGGTTTCACTTTTCTTATTATGAAATGATATCCATTTCTTTTATTTGGATTATGTGATGATGGGATGATGTTTATGAAACCCATTTTATTCGTTGGGTTATTATGAATGATGTATGTTTATTTTGTGGCACAAGAAAGAATGATTTCATTATGAGATGTGTGGGACCTATAAATCCCTCCAATTCATTGGGTAAAGATTTATATCTCATGATATAGACATGGCAGGAACGGCAGGTTAAACCGGTTCAGTAAAACAGGACTGAAACGAGGAGTGAACTCGATTCAGAAAAGGACTTTGTCCATTAAGATGGTCTTGGAAGAAATGCCTTGGATACTATGGAAATTATATCATGTGCTTAATGGATTCCACAATTACATGTTTTATTCCCATGCTATTTTATCATTATTTATGTTCCATTATGATATATGCCTTATGTACTTCAATGTTTTATGTCGTTGCTCTAGATTTTTAATTTTCATGTTTTTTTTGAGTTCAAATGTATATGGTATGTTTTATTTTATCCACGATTACCCTTACTGAGCATTTGAGATCACCCTTTTTATGTTTTCTTTTCCCCCATGATTAAAAGAAAAATTTTAGGTAAGGAAACAAAAATGGGAAGATCTTTATGGGAGATGTTGAAGATCTTTCACCACGATTAGAAGATTATGTTCCAAGTTTCCAAAGACACTAAACTATTACGGTCCTTTTGTGTCTTTTTTTGTTATGTACTATGTATTCCTAAAAAGTAATGTAATGTCTTTGTAGGTCAAGCTTTGGGTCTCTACAATAATTTACTTAAAAAACTATTTTGAAGATTAAAACTGATTTATAGTTCTTTCAAAAATTACGTAGGGTCATATAAAATTATCTAAAAACTATAAGACATTGATTCAATAATTTATGAATAAATTTTAAGAAAATAAATTTTCCATTAAAATAATTAATTAGATATAATTAATTGTTTATGACTTACAAAATTCCAAAACGTTTACTAATTTCAAATTGTCACTTTTTAAGATGTCTAAATTTAATTTCATTATTCATAAGTAATGATACTCTTATATTGGATGATTTACTATTAATAAGGGTCATATTACTATTCATAATGGTATGTTACTATTCATAAGGGTATGTTACTATTCATAAGGGTAGGTCACTATTCAAAAAAAATTATTTTTGTTTCATTAGACTCCAAAAATCATCTTGAACATAATTGTGTATGTCAAATTTTTAAAATTCCAAACACAGAAGTGAAAAACATATGTTTAAAGGTAACTTATCACTATGTTGTGATTTCATGTTATTTTATGACATAAATATAAGAAGGTAATTTACATTGAAAAACATTGGGTCATTACATTTCCCCCCCCCCCTTAAGAAATTTCACCCCTGAAATTTCACTTTACGCAAACAGATGAGGGTACTTCTCCTTCATTGCCTCTTCTGGTTCCCAAGTTGATTCCTCAAACTTATGGTTCCTCCACAACACTTTGACAAGATGGGTTGTCTTTTTGCGTAGAACCTTATCTCTCTGATCCAAAATCTTTACTGGCTGCTTCTCATAGGAGAGATCAACTTCCAGTCGCACCACCTCTGAGTTTAGTACATGTGAGGGGTCTGGTATGTACTTCCTCAGTAATGATACATGAAACACATCATGAACTTGAGCCATATTCGGTGGAAGTGAAAGACGATAGGCTACGGATCCTATGCGGTCAAGGATCTTAAAGGGGCCAATATACCTTGGTCTTAGATTCCCTTTCTTCCCAAATTGCATGACTCTCTTCCATGGAGATATTCAAAGGAAAACTTTATCTCCAACATTGAACTCCAAGTCCCTTTGACGGTTGTCAGCATAGCTCTTTTTCCAACATTGAGCAGCTTTGATGTGTTTCTGGATGACATGAACCTTCTCTGTCATCTCTTGAACAAGATCGGGTCCAAGTAGCTTTCTTTCTCTAACTTCATCCCAACAGGTTGGAGTTCTACATCACTTCCCATAAAGAGCTTCATACGGAGCCATCTGAATACTTGATTGGAAGCTATTGTTGTATGAGAACTAAACCAATGGGAGATGCTGATCCCAACCACCTTTGAATTCAAGAGAGCAAGCTCTTAGCATATCTTTAAGTGTTTGAATAGTCCTTTCAGACTGACCATCAGTTTGGGGGTGTTAAGTCATTCTAAAATTTAATTCAGTACTCAAAGCATGTTGAAGGCTCCTCTAGAACTTAGATGTGAACCTTGGATCATGGTCAGAGAAAATTTATAGTGGAACACCATGCAGTCTCACCACTTCCTTCACATATATCTTTGAAATTTGTTTAAGAGAGATATCTTCCCGAATAGTGATAAAATGGGCAGTCTTGGTGAGTCGATCAACCACAACCCATATTGCATTATTTCCCTTTGACGTCTTTGGGAGAACCATGACAAAGTCCATAGTAACATTTTCCCATTTCCACATGGGTATAGGCAATGGATGCATCATACCTTTGGACTTTTGTCACTCAGCATTAACTTGCTGACATACCAAGCACCTTGATATATATTCCGCAATATCCTTCTTCATGTTATCCCACCAGAAGTGTTCTCAGAGATCACGGTACATCTTGGTACTCCTAGGATGGATAGGGAATGTTGAGCAATGTGCATTGTCCAATAGCTCCTTCTTTATCCCGGGTGATGAAGGCACACAGAGCCGCGTTCCAAACCGAATCACACCATCATCGTCGAAATGGAACTCTTGCAGCTTCCCTTCCTTTACTGCATTCACCCTCTTTTGTAACTACACATCATCCCTTTGTGCTTCCAAAATCTTCTCTTGGATGGATGGTTGTACAATCCTTTGGAAAAGGTAGGATGTATCCCCTGCCCTTATGATTTCCAAATCCATTCTTTGCATATCCATGAAGATAGGGTCTTTCTCAATCTGCGGCATGGATAAAGTAGCAGGATCTTTTCTACTTAGAGCATCAGCTACCTTGTTCGCCTTTCCAGGATGATAGTGAATAGAGCAATCATAATCCTTGATTATCTCTAACCATATCCTTTGACGCATGTTGAGCTCCTTTTGTGTGAAAATATACTTTAGGATCTTGTGTTTGGTGCATATGTCACACTTCTCGCCATAAAGGTAGTGCTGCAAGATTTTCAAGTCAAAAATCACGGCTACGAGCTCTAGATCATGCATTAGGTAGTTCTTCTCATGGATCTTCAACTGTCGTGAGGTGTAGACTATCACATTATGATTTTTCATTATTACACAACCCAAGACTTTCTTTGAAGCATCACTGTATATCACAAAACATTCTCCACTTTTTGGTAGTGTGAGTACAGGTGTAGTGATCAGCCTTCTCTTTAGCTTCATGAAGATTCCCTCACATTCTTCCATCTAGAAATACTTTACCCATTTCCTTTTAAACTTAGTTAGTGGGCTTGACATTCGTGAGAAGTTTCTCACAAAACTTCGGTAGTACCCAGCTAATCCAAGAAAACTATGGATTTTTGAGACACTAGAGGGCCTGGGTCATTCCTCAATCGCCTTTGGCTTTGAAGGATCCACAAAAATTCCCTCACTTGTGATCACATGTCCCAAGAATGTGACTTGATTCATCCAAAAGACACACTTTATGAACTTGGCGTACAACTTCTCTTTTCTTAATGTCGCCAACACAAGTCTTATATGTTCTTCATGTTCCTTCTTTCTCTTAGAGTAGATAAGACTGTCATCGATAAACACTACCACTAATTTGTTGAGGTAATGTCTAAAGACTCTATTCATCAAATTCATGAAGATTTCAGGGGAATTAGTAAGTCTTAAGGGCATCACCATAAACTCATAGTGCCCATACCTTGTATGGAAGGCAGCCTTTTGAATATCTTCCTTCTTCACCTTTACCTGATGATATCCATAATGAAGATCCACCTTTGAGAAGTATTGAGCTCATCTTAACTGGTCGAACAAGTCATCAATCCTTGGGAGAGGATACTTGTTTTTATGGTGATCTTGTTGAGTTCCCGATAATCGATACATCACCACATTTTTACATCCTTCTTCTTCACAAAGAGCACTGGCGCACCCCAAGGCTATGCACTAGGGCTTTTGAACCCTTGGTCCAGACGCTCTTGTAGTTTCTTCTTTAACTCCTCCATTTCGATAGGATCCATCCTATAGGGGCACTTTGAGATAGGAGTAGCTCCGGGTATGAGTTCAATTGAGAACTCTACCTCATGATCTGGGGGAATTCTGGGTAACTCTTCAAGAAATACATTGTTGTATTCCCTCATGATGGTCATTTCCTCAAGGATGGAACTTTCCATTGACTCAACTATTTGGGTGAGGTATGATTCTTCATAGGGAATCAACACCCACACCATTGAAGGATTTTTTTAAGTAGATTCATGATCTTCCTTGTATTTGTAGAGGAGCATGGGATGGTTCGGAATATGAAAAGATATTTCCTTTTCCCGACAGTTGATATGTGCTCTATATAACGAGAGCCAAACCATTCCCATTATAGCGTAGAATTCCACCAAGGGAAGTATTACGAGATTTGCTGGAAGAATCTTCCCACATAATCCAACAGGATAAGAGTCAAACACTTGGGTTGAAATTATTTCACCACATGGTGTTTTTACAGATATCTCTACTTCAAGGTTTCAGGGCTTTGATTCTATAGTTCTATCAAACTTGCAAGATATAAAGGAATGCGTAGAACCAGAATCAAATAATACTTTTTCCATTATAGAGTGAATTGGAAGTGTACCTTGTATGACTTCAATATCATGCTCCACCTCCTCAGTAGAGATGGCATTAGCCTTCCCTTGTTCCTTTGTCTTTGGTGGCTGCTGACGCTGATTACCATCGAGAACTTGAGGTTTAGTGCACTGGTTTGCATAGTGCCCTAGCTATTTACAGTTGTATCATTGAACCATGAGTGGTTATCTCCTTTCATCAGCTACATTCTCCTTCCTTTTCGTGTCTTTTCAACACTCTTGAGCATGGTGTCCTTCTTTCCCAGACTTGAATCATTTCCCCATCCCTTTGAGGCAATTCCCATGGTGCAACTTCCCGCATTTTTGGCAAGTGGGTTGTTGAGATTTCTTCCCACCATTATCATTAGATCCACCAGCTTGAAACTCCATCTTTCTTTTCTTATCACCGTAGCCATGGGACCATTCTCCAAAATTCATCTCCACTTTGATATCACATCGAACAACTTCTTCATAACTCCCAAAGTCTCGAATTGCAATAGCCTTTCGAAGGTGTGGTTTTAATCCACTAAAGAATCTATCAAATTTTCTATCATTGTTGATAACAAAACCTGAAGTGTACCTTGCCAGACTTGTGAAATTCTCTTCATAGGTTGTGAATGATTCTCCTTATTTTTGCTTGAGCTCTATGAATTCTCTCTCCATCTTCGTGTGAAGAGTTCTTGGGAAATACTTGTTAAGAAACATTATCTTAAAGTCTTATCATTCCATCTCTTCAATTTCCTCCCTTGGCTTGGTGTTCTTAATCAAAGCCCACCATTGATCGGCTTCTCCGTATAGATGATAAACAGATAAGGCCACCTTCTCCATCTCGGAATAGTGAAAAACAGAAAATATCTTCTCCATGGAGTTGACCCACTGTTCCACAACTAGTTTATTGGAAGATCCACAAAACGTTGGTGTTCGTTGCCGCATAAAACATTTGATAGCTAGTTGCTCCCTCTTTGGTGAAGGAGGATGTTCCCCATTATTATGGTTATTGTTCATAACCTGAGATAATTGGGTAAGAATCTCCATGATGTTTTGAACTCCACCTCATAAATCATTGGTTATGTCGTTCGGGCAATCGTTGCATTGGCCCTCGCACGAGTTGTTGGACTGATTTCTCCTGGTTCCCACCATTTTCTAAAATAGAAAAGGGTTAGAACAAAACATAAATAATCAAGTCATGAATGCCGTAATCATTTAATCAATTTATACCAAAAAAATAACATATTGGATCCCTATGTAAATATTATTGTTTGCATATTTTTACTTAGTCTCATGCTATAGGTTTCCTCTGGGGTTCACTAATCCTAATTCCCAAATTAACTAAACATTTCCTCTGATACCAACTATAGTGACCCAGACTTTTCTTACATTACTATTGCATCATTTCAAAGATAAAAAACATAATATTATTACACAAAGAGCATCCAAAGTCTTAGTGTCTTGGGAAAACTAGGACCACACATAACAAATACAACATCTAGCATAAACATTTATTTAATTTCTTCTTCTCTAGATTCTTGTTGGCACTTGTCCTCTCCTTAGTACATTTAGCCACTGGAGGATATACATCAAAAGGGGTGAGATAGAATCCCATTAATAGGATAGATAAGAACAATATATCATGGGGTGATCATAATCATAACAAAGTAAAAAGATCATGAACATGAGAGGAGCATAAATAAAAGACTTGAGATGTGGCAATGCATAAAAATGAAACATCGTGTCTTAGTGGATAATTACCACACATACTTGTGAACCAAGCAAGCATATTGTTCACACATCATTTCACATTTACTCATGAGATTCATCACTTTACCCAATTTATTGGAGCGCTATATAATTTCGGGTGCACTCGTCACATTTAAACATTTATATTGCGCTACATATTTCCGGGTGCACCCGTCACATCATAACATTATCATTTATCATGCATGTCACAATGAACATATAAAATAAATTAAAATTACTAAATCATAAAAAGAAATGGGTTTCATCTCATAAGAACACATTCATAAACTTTAGGTTCCCAAAATAAAGAGGGAACAATATACTTGATACAAGAATCATCAACCCTGAATGAGAGGTAAAAGTTGAGTTCTTAAGAGAAGAGTTCTTTCAGAAAACATTTGGATTGAAATAAACTTCATTAGAAAACATGTATATCCCAGAAAAGTAAATACAATTATGAACAAATGATCTTTAAGGAGTGAACATATCAAAAAAGGAGTGAAAGAGGTAGAACCCGAGGGATGAAAGTTGGGTTTGAGAATTTCTCTTTACCTTGTACCCGAATGCTTCCTTCTCTTTAATGTTATGTATAATGACATTATATTCATCAATTAGAAATAAATAACCATGTGTACATTAATAGGGTTCATTCCGGTTTCATTATGTCATATTATGTTCCTTTGGATGACTTATAGAGTTTAAAAACATTGTTTGGGGATGTTAGTTTTTATGGTTTTTCTTGGGTTGTTCTATTGTATTCATAAAATTGATGTTCGGGTAGAACATGGGTAAACATAAAGAAATGATATTACATGTTATTAATGGTATTTCAGGATATTGAATGATTTTATAATGAATTATATTAGATCCATTTGGATGAATGATTATATAAGAATTAAATGATGGTTATTTGGGTCAATTTGGGCGGTTTTTTTATCACAACGAACTTGTTTTGACTTATCACTTAGTAATATGTCCATAGGTTATTTAAAGAACTTTAAATATAACATAATACACATAAAATATTCTGGTTCAACCATTAAAATGGTTTCATGACCATATCTGAAATTATAAATGGAAGAAGAAAGCATGTCGTTCTTGAAGGTGAAAAATTAACACCTCACGAACAACGTTCTCTTTAATAAAATAAAAGGAAGAGAGAAAGTGGGTTGGATGATTTAATATCCCATTATAATCATAGAATTACATTATATGTATAATAATGGAGTTAAAATACAATTTTGATGAAGATAGGTGGGGAGAGATCAAGAAATGAACTTGAACTTGAAAGGAAATTAAAGGAGAAGAGGGAGGGAAATTACCTCTTGAATCCTTCTCTTGAGAACCTCTTTAAGGGCCTAAGCTTGGTCTTTTAATGAGACCAGAAGCTCTTGGATGTGGGTTAGGGGCTAGGGATGGTGTTTGGGGAGAGTTTATAGAAGGCTTGGAGCTTGCGAGTTGTGAGGAAATGAGGGTGTGAAGGGTGGCTTTTATAGTGGAGGGGAGAGGGGGTTCCTTAATATAAAATTCATTAGTTTATTAATTTTCTCTAAGACAAGGAATAGTGATTCATCCAAGACCAATAATAGTAAATTAGTCATGTGAGTTTGGTATTTGGGTGCTTACATCACTTGTGATGTCAGGAATAGTGGGTTTTAATTATAATGTATTTGTACGATAAATTAATGTATTTTACTATTCAACAAAAATTCAAGTGTTTCAGAAAAAGCCCAAAAATTTACCTCAACCATTTTTTGACGTACAGAATCCAAAAATAAAATAAATTTTTCAAAAATTATTTTATAATTATTATTAATTTAATATTTAATTAAAATCATAATTTACTTAAAAAATTAGTTTTTAAGATTAAAACTGATTTATAGTACTTTCAAAAATTATGTAGGGTCTTATAAAATTATCTAAAAACTATAAGACATTGATTCAATAATTTATGAATAAATTTTAAGAAAATACATTTTCTTTTAAAATAATTAATTAGTTATAATTAATTATTTATGACTTACAAAATTCCAAAACATTTACTAAGGTCAAATTGTCACTTTCTAAGATGTCTAAATTTTATTTAATTATTCATAGGTAATGTTACTCTTATATTGGATGGTTTACTATTCATAAGGGTCATATTACTATTCATAAGGGAATGTTACTATTAATAAGGGTATGTTACTATTCATATGGGTAGGTCACTATTCACCAAAAAATTATTTTTGTTTCCTTAGACACCAAAAATCATCTTGAACACAACTGGGTATATGTGATATTCAAAATTCCAAACACAGAAGTGACAAACTTATGTTTAAAGGTCACTTATCACTATGTTGTGATTTCATGTTATTTTATGACATAAATATAAGAAGGGAATTCCCATTTAAAAACATTGGGTCATTACATTAGGTAAGAAAAACAAAGGGGGAGATCTTTATGGGAGATGTTGAAGATCTTTCACCATGATTAGAAGATTATGTTCCGAGTTTTCAAAGACACTAAACTAATATGGTCTTTGGGCGTCTGTTTTTGTCATGTATTAGGTATTCTGCAAAAGTAATGTAATGTCTATGTACGTCAAGCTATGGGTTTCTACAGTTGGTATCAGAGCGAAGTTTTAGTTTACCTTTGGAAACTAGGATGCGAAAACTTTAGATCCCTAGAGATATTTCTAAGGTATGTCTAGGGATATCCCTAAGGTTATGTATAAGTATAGGTTATATACCTAGAATTATGGTAACTATCATTGAATTAAACCTAATATGTTTGAGATTGAAAGTACTCCCCTTTATTATGTTGTTTCCCTAGCATGATTTTTTTCTCTCACACTATTCTTTTTGGGTTTTAGAAAATGGATGGAAAAAGGAATATTCATGTTAATGGAGAATATGATGGATAATGGAATGATATTCTTCTTGAGTATCCAAATGAAATGGGATATGGGAGGTGACACATTGTTATTATGCCTAATCAGCAATCTCATAATATGATCAACAATATCAACTTTGGTAAGTTTCCTGACTCGGCTAATAAGAGAAAGATGGAGTTTTATGATGATCATTGAGGAAAAAAAGTTCAATTTCCCTCATATAAATCATGTGGGAAGAGGAATCAAGGAGAATTTCTCAAAGGAACTGGAAGATGCTTTGGGTGTGGAAAAGAAGGACACAAAGCCAGTAATTGCAAAGGAAAAGGTTCAGTTAACACAATGGACAAGGATAATGGTATTGCTAAAACAACAACCAAGGTTAAATGTTTTAAATGTGGAATGTACGGGAATTATGCAAACCAATGCCCTAAGGAAAAA
This sequence comes from Viscum album, assembly GCA_963277665.1. NCBI lineage: Eukaryota > Viridiplantae > Streptophyta > Magnoliopsida > Santalales > Viscaceae > Viscum > Viscum album. Next base: position 1,578,547,602 of record OY728128.1, on the reverse strand, counting down.
TATCCTAAGGAGAATCAGCATGGTTGTATGGGTAGTATTTATGTTGATGATGATGAAGAGACTACAAATGATATATGAGATGAAAGAAGTGTTGAGGAATAAAACGAAGAATCTCAGTCAATGGTTTAAGAATCTAGTGGAATGATGGGATTTTTTTATCGAGATTAATGTATGGTACTATAGAATAAAGAAAAATCTAAGGATTGTTACACTATTGTATTTCCTTGAGTATTTGAAAGTCTATATTGAATGGTACCGGTAACGATGAAAAGTGATTCAAATATATTTGGAAAGCACCTAATACGTGCATAAAGAAGGGATAAAGAGATAATGAAATGTTTGATAGTATTAATGAGCTCATGACTGATATAAGGAAAAAGTGATATCATGGTTTGAGTATATAGAATTTTTGGGATTTTGGTATGTGACAAGAGTTAACTTTTGACCAAATTCATGTTTTCACTAAGGTTCTATGGTAATTTATGTTTCAATAGAATACATGATTAAGGTATTCACATGTTTGGAATGCGATCAATAAGATATATATTATGATATATGGGGGGTAAATGATGGTATTCACGTGCTTATTATGTGACCATTCCAGTAATCATTTTCTTTGTACTATGAGATTGGAAAGATATATTTTGGATAAGTCTAAAGATTGGAATGGATTATTTCAGACATCAGATAGTGTTGTTTAAGGATAGATCTTTTTTCGATATTATTTCTGTAATGTTATAATAGTGTAGTTTCAGAAAAAGGACAACCTGCAGGATGAGCAACAACCCGTCGCGTCGGACATGGTTGCGGAAATTGATCCCACAACCGAAGTGCGACAGGCCTTTATCACCTACCACTGGCCTACAGGAAGTCCCTGGTTAGTTGAAATTAGTTTTATTTTATTAAACAATATGATAGTTGAAGTATAAGTCCATTTTTGGAATAATACACGGTTAATCTCACCATAAGATGGACTTATGTATATAACTTTTGCTAACCTTATGTTTGAGACATATGGAATGACCTATCACTCTATCACATGATCAGCTAACACTTCACGAAAGACAAATTCAACTTCATTTATTTAAGAGATGATGTGGAAATTGTTCAAGACACAAACAACAGTGAGATTGTACCAAAATCAAGTAAGTATTTATTTTAATTCATCAACACTAGGGAAATGATATTTAAAACCAAAAACGTTGTCCTATTACCCTCATATTCAATGAATCAGATGGTGCCTTAGATCATCACAAATGTATGGCTTTGGGATTATTGGCTTTTTCATAGCCATGTTCTCTACCACTCTTCATCAGAACATGATGGTTAGATTTCTCTTCCATATCCATATCTTCACCTATGTTCTCCTATGTGGAAACCCAGTGATGAGTTAATTTGGGTAATCGTTACATTTTATACTTCACTTTTTAAAATTAAGTTTTAGTATTCCTTTTTATGGTGTGGGTTTCTATGAATGAAACTTTCAAGTAGTAAACTATTTATAACCCCAACGAATTTTGATGGCGAAATTAATTTTAAGGGGGGTAGAATGTAACACCCCGAGATTTTATGAGATATATTCTTTTTAATTTCTTTGATGTCTTCTATTGTAATCTATACCATGATTATCTTGTACTATATGCAACACCATATTAGCTTACAGTATACGCAACACTATTATTAGCTCGTGTTACACATAATTTCAAGTTTGTTTTGTAGAAATTATTCTACTCAACATTAAGTATAGTTTTTTTTAACGTATAAATGAAATAAGTTTTGATTATGTTATATAAAACACCAAATGGAGCTTCCACTACACGCAGCCCTGACTTGGCTTGCATTACACGCAATCACGACCTTCCTCGATAGCGTGTGTAGTACGCAATACTTGGTTTCGCTGAACAAGTATATATTGTTATAATATTATTATGAAATATCCATTATGAATATTATTAACTACATTTTTAATTTCATAACATTATTATTCATCATACAAATTTTCTAGATCATGGTATGAGAAAAAAATAATTTTTTCGGGTAAAATAAGTATTTTTAAAAAAAATGCAGTTTTTCCGCCTTTTGATGGCGCACCCACTTTAAATATAGTTTTTGACATGTATATAAGTTCAATTTGACAAAATAAAATTCTTCTTCAGAATCAGGATATAAATATTTACTTTGGATAAATGTTTCGTATTATTCTGATAACTTTCATATTTTAATGAATAGTAAAAACACACTATATTTTAATTAAAAACATCTTTTATCATCGTAATAATTTATATGGTTAAATTATAATATTTAATGTTTTTAAAGTATAAATAGAATATATTTTTACCATTTAATATAATTTATGTAATTATCATTGATTTTACATTCAATCCATAGTTAAAATCATTTCAATCTTTTGCAATGTTTTAACTTTTAAAACTCGTTTTCTTAACAACGGGATTAATTTTAAATTATTTTCTAAAAATTATGTGATTTCAATTTGGAAAAATGGATTCAATATTTGGAATTAGTAGGTAAAAATTATTTTAATATGCTACTTTTTTATTTTTGGGCACTATGAATAGTAACTACGGTAAATTTTATTTACTATAGTTAAAGGTAAATTGGGTAATTAAGGGTAAATATAATATTATAAAATTATACTAAAACTTCTATTAATATAATTGGATGATTATATTTCGTACTAAGGCATATTTGGGTTGAAATGGAATCCATTGGAACCCACTTGGATGTGATTAAGACCTTTAATTTATTTTATTTTAAAGAAAGTGAAATATATCTCACTCAAACTTTAATAATTAAAGTATTTTTAATATAAAGTTATAAAGAATATAAATTTGATTATAAATAATCATTTTAAATCTATTTTTTTTCTTTGTTATGGTAATTTATTAGTAAATTTGAAGTTATATTTAACTACATTAATAGCTTATACATTAATTATGCAGAAATTATTTACTTAGTGAAAAATAAATAATATAGTTTTTACTAAAGTAATAATACCCATAAAAAGGCACAAAAACTTGACCAAAACCTATTGGTCGAGTATATCTATACCATAAGCATACAAGGGTATACTTTGGGACCATTTGGAGCCGTATATAAGAGATTATGTCATTTATATTATTTTATTTTTAATAATGTCAAAGTTGTCACCTTCATAACTTAATAAATATAACAATTTAAATGTTGTCATTTTAAGATGAGAAATTTGAGTAAAAGTATTATTATTAAATTTAATAGATTTATCTTCATCATAAGATTTTATTTTTAATTTTTATGAAACAAATAATTATATTAAATAACTATACAAAAATGTTATAGTAATTATTTGGTTAAGAGAATTATCAAATAAATGGTTTTAAAAATATTAAAAAATTATTATATGAACTATTTAATTTGATCCACTAATTTTTTAGATTAATATGAAATATTATAAATCTATTAAATGTTTTGGATCGAATATATCTTCTCTGTGGATTGTATTTAAATTTATATAATTGAATAGTGTCAAAATTAACACTATTGATATTTTATAAAAATAACATATTATTAAATTGTTTAAAAATCACAAAAATATTTAAAAATTACAAATTGAAAATTATATAGTCTAAATTGTAATAAAATATCTAATTATGGAAAATTAACAACACATAAGTAAGTATTTATAACCATTTAAAAATTAGAATATTATTACCACAAATAAATTTAAATAGATTAAATAAGGATAAATCAAATTGATAAGGTTTAATATAAATTCCAAACATGTATAAATTTTATTGGTTGATTATATTGCAACCCTATATCATCTCATCTTCTAATTTGAGTCATTTTGGTTGTTTTAAGGTGGGGTTTAAATTTATTATGAATTAATATTTTTTATGTTTCCAACAGTGCCCCTCTCCTCCCTTATAAAAGGGCACCTCCTCCCTCTCCTCCTCACACAAATTTGAGCATCCCATCTCAGCCAAACCCTTCCCATTTCCCTTCTGCACTTCCCTATAAATATACTAGAGGTCTTTTTCTTCTTCAAATACCAGATTAAGTGCCCTAAGAGGAGGTTTAGAAGAGACGCGTCGAAGAAGATGTAATATCCTTTACCGATTATTTCAAGTTCATTTCTTCTTCTACTCCATCTTCTTTTGATGTTTCATAATAATGTAATAACATCAGTATCACTCATATACTTATATTTTATTATAAATATGAACCAACCCTACTTCACCTTTTGTCCAACTTATGGAAAATGAAATCATCGTGCGTGCGTACGTATGGAATACCATCTTCATGTCGTGGTGTAATCTTTTTTTCCACCACCACCTTACTTGGATGAGTATAATGGTGTAAGAATAACTATATATGGTTATTATAACATGATACTAATTCTGAGATATTATATCATCCACTCTAATTACATTCAATAATTATGGAAACGATATCATCGCTCGTGCGTACGTACGGATTATCGTCTCCACGATGCGATGAGATTCATTCTCCAAGTTAACCATTCAAGAATGATTATAAAGTATATATATTAAATAATAAAGAAATATATGACATATTAATGATACTGGATTTATGTATATGTTATTTACTTACTTCCAGTCAAATTAATATGGAAATGAAAATAGCATTCATGCGTACGTACGGCCTACCATCTCCATGAACGGTGTATTTCATTCCATTTATCGATCTATTATATGACAAATATATATTATATATATCATGTTTTACATTTTTTAAATATTTAATCATGATATAAGTAATCATATGAATAATTACAAGTCAAAACATGTACGATAAATGAAACAATTTTACCCAAAACGCTGCTTTGACATGGAATTGACAAAAGAACAGGTAATATAAAGTCGTAAGTGAATCATGTATGATATAATAAATATTGTTATGGTTCTATTACAAGTTAATAATACGTCTAAACCCACTATAGAGGAGTCTCATACACATGTGGAAGAAATTGGACATAAGGTAAGGGATAATTTTGAAAATCACATTTTTATCCGAGATTGCTTATACGTAAGTATTTACTGAGGTTATGTTTATCATCCATGTCCATGTTTTCTAAAAATGTTTTCATAAAATGTTTAACATTCTTACATGTATTTTTAACATAATTTTTACCCTTTTTTGACTTTTTACCACATTTTAAGGAAGGAATCCTTCCTTTGGTTACCATATAAGGTGCTTTCTGACTTTTCTGGTAAAAGTACGCGAAGAATGTTTTTTTAACTTATATGGCGTGAATGGATTTTTACGGTTTCATAAAGAATTATTTCAATGAAGATTCATCTGAAAAATTTCATGATTATTTTCAACAAAATCCTTTTCTTTTAAAATTTCATGGCATTTTGAGAAAAGAAAATGATTTTGAAGAAGAAAGGATATTTTCCTCAAGAATTCATTTCAAGTGTTTTATCAAAACTATTTTCCATATAAGATGAAATTATTTAGTATGTTTATGTTTCAAGTATAATTTCTCTGTAATTTACATGGTTTGATTTTTCTTATGATTAAATTATATCCATTTCTTTTATATAGATTGTGTTATGATGGGATGATGTTTTTGAAACCTCTTTTATTCATTGGGTTATTATGAATGATGTATGTTTATCTTATGGCACACGAAAGAATGATTTCATTATGAGATGGGTGGGACCTATATCTCCCTAAAATGAATTGGGTAAAGATTTATATCTCATGAGATAGAAATGGCTGGAATGGAAAGTTAATTCGGTTTAGTGATACAAGACTAGAACGAGGACTGAACTCGATTCAGTAAGGGACTTTGTCCACTATGATGGTCTTGGCAGCAATGTCTTGGCTACAATGGAAATCATATCATGTGCTTAATGGTTTTACACAATTACATGTTTTATTCCCCATTCTATTTTAGCATTATTGATGTTTCATTATGATATATGCCTTACGTACTGCCATGTTTTATGTCATTGCTCACGATTTTGATGATTAAAAATTATGTTCATGTTTTTAAATTCAAATGTATATGGTTTGTTTTATTTTCCCCATGCTTACCCTTACTGAGCATTTAATCTCACCCTTTATATGTTTTCTTTTCCCCAGGATATAAAGAAATGTTTTAGGTAAGAAAACAAAAGGGGAGATCTTTATAGAAGATGGTGAAGATCTTTCACCATGATTAGAAGATTATGTTCCGAGTTTTTAAAGACACTAAACTAATATGGTCTTTGGGAGTCTGTTTTGGTCATGTATTAAGTATTCCTAAAAAGTAATGTAATGTTTATATACGTAAAACTATGGATCTCTACAGTTGGTATCAGAGTGAAGGTTTAGTTAACCTTTGGAAACTAGGATGCGAAAACTTAAGATCCCTAGATATATTTCTAAGGTATGTCTAGGGATGTCCCTAAGGTTAAGTATAAGTATAGGTTACAAACCTAGAATTATGGTAATGATCATAGAATTAAACCTAATAAGTTATATAATGAATGTACTCCCCTTTTTTATGTTGTTTTCCTAGTATGATTTTTTCCTCTCACACTATTCTTTTTGGGTTTTAGAAAATGGCTGGAAAGAGGAATATTCAAGTTAATAGAGAATATTATGGATAGGGGAATGATATTCATCCTGAGCATCCAAATGAAATGGGATTTGGAAGGTGAAACATTATTATTATTCCTAATCATAAATCTCATAATATGATCAATAATATCAACTTTGGTAAGTTTCCTAACTCGGCTAATAAGAGAAAGATGGAGTTTCATGATGATCATATGGGAAAGAAAGTTCAATTTCCCTCATGTAAATAATGTGGGAAGAGGCATCAAGGAGAATGTTTCAAAGGAACTGGAAGATTTTTTGGGTGTGGAAAAGAAGGACACAAAGCCAGTAATTGTAATAGAAAAGGTTCTGTTAACATAATGGACAAGGATAATTGTATTGCTAAAACATCAACAAAGGTGAAATGTTTTAAATGTGGAATGTACAGGAATTATGAAAACCAATTCCCTAAGGGAAAATGTCATGAAGAGAATTAGAATGGTCATATGGGTAGTATTTATGTTGATGATGATGAAGAGACTACAAATGATATATGAGATGAAAGAAGTGTTGAGGAATAAAATTAAGAAACTCAGTCAATGATTTAAAAATCTTGTGGAATGATTGCATTTTTTTATCAAGAATAATGTATGGTACTATGGAATAAAGAAAAATCTAAGGATTGTTACACTATTGTTTTTCCTTGAGTATTTGAAAGTATATGTTGAATGGTACCAGTAACCATGAAAAGTTATTGAAATATTTTTAGAAAGAACCTAATATGAGCATACATAAGGGATAAGAAGATAATGAAATGTTTGATAGTATTAATGAGCTCATAACTGATATAAGGAAAAAGTGATATCATGGTTTGAGTATATAGAATTTTTGGGATTTTGGTATGTGGAAAGAGTTACCTTTAGACAGCATTCATTTTTTCACTACGGTTTTATAGTAATTTATGTTTCAAGAGAGTACATGATTAATGTATTCAAATGTTTGGAATGTGATCAATAAGAGATAAATTATGATATATGAGGGATAAATGATGGTATTCACGTTCTTGTTATGTGACCTTTCCAGTAATCGTATTATTAATACTATGAGATTAGAAAGATGTATTTTGGATAAGTCTAAAGATTTGAATGAATTATGTCGAATATCAGATAGTATTGTTTAAGGCCATAACTTTTTCGATATTATTTCTGTAATTTTATAATAGTGTAGTTTTAGAAAAAGGACTACCTGCAGGATGGGCGACAACACATCACGTCAGACAAGGTTGTGGAAATAGAACCTAGAACCAAAGTGTGATAGGCCTTTATTGCCTACCAATGGCTTATAGGAAGTCTCTGGTTAGTAGAAATTAGTTTTATTTTATTAAGCAGTATGATAGTTGAAGTATAAGTCCATTTTTGGAATCATATACGGTTAATCTCACCATAAGATGGACTTATGTATATAACTTTTTCTAACCTTATGCTTGAGATAGATGGAATGACATATCATTCTATCTCATGATCTGCTAACACTTCACGGAAGACAAATTCAACTTCATATCTTTAATAGATGAAGTGGAAATTGTCCAAGGCACAAACAACAGTGAGATTATACCAAAATCAAGTAAGTATTTCTTTTAATTTTTCAACATTAGGGAAATGATATTGAAAACCAAAAAATTTTGTCCTAGTACCCTCATATTCGATGAATCAGATGATACCTTAGATCATCACAAATTTATGGCTTTGTGATTGTTGGCCTTTTCATGGTCATGTTCTCTACCACTCTTCTTCAGAACATGAGGGTCAGATTTCTCTTCCATATCCATATTTTCACTTATGTTATCCTATGTGGAAACCCAGCGATGAGTTAATTTGGGTAACTGTTATGTTTCATACTTAACTATTTAAAATTAAGTTTTAGTATTCCTTTTTATGATGTGGGTTTCTATGAATGAAACTTTTAAGTAGTAAACGATTTATTACCCCGACGAATTTTGAGGGTGAAATTTATTTTAAGGGGGATAGAATGTAAAACCCAGATATTTTATGAGATATATTATTTTTAATTTCTATGATGTCTTCTATTGTACACTACACCAATATTAGCTTGTAATATATGCAATACCGTATTATCTTGCAGTATACGCAACACTATTCTTGGCTCGTGTTACACACAATTTCAAGTTCATTTTGTAGAAATTATTCTACGCATCATTAAGTATATATTTTGTTTAATGTTTAAATGAAATAAGTTTTGATTATGTTATACACAACACCAAAGTGCGATTCCACTACACGCAGCCCTGACTTGGCTTTCATTACATGCAATCACGACCTTTCTCGATAGCGTGTGTAGTACACAATACTGGGTTTTTCTAAACAACAATATATTGTTACAATATTATTATTAACTAGCCGTTATGAATAGTATTAACTAAATTTTGAATTTTATAACATTATTATTCATATTACACATTTTTTAAAACATGGTATGAGAACAAAATAATTTTTTTGGGTAAAATAATTATTTTTCAAAAAATGTAGTTTTGTCGCCTTTTGATGGCGCACCCACTTTAAATTCAGTTTTTGACTTTTTTGTAAATTCCATTTAAAAAAATAGAATTCTTATTTGGAATCAGGATATAAAAATTTACTTTGGATAAATTTTTCATATTATTCTGATAACTTTCATATTTTAATGAATAATAAAACACACTATTTTAATAAAAAACAACTTTTTTCATCGTAATAATTTATCTGGTTAAATTATAATATTGAATGTTTTTAAAGTATAAATAGAATATATTTTTACCATTTAATATAATTTATGTCATTATCATTGATTTTACATTGAATTCATATGTAAAATAATTTCAATCTTTTGCAATGTTTTAACTTTTAAAACTCATTTTCTTAACAACGAGATTAATTTTAAATTAATTTCTGCAACTTATGTGATTTTAATTTGGAAAAATGGATTCCATATTAGGAATCATTAGGTCCAAATTATGTTAATAGGATTCTTTTTATCTTTGGGCACTATGAATAGTAACTATGGTAAATTTTATTTACCTTAGTTAAAGGTAAATCGGGTAAGTAAGGGTAAATATAATATTATAAAATTACACTAACACTTGTATTAATATAATTTAATGCTTATATTTCATCCTAAGCAATATTTGGGTCGAAATGGAATCCATTGGAACCCACTTGGATGTGATTAAGACCCTTAATTTATTTTATTTTAAAGAAAGTGAAATATGTCTCACTCAAACTTTAATAATTAAAGTATTTTTAATATAAGGTTATACAGAATTTAAATTCAATTATAAATACTCATTTCAATGATAAAATATTTTTCCTTGTTATGGTAATTTATTTGTAATTTTTATTTGATATTTATTTACCTTAATATCTTATACATTAATGATGAATAAATTATTTACTTAGTGAAAAATCAATAATATAGTTTTTATTAAAGTAATAATACCCATAAAAAAGTCAAAAAACTTGACCAAAACCTATTGGTCGAGTATATATATACCCTAATCATACAAGGGTCGACTTTGGGACCATTTGGATCCGTATAAAATAGATTATGACATTTATATTATTTTATTTTTAATAATGTCAAAGTTGTCACCTTCATACCTCAGTAAATATAACAATTTAAATGTTGTGATTTTAAGATGATAAATTCAATTAAAAGTATTATTATGATTTTTAATACATTTATATTCATAATTGGATTTTATTTTTAATTTTTATTCAAAAATAAGTATATTAATTAATTATAGAAAAATGTTATAGTAATTGTTCAATTAATAGAATTATCAAATAAATGGTTTTAAAAATATTAAAATAAATATTATTTGAACTATTTAATGTTCTTCACTAATTTTATAGATGGATATGACATGTTAGGAATCTATTAAATATTTTATATATAATATATATTCTCGGTGGATTTTATTTAAATTCAAATAATTGAATAGTGTCAAAATTGACACTATTAATATTTTAAAAAAAATATCATATTATTAAATTGTTTAAAAATCACAAAAATATTTAAAAATTACAGATTGTAAATTATATAATCTAAAATGTAATAATTTGTCTAATTATGAAAAATTAACAACACATAAGTAAGTATTTATAACAATTTAAAAATTATAATTTTATTACCACAAATAAATTTAAATATATTAAATAAGGATAAATCAAATTGATAAGGTTTAAAATAAATTCCAAACATGTAAAAATATTATTTATTGATTCAATTACAACCCTATCCCATCTAATATTTGAATTTGAGTCATTTTGGATGTTTTCAAGTGGGTTCTGAATTTATTATAAATTTATATTTCTTATGTTTCAAAAGGTGGCCCTCTCCTCCCTTATAAAAGGGCACCTCCTCCCTCTCCTCCTCACACCACTTTGAGCCTTAACTCTCGGCTAAACCCTTCCCATTTGTCTTCTAAACTTCCCTAGAAACATACTAGAGGTCCTGGTCTTCTTCAAAGACCAACTTTAGTGCCCTAAGAGGAGGTTTAGAAGAGGCGCATTGAAGAAGAGGTAATATCCTTTACTGATTCATTCAAGTTCATTTCTTCTTCTACTACCTCTTCTTTTGTTTTTTCATAATAATATAATAACATCAGTATCACTCATATACGTATATGTTATTATAAATATGAACCAAACCTATTTCACCTTCTATCCATCTTACATAGAACAAAATCACCACGTGTGCGTATGTACGGAATACAGTCTCCACGCCGTGGTGTAATCTATTTTACCACCACCATCTTACTTGGATGGGTATAATGGTATAAAGAATAACTATATATGGTTATTATAACATGATACTTATTTTGAGATATTATATCATTCACTCTAATTCCATTCAATAATTATGGGAACGATATCATTGCTCGTGCGTACGTACGGATTACTGTCTCCATGATGCGATGATATTCATTCTCCAAGTTCACCATTAAAGAATTATTATAAAGTATATATATTAAATAATCATGAAATATATGAAATATTAATGATAATGGATTTATTTATATGTTATTTACTTACTTCCATTCAATTTAATAAGGAAACGAAAACAGCGTTCATGCGTACGTACGACCTACCGTCTCCATGAACAGTGTATTTCATTCCAATTATCAATCTATTATATGATGAATATATATTATATATAAATCATGTTTTACATTCTGGAAATATTTAATCATGATCTAAGTAATAATATGAATAATTACAATTCAAAACATGTACGATAAATGAAACAATTTTACCGAAAATGGTGCTTTAACATGTAATTGACAAAAAATGGGAAATATAAAGTCGTAAGTGAATCATGTATGATATCATAAATATTTTTATGGTTCTGTTACAAGTTAATAATTTTTTTAAACCCACTATACAGGAGTCTCGGACACATATGAAAGAAATTGGACATAAGTTAAGGGATAATTTTGTAAATATCATTTTTATCTGAGATTGCTCATACGTAAGTATTTACTAGGGTTATGTTTATCATCCATGTCCATGTTTTCTAAAAATGTTTTCATAAAATGTTTACTATTCTTCCATGTATGTTTAAAGTAATTTTTACTCTTTTTTTACTTTTTATCACATTGTATGTTTGGAATCTTTCCTTTGGTTACCATATTAGGTACTTTTTGACTTTTCCAACAAAAGTACGAGAAGAATGTTTTTTTAACATATACGACATGAATGGATTTTTAAAGTTTCATAATGAATTATTTCAATGAAGATTACTCTACATAACTTCATGATTATTTTCAACAAAATCCTTTTCTTTTAAAATTTCATCGAATTTTTAGAAAATAAAATTATTTTGAAGAAGAAATGATATTTTCCTCAAGAATTCATTTCAAGTGTTTTATCAAAACTATTTTCCATCTAAGATGACATTATTTAGTATGTTTATGTTTCAAGTATAATTTCTCTGTTATTTACATGGATTGATTTTTCTTATGATTAATTGATATTCATTTCTTTTATATGGTTTGTTTTATGATGGGATGATCTTTATGAAACCCATTTTATTCGTTGGGTTATTATGAATGATGTATGTTTATTTTGTGGAACACTAAAGAATGATTTAATTATGATATGGGTGGGACCTATATCTTCCTCAAATGCATTGTGTAAAGATTTATATCTCATGAGATAGACATGGCTGGAATGGTAAGTTAATCTGGTTCGGTGATACAGGACTGGAACAAGGAGTGAACTCGATTCAGTAAGGGACTTTTTCCACTATGATGGTCTTGGAAGTAATGCCTTGGCTACTATGGAAATCATATCATGTGATTAATGGTTTTCCACAATTATATGTTTTAGTCCCCATGCTATTTTAGCATGATTGATGTTCCATTATGATCTATGCCTTATATACTTCCATGTTTTATGTCATTGCTCAAGATTTTGATGTTTAAACATTATGTTCATGTTTTTAAATTCAAATGTATATGTTTTGTTTTATTTTATCCATGCTTACCATTACTGAGCATTTGAGCTCACCCTTTTAATGTTTTCTTTTACCCAGGATATAAATAAAGGTTTTAGGTAAGAAAAAAAGGGGGAGATCTTTATGGGAGATGTTGAAGATATTTCACCATGATTAGAAGATTATGTTCGATGTTTTCAAAGACACTAAAATAATACGGTCTTTGGGCATCTGTTTTTGTCATGTATTAAGTATTCCGCAAAATTAATGTAATGTCTATGTATGTCAAGCTATGGGTCTCTATAGATACTACACTAATTGGACCCAACCTTGTAATATAGACATTAGAAATTATTCAAATGATCATAAATAGTATGAAGATAACTCATAATCGTCACAAATTATTTGTGGTTCATCATCAGTGACTATTGTCGTTTGAGGTGAGTGAACATGTCTTCTTGAGAATCTCTCTGAGACTTGAGCATTCTCACTTTGGTAATAAGATAATGCTTTTCTATTACTACATAGTGCCTTTTGAGATACTTGGATGAGTTGGTGAGGTGGAATATTGGTTTTATTTTCTTCCAAGGTTTAGTTCAATGAACAATGTGTTTCAGGTATCTCATTTTAAGAAGTACCAACCTAATCCTAACCATGTGATTTTATTTGATCAAGTTGACATGTATTTATAAGATATCTTAATTTATGTGATAATATTTAATTTTAATAGATAAAAGAATATATGTCCTGGGAAAATAATCGGTATAGTATGTATTTTATGGTAGCATGGTCAGAATCAAGAAGAAACATGACAATGATAAAAGGAAATGTTGTTGCAGTGTCCAGAACTCTTCTAGAACAATTTTAGTTTTCAACTTTCTATCTATATAAATAAAAATGGTGGAGAGAATTCAGAACCCCTAGATTTAATTAAATGACCCTTATTTTATTTATTTTAATATTATATAATGATCATGTTATGTTTTATGAGGTTATGTGGTGTTTTATCATGTTTTGGAGTAATTTTTAGAGATTTATATTTTGTACAAGGCTAGTAAAAGCTATGAACCATCTCTAGGAAAAAGTAAATGAGAGGATAGAGGTAAGTGGGATAGCACATGGTTATTGAATGGTTTGGAAAAATCTTGTGAGTGCCCAAAGAAAACAGTGTGTCATTTAAGAGAGGGAAAAAACATAGTTAGTGCATGGTCCTTCAAACCATGAAATCCAACTGAGCGTGGGGTAGATTAAGGTAGTAACACCGTTTGGTTGATGAACGTTTTTCCAAACCATGTAGCCTCACCATGAGGCGTATATTTTGAACCATATAATTAATGGATCTAATTTGAATTATGTCCTAAAACTATCTTAATAATGTATTTACCTTGAATCTATAATTCATTTGGCTCTCTAGGGTTGAGAGACAATCCCCTTCGATCCAGAATAAATTCTTATGTGAATCAAAGTGTGTTGGAGGTCTGGAATCATCAATAAGTCTTTTTTATCTCTCTAGTTACTTGTTTCTATTATATCCAATGTTCTTCTCCCTCTCAGAGTCATATATCTAGTATTTCATGGATAGAACGATGTTGTGTAACATGAATCTTTTTTATATATGCTTGAATTTCTTTAAGAAAATTAGATCTCAGATTGGATCTAAAGTTCTGTAGTGTTATTCTTCATTTCCACAAACCATTGAGAGGTAGGTGGATTCTCTCTTGTCTTTAATTTACTTAGAACATAATGGATTAGTTTTCATTGAATGAATTTCTTGAAATTTTTTTGACATTTGTTTGTGACTTTTGATAGAAAACACTTTTGGGGTATGTCTTATAAATTGTTTAAATGTATGGTTTCTTGAAAAATTATCTTTGGTAATAAATTTAAAATAATGATTTTTAAAACTATGGAATCATTTTGATGCATGGAATGTTTTGTTTAAATGATTTATGAAATAATAGTGTCATGTGAAATGGAATTTTTCATAGGATTGGGAATACTAGGTTTGTGTGGATGGATTCATATACATGACTATATGGAAGGGACATGTAACCTCCCAGATATTTAGATTGGGTTGAATTCATTTCTGATTTTAAATTTTTGGTGTTTTGTGGGTATTCCAACTATTTTCTCATTTATAGGAACCTAATTCTTAGTTTTCCATTAACCCAAAACCTTGTTTTTATATGGGTTTATAGGTTTGGAAATTACCTTGGGTGTTTAGAAGGTTTTTGGGTGTGTCGGGGGACCGAAGGCCCAATTTTAGAGAAGTGTGGGCCAAGGCACTCAGTTAGATCAAATTGTGTGTCCTCCTAATGCAAACTGTGTGGCCCCTTCTTATACTAATAAATATTTTGCAGAACATGTGTGATTGGTTGCATGGTCGTGAATGGACCTATTCAATTTTTGTGGAGGGAATTTGTATGGTTTGTGCATGGTTATGGAAACTGATGCACAAGTCACATGGTTAGTGCCATTTTTATAGTACCCATGCACAACAGCATGCATAGTTTGTTCAAGGCTAGGCTTAACCATGTAGGAAAATTGTGCAGGGATTGGATCCTAAGTAGTTGGAGCCGCTTGGTTTTTGCATGGTTTTGAAAACCATGCAAGTTAACTATGTGGCTCATTAATGAGGTGAAACTGCCAATTTTCCCCTCCCTCCTTAAACTTGATTTATTCTTCCTTCTCCTCCCATTTAATTTTCATTCCTAGGGGGAATCCTCCCTTTTCATTCTCTCTATGGATTTGATCTAAATCCTTCATCCAACCTATATTACGGTGTTAGATCTATCTCGTTAAGGCTCTCCCCTCTCTTTCTTTTACTTCCATTTTCTCTTGACTCATGGACTAGTAAATCCATTTGAGTTAGTTTGCCCTATTTTCAAGGTTCTTATCTAAAATGTTGATTTTATCCAAAAAAATTTAGAGTTAGATACTTAGATCCAATGTTTCTATGCCTACTACTATAATGTAGGTTGTGTATACTTCCCATTCTATTTTCATGGGTGTTTGGGAAAAATATGTTAGTAAACCATTATATTTATTGCTCGAGAAAAAATTAAATTAATGGTTGTATTTAAATAAATTAAAATTGTCATATGGGATGTTGTTTGGTATTCCCTAGCCATGTTTTTCATGCAAGGTTGGGTTAGAGTCCATAGACCACTTGGGTAGTTAGGTCAAGTGTGTTTTATAATAAATTTATTTGTTTTATTAGATTTAATTTGTTTATTTGATTTGGTTTTCTCAATTCTATCATATTTAATTGAATTATATAAATATGAAATGATTCAAAGAAACTAATATATTCCAATGGAATGTGATGGGTTTGGCTCGAGTATTGGGATAGTGATGGTTATCCTTTTTTAAGTGTTGTGATCACCATGGCAGGCATGTCCTGATATATCAATATTCTGAGGGATGTTGATCACTGTTTGGGTGACTTGGTCATTGGATGATGTGATAAGGTCATCAATATATGGGTAAGTATCATAGAATATTTATTATGTGGTTGTAGGGTTGAGCGATGAGGTCACAGGAGCATGAGGTGTCAGGAATTGATGTGGCTTAGGTTATAATGTGTTATTCCACTCATTTGTGTTGGCCAAACCACCATTTGGTGTCATGTGCACATAGGATGACTCAATGATAGGGTTTTTTACCACTCATGTGGGTAGAGTCCCCTAGTATTGTAGTCTTGGGTAAATAGTTGGGGTTGCTTTCCATAAAAATCCACAATGATAGAGAGGATCCATCGAATGACAGTATTGAGACTATCAGTTGGGGGATAAGGCATGATATGCTTGAGGCAATTAGACGAAGGTAATTTTGGAGGATGGGTATAACTGTTCCTTTAGATATTGGTTGTTGAGTCGATGGTGGTTACTATTTTAGTACAGACATCATTGTCCCTCCAAATGCCAGGCATCGAGCCAACAGGTTCCTTCAAGCAAGGGTCTGAGGTACCAAATTATTTTGATTGGTCATGCCTTTGGGATGTCGGTTACATGGTTAATGGAATGAGGTGTAGAGTGAAATTTTGAGGAGGAACCTGATGGTTCACCTAGGAATATTTGACATCAGGGGATGCCTTGGTCTATGGGTAAAGGATCCTCTCTTCATCAATATCATGGTGTTGTTTGAGGTAAGTGACAACTTCTTGATGGATTTTTAGCACCAGGAGAGGTTGTATTTATTTAATTCATGTTTTGTATTTATTTATCTTTAGTACACAATTTCTAGATCAAAAATGTAAGGTAGACACACATTGGATTTAACCTACTAATACTCATTCTCACACCATAAATGGGCCCTTTGGGACAAGTTTATACTTTATAATTTTGCATTCAGGTAAATGTCCATGTTTAAGAGATGAATCTTAGCGGTTGTTAGCATGGGATGAAAGGCAAGGGGCCATTGGTTATTTCCTTTGAAGGAGTTTTCCTTTTGATTTTTCATTTCTATTTCAGTATGCTTATATGTATGTATGTATTGTGGTCATCCATTGATGACCCCTCTTCTTATTTATATATATGACTTGTTTTAATATGAATTATTAGCTTAAAATGGTATTTTTTTTACTTGCACAATTGTTGTTGATTATGCTCCCTCTATTGTATGAGATTGATTATGCTATCTCTATAAGAGCATTACTGGTCGAGAGTTTGTCATTATTTCCTTCTTTCAGCATATTATATATTTTATTTGACCATTATTATAACATCACCATAGGGTATATTCTCCCCACTATCACTCATTAACACGCTTGGTGCTAGTTGAAAGACTTTGGCATATGGGGAGGTGTGACTAAGGTCTGTGGCACTCGATCTAAAAGCACGGTCTGGATGGATAATTGAGTCAGGTAACTACAAATATTATTAGAGTAGTTCTTGAATGGGAATTAGTAGTAGCATTCATTTGGATACTAATGATATCAAATCCTTTTCATTTTCTTGTATGGTCTTACTGTTTTTGCTATAGTAGATCAGAGATTAGGATGTTGTCCGAACTTGATTCATTTCTCTTGTTTGGGTTCCTGAAACCCCATTTATAGGGGAAAAACCAAGTTTACAAGGGTGTGTATTTCTCTTCTACATTTATCATTTTGTAGTTGATTTGATTTCCACCTTGAGTGGTATACATGGAATATAAATTTCTACCTATTTTGTATTGTAATCCATGGTATGGTTTGACAAGGAAGGTGTTTTCAAATTAGGGAAGAGTGTGTAAATTAGTGTTTATTGTGGATGTTTACTCTTTGGATTGAGAACATAGGATGTTTATAATTCTATATATTCAAGTTATAATATATAAATTTATTATAAAGTGTGATATGTAATATGGTCCTAGCTCTTATAGGGGAAGGTATGTGTGATGAATTGGGGTAATGTTGATCTCCAGGTTGGGCGATGAGGTCATCAAATTGAGGCAACATGGTTGATTAGGACAAGCATTTCTCGAGGCATATGTGATACTTGGATTTGTGATGGGTGACTAAGGAGGACATGAGGATGGTATATCTTGTACATGGTTGTGGTGGGAAAGGGTAAGGGTAGTGAGATCATGCTTCTTGTTACTACATTCAAAATATGTGATGTGTGTGTGTGTGATATCTATGTTTTCTATCCATGTAATGGTTTTCAGTGGGTTTTCACCTAGATGGATTTAGATGGAGTGTTAGGTGGTTAGTGACAGAGTACTGCTAGATCAGGCATAGGTTGAGATCCTTGAGGGTTAGGCAGATCTTGAGCCTCAGGTACAGGCAAAGGTATATACTCCAATGCAGGTGGAGAAAACACCATATGTTATTGATTTTTTCTTGACAAGAATATCAGATTTATATCTGCACTTATTATCCATGGTATAAATAAGAGATATTAAGGAGCAGATCCTTAAATGGTGTACCTGACTCAAGAGTTCCAGTCACAGCACCCACCACAGTTCCAAGGTGAGGGAAGACTTCAAGCGACTGAGAACTAAATCATGCCAATGCAGATGATATTTGAGTGGCTCGAGATGCCTCTAGCATGGAGGGTGAAGTTGGTGACCTACATTCTCATAGGATCGGATAAGAACTAATGGGATGTGTGGGTTTAAATGGAAAGACATGAGGGACTGGCTTGAAAGGACTTTGAGCCAGCCTCTTCAAGAACATCTTCCTAGAGACACTGAGGGAATATAGTGATCAATAGTACTTGAGCCTTAATCAAGGCAACATGTCTATCATGGACTATGCAGGGGCATTCACCAAGTTTTCTCATGTTATACCTATTATGGTGAGTAAAGAAATTTTTAAGGTGATGCATTTTGAGGATGGTTTATGAAATGTCATTCAGGTGTAGTTGGGAATCTTTAGGTTAAACTCATTCTCAGATGTAGTGAATCAAGAACTCATAACTGGTGGTAATTTGATGGATTTGTCGTAATTGATCTAGGTGATAGCTTCAAGTGATTTTGGTGGAAATTTTCTGGATAATAAGAATAAAATAATGGATGAGTTTCATCAGGGCAGTCAGGAAAAGGACTTGAGAAAACCACCTCACAGTTGGTCTTTGATGGTATGATTCCAGTGTGGGGAGCCAGGACATGTCCGGACTCGGTGTGAGTTTCCTCCAATGAAGTGAAAAGAATGTGGGAAGCTTATAAATCTCAAGAGTTTATGTAGAAATCATTCTCAAACATCTATCATTTAGGTACCGAGGTTGACTCAGGTGTCTGATATCGGACTATGAGATGTACGTGGTGATGGTAGTCGAGTATTAGATGCACACAAAGGTCATAGAAGGGACATTGGGACCTAGTACTGGGTTCAATGGTTTAGGGATGGTGTAGCACCACGGGGAGGTTAGTCTACCATTATCTTGGCTTCAGGTCAGGCGCATTCCATGAAGCTTCTAGGATTAGAGTAGGTCGGTTACATCATGGTCATAAATGTGTCCTTTTGTTATAATTTTTGTTGTATTTTGGCATGGAATTTTTAAAGTCAAGCCTATTTTGGGTGCACATGGTGCATGAGATGTATCAATTGACTAACCAAATGTTGGTTAGTTAGTTTCATCATTTCAGGTGCTATATATATATATATATAAATGAGGTCCATTCCACTATGACTTATATGTCGGCATCATTGGATGCATGATTATTGAGGTGTGTTGGCATTGGGCATCGATTATTTTTAGTTTATGTGAGGTTCATTGGCATATGGGCATCAATGTGAAGTAGTGATTGACTGAGGTGTGAGGCACTAGATTTTTTTAGCATCTTTTGAGACAGAGGACCCCATAGGTCCCATGGGTGGCATGGGCATGAGGCTGAAATGAATGTGGTGTGGGTTTTAGATGGGTGTTCGGTATGAATTAGGATCACCTAATGAGGTGAAGGAGTGACAATGTGTCACAAAAGGACATGACTCATGACATGGTTGATGGACCATCAATTTGATTTTGTTTTGGGTTGAGATGTGACTGGGTAATTAACTCCTAAGGTGGGATGCCCCTTTCGTTAGTTGATCTATTCCATTTTGACTAGGGTAGTCCTGCTTAATTTAAATGATATGGGTATGTATGGTACCATATAATCTTTTTGTTTTATATATTGAGTATAAGCTATGTTAAGGTGGGGAGATTCTAACATCCCATGTTTTTGGATTGGGTTGAATTCCTCACCCATTTTAATTTTTTAGAGGTTAGTGGGTATACGAACACTTTTATCATTTATTAGAACCTAACTTCTAATTTTATATTAACCTAAAACCTTTTTTTAGATTGGTTAATAATTTTTCAAGTGCCTTAGGTGTTCGAATGGGTTTCGAGTCCATTGGAGGACTGAAGGTCCAATTTTGGTGAACTGAAGGCTGAGGTGCATAGTTAGATCTAACTGTGAGACCACTTTTATATTAAGCATGGTTTGGTAAACTGTGCATAAGGGGGCACATAGATGTGTGTGAACCTCTACGGTTTTTGTAAAGTCTTTTTGCATGATTTTCACATGGTTAGGGAAATTCATGCACAAGTTACACAACTAGTTCCATTTGCGAAGTACCCTCACATTATAGCATGCACATTTTGTGCATGGTTTGTCCTAACCATGTGAAGTAACCATTTGGGGCTTGAAACCTAAGTAGAATTAGACATACATTTTGGTAAACTATATGAGCTAACCATGTGCCTCATCAAATAGGTAAAATTACCAATTTTCCCCACCCTACATGGACCCAATTTCTTCCTATTTCTCCTTTTATTCAAGATGTAGGCACATGGGGCCTCCTCCTTTCCTCCTCTACTTATATTTGATCCAAATAATGCATTCGACCTCCATTATTCAAGTTGTTTGCATCATTAAATCTATTTAGTAATGAAATCCTCTTCCTTGCTTCTATTTCCTTTTGCTCTCACCTCGTGAACCGCTAAATCCATTCGATTCATTTTTCTATTTTTTCAATTTGTTGGTCTAAAACATCAATTTCTCCCAAATTAGTTAAATTTAGAGGATAATATTAGACATTCCTTCGTCTACGACTATAAGGTAGGCGGTGTATAATTTTCATTTTTTTCGCAAGGGTTTGGTGTTGTGGATTTTAACGCTCCATTTTGTTGACTAAGAGAGACCTTATTAAATTAATGGTTATATTTAAATTAATTAAATTATTCATATGTGTTTTTGTTGGGTATGAACTAGCCATGTTGTTCATGTGAGGTCGGGTTAGAATCCATCAACAACTTGGGTAGTTAGGTTGGGCGTGTTTTAAAAAATTGATTTGTTTTATTGAATTGATTTGGTTTTTTCAATTAAATCATATTATATTGAATTTTATAAATGTGAAATTCTTGTGGGGCAGTGATAAATTCTAATATAATGTGATGGTCTTGACCTGAGGACTGGGATAGCGATGGATATCTATTTTGAGGTGATATGATCATCAGGATGGGCATGTTATGATATATATTAATTATGAGTGATGTTGATAACTGGTCGGGTGACTTGGTCATCGGTTGAGGTGACAGGGTTGTTAGGATACAAAAAAGGCTCATGGAATGTTGGTTGGAGTGGCCATCAGGTTGAGCGACGAGGTCATAGGGGAATAAGGTGCTGGGAATTGATGTGAATTATGTTATAATTGGTGATGTTGCTCACTCTGGTTGTCCAAAGCACCATTTGGAGTCATTTTCAAATATATTGACTCAGTGATGAGGTGATTTTGACCACTCATGTGGATAGAGGCCCCAAGTAGTAATGTATTAGGTAAATGTTAGGGGTTCTAGCTATATAAATCTACAGGGATAGTGAGGGGCCATCGAATGACAGCATTGAGACTATTGGTTGGGGGCTAAGGCCTTCTGTTCTTGAGGCCATTGGGCTAAGATCATTTTAGAGGATATGTATCACTATTCTTTAGGATGTTAGTTGTTTAATTGATGATAGTTACTATTCAAGGTTAGACATCATTATACCTCTAGACATTTGGATTCGAGTGGATGGGTTCTTTTGAGTAGTGGTCTAAGAGACCAGATTCTTTCTATTGAGAGTACCTTTGGGACATTGATTACATCATTAATGGAATGAGTTTTCAAGTGAAATTTTGAGGTTGAACCTAAGGGTTCTCCTGGGACAATTTGACATGAGGGGATTCCTTGGGCCATGGGATAAGGATCCTATCCTCATCGGTATTCCGACATCAGTTAAGAAAGGTGATAGATTCTTGGTGGATTTTGAGCACCAAGGAAGATTGTATTTATTTAATGACTGGTCTATATTTATTCATTTTTAGTAAATACCTACTAGATCACAAATTTATGGTATAAAAATGATGGTGGTGACCTACTAAGAATCATTCTCACACCCCATGTGGCCCCTTCAGGATGCATGTAGACTTTATGCTTTTGTGTTCAGGTAAAGTTATGGTTTCAAGATCTAGATCTTTGTGGTTGTAAGCATGGGAAGGAAGGAAACAGTACATTGGTCCTTTCCTCATCAAGATTTTACCTTTTTAGTTTTCTTTTCTTTTTCAGTAGTCTTATATGTATGTAAGTACGGTGGCTAGCCATTAGTGACCCCTCTACTTATTGATATCTATGATTTGTTTTGATATGAATTATTTTCTACCCATGGTATATTTCTTTCCATTATTTATTTATTCTATAGTTGTTTATTATTCTTCCAATATTGCATGAGATTGTTTTTCCTTCCACCAAGGGTGGTTTACTAGTCCAAAATTTGTTGTTATTTCCATTCTACTGCATATTATATATTGAATTGGACCATTATTATGACATCAAAAGAGAGTATAGTTTCCCCACCATCACTCCTTTTCATCCTCGCTACAATTTAGCAGCCTTTGGTATATAGGGAGTCATGCCTAAGGCCAGTGTCACTCAGTCCGAAAGCAATGTTTGGGTGGCTAATCGGGTTGGGGCACTGTAGGGAAAGTGACACTAGGGAACCAGGTATGGGTCACCATGTGACTACTTAGTGGATTAATGAGAGACCTCTCATGAGTATGGAATTGTCACATATGCATGCATTAGGTGTGCATGGGGAGATATGGTTATGGGTATTCCAAATAATTGGGAGAGTTTCAATGCTTTGTAAAAAATTTCCCTTGGAAATTGTTTACTTTTTTTATATTGACTATTTTAAATGATTTTAAATGGTTTTATATAAAATTTGTTAATTGGTTCTTTTCCTAGTTACATGATTTGGGAAGTATTTAGGGAAATCCTACTGAGTTTAGACTCACCCCCTACTTGGGAAATATTTTCCATTTACAGATGTCATTTATAAAGACATAGTTAAAGGAAAGGTATCTCATTTATTTAGTGATGCTTCTTGATATTGTTTATGAGGTTTATGGATTTAGATATTGGAGTTGGTTGGGAGTTATTTTTCTTAATGTCTTATGTCTTTTTGTCTTCTGGTTTCCTGTTGTACTCTGATATTGTTTAATGTTTTGTTTAATATTTAAGTTATATTTGGTACTCATGCAACATATTGAGGATTTTATATTTATTATTTAGGTCATCTAATATTTTATCTTTAGTTTGTAAAATCATCCAGCGTATATTATTGAGTCCCTTGTCATTTAAATCCATCCTTTAGTGTCTTGGTGATGTCACCTAAGGCCTTATAGAACCTCTGTCACTACTCAAGCCAATGAGGAGGGGGGATATTACAACTTCAATGTGTTGTGTGAAAGATAAAGAACATTTTTATTATAAATACTATTATTTTATATGTTAATCTCATTGTAATAGCTTGATCCCTTAGAACTGATAAAGGAATGTTGATTCTTGTAATAGAATGAATCCTCATGTTATGTAATCTCAACCATAAAATATCGATCAAGGAGGGGCTAGTAACCTACTTTCTGGTTCTGAGTAGATGATCGTGAATGATGAATTTATTCCTTTGATGGTGTGAGGTAAGAATATTTTGAACTCTATCCATATAAAATCCATGTTTAATACAATTGAATCCTAATCATTAATCTCTTCTAATGTTGTGGATCATATGGGTTTGCATTTTGAAATGATGCTTTCTAGTTTTAAACCTCAAAAGCCTCAAAAAAATGGGAGTTTTGATCCTTTAAGTGTAAAATGTGTTCTATATCAATTTATGAAGTTGAAGTGGTTTTTAAATTCTCTATTCATGAGATATATATCGATAACCTAGTTTTGGTAATGAATTGGATGACAACCTTCAAGAACCATATTGATTGTTATGAATGATAGGTGATTTTCACATCTCTCAGTGATATTAAGTATCACTTTAATAGATATTGAGATTTGAATGAAAGAATAGAAGGACCTTTGGAACTGTTGGTGGGGATTATATCTTATTAGTTGGCAATAGTTACATTTTCATATATTGATAATATTGGACGTAGATATTTTCCAACAATCATTATCCAATTTCATGATGTCTTTTCTGAAAATTTCTATAGGTTTTCACCCTAATGATAAAAAGAGTTTATGATGGATCTTCTACCAAGGATGATTCTTATATCAATTTTTTCTTATAGGATGGTACTGACAAAGTTATGGTAATTGAATGTTCAGTTGGTAGATTTGGAAAGGGAATAGATCATTAAACCAAGTACGCCCCCATGGAAAGCACCAGTTTTTTTGTAATGAAGATAGATTTTTAAGATCATTGTAATATCAACCAGGTTGTGATAAAGAAAAATTATCCTATTCCAAAAATTTATGACTTTTTTTATCAAATGAAAGGGAGCCCATTGGTTCTACAAAAATGACATTCAATTATGTTATCACTAATTATGAGTTCAAAAAGTGGATATTCTGAAGAAAACCTTCAGGAGACATTACGATCATTATGAATATATAGTTATTCGCTTTGGTATTATGAAATCACTTGTGGTTTTTATGGAATTGATAAATCATGTATTTAAATGATATCTATATTCCTTTATAGTTGTCATGACATGTCCCCCGGGGCCCGTGTCGTGATTACCCTAAGCCCGCATCCCAAAGTCCAAGGGTTGCAGACTAGAACCAAAGGAATTTTACCATGAGTGGGAGGAATTTTTATGAGTAATTGTATTCACACACACACAACCACATCCCAATATCTAAAAAGGAAAAATATTCATTCCACTAAAACAACCACTACGTAAAGATACAAGATGTATGTCAAATGGGATAGAATACAAACCCAACAGAAGACAAACTAAAAACTGGAAAGTAAAAAACATCTCTGAAGGTCATCGACAGAAGAACCCCACCTATAGGGTAGGAAAGGAGTGGCTATTGGAAGCTCTAAAATTGTGCCCCACCTATAATATCTCACTAGGCATTGCCTGGTCCCGGGACACCAAGGTCTCTATCGAAGAACCAGTCATTTCCACCAGACAAAAAACGTGCGGGTGAGGCTCGTGTAGGGGTGAGTAACACAATACTCAGTAAGGACCCTGAAACATAGGGGAAAGACCACAAAGGATTATATTCAAAATGTACTATCATCTCATGCAGGTATAATCTAATGTATGGAAACCAAGACTATTATTCATAACACTAAACACCTTGGACTGCTAAGGTACTCAGCCCTGATGAGTGTCGTGGATCTGCTAGGTCACAAAGAGTCACTCCCCACTGTGGGTCTACCGAGTCACACAGAGTGGCTCCCCACTTAGGCCATCATAGCTGGTCTACACAGGGCCTCTTATAGCTGATTAACATAGGGTCGCATATAATTGGTTAACACAGAGCTTCTTGTATCTGGTTTACACAAAGTCGCTTATAGCTAGTCCACATAGGGATTCTTATCATCTAGTTCTACAGGGTCACTTAGACCAGATCATCAGTAGTCTTTAGGTCTCAGTGAGCCAAAGGATTCCCACACATAGTGTGCTTGATTCTGGGAGAATCCACTCTTCAAACCATTCATCAAATTTCAACTTCCAAGAAAGCCACCTTAGATTATTCCAAAAGAATCACCTCATCAAGAGGGATCCAATTCCAAAAAAACTCTTATATTAAGTGTATGGTTTGAAAGTTATAACTGGTTTTTATGAAAAGAGGTTGGTCGGGTTCAGGTCTGATCTAACCCAGTCAGACCCACCTGACCCGACCTGGTCCGGGGTCTACCGACCCACCCCAGGTCCGCTAAACCGACCTAGGTCTGACCCAGTCTAGATCTGACCTGAACCACCTCCAATCATCCCACTGTGTTGGTCGGCTCTCCTACATCCAAGATGCTAGGAGTCATCCAGCTTGTGCCTCCATGTGTCTAGCTGAGGCTGGCCACCCCCTGTCCCGCAGGAGGTCCTCGATAGACCACATGCCCGCACACGTCAGGGTCAGAAGATCTGGGCCACTCCTCCGACCTGGTTGGGTGGCTGCAATCATCTCTTCCAGTCATCGACTTTCATGTCAGAGGCCCCTACCACACCAATGTGGCCCTAGAGGATCACATTATCCACCTTTTCATGCCATCGTGGAGCGCCTCCACCCATCGGCGACCGTCATCGCTAGTCATTGGTGCATTGGCCTTATCTTCCACGGACCACCGGGTCTGCTCCGATGGCCCATTTCTCGAAATGTCTACTCCCCCAGACTTATCAGATCATCATCTTCCCTTCTATAGCATCGAGGTTTCATTCCCACATATTCAAATGCATTAGATTTTTTGAAACATGGGAAGAGGATATTAAGGTTCTACTTGCAAATAACCCCAATACAATCTCTGAGATAAAACAACCATCCCATAAGAACATACATCCCACATTTCAACATGTTCATGGGTTAACCAGTGTTTTTATTTATAAAGAAATAATGGGGAAACAAGTATATGTCACAAGACACCCTACCTAGTTGGATTTTGATTACAGGAAGAATCTGACATTGAAGGGGATCCATCCACAAAGTTCTTCGATCCATCGTCAAAGGAGAGAACTATCGAAGAGGAGGGGGAGTGCTCAAGTCATTGTTGATTATCATCCGTCATTTTTTAACAATGATCCTTCATATATTTCGAGTATTTCTTCCAATGTGTCAAAGATTCACCCTCTGGTTAAAACATTAAAGGAATAAACACTTTTACGTTAACATTGCATTTTTGTGTTGTTACACTGTTTCATTAATGAAATTTCATTTCGGTTTCATTTAGTTACAACACCATTTCACTGCAAAAAAATTCATAAGTTCAAAATAAAAATAAAATAATCAAGTTTATTTTATTTTTATTTTTCCTAATTAAATTCTGAAAACTATCTTTCACCCTCAACCCATGCTAGTTGAGGTTAAGCTCCACCCAAGGGAAACACACCCTCATGAGATCAAATGTACAATCGTATTTTTAATATGAGTTAAAATTGAAGAGTTATAAGGATTAGAAAATAAAATAATTGTTACTTAATTGTTTTATTTATAGCCAAAAACTATCTTCCAATGTCGGTTTGTGCCAGCCAATATTAGGCCCTTTCTAAGAGAATCCTAACACTATGAGTTTAATGGTGCCCTTGGATTTTTGATCCGAGAACCTATTTAAAATTTTAAAAAACTTGTTTTCATGATTATTTAAAGAACCATAGAAAAAGTTCAAATATACATTCTAGCCACTCCGAGCCTCAGAATTACATACCCTCTTAGATCCTAGCCTTGAAATAATTCCATTAAAATTTAATGAAAAATACATGGAATTATGGGGTAATACATTACTCTACCCCTTTTAGGGATTTAATTCCTCATAATACAAAATGAATGCTAATCCAAAAAATGGGGGTACTGAGCATGAATCTAAGTTTCACTCTCCCACATCCTCTCATAGAGATTCATGTGCTACCAACGAACACACACCAAAGTAATTGTCTGCCTATAAAGGATCCTCTCCTATCGATCCTCTATCTCTACCAAGTACTCTATGAATATCACCCCATCATCAATTTCTAACTTTTCATGGTCGATGACCTGAGATGGGTCACGCACGTATCTCCTCGGTTGGGATATGTGGAAGATTTCATGAAAAATCTCTAACTATGGCGGTAGAGCCAAGTGGTACGCCACCTCACCCACTCTACATAATATGAGTAGAGGTCCAATGAACCTCAAAGATAACTTGTTTCCCCAACCAAATAATTTTATCCTTCATTGATGAGAGACTCGTAAGAATACGTGGTCCCCCTCCTCAAAACACCAAGGGTCTCCATCACCTATTAGTATAGGACATCTGTCGGCTCTGTGCAGTCTTCATCCACTCTCGGGTGACCTGCACCTTCTCATCTGTAGCCTATACCATCTCTAGACCCATGAGTGCTGACTCCCCTGGGTATGTCCAGCAAAATGGTGACATGCATGGTTGTTTGTATAGTGTCTCAAATGTTTCCATACCGATGGTGGAGTGGTTTCTATTGTTATGCGTCAAATCCACTGGTGGTAGGTGGTCCTCCTAACTGTGAGAAAAATCAAGGAAGTTAGCATGAAGCATTTCCTCCAAGGTTTGTATGGTATGCTCCATCTAACCATCAATTTGTGGTTGAAAGGTTGTGCTCAAGTGCAGTTAAGTCCCAAAGGCCTCCTGTAATTCCTTCCACAACTAGGTTGTGAAGCATGCATCATGATCTAAGACTATCGTAGATGGGACTTTGTAGAGTTGAACTATCTCATGCATGTAGAGGTGTACAAATATCTCTATTGAACCCTACTATTGAATGGTTAAGAAGTGATCCGACTTAGTGAGTCAATCAATGATAACCTAGATAGTATCACGATCCTTGGATGTTCATGGTAATCCTGTCATGAAGTCCATCAAGATACCATCCCACTTCCACTCTGGTGACTCAAGTGGTTGGGCTAAGCCTACTAGAACCTAATGCTCATCCTTCACTTACTGACAAGTGAGGCACTATGAAACAAACTCTACCACTAATTTTTTCATACCTATCCACTAGTACTGACATAGAAGATCCGGGTACATCATTTCCACACCTGGATGTACCACCAAGGGGTAGGTATGGAACTCCCACAAAACCTACTCTCGCAACACCACTGGTACTACTTTGAACCCTTTAAAAAGGGTAACATGCTCCCCACCTATCCAAAATCCATCAGGATCATGTCCTATGGGCAGCTGAGCACGTCGGGCCTCATAGTCGATATCTTCAAGTTGGGCCTCCCTAACTCACTGTAAGAGTGGGGGAGTGACAACCATTGACTGAAGTTAGTTTTTACCATCATCTTGCACAATGTATATCCACATCGTGGCCAACTGCTCTGATGCCTCACTTAGAAACTGCAACACAGATCTCCTACTGAGTGTGTCTACCACCATGTTCTGCTTCCCAAGACTATAAGCTATCTCTAAGTAACAATACTGGAGGAACTATGGCCATCATCCCTACCTCATGTTCATTTCCTTCTATAAGAATATATACCCGAGAGTTTTTTGGTTGAAGTAGATCATAAACCGCTCACCCATCAAGTAGTGTCACCACGTCTTCAGGTCGAAGACTAAAGCTACTAGATTAAGGTAATAGGTCATGTAGTTCTTTTTATATGGCCCCAAATATCATGAACCGTAGGAAATTACTTCTTGAACTTGTATCATCACACAACCCAGTCTGTTCCCCGATGCTTTGCAGAAAATTACATATCCAACGCCTTCCTCTGGAAGCCGTAAGATAGGGGCACAGTCACTCTTTACCTCAACTCCTGGAAATTTTTCTGGCACTTATTCATCTACATGAATGGTTTTTCATTCCGTTTCAATGATGATAATGGTGTTTCTACCCTATAAATGTCAAGAATGAACCTCTGGTTGTATCTGGAAAACCCCAAGAAACTCTACACCTCAATCATGCTCCTGGCTGGCTCCCAATAAAGAATTGCCTCTGTCTTCGCTAGATCCACTAAAAATCCATCCTTCATGATGATTTTTCCCAAAAAGTAGACCTCCAAAATATATAATTGGTACTTTGAGAGCTTCCCATAAAGCTAGTGCTCTTGGAGCGTATATAGGAATATCCGTAGATGTGTCACATGCTTTTCCACTGATGTTGAGTACACCAAGATGTCATCAATGAAGACTATGAAAACCCAATAAAGATAATGCTATAAGATCCTATTAATGAGTACCATGAACATTTCTGGGGTGTTTTTAATTCCAAATAGCATCACCCAGAACACATAGTGTCCATACCGACATCTAAAGTTTGATTTTGGTACATCCTCATCTTATACCTGAAGCTGATAATAGCCATACTTGAGGTCTATCTTTGAGAACCACCTCTACCCCTTCAGCTAATAAAAGCGGTCATAAATCCTTTCCGGTGAATATTTATTCTTCACAGTCACCTAATTCAGGAATCTATAGTCCACGCATATCCTAAAGATTTCATCCTCCTTCTTGGAAAACAACACTGAGGTTTCCCATAGTGAAATGATGGGCCTTCTGAACCCCTTCCTCTGCAAGTCCTCTAACTTCCCCCTCATCTCTCAGAGCTCAAAGGGGGCCTTCAGATATGCATTTGTAGATATCAGTGTTGTCTTGGGGTATATGTCGATGAAAATGTAGACCTCTTTGTGTGAAGGTAATTCTAGAACATCCTCGGGGAAGACATCCTCGTACTCATCCACCACTATGGGGAACTGGGGACTCTCCTCATCCACCACACTAAGGGTGAGGCTAGCCAACTAGTGAGTGATCGGTTGCACCCATCTTTGAGAAAGTATGTTCGGTGTTGAAATCATCCCCCTTTCGTTGATAAAGGAGAACCTGGTTCCATCTTCGCCAATACACCGCACTATGCACCTAAAATAGCCCATCCGAGCAGGGACTGTGGATAACCAGTCCATATCTAGAATAACATTTTAAGGCCTTGATGCCGCTAATAAGAGATACCAATATAATCTCTCACCTCAAATGGTAATCTCACATTGCCGACAGCAGTGTGTAATCATAGAATCCCCTCCCGTAGGAGTCTCTAATCGTAAGGATCGAGCCAATGGCTCCACTGGAATCTAGGTGCTTCAAACAGGGTCTTTGGAAAGGAAAGAGTTACTAGCACCTGTGTCTTTAAGAACTGTATCTAAGGGGGAGAAGACATAGATCAAACCTCTAATCATCTCTATAGCATCGTGGTAATAGGCCTCCGTTTCTAGAATCTAATCCCACCCCTAACCACTAGCTCCCGGAGACCGTGGAACACCACTTGGGGGTGGTGGTGGTAGAACCTAGAACCTTGACCCACCGCCTACTGCTCAGTCTACTCCTCTTCCACGTCTTCCAACCTACATACCTTGACGTTAAAACCTCTACCTCAGCAGTACCTTAACCATCTATTGATGGTCTGCATAGAGAGTCAGGCAATCACGATCCATGTGTCCATGACCGCTGCATGAGAAGCATAGCCTAGCCCCCTGCTGACTCCCTCTACTCTAGGATCCCCACACTATCGACCCTGATTCATGGGGTCTTACCCTGAAATGACTAGATCACTTGGGTCCCCATGCTTGTTTACTGCTTCCCAACACTGAAGAATCTTTCATCTGGGGTCTACTGGTGGCTCCAGCTATCAGCTCCTGCTCTGTTAGGAAGCTCCCTAAAAGTAGGGATCTCTGTAGAACCCCAGCCAAAGTATGGATATTGAGAGACACCATGGATGCCCTGATCTTCGGGCCTAGTCCCTACTCAAAGACTCACAACTTGAAGAATGGGTCTCACACCATGTATGTAGAGTAGCATGAAAGTTTGGTGAATCTTTCTGAGTACTCTGTTATTGTCATGTTATCCTGCTATAGGTGTAGTAGCTTCGTTAGTTGCATATAGCACAACGTCGCTGAGAAGAAATCCTCCCTAAAGAGGTGCTCAAAGTCTTTCCATGTGAGGGTAGACTCATAATGTTTCTAAATCATTAGGTTGCACCATCTCCCTACTTATCCATAAAGAAGGCTCATGGATAAGATCACCATCTGATCGAGAGGTTTCCTCACTAGTTGGAAGACACACATAATAGCCTCAAGCCAATCCTCTATCACCTGGGGGTCAGTCTCACCCCTGAACCTAATAGGTCTACGCCTCTAGAAATTGTGCAAGGAACTAAGCCTACATGCATCCTCTAACCTTAGCACCAGTAGTAACTACTAATTAATGGGTGGTGGTAACACTAGTGCACTGCCCAGTGGGTCCATCTCTAGCACTGGTCCCTGAACCGACACCTCATCACAAGGTGGGATGTCCTCACAATCACACATCTAAATCCTGGCTGGTTGGCTACATGGAGAAATCCTAAAACAGATCAAGATGTACCATATTCAATAAATTATACCTGGTGATATGACTCTGATTCAAGCAGAACATGAGGAAAAACTCAATTCCTATATGATTCATGCAACCATTGGTTTCATGTAATGAGTTGAAAAGAGGAATTCGAGGTCTTGGTGTGTGGATATGTCAACTACCACACCGACACTGGAATCCCTAAAACTAAAATTTGAATTTGAAACATTCAACACTATTTCCTAAAAAAACAGACTCTTGGTATTTAAGGTAGAACCGACCTCCTTTGATACCACTTTGTCATGACCCATCCCCTAGGGCCCATGACATGACTACCCCAAGCCTGCCTCCCAAATGACAGGGGCTAATGACTAGCACTAAAGGCATTATCCCATGATTTGGAGTCATTTTCTTGAGTACCTGTATGCACACACACACAACCACATCCCAAAAATCTGAAAAGGAAAAACATGCATGCCACTAAAACAACCACTGAGTAAATGTACAATTTGTAAGTCAAATGTGCTAGAATAAAAACCTAACAAGATACAAACTGAAAACTTGAATGTACAAAATATATTTGAAAGGTCATCAATATAATAATCCCATCTATAGGGTGTATAAGGAGTGGCTACCAGAAGTTGTTGAAGTGTGACCCTCTTGTCATATCTCACTGAGAACCACCTGGTCCAAGGCCACCAAGGTCTTTGTTAAAGCGCCTGTCATCTGCACTAGACACAACATTTTTAGGTGGAGCTCGTGCAGGGTTGAGTAATAAAATACTCAGTAAGGACCTCAAAACACAATGGAAAGACCACAAAAGAGATTATGAACAAGGTACTATCATCTCATGCAGGTAAAATCTAAAGTATGGAATGAAAGACTATCAGTTGTAACACTGAACACCTTGGACTGCTGAGGTACTCATCCCTGATGAGTACCATGGTTCTGTTGGGTCACACAAACCTTCTCCCCACCATGGGTCTTCTGGGTCACACAGAAACACTCCCCATATAGGCCAACAAAATTGGTCAACACAGGGCCCCTTATAGCTAGTCAACACAAGGCCTCTTATAGCTGGTTCACACAGATCTGTTCATAGCTGGTCCACAAATAGCCACTAATAGCTGGTCCACATAGGGCCACTTATCATCTAGTCCTATAGGGTCACTTATACCTACTCTTCTGCAGTCTTCGGGTCTCATCCAGCCATAGGATCCCTGCATGTAGTGGGATTAATTCTAAGATAATACACTCCTCAACCCATTCATCAAATTTGAACTTCCATGAAAGACTTATTATATCACTCCATAAGAACCACCTCATCGTGATAGTTCCAATACCACAAATGGCTCGTCAATCGGGCATACGGTTTGAAGGTTATGACTATTTTTCTGAAAAGGGGCTAGTCGGGTCCGAGTCTGGTTCAACCTGGGCAGACCGACATGACCCAGGTCCGCCGACCCAACCCATATCTGACCCGATCTCAATCCAACCCGACAAGTTGGGTCTTGGGTCCAGCCCACTGGGCAGCTTGGCCTGACTCCTATCATCCTGCTGTGTGGGGAAACTCTCCTCTAGCATGGATTCCAAGAGGCTTCCGGCTTCTGCCACCATGCAGACGGTTGAGGCTGGTCGCCCCCTTTCCTACACGCGGTCCCCACAGGGCCTTGTTCCAATGAACACAATGGCCTGAAGCCATGGGGCCCTCCTCTGACATGGTTAGGTGTCCATGTCCTTCTATTCTAGTTACTAGACTACGTGACAGCTACCCCTTCCACTCTATTGTGTCCCTAACCGGTTGTGCCCTCAGCCTTGGTGCGCCATTGTGGCGTGCCACCACCTGCCTACGGCCGCCACCGGTATCTTTCTTAACCCACTATGTCTTCTCTAATGGTCAGTTCCACAAACTGTGTGTGCCCCCAGACTCCTTGGGTCACCATATTCACTAGTACATCCACAAGGTTTCCTTGTCGCTTATACGTAGGTGCGGTAACAAAGATCATAAGAATTCCAAAAGATGGAGGAATCAGGGACTTGTTTGTGTCAACCCGATTACTCCGCAATAGATTTTTTGAAACATGTGAAGAGTAAATTAAGTTTCTATCCACAAATTACCCCGATGATATATCTCATAAAAAAACAACCCTTCCAAAAAAACAAACTACCCATGAATCAACATGTTAATGGGTTGACCCACATTCATTGTTTAGAAAGAAAGAATGGGTAAACAAGTATCAATCACAAGACACCCTACCTAGTTGGAGTTTGATCACAGAAAGAATATATCATTGAAGGTGATCCATCCATAAAGTACCTCAATCTGTCATCAAGGGTGGGATCTCTCAAAGATAAGGTAGAGTGCTCAAGTCATTGGGGATCATCGTTCATCATTCATCAACAGTGATCCTTTAAATATTTAGAGTGTTTCTCCCAAAGTGTCAAAGATGCACCCCACTAGGTTAAAACATTAAAATATGAAACACTTTTCCATTACCATTGCATTTCAATGCAATTACACTATTTCATTTTTGAAACAATATTTCGGTTTCGGTGATTTACAACACAGTTTCACTACCACAATTTCAAAAGTTAAAAATAAAAATAAAAGAATCAAGTTTATTTTATTTTAATTTTTCTTAAAAAAAAATAAAAACTATCTTTCACCCCCGACCTACGCCAGTCGAGGTTAAGCTCCTCCTAAGGGAAACATACCCTCACAAGCTCAATGGTACTCTCAGATTCCCAATCCGATTTACCATTTCATAGTTATAAGTATTTGAAAATAAAAAATTTTACTTAATTATTTTATTTAAATCCAAAAACTAACTACCATTATTAGCCTATACCGGCCAACATTAGGCCCTTTTTAGAATAATATCGACACTCTGAGTTCAATGGTGCCCTTAGATTTTTGATATGGTGGTATGTTTAAAATTTAAAAGAACTTTCTCACATTATTATTTAATAAACCTAAAAAATAGATCAAAAATACATTCTGGCCACTCCAAGCCTCAGAATTACATGTTTTCTCAGAGCCTAGTCTCAAAATAATACCATTTAATTTAAAAAATAAATTTTCATTGAATTAAGAGGTATTACAATTGTGTTGTTTATTGATGATATTCCAGTGTATTTTAAGACAATTTCTAATCATGAATAACAATTGGATATAGAATTGGGTATCTTAAAATAAAATTTCCTATAAAATAAGATTTAAGAATGTGATTTCTAGATATAATAGGCGTGTTTTCATGGCCACACCCTTTCTAAAAGAGGGTTTTTTGTGGACGTTAAAAAGGTAGAATCTATAACTCTTGGAAACCAATGATGAATGTCTTTGAGATATGCAATTTCTTTGGTTTAGTAGGATAATACTGATTCTTTGTTCATGATTTTTCACATCATGCCTCTCTAATGATTATTTAACCAAGAAAGATGTTCTGTTCTAATGGATTGATGAGTACCAAAAATCTTTCCATGAGTATAATAATTGACTAACATCAACACATATAATTATGTTGTGAGAGTTTGGACAAGGTTATGTTGTCTATTTTGATGCATTTTCATTTAGGTTGGGTTGTGTTATCTTGTGAAAAGATCATATAGTTTATTATGGATCATGATAATTATGAGTGAATGATAAAAACAGCCCAATATATTACTCATAATTTTATATTATAGTTCATGAATTAAAAAAATGGCATCATTACCTTTTTAGTGATAAATTTGTGACGTTTATGGGTCATAAAATCTTGAAACACATTTTCTCACAAAGGAGTGTGAATCTATGTAAATGTATATGGATGGGATATCTATAAATATTTTACTTGGAATTGATGTATTCACTTGTAAAATGAAATTATTTAGAAAATTCATTAAGTAATAAATTAAATAATTAGTTATCAAAGGATTATTTAAATCAATGGAATATAATGTTAGTTATAGATGATATACATTAGGGTTGTGCTGAGAAAGGTGATGTAGAGGTTTTATTTATAGTTTCACTTATTTTTTATTTAGTTGATTAGGTTATATATTCTTACACATTCGATATTGAATTTTTAGTCATGAGGTAAAAACAAAAAGGTGGAGAGTCCATTGAAATATGAAACGTATATGGGAGATATGTGGTTCATTTTAGAGATGAGATTATGGTTCATAAAACCTTTCAGTAAAAAATATCTTTTTTTAACACTATTTCAGATGGGTTGTTAATTCAGGCTTCCATAAGATGTATAAATACCTTAGAGAACATTTTTTGTGGGATGGAATGAAGATGAAAGTAAAATATTTTGTTTCAATACACCTTTCATTTTAGTAGGAATAAGATAATCAATGGAAAGTTATTATGTTCTACTCATTATCAATTACCATGTGTAAATGGGAGTATATAATAATGGATTTTGTAACATGTCTATAAAGAATGGTTTGTAAGCATGATATCATATGAGTGATTGTGGATCTTCTCATGAATTTGGCACACTTCATTTGTATTTGTGAACCCAATATGTTGGAAGACTTGTGCAAACTCAATATTCATGAAATTGTAACAATTCAAGGAGTTCCATTATTAACTGTGTCTCAAAAGGACCCGAGGTTTACATATCAGTTTTTTGATGTCCTTGCAATAATCCGTTGGAACACATTTGACCATTATCACATCCTATCAACCTAAAATGGATGGATAATTAGAATAGATTATCCAAACATTGAAATATATTAATAGAACTTTTGTGATGGATTTTAGAGGCTCATTGGAGGATCATATACCAATAATGGAGTCCTAAAAAAATATTTATCAATAATAGATACATGTGGCTACTTTTGAAGCACTGTATGCTCGTCCTAGTCTTTATACAAAATTTTGGGTGGAAACAAGTGATACTTAACTTATCAAACCTTTCCTTGTGTATGAGAAAATAGAAGAGATTCCAATGATTAGAATAACGATGCATAAGGATTAGTTTCATTAAGAAATATTGCGGATCATCATTAATGATCATTATCATTTGTTGTGATTTATCATTTTTTCTTATGAATCTCTCCACTGTTAGGAAATCTTCATTTTGGTAATAAAGTAAAGTTGTATCCATGGTAAGTTATTCCTTTTGAGATAATTTAATTTGTTAGAGATGTATATTATCAATTGAATTTGTAGCCAAGGTTCAGTTCTCTGCATAATGTGCATGTGTGTTAATTGAAAAATTACTAGCTTGATCCTCACAATGTGATTCAAAGGGACCATGTTGATCTCTAATAGGATAAAACATTTATTTATGTGATGATATAGATTATGGCTAGGTAAAATAATATCTTCCATGGTAATATAACCATTTTATTGTGGGTTTTATGGAAACATGGTCAGATTTAGGGAAATACAAGGGAAAATGAAAATTAAATGTTGGACCAGCAGCCCAAAATATTCCAAAGAATTGTCAGTCTTATACTTTTTTAGGATAATAAAATGAATGGTGGAGAGAATTTAACACCCTTATGTTTAGTTAATTTACCCTTGTGTTGTATATTTTCTTGTTATTTAATGCTCGGGTCATGTTTCAGTATTTTCTGGAAGTTTTGTAAGTGTTTCTAGAGGTGCATGTTTTGAGGGTAATTAATAGAAACCATGCACTACCTCATGAAAAAAATGAATGGTGATTTTGGGAGTCATAGGATAGGTACATATTTAGAGTGTGGTTTTTCCAAAACATGTGCATTCTAGGGGAAATAATTCTGATGGAGATAGTGGGTGAAACATT
This sequence comes from Viscum album, assembly GCA_963277665.1. Classification (NCBI taxonomy): domain Eukaryota; kingdom Viridiplantae; phylum Streptophyta; class Magnoliopsida; order Santalales; family Viscaceae; genus Viscum; species Viscum album. The sequence continues at coordinate 1,578,509,071 of OY728128.1, read as the reverse complement.
ATTTGAACATGGTTTTTCAAAATAAGTGATCCAATTATGATAGGGTTTGGTCATGGAAAAATATCACCACATGGTTGGTGCACGGTTTTCCAAACCATGGGTCATAAACCTGTAACTCTCTGGATCTTTTCCATTAACACACACATAGTAGACAAACAGTTTGGTAAATCATGTTATATGTATGAGGAGTCGAAAGTCTCTTTTTGACTTCTCTATTCCTTTCATTTTGGAAATCACAAATTCTTTTTTAAATGATTAATTACTAACTATTTTATAACCAAAGTATTTTTAATAATGTTTCTATCATACATACATTTAGGACTTTTCTTTACGAAAATAAATTCATATTTTATCATTACAATTTTTATAGTGCATATGATAAAAATCATACTCATAAGAATTTCAATAATGACACATTTCATGATTATTGTAACATGACCAAATACAATTTATATCATACATATTGTCTAGTCATTCATAATAAAAATATTTTTGTAATGATGTAAATCATTCAAAATCTCATTACATAAATCATCGGACTCATTTTTTATTATACCCAAAAAATCGTATCGTAATGAAAGGATTGATTTTAAATAAAATAGATGTCGTGTATTATATGATAATCAAAACTATGTCATGATTTTAGTTTCAATATGACTGTTAGAGTGAGATGTGTCCAAGTCCCTTTAATATTTCAGGAGAAAATATGACTATTGGAGATCAATATGACCATTGGGATAAATGACTATAAATACTAGGGAATTTGAATGTGTTTACAAAATCGAAACATGATTTTCGAGACACTATAATATAACTCTTCAAAATTTTGTATGTGTGAAAGATTTAAAGTTTACAAGTTGTGAACTGCTTGTTCCATATAGTTTTAACTATAAAGATCTTGTTTTTATTTTGTATAACACCAATTGTTTGTGAATATAATTGAGGCTTTGCAAGGATAGAAAGACAAAGGTGTTGATATTTTTCAGATCAAGGGAATTCAAGGCTAGGAAGATAGAAGTGTTGATCACCTTCTTGATCAAGTGCTATCAGGGATAGCCTGATAGACCAAAGCTGATAATCCTATCAAGGGATTCACCTGGTGTGGGAAAGACATACTTTCTTGAAAGTATAAATCAAGGGACCTTTATCCTAGGTTGTTGAATACCCTTCTCTTTGTGTTATAGTAATTTTATTCATTTACTTGTATTTCATTTCCACTTCTATTGTAATAGAAAGTGAATTGTTTTGTATATTAATTTTTCTATTCTATTTTCTATTTATCATAATTTCTATGATTACAATATTTTTATATTAAATTATGATGACAATTTTTGTGATTATGATTAAATAAATTAATCTGATTACAATTCTATACACTTTAAGGTAGAATCATATTTTTGGTGACCTGTGACTTATAAAATATTGGAATCAACCTGATTAAGATATCTTTATAATCAGACCCAAGGACAAGTTTCTTTTCTTAATAAGGGGGGTTTTGGATTCCTTTAGTTTAAATTATTTTGAAATTATTCATATAAGTTTAAAAATGAATGTTTTTAGACTTATAATTCACTCCCCCCTCCCTTGTAGTTTTCAATCTACATATACGTTTTGGTTCAACAATTGCTATCAGAGATGAGTCTTGGTAATACTGATACTCCCATTTGATATCAGAGGAGGTTTTCACTACTCATACTGTCTAGTTATTTTACCTTTACAAGTTATATTTATTTCTAGTTATAGACTTTTTGTTTATAAATATTTGTTACACTATTCTGTACTATGGAAAATATTTTTTTTTTTGTATCTATTTTAAATGATGGTTGGACTAAATGTCATATTCATTGAAAATAATAATCCAATAAGACTATAAATTTTTTATGGTAATGATTATTAATATTGTAGGGATATAATGAAAACTTTTTTTATCAACACAAGAGTTGATAATTCTATTATGCTAACTGGTGAATACAATGTTCATGACAAAAAAATCATAACTTTTAAAAATAAAGAAAATCAAGAATATCGTCTAGATTACAAGGTAAGGAATACTTTATTATATTCTATTTAAATAAACATATATAGAAATATTTATTCTTCTGAATTAGCTAACAATATTTAGAATAAGTTATAAATCACTCATTTTGGAACTTCTAAAGTTGTTGAGACTAGAAGAGCTATGTTAAGAGTTGATTACAAAGATTTTAAATTTTCTTTATAGAGAACTTGTTGCTAAGATACCACAAAGGTTTATGAAAGTTGTTAATAGTTTAAAATTTATGTGTGAAAAAGGATTAGATGATGAAATTATTTTTCAAAAGATCATTGATATTATGCCAAATCAATGGGAACCAAAGATAATAACAGTTGATGAATCCAAAAATATTACAAATCTTACACTGGATAGTTTATTTTGAACTCTCTTATAGTATGTGTGAGGGATGAAAATAGATTTTGAGAAAGTTAAAAATAATAATGGTGGATTTTTTTTACTTCTACTTAAAATCTGATGAAATATTATACTCCTAATAAGATTATCAAATCAACAGATAAAAAGGTAGTTACTCAATCGGATTCAAGTTATTCAAAACATTATTAGAATGAGTTAGCCAATATTTCTTGAATAATGTAAAGGATTTTTTGTAAAAAGGATTTTTAGTACCAATACAATAAATGTAAGATGGAATGAGACATAAAGAAACATTCTGAAGTTTCTTGTTATGAATGTAAAATATCTAGACATATAAGACCTGATTGTCCAAAACATAAAAGGAATGATAGAATGGAAAGGCATTCTGATAGAAATGAGGAAAATTATTACAATTCCAAATAAAATAAATTACTGAAATCTAATGACTAATGGAGTGATATTGGAGGATATTTTTCTGATGATTCATTAGATAATAAAAAATCCAAATAGAGGAATACTGGTCATTATTCCAGAATACCTTTTGATAATAAATGTTCTATGGGTAAAGTACATACTTATGATTCTTTAACAAATATGTCTTTAAATGAAAACTATCATGATGATAAAGGTTATATTTCTTCTTATGAATAAAATTCATCATCAAAAAATAATATTTTAAATTCATATGAATAAGTCTCTAGATTTTCTAAATTACATGAAAATGAATATTTTAAAGTAAGTAAGAAACTTGAGAATGAAAATTCTAGAATTAATATTTTTACTAAATAAGTATTAGATCTTTAAAAATATCATGATAAGAAAACATTTAAATTTTATTCTTTTTTTAAAAACCTTGAAATAGTTAATCATTAAAAGGGTAATCTTCAAAAAGATTTTAAAAAATTTATTTATGAGAAAAAAAATTAGAAACAAAACTCACTTCTGAAACAAATGATAATATAGATAAGAATTTAGTTATAAAACTAAATTCGGAAATTTTTTCTCTAAAGAAACTTTTGAAAATATTTATCAATGGTAAGGAATGATTTGGTAAAATGTATAAACAAATCCATCTACAAGGTTATAGTTGAGTAATGGGATATACTCATTCAAAACCATTTTTTAGTAAAAATTATTTTATTCTTGAAAATACCCCCTTCTACACCAAATGCCAAAGTGGAGGTCATTGGAATAAAAATTGTTCCTTAAATAAAAATCAATCCATGTGGATCCAAAAATCCAATTTTTCAAAACAAATTTGGTTTATAAAAATATTATTTACTAACATTTCTGAACACATGAAAGTTTGGGTTCTGAAAACATAATTGTTTTTTTTTCAGTAAAACAAAAAAAATATCAACAACAAGAATAAATGGTAAATGGATAGTGGATGTTCCTAAAATAGGAATGGTAACAAAGATTTATTTGAAAATTTTATTGAAATTAAAGATGGAATAATTACCTTCAGAGACAGTTCTCAAAGAAATATTATTGGTATATATAATATTATTCTTCTTGGAAAAGCTCTAATTTTAAATGTTTAATTTGTAAAATCTCTTAATAACAGCCTTATAAGAATAAGTAAATTATATGTTGAAGGCTGACTTATGAATTTAAAAATGATAAATTTTTAGTACACAATTCCAAAGAAGTAATAATTCTTTCTTCCCATCAAAATGAGAATGATTACACACTAAACATAGATGACATTTGGAGCCAATACTTAAATTGCCTTAGTGAAATAGAAGATCAATATTGTTTATGGTATAGAAGGTTTGGACATTATAACCTTAGTAACTTATGTAAATTAAATAATAAAATAGTTTTTAAGGATCTATCAAAAATTAGATTTGATTTTTCAATTGTCTACTATTTGTGTCAATATGGAAAGAAACATAAGTTTAGCTTTAAATCTATTGGTGAAGTCTTAACTACTGATGCGTTATAGCTAGTTCACATAGATCTTTTTGTTCTTATACAAACTAGAAGTATTGGTGGAAGTACTATGTATTTTCTTTAGTTCATGATTACACTAGATATACATGGGTATATTTTCTAGCAAATAAATATGAAAGTTAATATTATTTTAAAACTTTTGTAGCCAAAGTCAACACAAGAGTTTATAATTCTGTTATGCTAACTGGTGAATACAATGTTACTGACAAAGAAATCATATCTTTTAAAAATCAAGAAAAGCAAGAATATTAGCTAAATTACAAGTCAAGGAATGCTTTATTATTTTCTATGAAAATAAACATATATAGCCATATTTTTTCTTGTGATTTAGCTAACAATATTCGGAATAAGTTATAAATCACTCATTTTGGAACTTCTAAAGTTGTTGAGACTGGAAGAGCTATGTTAAAAGTCAATTACTAAGATTTTGAATTTCCTTATAGATAACTTGTTGTTAAGATACCATAGAGGTTTATGAAAGTTGTTAATAATTTAAAATATATGGGTGAAAAAGGATTAGATGATGAAATTATTTGAAATTATTTTTAAAAGGATCATTAATATAATTCCAAATAAATGGGAACTAAAAAGAATAGCAGTTGATGAATCTAGGAATATTACAAATATTAACCTTGATGATTTATTTAGAACTCTCTTATAGTATGAGTGTAGGATGAAAATAGATTTTTAGAAAGTTAAAAATAATAATGGTGGAGTTTCTTTTACTTCTACTTCAAATCAAATTAAAGCTCATACTATTGATAATATTATTAAATCAACAAATAAAAATGTAGTTACTCAATCAGATTCAAGTGATTCAAAACATTCTAAGAATGAGTTTGCTGATATTTCTTGAATAATGCACAAGATTTTTGGTGAAAATGATTTTCATTACCAATACAAGAAAGGTAAAATAGAAAGAAACATCAAGAAACATTCTGAATTTTCTTGTTATGAATGTGAAAGAGCTAGACACATAAGACCTGATTGTTCAAAACATAAAAGGAAAGATAGAACGGAAAGGAATTCTGATAGAAATGAGGAAAAGTATTACAATTCCAAAGAAAAAAAAATTCTTGAATGATAATGAATCATGGAGTGATATTTGAGGATATTTTTTTGATGATTCTTTAGATAATGAAAACTCAAAATAGAGGAATATTTGTCTCTATGCTATAATACCATTTGATAATAAATGTTTTTTGGAAAAGGTACATACTTATGATTCTTTAACAAATATGTATTTAAATGAATACTATCTTGATGATAAAGGTTATATTACTTCTTTTGAATAAAATTACTCATTGGAAAATAATTCTTTACCTTCGTATAAAGAAGTATCTAGATTTTCTAAATTACTTGAAAATGAATATTTTAAAGTAAGTAAGAAACTTGAGAATGAAAATTCTATAATTAATTATTTTACAAAATAATTATTAGATCTTTCAAAATAGCATTATAAAAAAAATTTAAATTTGATTATATTTTTAAAAACCTTAAAATAGTTAATTATGAAAAGGGAAATATTTATAAAGATTTTAAAAAATTCATTTCTGAGAAAAAAAATTAGAAACAAAACTCACATCTGAAACAAATGATAATATGAATAAGAATTTAGTTATAAAACTAAATTCTGAAATTTTTTCTCTAAGGAAACATTTTTAAAACCTTACCAACGGTAAGAAATTATTTGTTAAAATTTATAAACAACTCCACCCACAAGTTAATAGTTCAAAAATGGCATATACTCATTCAAAACTATTTTTTAGTAAAAATTATTTTATTCTTGAAAATACACCCTTATACACCAAATGCCAAAGTGGAGGTCATTGGTATAAAAAAATTTCCTTAAATAAAATTCAATCCTTGTGGTTCCAAAAATACAATCTTTAAAAACAAATGTGGATTCCAAAAATATTATTTACTAACATTTCCATACAAAGGATTGTTTGGGTTCTGAAAATCTATTTGTTTTGTTTTCAGTAAAACAAAGGAAGTATGAACAAAAAGAATACATGGTAAATGGATAGTGGATGTTCTCGAAATAGGAATGGTAACAAATATTTATTTGAAATGATTATTTAAATTAAAGGTGGAAGAATTACCTTTAGAGAAAATTCTCAAGGAAATATTATTGGTATATGTAATATTGTTCTTCTTATAAAATATCTAATTTTAATTGTTTCATTTGCTAAATATCTTAAGAAAAACCTTATAAGAATAAGTAAATTATGTGATGAAGGTTTCCCTGTGAATTTAAAAATGATAAATGTGTAGTACACAATTCCAAAGATGAATTCATTCTTTCTTCCCGTCGGAATGAGAATGATTACACACTAAACTTAGATGACCTTAGGATCCAAGACTTAAATTGCCTTAGTGAAATGGAAGATCAATCATGGTTATGTAATAGAAGGTTGGGACACTATAACCTTAGAAACTTATGAAAATTAACTAATAAAATAGTTGTTTAGATATATCAGAAATTTGTTTTGATTATTTAATTGTCTATGAGCTATGTCAATATAGAAGGCAACATAAGTTAAGCTTTAAATCAATTAGTGAAGTCTAAAATACTGATTCTTTATAGCTAGTGCACATAGGTCTTTTTGGTCTTATACAAACTGGAAGTATTGGTGGAAAGTAATATATATTTTATTTAGTTGATGATTACACTAGATATATGTATGTCTATTTTCTAGCAAATAAATATGAAGGTTATTATTATTTTAAAACTTTTGTAGCCAAAGTCAACATAAGAGTTGATAATTCTATTATCCTAACTGGTGAATAAAATGTTCCTGAAAAATAAATCATAAATTTTAAAAATCAAGAAAAGTTAGAATATTGGATAAATTACAAGGTAAGGAATACTTTATTATGTTCTATGAAAATAAACATATATATCCATATTTATTCTTGTTAAGTAGCTAATAATATTTGGAATAAGTTATAAATCACTCGTTTTGGAACTTCTAATGTTGTTGAAACTAGAAGAACTGTGTTAAGAGCTAATTACTAAGATTTAGAATTTTCTTATAAAGAACTTGTTGTTAAGATAACACAAAGGTTTATGAAAGTTTTTAATAGTTTAAAATCTATGGGTGAAAAAGGATTAGATGATGAAATTATTTTTGAAAAGATCGTTGATATTATGCCAAATGAATGGGAACCAAAGAGAATAGCAGTTGATGAATCTAGGAATATTACAAATCTTACACTTTATGTTTTATTTAGAACTCTCTTATAGTATTAGGGTAGGATGAAAATAGATTTTGAGAACATTAAAAATAAGAATGGTGAAGTTTATTTTACTTCTACTTCAAATCCGATGAAAGCTCATACTCTTGATAAGATTATTAAATCAACAAATAAAAGGGTAGTTACTCAATCAAATTCAAGTGATTCAAAACATTCTGAGAATGAGTTAGCTTACCTTTCTTGAAGAATGTACAAGATTTTTAGAAAAAAAGATTTTCAGTACAGATACAAGAAACATAACATGGAATGAAACATCAAGAAACATTCTGAAGTTTCTTGTTATAAATGTAAAATAGCTAGACATATAAGACTTGATTTTCCAAAACATAAAAGGAAATATTGAATGGAAAGGAATTCTTATAGAAATGAGGAAAAGTATTAAAATTCTAATGAAAATAAGTTATTGAAATCTAATGACTCATGGAGTGATAATGGAGGATATTTTTATGATGATTCAATAGATAATTAAAATTCCAAATAGAGGAATATTGGTCTCTATGCCAGAATACCTTTTGATAATAAATGTTTTATGGATAAGGTACATACTTATGATTCTTTAAGAAATATGACTTTAAATGAAAACTATTATGATGATAAAGGTTATATTTCTTCTGATAAAAAAAATTCCTCATCAGAAAAAAATTCTTTACCTTTATATGAAGAAGTCTCTAGATTTTGTAAATTACTTGAAAATGAATATTTTGAAGTAATTAATAAACTTTAGAATGAATATTCTATAATTAATATTTTTACAAAATAAGTATTAGATCTTTCAAAATATCACGATAAGAAAACTTTTAAATATGATTCTATTTTTAAAAAACTTTAAATAATTCATTATGAAATGGGTAATCTTTATAAAGATTTTAAAAAATTCATTTCTTAGAAAAAAAAATTAGAAACAAAACTCACTTCTGAAACAAATGATAATATGGATAAGAATATAGTTATAAAACTAAATTCTGAAAATTTTTCTCTAAAGAAACATCTGAAAAACTTTACCAATGGTAAGGAATTATTTTTTAAAATATATAAAAAACTTCATCCACAAGTTAATAGTTCAAGAATGGGATATACTCATTCAAAACCATTTTTTAGTAAAAATTATTTTATTCTTGAAAATACCCCCTTCTAAACCAAATGCCAAAGTTGGTGTCATTGGAATAAAAAATGTTGCTTAAATAAAATTCAATTCTCGTAGTTCTAAAAATCCAATTTTTCAAAAAAACTGTGGATTCCAAAAATATTATTTACTAGCATTTCCGAACATAGGAATGTTTGGGTTCTGAAAATCTAATTGTTTTGTTTTCAATAAAATAAATGAGGAATCAACAACAAGAATACATGTTAAATAGATAGTGGATTTTCCCGACATAGGAATGGTAACAAATATTTATTTGAAAAGATTATTAAAATTAAAGGTGGAATAATTACCTTCAGATAAAATTCTCAAGGAAATATTATTGGTATATGTAATATTGTTCTTCTTGGAAAAACTCTAATTTCAAATGTTTCATTTGTAAAAGCTCTAAAGAACAACCTTATAAGAATAAGTAAATTATTTGGTGAAGGTTTCCTTATGAATTTAAAAATGATAAATGTGTAGTATATACTTCCAAATATGAATTCATTCTTCCTTCCCACTGAAATGAGAATGATTACACACTAAACTTAGATGACCTTAGGTGGAATGACATAAATTTCCTTAGTGAAATGGATGATCAATCTTGGTTATGGAATAGAAGGTTGGGACACTATAACCTTAGGAACTTATGTAAATTAACTAATAAAATAGTTGTTATGGATCTATCAGAAATTAGATTTGATTATTAAATAGTTTATAAGCCATGTCAATATGGAAAGAAACATAATTTAAGCTTTAAATCTATTAGTGAAGTCTCAACTACAGATGCTTTATAGTTAGTGGGCATGGGTCTTTTTGGTCTTATACAAACTGGAAGGATTAGTGGAATGTACTATGTATTTTTTTTAGTTTATGATTACACTAGATAACTTTATATATCACTTATGGTAAACACGATGTTATGAACTCAATTGTGGTCTTAGAAATATGATCTGAGTCTCTTCTCAAGATTTATTACACTTTTCAAGAGAAACTACACATGCGTGAACAAATATGTTTAATATTTTCAAAAATCCCTGCATTAAGGCTCTCTAGGTCCCAAATTCCCATGTCGGCTCAATTCCTAGTTCAAAAAATATTCTTATAAATATTCCAAAGTCTTATAGGTCAAAATTAATGTCTCTAAATCACTAACACCTTCAAATATTTTGGTCTTCAAAAATTAAAAATGTTAGCCACAGGGAAAATAAACTAAGATCCAAACTGAAACTCTAATGCCAGAGAGCTCTCCAAGGGTTCCCATGCTGCTTCCAAGAACGCACTTAGCGAAAGCACCAAGGCCAAACCACTCTTAAAACCATATCTAACCTGGTCAAAATCGTGAAAAAACTAGGCACATGTCTCCTCAATTGTGATGGGTGGAAAACAAATAAGCGCCATGGTCTATCTGTAATCATGGGTTATAGTAGTACACCACCTCTCCAACCTGATGTAGATACTGTTAGAACCCTCATAGTTCACATCCACCCATGTATGAACTACACCATGACCTCATCAAGCATCTTTCATTCTAGGTTGACTTTGATAATGAGAGGGTACCAATGAACAAAATAGGGTTGTCCAAGCAGTAAAATTGGGTCTTACCAAGACCTTCATCTACAAACCTCCATTTATAACATAGATCGCCAAAAAAACACTACCAAGCCCCCTAGTTTCATCCCATCTAAGTATGGATGGTAGGTAACCAATCCACACTGTGAAAACATCATAGGGTCTAACTTTTCTAATATTGATCGATTATATGAAAATATCTCAAATGCTCAACCTCACCATGAACACACATGTCCAAGGAACTCCTTCACCTCACCTCGATATTATCGGCTTTGGAAGGAATTGAGTCTCCCAGATGGTTTTGGTCTCATCACAAAAACACGTCTCGATGGGGAAATCATTCCTATTTCTTGTGAGTCCAAAGGTATGTCAAACCGCATCACGTCCTTCCTAGAGCATCTTGTGCACTAAGATAACTCTATGAGCATTAGGGTACAAACAACCAACAAATGGATTCTAATATGACCAATCGGGCCTTATTGGGCCCTCTGTTATAACCACCAACACATCACCCATCCCCAAACACATAAGTCAGAGAGACTCATCCACTGCATTTAGACACTATCTGAATTGGGTGGCACTAACTCACCCACATAGTTTCTATCGCATCTCTAAAATGTGTCTCAGTGGGGTAAGGACCTCTCTTTCTTATTTATTCTAAGATACTTCAAACAACACCGACACAGGATTACACCAACACCCCACATCACCCTGGTAAAACCTTGAGAAAGAAGCTGAAAGAATAAAAGTACTTAACGAAAGTGTCTAAAAATTTCTATTGTAGAAAGTAGAAAGTAAATAGAGTGTACCTCTATTCATACTCATTGATTCTGTGTCAAAGGCCTCTATGGCCTACATCTGTCCTCACCCACATCCTCCAACTCCCTGATCCTAGAATTGGCCACCTGGGGGTGGTGGTGGAAACACATCAAACTGCCTACCACCTCTTGTTGTTATCACATCTCCTCTTCCATGTCTTCTATCTTGTAGAACTCCCTACTATGATTGTTTCCTCTTCCAAGAAGGTCCATGTTCCTAGCCATCACAAACTTAAGCATGGTGGGTTAGTCAATCTCTAGTAAGATGTCCCTAGGCATCACAAACATAACATCGCCTATCCTATGACTATCCTAATATCCATCACTTCTACTGCACTATGGGCCCATGTTCATATTTCTGGGCATGGGTATGCCTCTTGCACCATGATCCTACCATCTACCACATACTAGCCTTTACAAACTCTTCAAACTCATGACCACTGCCATGGGCCACATGCATCTGTTGCATAGCCAGGAAGCTCTCTACGACTTGAGATCACTCCAGTACCCCTACATAAGATGGAGGGAACAAGGATACCACACCTGCTCTAATTTCTCTGTGGAGGCCCTTCTTAAATGTCTAATCTCTGAATAATGAGTCTTGAACCACATCTAGGGAGTAACAAAACATCTCTATAAACCATGTTATGTACTCTACCAAAGTCATGATACCCTTCCAAAGCTGCAAAATCTCACAAATACACATTGATCTCAACATGGATGGGTATAAATCTTCCCTAAATAGTCAATTGAACTCCACCCAAGTGAGTATTGCCTCATCATGGGACTGTGTCACTAAAATCTTCCATCTACTAGCTAAACCATGAAGAAATCCTAAAGCTAGGGCCACCATCTGATTGGGAGGTGTCCTCAATAGGTGTAAAACTTGAGTGACTGTCTCGAACTAGTCATATGCTTCTTGGGGACCTGGATCACCCATGTACCTCAAGGTTTGCTACCTCTGGAACTCATGTAGAGAAATTAGGATGCATGCATCCTCGGCCGGAACTACCGGCACAAAAAGTTGCTCAACGGGTGGTGGCACAACTAGAAGACCACCTGGAGGTAATCCCTCGGTACTAGTTCCCTGCACTAAAGCCTTTCCACATGGTGTATTTTCATGAAAATAATGTCATATAACCCTGTTTTACTATCATCATGGAGGAATCATGAAATATAATCAAGACTCACCACGGTCAAAGAGTATATCTGGGGAGATGACTCAAGAATGATAGGAATAACAAAAAAAACAATCCTATATGATGCATATACCATTTATTTCCCCTATGACAATTATCTTGATGTACTGAGTCAAAAAGTAGGTTATCAGAGTCCCAGTAAATGGATATGTCGTCTTTTTAACTAACACTAGAGCCTCTATCCTAAGAGCCGAACTCGAAACACCATGAAATTATCACTATGAAATCCAACCAAATCCTTTTAGGGAACATCTGAACAATGTATCAAGGATTGAACCACCTCTGATACCAATCTGTCACAACCTAACCCAAGCCAGGGATCAATCCGCATCTACCCCAAGCCTAACTCCATATTTATGGGGGTGTCGACAAGCACCAAAGTCATAACTAACTCGAGGAGGCCTCTTCCTAAAGTACATGTATGTACACACCCAGAAACACCTCAATTAAACAGTGTAGAGATATGAAAATATGGAAACTAAGATGCATGAATACATCTATTCCAAACTAGATTACAAGAGAAGTAATGAAAGTGAATAGATAAAACACATGCCCATTAAATAAAAATATTAAAGTGTCTAACATTATTAGAAGGAGGGGATCCCTATCAAACGTAAATACCAGAAATATCCTCATCTCGGCTCTAGTAAACACCTCAGTTTGTATATCTCGTTAAGCTCTTCCTACCATGGCTCCTCAATATACACCATTAAAAGGTGTGTGGTCTACAGAAGACATAACATGTGTGGGAAAATCCCATAGAGGTCTGAGTATAAAAATACTTAATAGGCACCCCCCCCCCCCAAACCCAAAAGAAACGGGAGAAACTGAAAGGTGGTGGTCTTCTCGACCTAGCCATAGGAAATTCCATCAAAAGAGAAACTCCATATTGATCCATCTTTGGATGAAAAAGATAATTCAGCTAAGTCAAAAGAATACCCAATAAGATATTACAGAAAAAATCAATCCCAAAACTCAACCTATAAAGCACTAACCTCATCCACGCACAAGGGGCTCAATACGGTGAGTAGATGAACTATACATACAGTCTTTCACACCCTAGTAGTAGAGTAATCTCATCCAACCATTAGAAGATAAAAATAGAAAGCACATGGCATACCCTGTGCGTCCTCACCTCCCATGGAAGGAGAGTAACCAAAAAAAGGTGTAGGCATTAAAGAGGTATGTATACTTAGTCCATAAGGGGTGTCAACCCAGAACCTGACAACACCATAAGGCTCCCAGAATCACCCAGATATACTCATCTCAGACTCCAAGTCTCATGAGGTTCTGAACTCATCTCCAACAAAAAGATTATATTTGAGGATTTAAAGGTAACATAAATCAGGATAACACACTCCATGATATAATCAATCCTACATGGCACTAATACGAGAGGTTTACGCCATCGGGAAGAACCTACTAGGTCCATCTCTAGTTCCTAGAACCAAAGGTCTTTTAGTCACTAAATTGTTCCTTGTACAAGGATATAAGAACACTAAATGGATAGGATTACTCGTCACCACTACACCTAGTTGAGGGAGCACTAATCCATAGTATGAACCGTGTACATCCTCTCTAATGAGAGATAATTGATGGACCTAAACATCACCATCAACGTGCTATTTAGGGAGTACTAGCTCCTAACTAACCCACAAAACCTCTATCTATCCTTTATAGAGTGGCCCACACCTTAGTCACTTGAGGGATCATTAAATCCAAACCAAGAATCAGTCATATATAGTGGAGGGGCCTTCTCCATGTAACTATTCTCAATAGTCGAGGGAGCTCTAACACCAATAAAGGACCAGCTCCCCGCTTTTACTTAGAGAAGGGGGAGTGAAACTCTGTGAGGATCTGCACCCTGTTACGATGAGGTATTACTAATAAAAATATAGATGAACCATTCCAATTATGTGGGAGTACCACTTTGTGGCTAGAGGACCCACACCCAAGAATGACATGGGAGTATTACTCTACCATCCCAATTACTATGGGGGACCCATGCCCTTTAGTGATAGGAGAGTACTGAACCCATTCTAGAGGACCCGATCCTTCGTATGAAAGGGGAGTTAAAAATATACTAGAAGAACATGTATGTAGGACTCAAACCCTAGAAAAAATGAGAGTTCTGACAACAAGGATAGAGGACATGCTCTATAAACTGATAGGGGAGTGCCTACTATACCTATACGTCACATCTGGGGGACCTTCACCCTGACATAGTAGGGGAGTAATGACTCCATAGATAGAGGACCTACACCATGGTCCAATAGGGGAGTAACTACTCTATCTAGCCAATAGTTATGTAGAGATTGTGCCCGGGTATGGTATAGGATCACTATCCAACTATAATAACATCATGGGGAATACTCAAACTAATATATTAGGGGAGTACCAACCCTAGAGGAACTACCCAAAGGTAAAAGAACATGAACCCACAATGTGGGGAGTCCCATACCAACCAAAGAAGAGCGCAAAGGGAAACTCATGGCCTGATATGATAGGGGGAACCAGTCACAACATCTCTCTTCACGAACCATACTGATCTCCATCATTGGTTAAGAACAGCTTCACAAGTGTCTTTCTCTGAACATGCCACCTCATATCTCATAAGCCAAAATGGAGGCCACCGCCGCATTATACATATAAAAATAATTTGGATAGGCAAATTTCAAGCCTGAATCCTAGTCCCAAACAATGAGATATGGATGGTAGAAGATCTCAAGAAGAACATTAGGAGTACATGGTGTGCACTAGGGTCCACACGGTATGTGATCCAACCTAAGCACCTGGCCTTGTATCCTATCTACATGGTTTTAAAAGCCATGTTTAGGTAAAAAGTGTGTAGAGAAGGTACATGTCATGTCTCAATTCACCTAGACCCTTTCCATGTGCTTTTCCCATGATTTTATACCGGACCATGTGTTAGCATAGTTGTATATGGCCATGTACTTTCACACACCTCCCCAATCCTTGTCCCATGACCACATATAATGGAGTACTACATGGCGTGTAAACATTATACATGACATTTAGACCCCAAGTACCATATTCCTCTAATAGGAAGGGCTACACGGCATGTTCCACTAGACTACACGCCATGTGGATGGCAATTCCATGTAGTAATCACCTACAAAAATGTTGAATTCACCCAGGTATAACCCAAACCCACATTCAACCTAGAAGGGATGATTAGCAGTGGTAATCGAGCTCTAAAACCTTATAACCAATCATAGATAATGGGGAATGGGATAAAAATTTAAACCACATACCTTTAGGAAGAAACATTGAATATTTGGGTGTATAACGACACCCATATCATGCTACTTCTTGATTTGATGATGATCTGCATTAGAAACTGAGTTCGAAAACACCTCAACGCTTTGATTCTGGTGCATTTATATCATCACCAAAGGGAGGATAGGAGAGGAGTAGATTATCTTTGGTTTTTTTGTGCACCAAAAGTGTGGGGGAGGGGAGAGTATTAGTTTTAGGTTTAATTAATTAATTAAATTTTCATTTAACCAATTAATCCACCATTTAATGCCCCATCATCTCACCTCCATCCAAAACATCTAGCATGGACAAATTTATGTCACAACGAGGTTAAACATGAAATTTTGAACTCAACTAAAGTATTATAAATCTTATTTGAGACTCTGGTTGGGAGTTATTCCACTTTTCATGTGAAACTTCATGTTTATGACAAAATATATTTAATATTTTCAAAAATCACAATATTGAGGCTTTCTAGGCCCTGGATTCTTATGTCAAGTCAGCGCATGGATTCTGAAATATTCTTATAAATACTTCAATGTAATATAGATCAAAACCCAAGTATCTACACATTCTCCTTAGAATACTTGGAAAACCCCATTAGGTGTAGTAAAGGAACCCCTTAAAAGCTAACAATCGATCTAGGATTTATTAGAAATGAACCAATCCAACCTGAATATGACGTCAAGAAATTTCATGTCAAGAACCAATAAACTCCAATCAAGATCAATATCTAATAGAGAGAAAACATAAGTGAGACTACAGAGACCCTACTCTCTCTTTGTTATAAGGGGTGTAGTAATATCCATCACATAAGATAAAATCTTCATAGAGAGATTTAGTAGCTTAACAATATGTGTTGAAATAAATGAATGAGATGCACCATTATCTAAAAAAACAGTCACTAATAATGAAGTTATAGTAATGGAACCTCTCATAGTCATTAGACCAGTATTTTCTTCCTCTAGAGACTCTTCCACCGAGTGAAGAATCTTCATTACAGATTCATGTGGCAAGAACCATTTTGTATATGAAGCATCTGATTTCCCCATAGTTTTAGAAGTATTTAATTACCCCATGCCACTATGAGGAGTGGAATAGATATGGAGAAACTTATATAGGTGACCTAAGTGCCTGTAAGATATGCATATCTTGGGTTCCTCAGGTAAAACCCTTTTTGAATTCCCTAACTTGCCACATGGGTAAAAAAATAAAGGACTTTTTCTAGGCACTATATTAGGTTTAGAAGAACACTGATGTCTAGAACCACCATGAGAATAATCACTCTTCTTCATTCCTTTAAAGGAACTTTCACCTACATTGGGAGAGAAAGAAACTCCCAACAACATAGACTTTCTAGATAGGTTCATTTCAACCATTAGTTCTTTATCCATCACATACACATAATAGGGAAACTTTAGTATGAAAAACTGAGAGAAAATATCAAATCAAAGTCCCAACTTGAAACTTTGATCCTTAATCTTCTCATTTGATACTATATCAAGTGAAGAATATAAATGATATAATAAATGGTTTTCATACTCTACCATGATCTTTTTAGTATGATCAAGTTTGAAAAACTCTATAGCCTTATCTAGTAGCATTGAATCTAGATAGAACTAGTCAGTGGAAATGACATTGAATTCCTTCCACCCTAATCCCTCATGCTTCTTCACCATTACCATTATGTCCCACTATATCCTTCTTGGTCCTCCATGCACAAAGGTGGTACACTTCACCTTGATTTCTTGAGGTGTCTCCCGGAACCCTGAAAAATATTGATCTAACTCAACCATTCCTTAACCTCATGATGATCATTTAATCCATTGAACGCTACTATATTCTAGTAAAGTAATTCCTAGGAAAAATCCTAGAGATAATTTCTTTGAGGTTCCACAACTATATCCTGATTGGGAGTTGGTGCAGGTGTCTATCCTAGATCTTGGATAGTATGCACAATCACCTCAACTAGATTTAGTTATACTAGAGTTTTTCTTTCTTAGGATCAGCAGGATCTTCCTCCTAGAACTAATTCACCCTTCTTCTCGAAGGAAAGATACTATACAACATAAAGAGACAACAAATAAGACAATATATTGACACTAAAATAGAGCAATGAGGTAATTTAATACCAACAGATATACAAATAGGATTTGGATGTAATTGATCCAAATAAAAATTAGGGAAAAGAATAGAACTAATCCATAAGATGAATTTCCCTATCCACCCTTGGTGACTTAATTTCCATTTCCATGAGAGCTATCCAGGAACTCAATTGTAACTACCTCTTATTTCCTGATAAGAATAGATAAATTCATATTAACTTCAAGAAAAGAATCTCAACCTGGAGCTCAGATACCCCTTTTTCACGAACTATCTCAGGTAACAAGGTATCTTGATAAATGAACCAACAATGACATAGCCCAAAGGGTTTTCCCAATCCCCATGGGTTCGTGACTAGCACCTAACATCATAAAAAATGAAAGTGGGAATAATTTTTCCACTAACATTATGGAAGTAAAGACAAACAAGTCATCATGAATATAAGAAAAACTCCACAGGGAGAAATGTAACATAAGTAAAATAGGTTTAACAATCCAAAGTTCTATAGAAGAATATCATAAAATATGTGAGAATTCCAAATTCCCAACAGACTCAACTCACCAAGTCCATGGATCAATAGCTAGAACCACCTCCAAGTGTTTCTTTACCCATATTAGAACCTAGAAAGAGATGATCTAAAAAAACCAAAAGGCATAGGAATGATATGATATAAAATCCTAGTAGAGTCTCATTAAGGATTCCAAAATAAGATACAACATTTAGTTAACCAAATAAATAAATTACAATTTTAAATAAATAGGTTTTCCATTTCAAAGTCATATTTAAAAAAATCATGCTTTACATTTTAAATGATGTAAATACTTTTAAACAAATGATTCATATTAAAATTGATATAATCTTTCTAAAAAATGGCTTAATAAAACATTTCATATAAACTAATTTATATAAATTAACAAGTCATGTAAAATAGTTTACAATAATAGAATATATTAATTTCAAATAAAAAAACATAGAAACGTGGTTATATGCCCACAAAGGAATGATAGTTACTGGTTATAGAACTCCACACACTAAAGGGGACACAGCAATATGTGTACACACATGTCCTTTTAGTATTGACAAATGTGAATCATCACCATACTATTAAGGACGTGATGTGTTGAATTTATGTTTTAGAACATTGTAAATCATTGAGTATTTTACAACAACTCGCTAATTACCTAAGTCTTTCATGTGATCTAATAACAAATCAATGATGGGAAATTTACTTTAAGAGTTCTTAAAATACAATTCATCCCATTATTCATTTCAAATATGCCAATTTTCTATTTAAAAATCAAAAGAGGTTTTTTTAAAAAAAATCATTAATTTTCTAAGATAAAACCCAAAGGTTTCTACCAAAACCATTTTAAGCCATTTTTTCATAAAAAAGAATTTGAAATCAATTCGAAATTCAGTTTCAATATTTACTTTCAAAATTTAATTTTAAAAATTTAAATTTCAAACAATTTCTATCAATTTTACAAATTTAAATTTATCAATTTAAATTCTACCAAATTCCATCAATTTCATAATTACTCTCCAATTCAACGGAATAATGGGGTTTCCCTATTTTATAAAAGAAATCCAATTTCCATAACCAGATCTCAAAATTTGATGGAATTGGTTTTTTAACAAATTGAATTTCATAAGAATCAAATCACACACATTCAATTGAAAGAAATTTAATCAGATCAAGTAATTTTGTGTTAATTAAATTGGTCAATCAAAATAGAACCACCAACCTCAGAATTGATAGATCTCGAAACTCTAAAGTGTAATCAAAATTTTCCAATGGAGAATAATGAAAATGGAAATCAGGAATCAAACATAGGTTTACGATCCCAAAATGGAGGGTATTATATCCTCCAATCAACAGGGAGATCTAAAAAACTCTGGGGAGGAAAATAAAGAGAGCGGTAGATAGATAACATGAATAGGAAACTAACTGTGATATTATTTACCATCATTCTCCTTGCTTTGATATTCTTTTTGGAAAGTTTTGAGGGGCCAAATACTGCTTTTGGGAGCTCTATTGGAAGGAGAATCGGTTTGGGGTCATACAGGTCCATTGGGGACCTAAAATAGGGGATAGTGATATTAAAACTTAAGTTCATATTGAAAAAACATGTACAAATGGTTTCGTAGGCAGGACCACATGGTTATGTCAAACTGTGTGCCCTAGTCATGCACCTGTTTTAAATGGGCAGCATAATTTCTCCTAAGTGGACACATGGTTTTCAAACAATGATTTAACCGTGAAAAATCCCACTACTTGGGTTTTCATGGTTTTCCTTGAGAGGTTACATTTTTTAAGAAAACTATGTACCAACCATGCACTAGCCCAAAAACATTCAAAACTTTTAAAATTTCACTTGATTCACCCTTAAATGAAACCCAACTAAAGAATGCTAAAAAGAGGGGTTTTGGAATTTTGGAAAATAGTAAGAATATATTACACTAAGTATTTTTTTTATGTTTAAATAATAAAACATATCATAAATACCATATTAAATCATTAAATATAATTATATATATCATCTATGTGATGTGATGATGAAAAAAGAATCACATCTCTTTGTGCGTAGTCCACACGTTCGCATGAGTGACATTATCATTTATTGGTGAATGGAAATGTAAAAAGTAAATGATATATATTATATATTCAGAATGATAATTATGTCATTAATATGATAATTTTTTAATATATATCACATATATTCATTAAATATATCTTTACTACCTTCCATGTAAATCATTATTGAAAAACGAATCACATCACTTCACGAGGTGGTAGTCCACCATACACATGAGTAACATTATTGTATCTCAAATGAAATAGAAATTCAGAATTTATATGTGAAATAATAACTCCATAAGTTTAAATATGTTAAAATTTTCATATATATACTTTAAATCCCTTATTACAAAAAATCTTGAGAGGTGAGAATGGGAAACGAATTATATTGGTTCGTGAGGGGGTAGTCTGCTATACACATGAATGATGGGTTCATTTCCAATTTTATGGAATAATAGATTGATATAGGTTATTACATAAAAAAATTAAGTATATTGGATGTAAATTTTTTATTATATCGTAATAATTGAATAATATGTGTAGTATTTGGAAGAAGAAATAAAAAGCACTCACTTATTCATGATACCTCTTCTTCGAACAACCCCATTAGGTTAGCCCCAAAATACTTATTAGAATTGATTTATTATAAAAAAAGGATTGAGGACATTGAGAGGGAATTTATTAATATATTTGTGAAGCTATTTTTTGATCCAAAAGTCCTTCGAGGTGTGAATAGGGGAAGAAAGGGGTGACCTTTTATAAGTGAGGTGAGTGACGTACATGTAATTTTTGAAAAGAAAAAAGGTGTACCCATGTTTTTTCAAGAAAAAAGAACCCAAAATGAACCATTATAGATAATTATATGTTATAATGTCGATATATATTCATATAATATATTTTATACAAGTTTTTAGGCCATTTTAACCCTTATCATTTAAGTTTAACCCCCTTGGTAAACCTGTTTTCACCATAACTGGGTTAAATGATTTTTAGTGTTTTCACTATTAATTAAGAAATAAAATAATTTGAACTTATTATATAATATAAATTATTATAATTACAAATTTTTAATAATTTTTACAAAATTTAATTCACATAAGTGGCCTAATTTAATTTAAAATAAAACCCACAGACACAACAAAAAAGTAGTTTTGTAAGAAAATGATGGTTTTATATAAACTCTATGACAAGTGATAATAATTATATGAATTTTGTTTATTATTTATAGATATAATATATATATTTAATTTCTATAATGACTCGTTAAGGGTTATTTTAGTTAATCAAAATGGATAAACATTATGCACTTTAAAACAATTTTTAAAAGAAGAAAACCCCATTTTTAAACCCAAAAAAACATATAGTGGAATCCAATATAAAGATGATTTAAATGTAATTAATTGGATGAAATGAAACTAAATAATACTTATATTACTTTAAATCATATTCAAAACACAATGGTTATTTTAAATTACTTAATTTTTTTAAAATAAATGACATTTTTACTATAATTGGTATTCATCACGATTCACAAAAAAATCAATATTTTTTGAAAAAACCAAATATTCTACACTAATTTAATTTTTATATGATGATTTAAAAAATTAATTTAATTATATAAAAAATTATAAAATCTATATATATTAATTATATTATTTTCTCATAAAAACGTAATAAAAATCATTTTTAAAGAAAAAATTGAAGAATAAAATTACTTTACGAAAAATTGATTTCTTATTTACTAAAAACTTATAATTAAAATTATTTTTATAAAGAAATTTTTTTTTTCATAAGTTAGTTAATATTATTCATACCTAACTGTTTAACAGCTTGGTTATAATGGTCATATATTCCATACATTGTTTAATATCATTGTTGCATGTTGAATATGCTATCAAACATAATGTTCTTATATTAAAACCTCTGGGTGTGACAAAAAATCATAACTTAACTAAACTATGTAAAAGTGATGGGTTTATCAGAAATAATTCATAGAATATTACATAACACATTTATAAAATGAAGTTTTATAGTGGCTTAAATATATCCCATGTGTAACATATGGTGGCACTACTGAAAAACGGGCTTTATCAGCGCTCAAAACATGCTTTATCAGCCCTAAAAAAGTGCTATAAAGATCAGCGCTAATAAAATGTACATTTTATCTGCACTAAAAAAGTGCTGATAAAGGATCATTTTATCAATGCTAAAATATCGCTTATAAACAATCCTTTATCAGTGCTTTTTTAGCGTTGATAAATGTACATTTTATCAGCACTAAAAAAGCGTTGAAAAAGGATTCCTTTATCAGTGCTCCTTTAGCGCTGATAAATGTGGATTTTATCAGATATTTTTTAGCTCTGATAAAGGCCTCTTTTATTAGCGCTAATAAAGCACTGATGAATGCCCTGTCTACTGGAAAAAAAATTCTACATCAGCACACACAAACAGCACCTGCAAATAATTCAGCATCTTAATAAGTATACCCATACAAAATTAACACATAAATAATAATATAATTACACCAAGTATACCCATACACAATTAACACAAAATTCATAAGTTAATTAAATACATAAAGAATTCTATTTTGAATTCAAGGGGTTGGGGTTCTTTAGGGGTTTTGGGTGGCTGTCCAAGGGTGGGTAGGTGGTGTCTGGGTGGCTGTCCAAGGGGGGGTAAGGGTGTCTGGGGGGATGGGGGTGTCCAGGGGGGTGGGGGTGGTCCAAGATGTTGGGGGGCTATTCAAGTAGGGTTGTGGTGTCCAGGGTGGTAGGGGGCTTTCCAGGGGGTGGGTGGGATGTCCGTGGGGTGGGGGCGGTCTGGGGGTTGATGGGGCTATCCAAGGGGGGTGGGGTGGTGTCCAGGAGGGTGGGATGGGGGAGTCCGGGGGGATAAGGGTGTCTAGGGGGTGGGGGTTTACAGGGGGTGGGGATGGTCCAGGGTGTTGGTAGGGCTATCCAAGGGGTGGGGTGGTGTCCTTGGAGGGGGGTGTCTAGGCGGGGGTGTCCAAGTTGGGGGGGGGGGGGGCTGTCTATGGGGTGTCCATGGAGGCAGTCTGGTGTCCAGGGTGTCAGGGGGGATTTTTAGGGGTTGGGGTGTCTAGGGGTGGTCCAGGGGGTTGGTGTGGCTATCCAGGGTGGGATGGTGTCTGGGAGGGTGGGGGTGGCTGTCTATGGGTGGGGGTGTCCAGGGGGGTTGGGGATATGCATATGATGGGGTGGTGTCACGGAAGGGTGGGGATGTCGTCCAGGGGGTGGTGGGTTTCCAAGGGGTGGGGGTGTCCAGGGGGTTTGGGGGGCTTTACGAGGATGGGGGATATCCATGGGCATGTCTAGGGGGTGGGGGTGTCCAGGGGGTTGAGGGGGATTTCCAAGGGTGGGGGTGTCCAGAGGGGTGGGGGTGCCCAGGGGGTGGGTTGGTGCCCAGGGGGTGGGGGTGGTCCAGGGGGTTGGTGGGGGTTGACTCTTACACATCAAAAAGGACCCATGTATCATTCTCATAAAATATCAAGACAATCCAAATGAGTTTGGTTGGATTTTTGTAGGTTAGTTGTTGTTTTCACTTGAAATTGTATCCATTTTAAACAAAAGAGATACCCTTTGAGTGATACCTACCACACCGTGCCTCGTATTGAGGTAGGGATGACTCTTACACATCATAAATGACCCTTGGATCTTTCTCCAAAATGATCAATACAATCCGAATGCGTTTGGTCAGATTTCTGTAGGTCAGTTGTTGTTTTCATTTAAAATTGTGTCCATTTTAAACAAAAAAGAGACCCTTTGAGTGATAACGGCCACACCATGCCTCATATTGAAGTTGGGATGACTCATACACATCACAAAGGACCCGTGGATATTTCTCCTAAAGGATCAATACAATCCAAATGTGTTTGGTTGGATTTATGTAGGGAAGTTGTTGTTTTCACTTAAAATTGTGTCCATTTTAAACAAAAGAGAGACCCATTGAGTGATACCGACCACACAGTGCCTAATATTGAGGTTGAGATGACTCGTACATGTAAATAAAGACCCATGGATCGTTATCCTAATGGATTAATACAATCCGAATGCGTTTGGTCAGATTTTCGTAGGTCAGTTGTTGTTTTCACTTAAAATTGTGTCCATTTTAAACAAAAGAGAGACACTTTGAGTGGTACCGACAACACTGTGTCTTGGATTGAAGAAGGGTTTACTATTAAAAATCCCCAAAATACCCATGGATCTTTCTCTTAAAGTATTAACACAATATGAATTCGTTTGGTCAGATTTTCGTTGGTCAGTTGTTGTTTTCACTTAAAAATTTGTCTATTTTAAACAAAAGAGAGACTCTTTGAGTGGTACCGGATACACCGTGCCTCAGATTGAGGATTTGATGACTCATACTCACAAAAATGGACCCTTGGATCATTATCCTAAGGGATAAATACAATATGAATGCGTTTGGTCAGATTTTCGTAGGCCAGTTGTTGTTTTCACTTAAAATTGTGTCCATTTTAAACAAGAAAAAAAGACCCTTTGAGTGATACCGGCCACACCATGCCTCGGATTGATGCGGGGATGGCTCTTACACATCAAAAAAGACCATTGGATCATTCTCATAAAGGATCAATACAATATGAATGTGTTTGGTTGGATTTCCGTAGGTCAGTTGTTGTTTTCACTTAAAATTGTGTCCATTTCAAACAAAATAGAGACCCTTTGAGAGGTACCGGCCACACCGTGTCTCGGATTGAGGCAAGGTTGAATTTTACACATCCCCAACTCACCATTTGATCATTATATTAAAGGAGCAACACAATACAAATGTGTTGGTCAGATTTCTGTAGGTCAGTTGTTGTTTCCACTTAAAAATTTGTCCATTTTAAACAAAAGAGAGACTCTTTGAGTGGTACCGGCCACATAGTGCCTCGGATTGAGGCAGGGATGACTCATAAACGTCACAAAGGACCTGTGGATTGTTATCATAAAGTATCAAGACAATCCAAACATTTTTGGTTGGATTTATGTAGGTCAGTTGTTGTTTTTACTTAAAATTGTGTCCATTTTAAACAAAAGAGAGACCCTTGGAGTGGTACTGGCCACACCGTGCCTTAGATTGAGGCGGGGATGACATGTACACCTCACAAAGGACCCATGGTAATTATCCTAAAGTATAAATACAAACTGAATGTGTTAGGTCATATTTACATAGGTCAGTTATTGTTTTCACTTAAAATTGTGTCCATTTTAAACAAAAGAGAGACCCTTTGAGTGGTACTGGCAACACCGTATCTTAGATTGAGGCGGGATTGACTCATACATGTCCCCAACGCACCCATGGATCATTATCATAAATTATAAATACAATCTAAATGCGTTTGGTTGGATTTTCATAGGTCATTTATTGTTTTCACTTAAAATTGTGTCCATTTTAAACAAAAGAGAGACCCTTTGAGTGATACCGGCCACATCGTGCCTCAGATTGAGGCGGGGATGACTATTACATGTCAAAAAGGACTCATGGATATTTCTCCTAAAGGATCAATACAATACAAATGTGTTTTATTGGATTTTTGTAGGTCAGTTTTTGTTTTCACTTAAAATCACTACCACAAAAACAGTTTTTCGCAGCGCCCCCCTTTATCAGCGCTAACGAAAAAGCACTGATAAAGGCCCCCCCTTTATCAGCGCTTGCTTAGTAGTGCTGATAAAGGGCCCCCCTTTATCAGCGCTTTCTTAGTAGCGCTGATAAAGGGTCGGCTTCAAAAAAAAATATATTAATATATAAATATAGTTATATTGTTATATAAATATAATATATAATTTTTAAATATATTTTAGATAAGTATAAATTTACATTTACACTTATTATACTTAATATTTAAGATATTTAGTGAAAATGACTTCTAAAAAAATTAAAAAAATATTTTTAATTAATATTTTGATAATCATTATGGAGTAATAGTCATTTTATAACAATTTGAGGACTAAAAAAATTAAAAAAATTTAAAAAAGATCCAAAATATGTTGAAAACGCAACTCAAACTTCAAACGGCCATAACTTTTGATCCGGGTGTCCGTTTGAGCTCTACCACATATCAAATCGAAGCCTGCGACGAGCCCTACGTCGCTGTGACTGGGGGGACCGCAGTCAAGCGTTTTTCGAGGCCAAATGAGGCCCAGAAGGCCTCCAAAACTGAGTTTTTTGTCGGGGTACCCAGATTTTTTAACATTTTGTGGATTTTCAAACTCGTTTAAGGGGGTATTATTGGCTTTTCTTGGCGGGGACTGAATTTATTCCAAGGTATTACATTCATATTGATATTATGTCTTTGAAATTTCATCCTTTTTTATAATAAACTGCTATTTATAATAAAATATATAACTATATGTACATATTTTTTATATATTCGCACCTAAAAATTAAATTTTTTAAATAAATAATTAAACATATTTAAATATAAAATATATTATCTTTATCTAAATAATAACTAATATCCATTTTATTTAGAATACCAATATATGAATATTTATATACCTATATATTAATCTAACTATATATATATATATTAATTTAACTATATATATATTAATCTAATAACTATATATATATTAATATAACTACATATATATATATTAGTATTACTATAAATATATATATTAATATCACCATAAATATATATATTAATATCACTATATATATATTAATATAACTATATAAATATATATTCATATAACTATATATATGTTAATATAACTATATATATGTTAATATAACTATATATATGTTAATATAACTATATATATGTTAATATAACTATATATATGTTAATATAACTATATATATGTTAATATAACTATATATATGTTAATATAACTATATATATGTTAATACAACTATATATTAATATAAATATATATTACTATACGAGTAAATATAACTATATATATATATATATATTAATACCACTATATATATATATATTAATATTACTATATATATTATAATATAACTATATATATATATTAATATAAATATATATTACTATACGAATAAATATAACTAAATATATAAATATATATATATATAGATATCATGAATTGGAAAGCAAATCAAAATAGAGTAGTGGTAAGGGCTTAGGCGCGTAGGGGGGAGGTCTTGAGTTCAAATCCTGGTGGAGGCAAGGGTGCGCACGCATGGGGAATATTGGAGCAAGCGCTGTTAAAGGGTGGAGGGGGGTGCGTGGGGTGCGTGGGGTGTTGTATAGGGGCCGAAAAGCGCTGTAAAAGGGGGGGTTCAAGCGCTATAAAAGCCCCCCCGATTGGCAGTATTTTTTAAAAAATTTAAAAAAATTTTAAATTTTTTTAAATTTTTTTAATTTTTTTTAACTTTTATCAGCGCTAAAACGAGAGCGCTGATAAAGGAAGCGCTGATAAAGGGGTACTTTTATCAGCGCTTTTTTTTAGCGCTGATAAAGGGGTCCTATATCAGCGCTTTTCGGAGCGCTGATAAAGGGGACCCCCCCCCCCCCTTTATCTACGCTGGCTTTATCAGCGCTTTTCTAGCGCTGATAAAGGCTATTTTTAGCGCTGAAAAAGGCCGTGTTTGTAGTAGTGAATTGTGTCCATTTTAAAGAAAAGAGAGACCCTTTGAGTGGTACCGGCCACACCGTGTCTCGGATTGAGGCGGTTTTGACTCGTACACATCCCCAACGAACCTATGGATTGTTCTATTAAAGTATAAACATAGTCCTAATGATTTTGGTTAGATTTACATAAGCCAGTTGTTATTTTCACTTAAAATTGTGTCCATTTTAAACAAAAGAGAGACCCTTTGAGTGGTTCCAGCCACACCATGCCTCAGATTAAGGTGGGGATGACTCTTACACATCATAAAGGACTCTTGGATCGTTCTCCTAAAGTATTAATACAATATTAATGTGTTTGGTTGGATTTCCGTAGGTCATTTGTGGTTTTCACTTAAAAATTTGTCCATTTTAAACAAAAGAGAAACTCTTTGAGTGGTACCGACCGTGCTCCTGGATTGAGGCGAGGATGACTCATAAACATCACAAAGGACACGTGGATTGTTCTCTTAAAGGATCTGAATGATACAAATGTGTTTGGTTGGATTTTAGTAGGTTAGTTGTTGTTTTCACTTAATATTGTGTCCATTTTAAACAAAAGATAGACCCTTTGAGTGGTACCTGCCACACCGTGCCTCAGATTAAGGCGGGAATGACTCATACACATAAAAAAGGACCCATGGATTATTTTGATAAATTATCAAGACAATCCAAATGCATTTGATCATATTTCCGTAGGTCAGTTGTTGTTTTCACTTAAAATTATGTCCATTTTAAACAAAAGAGAGACCCTTGGAGTTATACCGGCCACACCGTGCCTCTGATTGAGGCAGGAATGACTCATACAAGTCACAAAGGACCTGTGGATTTTTCTTTGATAGGATAAATACAACATGAATTTGTTTGGTTGGATTTCCGTAGGTCAGTTGTTGTTCTCACTTAAAATTGTGTCCATTTTAAACAAAAGAGAGACCCTTTGAGTGGTACTAGCCACACCGTGTCTCAAATTGAGGCGTGGGTGACTCGTAAACATCCCCAATGCACCTTTGGATCATTATATTAAAGGATCAACACAATATAAATGCTTTTGGTTGGAATTCTGTAGGCCAGTTATTGTTTTCACTTAAAAATTTGTCTATTTTAAACAAAAGAGAAACCCTTTGAGTGGTATCGGCCACACCATGCCACAGATTGAGGTAGGGATGACTCTTACACATCAAAAAGGTCCCGTGGATCACTCTCCTGAAAGATCAATAGAATCCAAATGTGTTTGGTCCGATTTTCGTAGGTCAGTTGTTGTTGTCACTTAAAAATCTGTCCATTTTAAACAAAAGAGAGACCCTTTGAGAGGTACCAGCCACACCGTGCCTTAGATTGAGGTGGAGATGACTCATACACGTGAAAAAGGACCCTTTTATCATTATCCTAAAGAATCAACACAATCTGAATGTGTTTGGTCAGATTTTTGTAGGTTATTTGTTGTTTTGACTTAAAATTGTATCCATTTTAAACAAAAGATTGACCCTTTGAGTGGTACCGGCCACATCGTGTCTCGGATTGAGGCGGGGTTGACTCTTACACGTCCCCAACGCAACCATCGATCATTATATTAATGGATCAACATGATACGAATGTGTTTGGTTTAATTTCTATAGGTCACTTATTTCTTTCACTTAAAAAATTTTCCATTTTTTAAAAAAAAGAGACCCTTTGAGTTGTACCAGCCACACCATGACTCAGATTGAGGCGGGGATGACTCTTACACATAAAAAAGGACCCATGGATTGTTCTCCTAAAGGATCAATACAATACGAATGCATTTGGTTGGATTTATGTAGGTCAGTTGTTGTTTTCACTTAAAATTGTGTCCATTTTAAGTAAAAGAGAGACCCTTTGAGTGATACCAGCCACATCGTGCCTCAGATTGAGGTGGGGATGACTCGTACACGTCACAAAGGACCCGTGGATCATTATCCTAAAGGATCAAAACAATCCAAATACTTTTGGTCAGATTTTCGTAGGTCAGTTGTTGTTTTCACTTAAAAATCTGTCCATTTTAATCAAAAGAGAGACCTTTTGAGTGGTTCATCATTTTTGCATGTTGTTGGTGCATATCATCTTTCAAATGGGAAATTGAATCATTGAAGAAATGATTTTTTATTTAATAACAATTACAATATTCCTACAAACATTTACATACAACAATGGGTCTTCTTTTGATCCCCTTAACCCCACTCAAAAATGACTTCCAATTGTACACATCCCCAAGTCATATCTTCATGTTATTTGTGTAAAATCTACCATCAGGTATGTCGCCCACTCATTTCTGAACATATCAAAATCGTCTTGTGAGTATGATACTTTTCGGAAGTCAGAGTAGTACTGCAAAATATAAAAATAATTAATTAATAAATTAATTAAACTAACTAGTAGTTGTTTTTGAAAATTCCTCTTTAGGAATGATTTTTTGTTGATGAAAAACAATATCTTTCATAAATTTACAAACATAATAACGGAAATAATTATCATTTTTTGTCTTGGACACTGTAAAAAAAATTGATCATTAATAGAATAAGTAACCTGTGTTGAGATGTGTTTGGATAGTGAAATTTTATTATATATACCCTGATATTTGTCCAGATGTAGTACTTGTTCGCCTCCTTATGCTTAGCCCCTGTCCTCATTCCTTTTTTTAGACAATAATGATACACCATCCTATCATAACAGAATCCTTAGTAAAAGACAATATAAATTATATTACTTGATTTTTAGACCTAAAATGTTGGATATAGTGTCTTACAGATTCACAAACTCTATCATGTGTGGTCGGTTTGATGGATATCCTTGCTTTGAATCCAGAAAATAAATCTTTGGAGTATCAATTTTATAACGACACATACTTTAAATACATGGTTATTAATTCAAAATTGAAGCATAATTATTAAAACATATAACAAAACCATGAAAGGACCGTTTAGGTATAGTGTCTTTAGAAACTGGGAAGCATAAACAACTGGTTCATAAATCATCTACGTTATCTCCCATTTTTTTCATCATATCTAGAGTCCCTTTTTGGAATATCTTACTTAATATCCTTCTTCCTGACCTAGGGAAAATAAAACATACAAAAGGGTGAGCTCAAATGCTCAGTATGGGTAAACAAAATAAATATCAATCACATCAAATTCATAAGAACATATCATTTTGGAAATCTTAACCTGCAAAAGAGATCATTATTTCATAACATGGGATAAATCATAGTAGTGGAATGTAATCCCAATAATCATAACACAAAACATGAAACTTTGTGAAATACACACATAATCATAGATAATCATTTCTTAGTAGTCAAGACTCATTACCAAGACTATCCTAGCGGACAAAGTCCATTTCTGAACCGAGTTCAATCCTCGTTTCAATCCTGTTTCACTGAACCAGATTAACCTTCCATTCCAGACATGTCTATCTCATGAGATATAAATCTTTACCCAATGCATTGTAGGGAGATATAGGTCCCACCGATCTCATAATGAAACCATTTTTATGTATTCCACAAAATCATACACCATACATCATAGCATAACCCATGTAATAAAAATGGGAATCTTAAAAATCATGCCATCATAACATAATCCATATAATATAAAAGGAAATCATAAAAATAATTCCATCATAACATAATCAAATCATTGTAAAAAAAATAAGGATAGAAACAGAACCCTATATTATCTTAGATGGAAAATAATTTTGCTAAAACACTTGAACTCCATTCTTGAGGAAAATATCCTTTCTACTTCAAAAAACATTTTTCCTTTCTTAACATGTCATACAATTTTAAACTAAAACAAGTTGATTAAAAATAAACTTGAAAACATGTAAAGGAAGATTCTTGGAAATAATGATTTAAAAATCCATTCATGCTGTATAAGTTAATAAAACATTCTTCTCGTACTTATGTCGGAAAAGTAAAAAAGTATCTCGTACGAAAAACGACAAAATATTCCTTTCATATCATTTACTAAAAACTCACCAAAGGGTAAAATAGTATTTAAACAATTGTATAAGGATATAAATATTACATATTGAGGAAACATGGAAGTGGATGATAAATATTCCCCAGTAAATTCTGAAGTATAAACAATCTTGGATAAAAAAATGAGATTGTGATATTTTCCCTTACCTTAGGTCTGATTTGCTTCATATGTGTCCGAACCTCCTGTATAATGATTTAAATAATGTTATTGACTTATTCCAGAATCGTACTAATTGTTATGATATCATATGTGGTCATATTCTTAGCTTCTTATTAGTAATATTTCATTTCTACTTGTTATTCGGGTGTTTATTGCTTATTGTTCTTATGCGTGTTTTGTCGAATAAATTCTTATTACTCTTTATAAGATATAGATATATCATTTACAGAATAGTATTAGTGAAATATATATCATATTCATTAATTCAATTCATTTATATAATCATTATGCAATGAAGATCATGTAGAACGAGTCGCATCACATCGTAGAGACGGTATTCCATACGTACGCACGAGCGATGATATTGTTCCCATGATTGTGGAATTTCAGAATAAATATCACTTTAAAATAATCATATATAGTCATTATTTACACCATTATACCCATACAAGTAAGGTGGTGGTGGAAAATAGATTACACCACGGCGTGGAGACGGTATTCCGTACGTACGCACGCACGGTGATTTCGTTTTTCGTAGGATGGATAGATGGTGAAATAGGGTTGTTTCATACTTATAATAACATATTGGTATATGATTGATACTGATGTTATTACTTCATAATGAAACAACTAAAGAATAATAAGTAGAAGAAGAAATAAAGTTGAAAGAATCGGTAACGGACATTACCTCTTCTTTGAAGCGCCTCTTCGAGACCTCCTCTTATGGCACTAAAATTGGTCTTTGAAGAAAACCAGGACCTCTAGGATGTTTATAGTGAAGTGTGGAAGTGAAATGTCCAGGGGTTGTCTGAGCTTGAAGGCTCAAATTTGTGTGAGGAGATGGAGGAGGTGCCCTTTTATAAGGGAGGAGAAGGGCACCTTTGGAAATATAAGAAATATTAGTTTATATTAAATCCCAACCCCATATAAAAACATCCAAAATGACTCATATACTAAGATTAGATTAGATAGGGTTGTAATCTCATAAACCAATAAAATTTATATATGTTAGGAATTTATTTTAAACATTATCAACTTGATTTATCCTTATTTATCAATTTAATTTTATTTGTGGTATTAATATTCTAAATTTTAAATTATAATAAATAATTACATATGTGTTGTGAATTGTCCATAATTTGACACTTTATGAAATTTTAGACCATATAATTTATAATTTATAAATTTTAAATATTTTTGTGATTTTTAAACAATTTTATAATATGTTATTTTTATAAAATATTACTAGTGTCTATTTTGACACTATTCATTTATTTGAATTTAAATAAACTATATACAGAAGATATGTTCGAACTAAAAGATTTAATAGATTTTTAAAATGTCATATGTATCTATAAAATTAGTATATCACATTAAATAGTTCATATAATATTTATTTTAATATTTTTAAAACCATTTATTTGATATTTTAATTAATAAAATAATTTCAACAACATTATTGTGTCATAATTAATGATAATTATTTAATGCCTAAAAATTATAAATAAATTCTTATGATGTAGATAATTGTATTAGCTTTCTGGATACTATTCATGTTTGAAGTTTCATTAAGTTTATCACTAAATTAAAATTATTATACTTATAATATTTAAGAATGTGACATGTTGTCACTTTCTTTGGTTTTAATAATAATTAAATTATTTTCATAGAAAAAATTCAATTAAATGAATCTAATCCGACCCTTAGATGATATGGGTTGACTTTTAGTCATCCAATAAGATTCTGGAAGGTGTTAGGGTAATTTTATAATCTTATATTTACCCTTAATTACCCGATTTACCTTTAACTATGGTAAATAAAATTTACGGTAGTTACTATTCATAATGCCAAAAAATAAAAAAGTAGCCTATTAACATAATATGGACCTAATGATTCCAAATATGGAATCCATTTTTCAAAATTCAAAATACAAAAGTTGCAGTAATTAATTTAAAATTAATCTCGTTGTTAAGAAAACGGGTTTTGGAAGTTAAAACATTGCCAAAGATTGAAATGTTTTTACCTATGAATTCAATGTGAAATTAATGCTAATAACATAAATTATATTAAATGGTAAAAATATATTCTATTTATACTTTAAAACCATTCAATATTATAATTTAACCATATAAATTATCTCAATGAAAAAAGTTGTTTTTAATTAAAAATTAGCATATTTTTACTATTCATCAAAATATGAAAGTTATCAGAAAAATATCAAAGATTTATCCAAAGTAAATTTTTATATATTGATTCCAAAGAAGAATTTTATTTTTTCAAATTGAACTTATAAACATGTCAAAAACTATTTTTAATGTGGGTGCACCATCAAAAGGTGGCAAAACTGCATTTTTTGGAAAATACTTATTTTACCCGAAAATTTTATTTTGTTCTCTTACCATGTTATAAAAAATGTGTAAGATTAATAATAATGTTATAAAATTCAAAATGTAGTTAATACTATTCATAATGGCTAGTCCATAATAATATATCGTTGTTTAGTGAAACCTGGTATTGCGTACTACACACGCTATCGAGGAAGGTCGTGATTGCGTGTTATGCAAGCCAAGTCAGTATTGTGTGTTGTGAAAGACTCCTTTGGTGTTGCGTATAACATAAGACATAAAAAACATATTTCTCATAAAATCTTGGGGTGTTACATTCTACCCCCCTTAAAATGAATTTCGCCCTTGAAATTTGTCACTTCATTACAAACAGATGAGGATACCTCTCCCTCATCATATCCTCAAGTTCTCATGTAGCTTCTTCTAATTGGTGGTTCCTCCATAAAACTTTCACCAAGAGAGTGGTCTTGTTTCGTAGGACTTTTTCACTACGATCCATAATCTCTATTGGCTGTTCTTTATAAGAAATATCTTGCTCCAGCGGTACAACTTCTAGGATGAGTACATGTGAAGGATCAGGTATGTACTTTCTCAGGAGAGATACATGGAACACATCGTGAACTTGAGAGAGATTCGGTGGAATCTCCAATCAGTAAGCTACCTTCCCAACACAATCCAGTATTTCGAAAGGATCGATATACCTAGGGCACAATTTCCCCTTCTTTCCATATCTCATTTCTCTCTTCCAAGGAGATATTCATAAGAAACTTTATCACCCACTTCAAACACTAGGTCTTTTTTTCAGTTGTCGGCATAACTTTTTTATCGACTCTGACATGCTCTTATGTGTTGTTGAATACATCGGACCTTTTCTGCCACCTGATCAACTAGATCAGGTCCTAATAGATTTCTTTCCCCAACTTCATCCCAGCAAGTTGGAGTCCTGCATTTCTTTCCATAGAGATCTTTTTAAGGAGACATCTGAATACTGGATTGAAAGCTATTATTATAAGAAAATTCCACCAAAGGTAGGTGTTGATCCCAACCACCTTTGAAATCCATAGAGCAAGTTCTCAACATATCTTCTAGAGTTTGAATCATCCTCTCAGACTGACCGTCTGTCTGAGGATGATAAGCAGTGCTGAAACTCAACTCTGTATCTAGAGTCTGCTGAAGACTTCGCCAGAACTTTGAGGTAATCCTCAGATCCCGATCAGATATAATAGAAAGTGGTACTCGATGCAATCTTAACACTTCCTTTACATATATCCTGGCAAGCTGATCTAGAGAGAAATCCTCTCTAATAGCAATGAAGTGTGTTGACTTTGAAAGACGATCAACTATGACCCAGATATCATTATTGCCTTTGGATGTTTTAGGAAGTCCAGTGACAAAGTCCATAGTGATGTTTTCCCATTTCCATTCGGGTATGGGTAATGGTTGTAACATCCCTTTAGAATTCTGTCTCTCAGCTTTAACTTACTGACAAACCAAGCATCGAGAGACATATTCAGCAACAACACTTTTCATGACATCCCACCATAAGTACTCTTTCAGGTCCCTATACATCTTCGTGCTTCCAGGATGAATAGAGAATTAAGAACTATGAGCCTCATCCAGCAGCTCCTTCTTTAATTCGGGGATGGGAGGAACACAAACCCAATTCCTAACCCTTATTATCCCATCACAATCAAGGTTGAATTCAGGAACATTTCTCACCTTCTTTTGTAACTCTACATCTTCTTTCTGTGCCTCTTTAATCTTAAAATGTATATATGGTTGAACATTCTTTTGAGAAAGATAAGATTTCTCCCCTTCAATTATAATTCTAAGATCCATCCTTTGTAAATCCATAAATATTGGATCTTTTGTGATCCTCATCATGGATAATCTAGCACGGTCTTGTCGACTTAATGCATCTGCCAACTTGTTTGTTTTCCCAGGGTGGTAATGAATTGAGTAGTCGTAATCCTTAATCAGCTCCAACCATCATCTTTGGTGCATATTCATCTCCTTTTGTGTCAAAATATACTTTAAACTTTTATGATCAGTATAAATATCACACATTTCTCCATAAAGATAATTCCTCCAAATATTTAATGCAAAGATTACCGCAGCTAACTCCAACTCATGATTTGGGTAATTTTGCTCATGGATTTTCGACTATCGTGAGGCATAAGCTATCACCATATTGTTTTGCATAAGAACACACCCCAGCCCCTTCTTGGATGCATCACTGTAGATCACAAGCCTTTCTCCACTTCAAGTAAGTGTGAGAACAGGTGCACTGGCTAACCTTCTTTTTAGCTCTTTGAAATTCTCTTCACATTCCTCCGTCCAAACAAACTTAACTCCTTTCCTAGTCAACTTGGTGAGTGGGTTAGATAACCTTGAAAAATCTTTCACAAAACGTCAGTAATATCCAGCCAAACCAAGAAAACTTTGGATATTAGTTACTGTTGTTGGTCTCGACCATCTTTTGATAACCTCTGTTTTTTCTGGATCCACAGATATCCCCTCTTTTAAGATTATGTGACCCAAAAATGTAACTTTTTGAATCCAAAATTCACAGTTGGTAAATTTGGCATAAATCTTATCCTTTCTCAGGGTCTTCAATATAATTCTCTAGTGATCTTCATGTTCCTCCTTGATCTTTGAATAGACAAGAATATCATCTATAAAGACTACCACAAACTGATCAAGATAGTCTCTAAAGACTCTATTCATCAGATCCATGAAGATAGCAGGGGCATTAGTAAGACCAAATGGCATCACTATAAATTCATAGTGTCCATACCTTATACGGAAAGTCGTCTTTGGTATATCCTCTCTTTTGACCCTTAATTGATGATACCCTGAACGAAGATCAATCTTGGAAAAGTATTGATCTCCACATAGTTGGTCAAATAAGTCATCAATGTGCGGGAGAGGATATTTTTTCTTGATAGTGATCTTGTTAAGTTCTCGATAATCAATGCAGAGTCTCATCGATCCATCTTTCTTCTTAAAAAATAGAACATGTGCTCCCTAAGGTGACGCACTAGGGCGTATGAATCCTTTATCAAGATTCTCTTGGAGTTGCTTCTTCAATTCCTGCAACTCAATTGGGGCCATTCTATAAGGTGTCTTTAAAATAGGCAAAGCACCCGGTACGAGTTCTATTGAAAACTCAACTTCACGATTTGGTGGAAGACACAGAAATTCCTCTAGAAAGACATCGTCAAACTCCCTTACAATGGGAATATTCTTAATCGTGAGTTTCTCACCAACCATTTGAGATAAATAACCTTAATTTAGTGGAATCAAGACCCATAAGATGGAAGAAATTTACACTGGAAGGTTATGTTCATCCTTGCATCGATAGACGATCAAAGATTGATCTGGAATATGAAATGTGACTTCCCTTCTTTGGCAATTAATATGAGCTCCATATAAAGAAAGACAATCCATGCCAAGAATCACATCAAATTCCACTATAGGAAGGATCACAAGATTTGTAGGAAGCACTTTCTCACAAACTTCAATCAGAGAAGAATTATAAACTTTTGATGCAACCATTGTGCCATTAGGAGTTGTCACAGCTAACTCAACATCTAATTGTTGAGGTAATACGGTGATACCCTTAGAAAATTTTTTATGAATATAAGAGTGGGTGGATCCAGAATCAAATAAAACATTTGCTACTTTAGAGTGGATGGTAAGTGTACCTTTCACCACATCGTTATCGTACTCCACATTGCAGATAGAAATTTCATGTGACATTCCTTTGCCTTTAGCCTTAAGAGTTTGTTGACGTCGATCATCATCAACAACCCTTGGATTGGGGAATTGATTGGAATAATTCCCCATTTCCTTACACTTGTAACATTGAAGTGTAGGAGGTGCACTCTGTGTAGCCTTTTCTTTGTTCGCATCACTAGACATCTTCTTCCCATCATTGCGGTATTCAAATGCCCGATGACCTTCCTTTCCACATTTGAAACATTTACTTGTCCCTTTATGACAACTCCCTCCATGTTTCATTCCACACTTTGAGCATAAGGGAAAACTCATATTCTTTTCAGTGTGCTCTTTAGATTTTCCTTTGAATTACATTTTCGTCTTCTTATCAAACCCGTATGACTGATGGGTTACTCCAATCTCCATATTAACTTTGAGAGCACATAGAACTATTTCCTTGTAGCTATTGAAGTCCCTTATGGATAATGCCCTTCGAAGACTTGGTTTTAAGCCACTAAAGAATCGATCGATCTTACTCTCAGGTTGGATAATAATACCAGAAGCATACCTTGAAAGTCTTTTAAAATTTTCTTCCTAGGTACCAACAGATTCATCATCCTTTTTCATTAGTTCAAGAAACTCCTTCTCCATATTTGTTCGAAGAATACAAGGGAATTACTTATTGAAAAATAATTTCTTGAACCCGTCCCATTCCATGGACTCAATTTCATCTCTTTGCCTCGTATTCTTGATAAGATTCCACCATTGATCAGCATCACCTTCCTAACGATACACTGCTAAGATGACTTTATCATGTTCAGAACATTGAAGAACTGAAAATATCTTTTCAGTAGTACTAATCCATTGTTCAGCAACTAATGGATCAGTAGACCCTCTGAATGAAGGTGGACGCTGCCTCATGAAGGATTCAACAGAATGTTGCTCCTTCCTTTTCTCATTTGGATGTCCTGCATGATTCATAGCTTGAGAATGCTGTGTGAGCATAGCTATAAGATTTTTTATTCCAGCTCCCATAACATTTGGTTGCTCAGGGGGACAATCATTGCATTGCCTGTCGCATTCCGTATTAACACGGTTCCTTCGGGTTCCAGCCATTGACTAAAACCAAGAAGAATAGTGTGAGAAACACTATTTATAATAGGAAAAACACATAATCAAGAATAAAATTTCACACTTAAGGTCTTATCATGGGTTTTTCATGGCCATTTTTAAAACACTAAGATCGTGTTCTATGCTTAGACTTATCCTTAGGGTTCTTACTAAGGCTTTCACATCCTAGTTTCCAAAGGTTGACTATACCTTTCCTCTGATACCAACTATAACAACCCATACATTACATACATGGTTATTACTTTAAAATTGAAGCATAATTATTACAACATATAACAAAACCATGAAAGGACTGTATAGCTATAGTGTCTTTAGAAACTGGGAAACATAAACAACTGGTTCATAAATCATCTACGTTGTCTCCCATTTATTTCATCATATCTAGAGTCCCTTTTTGGCATATCCAACTTAATATCCTTCATCCTGACCTAGGGAAAAGAAAACATACAAAAGGGTGAGCTCAAATTCTCAGTTAGGGTAAACAAAAGAAATATCAATAACATCATATTCATAAGAACATATCATTTTGGAAATCGTAACCTGCAAAAGAGATCATAATTTCATAACATGGGATAAATAATAGTAGTGGAATGTAATCCCAATAATCATAACTTAAAACATGAAACTTTATGTCATACACACATAATCATATAGAATCATTTTTTAGTAGTCAAGACTCATTACCAAGACTATCTTAACAAACAAAGTCCATTTCTGAACCGAGTTCACTCCTTGTTTCAGTCCTGTTTCACTAAACCAGATTAACCTTCCGTTCCAGCCATGTCTATCTCATGAGATATAAATCTTTACCCAATGCATTGGAGGGAGATATAGGTCCCACCCATCTCATAATGATACCATTCTTATGTGTGCCACAAAATCATAAACCATACATTATAGCATAACCCATGTAATAAAAATGGGAATCTTAAACATAATGCCATCATAACATAATCCATATAAGATAAAAGGACATCATAAAAATAATTCCATCATAAAATAATCAAATCAATGTAAAAAATAGGGATAGAAACAGAACCCTATATTATCTTAGATGGAAAATAATTTTGATAAAACACCTGAACTCTATTCTTGAGGAAAATATCGTTTCTAATTCAAAAACATTTTTCCTTTCTTAACATGTCATACAATTTTAAACTAAAATAAGTTGATTAAAAAACATGAAAACTTGTAAAGGAAGCTTCTTGGAAATAATGGTTTAAAAATCCATTCATGTCGTATAAGTTAAAAAAATATTTCTCATACTTATGTCGGAAAAGTCAAAAAGTATCTCGTACGAAAAACGACAGAGGATTCCATTCATATCTTTTACTAAAAACTCACGAAAGGGTAAAATTGGATTTAAAAATTTTTAGAAGGATATAAATATTACATATTGAGGAAAAATGGATGTGTATGATAAATATTCCCTAGTAAATTCTGAAGTATAAACAATCTCAGATAAAAAAATGAGATTGCGATATTTTCCCTTACCTTAGGTCTGATTTGCTTCGTACGTGTCCGAACCTCCTGTATAATGAT
The DNA here is from genome assembly GCA_963277665.1 of Viscum album. Classification (NCBI taxonomy): domain Eukaryota; kingdom Viridiplantae; phylum Streptophyta; class Magnoliopsida; order Santalales; family Viscaceae; genus Viscum; species Viscum album. The sequence continues at coordinate 1,578,468,271 of OY728128.1, read as the reverse complement.
TTAAATAATGTTAGACTTATTCCAGAATTGTACTAATTGTTATTATATCATATTTGGTCATATTCTTAGCTTTTTATTAGTAATATTTCATTGCTACTTATTATTCGGGTGTTTATTTCTTATTGTTCTTATGCATGTTTTGTCGAATAAATTCTTATTAATCTTTATAGGATATAGATATATCATTTAAAGAATGGTATTAGTGCAATATATGTCATATTCATTCATTCAATTCATTTATATAATCATTATGCAATGAAGATCATGTAGAACGAGTCGCATCACATCGTGGAGACGGTATTCCGTACGTACGCATGAGCGATGATATCGTTCCCATGATTGTGGAATTGTATTGGAGTGTAAGTATACTATTTCAGAATCAATATCACTTTAAAATAATCATATATAGTAATTATTTATACCATTATACCCATCCAAGTAATGTGGTGGTGGAAAATAGATTACACCACGGTGTGGAGACCATATTCCATACGTACGCACGCGCGGTGATTTCGTTTTCCGTAGGATGGATAGATGGTGAAATATTGTTGTTTCATACTTATAATAACATATCAGTATATGAGTGATAATGATGTTATTAATTCATAATGAAACAACTAATGAAGAAGAAGAAGTAGTGGAAGAAATAAAGTTGAAAGAATTTGTAACGGACATTACCTCTTCTTTGAAGCGCCTCTTTGAGACCTCCTCTTAGGGCACTAAAATTGGTCTTTGAAGAAGACCAGGACCTCTAAGATGTTTCTAGGGAAGTGGGGAAGTGAAATGGTCAGGGTTTTTCCGAGCTTGAAGGCTCAAATTTGTGTGAGGAGGAGAGGGAGGAGGTTCCCTTTTCTAAGGGAGGAGAGGGGAACCTTTGGAAATATAAGAAATATTAGTTTATATTAAATCTCAAACCCACATAAAAACTTCCAAAATGACTCATATCCGAATATTAGATGAGATAGGGTTGTAATCTCATAAACCAATAAAATTTAGACATGTTAGGAATTTATTTTAAACATTATAAACTTGATTTATCCTTATTTATCAATTTTATTTTATTTGAGGTAATAATATTCTAAATTGTAAATTATTATAAATAATTACATATGTGTTGTGAATTTTCCATAATTTGACTCTTTATGACATTTTGGACTATATAAATTATAATTTATAATTTTTAAATATTTTTTGTGATTTTTAAACAATTTTATAATATGTTATTTTTATAAAATAGCAATAGTGTCTATTTTGACACTATTCATTTATTCGAATTTAAATAAAATATATACAGAAGATATGTTCAAAATAAAAGCTTTAATAGATTCAAAAAATGTCATATGTATCTAGAAAATTAGTGGAGAACATTAAATAGTTCATATAATATTTATTTTAATATTTTTATAACCATTTATTTGATATTTTAATTAATAAAATAATTTCAACATCACTATTGTGTCATAATTAATGATCATTATTTAATCCCTAAAAATTATAAATATATTCATATGATGTAGATAATTGTATTATATTTCTTGAGACTATTCATGTTTGAAGTTTCATTAAGTTTATCACAAAATTAAAATTATTATACTTATAAGATTTAAGAATGTGACATGTTGTCACTTTCTTTGGTTTTAATAATAATTAAATTATTTTCATGGAAAAAAGTCCATTAAATGAATCCAATCCGACCCTTAGGTGATATGGGTCTACTTTTAGTCATATAATAGGATTTTGGCAGGTGTTAGGGTAATTTTATAATCTTATATTTACCCTTAATTACACGATTTACCTTTAACTATGATAAATAAAATTTACCGTAGTTACTATTCATAATGCCCAAAAATAAAAAGTAGACCATTAAAATAATTTGGACCCACTGATTCCAAATATGGAATCCATTTTTCAAAATTCAAAACACATAATTTGCAGTAATTAATTTAAAATTAATCTCGTTGTTAAGTAAATGGGTTTTAGAAGTTAAAACATTGCAAAAGATTGAAATATTTTTACCTATGAATTCAATGTGAAATTAATGATAATGACATACATTATATTAAATGGTAAAAATATATTCTATTTATACTTTAAAACCATTCAATATTATAATTTAACCATATAAATTATCTCAATGAAAAAAGTTTTTTTAATTAAAAATTATCGTATTTTTACTATTCATCAAAATATGAAAGTTATCGGAAAAATATCAAAGATTTATCCAAAGTAAATTTTTATATCCTGATTCCAAAGAAGAATTTTATTTTGTCAAATTGAACTTATAAACATTTCAAAAACTAGATTTAATGTGGGTGCGCCATCAAAAGGCGGCAAAACTGCATTTTTTGAAAAATACTTATTTTACCCGAAAAATTTATTTTATTCTCTTACCATGTTTTAGAAAATGTGTAAGATGAATAATAATGTTATAAAATTCAAAATGTAGTTAATACTATTCATAACGGCTAGTCCATAATAATATATCGTTGTTTAGTGAAACCCGGTATTGCGTACTACACACGCTATCGAGGAAGGTCGTGATTACGTGTTATGCAAGCCAAGTCAGTATTGTGTGTTGTGAAAGATTCCTTTGGTGTTGCGTATAACATAAGACATAAAAAAATATTTCTCATAAAATCTCAGGGTGTTACAAAGTTCACCACAATTAGCATCCAATTTTTCCTAAAAACACAAAAAGGAATAAGTAATAAAATATGTCAAAATATAATTGATATGCCTTAATTGTAGTGTTTTACCCCTGCATGGTTGGTATTAAGAAGATTCTATCATCTGTAATCTTGCTTTCAAATGTTTTCAGCAATTCATTCACTATTTCTTTATTTTTTGATGGCTCTATTTTCGTTAGATGTGATGATGTGGTAATAGGACTAACGGGTCCAAATTTTGGCTCATGGGAAAATTCCTTCAATTGTTTTTCATATATATGCATGTCAACAATATAAAATGAATTTAGTCATAATTTTTACATTAGATCAGCTTTTATAAAATCAATTCAAGGAAATTTACCTCATATATATATTTACAACTGTGACACCTAGCCAGCCGTTTTCAAGGATCTCATTTACATTTTCAGCTGCAACAAAATCTTGACTTTCCTCTCCGTATATATTCTCTTTGAAAAACACTATATGACTACTACCACCTCTTAGCTTCATATCCACATGAGTCTTTAATACAAGTAAATGTGCATAGAGAACAGGTGGTGTTATTGTGATTTTAGTAGCTCCTTGGGATCAGTTGGTCGATCCTTTAGATGGTTTTGATCTGACATTTGTCACCCCCTTCCCTTTCTCTGTCTATAATAACATACATTGGTTTAGACCCTTTTTTAATTAATTGTTAAAGGTTTAGCTTGAAAAAAAGGAAATAAATACCTCTTTGGTTGCATGTACTCTTACAAGTTGTGACATCCATGCAATGAATGTCCCAATAGCCCTTTCAACCATATGAATATCATCGTCATCAAGTGGAATAGGTAGCTCTGCATTTGGCTCATGAGCTAAAGTAATCTTCACTTTCAGATGATCTTTTAGAAGTGTTCTATTATGCACCATGTCATCTGGGATGTTGAACATTATAGCCATCGCTATAAGGAGATAGGTGGGTGTTGACAGATATAAATCACAATAATTATCACCCTGTAGAAGATTAGTACAGGTTAAGTATCAGTGTTTGTCTAATTTACATTTCATTGGAACAATTATTAGAATATTTATTACCACAGCTAAGACAGCTCTTTGAGGGGAATGGCTCGCCTCAAAGCTGGTGGGGTGGGTTGGGATCTTCACTCGCCAGTTTTTCCTGAGTTGTGTCTTCTCTTTGCTTCCCAACCATAAAAGTTGCTATCAACTCTCCCTACCATTGCAATTGTTCTTCAAGGGATGCTAGTCTTTTGTTCGTTTGATTCAATGTTTCATCTCTATCATCCTTTTTTTATTATCAAAATATACTCGGGGTTTCACCCCAAACCCCTCACCGCTGACATGACTGTATTTTTCTGGCTTCTTCAAAGTTGTTAATAATAGGTCTGCATCCGCTACAAGAGTAGCGGATTCTTATGACTGTCAGATATAGGAAATAACTAATTATTTTTATGTAATTGAAATTTAAAACAAATCTTTTTATTGTCATGTCATACTTACACAAATTTACCACACTTTTTGTGTGTTCTCATCTACTAGCTTCTCTTCCTTATTCATATGTGCCTCCTTCCAAAGCACATGATGTGGGATGGAAGTGTCTTTGATTTTAGACTCATCAACCTACATATAAACAAAGAAAGATAATTATGATGTTGTTTGTTGGCACCTAACAATATTACTGTAAATTTAAAATACATACCATTTTATTTTATAGTGAAGCGTACCCCATCCTTGCTTTACGATAGGGGTATGTTGGTTTTGATACACATTCCTTATTTTCATTACAGAGTTTCTATTTCATAAATGAAATATTGACAATCAAAGTGATGAATACATGTATCCTCAAACAACGTATTATCACCCAAAATGTACCTGAAACTTCTCATCCCCAAGGCGGCCAATACATGCATCCCATGATTTTTGGGATATCAGGTCAACATAGACAATGGCTGGGTGTGGGTTTATTTTACATTTATAATCTTTCAGGTGACATCTTATTAAAATAGTGCGAAAACCTCAATGAATTCTTCCTATAAGCCTTAGTACATATCCTTGTGTGAATCATCTAATATAAATGTACTCTGAAAGAGTTTGATAAGATTAATACATTGTTTCATTATTTTATTTTCTAGTAAATTAAAGAAATAAATTCATCATGTTACCGTAATTTCTTCCCAGATCACAGCCTTCAGCCAGGACACAACATGGTACCATGAATCTATGTCAATCGGAACGCGTTGCTGAGTGAAAACTCCAATGTAACTACTAAACATAGACTTGTTGGGATTCACATGTTGGCCTCATGCATTCCATCCGACATCAAATTTGATTCCTTTGATTTTCACCTTAAGAACTTTAGCTAACACCGTAAAACTATGATGCACCTGTGTTTTCTGCGACGTCGATCCTTCATTCTCAACCATTTCATCAATATCAACATCATCTATATGTTCATATGAAATGGTAGTAATGGCATGTGTTGATGGTTATTGGACCTCAACACTAGGAGTAGCAGGAGCCACATCAGCAGGAGTAGTAGGAGCAGAAAGAGCAGCAACAACAACAGAAGGACCAGCAGTAGCCACAGCAGGAGTAGCAGTAGGAGCAGCAGGAGCAGCAGCAACAGCTTGAGAGACTTGTTCAGCCTCAAGGTTAGGAGCACTAGAATTTGCAGATGTCATTATCTGCAAAAGTGGTTGAACACTTAATTTAGATTACATAAATTCAGTAATGATAAGATAATAAAATGAGATAACAATATCTATATTACAAACAAAATATAACCTCTTTATTGAACTCTCTTTCTTTTTTTCAAAGGTTGAAGGGATTTGAAACCTCTATCGATTATCCAAATCCCTTCATTGTGGTCTCCTCTAACATACAAAACATCATCTACATTGGGACCACTTTGAAATGATTGCGACGTACCACTGAAAGGATTGTCCTCAACTGAATTTTCATCAGAACCTTCAGTAGTTTTGGACGATAACAGAACAATTGACCACTTTTGGTTTGAGGGATCTGGAACATAAAAAACTTGTACCACTTGTAATGCCATTATAAACTGTTCGTCTTTATACCCTTATTTACTAATATCAACTTTCACAAATCCCCATTCATCTATTTTAACACCACTGTTGTTATCAACCCATTGGCATTGAAAAATCAGCAATTGGAATGTTGTATAATTCAACTCCCATATTAGTTTGATAATGCCAAAGTATGACATATTTGCATAAATTGGATATTTGTCCTTACTACCAGAAACATGCATCACTTCAGCCACTAGTGTAACTCCACTATTCTGCATGGTACTATCTTCATCATGTTAATTTTTATAGAATGTATAACCATTAATTACATAACCACTGTAAGATAATACAAACACACATAGTCCAGTGGCTAGCCATCGATGTCATTCTGAAATTGAATTCGGATTTTCATCCAACTGCTTAAAAATATGGTCTTGAAATCGTCCTATAAACTGGTGATTATGTGTATTTGATAACCATTTTTCAGCCCTTGATGGATTCAACTACCTAAGAATTTATTTTTGAGTCTCAATATATGGAGCAACCTCCCAACTGTTTTGCAAAACATAAAGGTGATCCTGCTCCTGATCTGTAATGCTGATTGTCACAACATCTCTTCCAAAAATTCCCTCACCCTCAATGCGTCTAGTGTGATAAGATTTTGGGAGACCAATGCTTTCCACATCAAATAGGCATTCGGTACAAAATTCAATGGCTTCCTCAACAATATATCACTCCACTGTACAACCCTCCATCTGAATTTGATTTTTGACATACCCTTTCAAAATCTTTATATACCGTTCAATAGGATACATCCATATATAGTGCACAGGAACACAAAGTCGAATCTCTCTCACCAAGTGAATCATCAAATGAACCATCATATCAAAGAATGTTGGTGGGAATAAAATTTCTAATTCACATAATATGATGACAATTTCTTTTTCCATAGGTGGAAATTTCGTCGGGCCTAAAACTTTGCTACATATAGCTTTGAAAAAGAAACAAAGTTTTGTTAAAATATGATGAACATTCTTGGGAAAAATGAAACGTAAAACTATAGGAATTAGATCTTGCATAAAAACATGGAAGTCATGTGATTTTAAATCTTTTAACTTCAAATCATTCATTGACACAATGTTCTTGATATTTGATTAATACCCCTCTGGAACCTTTGCATCATTTAAGAAGTTTCAAAACTGGTATCTCTCCTCCCTAGAAAGAGTATAAGCAGCTGGAGTAAGAAATATTCGATTTTCACCCTTCACGGGAGCCAACTCTTCTCATATTCTCATGTCAACAATGTCCAACCTTGCCTTAATTCCATCCTTTCTTTTGCCAAGGGCATTTAGTAATGTTCTGATAACACTGTCATATACATTTTTTTCCACATTCATCACATCAAGAAAATGTCTAACGTACAAAAAAATCCAGTATAATAATTCAGAAAAAATGATCTCTTTTTTCAACTGATTTTTGTAAGGTTTTTCAAAAATGGTTTACCAAAAACAGTGTTCACGTCTTTTACTTTCTCAAACAACTGATCACCTGTTAGTGGAGATGGTGCTACGTGTTGTTCTAAACTTATATTGAATGATGTCATCCAAGATCAATACTTATGCTGACGAGGTAGAAATATATGATTTCCTAGAAACATAGATATCGATGAATGTTTCAACCTAATTTATTATGTATCTTCTTCGCACACGGGACACCCTTGAGTTCCTTTAATGCTATAGCCTAACAAATTTCCATAAGCAGGGAAATCATTTATTGTCCCATAAAACATTGCTCTCAACGTGAAGTATTCACTTTTATAAGCATCATACAACATAACACATGAATCCCACAATAACTTAAAATCATTAATCACAGGAGCCAAATAAACATAAATATCGTTACCTGGTAGTTTTGGTCTGGATATAATCATATATAACATGATGAATTTCCACTTCATGCATAACTAGGGTGGAAAGTTATAATTTACCAACATAACAGGCCATGTACTATGAGTGATATTTTGAAAACCAAAAGGATTTACTCCATCTGTAGATAATGAAAGACGAAGGTTTCTCAGATCTTTTCCAAATTCAGGATACTCATGATCAATTTTCTTCAATTGAGGAGATTCAGTTGGATGATGTAATTTCCCATCTTTATTTCTTTTATCTGCTTGCCACGACAATTGTCTTGCAGTTTCTTCACTTCCATATAGACTCCTAAACCTTGGAATGATTGGAAAGTACCATACAACTTTCATAGGATTGGATTCATCTTTCGTGTATCGAGAAGGACCACACTTTGGGCATTCTATAAGTGATTTTTTCTCCTTGAGAAACAATATACAGTCTTTCAGGTAGGTATGCATTATTTCAGAAATCATACCCCTCGAGCGTAGCATTCGTTTAGCTTCATATGTCCCGCTTGAGAGATCATTATCTTCAGGGAGCATGTCATTCAAGAGAGAAAATAGTTCCATAAAACTGGCATCACTCTATCTGTTTCCTGCTCCGAATTTATACAACTTCAGTATAGCTGACAATGTTCTATACTTGGTGCAACCAGCATACAATGGCATCTTTTCACAACTCTTTAACTTTTAAAACAATTTTGGGAAATCACGGAGTTCATATTCAATTGTCTTTGTCATTTCCTCAATATGATCTTCATCATCATTGACATCTGTAATCACATCCTCCATATGGTCTTCTTCATTATCAAAATTTGTATTCATATATGATGATCCATAAAATGCAGTTTTACCCCAGTCAGTAGCTACATTTTCCTTTTCTCCATATTTATTCCAACATTTATAACTCTGATCTATTCTATGACATATCAAATGTTATTCCAACTCATCTGGAGTAAGTAGTGTAGAATAACAACAATGTAAACACGGACAAAGGATTTGAGAAGGATCCTTTGCGTGATCCTTTGCAAACTTGATGAAATCTTTCAATTTGTTCTCGTACTCTTTTGTCAAATGATTAGCATCCACCTAATGTTTATTCATATTCATCCATTTTGAATCTAAAATATTAGTATTTATAGTTCAAGTACAAAAAATAAGACCTCCAAATATAGTAGAAGAGAACCACTTCCTTATAAAAATAGATATTAATAGAGTGTAACCATTTCCAATAATGATTTGGAAATAAACATAACTAGGATAGACCCCCCATCAAAATCAACACAGTTTCCAAGCACAAAGGGGTTCACAAGGATAATCACTTGTGTCATAGATGGTAAAACTCACACGACATCATCCTCTATGGCTCATCCTCCTCTATCGGGTCAACCCTTCTATGGTCAACTAGTCCATCCTTTTGTACCCCACCAACCTAAAATACATATGGATGAAAACCAGTAGCCGACTCTATAAGTAAAGAAAGGATTCTCATAATCTCTATAATATGGAATTCATTAAATATAATTACTTTGGTTTCATTATAGTTTCCTCAAATCACCCGATTCTAAACACAAGAATAAGAAAGAATGATACATCTACCACTCCTAGGTATCTTCGCTATATTAAATATCATCATGCCTAAATACCCATATATCCACACATACACATGTCACAAACACATAAAAAACCATATCCACATCAGAACCACAGTACACATATGGATTTCAATTAGGTTACTCGACTCAAGTGGTGGTGTGTAAGAAATAATAAGAAAATATAATAAGTATATAGTCACACATAAATCTAAAACTGGTGTTAATAATCTAATAAACCCAAGGTATCATTCCATCTATCATAATACTCTGAAGGAGCTCATATGTGACAGTAGTCCCAGGTGGTGAAGGTTCCTGAGGAGGAAGGGGAGAACACGCACCTATCGGGGTTTGAGGTCAGGTAACTGATGTTGAAGGTGGCCTAATACTCCTACAAGGGTTCATTCCATATTTCACAAACCATGTCCTGGTACCCTACGATGTTAAACCACTACTGGTGGAAGTGAAACTGTTCCGGATGATCATGCCAAGAAGAAATGGAAACCAGGAGGGGGGAGTGGTTCTAAATACCTCAAGAAGATGGAAAACATGGTATTTGAGAATAGTTTAGTGGCTTTCATGTTGGCTAGAAACCAATCCAATAGACTCCACAAGCGGTGATGTCCCCTGTAGTTGTTTCACCAGGTGAAACTGTCACCTGAGAAGCTGAGATCAATGAGGCCCTTCCCAACTATGAACTGAACAAACTCCATGATGGCCTTCCTCTGGAATAGGCTTCTACCTTTCCTTTCCTTTGGGTTTTAAGTGAAATTAAAGTCACCCCCAACAAACTATGGATGGTGGTCGGGATCGAAGGTATTTTTTTCCCTCCATAGAGATTCCCTTTGTAGAGGGTCATAGCTTCCAAAAACAAAAGTCATAAGGAAGGAGGTGTCACCATTGGACACCTTGTTAGTGATGAATTTATTTCAATCTTGAATAGTCTCAACAACATATTTATTGTTCCAAAATACCCATTTGTGTCTGTTTAAGGGGTCAGAGTATAGAAATCCATGCAACTTAATCTTCTAGGAGAATTTTATGATTTTCTTAGGGTTTTTTGTGTTATTTGACAAAAAACAATGACATTATTCTTTTTGATTTATATGGTGAGGAATTCGGATTTAACATGGGCACTAAGACTATGAAAATTACATATAAAGATAACAATGATGGGTAGGACAGGGGTCTGGCATTGGATCTAGAGCTAGTAGCCTTATTGAAGTGGGGGGATGATCTCTCATTGAGGTCCCCTGATTTTGAACATGTTTATAATCCCTTTTAGTTGGTAAGATTCATATGAGTGGGAGATGAGGATCCAAAGGGGTAGGGGAAGGATGGGTAATGAAAATTGGGGGCTGGTGAGGGAGTTCTCTCTGGATCCATAAGTATTTACAGCTGGATGACAGGCTCAGAGCCAAGGGAGATAGAACAAACACTACTAGGAAGGGGCCTGGACACTTCAGAGAAGCAGTCATTAACCTCAGCGAGGGAGAAGGACAGAGATGGAGGTAGGGGTGGCAAGGCTAGAAATCTTGGTGGTCTGGGAATCATTCCATACACGTGCACTTATAGAAAAAGTCACTTAGATAGCATGAATGAAAGAAGGGGGAACAATTGCGCAAAACCAGAAGGAAGGAAAATAATTTGGAATGGATAGGACAAGGGCTTGGTATATTTACATGGAATAAATGACAGAGGAGGGGGAAGACATCTCAAAATATTGGGTGGGTCTGAGTGGGAAACCATCACCGGAACACCTACTAACATTGGGGAATCCATCTGAGAGACATCTGAGAGGGGTGACAAACTATCCCCATTGATCAATATCTTAGGGGGTGGCATTATTCCCCATGGTGTCACCTTATACAAACTAGAAGAGAATTCCCTTAGAGAAGATAGTGGGAGAAAAACATAGGGAAAATATGGTAGATGTTCTCTTGAGTCCAGCATAAGGCATCTTAAACCCGGAGCATGATCTGGCAAGGCAGGGTAAGAGAGGTGTCCAACTCCAAAAAGATTAAAAAATACAACACTAATAACAAGAAAATAGTCAAGAAAATATGAATAACTATCAAAATTTACTCTCACTAATAGATATTCCATTTTTAATATAGAAATGTAAAATTACACATATTCCCATTTTTAATAGTTCGAACAATAATGAGGGACCCCAAACATAAAGGGTAATTCAATGATGTGGAAGTATTGATTCTCATATATAATGACCTAAACAATAAATGAACACCTTGACAAAAATATCTAAAACAAAATAACATGTAGATCGATTCTAAAAAACTATCACTACATTTTGACCTTGTGTGTTTGTAGGGGGGAAATCATAAAATAAGATCCTAACTAAATGATACTCCTCTGAATAAAAATGATGAAACACACAAAATAATAAATTACTAACACAAAAAAAATAGTAGTTAACCAATATATTATAATTCCACTAAAATAGTAACAGTATAATGAAAATTCTTAATCTAATATGTGAGCATGATTAACATCATCAAAATGAAGACCACAACTCAAAAAAATATGTGAAAAAAATGACGTTTATAGGGACAAATTATTATGAAAGAACATTTCAAAAAATCCATATATAACATAATAAGTCACTATCACTAATACCAGAGATAACCCACTGTCTCAAAAAATAAAATCCATAATGAAGCAATGAGGAATAAAACAAAATTATATTTTTATCATATGATACTTTCATAAACAAGGATAATAGATGATATCATTTTAATAGTGGTAGAATATGTGGTAGCATGGGGTTACGTTACAAAAACACTAAATTCATAGTTAACCCATCCAAATATAAGAAGTAATAGAATGGGAATAACCTATGAAACTAAGTAATCATATCAAAATCATCTAATAATGTAAAAGCATTAAATCACTTACCACACACTTGGAAACTTCCAGAGGTGGAGGTGCATGGGAGGAGGTGCATGGGAGGATCCACCAACTGAAGATAAATGGAGGAGTAGGGTTCGTGGGGAGTAGGTTCGAGCGAAGAGGAGGATAATAAGGGTTTTTAAGGAGGAGGATCAACCGAAGGGGTTTGAGGGGGAGGATTAGGAGTAGAGCTAGAGGTGGAGGTCCGGCAACACGAAGATCAGGGGCAGTGGAGGTCCGGCAATGCGAAGCTCGGGGGGCAATGGAGTGGAGTCACAGGGTTTCAGTACCACGAGAGCCTTAGGTCACGATAAAACGAGGACACTGTGCGAAAGATTTAATAAAATATGGGACTATAGTTTTATCAGTGCTAAAAAAGCACCAATAAATCCTTTCTGTTTGAGTGCTAAAATTTTAGCACTGATTCAGACCTTCTTTATTAGCGCTTTTCTAGCGCTGATAAATGGTTTCTTTATTACCGCTAAAATTTTAGCACTAATACAAGGTTTCTTTATCAGCGGTTTTTTCTTAGCACTAATATAATGTGGCGCTTCCCTTACCCATTTTTGTAGTAGTTGGGTTAGATTAAAAGTTAATTTATAAGATCAATGGATAAATAAAATTAAAAATAAATGAAAATAAACATATTTTAAATGATTTAAAAAACTTATAATTTTTTATTTAACACAAATTAATTTTTGTGTGATAAAACAATTTAAATATTATCCTTTGAAACCCTAAAAGAGGGTCTTTGGAATATAATTATTTTAGATAAAGAATAATTCAACATCATTATTTGAAAAGTCATAAAAACTCTTGATGAATTATTTCTTAAAAAAATAATCCTTTAAATTCACTTTTAAAATAAAATATTTCTTTTTAAAAAAAAATTTAATTTTTGAATATATAATAATATTTCATTTTATATTAAAAATAATAATGAGTTAAAATAAATTGTAAAACCTTTTTAAAACATGTAAATAATACTTTGTAATGAAGAATTCAAATACTATGAAACAAAGCATAAAAAGGGTTTTCAGAAAACCTTTTTTACATAGTCATAAAAGTTGAAGTTAGTGTCATATTGAAAATTGATTTTCAAAAGTGAGATGTGAAAAAAAATTAAAAACTTTAATTTTAAAAAATACGTATTCAATAATATATCCTTTAATGGTATATAATGGTTTTTAGAGAAAATTTTTATTATAAGAGAAAATCAATGATCTTGGAGGGAAACTCATTATAATATTTTAAAATATATTTTTTAAACTCCCAAATCATAAAAATATATAGAAAAAATTATTTCTTAAAGTAGAAGAAGAAATAAATGAAGGTAAAATGATAAAAAAACATAATTAGGTTTCCAAATATAATGGAGAACACTATAAGTAAAGGAAAATATGGTCAAGTAGGGGAAACCACTATTAATGTGGATGGGAATTATTTTCAATAATGATATAATTTTTGAGGAAAACATTCATTAAGGTAAATAATTTAATTAAAAAGTAATTTTCCCCAGATAGGATTATAATATACCAAGATTTGAAAACATAAGTTGGAACCTAAAACCATTGAATAATGAAGTTAAAGAAAAATAAATATAACTCAACGAATGGAGTTGAGTTTTAAAATACCCTTTAAACATTGATATCCTTTGAATTTAAATCCATTTAAATAAAGAACATGATATAACTCTTAAAACACCGTGATTTACATAACTATGGTAATATACAACTATTACAAAGTAATCACATTTTATCTAATATATTATAGTTCACAATATGAAATATGTCTCAAGAATTCAAATTTGAGACCAATAACCCCATATAATATTAGAAACTTTCTAATCAAAAGACCTTTGAGGAGAATATTTAAATTGAAACATTAAATATGAAGAAAATTCATAGGATTATGACACTAAATATTAATAAGGATTTATATACACAACTCCTAATTAACCATGGTGTATAATATTAAATATATTCCAAGGGATTGAAAATTATAAAAAGAAACCCTTTCAAGTAAAATAATTTTTTAGGTAAGAATAATTTGATAATGAGGATATAAGGAGAAATTTTAAATCCATATAAAATAGGGGGAAAATATAATACAATATATTTATTAGGTATAATAAATCAAATGTGACGTCCCGGTTCCAGAAACCACCCAGAGGTGCCCCGTACCCGGTTGGTCACATGGCCTCAAGTGCATTTCCCCAAACTCCAGAGGATGCTGACTAGTAGTGAGGGCCTTGGGTGTGATAGTGGGGAAACTATGCCATCATTGGCTGAGTACACAATAGATGAAAAACAAATAAACAATATCAGAAAGTGTAATAATACATACAAGAGTAAAGGGTAAACAATAGAAGTCTACTAGTAAACAAATGGAGCACACACACACATATATATAATGATGCATGATACATATGTTTAGGAAAGCAGCCAAACAAGTCACAATGCGGAATATAATACTAAGCCAAACTGAAAAAGAAAACAAGTAAACTCCTCAACATCGCAACCCATAGCTTGGTCCCATGCTCTCCATCTCCACAGCAAGTCAAGTACCTAAAGTAGAAGGGCGCTTTCCCTTATCTATACCTGCAACAAAATAGTCTGTTTGGGCCCTAAAAGCAGCGCCCAAATAGGGTGTGAGACAAGGTCCCAGTAGGAAATCTCCCAAATATATGTGCCTAACAGTCAGTGAATACATGGAAAGTGAAAGTACAGGAAGCAGTAAATAGGAAATCACATAGTAGCTACAATCCACAGTGTCTAGCATATAAAATACACAAGTAACAGCCAATCAATAAGTAGAACAACAGGTAACCCCCTGGGTAGTTCTCACAGCCTAACCCTTATGGTTCAACCTACAAGTACTAGCAACCCTCTGGGAGGCCCATACAGTCTCACCTCTCTGGCTCAGCTGAAGAATAGACTCTCTGAGGAAGCACTCACCGTCAATTCCCCCTAGAGTCTCGTATCGTACTAAAGGCTCTCTGGGGAAGCACTCAACATCTCATTCTCCCTTTGGCCCATGTCGAGGAACTAAAGACACTCTAAGGAAGCACTCATCTTCAATTCCCCCTTCGGTCTCTCATCAAATTAATAAGACACTCTGGATATGCCCTTACGTCCATTCTCCCTATGGTCCACTACACTAGGTTCTCACAGCCCTGTGTAAAACATTCATGCATAGCGTGCGTATCACCCCAAGTAACCCTCAAGAACTACATTGCTATCATTCTATGTTACAATAGAATAATTGTACAACAGTTCCACTATCCTACAACTAGGCATGGAAACTAGGAAAACGCCTAACAGGAAAAACATGCATGGAAAAACATCCAGAGCACAGTAAAAATTACCCTATTCACAAGCATTGACCTCTATTCAAGCAATCAAGCAAAGCAGGCAAACAACGGGGGGGGGGGGGGGAAATAGGAAACACACAATACCCCATTCAAGGTAATTGGTGTAATTGAATAAAATATTCAAATACTTCCTACAGAAAGGCACAAACCACATACCTCAATGCTAAGAGATCGATATACTTGAACCACGATGATTGATTCTCCTTATAGCATCAAAGATCTGAGAAAACGTCCAAAATGCTCAACCCATGATATCTTGAGAAAGAGGGAAAATCATGGGACAAGGCTAAAGAAGAAGAGAGAACTTACTGAGGTGATCCCAATGCAATCGACAGTAGCTGAAATGGAGATCGGATGAAAGCTCAGTGGCTTGGAGAAGAATCACAGCCGTATGGAAGCTCTTGGCCGAACGAGCCCTAGAAGAAGGTCATTCTAGTGATTAGACGTGACCCTGGTGTGTTTAATGAAAAAAGAAAAAAGAAATTACACGGCGTGTACTTATGGGGTACATGGCGTGTACTAGTCATTTCCGTACTCCACTTTAAGCGGCATCCACATCGCCCCTACACACCGTGTGTGTAGCCCAAAAACGGACAGCACATGGCCTGCATGGCTTCAAAGTACACGGCGTG
This sequence comes from Viscum album, assembly GCA_963277665.1. Taxonomy (NCBI): domain Eukaryota; kingdom Viridiplantae; phylum Streptophyta; class Magnoliopsida; order Santalales; family Viscaceae; genus Viscum; species Viscum album. The sequence continues at coordinate 1,578,452,160 of OY728128.1, read as the reverse complement.
TACTCATAAAGTACACACCATGTATTTTGAAAATTTTAAAATTTTCCATTTTTTCTCAAAAACGACCAAAAAAGAAAATACATACCTGAAACAAAGATCCGGGTTCTTCAAAACTTCCCCCATTAAAGAAATTTGTCCCCGAATTTCCCAAACGAGGCGTAGAAGAAGAAACCCCAAACAACTCTGGCCACTGTGATCGTACATCAGCCTCCCTCTCCCAGGTCTCGTCCTGTACTCGCCCGTGCTGCTATAGCACCCGTACTAGAGGAACAGACCACCCACAAAGAACCTTTGTACTACGATCGATAATCCAGAGAGGATGCTCCTCAAATGATGCATCCGCTTCGAGCTAAACCTCCTCGGGCTGAAATACATGAGACGGGTCTGAAAAGTAACATTGGAGCTGAGAGATTTAGAAGACATCGTGCATGTCCTGGTACCTCTGAGGTAACTGCAACCAATAGGCAACCGGCCCAACTCTCTTTAATACATCAAACGGCCCAACGTACTGCGGTGAAATCATACCCTGTCTCTGAATCCTCTTATGTCCCAACCTCAGTGTGACACGTAGGAAGACCTGATCCCCAACCTCGAACTCCAGAGGTCATCTACGCTGATCAGCATAAGACTTCTGTTGAGACTGTGTTGTAGCCATCCTCTTCTAAATCAACTCTATATGTTATGAGGTCTCCTGAACAAGATGAGGTCCTAGTAAAGTTGCCTCTCTTACCTCCATCCAGCATAAAGGTGATCGGCATGGCCTGCCATACAAAGACTCATAAGGTTCCATCTAAATAGTCGCATGAAAACTATTGTTGCAGGCAAACTCCACAAGAGGGATGTGAATGTACCAAGAACCTCCAAATCCAAGAATGCAAGCTCGAATCATATACTCAAGCACCTGGATTGTACGCTCGGACTGGCCATCTGTCTTGGGATGGTATGCTGTACTAAAAAGTACCTGTGTACCCAAAGCACTCTGAAGCCCCTGCCAAAACCGAGAAGTAATGGGCGCATCCCTGTCTAAAAAAATGGAGTGTGGAACTCCATGCAGACGTAAAATATCTTAGATTTATAGTCGTCCCAGATCATCAACACTGAAGGTATCTTTGATCATTAAGAAGTGATCAACCTTCGTAAGCCTATCAATGACAACCCAAATAGCATCGTTCCCTCTAGGAGACCTCGGAAATCCGGTCATGAAGTCCATCGCGACATTGTTTCACTTCCACTCCGGAATGGGTAACTATCTTAAAAGCCCTACTAGTCGTTGATCCTCCTCCTTCACCTAATAACAAGTAGAACACCTCAATACAAAACCAGCAACATCTCTCTTCATAATTGGCCACCAGTACTAGTGATGAAGATCCCGATACATCTTGGTGATTCCAGGATGAACTGCCCAAACTGAGGAATGAAAACCCCGCATCATCTCCTCGCGTATATCTACTAGCACCCATACGCGTCCCTAGAAAATCAAGATCTCATCCTCACCCACTGTCCATCCAGGAAGAGGGTCATCTCCTGGCACACTCTCCCACAAAACTAAGCCTTCTGAGTCTGATAGCTACCCCATCCGTACCCGATCAAGAAGTGTAGAGGTAACAGCTATTAAAGATAGGTAAGTCTGTCCCTGTATATCGTGCACCTCCAGATGCATCTCAGAGAACAGACCCATAAGCTGCCACTCACTACTGGCCTCCTGAACTGCCTGAATCTGAGTTCTCCTGCTCAACGCATCTGCCACTACTTTTCCCTTTCCCGGCATATAGGTAAGTTTGAAATTAAATGACTGAAGATACTCGACCCACCTACACTATCTCAGATTCAGATCACGCTGAGTGAAGATGAACATGAGACTCTTTTGGTCGGTGAAAAATACAAAGTGGTCTCACAAAAGGTAATATCTCCAATAGAGTAAGGCGTGAACAACAACTTCCAACCCTAGATCGTGCGTCGTGTAGTTCCTCTCAAGTGGCCTCAACTGCTGAGACCCGTACGTAATGACTCCATCTCCTTGCATAAGCATAGTGCCAAGCCCAATACATGAAGCATCACAACAAACAGTATAGATCTTGCTTGTCTCTGGAAAGATTAGTATCGGTGTTAATGTCAACCTTCCCTTTAACTCCTGAAAGGATGACTCACAAGAATCTGACCATAAGAACATCACCCCCTTCTTGGTCAGACCTGTCAATGGTGCTGTTCGGTGTGAAAAGTCCTGAATGATGCATCTGTTATATTCAGCCAGCCCTAGGAATCTCCATACCTCAAAAACGTTCTTCGGCTGCTCCCAGGAAACTACAGCTCTCACTTTCTCTTGGTCCATAGATACTCCTATCTTTGAGATGACATGACCCAAGAAGTGAATCTGATCCATCCAAATGTGGCACTTAGAGAGTTTAGCATAAATTTGATGCTCTCTTAATGTACTCAGAACGATCTCAAGATGGGTATCATGGTCGTGTTGATTGTGAGAGTACACCAAGATATCTTCCATGAAGACCACAACGAAGGAATCCAAGTAAGGATGGAACACGTGGTTCATCAGTGCCATGAAAACTGCTGGCGCATTCATGAGACCGAACGACATAACTGTATACTCATAGAGAACATACCTACTCTTGAAGGCTGTCATAGGTATATCTGATGGTATAACGTGCAAATGATTATAACCGTACCTAAAATCGATCTTCGAGAACACTCGGGCTCCTCGAAGCTGATCAAAAATATCATCAATCCTCGGCAAGGGATATCAGTTCTTGACAATCAACTGGTTCAGATTCCGATAATCCACACAGATCCTAAGGGTACCATCTTCCTTCTTCACAAACAGGACAGGCGAACCCCAAGGAGAATTACTGGGTCGGATGAAACCCCTTTTCCTGCAACTCCTCCAACTACTTCTTGAGATCCTGAAACTTAGGTGTAGCCATCCTATATGGGGTAATGGACACCGGTGCCGCTCCTGGCATGAGCTCAATAGATAATTCTACCTCCCGCTCTGGAGGCAAACCTGAGAAATCCTCTGGAAAGACATCTCTGAAATGATCCAACACTGGAGGAAAGTCTAACTGTGAAGTCCCCTGATCATCCAGATAAAGACTAGAAATCTGGGTTGTAACCCTTCCTAGCCCATGATGCGCGAGTCCTGCTCGACTCACCCGAACATCCCATTCGCCTCTATGATGAAAAGATTCACCCTGTGGTGAAATGAAACTCAACCTGCGACGATAAAAGTCGACGATTGCCTGGGAGGGAACCAACCAGTCCTTCCCAAGAATGACATCGTATCCTGTTATCTCTAGTATATAGAGATCCCATAAGAAATGATACCCTGCAACCTCGAGAGGGAAGTCTCTGAACTGACATACACTAGATGTCCTCATCCCCAAAGTTGTGTCTAGTGTCAACAAGTTGGCAGAATAAAAGATACAGAGCCCAAGGCTCTCCACAACAGCAACAGAGATAAATCTATGTGTAGCACCAGTATCGAAAAGAGGTGAAGATAAAAATGAGGCTACAGAGATCATACCTCGAACTGTAGAAGGTTTAGGATCCTGCTCCTGATAGGTCTTCTCCACCGCAAAATCTTGGCCTACCCCGCAGCCCTGTGACCCTGCCTAAACACTCTGAGTTGATCATCCCTACTGAAGCTGAAAGACTTGTGACTGACTGCCATGGCCTCGACCACCACCTCGGCCCGAACGACCGGAAGAACTCCAGTTCCCTGACTGGTGAGAAACTAGTGGTGCAGCTCCTGAATGAGGATTCATGGAAGAACCCCCGTCACCAGCTACTGGTGAGAAAACCTAGCAGAAATGCTGATGGTGACCCATCTTGCCGCAAGATCAGCACTCCATTGGGTCTCTCTGGAAGTGTGGACTCGTGTACCCTTCCCTTCAACACTGGTATCATACTACCTGGATACTTGAAGATGTATCTTGCCTCCTCAGATCATCATGCGTAGGCTTTCTATGGCGCTTCTTGCTGTCAACTGGAGGAGTAATAGCTCTTGAAGTAGAACCACCCTAGCTCATAGCTCCGGGGTCTCTCAAATTGCACTCCGTAATCAGTTCCTAGTTGATTATGGAAGTGATGGAAGTCAATTGGAAGATATTCACCTGTGAGCAGATCTCCCACATGAGACCATCCTCAAACTTCCTTGCTATGAACATTGCATCTCCACCCCGAAGGGGTGTGAAACGCTGAAGCTCAGTGAAAAGAGAGGAATACTCGATAATAGAAAGAGTACCCTGCTCTAGACTCATGAACTCCCAGGCTTGATCAGCCCTCAGGGTCTCCGGGTTGAAGTAGTCTTAAAACACGCACTGGAACTCCTCGCAAGCCATAACCTGCTGATGACCCGCCTGTGAGATCATGTCCCACCACCTCTTGGAGAAGTATTATAGAATATATGTAGCGAGCTTAACCCGCCTCTCTGGAGGCATTTCCATATGCTCGAAGATAGTCATCATGGCTTCTAACCATGACTCTGTAGCCTGTGGTCCTTCTTCCCCTGATAAAGTAGGAGGATACTGCTACTAGAAAACCTGCGTCAAGTCTTCCATAGTCATGGCAGGAGGCGGTGCTCCCTAAATGTTTTTCATCATTCTCATAAAGCCTTCCCTAAACTGCGCATTAGTTCCTGCAACTGGTATGACAGCCGGTGCCAAGGCTGGCACGACTAGAGGATCGGCAGGAAGTCCCTGATCAGCCATATCTGGCGTCTAATCACTATCCTGCAACTGACGTACAACTGGAGGACGTCTTGGAGGCATAGCTCTGAAAGATCAAAAGCGCACCTTAGATTAGGAATATCAAGGGAAGAGAACAAAGGAGTACAAAACAGAAACATGAGAAGGAAACACTCATGTTTTACAAAACATGACTACACGGCATGTATAAAATCTACACAGCGTGTACTTAACTCTATTCCCCTGCCCGAGTCTCCTTGAATGGCTAACCCATGTCGTCTTCTTAAACTGAGACTACACGGCGTGTTCCTTGTGGACGCGGTGTGTAGTAGATAGGGTTTCAATGACCCATGTTTTTAGATACATAGCTGGTTACACGGATGATTTTACACGGTGTGTTCTGAACAAACACTGCGTGTACTTGAAGATTTTTCCCGACCCGTGTTGTTGGTGACACGGCTGGGGACACGGCTGACCCTTACACGGTGTGTTCCAAACAAAAACAGTGTGTACTTGAATATTTTTCCTGACCTGTGTTGTTTGTGACACGGCTGGGTACACGGCTGACCCTTACACGGTGTGTTCTGATCAACACAGCGTGTATAGGAGGAGAAAACACCGTCCCGTGTTGTTCGTGACATGGTCGGGTACCTAGAACAAGGATACACGGCATGTTCATACAAAACATGCCATGCATTACACGAGCTTCCTCGACCCGTGTTGTTAGTGACACGGTTGGGTATACAGCTCACTACTACACGGCGTGTACCTACCGTACACGGTGTGTTCCTGGAGATTTTTCACAACCCGTGTTTCTGCTCACACAGTCAGTGACACGGTTTAAAAACTACACGGTGTGTATATATAAAGTGCACACTGTGTATTCTGGGTTTTTCCAGGAAGTAGCACTAAAACTGCACAGAATACTAGAAAACACTAAAAAACAAGCATGAAGGTGCCAAATTCTGATCCGTGAGGGCCCATACTCACCATGAATCAAAGCTGGGCATCTCTTACATACCATATATAAGGGAAACAAGTCAATTATCCACCATGTTCCAATTCATGAGGGACCATAACACCTCAAGAACCAAAATTTGGTTTTTATTTAAGCAAGGTACAATATAAACAACCTCTCTATGAAAATGTAGGGATTCTATCAAAGCATCTATCACAAAAGAATGCATAATCTACACAATGTCTATCACAACAACATGTAATTGCTAATGCACCCCAGATGGCATGGAAACAATGCATGGAATATGATTTCTAACAAGTGCCTATATGATGCATGAGATGGCATACCCTCATCTCATCAGTTGTGACAGAAATAGAACCACAATATCAACAACAATACCAACACAAAGCATGTGAATCACTCTAAGTGATATCAGATCAACTGTAAGATAGAAAAACCAGAAAGATGTAATAAGCAAGGTATATTGGCTTTTCCCCTATACATGGGTTAGCTACTCCCAAGCACAGATTAATACCAAGTACCGAATCCATCCTATCCCTGGCTAAAGGCTCTAAACAGCAAATCAGGAGAAAAGAAACCCTCTGATACCACTTTGTGACGTCCCGGTTCCGGAAGCCACCCAGAGGCGCCCCGTACCCGGTTGGTCACATGGCCTCAAGTGCATTTCCCCAAATGCCAGAGGCTTCCGAATAGAAGCGAGGGCCTTGAGTGTGATAATGAGGAAACTATTCCCTCATTGGTTGAGTACACAGTAGAAGAAAAACAAATAGACAATAGCAGAAACTGTAACCATCCATACAAGAGTAAACAGTAAATAGCGGAAGACTAACAGTAAACAATTGGAGCACACACACATATATATAAAATGATGCATGATACATATGTTTAGGAAAGTATCCAAACAAGTCACAATACTGAATAAAATACTAATCCAAAGTGCAAAAGAAAATAGGTAAACTCCTCAGCATCGTAAGACATAGCTTGGTAACATGCTCTCCATCTCCACATCAAGTCAAGTACCTAAAATAGAAGGGCACTTTCCCTTATTTATACCTGCAACAACATAGTCTGTTTGGGCCCAAAAGCATGGACCAAATAGGGTGTGAGACCAGGTCCCAAAAGGAAACCACCCAAAGATATGTGCCTAACAGTTAGTGAATACCTAGAAAGTGAAAGTACAGGAAGCAGTAAACAGGAAAACACACAGCAGCTATAATCCAAAGTGTCTTGAATATAAAGTACACAATTAATATCCAATCAATAAGTAGAACAACATGAAACCCCCTGGGTATTTCTCACAGCCTAACCCTTATGGTTCAACCTACAATTACTAGCAACCCTCTGGGAGGCACACATAGTCTCACCCCTCTGGCTCAGCTGAAGAATAGACTCTCTGAGGAAGCACTCACCGTCAATTCCCCCTATAGTCTCGTATCATACTAAAGGATCTATGGAGAAGCACTCAACATCTCATTCCCCCTATGGCCCGTGTCGAGGAACTACAGACTCTCTGAGGAAGCACTCATTGTCAATTCCCCCTTTGGTCTCGCATCGAATTAATAAGACACTCTGGAGAAGCCCTTACATCCATTCTCCCTATGGTCCACTACACTAGGTTCTCACATCCCTATGTAAACCAAACATGCATAGCGCGCGTATCGCCCCAAGTAACCCTAAAGAACTACTTGGATACCATTCTAAGGTACAACAGCATAACAGTACAATAGTTCCACTATCCTAAAACTAGGCATGGCAACTGACAAAACACCTAACAGGAAAAACATGCATGGAAAACCATCCAGAGCATAGTAAAAATTACCCTATTCACAAGCATTGACCTCTACTCAAGCAATCAAGCATTGCAGGAAAACAACATGTGCAAAAATAAGAAACACGCAATACCCCATTCAAGGGAATTGGTATAATTGCACGAAATATTTAAAGACTTCCTACAGAAAGGCACAAACCACCTACCTCGATGCTAGGAGATCGATATACTTGAACTACAATGATTGATTCTCCTTAGAACATCGAAGATCTAAGAAAACGTCCAAAACAATCAACCCACGATATCATGATAAAGAGGGAAAATCATGGGACAAGGATAAAGCAGAAGAGAGAGCTTACTGAGGTGATCTCAACATAATCGACGGTGGCTGAAACGGAGATCGGACGGAAGATCGGGGGCTTGGAGAAGAATTGTGGTCGTACGGAAGCTCTCGACCGAACAAGACCTAGAATAAGGTTGTTCTGGTGATTAGACGTGCCCCGGTGCATTTAAAGAAAAAAAGAGAAGTACACAGCGTGTACATCTGGGGTACACAGCGTGTAGTAGTCATTTCTATACTCCGCTTTAAGCGCCCTCCATATCACCCCAACACACTGTGTGTGTAGCCCGGACATGGCCAGCACACGGAATGCGTGGCTTCAAAGTACATGGCGTGTACTCAAAAATTACACGGCGTGTATTTTGAAAATTTCCGAAATTTCCCATTTTTCTCAAAAACGACCAGAAAATAAAAGACATACCTGAAACGAAGATCCGGGTTCTTACATCAAACATGTAATAATAGAGTTATATAATAATGTTTGTAACTAAATTGAATAAATTTGAGTCAAGACAAACCCTCATAACTTTGGTATCTTTTTAATAAAAGTATATTGAAATAATGAAAATGATACGGATCATAAAAACCTATAATTTAAATAAATAGGGTAAAATAAATCAATTATAAATTAATCACAACATATAAAAGTATTGATGGTGCAAACTATCAAACATGTCTCATGGATTTTAAAATTAGTCAATGAAACAATTACCTTATATCAAATTCACACTTTTCATGTGCCTAAATTCATGAATTATAAAATTAAGTTTATTATATTCCTTTTTAGGAACCATATTCATCTATATTTCAGTTACTAGGGAGCATTTATTATCATATGATAGTTATTTGTTATAATGTTGTTAGTTATGTTTGTTATTTCAGGTGGTTTGGTAAATTCTATGTAACTCTTTTGGTAAGTTAACCATGGATAAATGTTTTATAGATTAACTTAATCATATCCATAATTTTAGGGTTTTATTTAATTTATTATTATTTTATCATAAAATATATATAGTTATATAGGTTTCTATAAAATGGACTCATATTAAGAAAGGCACTTAGATATGTTCACTTTGGGTTGATAAGTTTACTGTGTCCATTTATTATTAATATAACTTATAGAATTTAAAATATTATTTTTATTTAATATTATTAGTGTCATAAAAAAATTTACATTAATACATTTTTTAGATCCAGCCATGTTAGGTGGAAATGAAACATAAAATGTATCATTTCATGGAGGTATTAGTCCACTCGTACACGAGTGATGCTCTCATTTTTCATAGAACGGTAGTGAAGTATAAAAATAAAATAATTATCATAGTCATAATATTTTTATAAATACTATATTTTTTGAATAAAAACCCTTTTTAACTCTCCATGTATATAATTTTTAAAAAATGGATCCTAGTGTTCATGGAGGTGGTAGTCTTCCAAAGCATATGATGATGTGTTACTTTTATTGAATGGTTTTGGAGGAAGTTAGAAAATTTATTTTACATTAGTATAATAAAATTTCGAAATATTATCCAAACATTTTGATTATAATTTATTGTATTTAGAGTATTTTTAATATTAAGATTATGGAAATAATGTTTAAGGAGTTAGTATCACTCACGTGGAGAGAATAAAATTTCTCTTGAAAGTATATTCAGAATGGAGTACCTAGCATAAATTCTAGAAACCATGTGATTATGTAAGGGAAAGAGACCAATATTAGAGGTAAATTTAGAATATTCTAATGAATCGTTTTAGTTTGGTGATGTTATGAATCATTCCATTGAACATATTATTAATTTATAAAAAAATATATATTCCAAAATCTCAGTGTGTTACATTCTCCACCCTTAAATAAATCATACCCACACAATTTTAACTATCATATACTAATGAAAATTCCTTATGGAACCAAAAAAGTAGTCATTAATCTTAAGGTATTGTTTTTAGATAAATACTAACCATACTAACTAATAGAAAATATCTTTTTCCTTCATAATTTGAATATTCTTGATATAGAGTTTGTTCTATAATCATTTGAACTAAACATACCTCTCAATTAGGTATCATAACTCTTATAATAGAAATAATTTTCTGAGAGATATCATAATAATCTATACATAGATTTTTTATCAATGGTTGGGTTAAAATTTGATTTTTTTTATTTTGGTTTTTAATATAGTGTATATGTGGTGGTAGAAAATACATCTCCAAAATCACATCAAATTCACCTAAAGAAATTATAATAAGTCTTTCATGAATAATAGTCACATAATCTATAAAGTATATTAATATTATAAGGTAAAAATAATGATATTATAATTATTTTTTATTTATAATTTGATACATGATAGTTTTTGTAACTTATGTCACGACCCGTCCTCGGGGCCCGTGCCGTGACTACCCCAAGCCCGCCTTCCATAGGCCAGGGGCTGGCGACTAGCACCAAGGCGTAAATCCCAACAAAAAGGGAAGGCATTGCCTTTGAAAAGTAAACAAGCACCACAGAGTAAGCAAGCGGAAAAGTAAACACTAAGTAAAAACTGTACAAGCTGTGCTGAAAGTAAAAGGGGCCGGAAATACAAGCCCAACTGTAAAGTACAACTGAAAGGAAAAACAGCAACTGAAAGGAAAAAACTGCAGCGTCGAGCCGTCCTCTGGAAGTCCCACCTGAAGGGTGGGTACAGATAGCCTCCACTGCTCCTCGGGTCCACCTAACCGCTCCGAGTATGTCCCGCCCAGTGGTCCACCTCCAGGTACTGTCCTGCTCCGCACGCCTCCTCCACGATCAGCGCTGTCCGTCGTCTGCAACCAACACCACGAAGTGCAGGCATAGCCCGTGCAGGGGTGAGTATAAGCTACTCAGTAGGGACCCCGAGACCGCCGAAGGTCTCCCGAAATCCACAAAGGATAAGCCACGAAGGAGAGATACAATCACGAAGTAACATCTGACACGGCTTAGGTATATGCCCATACATATACCTAAGTCATCAATTCCCCGATCGGCTCCAAGGTCCGAGCCCAAGAACAACCCAATCCACACTGGAAAGCAAAATGCATACCCACTCAGGATAGAACAACACAATCCACAAAGGAGAGTAAATAGTAAATCCACACAGGATATCTCAACACAATCCACAAAGGAGAGAAACACAAGATTCAGCTCACACAGGTATACTTCTTCGGATGACGAAAAGATGATCACTGAACCATCTAAGTCGTCGGACCCACGAAGGATCGATAGGTACTAACCTCGTAGTGACCCACACAGGATCGGGCCCACGCAGGACCTGTAGGAGTTGGCTCACACAGAACCGCTGAGTGTAGACCCACACAGGATCAGATCCGTACAGGATCGGGCCCACACAGGACCGGACCCACGCAGGACCTGTAGCACTGATCCACGTAGGATCGCTGAGTGCAGTAGTCGTCGCAGTCCGCTGAGGGTCTCTGCACAGTCGTTGCCGCAGTCTACGGAGTATCTCTGCACGGTCGTCGTCGGAGTCCACGAAGGATCTCTGCACAGTCGTCGTCGTCGAGGAAGCAGTCGCAGCCAGCACTAGGGTTACCGCACACAGCAAGCTCGTTCGGGAGGGTCCGCTCCACGAGCTGAGAGGCTGATACATCAACTGTCACGAAGTCCGAAGTTGATGTATCCAAAAGTTCCGTATCGTCAACAGGAACTCAACGCAACAGACGGCGCGTCGATCGGACGCCCGGTCTGAGAGTTATTGGCATTTTCGTCCCAGGGGCCCGGTTGGTTTTTAAGGCAAAACCAACCCGACCGTACTCCACCTGCGTCCAAACCTCGGGCGGAGTATGCCAAAAGATCCGTCTCACTTAGAGGAATTCAACGAAACAGACGGCGCGTCAATCGGACGCCCAGTCTGTTAGTTATTGGCCTTTCCGTCTCACACCCACCCTGGGAAACTTCCCAGGAGGTCACCCATCCTGATCACTGCTCTAGGCCAAGCACGCTTAACTACGGAGTTTTAACTACGTAGGCTCCCGAAAAGGAAGGTGCACCTTGAGTATAGTATACCGAAACGACCGTCTCGATCCAAGGATCGCGTTGCCACTGACGGCGCGTCGTTCGGAGGCCCGTAGCTCAAGATACGGTCATTTGAAGGAAAACGCCCGAAGAAGGGGGGGCACGGGCCCGGCCCGACCCCCCCCCCCCTGGGTCGACCCGACCCGGTTGGCCCGGTCCGGCCCGGCCGGGGCGCGGCCCGTCCGGTCGAACCGGCCGGGCTCGGCGCGGCCGGGCGGCCGAGTGCCAGGCGCCGCGGGCGTTGACCCGTGACCTGAGGAAACCGCGGCCCGCATAGGCTGCGCTGGTGAACCGCGGACGCGGCTGAGCCGCGTCCTGCCTGGGCGAACCGGACCCGCGCGGCCGCCGCCGCCGCGGCTTCAGCCGCCGGCGGCTTCCGCGGGCCGCCGGCGTCGCTCCGGTGGCCCGTTTTCCTTCCCGTCTGCGCCGTTGCTCCTCCCGGGATCCGTTCTTTACTGCGGGATCGTCAAACACCCGTTGCAGCATGTTTCGTCGTCGCCCGCCAAATCCGCACAAAACGAAAAACGGCGGAGGGTCGTCAGGCCGTGTTCGTCTGGCCCGCACCCTCCGCATTAGAGATAAACAACCGGGAGAAATTTATTCCACACAGGAAACAACGATTTTAAGAAGATTAAAATTGTTCACAAAAAAAAATCGGTTCTTTAATTTCTTTAAAGAAACAAAGACGGGAAATAATTAAAAAGGGGGTAATTCCCATAATATAAAATCCCTACCTTGTCGATCGTCGCGCGCGGGCATTCTTCGCGGAAAAGATCGTCGCGGAAGAGAGGGATCGTCGCGTCGTCGCGGGGAGGCGTCGCGTCGTCGTGGAATCCGGCGTTGAGTCGGCGAGCTCAACGAACCAAGAACAACAGATTTAAATTATGATTAATTAAATCTGTGTTTAAAACCAAAAGGAAAGAACCTTGAGCAGAAATCCGAAATCACTCACCTCAAATGGTCGGTGATCGGAGATCGGAGATCGGAAGAACGTCTCGGACGAAAGCGTCGTCGATTTCCGGGTTCGGCGTTCTTCGCGTTCTTCGCGTTCTTCGCGAGGGAGAAGAAGATACGAGGGTTCTCTCAAATCTTCTCAAAGCGCAAATAACCAGAGGTCGAGCGTTGGCCTTATTTTATTATTACGCCAACGAACTTGAAAAACTGGTTAAGAAACGATTGAATTAATTCGTTGAATTAATTCAACGAAAGAAACAGGCCATTTAATTCACGAAAGAAACAGCCCATTTAATTCACGAAATAAACCGCCCAATTAAATGGTCTGTTAAGAATTTAGAAAACGCGTCAGTTGACTTTCATTAAGACGGGTTTTCACGGGTGCGTTTCTTAGCGGAAAGAAACGGCGGGGCTCGTGCGGGCCCCACCTCAAAAATATCCTACCAAGGGGGAAGGATATTTCTGGATAGCATCCTATCCAGTTCAACTCAGTTCAAGCCGTCTTTAAGTGGCTTCAAGTGGCTTCCAAGCTGCTTAAGTGAAATAAAATAAAGTTGTCGCAAATTTTTTTTATTTCTTAACCTTAAGCCCGAAAATTAAAAACCACACCCGAGAAAACGCAACTCCGGAAGAGGCGTTTCTAAGCGAAAACCGGCGCTGCGATTTCATCGGTGCCCTCAGAATTCGATTCCGGGCACCGGTTCAAAAGTTAGAAAAACCCGCTTGTCCGTTCACTGAACGTACCCGAGCCAAACTTCGGAAAATGATTCCGGGCACACCGGGCCTCGGAATCAGGTGCTGTCAGAAACTACGCTCTTGTAAAATTCCAAAGAAAATTAAGAAAAAAAAATTTCCTTGAAATTTATGGGTCTTTACATTACTCCCACCTCAGGACTTTACGTCCCCGTAAAGATACATCAAAAACTAGGGAAACAAATGTGGGTACTGAGCACGCATCTGAGCCTCCTGCTCCCAAGTGCTCTCCTAGAGGTTCCCGTGCTGCCATCTGATGCGCACAAGAGGAATCGATCGCCCACGTAGGACCCGCTCCTGTCGATCCTCTATCTCCACTGGGACCTCCACAAAAGTCACTCCATCATCCACGTCTAGCTCCCCATAGTCAATGATGTGTGTCGGGTCGTGCACGTATCTCTTCAGCTGGGATACGTGGAAGACGTCGTGCACCCGGTGCAACTGAGGTGGCAGAGCCAGACGATAAGCCACCTCGCCAACCCTGCTGAGGACCTGGAAGGGTCCGATGAAGCGTGGAGACAACTTGCCGCCTCGGCCAAATCTCCTCAAACCACGTCGTGGTGAGACCCGCAAGAAGACGTGGTCGCCATCCTCGAACTCTAGTGGCCTCCACCTCCTGTCAGCATATGACTTCTGCCGGCTCTGTGCTGTCCGCATCCGCTCCTGGATGACCTGGACCTTCTCTGTCGTGGCCCGGACCATCTCTGGTCCCACAAGTGCTGACTCTCCAGGGTCTGTCCAGCACAAAGGAGATCTACAAGGCCTGCCGTACAACGCCTCGTAGGGTGCCATTCCGATGGTGGAGTGGTAGCTGTTGTTGTACGCAAACTCTACCAAGGGTAGGTGGTCCTCCCAGCTGCGACCAAAGTCGAGGACACATGCGCGGAGCATGTCCTCGAGAGTCTGAATGGTTCTCTCCGTCTGACCATCCGTCTGAGGGTGAAAGGCGGTGCTCAGACGTAGTCGCGTCCTGAACGCCTCCTGCAACCCCTTCCAAAGCCGGGAAGTAAAACGAGCGTCCCGATCGGAGACGATAGTCGATGGCACACCGTGAAGTCGTACAATCTCCTGAACGTAGAGATGCCCCAAGCTCTCCACTGAGCCCTGCTCTCGGATGGGTAATAAGTGTGCCGACTTGGTGAGTCGGTCAACAATCACCCAAATGGAGTCGTGACCTCTGGAAGTGCGTGGAAGTCCAGTCACAAAGTCCATAGATATCCCGTCCCACTTCCACTCCGGGACCTCCAAGGGCTGTACCAAGCCTGCTGGTACCTGATGCTCTGCCTTCACCTGCTGGCAGGTGAGGCACCGTGAAACGAACTCTGCCACAGCCTTCTTCATGCCCGGCCACCAGTGCTGTCGTCTGAGATCCTGGTACATCTTCGCCACTCCAGGATGTACCGCCAAAGGAGAAGTGTGATACTCTCTCAGCACCTCCTCTCGTAAAGCGACTGGTACCAAGGTACGACTTCTGAAAAGGACATCGTGCTCTGCTCCAAGGGAGAAACCATCAGGTGCCTGTCCCGAGGATATCTGTGCACGCCGTGTCTCACAGTCAGCGTCCCCACGCTGTGCCTCTCTGACCCGCTGAGGAAGTGGAGGAGAGACTGTGAGAGACTGAAGGAAGGCTGCTCCGTCTCTATCCACGAAGGATATCTGCAAAGCGGCTAGCTGCTATGTCGCCTCCTCAAGTAGCTGGATGCCCGTCCTCCTGCTGAGGGCATCAGCCACCACGTTCCCCTTCCCAGGAGTATAGACTATCTCAAAGTCATAGTCCTGGAGGAACTCGAGCCATCGCCACTGTCTCAGGTTCAGGTCCTTCTGAGAGAAGATGTACCTGAGACTCTGGTGGTCAGAAAAGACTGTGAAGCGCTCGCCCATCAGATAGTGCTGCCATGTCTTCAGGGCGAAGACCACTGCTGCCAACTCCAAGTCATGGGTAGCGTAGTTCTGCTCATGCGGCCTCAACTGACGTGATCCATAGGCAATCACGGCCCGCTCCTGCATCAGGACACACCCGAGTCCGGTCCCTGATGCGTCGCAGTAGACTACGTATCCAACTCCCTCCTCAGGCAACCTCAAGATAGGTGCGCTGGTCAACCTCTGCCTCAGCTCCTGGAAGCTCTGCTGACATTTGTCTGACCACACGAAGGGTTTCCCTTTCTTCGTCAATGCTGAGAGTGGGGCCGCAACTCTGGAGAAGTCCGACACAAATCTCCGATAGTATCCAGCTAGGCCCAAGAAACTCCGCACCTCTGTCACGCTCTTGGGTGGCTCCCAAGCTAGCACTGCCTCGATCTTCGCGGGATCCACTGCAACTCCCGCCTCAGAAATGACGTGCCCCAAGAAGTGGACCTCACGTAACCAGAACTGACACTTCGAGAGCTTGCCATAAAGCTGGTGCTCTCGGAGTGTGTCTAGTACAACACGCAGGTGGTAGGCGTGCTCCTCCTCCGTCGTCGAGTACACCAAAATGTCGTCGATGAAGACCACGACAAATCGATCGAGGTATGGCTGGAAGATCCTGTTCATGAGGCTCATGAACACTGCTGGAGCGTTGGTCACGCCGAAAGGCATAACCAAGAACTCATAGTGGCCATACCGACACCTGAAGGCTGTCTTCTGCACATCCTCGTCTCGAACTCTAAGCTGATGATAGCCTGACCTGAGGTCTATCTTCAAGAACCACCGTGCTCCCTTGGGCTGATTGAAGAGGTCATCAATCTTGGGTAGCGGATACTTGTTCCTCACTGTCACCTGATTCAGGCGACGATAATCGACACACAGTCGCAAGCTCCCGTCTGCCTTCTTGGCGAACAAAATCGGGGAAGCCCAGGGCGAAACACTGGGTCGGATGAACCCCTTGCCCTGCAAGTCCTCCAACTGTACCCGCAGCTCTCGAAGCTCAGCGGGGGCCATCCGATATGCTGGAGTGGATATCGGGGCTGTCCCGGGGTACAGGTCAATATAAAAGTATACCTCTCTGTGAGGAGGTAGTCCTGGAACGTCGTCGGGAAAGACGTCCGCGTACTGATCCACCACTGCAGGAAAACTGGGACTCCGCACGTCAACTGCTCCCAGGATGAGGCTAGCCAACTGATGAGTGATGGGCTGACCTCTCCTCTGTGTGAGTCCATCCTGTGCTGCTAAGGCTCCCTTCTCGCCGGTGAAGGTGAACCTTCTCCCGTCGGTGCGCACACATCGCACCTTGCGCCTAATGCAGTCAATCTGAGCATGGACCGTAGATAACCAATCCATGCCCAAGATGACGTCGTAAGGCCTCGACGCCGCTACAAGAAGATCCCAGCCGAAGCTCTCGCCTCCTAGAGTAAGCTCACACTGCCGGCACCAGTGCGTAATCGTCGAGTCTGCTCCCGTAGGAGTCTCTAGCCGTAAGGATCGAGCCAACGGCCTGTTGGAATCTCCGAGCTCCGAATAAGGGCAGTGGCTATGAAAGAGTGACTCGCTCCTGTGTCTATCAGAACTGCAGCAAGGGTGGAATAGACACAGATCGTACCTCGAATCATCTCTGGCGCACCGTGGTCGTAGGCCTCCGCTGCCTGGAGCTGAGCCTGTCTCTGCCCTCCAGCTCCCTGTGGTCGGGGCGGGCCTCCTGGTGGTGGTGGTGGCAGAGCCTCAAAACGTCGCCCACCACCTGCTGCTCGGCCAGCTCCTCTGCCTCGTCCGCCTCCTCCCTGCGGACCGCCACGGTCGACCCTCTGCCTCTGCCTGGGTGGTCCCTCCACCGTCTGCTGACCCTCGGTACGATGGGTCGGGCAGTCACGAGCCATGTGGCCCCGCCCGCCGCACTCGTAGCACTGCCTGCCTCTCGGAAGACTGGCTCCAGGCTGGGTGCCCTGCACTGCTGAGCTAGTGTCCCGAGGTCGCCTGCCGGAAGGTCTGGTCTGCCTGGAACCCTGAGTCATCCGCCGGCTACCAGCTGCCGAAGACTCTGCTATCTGCCGCCCTGCGGTAGGTCTCACTGTGGACTCAGCCAGGAAGCTCTCGATCAGGAGGGCTCGCTCCAGTACTCCTGCCTGGGTCGGGATGCTGAGGGAGATCAGTGATGCCCTGATCTCGTGTCTCAAACCCTGCTCGAAGGTCCGGGCCCGGAAGAAGGGGTCCCGTACCATGTCTGTCAAGTACCGAGAAAGTTCGGTGAACCTCGCCGCGTACTGAGCGACCGTCAAGCTGCCCTGCCGCAGCTGAAGAAGCTCCTGGATGCGCACCGCACAGAGGGTGGCCAGGACGAACTCTGAGCAGAAGAGGCTCTCGAAGTCCGTCCAGATGAGGGTGGCCTCATCGTGTACCTGGAGCATCAGGCTCCACCAACGTCCGGCTGCTGCATGCAGTAGGCTCGCCGCGAGGATCACCATGAGGTCTGCTGGTGTCCTCACTAGCCTGAAAACTCGGACGACCGCCTCCAGCCAGTCCTCGGCTGCCTGGGGGTCTGACTCCCCACGGAACCTGGGTGGTCGCTGGCGCTGGAACTCATGCAGAGCTCCGAGGCGTCGTGCGTCGTCAGCTGCCAGTGCTGGAAGCATCGGGGGCTCGGCGGGTAAAGGTACCGCCGGTGCCTCTGCTGTCAACGGGCCCTGTACCGAGGCCTCGTCGCTCGGCGGGCTGTCATCGCACACTACTCTAGGAACCCTAGCTGGCTTCTGTCGTCGTGCCATCCTGAAAAGGAAACAAGTGCGCCATGGTCAGAACAGTATACCTGGTGAGCTGACACAAGTAATCACAAAGAAAACTTGAAACACACATGCAATCAATGTTTTCGTGCATTAAGTCGGAAACCAGAAGTCAGGGTCCTGGTGTATGGATACGTCGGTCGCCGCACCAACACTGGAATCCCTGGACTGATAACCACACTCAATACGCTAAACACTACTGCTTCACATAGAAGAAAGATCAGAGTCTGCGGTAGAACCGACCACCTCTGATACCAATTTGTCACGACCCGTCCTCGGGGCCCGTGCCGTGACTACCCCAAGCCCGCCTTCCATAGGCCAGGGGCTGGCGACTAGCACCAAGGCGTAAATCCCAACAAAAAGGGAAGGCATTGCCTTTGAAAAGTAAACAAGCACCACAGAGTAAGCAAGCAGAAAAGTAAACACTAAGTAAAAACTATACAAGCTGTGCTGAAAGTAAAAGGGGCCGGAAATACAAGCCCAACTGTAAAGTACAACTGAAAGGAAAAACAGCAACTGAAAGGAAAAAACTGCAGCGTCGAGCCGTCCTCTGGAAGTCTCACCTGAAGGGTGGGTACAGATAGCCTCCACTGCTCCTCGGGTCCACCTAACCGCTCCGAGTATGTCCCGCCCAGTGGTCCACCTCCAGGTACTGTCCTGCTCCGCACGCCTCCTCCACGATCAGCGTTGTCCGTCGTCTGCAACCAACACCACGAAGTGCGGGCATAGCCCGTGCAGGGGTGAGTATAAGCTACTCAGTAGGGACCCCGAGACCCCCGAAGGTCTCCCGAAATCCACAAAGGATAAGCCACGAAGGAGAGATACAATCACGAAGTAACATCTGACACGGCTTAGGTATATGCCCATACATATACCTAAGTCATCAATTCCCCGATCGGCTCCAAGGTCCGAGCCCAAGAACAACCCAATCCACACAGGAAAGCAAAACGCATACCCACGCAGGATAGAACAACACAATCCACAAAGGAGAGTAAACAGTAAATCCACACAGGATAGCTCAACACAATCCACAAAGGAGAGAAACACAAGATTCAGCTCACACAGGTATACTTCTTCGGATGATGAAAAGATGATCACTGAACCATCTAAGTCGTCGGACCCACGAAGGATCGATAGGTACTAACCTCGCAGTGACCCACACAGGATCGGACCCACACAGGATCGGGCCCACGCAGGACCTGTAGGAGTTGGCTCACACAGAACCGCTGAGTGTAGACCCACACAGGATCGGATCCGTACAGGATCGGGCCCACACAAGACCGGGCCCACGCAGGACCTGTAGCACTGATCCACGTAGGATCGCTGAGTGCAGTAGTCGTCGCAGTCCGCTGAGGGTCTCTGCACAGTGGTCGCCGCAGTCTACGGAGTATCTCTGCATGGTCGTCGTCGGAGTCCACGGAGGATCTCTGCACAGTCGTCGCCGTCGAGGAAGCAGTCGCAGCCAGCACTAGGGTTCCCGCACACATCAAGCTCGTTCGGGAGGGTCCGCTACACGAGCCGAGAGGCTGATACATCAACTGTCACGAAGTCCGAAGTTGATGTATCCAAAAGTTCTGTATCGTCAACAGGAACTCAACGCAACAGACGGCGCGTCGATCGGACGCCCGGTCTGAGAGTTATTGGCATTTTCGTCCGAGGGGCCCGGTTGGTTTTTAAGGCAAAACCAACCCGACCGTACTCCACCTGCGTCCAAACCTCGGGCGGAGTATGCCAAAAGATCCTTCTCACTTAGAGGAATTCAACGAAACAGACGGCGCATCAATCGGACGCCCAGTCTGTTAGTTATTGGCCTTTCCATCTCACACCCACCCTGGGAAACTTCCCAGGAGGTCACCCATCCTGATCACTGCTCTAGGCCAAGCACGCTTAACTACGGAGTTTTAACTATGTAGGCTCTCGAAAAGGAAGGTGCACCTTGAGTATAGTATACCGAAACGACCGTCTCGATCCAAGGATCGCGTTGCCACTGACGGCGCGTCGTTCGGAGGCCCGTAGCTCAAGATACGGCCATTTGAACGAAAACGTCCGAAGACGGGGGGGGTACGGACCCGGCCCGACCCCCCCTGGGTCGACCCGACCCGGTTGGCCCGGTCCGGCCCGGCCGGTCGGACCGGCCTGGCTCGGCTCGGCCGGGCGGCCGAGTGCCAGGCGCTGCGGGCGTTGACCCGCGGCCTGAGGAAACCGCGGCCCGCGTGGGCCGCGCTGGTGAACCGCGGACGCGGCTGAGCCGCGTCCCACCTGGGCGAACCGGACCCGCGCGGCCGCGGGTCCATTGGCCGTCGCCGCCGCGGCGGCCTCGTCCGGCAGCGCGCCGGGGCGCCGCCGCCTCCGGCCGCCGGCGTCGCTCCGGTGGCCCGTTTTCCTTCCCGTCTGCGCCGTTGCTCCTCCCGGGATCCGTTCTTTACTGCGGGATCGTCAAACACCCATTGCAGCATGTTTCGTCGTCGCCCGCCAAATCCGCACAAAACGAAAAACGGCGGAGGGTCGTCGGGCCGTGTTCGTTTGGCCCGCACCCTCCGCGTTAGAGATAAACAACCGGGAGAAATTTATTCCACACAGGAAACAACAATTTTAAGAAGATTAAAATTGTTCACAAAAAAAAAAATCGGTTCTTTAATTTCTTTAAAGAAACAAAGACGGAAAATAATTAAAAAGGGGGTAATTCCCATAATATAAAATCCCTACCTTGTCGATCGTCGCGCGCGGGCGTTCTTCGCGGAAAAGATCGTCGCGGAAGAGAGGGATCGTCGCGTCGTCGCGGGGAGGCGTCGCGTCGTCGTGGAATCCGGCGTTGAGTCGGCGAGCTCAACGAACCAAGAACAACAGATTTAAATTATGATTAATTAAATCTGTGTTTAAAACCAAAAGGAAAGAACCTTGAGCAGAAATCCGAAATCACTCACCTCAAATGGTCGGTGATCGGAGATCGGAGATCGGAGATCGGAAGAACGTCTCGGACGAAAGCGTCGTCGATTTCCGGGTTCGGCGTTCTTCGCGTTCTTCGCGTTCTTCGCGAGGGAGAAGAAGATACAAGGGTTCTCTCAAATCTTCTCAAAGCGCAAATAACCAGAGGTCGAGCGTTGGCCTTATTTTATTATTACGCCAACGAATTTGAAAAACTGGTTAAGAAACGATTGAATTAATTCGTTGAATTAATTCAACGAAAGAAACCGGCCATTTAATTCACGAAGGAAACAACCCATTTAATTCACGAAATAAACCGCCCAATTAAATGGTCTGTTAAGAATTTAGAAAACGCGTCAGTTGACTTTCATTAAGACGGGTTTTCACGGGTGCGTTTCTTAGCGGAAAGAAACGGCGGGGCTCGTGCGGGCCCCACCTCACAAATATCCTACCAAGGGGGTAGGATATTTCTGGATAGCATCCTATCCAGTTCAACTCAGTTCAAGCCGCCTTTAAGTGGCTTCAAGTGGCTTCCAAGCTGCTTAAGTGAAATAAAATAAAGTTGTCGCAAAAATTATTTTATTTCTTAACCTTAAGCCCGAAAATTAAAAACCACACCCGAGCAAACTCAACTCCAGAAGAGGCATTTCTAAGCGAAAACCGGCGCTGCGATTTCATCGGTGCCCTCAGAATTCGATTCCGGGCACCGGTTCAAAAGTCAGAAAAACCCGCTCGTCCGTTCACTGAACGTACCCGAGCCAAACTTCGGAAAATGATTCCGGGAACACCGGGCCTCGGAATCAGGTGCCGTCAGAAACTGCGCTCTTGTAAAATTCCAAAGAAAATTAAGAAAAAAAAATTCCTTGAAATTTACGGGTCTTTACAACTTACATGACATAATTCATCCAAAAATCGAGAGTGAAGAATACCTAACACATTTTAATTACCACTATTCTATTATGTAGTAACCTAGGATTTTTTTAAGTAAACATTTCATTTTTTTTTCATGGATATAAAGTTATGGGGAATGTTGGGAGATTTTGGTGAACTTTAAATAAGTTTTGGGGGCCATAGGAGAGGTGCATGGGCTGTGCACGGTTTATCCAAACTGTGAAGAAATCCTAGTAGAAAATGTGCGCAATAGATGGTTTGAGGTAGAGAAATTCAGAATGGTGTGCACATGGTTAAGAAGGCTGTGATAGGATGCCATTATAGGGTTTGTAAATATATTATCTAATGCACGGTTAGCACACAGTTTGTTTAATTGTGCAAACTAACAATACGTGTGGTTAAAGTGGGATCCTAAAAAAGTGGAACTCACACTTTTTGCTTCTAAGCTGCTAATTTTTTCTCCAAATAAGTCCTAACTTAGTATTTATTTTCCTTGAAGGTAGTATAACCTCTCCCAATTGATTTGGAGTCTATTCAAAGGCTTCCCTTGGTGTTTGAACCTGAATTCTTGAGGTATGTGATCGTTCTAGATAGTTTTCTTAGATCTAGTTAGATCTATTTCTCCTCTATTCTTAGTTTCTTAGATATACACACATTATGGGAAGATCTATGAGTGTCTATACCAAATAAGTCGAATTTTCATCTTGATCTTTCTAGGAGAAGAGGTCTAAGGCGGTTCTATGAAGAATCAGCCCAGTTTTCTTGAGCATTCTTCGTCCATGATCAAGTTTCATCAAAACTTTTTAGGTAGTTGGATTACCTCTCATATCCACTTAATATAATTTATTTAATTCGTTTAAAATTGATTAAATTTGATAATATTGATTGTAAATTTTTTTTGATAGATGGAATAAATATCCTTAGTGATGATTTATCATTTTTGGTAGATTTGTGAAATCTTGATAAATTGTTGTGCAAATTGTTTTAGTTTCATGAATTTAAAATGGTGATTTAAAAGGGTGTATTTACTATAACTACTAAATGGTTTCATTGGGCAGGTTTTTCAAGAAAAATATTTTTTATTGAAATGATTTGTCATTATAATGGTTTTAATGAAAACGGTTTCAATAAAAATGTGATTTTATTGAAAGGGTTGTTTTGGCATGAACCTTGGGCATATGTGGTGTGCGTGTTCATGTTGAATATATGAGGCTTGGTTGAAATATGAACTTGTGATCCATGCCAATGGGTAAATGGATCATGGGATATAATTACCTTGGGATGAGTTGGTAGATCGATGAGAAGCCTCTCATGAGTATGGAACTATCATCACGTAGAATGCATGGTTGGTTCTATGGATGTGTGGACTGGATTGGCTATGCCAAATGAATATTGACAAATGGTTTTAAGTATTTTTTTAGTTAATTTTCTAGAAAAATATATTGCTGGAAAAATTGGTTTCAATTTCACTTATATGATTTTGGTTATAAATGGGTTTTGAAACTTATTTATATCTAATTATAAACTATTTTTTAGATATTATTTTATATAAACTATTTTATATAATTGTTACTATTTCTTCTATCCTAGTGGAATGAGTAGAGAAGTCATTGGGAAAAGCTACTAAGTTTATACTCACCCCTCATTTGGAACTTTGGTTCTTTTGTAGTTGTTATCTTCCGAGATAGGGGAAAAGGTAACGTATTGCACATTTTTAGTACCACTTCGTGATACATGGGCTATTTGGTGATATGGGAGCTTAGAGATTGTGGAGCATGGAGTCTTGTGTCCTTTTGAGAGTCTTTAGTTTTTTTTTCTGTTGTTTAACATTTTTTTCATCGGGTATTTCATTTTTTCACACTTTGATATGGTTTTGAGATATATTAAGTTGTTGAGTTGCATTTCATTTGTTCATTAATCATTTAGTGAGTTATTTTGTAAATGGATTTATTCTTAAAGGGTAAATCATCCACCACTTGTATTTGAAACCCTTTGGCATTTACTTCCAGCCTTTAGAATCTTGGGGATGTCTCTTAAGGCCTAGTAATGATTCATTGTATTCTCAATCCAATGAGAATTATCATGTCATTACAAATGGTATCATCTTGTCCGGTCCTTACCTAAAAAGTAGGTTTCACTTTATTGGTCTTGGAGTTGATTCATCCTTGTTTATTCCTTGGGTTTTGATCTTAGAAATGGTTAGGATTTTTGGAACGTGAATGTATAAAATAAAATGATGTAGCTAACCCGTTTATATTGAACTTCAAGTTACCAGGGTGGGGGGTACATAAGTGTTTTGGAGAAACTTATAGGATACCGGAATCTCACTATCATGTGTTTAGACAATGAGGTGAGCATGTAAATCCTTAAAGAAATGAATTCCCGCTAGGATTTCATATTTCATTTGGTGTAATGATATATGATCTTGTGAAAAGGTTTAAATTTTGGAAAAATGGAGAATTTGTTTAAAATGATAGATTTTGAAATGAGCATACTTGGGGTATTTTGAAAATTGTTTCATTTTCAAATGAAAGATTGAGTTTTTTTAAAAATGGTTGAACATGAAAAGGTTGTTTTTGGAAAACAATGTTGTGATAGTTTTTGTGATAGAATTTGAAATATTAAGACCTTAGTTTCTAGAGAGTGAGACTTACAACGTTTGTTGTTTTTTTAGAAAATGGAACCTTGTAGCTGTCATAGAAACCAAACAAAAGAAGCTGCAAAGAACATGGTTTCACCTAATCCATAGGTGAGCCAAGAGCTAGTTTAGAGCTTCATATAGGCATTTCATGCTATAGACATGGGGAACTGGAGGGATGCCCCAAGGCATGTGGACCATTCCATCCAGTTCATGATGTAGAATCCAACCATATTCCAGGGTGATTCTGAACCTGAGGAGGATAAGGTGTGTCTCAATAGGATGAATCGTATCTTTGATTTCATCAACAAAATGGTAGATCTAAATGTCAAGCTGGTAATGTATATGCTTGAGGATTTTTCACGCTGGTGTTGGGAACTAGTATTTTAAGCTACATCAGATCAAGGTCTTACTTGGGAGGATTTTGAGTAATTGTTTGATAAAAAATTCTATCCTCACACTTTAAAAGTCCATAGGAAAACAGAATTATTTATACTAATGTAAGATAATCTCTCTGTCAAATAGTATGAATCTAAATTCATGAATTTAGTATGTTTTTCACTAGAATTTGTGGTGACTGTATCCCTAAATGCACACATCTTCAAATCAGGGCTAAGGTAGGAAATCCGATCAAATATTGTGGTGCTCTGTATTAATGACTATACAATGATGGTGAATAGAGTGGTGGTGGCTGAGTGAGATATCTCTGGATCTATGGGAAGAGACAGTATGATGATCCCTATTGGAAATGGTGGAACCTCCAATTCTAGGAGCTAGAAAAAGAGATATACTTATTTCCAAGGTGGGAGTGGGAAACAGAATCTGACGGCTGAATCTATAAATCTTCCTCCATGAGAAAAGATCCAAGAAAGTGCTACTAATGTTGTTCTTTGACCACATAAAGTAGGATTGCACAATACCGACAATAGAATTCTTTAATTTCAATAATAGGGGACACCTTAAGTGCTTTTTTATAGTTCTCTGGGGTCTAGTACTTGAGACACTTCTCAGGTGTCACAAGAATTGTATGCTACGATAGGATGAGGCTGGTAGAATTATTCTAATCAGCAAAGTAAATCTAGACATGGGGATTCTCATAATACCATGACTCCTCAGAAGGAAAATATCAACAGGTAAACAAAGAGTAGAGTGCAGTGATGAAGAAATTGTATGGACCTAAGTAGATGATTATGGATGATCAGGATGGATTATCTACAGTGAGAGGTATGATTATTTTGAATTCTACCTTTGTGAAAGTACTATTTGATATAGGTTCATCACATTCCTTCATTTTTTCTCATTTTCTTGACCTGCTATGTTTAAAACTTGAAATGATGCCCTCTCTGATAAAACTTCAAACTCTTATCAGTGAAAGAGAATGTCAAGCCTTTCTGTGTAGAGCATGTTCTATAACGGTTTATGGAGATGAGATGAAATGGGACTTCTTGATGTTATAGATGTATTTATATGATGTAATCCTAGGTATGGATTAGCTGAAAATGTTAAAGGCTCACATTGACTATTATAGGAGTACAGTTCGTTTCATGACTGAGGATGACGTCGATCATCTCTTCAGAGGCGAGAGGGTTGTGATGAAGGGTGAAACTGGATTGTTGGAACTATCAGTGGGAATAATCTCTTACGAATGGGTGATGTTGACTTTGGCATCGATGGAAGAGATCCAGAAAGTCAGTTTTCAAGCAGTAGTTGATCAATTTATAGATGTCTTTCATGAGAACTTCTCAACATTACCACCTATAAGGGAAGTGAAGTTTACGATTGATCTCCTTATGAATATCAGTCATGTTTCCATTCTATATTATAGGATGGAACCAACAATGTTAAGGGAATTGAATGTGTAGTTTTAGGATCTGGAAAGTAAAGGTTTCATTTGGACAAGTACTTCTCCGTCGGCAGCCCTGGTCTTGTTCGTGAAGAAAGCTGATGGAATTCTTTGTTTGTGTGTCAATTATCTTAAGCTCAATAAATTTACAATAAATAATCCGTATCCAATTCCACTCATTAATAATCTATGTGATCAATTGATGGGAGCTTAATGGTTCTCTAAAATTGACTTGTGATCAGGATATCATAAATTGTGAGTTAGGAAGGAAGATATTCCAAAAATAGCTTTTAAAAGCAGATATAGCCACTATGAATATGTAGTCCTTCCTTTTAGTCTCATGAATGCACGAGTAGTCTTCATGGATTTGATGAATTGGATATTTCAGAAATATCTAGTCTCTTTTTTTCGTGTTGTTTATAGACAACATCTTGGTGCTTTCAAAGATAAGGGTTGGGCATGAGGAAAACCTGGTGATAGTGTTACAAATCTTGAGAGATCACCATTTGTATGATAAACTATATAAGTGAAATTTTTGGATACAGGAGGTTTTATTTCTTGGAAATGTGATTTCTAAAAAACGTATTTTGGCAGATCTAGAAAATATAGAAGTTGTGATCTCATGGAAACCTCAGAAAAATGCCTTTGAGATACAAAGTTTTCATGGTATATATGGTTATTACCAATGATTTTTGTGTGACTTCTCATGGAAAGCCTCATCAATGAAATATTTGACAAAGAATAATACTCCATTACAATGGACAGAGGAATTCTTGATGTTTTTCCAGGAGTTGAAAATCCTTCTTACTTTGGAACCTATCTTTATTTTTTCAGAATTAGGATGGGGATATGTGGTGTATTCTGATGCTTCAGTATCAAGGTTGTGATGTGTTCTTATACAAGTTTACCATGTTGTTGTGTATGGTTCAAGGTAGTTGAGATTTTATGAGAAGAAATACCCAACATATGATGCAGAAACATATGATGTAGAATGCCTAGTTATGAGTTCAAACACAATCGTGGGGAGACTATTGAGGGTTGGAAACTTGATGGAGTTCAATTTTGTGTTTTAAAGATTTAATTTTTGTACCTATGTCTTTTCATGAACAACTCTTTCATGCTTACCACCATTTGAGATGGGTTGTACATCAAGGAACACATAAGATGTATAGGGTGTTGAAGATTCAATTTTGGTGGAGAGGCATGTAAATGAAGGTGGCTGAGTTTGTCTCGTGGTGATTGACTTGTAAATAGGTAAAAGCATAGCATTAGAGACCAGTGGGTATGTTACAGTCTTTACATATTCTAGTATAGAAATGGAGTAGATAGCTATGGATTTTTTTACAGGTCTCCCAAGAACAGTCTGTAAAAATGATCCCATATGGGTTATAGTGGATCATCTTACCAAGTTGAACCATTTCATTCCAATTCTTGAAACTCATACAGTGGAATATCTATCTCAAATATATATCCAAGAAGTGGTAAAGATGTATGGCATACTAGTTTCAATAGTCTCAGATAGAGATATGAGGTTCACATCTCATTTTTGAAAATCCTTACAGGTATCCATTGGTACTCAGTTGAATATGAGCATGGTGTATCATTCTTAGATAGATGAGAAATCTGAACGGACAATACAGATTTTGTAATACATGTTGCGAGTTTGTGTAATGGATTTTGGTGGGTCATGGGAGGATCACTTACCCTTAGTGGAGTTCTCATATAATAAAATCTATCAGGCCTCGATACATATGGCTCTATTTGAAGTATTGTATGGTTTTCCTTATCATTCTTCACTATGTTGGGTGGAAATAGGTGAAACATCACTAGTTGGGCCAAGCCTTGTCCAAGAAACAATGGAGAATATTTAATTAATTAGAAAGCGGATAGAGGCCTCTCAGAGTCATCAAAAATTTTATGAAGATCATTGTTGAAGGTCGTTTTCATTTGTCATGAGTGATCATGTGTTCTTGAAGATCTCTCCATGACTTGGACATAATTATTTCAGGAAGCAAGGTAACTTATCTCATAGATATATTGGCCCTTTTGAGATACTAGAATGGGTTGGAGAGGTTGCATATTAGTTGGAATTTCTATAATGGTTCAGTTCGATGCATAATGTGTTCCATGAATCTTAGTTGAAAATTTATCAAACTGATCCTGACCATGTGATCATATGGGATCACATTGACCTAGAGTCAGATACTTCGTTGGTACATATCCCAGTGCATATTATGGATATAAAAGATAAATTCCTATGTGGGAAAATTATCAATATAGTCTGGGTTCTTTGGCAGTATGGTTAGATTCTGGAAGAGACTTAGGAACGTGAGAAGGAAATGAAAGAGAAATGGATAGAACTCTTTTAGGGCAGCAATGGTTTCTACTTTTCAAGGACGGAAAGATAGATGGAGGTGAGAATGTAGTAACCCCAATTTCTGGTACGTAACCCTTTCCGAGTGTTTTTATGGATATAAATTAAGGGAGAATGGTGGGAGAGTTTGATGAACTTTCAATAAGTTTTAGGCCCAAAGAATAGGTGTATGGTTTGCGCACAGTTTATCCAATCCATATGAAAATATTAGTATAAACCATACACAATAGCTAGTTTGAGGAAGATAGATTCATCATGGTGTGTGCATGGTTAAAGAGACCATGAAAGGAGGTTTTGGTAGGGTCTTTCTAGACAATATCTATTGCACGGTTAGTGCATAATTTGCTTAACCGTGCGAACTAATAGTGCACATGGTTAAAGTGAGATCCTAAAAAAAGGATCTCACATATTTTTGCCTCTAATCTACTCGTTTTTTCTCCTAAGAAACCCTAACTCGGGATTTCTCTTCCTTGAAGGTAGTATAACCTCTCCCAAGTGATTTGGAGTCAATATGAAGGTTTCCTTTAGTGTTTCAAAATTGTATTTTTGAGGTATGTGATCGTTCTTCATCGTTCTTCATCGATTTTATAGATCTAGTTAGATCTACTTCTCCTAGCATTTTGGCTTCTCAGATATACACCTATTATGGGTAGATCTCTAATTGTGTATACAAAATAAGTAGATTTTTTGTCTTAATATTTTTAGTAGAATAGATCTAAGGTGGTTCCATTAAGAATCGACCAGGTTTTCTTTAGTGTTCTTCTTCCATGGTAAAGTTTCATCAAAACTTTTGAGGTAGGTGGATTCACTCTCATCTCCACTATCTAGAATTGATTGGATTAGTTTCCAATTGGTTAAATTGGGTAATATTGATTGTGAAATATTGGTTTTATACATGGAATCAATCTCTTTAGTAATTATTTATCATTTTTGGTAGATTTGGGAAATCTTGATAAATTATTGTGCAAATTGTTTGGGATTATTGAATTTAAAATGGTGATTTTAAAGGGTGGAATTTATGTAACATATTAATGGTTTTATTGGGATGTGGGTTTCAATAAAAATATGTTTTATTGAAACGAGTCGGCATTGTAATGGTTTTAATGGAAAACGGTTTCAATAAAAATGTGATTTTATTGAAATTGTTATTTTGGCATAACCTTTGGGAATATTTGGTGTGTGTGTTCATGTTGTATATATGAGGCTAGGTTGAAATATAAACTTGTGATTGGTGCCAATGGGTTAATGGCACATGGGATATAATTATCTTGTGACAACTTGGTAGATTGATGAGAAACTGCTCATGAGTATGGAACTGTCATCATGTAGCATGGATGATTGATTGTTTGGATGTGTGGATTGTATTGGGTATTCCAAAGGAATATTGATAAATGATTTTAACATTTTTCTTAGTTATTTTTTTGGAAAAATAACTTTCTGGAAAAATTGGTTTCAATTTCACTTGTATTCTTTTGGTTATAAATGGATTTGGAAACTTTTTTATATATAGTTATAAACTGTTTTTGAGAAATTGTTTTATATAAACTATTTTTTATAATTGATACTAACTCTTATATCCTAGTGGTGTTAGTAGGGAAGTAATTAGGTAAAACCTACTGAGTTTATACTCACCCCTGATTTGGAACATTGGTTCTTTTGTAGATGTTATCTTCTGGTGTAACGTCCCAGTTCTGAAAGCCACCCAGAGGTGCCCCGTACCCGGTTGGTCACATGGCCTCAAGAGAATTTCCTCAAATGACAGAGGCTGCCAACTAGTAGCGATGGCCTTGGGTGTGATAATGGGGAAACTATGCCCTCATTGGCAGAATAACACAACGGAAGGAAACAATATCAAAAGTGGAAGCAGGAATAATCCATACAAAAGTAAACAACCGAAGACTAGAAAATAATAAAATGGAGCACACACACACACACACTCACAGATATATATATATATATATATGAATGATGCATGATACATATGTCTAGGAAGGAATACAAAAAAATCACAATGCTGGAATACAATAGTACTAAACCCAATTACAAAAGGAAGCAAGTAAAAAACTCCCCGACATCGCAATCCATAGCTTGGTCTCATGCTCTCTAGATCCACAGCAAATCAAGCACCTGAAGTAGAAGGGCGCTTTCCCTTATCTATACCTACAAAAATATGATCTTTTTGGGCCCAAAATCATAGCCCCAATAGGGTGTGAGACTAAATCCCAATAGGCAACCACCACGAGATCTGTGCCTAATAGTCAATGGGTATATATGGCAGGAAATAAGTAAAAAGAGTGCAGTAAACAAGGAAGTACTCAGCAACACACAATCCATGGTTTCAAAGCATTCAAATACCACATATCAAGTAAGCAAGAAAATGCACAGGTAAACC
Source organism: Viscum album (assembly GCA_963277665.1). Taxonomy (NCBI): domain Eukaryota; kingdom Viridiplantae; phylum Streptophyta; class Magnoliopsida; order Santalales; family Viscaceae; genus Viscum; species Viscum album. The sequence goes on along the minus strand of OY728128.1, from coordinate 1,578,420,867 downwards.
TATAAGAAGTACTCACAGCCTAACCCCTCTGGTCCTACCTAGTAGAAAGCAAGAAAACAACATAATAGGTAACCCTCTAGAAAGTACTCATAGCCTATCACATCTGGTCCTACCTAGCAACACAAGAAACACTATGGGCAGTACACTCAGTCTAAACCCTCTGGTTTAGTTTAATCATATACTCTCTAAGGAATCACTCACTATCAATTCCCACTATAGTCTCGTATCGGTATTAAAAGTGCTATGGGGAAGAACTCAACGTCACATTCCCCCTTTGGCCCGAGTTGAGGAACTAAAGACACTATGGGAAAGGAATAAACATTAATTCCCCATGTGGTCTTGCATCGTAGGTTATAAAGACACTCTAGATAAGCCCTTACGCCCATCCTCCCTATGGTATATACACCGGGTTCTCATGGCCCTGTGTATTTCAAGAAAGTACAGCAAAGCATATTGGCCAAAGTAAACCTCAAGAACTGCTTGGATAGCAGTCTACTGCATAACAACATATCAGAACAATCACACCATCCTACAATTAGGCATGGGAAAGTAAATAGCAGCCTAATAGAAAAACTAGACACTACGGTCAAAATAGGAAATCATGCATGGGAAAAAACTTCTAAAGTAAAGAAATTAACCATATTAATATTAAATTATCATCAACTTAAGCATAAAATCATAGAAGAAAAACAATAAGGCTAAAATTGTAAATGCACAATACCTCATTCATGGGTATTGTTGATTTTGCACATAAAACTCAAATACTTTTTACGAAAAGGCACAAACCAACTACCTCGGCATTGGGAAATCAATATACTCCGGAGTCAGACCTTGGATCGACCTAGAATGTGGAAGATCTACAAAAACATCTAAAATGTTCAACCCACGATATCTCACGAGAGATTATAAATTATTTGATGGTTCTCTAGGGGAAGAGAGAACTCACTAATGTGATTCCAATGCAACCGACAGTGTGTGATTCAGAGGATGAACACTCGCTTGGGGGCTCGTTGAAGATATGTGGTCGTACGATGCTCCTGGATGAGACAAACGAAGAAGGGGGTGTTTTTTCGATTAATCTCAACCCCAGTAAATTTAATGAAAAATGAAACAAAATACACGGCATGTAATTTTTAAGTACATGTTGTGTACTCACCATTTCTATACTTCGCTTTAGGCGGCCTCTACGTCTCCCCCACATGGTTGTGGGCATGGCCGCTACACAGCTAGCACATGGTTACCTGTGGTAATCGAGTACACAGCGTGTAATCAGAAATTACACGGTGTGTACTTCAAAAATTTCTAGAATTTCCTCTTTCTCAAAAAAAATGACCAGAAAAGGAAAAAATACCTGAAAAATAAGATCTGGGTTCTTACAAACTTCCCCCCTTAAATAAATTCATCCCTAAATTTCCCTAGCAAGGTGGCATAGAGGAAGAAACCCCAAAAAGCTCCAGCCACTGTGCTCGTACATCATCCTCCCTCTCCCAAGTCTCATCCTATACTCACTCGTGCTGCCATATCACTCATACCAGAGGAACAGACCGGCCATAGAGAACCTTTGTACTTTGATCAAAAATCCGGATATGATGCTCCTCAAATGATGCATCCACTTCCAACTCAACCTCCTCAGGTTGAAAGACATGAGATGGGTCTGAGAAGTAACGTCGAAGCTGAGAAACATGGAAGACATCGTACATAGCCCAGTACCTCTAAGGAAACTATAACTGATAGGAAACTAGCCCAACTCTCTCCAACACCTCAAACGGTTCAAAGTACCTCGGTGAAAGCTTACCCTGTCTCCTAATCCTCATGTGCCCCAACCGCAATGTGACACGCAGGCAAACCTGATCTCCGAACTCGAACTCCAAAGGTTTTCTCCATTGATCAGCATAAGACTTCTGTCGAGACTGTTCAGTAGCTATCCTCTTCTGAATCAACTCTATCTGCTCTGTAGTCTCCTGGACAAGATGAGGTCCTAGCATAGCTGCCTCTCTTGCCTCCAGCCAACATAAAGGTGATCGACATGGACTACCATACAAATCCTCATAAGGTGTCATCTGAATATTTTCTTGAAAACTATTGTTGTGGGAAAACTCCACAAGAGGTATATGCTTCTCCCAAGAACCTCCAAAATCCATGATACATGCACGAAGCATGTCTTCAGGCACCTGAACCATACACTCAGACTGGCCATCTGTCTAGGGATGGTAAGTTGTAATCAAAAGTACCTATGTACCCAAAGCCTCTTGAAGCCCCTACCAGACCCAAGAAGTAAAACGTGCATCTCTGTTTGAAATGATGGAGTGTGAAACTCCATGTAATAGCATACTCTCACGAATGTACAAGCACCCCAAATCATCAACACTAAAGGTCTCCTTGATCGGTAAGAAGTGAGAAACATTTGTGAGTCTATCAATGACATCCCAAACTGCATCATTCCCTCAAGGTGAACTCGATAAACTTGTCATGATATCCATCACGACATCATTCCACTTCCACTCGAGAATGGGTAAATGCTGAAAAAGCTATGCTGGTCGCTGATGTTCCTCCATCACCAGCTGACAGGTGGAACTATTCATGAAAAAACCAGTAACATCTCTCTTCATACCTGGCCACCAATACTGATGGTGTAGATTATGATAAATCTTTGTGACACTAGGATGAATTGCCCAAACTAAGGAATGAAAGTCCTACATCAGCTCCTCGCGTATGTCTTCTAGCACCCATACACGCCCCTGGAAATTCAAGATCTCATCCTCGCCTATGGTCTATCCAGAAATAGGTTCCTCTCCTAGCATGCTTTCCCATAGAACTAGGCCTTCTAAATCTGATAGCTGCCTCATTTGCACTCGATCAAGAAGAGTAGAGGTAATGGCTACAGAAGAAAGAAATGTCTGCCACTATCTATCGTGCACCTCCAAATGCATCTCAGAGAACATAGCCATAAGCTACCACCCACTGTTAGCCTCCTGAACTACCTGTATCTGAGTCCTCCTACTCAACGCATCAGCCACTGTGTTTCCTTTCCCAGGTGTATAGGCAAGATCAAAGTCAAAGGATTGAAGGTACTCAACCCACCTTTGCTATCTAAAATTCAGATCATGCTGAGTGAAGATGTACATGAGACTATTTTGGTCTGTGAAAACTACAAAATGATCTCCCATAAGATAATTTCTCCAATAGTGCAAGGCATAAACAATAGCAGCCAACTTGAGATCATGTGTCGGGTAATTCCTCTCATGTGGCCTCAACTGCTGAGACCTGTACGCAACGACTCCTTCTCCCTACACAAGTATAGCTCCCAGCCCGATACCTGAATTGTCACAGTACATAGTATAGCTCTTTCTTGGCTCTAGTAAGACTAGTATCTATGCTGAAGTCTACTTCCCTTTCATCTTGTGAAAGGCTGACTCATAAGAATCTGACCACAAGAACTTCGCACCCTTCTTAGTCAGACCCATCTGTGGTGCTGCTAAGCATGAAAAGTCCTGAATGAAACATCTGTAGTATCCATCCATCCCTAGAAAACTTCATACCTCAAATATGTTCTTCATCTACTCCCAGGAAACTAGTACTCTCACTTTCTCTAGGTTTATTGATACTTTTGTATCTGAGATAACATGACCCAAGAAGTGAATCTGATCCATCCAAAAGTGGCATTTTGAGAGCTTAGCATATAACCGATTCTCTCTCAGTGTACTCAAAATGATCTCAAGATGGGTATCATGGTCGTGTCGAGTGTGAGAGTACACCAAGATATCATCCCTAAAGACCACCACAAAGAAATCGAATTATGGATGAAACACTTGTTTCATCAATGTCATAAAAACTGCAGGTGCATTCGTGAGACCGAATGACATAACCACATACTCATATAGACCATACCTGCTCTAGAAGGCTGTGAGAGGTATATTAGATGGTCTAAAGCGCAACTGATAATAACCACATCTCAATTCGATCTTCGAGAATATCCAAGCTCCTTGAAGCTGATCGAAGAGATCATCAATACTTAGCAAGGGATATTAGTTCTATACCATCAAATGGTTTAGCTTCTGATAATACACACAAATCCTGAGGGTACCGTCTACCTTCTTCTCAAATAGGAGAGATGAACCCCAAGGAGAAGTACTGGGTCGGATGAAACCCTTTTCCTGCAACTCCTCCAACTGCCTCTTGAGCTCCTATAACTCTGGTGTAGCCATCCTATAAGGAGAAATGGAAATTAGTGCCACTCTTAGCATGAGTTAAATAGTAAATTCTACCTATCGCTCCATAGGCAAACCTGAAAATTCCTCTGGAAAGACGTCCCTGAAATGATCCACCACTGGGGGAAATTCCATTTGTGAATTCCCCTGGTCATCCTGATATAGTCTATCAATATGGGTTGTAAATCCTCCTAACCTAGGATGCACGGGTCCCGCTCTGCTCGCCTGTACATCCCACTCGCCCTTATGAAGAAAAGATCCTCCCTCTGGTGATGTGAAACTCACCCTATTGTGATAGCAATAGATGACTACCTAGAAGAGAACTAACCACTCCATTCCAAGAATGGAATCATAGCATGTCATCTCTAAGACATAGAGGTCCCATAAAAAGTGACACCCACCAACCTCTAGAGGGAACTAATTGCACTAACATACACTCGTCTTTCTAGTCTCCAGCAATGTGTTTAGTGTCATGATCTCAACAGAAGAAAATATGAAGATCCCAAGGCTCTCTATAACCACAGAAGATATAAAGCTATGGGAAGCCCCTGTATCAAAAAGAGAAGAAGGTAAAACTGAGGAAACTAAGATCGTACCTCAAACTGTAGAAGGTCTAGGATCCTACTCATGTTGGGTCTGCTCCACTGCAAAAGTATGATCTGTACCATGGCCCTATGACCCTACTTGACCACTTTGAGCTGATCCACCCTGATGTCACTGAAACTAGGTGAGTGGGTACCATAGCCACGACCTCCACCTCAGTTGGAAGAACTCCAGTTCCTAGACTGGTGAGAAACTGATGGTGATTTTCTTGAATGAGGAGTCATAAAAGAACCCCTGTCACCATCTGCTGGTGATAAGATTTGTCAAAAGCGCTGAAGATGACCCATCTTGACACAAGATCGGTACTCCACTAGGTCTTTCAAGAAATGTGGCCTTGTATGCCCGCTCTTCCCGAACTATTAGAACACAACCTTGCTACCATAAGAAGTGTCTCGTCATCTCAGATCACCATGTGAAGAATCCCTATGGCACTTCCTACTGTGAGTAGGAGGGATACTAACTCTAGATGTCGAGCCTCCCTGGCTTATAACTCCATAATCCGTCATATTGTGCTCAGTGATCAGCACCTGGTTGATGATAGAAGTGATAGATGTCCACTGGAAGATGTTCAACTGCGATCAAATTTCATGCCTCAAACCATCCTCAAACTTCCTCGCCAGGAATAACTGATCACCTCCTAAAATAGGTGATAAACGTTGCAGCTCGGTAAAATGAGAGGAATACTCCATAACCAAAAAAGTACCCTGCTCCATAATCATAAACTCTCAGCCTCTATCATCCCTCAAGGTCTCTGGATAGAAGTAGTCATAAGAGATAAAATGGAACTCTTCCCAAGTCATAACTTAGTGGTTTCCTATCTGTGAGATCACATCCCACCACCTCTTGGAGGAGTCCCAAACTATATAAGTAGCGAGATTTACTCGCCTATTTAGAGGTGTCTCTAAATGCTCAAAGAACATCATCATGGCTTCTAGACATGACTCTGTAGCCTGGGGCCCTCCTTCCCTAAGAAAGTGGGAGGATGCTGCTTTTGAAAGACCTGCGTCAATTCTTCCATTGACGGGGCAGGAGGCGGTGCTCCCTAAAAGGTCTGCATCATCCTCAAAAAGCCTTCCCTAATCTGTGCATCAGCACCTGCATCCGGTATAACAGTTGGTGTGAAGGCTAGCGTAATGGGAGGATCTGCGGGTAGTCCCTGATCATCCATGTTTGGTGTCTGATCACTACCCTGCAACTAGCATACAACCGGAGAACATCTTGGTGGCATGACTCTGCAAGGTCAAATTCACACCTTAGATCAAGATTATCAAGGACTAAAAACTTGAAGCATAAGAAGGGAATACGATAAGTAAATCATTCAAGTTTTACAAAAGAAGACTACATGGCGTGTATAATTACTACACAGCGTGTTCCTTTAAGCCATTCACATGGACGTGTACTTATTTCAGAACTGTTCGTGTAACACCCCAAACACACAGCGTGTTGTCCTTACCCACGACGTGTACTTAAGTTCTCCTCCCCTGCCTGAATCCTTCTACATAGCTAATACACACGGTTATCCTTAGAACAAGAGTACACGGCGTGTTTGTGCCAAACACGGCATGTACTAGATGAGCCTCACTAACTCATGTTGTTCGTGACACAGCTGGATACTCAGCTGACACTACCCGGTGTGTTCCATATGGACACGAGGTGTACTTAGAAAGATAACACTGACCCGTGTTGTTAGTTACACAACCGGATTCCAAGATTACACTACACGCAATGTTTAGAACTGACACGGTGTGTATAATATAAGATTTCTTCATATGTGTTGTTAGTCAAATGGGTGGACATAGGGTCAACCCCACACGGCGTGTATAACCGGTACATGGTGTGTTCGCACAAGAACTTACCTATCCTGTGTCTCTATCCACATGGCCTATGACTGGGTTAGAGACTACACAGTGTGTACATAAGTTACATGGCACGTACATAAGGTACAGGGCATGTACATAATAAAAATAGTTTATTCCCGAATAGAAGAAAACATGGAATGTAGTTAAAACTACATGGCGTGTATTCTGGGTTTTTCTAGACAGTAAGCCTTAAAAACTACTCCAGAGCCCTGAAAAACACTGAAACAAACACTAAAGTGCCAAATTCTGATCTTTGAGGGCCCATACTCCCCGCGAATAAAATCTTGGAATATTATACAAGTTATAATAAGGAAAACAAGGCAATGATCCACCAAATTATGGTCCATGAGGGCCCATAATACCTCAATAACCAAATATTGGAATTCATTCAAATAAAAATTCACACAAAAAATACCCTATCAAATAGCAGGTATTTTTTTATGAGGAAATCTATCACAACAGCATGCATATCTAGTACAACACATATCACAACAACATGAAATCGCTAATAAACCCTATATGGCATGGAAAGTATGCATGACATGTGATTTCTAGTAAGTGGATATATGATGCATGGGATGGAATACCCTCATCTCATCAGGTTGCAAAAGAAATAGAACCTCAATAACATCAACAATAACAACACAAAACATGTGAATCACTCAAGGTGAAATCAAATCAACTGTAATGATTACAAAAACCAGAAAAATTGAAACAGGAGGTAAATTGGCTTTTCCCTGTACACGGGTTAGCTACTCCCGAGAACAGCTTATTACCAAGTACCTATTCCATACTATCCCTGACTATTGGCTCCAAATAGTAATTAAAAGAAAATAAACCCCTTTGATACCACTTTGTAATGTCCTGGTTCAGGAAACCACCCAGAGGTGCCCCGTACTTGGTAGGTCACATGGCCTCAAGCGCATTTCCCCAAACACCAGAAGCTGTTGACTAGAAGTGAGGTACTTGGGTGTGATAATGGAGAAACTATGCCCTCATTGGTAGAGTAACACCTTGAAAGTAAAAAATATCAAAATCGGAAGCAGTAATAATCCATAAAAAATTAAACAGCAGAAGATTGGAAAATAATAAACTAGAGCACACATATATATATGAATGATGCATGATACATATGTCTAGGAAAGCAGCTAAACAAATCACAATGTTGGAATACAACAGTACTAAACCCAAGTAAAAAAGGAAGAAAGTAAAAAACTCTTTAGAATCAAAAGCCATAGCTTAGTCCCATGCTCTCCAGCTCCACAGCAAATCAAGCACCTGAAGTAGAAGGTCGCTTTACCTTATCTATACCTGTAACAATATGATCTTTTTGGGCCCAAAAGTATAGCCCAAACAGGGTATGAGACTAAATCTTACTAGGCAACCACCATAAGATCTTTTCTTAACAGTCAGTGAGAATATATGGCAGGAAATAAGTAAAAAAGAGTGTATTAAACAAGTAAGCACTCGGTAGCACACAATCCACAGTTTCAAAGCATTAAAATACCACATATCAAGTAAGCAAGAAAACACACAGGTAACCCTCTGGGAAGTAATCACAGCCTAACCCCTCTGATCTTACCTTGCAGCAAGTAAGCAAGAAACACAACAGGTAACCCTATGGTAAATACTCAAATCCTATCCCATCTGTTCCTACCTAGCAACACAAGCAACCCTCAAGTCAGTACACTCAGTCTAACCCCTCTGGTTCAGCTTAAGCATAGACTCTATGAGAAAGCACTCACCGTCAATTCCCCCTATTGTCTCGTATCGGTACTAAAGGCGCTCTGGGGAAGCACTCAACGTCACATTACCCCTGTGGCCCACATCAAGGAACTTCAGACACTCCGGGGAAGCAGTCAACATCAATTCCCCCTGTGGTCTCGCATCTTCAGTTATAAAGACACTCTGGAGAAGCCCTTATGTCCATCCTCCCTATGGTCTATACACCAGGTTCTCACAACCCTGTGTATGTCAAGCAAGTACAACGAAGTTTAATTTCCAAAGTAAACCTCAAGAACTACTTGGATAGCAGTCTATATCATAACATCATATCAGAACAATCACACCATCCTACAACTAGGCATGGGAATGTAAACAGCTACTTAACAGGCAGAGTAGACCCTACAGTCAAAACAAGAAATCATGCATGGGAAAAAACTTCCAAAGCATTGAAATTAACCCTATTCACATTTAATTATCATAAAATCAAGCATACAAGCATATCAGGAAAATAATAGGGCTAAAATGGTAAATGTGCAATACCCCATTCATGCGTATTGGCGATTTTTCACATAAAACTCAAAGAATTTTTACAGAAAGGAAAAAACCACCTACCATGGTGTTGGGAGATCGATATACTCCGGCGTCGGCCCTTGGATCGACCTAGAATGTAGTAGATCAACAAAAGCATCTAAAATTTTCAACCCATGATATCTCATGAGAGAGTAGAAATCAGTAGATAGTGGTCTAGGAGAAGGGAGAACTAACCGATGCGATTTCAACGTAATTGACGGTGTTCGATTCAGAGGACGAACACTCGCTCAGGGGCTCGTCAAAGATCTATGGCCGTATGGCGCTCCTGGATGAGATGAATGAAGAAGGGGGTGTTCTGTCAATTAGACATGACCCCGATGCATTTAATGAAAAAAATACACAGCGTGTACTTTTTATGTACACATCGTGTACTCGCCTTTTCTGTACTCCACATTAGGTAGCCTCCAGGTCACCCCCACATGGTTGTGTGCATGGATGCTACACAGCCAGCACATGGTTACCTGTGGTAACCGAGTACATAGCGTGTACTTAGAATGTACATGGCGTGTACTTCTAAAACTTCTAGAAATTTCCCTTTTTCTCAAAAACAACTAGAAAAGTAAAACATACCTGAAAAAGAAAATACAGGTTATTACATTCTGGGATAGTGTAAAAGGTAACATATCACACATTTTTAGCACCACTTTGTGATATATGAGCTATTTGGTGATCTGGGAGCTTGGATACTGTGGATCATGGAGTCTTGTGGCCTTTTGAGACATTAGTTGTTTTTTCACTTTTTACCTTATTTTTTATTGGGTCTTCCGTTGTTACACACTTTGATGTGGTTTTGAGATATATTAATTTGTTGAATTGCCTATAATTTTTTCATGCATAATTTAGTGAGACCTTTGGTTAATGGTTTATTCTTAATTGGTAAATTATCCCCCACTTTTATTTGAAACCCTTTGGCATTTATTTCTAGCCTTTGGCATCTTGGGGATATCTCTTAAGGAATAGTAATGACTTATTATATTCTCAAGATAATGAGAATTATCAGGTCATTGGATATTAAATAGTAGTATTTTCATAGGCTTTCCCTTATTCTATTGGATCAATAGGTTGTTGATACCTATAATCCTTATTAGACATTATATTAGTGTAGTGATAGCATAATGTCCAAACTCTTAAAATTTAAAGGGTTAAAGTGTGGATGGTGTATTTTTTGGGACTTTAATATGTTAATTTTATTGGTTGACCTCTTTATCTCTCTTCAACAATAATAATCTATAAGAAAAATCCTTCCATACTTAAATATTTTTCATGCTCCTTTGAGACATTCCCTTGGGTGATACTTTCCACATTATTGACATGTTGGATATTGAGTCTTCTTTTCTACATCATCTGATCTTCAATGAAACTATATACTTCTCTTATTTGGTGTGTTATGATGTTTTTAAAGGATCAAGTTGTTTATCATAACTCAATATATTTTGGTAATCATAACCCCATGTTTTAAACACCAAGTTATATTACATTTTTTTACATTATTAAAATAACTACATTGTCTACCATGTCAATTATTATCTTGGTTTTTCCTAGTTCTGAACATTTATTAAAACCAAAATTGTTAATAATGAGTGGTCAATAATAACATTATAATGAAATTTTCATAAAAAGTATAGGTTAAATTTAATCTCAATATATCTCATTTATGACACCATAATGTTAGCCTATAATTATTTTAGTTCAACCACGATCACTTTTAGTATGACATTGGTTTCTTTAAGCTTGGTTCTCTCATACTTCATATTCCATTACCCTAAAGGATTCAAGAAATAATTCATTCATAATGGTTTGTAAAGAGAATTTTCATTAATAGTATCATGTCCCCCAAGAGTGTCTACATAAGCATGTAGTTATAGGCCCACTCATTGTGCACCAGAGTTAATATTAAGTTGATACTCAATCATCATTTTTTGGGTTGATTTTCCCTATGTGTATCTATGACAAAATAGTATCTACTTTACAGTTTTTATATATAGATTTAATTTCTAGGAAACTGAACAATATATACTTTAACAAAGCTTCTTCATGTTATCATACACATAGATATATCCCTTAGACTTATCCCAAGTGTTTTCACTAAATTTATCTTATCATATTCTTCAAAATAACTACACTAACATTAAAAATAACTAATCATTACTCTGATTTTAACTGAATCACCCTAAACCTTTCCTCCTGGGTTGGGTTCAAAAAAAACATTCTTTAAACACTCTATTTGATACAAAGTGGGGTGATCTAATCTATATTTACAACATTACCATAATCTCAGTATTACACATCACAAATAATCATACAATACCATGAATGAAAGGTTTAGTGAGTTTCAGTATTATCTAAATAAGAATGTTATATTATGATATTTAGTAACATTTCTCCAAATTATAAATTCACTAGCCCACTTCTAGACATATCATTCATTATACTTATATTTAGAACTTTGGTTAAAAACATAAGAAATGTGTGAGATTAAAAATTAAATAAAAGTATTTCCATCAACATTTCATCAATATCTAGATCATAAGAATATAAGAAAACATGATAAAGGAAGGAATATCATGTTAAAGATCACATGGACTAATAATAGTTTTCCACAGCAAATAATATTATGACATCAAATCTCAAATGAAAAAAATATACCATTGAAAACGGATTCAAAAACATGATATAATAAACATGATCATGGCAACTTAATCATAGGAATATGGAATATAAATGTAACATTCCATTGACAAATAGCATAACAATAAACCTTTTCCCAAACATATGAATAGGGAAATTACAAAATAGTGAGCAAATAAAATGTCCATATATTATTTTTTGAACAATTTTTTTTATTCTTATAGGTTTGGGAAATAAAATTCTCACACTTCATGTTGTGAACAAAAAGAATTACTACATTTCATGTTGTGAAAAAACAAAATTTCCACACTTATAAACCTTTTCTCATGAGATACGAATCCATAATGAATACATTGGAGGTTCATAAAGTTCCACATATGTCATCATCCATACATATTTTTTCCATTAAAATGTGGGAAAATGATATATCAAACATCACTTAATTAACCCATGGAAAGAAGATGATATTCATGAACATTCCATCATACATGCCACAAACCATCCCAAATACCCTGGTACATTGATACTTATACTTATCCTAACATAGCCTGAAGGGTGTTCCTGATCCCCATGGGTTGGATACTACCACTTAGAATAATATTAAGATAAATAGATAATAGTTTTTTCCACAAAAAATGGAATATTAATGATATAATTTGGTATAAAAATTGTCCTCAAAGAGAAAATACCATAATCGAATGTGTAAAACAAAATCCAAATAGGATATCATCAAAATAAATAACTTCTATTAAGACCAAGTCTCAAAAAACCCATGTAATAGATTGATCACATATTCACCGGTCACCTCTAACACTCTGGGTCCCATGAATCATGTACACCCACCACCTCTGAGTGGCACTTTAACATTTCTTGGACCAAGTATAAGATAATCTAAAAATTCTCAAAGGAAAAGTTAGGGTGGGATCTAAATAACCCAATAGGTTCATACTAAGTATTCCATAAGAAATTCTGTAACAATAAACCATTTATTATTTCCATTTTAATACAAAAAGGCATGGTATAACATTTACATATTTTCAAAAAAATATGATTTCAAACAAAATGATGTAAGATATATCAAAACAAGATTAAATGAAAATTTAATAAAGATGATTTATATAAAAAAGTTGGCACAAATAAAATAGTTTTATAATAAATGGAATGTATAATAAAATAAAAAACAACAATTCACCATGAGAATATTCCTTATAGTACATTAGTTTCTAGCTATAGGATCATCACACTTCTCATTTATTAGCATGGCTCAAGATATGTGTGTTTAATCAAATAAACACCCCACTAAGGTTCCCATTATGGAAAATCAATCTACACCCCATTAGGGGACCCATCATGGTAAATCATTTCAAACTTGGTTTATTTAGTGTTAACATCATCAATCCATTCCTATGGGGTTAGAGTCTTAGTGTGCTTTTCCTAATCACTCACTAAATATCCAAGCTCACATATACTTAAAATAATAAATCAATCAATCAATCATGGTAAAATAAATCATTTCATTATTCATATTTCAATATCCCAATTTACATTTCAACATGCCTTTTCATTTCAAAACCAAATCAAAGGTTTTCATAAAATTCATCACTTTTCAAATAATATTTCATTTTAATCCAATTTTCTCAATAATTAACATCAAATATTTTAATCAAATCCACTTCTAATTCAATCCATCATTTTTCTAAAATTCTACAAAACATTTTCAATTCCATTAAAATTGGGAGGTTTTAATAATTTAATGGCCATTTTAAATCAAACATAAAATCATCTCAAATTTGATTTTTTAAATCAATTAAAAACTCATTTAAAATCAATAAAGAAACATAGGGTTTCAATTTTAGGGTAAATCCATGTGAAACAACCTACCTTTAGTCATGTAATAAAATCAACAACAATAATAGGAATGCCAATGAAAATGAAGGTGAAGAAGATCAAGAAATCAAACCTAGAATCAAGATCTATCAAAATGGAGATTAGACCCATCAATAACATAATGATATATCACTCTATAAAGATAATAGAATACAAATATCAAAAGAGACCACATGATAGGGGATTCACTTATTGGAAGGATATATAATGATATCATTGTCACTTTAATTCAGAATAATAAGGGGTTATAAGAGTCAAAATTTCTTCTTGAGAGCCTCCAAAGACCAAGGAATTAAGTTAGGGTGGAATAGGGGTGTTTAACATATTAAAAAGTGACCCCTATATTTTTAATAAAAAAATCAGAAAATTTAAAAACTACACTCATTGTTTACTACAAAGTTTATATGGTTAGTAGTAACTGTACACCCTAATGGTGTTCCGATATATGACTTATGGATAGGATGCATGATTTGGAAACATGGTTGAACTAACCATGGAACAAAAATGAAAACCCTCACTATCCAAGGGTGAATGGTTTGGAGGGGCGACCACATGGTTTGGACAAACTATGTGTTCCCCTCTAGTGTATCAACCTTGGTCGCACAGTTTTCTCGGCAAAACCGCAAGTTTGTCCCTAAACATGCACCAAACATGAAAAACCCCAAAAAAGTTCCTAGATTTTTTATATTTAACTTGAAATAATATAAGGCAATCTGTAAAAAATTTATGATTAAAAATAGGGTGAATAAGTACCTAAAAGAAGGTAATGTTATGTTAAAACCACCCCACCATGACCACTTTCTATCCCCATAAATCTTATAAAGAATATTAGATATCAAAGAGATGAGGCCACCGATCTCTCACCAGTGCCTCATGCTCCAAAGTATCAATATAATCATAACCATGATACCATAGAACACGAATAAAAGGTATTATCTTATCATTAAAAATATTTGTCTCAGAATCAACAATCTTGACTGGATGGTCAATCATGGATAAATCAGGTACAACATCAAGATCTTCTCATCACAGGACATGAAAAGAGTAAAAAATATAATTATTGAGATATGATACATGAAATTCATTATGTATTTAAATCAACTATTATGTAAATTCAAAGTGGTAATACACATTACCAACCCACACAAAAATCTCAAAAGGAACATCAAACCTTGGTGTAATATTTCCCTATTTCCTAAGTTATCGATAACCCAGTTGAGATGAAACTTTCAAAAATACCAAGTATCCAATTGAAAAATATATAGTTATTTGATGATGATAAGCATATGATTTATATTGTCTCTTTTCTATCACCACTCTCTGATGAATAAACTTAATCTTTGATGTTTTCTTTTAGACCAAACTTTTTCCAACCAAGGATGTTTCCCCAATGATTAACCAACAAAGAGGATATCAACAAGGCCAGCCATAAAAGGACTCTAAAAGATATATTATAATAGAAAACTGGAATATATCATTATAATAAAAATAAATAAATCCCAAATAGACATCACAACCTCTAACAATGTTGATAATATAATCACATAGCATGTCCTCAAGGATATGTAAAGCTTGTTCTATCTGGCAATCCATCTGCAGATGATATTTAATGCTCAATATAACCTATGATCCCAACACTTCCTAAATGTCCATCCAAAAATGAAAAGTAAAATAGGGATCCCTATTAGAGACTATAATATATGGAACTCTATTCGATCTGAAAATCTCTTTCATATAGAGACATCCCAAATACTAAACTTTGGTTATATCCTAAATGGATATAAAGTGATACAATATTTTTAGCCCATTGATCAAAACCCATATCACATTCTTTACTAGAGGGGTATGTGGAAACCCAACCATGAAATACATATAAATCTCACCACACATCCAAGTCAGCACTAGAAGTGGTTGAAGCAAACCTAAAGGTTTCTGCTCCTATAATTTGACATGCTAGAAGGTATAACAATGTAAACAAAAATCAGTAATGTCTCATCACATACCTGAATAGTAGAATATTTACCACATATACTAGAATATCTTCATGGTACCATGGTGAACCACCCACTAGAAATCATGGAAATCCTATTTCATAGACTTTTATCATGGGAAAAGGACAAATGTATCGGTTTGAGAAACATATGATACCCATTGAAAATAACAACCACTTACCAGGATTATCCCCATCATAAAGAGATTCCCAAATACCGCATAATTAATCATCAAGTTGTTTCCCCCAAAGAATCATCTTGATAAGAGAGGAAGTCATCTTAATGTTTTTTAACACGACCTTGGTCACATCCTATCAGACTCCCAAATGGAACTGTCTAAAGAGGGATGTTAGATTCCACTCTTTTGATGATTCTTTCACGGTCTGGTACAAAAGTTTCATACATAATGAATCGGTAATAGAATTTCTATTATTAGGGGTTTATAAAATGAAAAAAAATTATAGATACTCCACCCAATGCATCAAAAAATTGTAAATAATTTTTAGATAAGATATAAATCAAAATTTTATGGTCGTAAAAAATAGTAAACATCTCTTTGAAAATGTAATGCCACTAAATATTAAGGGCATGAATCATAGTTGTCAGTTTATGACCATGGGTAAGATAATTATTCTCATGTAGACTAAGCTATATGGAACCATAGTCTACCACATGATCACTTGGAATAAGAACACATCTAAAACTGATCCTAATGCATCACAAAAGGCCACATAGCCCTCCCCAACCTCTGGAATAGTCAAATCTAATGCATAATTCAAAAGATGTTTCAAATCATCAAAATAACTCATACATTTCACATCTCAAAAGAACTTTAATCTCTTATATATGAGAGTAGTCATTTTAGAATCAAAATTTTATAAATCTTTAATAAACCTACGGTAATACCCGAACAAACACAATAAAATACATATCTTGAAGATGTTACATGGTTTCTCCCATGTCATATTATTTTATACCCTCTCAAGATCAACTTAAATACAATTTTCCAATAACATGTTCCAAAAGAACATTAATTCTTGAATCCATGAATTACATATCAAAATCTTCATATAATATTAGTGATTTCTCAAAATTTATAGAACTTCTCTCAAATGACACACATGATCAACATCAATTTAGAGTAAACCAGGATGTCATCAACAAATACTAAAATAAATGAGTCATGGTACTTATATAATATCTTGTTCAATAGCACCATAAAAACTTTAGGACCACTAGTCACATAAAACGGCATAACAATGTACTCGTAATGGCCATACCCACTCCTAAGGGTAGTCTTATGAATGTTGGATTATCTAATTCTCAACTAATGATAACCAGATCAAATATAAATCTTCAAGAACCATATCACCCCTTTCAACATGTCAAAAAAATCATTAATCAATCCCAATGTATACTACTTTTTTATTGTAACTCAATTGATTTTTCCTGTAATTAACAAATATTTGAAGTGTTCCGGAAGCATTCTTTATAAAAAGTACAAATGATTCCCAAGGTGACACCCTTGGGTGTACAAATCCTTTGTTAAAATAATCATCCAACTTGATATTTAACACTTTCATTTCATATTGAGCCATATGGCAAGAGGGAATCAATATCTTCAAAGTACTAGAAACTAAATCAATGGAAAACTCCACTCCTCTTACCAAAGTAAAACTAGAGAAATCATATTGAAACACATCAAGAAACGCAACAAAAACTGGAGAGAGATCATGAATCAAATATTCTCACTCCAATTCAAAAGAAAACATCGATGTTACCCTACCCATATCCAATAAAGGAGTTCTAGATCTACTAAACCTTGTGTCTCACTCTCCTAGAAAAACACAGCATGCCCCACCAAGTATAGTAAAGGAGACCCACAAAAGGTAATAGTAAATATGGGCCTTATGAGGAATTGTAAAATCCATCCTAAGAATGAAATAAATAGGTTTCATGTTGAGAACTAGAAAATTCTTGGTATGGTTGGTATTTAATAGAGAGAAAACACAAGAGGGACATTGAAGACCCTACTCTCTCTTGGTTACGAGGGGCGTAGTAAAATAAATCATATAAGACAAAATATCCATAGGATGATTTAGTAGGTTTTAAATATGAGTTGATATAAATTATTGAGATTCTCCAGTATCAAATAAAGTAGTCACTAAAAGGATGTTATTGTAATGGGACCTCTCAGAATCACTAGACATGTATTAGCTTCATCTGGAGACTCTTCCACTATGTATAGAATCTTTATTCCGGATGCGTGTGTTTGGAACCCCTTAGTTCTGGAAGAATTTAATTTCATAATTGTAATTTTTTGTGATGGTTATTTTGTTCCAATATGTGGAGTAAAATATAAATGGCATAAATTCTATAGGTGACCTGAGCATCCATATGAATTAAAGATCGTGGGTGCCTCAGTAAAAACCCATTTCGAATTCCCAACCTTACTACATTGAAAGAAAGTCACGTAGCCTATTATAGAAACTCCATGAGGTCAAGATGATTCCTACTATTGATATTTACCATGATATTCTTCATGATTTATCATTACTTTAAAGGAATTAACAGAACATCCATTGGGAGAAAAAGGAACTCTCATCAACCATGAATTACTATCTATGTCAAGATCAACCATTAATGATCTATCAAGTACATAAGTATAAGAATTGAACTTCAATATGATACCTGGGATAAAATATTTTATAAAATGACCATATCAAATATTATATCCTTTAGTTTCTCATTTATCACCACCACATGATAAAACTAAAAAAGATCAGAAAAATGGTTGGAATATTGTGTCATGGTCTTATCACCCTACTAGAGTTTGGGAAACTCCTTAGGTTTCTATGACACTATATATTCTAGATAAAATGATCAGTGAAATGAATTATAAATTCTTTTCACTCTAATACCTCAATTATATTCACCATAACCAATAAATCCCACCATCATTTGTTGGGACCTTCATGTTTATAGGTAGCACACTTCACCTTTATAGATTTTGGTGTTTCCAACAACTCAAAAAGTATCTTGATCTATTTCAACCAATCCTCAGCCTCTTGAGGGTCATTCAAGCCTTGAAAAGTTGGTGGATTATACTGAAGAAACTATTGATAATGATCTATAAATTCATCCCTACAAGGTTCCACTACTGGATCCTAAATGGGAATGGGTGTAGCAACTTATCCAAATGCTTGGGTAGTGCACACTACTATCTCAAAAATATTCTAGTCCACTAGAGGATTAACGCATTGTGGTTCACCAGAAGCTCCCTCCTATGGCCTATTCAAACATCTCGTTAGAGGTATGATACTAAAACATAGAAACATGAAACATTAAAACATTAGTAAGAATATATAGATCATTTACTCAATCAAGAGTTATAAGGATATAAAAGTACTCAGATTAAACAAGTAAAATAAAATATTTAGATCAAATCATTCCTCAAATAC
Source organism: Viscum album (assembly GCA_963277665.1). Taxonomy (NCBI): domain Eukaryota; kingdom Viridiplantae; phylum Streptophyta; class Magnoliopsida; order Santalales; family Viscaceae; genus Viscum; species Viscum album. The sequence goes on along the minus strand of OY728128.1, from coordinate 1,578,401,914 downwards.
ACTTTTTCAAAGCACACATGGTGACTGAAGTATTGTTACATAAAGATCTAGCCAATGAATCACTCGCAACTACATCCTAATTCATTTAAGTCCTACCTTTAGTCTACTAGGAAATTTCATAACTGTATACAGACATTAAAGATATAATTTCAACCTCCTTTAATGCCATTTTTTCAGAACCAACCCAGATACACTAGAACACTAATACTTGGACCAGTCATGATATAGCCCAAAGGGTTTTCATGATACCTATGGTTTGGAGACTAACTTCGAGAATCATATCAAGATCAATAGGGAATGGTTTTTTCCACAAAACCATGGAAGATAAATGATACAATTTGGTATGTCAATACTCATCAAGGAAAACATACTATAATAAAATAGATAAAACAAAACCCAAATACTAAATCATCAAATGAAACAACATATATGAAGACCAATTATTCTAAAACTCATGTAATTGATATATAAAATCTTCACTATTCACCTCCAATACTCCAGTTCCCATGAATCAAGGACACATTCCAACTCCAAGTGTTGATTTCCCTTTTCTTGGACCAAGAATAAGTTTTTCTTTAAAAACCCTAATTCAAAGGTATAGTGTGAGCTAGAAAACCCAGTATGTTCTCACCAAGTGTTCCATAAGTAATTCCATAACAAAAAACCATTTTTTCTTTCAATTTAAATAAAATAAGGCATGGCATGGAATATATATATTTTCAATAAAAAATATTTCAAATAAAAAGATATCGAATATATCAAAACATGATTAAATTATCATTTTATATAAATAATTTATATAAAATATTTGGCATAAAAAAATAGTTATATAATAAATGGAATTTATAATCAAATCAAACACAAAAAGTCACTATGATAATAGGTCCTACAATATGTCAAATTTTGTTTATAATAACCCCACACATCTCATTTATCATCATGGATCAAGATATGTATGCACACTAAAATAAAAACCCCATTAAGGGTTCCCTTATAGGAAATCCATCTATATCCTATTATGGGACCAATCAAGAGAAATCATGTCGAACTTGGTTTATTTAGTTTTTTAATCATCAATCAATTTCTAAAGAGTTAGATTCCTAGTGTTCTTGTCATAATCACACTATATCTACCTAGTATCAAATTTTCTTCAAACAATAAATCAATTAATCATTAGAAAATCAAACATTTCAAATAATTTCATCATTCACAGCTCAATTTCCCAATTTCTATTTCAACATTTGTTTTAATTTCAAAACCAAATCATAGGTAATTATAAAATTCATTCCTTTTCAAATAATCTTTCATTTTAATCCAATTTTCACATGAATCAACATCCAATAATTTCATAAAGTCTAATTTTAATTCAATCTATCATTTTTATCAAATTTCACCCAATAATTTTAATTCCACTGAAATCAGGGGGTTTCACAATTTCATCCCCCTTTTTAAATAAAACATTATATCATCTCATATTTTGGTTTTTAAATCAATTAAAAACTCATTTTAAATAAATAAAACTATATATGGTTTCAATTTTGGGGTAAATACTTATAGAACCACCTACCTTTAATCAAGTGATCAAATCAACACCTACAATGGGAATGTCAATGAGAATGAAGGTAAAGGAGATTAATAAATCAAACCTAGAATCACGATCCATCAACAAAAAATATTAGATCCTTGAATAACATAATAATCAATCACTCTCTAAATAGGATATAAGAAGAAGATCAGAAGAAACCACAGGAGTGGAGATTCACTTACCAGAAAGAGATCCAATAAGATCATTGGCACTTAAATTAACAAATAGAAGAGGTTGGAGGAGTCAAAATTTCTTCTTGAGAGACTCCAAAGACCAAGGAATCAAATTAGGGTCGAATGGGAGTTTTTATCATCTAAAATTATGTTCTAGTGATTTTTAATAAAAAAAATTCAGGGGATTAAAAACCATGTTCTTGGTTTACTACACGGTTTGTATGGTTAGTAGTAATTGTACTTCCTAAATGTGAATACCTCATGGAATTCTAGATGGGTTACATGGTATGAAAACGTGGTTAAACAAAATATACCCAACCATGAAAAAAATCACTATTCAGGGGTTCATGGTTTGTAGAGGTGGTCACACTATTTAGACAAACTGTTTGCCCCCTTCCAGTGTCTCAACCTTTTCTGTATGGTTTTCTAGGCCAAACTGCATGATTTTACCAAACCACGGACCACCCAATAATAGCCCCAAAAATTTCCAAAATTTTCAAAACTTTTCCTAAAACAACCTGAGACAAGTTCCAAATAAAGTACGACTAAAACTAGAGTCAATAAGTACCTAAAACAAGGTAATGGTGTGTCACATGACATATGGACAAATAATATGAATGGTGGATTAAAAATATACATATTGTAATATAAGTATCATATATGAAAAAATAATTTTTAAGATTAATGGATAAAGCACCTAAAAAATAAGGGTAAATACAACATTTTGAAAGGATTTAAAACTCTAAATAATTGTTTTCTTTGAAATGAAGTGCGTTGATCTTGATAAAACATTTTAAAAAAATAATTTAAAATCCAAAATTGTTTTTTTGGGAAAAAAATATTTAAGAGAAATATTATTTCAAAATATTTCTATAAGAATAAAAAACATGAAGGCTTCTTTTTAAAAAACACATACATTTACAATCCATTTTAAATTCAAAAATTTATTTTTAAAATCAAACATTTTCTTTTAGGAATTATAAGAATATTTTGTTTTCATTTTGAAATCCATCATGAGTTAATATAATTTTTAAAACCATTTTTAAACATATAATGTTGGCTTTATAATTAATAAGGATTATATGGTAAAATAAACCATAAAATATTTTTTAGAAATTTTTTTATCGTACTTTAAAAAAGGTGAAGTTACGAGTGACATTCAAGAGTAATTTTAAAAAATTTGACATTAAATATTTAAAACATTTAATTTTAAAAATAACATTAATTAATGTATCCTTGAATAGTATATAAATTTTTTTGAGGAAATTTTGTGTTATAAGATAATACCAAAAAACACAGAAGGAAAAGCATTATAATATTTTAAATCACATTTTTTTAAAACCCACATCATAAAAAGAGATAAAAAAACATCTTTTTGAAAAATAAAAAAATGGAAATATTAATGTCACATGGTATAACACATAATTAGGTTACCAAATAAAAATTAGAACATTTGTGAGATGATAAAATATATACAAGGAATGGAAATTATCATTAAAGATGATGATAATTATTTTCAACAATGATATACCTTTTTATGAAGAAATTACTTAAGGTAAAATATTTTAATTAAAAACTCATTCACCCTAGATAATAAAAGAATGTTCTATGAAATTAAATCTTAAGGTGGAATCTACAAATTCTTGAAGGAATATGTTCAAGAAGAAGTGTTGTAACTCAATAAAGGGAGTTGTGTTAACAATGACCCTACAACTTGAGTATCCTTTGATTTGAAATCAATTTAAAGAAATAACATGATATTTTTCTTAAAACCAAATGAATTACATGAATATTGGAATGGAAACTCATTAGGTTTTAATCGCAAAACATAAAATATATTATGTTGCACAATATGAAATGTGTGTCAAGAAATAATGGTTGAGACAAAGAAAAACTGATGATATTAAAATCAATCAAACCAAAAACCATTTCTTTATATGATTTCAAATAAAACATTAAATAATATAAATAAGGATAGTATCAGGATACAAAATATTAAAGGGGTAGTATATAAACCATTCCCATGAAAATATAGTGTATAATAAGAAATAGGTCTAAATTGATTGAAAATTGGGACAAGAAACCCTTTCAGTTAACACAATATCTGAGGTAAGAATTATTTTCTAAGAAGTTTATAATGAATAATTTTATAAACCCATTAAAAATAAGTAAATAAAATAAAAAGTATTCATTAGGTAAAATAAATTAAACCTAGAAAATAGTGTTTAATAATAATGTTTGAAACTCAATAGATGAAGATTTAGTTTCCACACACCCTAACATGTTTGGTATCCTTTAAATCTAAGTAAATTTAAATAAATATCATGATATAGATCTTAAAATACCCTGAATTATATGGATATATTAAAATACATAAATTTTTATTTAGTCACCCCATATAAAATAAATGATTGTGTACAATATCAAACATGTATTAGGGATTTAAAATGAGACAAAGAAACCATTACATAGGTCTAAATCCAGTCTATACATGAACCTAAATACTTAAATAATCAAATTATTTCTATTATACACCGTATCAGGAAATTTATTAATATAAATTTGTTTTACTAAGGACCATTTATTATCATATTATATATATTTGTTATATAGTTTTTGCTTATATTGGTTTTTTTAGTGGTTTAATAAATTTATAAATAACTTTTTTGGTATGTTGGATGGTTTAAGGTGTTTTAGAATAACTTCATAATATAAATAATTGTATGATTTTATATTCTATATTATTATACTTTCATAAAATTTATAAAATTATATATTATTCTATAATATGAACTCATATTGTGAAAATTACTCTGATATGTTCATTTTGGGTGGTTAAGTTTACAATGACCATTTATTTTTAATATAATTTATAAAGTGTACAATATTATCCATAGATAAAATTAATAGTGTTATAAATATATTTTTTTGTATTAAATACATTTTTATATTATTTCATGTTAGGCGGTAATGAAAAATGAACGGTATCATTTCTTTGAGGCATTAATTCATACATACATGGACGATGCTGTGATTTTTTATAGAATGGGAGAGGGGTTTAAAATTAAAATAATTTTAATTTAATAATATTAATGTTTTTATAATGAATATATTTATTTATTAAATTACTCTTTTAGACCATCTATGTAAAGAGTTTATAAGAAAAAAGAACCTGTCATTCTTGGTGGTGGTTGTCCACACAAACTCATGGAGACATCTTCATTTTTTGGATGGTTTTGGTGGAAGGTAAAAAAGATATATTCCACTAGTATAATTAAATTTAATAATATCAAACATACTAATTTTATCATAATTTTGAGGATATAGAATATTTTTAAGATAAATAATGATAAAAAAAATGTTTAAGGTGTAAATATTACTAATATTGAGAGCTTGAACATTATCTTGAAAGTGTTATTGGAAATGAAGGGTTTATGCTTGCCTCTATGTAACATATCATTAAATTTATGTCAGGTAAGTTTTAATACATATCACGGTTTTCCATTTTTATTATCTGGGTAGGGCTGGGAAGGAGTTGGGAGAATACCAATAATGGTGAAGTCTATGTTTTGTTAGATTTTTCAGCACAAAACCTATTGGTTCTATAGCCTATTGAAGATTTAAACTCCATGTAATATGGATAAATGATATGTAAATCCTAAAATAATAATAATAAATATTTTTAAACAAAATTCAATGGGTTTTTGGTATTTATGGAAGTTTTCAATTAAGGGACATGTAATTAGGCTACACATTATGTAAATTACAGAGTGTAGTTTTTAAAGATGAAATTGAACGACTAGAAGAACTAGAAGAACTAGAGAGAAGTCCATGACCGTTTAGGGTCTTGAAATTAGACATGTTCTTTCAATCCTTGAAAGAACAGATGACATTGAATAATTGAAGCTTATAATTGAAGAACAAGCAAAGGTCATAAATGTCCTTACATCCAGACTGGAAGAGAAGTCCATGACCATTTAGGGTCTTGAAAAAGAAGTTGTTATTCTTAGAAGAAAACTTGAGTGTTGATCAACCGCATATGAGGGTGAGAAGAAAATTCATTTTGGAAGATTCTCAGATGAAGAGTTACTGGAAAGATCCAAGAGTGGTTCAGATGGGGTTGGAAAAATCTTGAGTGATCAAATACCCGCTTGCATGGGAAAGAGTGGAATTGGATGTGAATTTGAGACTTCAACTGCTAGAAGTGGAGAGGGCCAAAATAAACACAAAATAAAAGTAGGACATGTTGAAACATTGCATGATTTGCTGAAAAAGAAACCCTCAATCCATACTAAAAGAAGAACTGAAAATTATTCTCAAACTTTCAGAAATGATAGGAAGTCCAACTATTCTCCCAAGGTAGAAGGCATTAGGAGAAATTCAAGCGAGAAGACATTTCCTCTCATGAAGTGTCAAGTTTGTGGCTATCTGGGCCATACCATGACATATTGAGAAGAGGCAAGGAGCTACTTGAATGAGGAAGATCTGGGACATCAACAAGGGAGACTGACTCCATATCCTCCATCTTATAGAATAGATAGTTTCTATGGATACTGTTTTCATTATTCTAACTTTGGCCATAAAGATATATATTGCAGGCAGAGATTCGATAGGAGAGATTCATATAACTCTCAGAGACAGGTCAATATTCACCCTCCTAATGGTGTTATTCTCACTAATAGTTTCTCTCCTATGGAAAAAGATTATGGGTATGAAAAATCAGATTTTGTGGAGGAAAGTGTTAGAAGGCCATCAGTATCCTTTACTTGATCCAGAATTTCATGGAAAGAAAAGAAGAAGATCGAGAAATCCAAACTTGCAGAAGTAGCACTCAAAGCTACAAATAGCTGCAGCACCTAGATTCTTCATAGTGGATGCTCTTCCCATATGATGATAAATTCTAACCTTTTGAATAACATTAAAAAGAAGGTTGATGGAACAATGAGGTTTGGTAATGATGGTGCTTTGAAGATTAAAGGTAGTGAGAATACTACTCTCGCCAATGGAGAGATAAAGAAGGCTAAAGTTCCGTATGTGGACGGTCTGCGTCAAAATATCCTTAGTGTGAGTCAACTCTATGACTCAGGGCTCATAGTAACTTTCAATCAAAAAGGGTGCACTATAAAAGGAAAAACAGCAAATTCTCTTATGAAATGTTGTAGAACAGATGGAAACTTATATCAGGTCAACAGCAAAGTGAACTCATGTTATTTTTTTGTTGAATAAAAAAACAATTTGTGGTATTGAAGGTTGGGGCAAATTAACCAACAAGACATGGAAAAGATATATAAGCTGAAGATAGTCATGGATATCCCCATTCTAAAACGTGAACGGGAAAAATCTTGTGATACTTTCATTTGTGGGAAGCTGGTCTGTAGTTCATATCGGCCAAAGATGAAAAGGGCATCGCATCTTCTTGATCTCATTCATACAGACGTATGTGGCCCGGTAAACGTTGATGGAACTGATGGAGAAAGGTACTTCATCCTTTTCATAGATGACTACAGTATAATGGCATGTATAATGGTTATACATAGGAAATGACAAGTGCTTGACTGCATGAAAACATATCGTCGAATTTCCAAGAATGATACTGGACAAACAATAAAAGTGTTGCGATCAGACAATGGAGGGGAATACACATCCATTGAATTTGAAAACTACCTAGAGAATCATGGGATACAACATGAGGTAGCTTCTATGAGAACTCCACAACAAAATAGAGTTGTTGAGCGCAGAAATCGACAGGTTAACAATATGGCGAGGACTATGCTGATTGAGAGTGGTATCTCTCGCCATTACTGGAAGGAAGCTATTGAATCTACGATGCACATTCAGAATCGAATAGGGCTTTATATGGGAGAAACTAAGACATCATATGAATTGTGTCATGGAAGGAATCCTTCGTTAAAATACTTTCATGTTTTCAAAAGCAAATGTTTCATCCGAAACAAAGAAAAAAATCAAGGGAAGTTTGGTGGCAATGCTGATGAAGGAATTTTTTTTGGGTATCTAATGAACAGCAAATCCTACAAGTGTTTCAACAAGCGATTGGGAAAGATTGTGGTAAGCATTGATGTTAAGATAATTTAAGATAAAACCACAAATGTTTCAAGGAACTCATATGATGATGTAATAGAAAGTGAGGAAGAAAGTGAACGTGGAGAAAATACAACTTCAAAAATAGAGGAATCTATACAAAACACTCAGCAGTCACATCATGATGTTGACTCAGAAGAAGAATTTGAAGAAGAAACTGTGGCTGGAGAAAATGCGACTGAACCGCACAGGATAAATTTTAGAGCTGATATTGATCCATCTAACATAATTGGGGATAGGAATGCACCCACTCAAACAAGGAGGATGAGAAGTAACACACAATCTGCGTTTCTGTCAGCTGTGGAGCCATCCTTGTTTGAAGAAGCTGCAAAGGATGAATCATGGGTGAAATCCATGAATGAAGAGTTAGATCAGATTGACAAGAATCAGACATGGGATCTTGTACAAAGACCTAAAGGTCACAACGTTATCGGTACAAAATGTATCCTCAAGAACAAGTTTGATGAGCATGGAAGTGTTATCAAAAACAAGGCATGACTGGTTTGTAAGGGATATTCACAGATTGAAGGTGTTGATGTTGAAGAAACCTTCTCTCCAGTAGCTAGACTGGAGTTAGTCAGGCTGTTCCTTGCTATGGAACTCCAAAGAGGATATAAATTATATCAAATGGATGTCAAGATAGCATTCCTAAATTGTGTACTCAAAGAAGAAGTCTACATTGAACAACCAGTGGTTTTTGTTCGTGGTACTGATGAAACAAAGGTCTACAAACTGAATAAAGCTCTATATGGTTTGAAGTAGGCTCCACGGGCGTGGTACTCCTAGCTGGATTCTTATCTCAAGAAGCTGTAATTCAAAAGAGGTGTAGTATATCACAATCTATATGTGATGAATTATTCAAAAGATAAATTCATGGTTCTTGTCTACATTGATGATATCGTATTTGGCGGCAGTAGGCACAAATCAATGGATGAATTTTCCAATCACATGAAATCAGAATTTGAAATGTCTATGATTGGGGAGCTCACATATTTCATGGGGATACAGGTGATTCAAAAGAAGGATTACACTTTCATTTCTCAGGAAAAGTATGCAAGAGAGCTGTTGAAGAAGTTTAATATGCAAGACTCCAAACCAATGTCAACTCCGATTGCAGTTGGAACTAAACTTGGAAAGCATGAGGATGGGACCTCTGTTGATCCCACCATGTACAGGAGCATCATTGGGAGCCTATTGTACCTGAAAGTGACATGGACAGATATTGTCTTTTCCACATGTCTTGTGGCCCGCTTTCAGAGTAATCCAAAGGAGGAACATATGGCAGTAATAAAAAGAATCATGAGGTACATTTAAGGTACACATAACTTTGGGTTATATTTTGCTGCAAGCAGGGATAGTGAATTATCAGCATTTTCTGATGCTGACTGGGCTGGTGATGTAGTAGACAGAAAGTCCACCAGTGGTGGAGCCTTCTATATTTGGCAGAAATGTGTTGGCTGGTTGAGCAAGAAATAAAAAATTACTTCTCTTAGTACTGCTGAATCTGGGTATATATCCTCCACAAAGGCATACACTAAACTGCTATGGATGAAGCAACAACTTACAGATATTGGTGATGAGGTGAATCAACCAATGATAATTTACTGTGATAACAAGAGCGCAATTGATCTCACGAAGAATCATGTTCAGCATTCTCGCACAAAACACATTGAAATCAGGTATCACTTTATCAAAGAAAAAGTTGAGCAAGGGGTGATTAGAATAGATCATGTTGGAACTGATGAGCGAGTCGCTGATATTCTGACCAAGCCTCTGTTAGTGGCTGTGTTTGAGAAGCATCGGTTGAACCTTGGGATTCAACCACCACCCATTGCATAAGGAGGTTACGCAATTCCCCTCTCCCTATTTATGATAACTTTTTTTATCTGTTTATGGATGTGATGCAGGTTTGTGGGGGAGATACTATCGAGGGAGAGTATGGTTTGAGATGAACAATGATCAAGTTACCGGTTTTTGGGTTTATTGACAATGGGGGGAAAATGAATAAATTCAGGCATGTTCAGGCATGTAATGCTTCTATGACACGATGTGAATTCAATGTCAGTGATAGGATGATAAGTATGAGAAGGAATTCATTGGTCATGTAATTCTTGGGCATTATTGAGAATTCCAAAACATGGGAACCCAATTCAATATTTCTCTCTTGTTTTCTACATTGATCAATGCTCACGTAGACTTAGAGTGTTGGCTAAGTTGCTTCTTGCAGTTTTGGATTTCATGTGGATGGGGAACTATTGAATTTATTTTCTGATTGCCAACAAACCCAAAGGGGGAGATTTTTGGAACCATGGTCATCGTTGCGTGAATTAGAGTATGGTTTGTGTTTGTTGTAAATCCTCAGTGGAAGTTCAGTATGTGTACTAACATAGTGATCATACAGTTCAAGCAGACAACAGTATTGAAGGTGGCGCCGTTTCATAGTGTTTGATAAATTTTTGGGCCTGAAAATCGTCAAATGGTGAAAAGTGATTTTGGTTAAGAGACTTGCACTCCGTGTACTTGAAGGATAGGTAACTTGCATGACTAGTGTTTTTCATGATCAGAACGTGGAAAAATGGAAAAGGGATAAGGGTTGCGCAAGTATTGGTTGGGTCGTGCAAGTGACTTGCGCTCCGAGAAAGGACTTGCGTGCTGGTGCCTAGGAGGATTGGAAACTTGCGCGCCTATTGTTCTTCATGATCAGAACATCAAAATATGGAAAAGGAAAGATGTTTTCTTAAGTAATTGGTGCGATCACGCAAGTGTGTGGTGCGACAGAGGCTTGGACGGTTAGAGTTGTGCGTCGGGACTTGCGCACTGAGAGAACACTTGTGTGACACCGCGCAGGGGGTCCATTTTTCTTATAAATATAGGACCACCCCCCTCATTTGGAACCTAGTTCAAGACTTATAGATTTTTTGATCTCTCATCACACAAGTGTTTGAGTCGCGCAAGTGGTTATTGGGTCGTGCAAGTAGAGGCTGCGTGCCGGTTGTTGGTTGTGCGATCAAGGCAGGTTGGGAGTTAAAGGCGCAGCGTCGTGCAAGTTTGGAGTTGAAAGAGGAAGTGTCGCGCAAGTGGGTTGGTGACACCATCATGCTGAATTTTTACCATGCAAGTGACTTGCGCGCCATTCTTGAAACTTGCACGCCGGTCTTGGAGAAGCGCGCCAGGAGAGGTTGGAGTACGCTGGTCTTTTTGGAGCTGCACGAAAGCTGGAAGATTGCCCGATATCTTTGGTGCAAAGTGAGATTTGTCCATGAGAGAAAATTGGACTTCAGTAGAGCATCTACACACAACATAAGATGCATTCTCTTGCAATGATGAAGAGACCTTCATGTCTATAAACTGAGTGTGACTTCACTAAGGGCAGTGAGTCAGGGGGAGTCAACGGGAGTGACCCAAAGGAAGCAGTGAGCTATCCCTGAATCTTTGTAAAGGTAGTGAGCCTGGGATAGAGTAGTTGTTCCCGAAACTTTGTAATCCATAGCTAGTGAAGTTTTAGTGTAATTTGGTACGACCAGAAACCTATTGGCATATGATCCTTGGATGTAGAGCTTAGTGGTGAACCAAGTAAAAACTGTTGTGTCGTCTCTCTTCATGTGAATGTTTTCTTTCTGTTCATATCCATCATACAGGTTTAACAAGTTCCTACCAGCGTGGGAACAAGATTCATCACATTAAAAAAAAATGTTGACACCATGATTCACCCCTCCCCTCTTAGGGTATCCTGGGGTCCTACAACATACACCACACAAAATGAAATAGTGGCAATATAGCATGAATCTCACAGGAATAAGGAGTGAGATGAAAACCCCTTACCTTGCACTTTCCTTTGGTCGAGGGTACGTTTAACCTCATGTATAATTACCATTGTATGTTATTAGATTATACCATAACCATATTCATATTTATTATATAATACATGATTCATTTATGACTTTATAGTACCTATTTAATAATGATTTTCATATTAAATTAACATTTCAGGTAATAATAGCTTTCTTTATCGTACATATTTTAACTTGTTATTCTTGATCGTATCATTTAGATCATGATTTAAATACTTACAGAATATAAACCTTGATTTATATATCATAAATATTTATAATATAAATAATTATAGTATATATATATATATATGAAATGGAAAACACCGTTTATGGAGACGGTAGGTTGTACGTACGCATAAACGTTGTTTCTGTTTTCATATCGTATTGAACGGAAGTGAATAAGATATATGTAAGTAAATAAATACATATATATATATATATATATATATACCTAGTAGAATTATTATTTCATATATTAAATACTTATTAGTAATATATATTTTTATAATCATCGATGAATGGTGAATGTGGAAATGAATATCATCGCGTCATGGAGATGGTAATTCGTACGTACGCACGAGAGACAATATCATTTACTTAAAAATTTGGAATTGGATGGTATATTAATTTTACAGAGACATTATCATTTTATTTTCATTATTTATATACATATTACTCATCATTATATCCATCCAAATAACATAGTGTTGAATAACAAATTACACCACGGTGTGGAGATGGTAAGTCGTACGTACGCACGCATGGTGACATTATCATTCATATGATGGATAGAATAATGAATATGGTTGTCACATATTTATAATAACATCACAATATATATAAGGTACTATAGTTATTATTTTGGTATGGTAATAACAAATAAAGAGTAAGTGGAAGAAGAAAAGAACTTGAAAGAGGGTGGTGAAATCATTACCTTTTCTTCAGGTTCTTCCTTTTGATTTGATCAAAAGGGCTCCTTAGGTTGGATTTCTGATCAAACTAAGGCCTCTATGATTAAGGGAGGATAGTTGGAAGGATATTTGGGCAGGTTTTGGTCGATCCAAATGGATTTGGAGGTGTTAATTTGAGAGAAGTGGAAGTTTCTTTTTATAAGAGGGGTGAGGGGAACCTTAGGAAAAGATTAAAATATTATTTTATAATAAAATAATTTTCGTTTTTTAATGGCTAAAAAATGATTTATTTAGAGTATAAGGTGGTTATGGGTCTAAATAATCTCAAAAAAATAGGTTTTATACAAGTTTAGGTTACCATTTTAACCTTATCTTTTAGATTTAACTCTTGGTTAAATAGTTTAACTTTTACCGGGTCTTCTTGTATTCTTATACTATATGGTTAATAAAATTAATATAAACTTCCAAGGGAACCTCAAGTGGTTCATTAAAGACATATATAATATTATATAATTCCTTTTTTTAACCTTAGATTTTTAGGAATATTATATCAACCAATAATATAGTATTTGTTTTAAAAATTAATTTATGTCAATTTTGACACTATTTGGTATTTAGTTTTTTTGAATGTCATAACAACTTTATTTCTTCTAAAAAGATACATTTAATCAACACTAAAATGTAATATTCACCTATAAAAGTCTTTTATGTCATAAAAACTTTGAAATTATATTTATTTTAATATTTATAATACCATTTATTTGATTCTTTCATTAATAAGGTAATTACTAAATCATCATTGTGTCATAAATAAGTTTAATTATTTAATGTCTAAAAATTATAAATAAAATACCATGATGTATGAAATCTTTTAATATTTCTAATTTATATTTATAGTCGAATTTATATTGTTTGTAACCCTATATTAAAAATGGTTTAGTTATTAAAATTTGATTTTAACTCTTTTAACTCTTCTTTAAATAAAATATTAATAAATGTCTTAATCTAATCCAATTGGACCTAAAGGATCATATTTAATTCCTAAGGTTTTTTTGGTCTAATTACACTTATACAATATAATTAGGACATGTGTTAGGGTAATAATAATATCATTTTAACCCTTAATTATCCTATTTACTTTTAACCGTGGTAAATAAAAGTAAAAAGTTACCATTCACCAAAAATTATTTCCATCTTATTGAACCAAATTTTTTTTACTGATATCAACCGTGTCTCTCTTATTTTTAAAATTCAACTCACAGAAGTGGTAAAATTAAGTTTTATGTAAATTTGAAAATTCTCCTAGGAGATGGATAAAAGACGGTGAAAAGTTCAATAAAATTTTATATATCTAATATTATTACAAAATGACTCCAATGGATTACATTAAAAATATATAGGAATTATGTATCTATTTTGACCTAAAATAAATTTAAATATAATATATAATTATTTAAATGAAAATTTGGTTTTAACCAATAATGCATTGTTTTTCACTATTCATCAAAAATTGAAAGTTTTCAGAAACATACCAAAAATTCACCCAAATATAATTTTGATATTATGAATTAAAAAATGAAGTCTATTTTACTAAATTCAAAACATATAAATTTCATTTATTAATTTAAAATTAATTCCCATTGTCAAAACCAAAAAGCGTATTTTTAAGAAATAATAATTACCAAAAGATTGACACTTGTTTACGTTCTATTTCAAAGTAAAATTACTTCCAATGAACAAAATTGGATTAAGTGGTAAAAATATAATCTAATTATTCTTCCAAACCATTCATATATATATTTGAACACTATAAATTATTTTAATTAAAAAAATTCAGTTAAAATTTAGTATTTTTCACTATTCACCTAAATATGAAAGTTACCAGAAAAACACCAAAAATTTATCAAAACTGAATTTTTATGTCCCGATTTTAAAGAAGAAGTTTATTTTGTCAAATTTAATACATAAAAGTTTCAAATATTGGATTTAAAAAGGGTTCTCCATTAAAAGGTGATAAAATTTCATTTTAAAAAAATACTTCTTTTATCTGAAAAAAATGAATTTGTTCTTATATTATGTCTAAGAAACTCATAATATGGATTCTAAAATTATAAGGATTATATAAAATTCAAAATTTAGTTAATACTTTTCATAACCGCTTTTGAACGGCTAGTTTAGTAGGTCGTGGTGTGCTTGAACTTAGTGTTGTGTGTAGCGAAAGTTATTGAATTACATTGAAGAAAAAATGTACTATGAAATATTGGGGTGTTACATTCTCCCCTCCTTCAATAAATTGTGTCCTAGAAATTTGAAATTGTTCTTCATAAATAAAAGGTTAAAAATAGAAAAATACCATTGTGGAGAACCCACATTGGAAATTGGGTTAATAAAATTTAGTCTTAATAAGAGGGAAAGGGAAATAAAAAATGTTACTACTAAATTATGATCTCAATTAGGAGAACATTAGGGGAAATTAGAGACACAGAATTTGAGGCAAAATGTAAATATTTATTAGGAGTGATTGAGGTCATCAATCACAATATGTCATTAAAATATATTTACAAAACAAATCCATTATCAAAACCAATTTTAATACCAAAATACGTAAAAAGAGTATATGGTATTTATTTTGTTTTAAAAAAAACATTTTGGATTGTTAAGGAAGAAAAAGATCAAATAAAAATCATGGTTGTGGAAAGGTCATTTTCACCACTTACGTAAAAAACATTCCTTTTTTTTGTTTAGTAAAATGCTTCTTAGAAAAAGATTCCCCTTGAAATGAAAAGTCAAAGGGTTTCATACACCGTATAAGAGAAAGTCGTTTAGAAATCAAAGGATGCCTCAATGAAAGGATATTGAGACAAAGTCCCTTAACTAAAGTTTAAGAATTAATTTATTCATATAATAAGTGGGAAAATATATATATATATATATAGTTGACAAATAGAGTTACATCCTTTACCTAATTCCTACCACAAACTCATCTTTCACTCCAAAATATTTTAAAAAAATACTCTATTTATCCTAATCGTATAGGGTTCCAAAAATAATGAATTTTTAATTCACCTATCAGACCTTTTTTTAAAAAAACTACATTATACAATCCAGGACAACACGTAGGCCAGTGGTAGGTGATGCACCCTTGTCTCCCTTCGGTTGCGGGTTCAAGTCTCACGGCCTTACCAGACGCGACTGGTTGTCACCCGACCTATGGGTTGTTATTTTTATGACAATCCAAAAGTAACATTAACAATTGTATCCAATTTCAAACATAATTCATTCCAACCTTTATACTTATCCAAAATACTTCTATCCAAACTCATAGTCCAAAATTTATAAGGAATTTAAACACAATGAAGATCCTTTTTCAACGTAATAACATGTGAAAACCTTCATCATGTATTCTTTTAAAACATGGTAACTCTTAGAATTACCATAAAACCTTATTGATTACATTCATGCTCCCTTATTTTTTATATAATACTTGATATATCCCTTATATTTAAAAATTTTGAACATTCCAACAATGATGAAATAAACAAACTATTAATCAGTTCCAAGGGATTCAAGAATATCCATTATAATTTATCCAAATCAACCATCTCTTATTCCAAAATCACTACCTCATTATCAAGACCATATTAAGGATTACCTTTCCTTCACCGATGTATTTTCCAAAAAAAATAGCTTACTATTAAGTCACTTTTCTTAGAACCATATAATCTCAAATCCTCAATAAAATAGTACTACAGTACAATCCTTATTTATCTCCATAATTCATATAACCTGTATAATGTTGATACAACACTCAAATGAAATAATTATATAATAACAATATAAGAACACTAGTCATTCCTCTTTATTTGAGGTAGTATCATAACTTGATTATTATCCAAATGCATCATTTATGGTATAGTCTGATGACTGGGACATTGATTCGTGTAGTGTCCCAACGCCTTGTAGATGAATAATTTTACATTTAAAACCTTTTTCTTACCCTTTCAATCATGTACTTGGTGTCCTTTTTCTCCGCACTTATAACAGACTCACATTCCATTCAATCATTTACCAAGGTGATTCTTTCCACATTTATCATATATGGGAAAATCCTTATTTCCCCTCTTCTCTTTATCCATATTTATCTCTACCATCATTTTCTTCTCTTGCTTCCTTTCAAATCCATAGGACTCAAAGAATTGTTTAATTATCGTATTAAGACATGATATTATTTCTTCATATGTTTAGAATACATGGGAGACTATTTCCCTTCTAAATTTTGGCTTAATACCATGAAAGATATGATCCTTCTTATTCTTTGGATCATACATATTCCTGGAGTTCTCATTCCTTCTACTAGGAACCATTTCTAAACAATGGAATACACTATGTTAGTTTATGAATCGCACTAAATAATTCCAAACTTGTAAAATACCTAACATAAATTGAACAGTTTATGGATATAATCCATAATAATAATAAAAATTCTTTGAGAAAGTACTTACTCCTAAATCCTTCATAATGTCTTGTAATGAAAATGTGAATTATCCTAATCATATCCCCTAGGAGTGTTGTAGCCAAAAGTGCAGCAAGGCCCATTGTTGTGCACTAGTTCCCGTTCGAGTCTAGCTTAAAGCAGTGTTTTCAGGTTTTACCCTTAGGTACATCTGTGCCAGAGCCGCCTCTACCTTCTCGTATCCAGACAGGGATGTATTTCGTGGAAAACTCACAAAATCTCTACAATGCCAACATTCTAGGAAGTTCTTATATACTAATTCTCAAAGTATATCTTAGGATAATGTGCTCTAATCAAAGTTTATCTAAATCTAGTTTCCAAGATGTGTATTAAACTTCATCTGATACCAACTATAACACCTCGATCCCAGTTATCCAGAGTCGGTGCATTATTTTAATACATTGGCATGATTACAAGGAATCAAGTTCTGAAGGACCGATCAGTTTAGTAGTCTTGGAAAATCGATTACATACATGAAGTTAAACATTACAATATGAAAAGAAAAACCACAGTAATTTATTCCATTAGAAATTTCCAAGCCTCCTAGATTATTCCTGCAAGTCAATCATAACTAACTTCTTCATATCCTATGAAAATAAAACATAAGAAATGGGTGAGCTCAGATGCTCAGTAAGGGTAAATAATTTAGCAAAAGCTATAAACTTTTATGGAAAGATGTGAAATAAAAACAACATCCTTACAAACATAAACATAAACATAATATAGAAAAAATAAATCAAACATTACCTTATAAACATGCACATGGATATTATACTAGTCGAATAATCACATGTAATAACTAATATCATAATGAGGGAATGTATAGTACCAGACTTTAATTTCTATGTCAAGGCCTCATGCTGGGACCTAGGGGATAACTGTAACTGGACCCCAACCCAGAGAGCCTCTATAACCGGACTCCAACCCGGAGAGACTCTGTAACCAGAATCCAACCCAGAGATCCTCTGTAACCGGACTCCAACCTAGAGAGCGTCTGTAACCAGACTTCAACTTGGAGGGTCTACTGTAACCGAACCCCAACCCGGAGGGATTAATTTTACAGGTCCCCAACCTAGAACATAATATTCCAATACATTCATCATAATAAAAGGTTAAAATAAAACATAAACATTCGTATTAAAACTAGCATATCAAATGTCAATACTTTAACCATAAACCATGAATGGCATAAAAATAACTCATCCACAGTCAAACATATCAAAAAACCTTAAATACAATATGGAAGATTTGTATCATAATAAATCAACCTCGATCAAGAATAATATCCCATAAAGGATGTTGACATAGTTGAAAATGATCAGTAAAAATATTTGAGAGAAATATCCCTTTTTCATGAAATAATTTAAAAGTCACCTAATTTATAAAGTAATTAATTTAAAATATAGTTTTTAATCAAATTGTCTCATACCAATTTGAAACTTTTGAAGGGAATTAAAATTTTAAAACATTCATGTCTATATAAATAAATCCCAAAAACCATTTTAAAAACATGGACATTAATGAGAAAGGTTTAGAAGAATAAATCTTTAAAGCATTTAAAATGATGTTTTAGTAAAAGGTTACCTTAAAAATAATCCCTTTGAAAATTCATTTGTGAAATATCAACATCGATAATAAATATGTCTCAGTAAAAACTTACACATAAACAATCTTGAATAATAATGAGATTGAGGAATTAACCCATACCAATTTGGTAACTTATGAAAAATACACCCCATGAAAGAAGTATCATAGGATGAATATGTAAATACATATAAATTAATTTTTATTACACAAAAAATACAATTATGGACAGTACATACAACACACAAAATGAAATAGTGGCAATATAGCATGAATCTCACGGGAATAAGGAGTGAGATGAATACCCCTTACCTTGCACTTTACTTTGGTCGAGGGTATGTTTAACCTCTTGTATAATAACCATTGTATGTTATTAGATTATACCAAAACCCTGTTAATATTTATTATATCATACATTATTCATTTATGAATTTATACTACCCATTTAATAATGATTTTCATGTTAAATTACCATTTCGGGTAATAATCGCTTTCTTTATCATACATATTTTAACTTATTATTCTTGATCGTATCATTTAGATCATTATTTAAATACTTCAATAATATAAACCTTGATTTATATATCATACATATTTATAATATAAATAATTATAATAGATAGATATCTGAAATGGAACACCGTTTATGGAGATAGTAGGTCCTACGTATGCATAAACGTTGTTTCTGTTTTAATATCGTATTGAATGGAAGTAAGTGAAAAAGATATATTTAAGTACATAAATACATATATATATAAATATATATATCCCCAGTATCATTATTATTTCTTATATTACATACTTATTAGTAATATATATATTTTTATAATCGTCGATGAATGGTGAACATAGAAATGAATGTCATCGCGTCGTGGAGACGGTAATCCGTACGTACGCAGGAGCGACAATATCATTTCCCTAAAGGTGTGGAATTGGATGGTATATTAATTTTACATAGACATAAACATGTTATTTTTATTATTTATATACATATTACTCATCATTATATCCATCCAAATAACATAGTGTTGAATAAAAAATTACACCACAGCGTGGAGAAGGTAAGTCGTACATACGCACGCATGGTGAAATAATCATTCATAGAATGGATAGAATAATGAATATGGTTGTTCCATACATATAATAACATTATAGTATATATAAAGTACTGGATTTATTATTTTGGTATGGTAATAACAAAGAAAAAGTAAGTGGAAGAAGAAAAGAACTTGAAAGAGGGTGGTGAAATCATTACCTCTTCTTCGGGTTCTTCCTTTTGATTTGATCAAAAGGGATCCTTAGGTTTTATAAAAGTTTAGGTTACCATTTTAACCTTATCTTTTAGATTTAACTCTTGGTTAAATAGTTTAACTTTTACTGTGTCTTCTTGTATTCTTATACTATATGGTTGATAAACTTACTCTAAACATCTAATATAACCTAAAGTGGTTCATTAATGACATATATAATATTATTTAATCCCTTTGGATGAACCTTAGACTTTTAGGAATATTATATCAACCAATAATATAGTATTTGTTTTAAAAATTAATGTATCTCAATCTTGACACTATTTAGTATTTGGTTTTTTTGAAAGTTATAAAAACTTTATTGCTTCAAACAAGATACATTGAATCAACCCTAGAATTTTATATTCACCTATAAAATTAGTTTATGTCATAAAAACTTTGAAATTTTATTTATTTAAATATTTATAATACCATTTATATTATTCTTTCATTAATAAGGTAATTACTAAATCATCATTGTGTCATAAATAAATTTAATTATTTAATGTATAAAAATTATAAATAAAATACCATGATGTATGAACTCTTATTATCTTTCTAATGAATATTTATTGTTGAATTTATATTGTGTATAACCCTATATTAAAAATAGTTTAGTTATTAAACTTTGATTTTAACTCTTTTAAATCTTCTTTAAATAAAATAATAATAAATGTCCTAATCGAATCCAAGTGGACCTAAAGGATCATATTTTATTCCTAATGTTGTTTTTGGTCGAATTAAACTTATCCAATAGAATTAGTACATGTGTTAGGGTATGAATAATATCATTTTTACCCTTAATTAACCTATTTACTTTTAACCATGGTAAATAAAAGTAAAAAGTTACTATTCACCAAAAATTATTTTCATCTTATTGAACCAAATTTTTCTTACTGATATCAACCATGTCTCTTGGATTTTTGAAATTACACTCACAGAAGTGGTAAAATTAAGTTTTATGTGAATTTGCAAATTCTCCTAGAAGGTGGGTAAAAGACGGTGAAAAGTTCAATAAAATTTTATATATCTAATATTATTAAAAAATGAATCCAATGGGTTAAATTGAACATATATAAGTATTATGTATATACTTTTACCTAAAATAAATTTAAATACAATAAATAATTATTTAAATGAAAAGTTGGTTTTAACCAATAACGCAGTGTTTTTCACTATTCATCAAAAATTGAATGTTTTCAGAAACATACCAAAAATTCACCCTAAGCTAATATTGATATTAAAAATTCAAAAATGAAGTCTATTTTACCAAATTAAAAACATATAAATTTCATTTATTAATTTAAAATTAATTCCCATTCTCAAAACCAAAAAAAGTATTTTTAAGAAATAATAACTACCAAAAGATTGACACTTGTTTATGTTCAATTTCAAAGTGAAATTACTTCAAATGACCAACATTGGATTAAATGGTAAAAATATAATCTAATTATACTTCCAAACCATTATTATTTATAATTTAACACTATAAATTATTTTGATTAAAAAATTTGTTTTTAGTTAAAATTTAGTATTTTTCACTATTCACCCAAATATGAAAGTAATCAGAAAAACACCAAAAATTTATCAAAACTAAATTTTTATGTCCCGATTCTAAAGAAGAAGTTTATTTTGTCAAATTTAATATATAAAAGTTTAAAATATTGGATTTAAAAAGGGTTCTCCATTAAAAGGAGGTAAAATTTCATTTTAAAAAAAATACTTCTTTTATCTGAAAAAAAAAATGAATGTGTTCTTATATTATGTCTAAGAAACTCATAATATGTATTCTAAAATTATAAGGATTATATAAAATTCAAAATTCAGTTAATACTATTTATAACCGCTTTTGAATGGCTAGGTTAGTAAGTCGTTGTGGGCTTGAACTCAGTGTTGTGTGTAGTGAAAGTTATTGAATTACATTGAAGAAATAACGTACTATGAAAACATGGGGTGTTACAATGAATGATTTTAATGAAAAATTAAAGAGGATATCCGAAGAAGAGAAAACGTTCTTTAATGATTGTTATTATTTTATTTCTTTCTACGCCACATTCAATTATTATTAACATACACTTATATAATAACCTCAATGTCTTAAATATGTGATGATATTATTATTTTAATTTCGTA
The DNA here is from genome assembly GCA_963277665.1 of Viscum album. Classification (NCBI taxonomy): domain Eukaryota; kingdom Viridiplantae; phylum Streptophyta; class Magnoliopsida; order Santalales; family Viscaceae; genus Viscum; species Viscum album. The sequence continues at coordinate 1,578,379,794 of OY728128.1, read as the reverse complement.
ACCTAAATCATTTCTCTATTCTATCAAATGGGCTACAAAATCATAATTCGTGTGTACGGTGGACTACAACCTCATGAAATGTTGTCATTTGTTTTTTCATTACCATCTCTAATGGTTGGTTATGATGATGGATAAAAAGTTTATATATTATATTTATAACATAATAATACCTATTAACTTATTATATCATATATATTATTCTTATATTCCATTTCATAATGGATATGATAACATCACTTGTGTGTACGGTAGACTACCACCTCACAAAGCGATGTGATTCATTTTTCACTAACGCGTAACATGGAAGATAAAAGGGTAAATATAATGAATATATGTGATATAAATGAAATAATGATGATATTAATAACATATTTATACTTTTTTAATATAATATATCCTTTTATTTTATACCTTTTCACTCACTATAAAGGTGATAACGTCGTTCATGGATATATGGACTACCCCCTCCTCAAAGCGATGTGATTCCTTTTTCCATCACCACATCACAAGAATGACATATATAAGTATATATAATTAATTAATATGGTATTTATAATGTTATAAGAATTATATAAAGATAAAATATAAATTAAATTCTTTTCATAATGATCATTTTAAAATGAAAACGTTACCCATGAGTATGTACAACCTACCATATCCATGATCATAACGTTAGTTTATTTTTCATAACCATCTTTCATGATTTGTTTTAAAATTATAAATGATGTATAAATATGATAATTATTTCTTGATTATTATTCTATATATGTAAAAATAATGTTTTATTTGACCGTAGTCAACTTACCACAGTTGATTTTGACACATGATCCAAATATGGTCAAAATATCCTACGTAAACTTAATTGATTAATTAATTGTATAAAACATTGTAATGAGTGAAATAAAAGTAATAATAAACTTTAACAATATTATCAATCAATTAAATAATTAGCATATGTTTATTATTATGGAAGATAAAGACACACATGATAAATTAGACTCACGTTAAGGGGCTTCGTCTCAATTTCCTTTCATGGAGGCATATTTTGATGTTATGCACCTATATTCTTTTATAAGGTGTATATAAATACCATTTTAAATTTTATATCATGAAATTATATATTATCATTATATTTAATGTTTTTTAATGTTATTATTTTTTTTATGATTCAAGTGTTTACCAAGTGATTAGGGACTTTTCTTTTAAAAAGAATCATCTTTTAAAGTTTTCTTTTCAACTATTTCTATTTCATGTAAATGTTTTTAAAATGATTTTATTAATTTATTATATATAAATATATATTTATAAAGTAAATTTTATTTCTATTTTTACATTATTTTCAAAGGTTTTCAAAAGTAATATTTTTATGTGTTATATATGGAATGTTTTGAAAATAAAATGAATGTTCTATTCTTAATGTACGCAGCGACAATAACCTTTACTCCATTATGACAATTATTTTATTTATAGATTAATTTGAAATATTTAATGTTTTCTTCAAATAAAACCCCTTTTTCTTTTTTTATTTATTTTGGTATTGAAATTTTTTTCTAAAAGATAAGTGTATTTCGGTATTAAAATGGGTTTTTAAAAGGAAAGGGTATTTTTATCAATTAGTGTTTTTAATTTGGGTTTAAAAGAGTTTTTTGAAGGGTTTTAGGTTAAAATCTATTTTTTAATGATATGTTACTTGAGTATTATATGAAATAGTTTATCCTGATATAGCTTATACGAAGGTTTAAGTCCCATTATAGCTTATTAGTGAGCCCAATATAGCTTATACAAAGGGTTGAACCACATTATAGCTCTCAGGAAAACCTAATATAGATTATACAAGGGGTGAGCCCCATTATAGATCTTTAATGAATTGGGTAGTGATTATATTGTAATTTAGGAGTATAATCATTCTAATTAAAAGGGACTTGAATGATTTTTATTAATATAATGCTTTAAGTCACTAAAAAGGAGTATTGATTTCTAGTTATGAGTTTTAAATGATTTATTTGAGGAAAGGTGCATGTTTTTTCTTGTGATAATGTTTTATTTATTTTTCTAAAAGAACATTGATGTATGGGTTTTCAAGATTTTACTAAACTGATGGTTTCCTTTTAGTTATCCCTTACTGAGATTTTTTTATCACGCCATGTTTTTAGAATGTTTTTCACAAGTTTTAAGCATGGGTAAGGGAAAGGAAGAAGTCAAGTTGAAAGTCATAGAGATTTTTCATGAAAAGAAATCATGCTTAATTTTAAAAAAGTTTTATATTATGGTAAAATTGATACTAATCATATATTTAAACTTTTTATTTTATGATTTTTTTATGTATGAGTAATGTCCTAATTATCTAAAACTATAAACATTAAAGATACTCAAAGTGAAAGAAAATAATTTATTGAATAAAACTCAATATCAAGTAATTTTTAAGGTTAGGTTCTTATAGTTGGTATCAGAGGAAAGGTTTAGAAAATTTTGATATTATTATGTCTTGATGTGAGGTTATATTAAGAATTATGGAGACCATCATAACTCTAAAAGATTAAGGATGATCATAAGTTAAAATTCTTAGACACCCCTTTGAGCTTTTAAGTAATGAGATCTTAAAGTGATTAATGAATTTTTAGGAGAATTTTTATTAGGATAAAGTATATGTAAATCTTTGATTATTGTGAAGTATTCCTTTAAATTTTTCATAAATAAATTTTAAGGTATTGATAACATTTAGGGTCTATATGATCTTGGATACTGAGGTAATTATGGGAACATAAGTTTAATCATATATATAACCATAGGATTGAAAAATGATTTGTTTACTAAGTGATTAATACTGTTTCAAAAAAAAATATCTTCATATTTTAGGCTTGAAATCTAAAAGTATGATATAGCCTTTTAGGATAAAATACTCTTTAATTTTGAGGTTATTTAGGATATTTGGGATATAGGGTTATGGAATGATTTAGTTTCAAATTTGTGTATTACTATTCAATTTTGAAGATTATTATATCATATGAAGGTTTATTGAAATTTGGAATTATCTTATCATGTTCTAAATTTTTTTGTTTTTATTAATGTTTAAATATAAGATAAATAGCTTGTTATACCTTTTATATGAATGTGGTCTTTAAAATTTTATTTTAGTACTTCAGATGTGAAACTTTCATCATAAATACTCATCTTTTAGATAAAAAATGAGTTTTTTATAGTAATAGATTAAATGATGAAATTATAATCATCAAGAAAGTATATTTCCATATTCTATTAGTATAGATGGTAAGAGAATTCCTCAACTCTAGGAAAAGGATCTAAAAATAGTACCTTCATTTATGATGAACCAATGGTCTTTTGATCATCATGGATTTAAGGTTTTGGGGCCCTTAACTTTCCATTGATCATTCACTTTCTTGTGATCAATGACCTCAATCACTCTCTATAATTATTTACGCTTTTCTTCTATTCTCACCAATGTTATCCTATTTAAAAACCTAGTTATATGTTATTCCATATGACCTTTTTTACTACATTTATCTTTTATTGAGAGGACATTTTATTGACCCTTTTTACAATGTGGGTTTACAATACAAGTATTTTCAAATGTCCATCCATTTATATCTGAGATAAAGTTTAAATTAGGAGGATGCAATTTATTAAAGGGGGAGGATATAACATATGAATATTTTAAAAGAAGAAAATTATGTTTGATGGAATAAATGAAATGAAACACTAAACTTAAATGAGAATATAACACCCCAATAATTTATTGTATTTTTCTTTTCAAATAAATTTAATCACTTCGATAGCTTGCAATGCACGCAACATCGAGTTTCAATGAAACGTGATACTCTGTTAAATATTATTATTTAATGCGATAGTTATAAACTAGCCATTAGAATGAAGGGTATTAATAGTATTAAATAAATTATGAAAATATATATTTTATAAACATTTATTTTTTATTTATTTATTATAAATAAAATAGGAATCATTTAAAAGAAAATGAAATATTTTCAAAAAATAGTATCTTTCTAAAAGATGTTATAATCACACTTTTCCTACATAATCTAAAATTACTTTTTACCACATTTAAAAAATTTATTTTAAAAAATTAAATTAAATTTTGAAATCATAATACCAAAATTATATTAGGATGAATTTCTGGGATTTTTTTGAGAAGTTTCATTTTTTAATGAATAGTGAAAATATTGAATTTTAATTGAAAACTTCCTTTTAATTTAAATATTTTAAATTTTAAATTTTTAAAATTTTTTTTTTAAAAGTAAAATTATTAAAATTTTATATAAATTAATCCAATTTTGGTATTTTTAATCATTTTTATATTGAATCTTGATATATAAACTTTGTAAACTTTTGAACATTTTCCATTTAAAAACCCACTTTCTCGTCACATCTGTGAGATTAATTTCAAATTAAATTCTACCACTTATATGAATTGAATATGTAAAAATGTATTAAATATTTTGAATCAGTATAATTTATATTATCTGATAAGGTCAAATTAATTTTTTACTATAATGATTAGTAAAATAGTTAAAATTAATCACTGTGATTAAGGTGAAAATGAGGTTTTGTACATTACATGTGTCAGTATTGAAAATAATTTTACACACACATATGATTTTTATTTAATAAATTATATTTCTTATTTATAATTAAAAGACCTAAATTTTTTAATAAAACTCATTTTAATTTTATTTGTAATGATAAATTACCTATGAAAATAAAAAGATACAAGTTACCATGGTAAAAAACTAAAAAGGTAAAAATGAGTAAACTTAACGACTAAGGAATAAAATGTTAAAAATATGTTTATTTTTATGTGTTGGGGGTTTTATTGACCACATAAACCATATACTCAATTATTATTCAATTTTTAAAGCACGTGAGGTAAGGGAGACCTCCTAATAGTAAATAATTTTGGGTATTTACAAGAATGGAACTCCTCTATTATAAAAGGGTATTCACTCACATCACTTATTCACACATATCAAGACATTTTTCTTGACCAAACCCTACCAAAATCACTTCCCAAATTACCTAACCTAATCTTATAAGCCTTTTTTTTCATAAATCCAAACTATAAAGGATTTTGGTGCAAACTTAAGGAGGATACTGGAAGAAGAGGTAACATTATTCAACAAGCATTTTTATTTTATTTCTTCCTCATAATCCTTAAATTGTTCTTAAAACATGACTATATAATAAAATCATTATATTACTTATACTTATATTTAATTATGTTAATGGTATGATCTAAATCATTTCCTTCATTCATCAAATGGCTTATGAAATCGTCATTTGTGTGTATGATAAACTATCACCTCACAAAAGGATGTCATTCATTTTTACATTACCACCTCTCAAGATTGGGTATAATGATGGATTAAAAGTTTATATTTTAAATTTATAACATAATTATACCTATTAATTCATTATATCATATATACCCCTTTAATATTCTATTTATTAATGGATATGATAACATCTCTTGTGTGTACGGTGGACTAGAGATGTGATTCATTTTTCACTAACGCATAACATGAAAGGTAATAAGGGTAAATATAATGAATATATGTGATATAAATTAAACAATTATGATATTAATTATATATTTATCATTATTTAAATATAATATATCATTTTATTTCTTACCTTTTCACTCACTGAAAAAGTGATAATGTCGTTTGTGGACTTGTGGACTATCGCCTCCTCAATGCGATGTGATTCATTTTTTCATCACCACATCACAGTAATGACATATATAAGTATATATAATTAAATAGTATGTTAGTTATGATATTATGATCATTCTCGAAAGATAAAATATTAATTACATTCTTTCCATAATTATCATTTAAAATTTGAAATCCTACTCATGTGTACGTACGGCCTACCATCTCTATGATCGTGATGTTAGTTCATTCTTCATAACTATATTTCATGAATGGTTTTGAAAGTATAATTGATGTATAAAATGATAATTATTTCATGATTATTACTCTCAATATGTTTAAATAATGACCTCTTTGACCATAATCAACCTACCAAAGTCAATTTTGACGCAAAAGACAAATGTGGTCAAAACACCCGACGTAAACCAAATTTATTAAGTAATTATATACAACAATGTAATAAGTGAAATAAAATTAATAATAAACTTTAAAAAAATTATTATGAAATTAAATAAGAAAAATAAGTTTATTATTCATGAAGAGAAAGGCACATGTGATGAATCAGACACAAGTTATTGGACTTCATCTCAATTTCCTTTCAATGGGGAATATTTTGATTTTATGCACCAATATTATTTTATAAGTTTTATATACAGCCCATTTGACATTTTATATCATGAATTTATCTATTCTAATGATATTTAATTTTTTTAATGTTATTCTTTATTGGGTTTTACGATTCAAGTGTTTTCCAAGTGACAAGGGAGTCTTCTTTAAAAAATAATTATCATTTAAAGTTTTCCTTCCAACTCTTATCTTTCATGTCCATTTTTTAAAATTATTTTATTAATGATTTTATATGGAAATAAATAATTTATAGAGTAAATTTTATGTCTCTTTGTTCCTTATTTTCAATGGTTTTCAAAATAATTTTTTGTGTGTTTTATGTAGAACATTTTGACAAACAACAAAAGGAATGTTCTATTCTTAATGTACACGGTGGCAATGATTTTTTTACCATTTTGAACATTGTTTTATTTTTATATTCTTTTAAAATATTTAATTTTTTCTTCAAATAAAAACCCTTTTAATTTTTTAAGTATTTTGGTATTGAAAATGGTCTTTTAAAATAAAAGTGTATTTTGGTATTAAAAATGGCTTTTTAAAAGGAAATGGTATTTTTATCTGTAAGTTATTTTCATATGGGTTTAAAAGATATTTTCAAAGGGTTTTATGATGAAATTGTTTTATTAATGATATTTTAATTGGGAATTATATGAAATGGGTGATTCTGATACATCTTATACAAAGGTTTGATCACTATTATAGATCATGGGTGAGCTTGATATAGATTATTCGAAGGGTTGAACCCCATTATAACTCATGGATTAACTCGAGATAGCTTATACGAAGGTCTATACCCATTTTATCTGTCTAATTAATTGGATAATGATTATATTAGAATTCATCCATATGGTTATTCTAATTAAAAAAAATTTAATGGTTTAATGAATATGATTATCTAAGTCACCAAAAAGGAGTTTTCATTTATGGCTATAGGATTTAAAGGATTTATTTGAGAAAAATGTGTGTGTGTTTTCTTTTGATAATTTTTTATTTATTTCTCTCAAATAGAATTGATGTAAAGGTAAATATTTCTTACGTTTTCATGTTTTTACTAAACTAATGGTTTCCTTTTCTTGATACCCCTTTCTGATCTTTTGTGCTCATCCCAAGTTTTTAAAATGTTTTTCATAGGGTTTAAGGATGGGTAAGGGAAAGTATAAAGTCAAGTTTAAAGTTATTCAGATTTTATATGGAAAAAATCATGATTAATTTTAAAAAAGAAATTATATTGTGTGAAAAATAGATACTAATTGAAAATGTACAATTTGTATTTTATGGTTTTGTTATGTGTGAGTTATGTCCTAATTTTCGAAAACTCTAAACCTGAAAAGATCCTCAAAGTGAAAGAAAGTAATTTCTTGAATAAAATTCAAGATCATATAATGTTTAATGTTGGGTGATTATAGAATTTATAATGGTACAATGTGAAAAGATATATTATAGAGTATAGATCTCATTTCTTGTTATGCCATAAATTTAAGGTAGAGTGATAGAATCCTAAAGGGGTGATGCAACCATTACTTATACAGTAATAAAAATGGTAAAACATCACAATGGGTTTTATAATTATACTCCCCAATATATATAAAATCTATAACACCATTTTATTTATATTCGATCACATTATAAAGTCATCACACTTCATTACTATCAAATAATATTCCCCACATGACCAATATTCCATGATATACATCATGAGAGTGGTATGGTTGTATGTAGTACCACTCTTAATCATATCTGATCTATATATGAGGTTTAATTCAATGTTCTTGAAACTTTATCTTCATGCATTGAATATGGAGTTTATCTTTAACATTACATATCATCCTCAGATAGATGTTTATGAAAAGAGTTCCATTCAAACCATGGATTATATTTTGAGATATCTTTTTATAGATTTCAATGGTGGCTGAGACCAATACATTCCATTGGTTGAATTTTCATACAATAATTGATTTCTCTAGAAAATTTAGATAAATATTTATGATTCCATCTATTATAATAAGTGTATAACTCTGACATGTTGCAATGAAGTTGGAGAAAAAAATCTATTTTGACCAATTATATTTAAGTAAATGGAAAAAATTTAGATACATTAAATAGTACATTAGTGAATATTAGTGTTAATAAAAGATTTATTCAAATATCCATAAATGGGATCTAGAGTTTTAAGTTGTAGATAAGTTATTCTTTCATATATCTCTTTAGAAAAAAGTTATAAGATTTGGAAATATGGGAAAGTTTATCGATAGATATATTGATCCCTTCGATATCTTTGATTGTATCTAGATGATAATGTATATCTTGGTTCTTCCACTAAATATTTCATAGGTGAATGATTTGTTCCATGTATCAATTTAATAGAAGTTTATACCTGACCCTACACATACACTTATTTAAGAAGTTGTGAAAATATGGCATGATCCGTCATATGAGGAACAACTAGTGGAGATTTTGGATCGATGACATAATGTTTTGAGAAACATGACCACTCACCTAGTCATGGTTTTTTAGTGAAACTATAAGTTTTAGAAATCTATATGGGGATCTAAGGATGTAAAAAGGTAGAGGTATCCTCATTTTTTCCTTAAAATAATATAATTTCAATGGAAAAATTAATTTTAATGGGGGGTAGAATATAACGACCCATTATTTTAGAATTTAATTTCCAATAAATTAAATTCAAAGTGTTTTATAGCTTTCATTACACGCAACTCAAACTTATATGAACCATGATATATATAATTAGGAAAAGTGAGCCTTATAAAATAGCCATTAAATTGGTCTATATTAATATGAGTTACCTCATTACAAAATATATGATTTAATGATTTCCATAATTCAAATTTATTGATTAATTTTTAGTAAATAGTACTCAAATTTTAGTAATAATAATAAAATCATATAAGACCAATTTTTGTTAATAATTATATTTTTTTAATATTATGTATTTTTATATAAGTAAAATATATTGATCACTACTGGTAAATGATTAAATAAATTAATAATTTATTTAATAAAATCAATAATCATTGATAAATTGATAAAAAATGGTTATAGATAAAGATAATAACCTTTGAAGGTAAAAATATATATTTTATCAAAAAAATGTTTTTATTATGTGCAATGTATTATATCATAATAAATTTAATTAATCATTATTTATGAATTATATTAATTAAATATATATATATAATATATTAATTCAATTAATTAACATTTAAATAATGATTTTTTACTATGAAATAAATGAGAATAAAATAATTTTTTTGTTGAAAATTATATTTTTTTTCTAAAAATGATTTTTACTTATCATATGCATAGATATTAGAATTAATTTCAACCACCTATAAAAAATCAATCTTATAAAATTGATTCTATATTTGGAATCATCAAAATAAATATTAAATAATAATGTCATAACCCGTCCCCCGGGGCCCATGTCGTGACTACCCCATGCCCTCTTTCCATAGGCCAAGGGCTGGAGACTAGCACCGAAGGCGTATTCCATAAGACTGGGAAGGCATTGCCTTTATAACCTTTAAACACACGTAACAAAGCAAACAGCAAGATAGGAACACAAGTATACAGAACTATAAACAGAGTGAGTGCAGTAAGTAAAAAGGGGCCATAATACAAGTTCAACTGGAAAGTACAAGTACAACTAAAATGAAATACAACTGAAGAAAGAGAAAAACAGCTACTAGATCATCCTTTGAGGTTCCTACCATAAGGGTAGGTACAGATCACCTTCTCAACAGTCCACATATGTCTGTCTCCTCCATGTACTGACTCATCTTAAGGTCCACCTCTAGGTACCGTCCAGTCCTGGTACTCTCGGCCTCAGTCAGTGCTGTATGTTGTCTCCATCCAACACAATAATGTGCAGGAATATCCCGTGCAGGGGTGAGTATAACGATACTCAGTAGGGACCCCGAGACCCTCTAGGTCTCACAAAATCCAACAAGGATAAAACAAAAAGTATGAAATCAACAGATAACCTTATTTAGGTATATTACCATACATATACCTATGTTATCAAGTAATCTATCTCAATCATGAGGAAAACAGAGAGGTTCTGACTCATCTCAAACTAGTATTTATTCTAGGGGTAGTAACAAGTAACATTTCGAATCACAATGTCGAACACCTCGGCTGATGGAGAACTCCTCCTCTATCAAGTATAGTGGGCCTGTTGTGTCACACAGAGGCGCTTCCCACTAACTTTGAACTACTGAGGTACTCTTCCAGTCAGGTATTGTGGGTCTGTCGCGTCATAGAGAGGCGCTCCCAACCCTAGGTATGTCATGTCACAGAGAGGTGATCCCCATCATAGCCTGATGAGGTAATCCTCCTGTTGAGTACCGTGGGACTGCTATGTCACCAAGGTGCTCCCCACCATGGGTCTCCCGTGTCACCAAGGCACTCCCCACTGGGCCAGTAGAGTCACTATGAGTCCAAACGGTCAGTAGTCATCAAGTCTCAGCCAGCCACTAGATCTCCGCACTATGATCTCTCATCTCTGGGAAGATCCGCTCTACAAGCTACTATTTGAAACTTTAACTGCCACGAAGTCCCACGAAGAAGTATCTCAAAGGTCTGCCACGTCATAGGGGGTCTCAATGCAACAGACACTGCGTCAATCAGACGCCCGGTCTCTGAGTTATTAGCCTTTTAGTCCCAAGGGCCCGGTTGGATTCATGGTCGATCCAACCTGACTGTTCCCCTTCTTAATTCAAAACATAGTGGGATTTACTCAAAGGGACCGACTCTTTACAATATTTTCAGCGCCGATGACGGTTTTTCAAACAAACGTCTGGTGCTAAAGTTATGGCCAAAAGAAAGTAAATGGGTCGAAGTGGGCCCGGGTCCAGTCCGACCCGGTAAGACCGACCCGGCCCGACCCGGCCTAGGCCAACCTAGTTTAGATCGACCCGACCCACAGTGAGGCCCAACCCGACAGGCCGCGAGGGGCTGCAGAGGGTCGTGGATGCTCACGAGGGTGCGAGGCCATGGAGCGGCTCAGCCGGAAGTTTCCGTGAGGGCACGAGATCGTAGGGTGACTCGGCCAGGGTGACTCTGAGGTCCAACAGGAAGCGCAGTCGGGGCGGCTCGGAGGGTCGGTGGGCGGCATGAGTTGAGGTGGCTCGGAGGGCTGGAGGGAGGCATGAGCTGGGGTGGCTCGGAGGGCTGGCAGGCGGTGCGAGTCAGGGCAGCACGGAGGGTCGTGGGTGGCGTGAGCTGGGGCGGCTCGGAGGGCAGCGGTGAGGGCGGTCTGGTCGGGGCATGGGGCAGGTTCGGCCGGGAGGCCGGAGCGCCACTATGGCGAGGGTTTGGTTCGGCCAGGAAGCTGGAGCACCACGGGGTGGCTCGGCTGGGGTGCGGAGCTGGGGCGCGCGGCTGGTTTGGCCGGGAGTTTGGAGCACCGCATGGTGGCTCCGCCGGGGCACAGAGCCGGGGCGTGCGGTTGGTTCAGCCGGGAGGCCGGAACACTACGGGGGTGGCACGGGTTACGGAGGCCGCGGGTGGCGGCATCGTTGCCTTCGTCACCTTCATCGCTTTCCTCCTTTTCAAAGTGTACACCAAAGAAGAATGACGAAGGGGTCGGGCCATGTTTGTTTGGCCCACACCCTCCGCGTTTAGAGTGATAACAAGCAGTTCACAATGAACAAAGCATGAGTGTGTATGGAGGATATTTTAAAACATCATTTCCCACAACCCTCGTCAATATCTATTCCCAAATCCTACAAATGAATTAGAAGGGGAAAACATGGGAAGTGATAATTAATAAACTCATACCTTGTTCGCTTGATGACGTTGGTGTGAGGAAGAAGGTGAAGTCGCCGAAGTTCATCTCATCCGCCACACACCTCAAATCCCAGGCTCATGCGTCGGTTAGTCGTAGTTGAATATGTTCCTTTTCAGCGTTATTCGTGGAGGAAGCGTTCTTCGTGGAGGAATCATTCTTTATTGGAGAAGATTTCTGCCAATTCCACCCAAATGTAAAGTGGTTCCAAAATAATAGATTATCCCCTCTATTAATTTTGTTGGCATAAATTCAAAATGGATAAATTAATGTGGTGTGTGGGCATAATTATGTGGGGGAGGGTTGGCATAATTAAGTGGGGAGCTCAAGAGGTTTATCCCTACATAATTATGGAGTTCAAGAGGTTTCATTCCATGGGTAGTTCCCACCACCATATTATCCACAAGGGTGTTAGGCTCAGGTGGTCCCCACCACTGAGCATTCAATTTGGAGAATAAAACTTTTGTGGTCTCCACCACCACAATATCCACAAGTGGGTGTTTATAACAAATAAAATAAAATGTGTGTTTATTTTATTTTATTATTTCCACGAAAAACCCAAAAATTATCTTCTACCTGTGACTAACTATTGTTGAAGTTAAAGTCTTCTTAAGAAAATATCAGCGTTGCGAGTTCAACGGTGCCCTCGAATTTCAATTCCAATCATCGGTTCAAAATTTATAAAAACCCACTCTTACGTTTACTGAACGTACCCAAACAAAAGATCAGAAATTCATTCCGGCCACCCTGGGCATCGAAATCACGTGGCGTCAATTTTCACAGAATCATAAAATTCCCATTTATTTAAAAAAATACATGGAAATTCTAGGTCTTTACATTCTCCCCACCTCAGGGATTTACATCCCCATAATCTACAACTAAAACTAGGTAAACAAGTGGGGGTACTAAGCATGCATCTGAGCCTCCCACTCCCATGTTCTCTCCTAGAGGTTCCCATACTGCCAGAGAATGTGCACCAGAGGTATGGACCATCCACTATGGACCCACTCCTATCAATCCTCAATCTCTACTGGAACCTCGGTAGAAGTTTCCCCATCATCGACATCCAGCTCGCCATGATCGATGATATGAGAAGGTTCATGTGCGTATCTCCTCAGCTGGGATACGTGGAAGATGTCATGCACCTGGTGCATCTGAGGTGGAATATATAAGAGGTAAGCCACCTCGCCAACTCTGCTGAGGACTTGAAAAGGTCCGATGAACCTCGGAGATAACTTTCCACCTACGAAAAATCTCCGCAAACCTCGTCGAGGTGATACCCGTAGAAATACTTGGTATTCATCATCAAACTCTATAGGTCTATGTCGCCTATCGACATAAGACTTCTGCATGCTCTATATAGTCTTCATCCACTCCTGGATGATCTGAACCTTCTCTGTGGTAGCCCATACCATCTCTGGTCCCACTAGTGATGACTCCTCTAGGTCAGTCCAGCACAAGGGTGATCTGCAAGGTCACCCGTACAACGCCTCGAAAGGTTCCATCCCAATGGTGGAGTGATAACTGTTGTTGTACGCAAACTCCACCAAAGGAAACTGATCCTCCTAACTGTGACCGAAGTTGAGGACGCAAGCATACAACATGTCCTCGAGGGTCTGTATGGTCCGCTCAGTTTGGCCATCCATATGAGGATGGAAGGCAGTGCTCAAACGAAGCTGCATCCCGAAAGCCTCCTGCAATCCCTTCCATAGCCAAGAAGTAAAAAATGCATCACGATGAGAGATAATAGTCGAAGGTACTCCATGTAACTGCAAAATCTCTTGCATATAGAGGTATCCCAAGCTCTCTACTGAACCCTTCTCTCTGATTGGTAGGAAGTGGGTCGACTTGGTGAGTCAGTCGACGATCACCCAAATCGAGTCATGATCTCTGGATGCACGTGTATGTCCTATCACGAAGTCTATAGATATCTCATCCCACTTCCACTCTGGGACCTCTAAAGGCTAAACCAAGACTGCTAGTACATGATTCTTCACCTACACTTTCTGACAAGTGAGGTACCGAGAAACAAACTCTGCTACTACTTTCTTCATTCCTGGCCACCAGTGTTGTCATCAGAGATCTTAGTACATCTTCTCCACTCCAGAATGTACCGCTAGAGGGGATGTGTGGGAATCCCTCAAAACTTCCTCCTAAAGTGACACTCATACCATGGTATGTCCTCTGATGAGGATGACATGCTCCTCACCTTCAGAAAATTTATCAAGTGCATGTCCTGTGGATATCTGAGCACGTCGTGCCTCGCAATCAGCATCCTCACACTGTGCCTCCCTAACTTACCGAAGTATTGGGGGAGTGACTGTAAAATATTGAAGAAAATATGCTCCATCTCTATCCACAAAGGATATCTGTAAAGTATCCATCTACTCCGTCACCTCGCCTAATAGTTGTATACCAGATCTCTTGCTAAGTGTGTCTGCAACAATGTTCCCCTTAAAAGTAGTATATACTATCTCAAATTCATAGTCCTAGAGTAACTCAAGCCAACGTTGATGTTTTAGGTTTAGGTCCTTCTAAGAGAAGATATACCTGAGACTCTTGTGATCAAAGTACATGGTAAAACTCTCACCCATTAGATAGTGCTGCCACATCTTCAAGCTGAATACCACTACTGCTAACTCCAGTTCATGGGTAGTGTAGTTCTGCTCATTTTTTCTTAGCTATCGAGAACCATATGCGATCACTACTCACTCCTACATCAGGACACATCCCAGCTCGTTCCCTGATGTGTCTTAGTAGACTACGTACCCTATGCCCTCCTATGGAATCCTCAAGATGGGGGCACTAGTCAACCTCATCCTCAGCTCCTGAAAAATCTACGGGCATATCTCCAACCACACGAAGGGTTGTCCCTTATTCGTCAACACTGATAGTGGTGCAGCAACTCTGGAGAAGTCTGGCACAAACCTCGAGTAGTAACCAGCCAAACCCAAGAAACTTCGTAGCCCCGTCGCACTCCTGGGTGGATCCCAAAAAAATACCGCCTCAATCTTCGCTCGATCCACTACAACTCCAGCCTCCGATATGACATGTCATAGAAATTGAACCTATCAGATCCAGAACTGGAACTTATAGAAATTACCATAAATCTAGTGCTCTCAGAGTGTGTCCAGTACTACCTTCAAATGATAGGTATGCTCCTCCTCAGTAGTTGAGTAGATCATAATGTTGTCGATGAAGACCACTACAAAGCGATCAAGGTATGGCTGAAAGATCCTGTTCATGAGTCCCATGAACACTGTTGGAGAATTGGTCATGCCTAATGGCATAAACAAGAACTTTTAATGGCCATACCAACACTTGAAGGTCATCTTCTGTACGTCCATGTCTCTCACTCTAAGCTGGTGATAGCCTGATATGAGTTCTATCTTCGAGAACCACTGTTCTCCCTTCAGCTGATCAAAGAGGTCATCAATCCTCGAGAGTGGGTACTTGTTCTTCACAGTCACCTGGTTCAGGCGTCGATAGTCAACACAAAGCCTCAAGCTCCCATATATTTTCTTGGTGAATAGAATCGGGGCTTCCCAAGGCGAAACACTGGGCCAGATGAATCCCTTCCCCTGCAAGTCCTATAACTGTACCCGCAACTCACGAAGCTCTGTAGGAGCCATCTGATATGCTAGTGTAGATATCAATGTCATACCATGGTACAAGTAAATGTAAAATTCCACCACTCTGTGAGGAGGTAGACATGGAACATCATCAGGGAAAACATCTGCGTACTGGTCCACCACTACAGGATAGCTCAGACACTCCATATCAACATCTCTGAGGGTAAAGCTAGCCAAATGATGAATGATCGGTTCCACTCTCCTCTGGGTAAGTCCATCCTATGCTGAAAAGGCTCCATTCTCACTGGTGAAGGTAAACCTAGTCCCATCCATGCAGACACACCACACTTTGCACCTAATACAGTCAATCTGAGTATGAACTGTAGATAACAAGTTCATACCCAAGATGATGTTGTAAGGCCTCGACGCCGCTACTAGGAGATCCCAGCCAAAGATCTCGCCTTCTATAGTAAGCTTGAACTACTGGTACCAGTGTTTAATCATCTAATCTACACCCATAGAAGTCTCTAGACGTAAGGATCGAGCCAACAGCTCTATCGGAATCTCTGAGCTCCGAACAAGGGTAGTGGCAATAAAAGAATGACTGGAACCTATGTCTATAAGTACTGCAGCTAAGGTGTAGTAGACATAGATCGTACCTCGAATCATATCTGGAGAGCCATGATCATATCCCTCATATGCATGGAGCTGAGCTCTCCCTTATCCACATGCTCTCTACGGTCGGGGTGGACCTACTGGTGGTGGTGGTTGTAATATCTCGAATCGTCACCCACCGCTAGCTGCACGGCCAGCTCCTCTGCCACATCGGCCTTCTCCCTGCGGACCTCCTCGTTCGAACCTATGTATCTTCCTAGGAAGTCCTTCGACTGTATACTGATCATCTGAATGGTAGGTTAGACAATCACAAGTCAAGTGACCCTGCCCACCGCATGCATAACACTACCCGCTCCTAGCATGACTAGCTCCACTTCAGGTGCCCCAAACAACCAATCCTGAGTCATGTGGTCGTCCACCTGTAGGTATGGTCCTCTTAGACCTTTGTGAAGTATGTATACTGCCAGCTGTAGAAGACTCTACTATGTGATGACGGGTAGTGGGTCTCGCTGCTGGTGACTGTTCAGTAAGGGAACTCTCTACCAAGAGGGCTCTCTCTAACACTACTTCTTGCGTCGGGATGCTGAGTGAGATCACTAAATCCCTGATCTCCTACTTAAGTCCCTGCTCTAAGTTCTGAGCCCTGAAGAAATGGTATTGAACCATATCTATAGAGTAGCGTGAGAGGTTAGTGAACCCCGCTGAGTACTGAGCCACAGTCATGCTTCCCTGCTGCAGATGAAGAAGCTCACATATGCACACTGCGTGAAGAGTCACTGTGACAAACTCTACCCAAAATAGGCTCTCGAATTCTGCCCAGAGAAGCATCAATTCATCATGAAACTGGAGCATCAAGATCCAACATTAGCCCGTTGCTTCCTATAGAAGGCTGGCGAAAAGGATCACCATGAAATCAGCTGGTGTCCCTACTAAATAGAAAACTTTCACCATAGCCTCCAGCCAATCCACAGCTACTTGTGGGTCTGTCTCTCCCCATAACTTGGGCAGCCTCTGGCACTGGAACTCATTCAACGTGCTCAAGTGGCATGCACCATCTGCTTCCGGGGATGGTGGCATTGGTGGCAAAATGCGAATTGGTACCCATAGTGCCTCTATTGGTGCCTCTACTGGAAAAGGGCCCTACACTGAGGCCTCATCGCTTGGTGGGCTATTAGTGCCTACAACTCTCAGAACTCTAGCCGGATGTCTTCATGGAGGCATCCTGAAAAGAAACAGGTGTGTCATGGTCAAAAGTTATTCCTAGTGAGCTAAAATATATACCTAGTGAGATGACTCAAAAAATCACAAAGAAAAATTTTGAAAACACACACACAATCAATGTTTTCGTGCACTGAGTAGGAAATCAGAATTCAGGATTCTGGTGTATGAATACGTTGGCCGCCGCACCAACACTGGACTACCTGAACTGAAAACTACACTCATAATCCTTAACACTATTGCTTTATAGAAAAGATTAGAGTCCTAGTTCTACAGTAGAACAGACTCCTTTGATTCCAATTTGTCAGGATTTTTCCCCCGGGGTTAGTGTCGTGACTACCCAAAGCCCGCCTTCCATAGGCCAGGGGCTGGCGACTAGTACTGAAGGCGTATTCCCTAAAACAGGGAAGGCATTGCCTTTATAACCTGAAAACACATGTAACCAACCACACAGCAAGATAGGAACACAAGTAAACCGAACTATAAATAGAGTGAGTTCATTAAGTAAAAATGGGTCAGAATACAAGCCCAACTGGAAAGTACAAGTACAACTAAAATGTAATACAATTGAAGAAAGAGAAAAACAACTACTAGATCATCCTCTGAGGTTCCTACCTAAAGGGTAGGTACAGATCTCCTTCTCAGCACTCCACGTCTGTCCATCTCCTCTGTGTACCGACTTGTCGTAAGGTCCACCTCCAAGTACCATCCAGTCCTGGTACTCTCGGCCTCAGTCAACGTTGTTCGTCGTCTGCATCCAACACAACAAGGTATGGGCATATCCTGTGCAGGGGTGAGTATAACGACACTCAGTAGTGACTCGGAGACCCTATAGGTCTCACAAAATCCAACAAGGATAAAACAAAAAGTATGAAATCAATAGATAACCTTACGTAGGTATATTCCCATACATATATCTAAGTTATCAAGTAATCCATCTCAATCAAGAGGAAAACATAGAGGTTCTAACTCAACTCAAACCAGGATTTATTCTAGGGGTAGTAACAAGTAACATTTCGAGTCACAACGTCGAACACCTCGGCTGCTAGATAACTCCTCCTCTATTGAGTATAGTGGGCATGTCGCGTCACACAGAGGGACTTCCAACTAACCTTAGACTGCTGAGGTACTCCTCCAATAGAGTATTGTGGGTCTGTCATGTCACACAGAACCGCTCCCCACTATGGGTCTATCGCGTCACACAGAGGCACTCCCCTTCATAGCCTGCTGAGGTAATCCTCCTGTCGAGTACCGTGGGTCTGTCGTGTCACCAAGGTGCTCCCCACCGTGGGTCTGCCATGTCACCAAGGCTCTCCCCACTGGGCCAATCGAGTCACTTCGACTCGAAATGGTCAACAGTCATCAAGTCTCAGCTAGCCACTAGGTCTCTGCACTATACCCGCTCGTCTTCGGGTGGATCTACTCCATAGGCTATTGTTCGAAACTCCAACTTCTACAAAGTCCCATGAAGAAGTATCTCAAAGGTCTACCACATCATAGGGTTCTCAACGCAATAGACAGTGTGTCAATCGGACTCTTGGTCTGTGAGTTATTATACTTTTAGTCCCGGGGGCCCAGTTGGATTGGGGCTCGATCCAACCTGATTGTTTCTCATCTTAATCCAAAAACACAGTGGGGTTTACTCAAAGGGACCGACTTTTTCCAAGATTTCTAGTGCTGCTGACGGTTCATCAAATAGATGTCTGGTGCTAAAGTTATGGTCAAAAAACGTAAATGGTTCGTAGTAGGCCTGGGTCCGGTCCGACCCGGTCGAACCGACCCGAACTGACCCCGTTCGGGTCAACCCTACCCGACCTGCTGGTTCTGGACCGGCCCAGTGGGTCTGGCCTGATAGGCAGTGAGGGGCCACTGATGGTCGTGAGGGTGCGAGGCCACGGAGTGGCTCTACTGGAAGTTACCACGAGGGAACGAGGCCGCGAGGCAGCTCGGAGGGCCGGTGGGCAGCGTTGTCGACACGGCTCGGAGGGCCAGCAGGCGGCGTGATCTAGGGATCGGAGGGTCGACGGGTGGTGCGAGCTAGGGTATCTTGGAGAGTCACGGGCATCTCAAGCCGGGGCGGCTCGGAGGGTCACGGCGAGGGTGGTTCGGCCGGAGCGCGAGGCCGGTTCGGCTGAGAGGCTGGAGCACCGTGGTGGCGTAGGGCCAGTTCGGCCGGGAGGCGGGAGCACTATGGGGGCACGGGGCTGGTTTGGCCGGGAGGCCGGAGCACTACGGGGGTGTGGGGCTGGGCCATCCGGGAGGCCAGAGCATCGCGGGGTGGCTCGGCCGAGGCACGGAGCCGGGGCGCACGGCCGGTTCAGCCAGGAGGTTGGACCATAGCGGGGCGGCTCGGTTAGGGAGCAGAGCTGAGGTGTGCGGCCAGTTCGTCTGGGAGGCCGGAGCACCGCGGGGCAGCCTGGACGGGGCGCATAGCTTGGGTGCGCGGCCCATTCGGATGGGAGTCTAAAGCGTCGTGGGCAGCTCGGTAGGGGTGCAGATCTAGGGCATGCGACTAGTTTGGCTGGGAGACCAGAATGCCACGGGGGCGGCGCAGGTTGTGGAGGTCGTGGGTGGCGGTGCCGTTTACTTCGTCGCCTTCGTCGCCTTCCTCCTTTTCAAAGTGTACACCAAAGAAGAACAGCAGAGGGGTCGGGCCATGTTTGTTTGGCCCGCACCCTCCGCATTTAGAGTGATAACAAGCGGTTCACAATGAACAAAGCATGAACGTGTATGGAAGATATTTTAAAACATCATTTTCCACAACCCTTGTCAATCTATATTCCCAAATCACACAAAATAATTACAAGGGGAGCACATGGGAAGTGATAATCAATAAAACCCTACCTCGTTCGCTTGATTACATTGGCGTGAGGAAGAAGGTGAAGTCATAGACGTTCATCTCGTCTGCCACACACCTCCAATCCTGGGCTCATTCATCGGTTAGTCATAGTCGAAGATGTTCCTTGTTGGTGTTCTTCATGGAGGAAGTGTTCTTCGTTAGAGAATATTTCTCCCAATTCCACCCAAATGTAAAGTGGTGCTAAAATAATATATTATCCACTCTATTATGTTTATCATCATAAATTCAAAATGGATAAATTAATGTGGTGTGTTGGTATAATTAAGTGGGGGAGGTTTGGCACAATTAAGTGGGGAGATCAAGAGGTTTCTCCCCACTTAATTATGGAGTTCAAGAGTTTTCATTCCATGGGTGGTCTCCACCACCATATTATCCACAAGGGAGTTAGTCTTGGGTGGTACCCACCACCGAGCCTTCAATTTGGAGAATAAAACTTCTGTGGTCCCCACCACCAAAATATTCACAAGTGGGTGGTTACAACAAATAAAATAAAATGTGTGTTTATTTTATTTTATTATTTCCACGAAAAACCCAAAAATTATCTTTCACCTTCAACCAACTGTTGTCGAGGTGAAAGTCTTATTATGTGAATATCGGCACTACGAGTTCAACAGTGCCCTCAAATTTTAATTCTGAGCATCATTTCAAAAAGTTAGAAAAACCCACTAGTATTTTTACAGAATGTACCTGAACAAAAGTTTAGAAATTAATTCCAGGCACTCCGGGCCTTGGAATCACGTGCCGTCAATTTTTGCGAACTCATAAAATTTCCATTTATTTAAAAAAAATACATGGAAATTCTGGGCCTTTACAAATAATATCAACTTAAGTTTTTTCTGTAATGAATTGTTTCCCTTGTAAAAATCATGTCACTGCGGTTATCGTTAAAATGGGTTAAAAGGAACTCAACTAAGGGATAAGGATTATAATATCACAAAAACCTTATATTTATCTGATTTTTTTAGTTTATTTAGACCTAAATTCACCTTAAATTCTAAATTTTTCCATTTTTTCTTACTTTCCCTTGATAATTAATCTTATTATATTTAAATATTCTTAAAATTTATAGGGGTTTCACTCCCCTTACTTATAAAAAGTAACCATCTATACTCACTTATTAAAACACCTTATGCATTATAGAATATCCAAGACCTATTAAAATATCTTCCCATAATTTCTCCACATGTATTATAGGTATTTTTATCACTAAAATACTATCCCATGAAGACAAAAAGTGTTAGCCAAAGAAGGATGCCTAAGGAAAAGTTAATCATCTTAACTAAGCTATTTAAAGTTTATTTATTGTTTAACTTTATCCAAATTTTCTATAAACATATTAACATAATGAAATTTGTATCATTACTATATTAAAATTATATTATTTTAATGTTACATCCATTTTCTATTCTACTTTCCATCCAATGTGAAATTAAAACATTGCTTATGCGTATGTATGGACTATTGTCACCATGAAGCTAAGTATTTTGTTTTTCATAAACAAATCACATTGATTGTTATAAATATTAATTTAATGGATTTATGTTAGTATTAAGAAATAATTTTTTCTATTAAAATAAAATATTATCCACATTCATACCCTTAAATCCGTTGAAATATGATAACATTTCTTGTACATACATGTGGATTACCACCTCCACAAAGTAATGTGATTCATTTTTCATTTTCAATTTACATGGATGGTCATAAGTATATATTTAATGAATATATATGATATTTATGATATAGTTTTTATTTTTTAAAGATAAATTTTGTTACCTTTATTTCATTCCATCCATTTGAAAAATGGAAACATCATTCATGTATATGTATGGACTATTATCTCAATGAAGTGATGTAATTCAATTTTCATCATACTCATACATGGATTTTTCTAAAAGTGTATAAAATAAAAAATATATGTTAACTATGACATGATTAAGATTTTGGATATGATTAAATGATGACCAAGTTTCAAGTAATAGTATATCCAAACTAAAATGTGCATGAAAAATGAAATATTTGACTCGAGGAATATTTTTTTTCTTGTAGAATTATTAATAAATGGGTGAATGGAAATTATGAATGATTCATATCCAGTAACATATGTATGAATATGGTTCTGATATATTTTTATAATATATATATATATATATATTAGGATATATTATGTATAAATAATCTCAATATTTGAGGTAAGGGTTTATGTTTTAGTCTCATTTTAGTTAGGATTGTTCATGTTTAAATCACTATTGGGGAAATTGAATACTCTCACACTATCTATTAAAACCCATATATTTTATTCTGTTATTATAATTTTTTTATTTCATATATTAGTACTATTATTCTCTCTTTGGTACTCAAAATGATCAAAAAATGTTTTTTGGAAAATGTAGCCTTATTCCTCCTTTTATGTCATGAATCTCTTTCTTCCATGTCCAAATTAATTAAAATAATTCAATGCTATTATTTTCTATACTAAAATTATTTTTAATTTTATTTTCAACATTATTCTACTTTATTTACAAAGGATTAAAAATGAATCTTTTAAATTTTTTTATACGAATTGCTTTTTACTTTTTACAAAATTAACAAAGAAATGCTTTTAAAATTTTATGACATGAATTGATTTTCTTAAAATCATTTACATTATTGATAATGATGATTCCTTTACATGTTTCAATGTTTTTACTAGGAAAATACTCTTCCTTTTTTTAATTTTTTAATTTTAAATCTACCATAGGAAAATTGATGATTTCTCTTTTTTCCATAGTATATTTGTAACAATTATAAAAAAGTATTTTTCATACATTTCAACATCCTTTAAGGATTGTTATCCTGCACTGAAGATATACTCTAACAATTCCATCCAAATTTTAACTTTGTATGGATTGTGATAATGTGTTTTAAATACTTTTATGAAACCTATTTTTTTATAGGTTAATTATGTGGAGATGAAAGGGTGAATGTTATGTTATTATGGAACACATATGTATGGTTTATCATTCATTGATGGGTGGTGTAGAGACCCGAATCTTGACATTCATAGACATTACATTAATTTAGCGGAATACTTAATACATAACAAAAACAGACACATAAGGAATGTAATAGTTTAGTGTCTTTGGAAACTTGGAACGTAATCTTCTAATCGTGGTGAAAGATCTTCAACATCTCCCATAAAGATCTTCCCCTTTTTTTCTTACCTAAAACCTTTCTTTATATCCTAGGGAAAATAAAAAATAAAAAGGGTGAGCTCAAATGCTCAGTAAGGTTAAGCATGGATAAAATAAAACATACCATATACATTTGAACTTAGAAACATGAACATAATGTTTAAACATCAAAAGCTTGAGAAATGACACAAAACATGGAAGTACGAAAGGCATAGATCATAAAGAAACATTAATAATGATAAAATATAATGGGAATAAAACATGTAATTGTGGAAACCATTAATCACATAATATGATTTCCATATTAGCCAAGGCATTGCTGCCAAGACCGTCTTAGTGGACAAAGTCCCTTTCTGAATCGAGTTCACTCCTCGTTCCAGTCCTGTATTACTGAACCGGTTTAACTTGCTGTTCCATCCATGTCTATCTCATGAGATATAAATCTTTACCCAATGCATTGGAGGGAGATATAGGTCCCACCCATCTCATAATGAAATCATTCTTACTTGTGCCACAAAATAAACATACATCATTCATAATAACCCAATAAATAAAATGGGTTTCATAAACATCATCCCATCATCACATAATCCATATAAAAGAAATGGATATCATTTCATAATAAGAAAAGTGAAACCATGTAAATCATAGAGACATTACACTTGAAACATAAACATGTAAAATAATTTCATCTTAGATGAAAATGATTTTGATAAAACACTTTAAATGAATTCTTGAGGAAAATATCCTTTTTCTTCAAAATCATTTTCTTTTCACAAAAATGTCATGCAATTTTAGAAGAAAAGGTTTTTGTTGAAAATAGTCATGAAATATTTTGAAGTAATCTTCATAAAAATAAGGCTTTATAAAACCATAAAAATCCTTTCATGTATTATACGTTAAAAAACATTCTTATCGTACTTTTGTTGGAAAAGACAAAAAGTACCTCGTATGAAAAACGACAAAAGATTCCTTTCATATCTTTTACTAAAAACTCACCGAAGGGTAAAATTGGATTTAAACAATTGTAGGTGGATGGAAATAATATTACATATTGAGGAAACATGGATGTGGATGATAAAATAAACCCCATTAAATACCAAAGTATAAACAATCTTGGATAAAAATGAGACTGTGATATTTTCCCTTATCTTAGGTCCGATTTGCTTCGTAAGTGTCCAAACCTCCTCTTGTTTGAAGCGCCTCTTTGAGATCTCCTTTTAGGGCACTAAAATTGGTCTTTGAAGAAGACCAGAACCTCTAAGATGTTTCTAGGGAAGTGGAGAAGATAAATTGGCAGGGGTTGGCCGAGCTTGAAGGCTCAAATTTGTGTGAGGAAGAGAGGGAGGAGGTGCCCTTTTATAAGGGAGGAGAGGGGCACCTTTGGAAAAACTAAAAATATTATTTTATTATAAATCCAAATTCGGTTTTAAATATCTCCAAATTGAGTTATTTAGAAGCTAAGGTAGGGATGGGTCGAAATCCTCTCATCCAATAGAATTTGGATAAGTTTAGTTTACTCTTTTAACCTTATCATTTAGTATTACCTTTAAGTTAGATAATTTTACTTTTACCGTGTCTTTTTGTGTTCTTACACTATAAGGTTAATAAACATACTATAACAATCCAAACGAACCCCAAGTTGTTTATTATTAATATATATAACCTTATCTAAGTCATTTGGCCGAACCTTAGATTTTTAGGAATAAAATAACAATTAATAATATAATATTTGTTTTAAAAACTATTTTATGTCAATTTTGACACTATTTTGTAATTGATTTTTGTGAAAATCATAACAGAAGGATTAGTTCAAAAAAAGTTAATTAAATCAATATTAACATTTCATATTAACCTAGAAAATTAGTTTAATTCATAAAAAGGCTCAAATTACATTTATTTGGGTATTTATAACATCAATTATTTCAATATTTCACTAATAAGATAATTAATGCATCATCTTTGTGTCATAAATAAATTAAATTATTTAATGTCTAAAAATTACAAATAAAATACCATTATGTAGGAAATATTTTTATATTTCTAATGAATATTTATAGTCGAATTTATCTTATGTATAACCCTATATTAAAAATGATTTACTTATTAAACTTTGATTTTAACTATTTTAACCCTTCTTTAAATAAATTAATAATAAATGTCCTAATCTAATCCAAGTGGGCCTAAATGGTCATATTTTATTCCTAAGGTTGCTTTTGGTCGAATTAAACTTATACAATAGAATTAGGACATGTGTTAGGGTAATAATAATATCATTTTTACCCTTAATTACCCTATTTACTTTTAACCGTGGTAAAAAAAAGTAAAAAGTTACTATTCACCAAAAATTATTTTCATCTAATTGAACCACATTTTACTTAGTGAAATCAACCGTGTCTCTCAGATTTTTGAAATTACACTCACAGAAGTGGTAAAATTAAGTTTTATGAAAAATTCATTTTTTTTAACTACCACTTAGTGGTTTCACTATTCATCAAAAAATGAAAGTTTCCAGAAAAATACCAAAAATTAGGCCTAAGCTATATTTGATATTATGAACTGAAAAATGATGTCTATTTTACCAAATTGAAAACATATCATTTTCATTACTTAATTTAAAAATAAATTCCCGTCGTCAAAACAAATAGCGTGTTCTTAATAGATAATAACTATCAAAAGATTGACACTTGTTTATGTCTGGTTTAAATGTGAAATTACATCCAATGACCAACATTGTATTAAATTGTAAAAATAGATTCTAAATATACTTTAAAACCACTCAAATTAATAATTTATCACTATTAATTATTTCGATTAAAAAAGTTGTTTTTAATTAAAATTTAGTAATTTTCACTATTCATCAGAAAATGAAAGTTATCTGAAAAGTACCAAAATTTCACCCTAAGCTAATTTCGATATTCAGAATCCAAAAAATGAAGTCCATTTTGAAAAATAAAATTTACAAAATTTCAAAAAGTGGTTATTACTATTCATAACGGCTAGTTTTAATAATATTTTAATAGCATATTGGTGTTTAGTGAAACTCGTTATTGCGTACTACACACGCTATCGAGAAAGGTCGTGATTGCGTGTAATGAAAGGCAAGTCAAGGATACGTGTTGTGCAAGCTCCTTTTGGTGTAGCGTACAACACAAGACATTAATGAAATTAAAAGGAATATTTTTCATAAAATCTCGGGGTGTTACAGGTGGGTCCACTATAAAACTCCAAAGTATTGAGTAAATGTGTTATATATCATTTGATTACTAAGTTATGTTGGTAATAATATCTGATCCAATATACTAAGTGGTTCTAATAATAATGATGATAAGTTATACTAATGGATTTTGGTGAGGATTCTTGATCCCTGATGATATGGTATACTGGTGATGATTTATAATCCATTGGGTATAGGATTCTGGTAGTGATTGATAATAAAAAATGTAATTATTTATTTATCTTATGTTTATTCCACATTATTATGTTATTCCAATTATTTATATTATCTATTTCATGGCATGTGATAATATTTTTTTTATAAACATGCTTCTTGTTTTTAAGAAGTTTATGTTATAGCACTAAAATTATGAGATATATTCTTCTAGGTATGACTCTATTATTAAATGAAATTTATTATGATTTCATGACCTTATGTATGAATTATTATCACTTGTGATTGTCAATTGATATCTCCCATGTTTACCCTTACTGAAAATCTGAGCTCACCCTTTCTTAAGTTTATTTTTCCACTAGTTATGAAGAATGGTTAAAGTTTTATATGCCTATGAATGGTACTACATGAGAATAAAATTTTGGAAAATGGTGAATATTGTTCATAAATATGATTATTGTGTATCTATTTTTGAAATAAATTAATCCTTTATCATTATTAGGTATGAATTTTTTATGAATATTATTAAATATTCAACTAAATGATGTAATATCTGTGTATGTTTTGTTCATGTACCACGAATGCGGAAAACCATCAAAATGGGAAAAATATATGGGTGAAATATCCTCAACTTACAGTTGTAAAATGTCTCTAATTGATTAGATATTACAAAGAATATTTTTTTGGGAAGGAGGTTTTTATAGTTGTTATCACTGATGGTTTATATATATTAGATAAGCTTCATAATGTTACTGTGAAAGTCTAGGATGAAAAGATGGATATGAATGATATAAGAGTAAAATAGCTTGATAGTTCAATACAACATGATAGAAATAAAAATGATGAACATTTTTAGAATTTAAAGGTAGATTGAGAAGGGAAACTGAAGTCACTTGAGGCTGAAAAATATCCCCTCAACCTGAAGTATCTAAAGTTAGAATCCAAACATAAAAATCTAGAATGATTCCACACTAGACCTTCCTAGATAAGTAATAAGTTAAATATGGACAAATAAAATTTCAATAAGAGTACTATATCCAAAAAGACTCGGGTTTTTTGGAAAATAAATTTTGAGAAGTGTTGGGGAAGCATCCACCTCAATCACATGGAATAAGAACACCTATAATACTAAAAGAGGTGAACGCACTAAATATTATTTGTCAATTAGTGCTGGAAAGATATCAAATTGTGTGTGTTTTTGTGTATGTCTATATATATGTGTGTGTGTGTGTGTGTCTGTATATATATATATATATTTGTGTGTGTGTGGGTGGGTGGGTGTGGGTAAAGAAAAATTCTTCTAATTCTAAAAAAATATCAATCATAGATGTGAGTATGTTTATGATGATTCATTTCCAAGTTAAATCCCAAATAAATGGGGTTTCTATACAAAAATATCATATGTATAAAACTATATATATTTCCATTGGACACGTGTCCATATGTTATTGACATAATATATAAACTCATAAAATTTATATAAGGCCTATATCATGGGTATAAAGGATGAAATTAGCAACAAACCTATCAAAAATACTCATACATCACAAATGAAAACAAATATATCCACAAGGAACATATATGAATATCTTGAAAATTTATAAGAGATGGGACACAATGGTGGTCAATTATATAGATAATTTTGGTAAAACCCTGGGTTATATTATTTATATCCTAATGGGATGAGTATTCCATAATTGGAGGAGTAGGTAAATATGCATACCTTGGGTAACAAACAAAATAATAAAGCTGAAAAATGATCACTCAAGAAGAAAGATCAACATGGTGCCATCACAAAGTAATAGATTATTAGTGACAAATAGAAAGAAATAATATTTAAAAATGGTAAAACCAATGTATATATGAAAGATTTTACACAATAAAATAGTCATTATGTGTATATATAGTTTTTTTCATATTGCTTGAGTATCTTGAAAAAGAAATTTTTCAATAGGTTGAGAAAGAGGTTTCATCCCTCGTGCTATAATAAAATAGCAGTGGTGGATGCATATAATTCCCACACATGTTAGTTTTGTATCTCAAGGATGTTAATTAAAGGTGATAGAGTTTGAAGATAATACCTTGAGGGGGAGAAACTGAAGAATTAATGGATACCATAGATTTATTTTTTTATAGGAATCAATAATTTTGGAAAGTCCCAATAAAGCATAATACTGTGGTAAGGTTTTGTATCCCCTTATCATTGATTTTGTTTATAATGTGTATGTTTATAAAGGGGGATTAAATAATGAACAAAAGTGGATGAACCAACCCACACATGAATATTTTTATGTTTTTTGTGATATTGAGTAATGGTTTAAATATCTCAAGAAAATTATAGTTTTAGAATCCCTATGGGAAGAAAATTTTTGTTTGTACTGCATTGAGAAGTGTTTATGGATTAATTTGTTTCTCTATTAAAATCACTATTTTCTTCTAGATTATGTTAGACTACATATATATAGAGATAATTTATATTAGGCTCATATATATGAGATGTGTATTTAAATAGTTCACTCAAAATGAATGGATAGACTCCCACATGAATGGTGAAAAATATAGAAGTACAAGAATCCTAAGGGAAGAGATATTTCTTATATTTATATGAGAAAGGGGGGGAAATATTTTACATTCAAAGAACTCCCCATGAATTCATGGTGCCTCAAGAGTTATGTATATGGGTGATTGAAAACATTTCCTCATTTCTATTTATCATCATTAATGGGGAGAGGGAAAATGAGCTTTTATTAAAGTATCGACATGATTGGTGAAGTCATTAGAGGAATTTAAATTTCCTCTAACTTAATTTCAAGTGAGTTTTAATTTCAATACCAAAATTAGAAAAATTAAATTATCCCATAAACATATGATTCATTCTCCTACACAACATTAGTGACTTTTTTTATCAGTGCCATATCAGAGGAAACGGGGACATTTTGTAAAGGAAAAACTTGTATATGTGTGATTTTCACCAGTGTTTGTATCATTCTACTCCAATGTTTGTATCATTTGGGAGTAGTGCATGTTTCATTTTACATATGCATAAGTGTGATTCTAAATAGATATGAAAAATTTATAAATTTATTTGTGGTGTATGATTGTTTTTATCCAAGCTTATTTTTCATATATTTGTGCGTATGTGTGATATCGAATGGTATAAGTTTCACTACTGTCTATGAAAGTTTCATCTAGAACAATATATTTTTTATGCTTGACCTAAAAAATATTAATTATCTGGTGGACAAAAATGATGTTTCCAAATTATATAATATAATTTGTAAAGATATTATGGTGATGTAAGGTATTTTCTGCAAGGTTTTAAACATGAAAACTAGAATGAAGTGTTTGTGATTCCTTCTTGATAAATTTTAGGAGTTGATATTATTCAATAAAAAGGGAATATGAATGTTGAATTATAGAATTATGTTTCCAAATTTGTTTAATTCTAATGAAGAAATATTTTTTGATACTAGTTAATTTCTTCACAATTCTAAATAACACAAATTTATGTTGTGATTCCTACTAAATGGGAATAAAAATTAATAGGATGGACTATTAGTGTTGTGTATAGATTTAGATGGAATCTATGGAGGTTTTATTGTGATGATATCAAGTTGAGATGAGTCACTCAACACATAAACATGACATTGTTTTTTGATATTCATATAAATGTTGAGATTAATGTGTATTTGGTGACATAATATTATAAGAAACAAAAATAGATAATATTGGTAAATAATACATGAAGATATATACTAATAATAAGAATAGATGAGAAGGAATAGGAAAAGGAAGAGGGGTATTTTCTTAAAAACCCTTGAGTGGTGAATGTAAAACTATTTATGAATAATAATCTAGATTTTCAGAATCATGTAAAGTAATAAATGTGTAAATCTAGAGCCTGTGAATTTTTCTTGGATGTTATATCCAATATATTTCATGTTATGGAAACATGAGAGAATATAAATAAAAGGTGTTAGTTGTTGTACTAAAAAAGAGAGACTATAAAAATTAGAATATATGGGAAGCTGGTTTTGATATTTTTTGTGAGATTATAGGGAGTGTTTCCTAAGTTTAAAGATTATAGAACTCTCATGGAGGAAGAATAAAAAATCAATACAAATTTAATAAATTAATAAGAATAACTAAATTCTAAATAATCTATGAAATATGACTTAGGTAATAAAGCAAAATGAAGAAGAAGAATGACATTTACATTAATATATTATCAAATTTAGTGACCCAAAGCATAGTGAGTGAGTCATATAGGCAAACAGTTTCAATATAAGCATATGATATAGACCCATTAACCAAAATTTAGTTTCATGTAGAATATCATGATGACCTGAAGGAATTATAAGATCCAATAATGAGTTGAATGAGATGAGTTCAAATGGATAAAATTTCATCATTTGTAAACTAGTGATCTACTTATAAGAAGGATACAAATGAAAGTATTACATTGTCACGAATCGTCCCAGTGGGGCACGCGTTGTGACTCCCCAAGCCCGCCTTAAATAGGCTAGGGGCTGGTGACTAGCACTGAGTAGGCACATTACTAACATGGGAGGGATTGCCTAAGTACCTGTATACACACACACATCGCCAAGACCATAATACTGGAAAGTAAAAACCACTTGGGAAAAAAATGCAAGCATACAACTAAACCCAACTAGCAGATTATGATGGAAAGTAAAGTACTGAATGTAAAATAGGCCAGAATACAAGCCCACAAAAAACAAGAGTCTAAAAACTACAAAGTCCAACCTATAAACACAAAGAGGTACTAGGACTGCTTCTCATAGTCGTAGGATCACCTCGGTCCGTACGAAACTCAGAAAGGTCAGTCATGTCCTGGTCCTCCCTGAACTCTGTCAAAAGGCTACTCGTCTACACAAGACACGACATATGCGGGCAAAGCCCGTGCAGGGGTGAGTATAAAAATACTCAGTAGAGGACCCTAAAAATTAAAAGAAATACACAAAGAAAATGTATAGTCAGATAGTACACAATATATTTCTACTGAACATATAACAAGTGTAACCAAAATAACCCAGATATACTCACAACCCAGACTTACGGTCTAGGGACAAGTCACATAACCGCATACCCCCCCCCCCCCCTCTAGGGATTCCGTTTGAAGATTACACGAAGAACTCATCCGGGAGAACTCACTCCATGAGTCTGATATCTCTGATGATGTTCATCTAAGAAGTATTATTCACCGGGAAAATCCACAAGAGATAGATACACTCATTATGGGAGAACCCACTCCTCAGTTGGGAAAGATCACGATAGATAGATACACTCATTACAGGAGAACACACTCCTGGGTTGGGAAATATCACGATACACAGATGAGGATCACTATCAGGGCCTTGGCAGATACCGCAAATCATCCAGATTCACCTTCTAGGTAGAGGATCGATGCCCAGTGGAGTTGGTCACATCGATTACTGACTCTTATTAGGGTCAATAATGGATAAAGGATCTCACTCCGGGCCTCTCAGAGGGATGTCTGACTCTATCTTAGAAAGTCCTGCAAAAGGGATCATACTCCTGTAGAAGGAAATGATACCTGACCTTCAGAGGAATGAGAAAAAGGGGCACTCACCCAAAAAACATTTCCAAGATACGGTGGACAATAAGATGAAGCCATGTATGAAAACGTACATGGCATGTAGAAAGGTCACACATTGTGTCCTATGACCCTGGGTACTGCCTGTGTACAACAGCCTAGGTCGCAAGGTTCATCACGTAAAAAGTTAGTACATGATGTTTAGTACTGATCACACATCGTGTCTGAGTAACTGGGGTCAGCTCTATGTATGCAGTCGTGTGCCCGTACAAGGATTAATCTCGTGTTCTTGTATCACCCGAGATACACGTTGTTTCCCATGTAATTACCTCTGCCAAGCCGCATAGGTTCTGCACACCGTGTTTTGAAGCCATGCAGTCCATCTTGTGTCTATGTACTTCCCAAAATACATGTTGAGCTTCAGGGAAAGCCCAACATGTTATGTGACTAGGGTCACACTCTGTGAGATTCCTATCTAACCCCCAAAACCCTAGCCACTGTTTCCAGTACTACACGGCGTGTTCTTCGGAAGTACACACCGTGAATTCTATAATTTTCCAGAATTGTGAGCCGCTGCATCGCTCCTCCCGTATCACCTGTTCTTCGATCTGGCCGTCTGATCACCACAAAACTCCAGATCCAAGGTCACCCCGATGTCCCAAAGTCATCTTCGTTGTTTTTGGGCCTCTGATCGGCCCTGAAAATGTGGTTTGGTCCACCCACATGAAGAACAGTCGAAGAATGATAATTCCCGAACCATGTTGATTCGTCCACCACCATCATCGTCGCTCCTTCTCTAGTTCTCCATGATGTCGGATCTCTAGTTTGGGATTGTTGTGCCACAAAATTGATGTGCTACGATCCTTTGTTAATCACCCAGTGAAGAACGTGAGGAACGCACGATAAGAAAGGGGGAAAATAAATCAAAAGGAAAAATCGAGGAATGAACCTCCACCATCGTTCGTCATAGAGTTGATCTGATCCTGTTAGTAGGATCAAATGGAGTAGAATCAAAACAGAAATCTGACATGGATAAATACTACTAGATCAACCAAATAAAAACCCTCCCAAAAAATGTACAAATCCATGGATCAACATGTTCATGGATTGGTCTGCATTCTACGTTTAATCTAAGAACGCGGAAGAAGAATTGAAATAACAACCCCTACCTCGATCCGGTTGAAGAACAATTGCCACATCGTGTTCTTTGGTGAGGTTCATCATATCCAAGATGCTTCATCGTTCATGGATGATTTCTCCTCGAGATATCCAAGAGGATCCCTCTCAATTTGTAGGGTTATGAGGCTAACCCTATGAACTTACCATATGCAGTTATTTAAAAGAGAGGAAATTAGGTCACCGAAGAAAAAGGAAACTTTTTAAATAAAATAATTTATTATTTTATTTTATTTCCATTCAAATTCCAAAAACTAACTTTTGAGGCCGAAACATGCTAATCAAAGTTAGGCCTTGACTAAGGTAAAAAAGTTTCTCTGAATGCAATGGTGCCCTAGGATTTCTAATTCAGGAACCTGTTTAAAATATATTCCACTTTTTTAGGAAAACCACTTCTACATGCCGTTTAAAGGTTTAATTTTTTTCAAACATTTATTCCGGGTACTCCAGGACTCATAATCGCACACCATCAAAAGGTATAGTCTTGTAATAATTCCATATAATATTTAAAAATAATACACAGAAAATATGAGACATTAAATTCTGCCCACCTTGGGGCTTTGCGTCCCTAAAAATCCAAAACAAGGACTACTCAAAAAGATGTGGGTACTAGGCATAGATCTGATCCTCCCGCTCCCACGTGCTCTCATAAATATTCTCGTGCTACCACCAGATGCGCACCAAGGGAATTGATCACCCACGACGGATTATCTTCTACCGATCCTCAATCTCCACCAGGTACTCAGCAAAGGTCACTTCATCCTCGATGTCTAGCTCATCCCAATCAATGATGTGTGATGGGTCATGCACATACCTCCTCATCTACGACACATGAAAGACATCATGTACTTGATGAAACTATAGTGGTAGAGCTAGGTAGTACACCACCTTGCCAACTCTACGCAGTATTTAAAAAGGTCTGATGAACCTTGGATATAACTTGCCACCCCGGCCAAATCTCTACAATCCTCGACGAGGTGAGACCTGAAGAAAGATGTGGTATCCCTCCTCAAACACCATAGCCTTCATCATCTACCAACATAAGACTTCTACCAGCTCTGTGTAGTCTTCATCTGCTCATGGATGATCTGCACTTCTTGGTGGTAGATCGCACCATCTCTGGACCCATGAGTGCTGACTCTCTGGGGTCGGTCCAGCAAAGTGGTGACAGGAAGGGTCTCCCATAAAAAGCTTAGAAAGGTGTCATACCAATAGTGGAGTGGTAACTATTGTTATATGAAAACTCCAAAAGTGGTAGGTTGTTCTCCCAAATATGACCAAAGTCAAAGATACAGGCCCGCAACATATCCTCCAGAACCTGGGTGGTCCTCTCCGTCTGACCATTGGTATGGGGACGAAACATTCTTCAAAATCATAGATGAGTCCCAAAAGCCTCCTAAAATCCCTTCCACAACTAGGATGTGAAATGGGAATCTCGATCTGAGACTATTGTTGAAGGAATTCCATGAATCCAAACTATCTCCTGCACGTAGAGGCATCCCAAGCTCTCTACGGAACTCTGATCCCTGATACCTAATAAGTGGGCCGACTTGGTGAGTTGGTCAATGATCACCCATATGGAATCATTCCCCTTGGATGTATGTGGTAATCCCATCAAGAATTCCATTGATATTCCATCCCACTTCCACTCTGGAACTTCCAAGGGTGATCTAATCCCGCTGGAACTTGGTGCTCAGTCTTCACCTGCTGTCATGTAAGGCATCGAGAAACGAACTCTGATACTTCCTTCTTCATGCCTAACCACCAGAACTTCCATTGAAGATCTTGGAACATATTCACCACTCCCATATTTACCTCCAAAGGGGACATATGAAACTCACTCAGGTCCTCCTCCTGAAATTCCACTGGTACAATAGTGCTTCCTTTGAAAATAAGTATGTGCTCCCCACCTTGTGAATATCCATCAGGATCATGTCCTTTGGATAACTGAGCACGTAAAGCCTCACAGTTGAAAACCCCAATTTGTTCCTCCCTCACTCACTGTAAGAGTGGAGGGGTGACAACCATCGACTATAGGTAAGCGGTATCCCCTCTATCCACGAGGGATAACTGCAACATGGCTAACTGGTCTGTCGCCTCGCTCAAAAGTTGTGAGCTCGACCTTCTACTAAGAGAATATGACACCTTTTTCCCCTTCCCAGAAGTATAGATGATCTCAAAATCATAGTCTTGGAGGAACTCTATCCAACGCATTTGTCTCAGATTAATATACTTTTGTGAGAAGATGTACTTGAGGCTCTTGTGGTCAGAGTAGACGATGAACCGCTCGCCCATAAGGTAGTGTCTCCACATCTTCAATCCGAAGACTACTACTGCCAACTCGAGATCGTGGGTCACATAGTTCTACTTGTGTGGTCTAAAATGGCACGAACCATAAGAAATCAATGCATGTCTCTGCATCAAGACCCAGCCAAGCTCTGTCCCCGATGCATCGCAGAAAACTACGTACCTGACACCCTCCTCTAGTAATCTCAAGATCAGGGCACTCATCAAACTCTACCTCAACTGCACAAAAGTCTGCTGGCACTTCTCTGTCCATATGAAGGGTTGTCCCTTCCTGGTCAAGGATGTCATTGGTGCTGATATTCAGAAAAAATTAGGAATGAATCTCCAGTAATATCCTGCCAACCCAATGAAGTTCTACACCTCTGTCATGCTCCAAGGTGGCTCCCATGCTAACACTGGCTCTACCTTGGTTGGGTCCACAGGTACACTATATTCTAAGATGACATGTCCCAAAAATTGGACCTCATGAATACAAAACTGGCACTTTGAGAGTTTCTGATAAATTTGGTGCTCTCGGAGTATGTCTAGAACCATCTGTAGGTGTCTCGTGTGCTCCTCCTCTAACGTCGGGTACCAAAGGATGTCGTTGATGAAAACCACTACGAACCAGTCTAAGTATGGCTGGAAGATCTAGTTCATCAGTACCATGAATACTGTGGGGGAATTTTTTACGCCGAAAGGCATCACCAAATACTCATAGTGACCGTAGAAGAATCTAAAGGTCATCTTCGGTATATCCTCATCCCGTACTCGTAACTGGTGATAACCTGATCAAAGGTCAACCTTTGAGAACCATTGTTCCCCTCTCATTTGGCCTAATAGGTCATTAATCCTCGGCAGTGGATACTTTTTCTTCACCATTACCTGATTTAGGCACTGGTAATTCACGCACAACCTCAAACTCTCGTCTAGCTTTTTGGAAAACAAAATTGGGGCCGCCTAGGGTAAAACGCTAGGTCTCACAAAACCCTTGCTCTGAAAGTCCTCCAACTGCACCCTCAACTCGTGAATCTCTTCGAGAGAAATTAGATATGCGGATGAGGAAATCACTGCCATCCCAAGGTGTAAGTCGATGCAGAAATAAATTTCCCGGTGGGGAGGTAGTCTTGGAACATCTTCCGAAAAGACATCCACATACTCCGCCACTATTGCTGGGAACTGGGAGCTCACAACATCTACTTATCCAAGGTTAAGGCTAGCCAACTCATGAGTGATCGGATACACCCTCCTATGCATGATCCCATTCTATGCTGATTGGGTCTTCTTTTCTCTAACAAAGGAAAACCTCGTCCCATAACTACGGACACACCGCACTCTTCGCCTAAAATATTCATATGGGCATGGACCGAAGATAACCAATCTATACCAAGAATGACGTCGTAAGGCCTCGACGCTACCACCAAGAGGTTCCAACCGGAACTCTCACCTTGAAGGGTAAGATCACACTATCTAAAAAGGTGTGTGATCATCGATTCTTCTCTCGTAGGTGTCTCCAAGCGTAAGGATCGAGTCAAGGGCTCTATCAAAATCTCTAGGTTTCTCAAAAGACATGTGGCGATGAAGGAATGACTAGAACCTATGTCTATAAGTATGGAATATAAGGTAAATAAGACACAGATCATACCTCGAATCATCCCTGGAGTCCCTAGGTCGTACACCTCAACCGTATGCAGTTGTCCCCGCCCATGTCCCCCAGCTTCCTAAGCCTAGTGCGGACCACATGGGGGTGGTGGTGGAAGTAAATCAAGCATCTTCCACCACCTATAGCTCTCCCTACTCCTCTTCCACGTCCGTCGCCTAGAGATTCTATCTGCTTCATTCTCTGCCTCTGCCTCGGTGGGCCATCCACTGCTTCCCTGTCAGCAGCCCGACGGGTCGGACAATCCCTAGTGAGATGTCCTCTTCCATCGCACAAGTAGAATTGATTCTCCCTAGGATGATTGGATCCAGCCTGAGAGCCCTGGACTGTCAACTCCCTATCCTGGGTCCTCCTTTGATGTCTCCCATGTCCTGATCCCTATGTTTGACATCAGCTCCCCACAGCCGAGGTCTCCGGACCTGTCTGCCTACTGCTGAATGTCGTCAGCTGTCTCTACTCCGCCAAGAATCTCTCGATCACCAAGGCCCGCTCGAGCACTCCAGCATATGTCTAAATGCATAGAGGCATGACACTAGTTCGAATGTCTATTCATAGACCTCAATCGAAGGTCCTATATCTGAATTACTGATTCCTGACCAAATCCATCGAGTACCTGGTGAGGTTGGTAAAGTTCGATGAATAGTCATCTACTGTCAAACTGCCCTACTGGAGCTGAAGAAGCTCCTGGATGCATACTTCTCTCAGCATAACTGGAGATAACTCCTCCTTAAATATTAACTCAAACTCCATCCACAAAAGAGTCTCCTTATCATGAGTCTGCGTGGTCATACTCCACCATCGTCCTGCCGAACCCTGAAGAAGGCTTGCTCCTAGGATCACCATTTGGTCCACTGGTGTCCTCACGAGACGGAAGACTCTGATCACCGCCTCAAGCCAGCCCTCAGCTGCCTGAGGGTCGGACTCACCTCGAAACCTGAGGGGTCTCTGTCTCTGAAACTCATGGAGCGCACTCAACCTGCGCTCTTCATCGGTCGGTACTGCAGGTACCATGGGTCGCTCCACTGGTAGTGGTATAGCAGGTGCACCACCTGGTGGAAAAGCCTAGGGAACTGGTCCCTGTATAGAAGCCTCATCACTGAGGGGGTCATCCTCGTGATTGTGCTGTTGAATCCCAGCAGGTATGCATCGCGGAGGCATCCTATAAGGAAACAAGATGTACCATGGTCAATGAGTATATCTAGATAGATCACACAAAGGACATGGAAAACACAAACCATTCTTATATGATGCATGAACCATTCTTTTTATTTCCCTGTAACTAGTTTTTTCATTTATTGAGTTAAAAGAGCAGGTTATTGAAGTCATGGTGTATGGATACGTTGGTCGCCCATACCAACACTAGAGTCTCTGGCCTGAAAGGAAGGCTCGAAACACTGAACATTGTTTCCCCAAACCAATATCACATACTCTTGATCCTAAGGTATAACCAACCACCTCTGATACCACTCTATCATGACCCGTACTAGTGTGGCACGCACCGTGACTCCCCAAGACCACCTCCAATAGGCCATGGGCTTGTGACTAGCACCGAGTAAGAATTTTACTAACATGGGAGGCATTTCCTAAGTACCTATACACATGCACAAATCTCCAAGCCCACAATGCTGAAATGTAAAAACCACTAGGGAAAAAATGAATTCATACGTCTAAACCCAACCAGTAGTGTACGATGGAAAGTAAAGTACTGAAATTAAACTGGGTCATAATACAAGCCCACCTAAAACAAGAGTCTGAAAACAACAATTTCCAACCTGTAAACACAAAGAGGTACTAGGACTGCTGCTCATAGTCGTAGGATCACATTGGCCCGTAGGGAACTCAGAAAGCTCGGTCCTATCCTAGTATACCCTGGACTCTGTCAAAAGGCTTCTCGTCTGCACAAGACACAACACGTGTGGTAAAATCCCATGCAGGGGTGAGTATAACAATACTCAGTAGTGGACCCTGAAAATGCAAAGTAATACACATAGAAAAGGTACAGTCATCTCGTACACAATATATTTCTATTGAACATATAAGAAGTGTAACAGAAATAACCCAGATATACTCACAACCCATACCTGTGGTCTAGGGAAAGGTCACAAAATCGCATACCCCCACCCCCACCCCCACCCCTCATTATAGATTCTGTTCAAATATTCCATGAAGCACTCATCTGGGTGAACTCACTCCAAGAGTCTGATATCACTGATGACATTTTTCCGAGAAGTACTATTCATTAGGAAAATCCACGAGAGATAGATACACTCATTATAGGAGAACACACTCCTAAGTGCGGAAAGATCATGATACACAAATAAGGATCACTGTTAGGGACTTTCTGGATACCACGACTCATTTGGATTCACCTAATTGGTAGAAGATCGATCCCAATGGAGTTAGTCACATCGATGCCTGATTATACCTAGGGTCAAGAATGGATAGAGGATATTTCTCTGAGCCTCTTGGAGGGATGCCAGACTCTATCTTAGAAAGTCCTGCTAAAGGGAGCATACTCCTGTAGAAGGAAACGATATCTGGCCTTCAGAGGAACAAGAAAATGGGGAACTCACCCAAATGAAACATATCCAAGATATGGTGGACAAGAAGATCAATCCATGTATGAAAAATTACACGGCATGTAAAAATGTCACACGCTGTGTCTTATGACCCTGGGTACTTCCCGTGTACAACGGATCGGGTCGTAAGTCTCGTCGTATAAAAATTTAGTACACGATGTGTAGTACTCATCACATGCCATGTCTGAGTAACTGGGGTCAGCTCTGTGTACGTAGTTGTGTGACTGTACAAGGAATTATCCCATGTCCGTGTATCACCCAAGATACACGTTTTATCCTGCGTAATTGCCTCTGCCATTCCGCGTAGGATCTGCATGTTGTGTTCCGAAGTCATGTAGTCCATCTCGTGTCCGTGTACTTCCCAAAATACATGCCGATATTTGGGGTAATCCCAACAAGCCATGTGACCAGGTTCACATGCCATTTGATTCAAATCTAACCCCAGAAACCCTAGCCGCTGTTGCAGGTACTACACGGCGTGTTCTTCGGAAGTACACGTCATGTTTCCAGAATTTTCCAGAATCACGAGCCGCTGCATCGCGCCTCCTGTGTCACCCATTCTTCAATCCGACCATCCGATTGCCACGAAACTCCGAATCCAAGGTCATCCTAACGTCTTAAAGTTGTCTTAG
Organism: Viscum album; assembly: GCA_963277665.1. Lineage (NCBI taxonomy): Eukaryota > Viridiplantae > Streptophyta > Magnoliopsida > Santalales > Viscaceae > Viscum > Viscum album. The sequence continues at coordinate 1,578,338,937 of OY728128.1, read as the reverse complement.
TTGTTTTAGGGCCTCTAATCATCCTCCAAAATGCATTTTTGTCCACTCGCACGAAGAACGATCGAATAATGATAATTCTTGAACCGTGTTGATTCGTCTTCCGCCATTTTCGTCACTCCTCCACTAGGTCTCCATGATGTCAGATCCCTAATTTGGGATCATTGTTCCACAAAATAGATGTGCAACGATCCGTTTTTCATATCCCCATAAAGAACACGAGGAATGCACGACAATAAAGGGGGAAAATAAATCCAAAAGAAAAATTGAGGAACGAACCTCCACCTTCATTTGTCACGGCATTGATCTGCTCCCATTAGTAGGATCAAACGGTGCAGAATCAAAATGAAAATATGACATGGATTAATTCTCTGAGATCAACCCAATAAAAACCCTCCCGCAAAAACATACAAATCTACGGATCAACTTATTCATGGATTGGTCCACGTTTGATGTTTAATCTAAGAATGGGGAAGAAGAATTAAAATAAAAACCCCTAGCTCAATATGGTTGAAGAACGATCACCGCATCGCATTCATTGGTGATGTTCGTCAGATCTGAGATGCTTCATCATTCGTCGGGGAGTTCTCCTCTAGAGCTCCAAGAGGCTTCCTCTCAATTCACAGGGTTATGAGGCTAACCCTGCGAACTTACCATACGTAAGTATTTAAAAGAGTGTAAATTAGGTCACCGAAGAAAAAGGAAACTTTTTAAATAAAATAACTTATTATTTTATTTTATTTCCATTCGACGTCCAAAAACAAACTTTTGCAGCCGACCCACACCGATCGAAGTTAGGCCCCGACTAAGGTAAAAATGTTGCTCTGAACGCAACGGTGCCCTTAGATTTCTAATCTGTGCACCCATCTAAAAGATATTCTACTTTTTCATGAAAACCTCTTACACGTGCTATTTAAAGGTTCAATTTATTTCGAACATTTATTCCGAGCACTCTGGGCCTCAGAACCGCACGTCGTTGAAAGGTATGGTCTCATAATAATTCTATATAATATTTAAAAATAATACACAAAAAATCTGAGACATTACATACATATATATAGTTATATGACAATGAACCTTTCTAACATAGGGTGTGTAGGGAGATCATGATGTGAAGATGTGAATATAGGTAGAAGTTGTAGAGAATAAGACAAGATTGAAATTAGAAAATAAATGCTCGTGTGAATCTAGTACTTGTGGCTAGTGAGGCTCTGGTTGAGATAATTTATGTTTGAATCATATATAGTATTGGATTAGGGATCACCAACCCTTGTAATAGATATTTGATAATAATATTGAATCATTGATTGGGTTGAATAACTAATCAATGCAAAGATTATATCTTAGAAAAAAAATAGTAAAAATAATTTTTTTTAGACTTTATTTTAATAATATTTAGTTGATCCTACGAGTAAAAAAAATAGAGTTATTGTAAACCTAACATATCTAAGAGTTTTAATTGAAATTAGAAGAATTTTTAAAAATATCCCACTGATTCACCACTCTATCTATGGATTACTGGTCATCTAGGCATTGTAACCACCAAAAAGTGATAGAGTATATCCTGATACATCTTTATCATCCTAGGCTGAACTACCCATCTAGAAACATGAGAATACCTCATGAAATTATTTCACATTATCCTTGTAAATTTTTCCTTCCCATTAACATATAATAAATAATTAATATCCTAAACCTAACCTATAAAATTTTCCTCACCATGCAATATTTCTTTAAAAATGTAGTTATAAGAATTAAACTCCTTAATATCATTCACCATATCCACAAAAAAATATCAATGATTAGGGTGATAATAATACCCTACTATAGTCCTCTATTTACTCTTAGTATAGAACCACAAATTTTTATATAAGTTTCTACTCCACCTTTGACCCATAAATTGAACATATAAAAGTATTCTTAATGAGTGAACCAACCACTGTATGACCATTTCTCAATGAATCATGTATTTTATTTAAAAAATTCCAATGAATGAGCTTATAGAAATAATTTTATTCTATTTTCAATTTCATAAAATTCATTAGCCCTCATAATCATTGAATACTCTTAGAATATTTAATGATACGCCTCATAAAGAGTGAAAAAGAAAATATGAAAAAATAATTTCTCATGGATGGGGGCCCTAAGGAAGAAGTAAAATCTCTTATAAAATAGATCTTGAATTGAAATTAAAATAGTATAGTACTAGATCAAGAAATTTGTTTCGCATAGCGGTGTTGTTTTTTTAAATTCCAACCCCTATAAGCTCTATTTGGACTATAAATACATATGCTCATTCCCTTTAAACTCATCATTGATTTAATTAATAGAGATCAATGGGTGGAGAGAAAAGATGATATTACTAAGCATAGACCAATCTATGTATGATTTTGGATTCCCTTATTATTCAATGCATTCATTTGGTTAATTTTTAGAAAAAATATATTATATATATTTTAATAATCATAAAAAATCGTTATAGTTCATTAAACATAGACCTTCCAAAAATTTATCAAAATATATTGGTATTATTGTGAATTTGAAAAATTAAATTCTACATTTCAATTATTATATTCAAATTATAAAAAGGTTAAAATCTATTAAGAATATAAAAATTCCCATAATAGTCTCTAGTTTTAATAAAATTCATTGAAAATGAATCCACAATATCGATATTTTATCCATATGAAAATTATATGGATATTGGGATACACAGGATAAATTCTAGACATTCTATATAATCTAACATAATTTTTCATGGAATAGGTTGTGGCCTTCACCAAAGTAAACATAAAACTTTAATAGTTTCACATTTAATCCAAATATTTATTCTAACTGTTTCTTTTAGAAAGATTCATTAAATGAATAATTTTCTAATGATTATATTAAAATGATATTAAATTTTTATAAATGTTAAATAATGAGACCTTACTAAATCCTATATATTTGGATAAGACAATCCCAAAACTCCCAAATCAAGTAAAACCTAAAGAGAACCCATCAACATTATCCATGATCTATAATGGATGAATAGGATTCCATATAACATACCTAAGTGACAATGGTTCCTTTTCACAATATTTATATCATGTAAATTGATAATAATGATATCTTATAGGTTATTATTAATAGATGATTTTTATATTATTTTAGAAAAATATATATCCTGATGAATACATGTCATCCCGAAATTGAATGAGAATTTAATCCCATAAAATGTAAAATAATTCTAGATGCTCCATATTTTGAAAAATAAAATGATCATTGATTCATGTAACATTTTTTCATTCTTTTCATTGAATTTTGTAATAAAATTTTTATTTATAGTAGCCTGATAAAATAATTAAAAATAATTTTCACTAGATAACTTTTATGATATAGTTGAAGAAAAACCTATAAAAAACAAAGTAAAAAAATATATGATTAATGTTATCTATGCAATGCATGAAATTTATAAAATTGAAAAATATTGTCAAAATTTTATTTTAATAATAAATTTAACTTTCAAGTTATTTAACTTCAAATAAAATATAAAAACATTGTTTTATTAAAAGTTTTATTCATTTCAATAACAAGCTCAATGTGTTTTATTATGGGAATAAATTATATCTTTAATCAAATATTGATGTTAGTAATCAAAGTTTTCTATTTTTACAAAAAATTGTAAAATCTATAATTTAGAATCTATGTCATCTTCTCATTAAAAATGATATTAAAATTAAGATATTTTCATTAACAACATTAAAAAATTAATATTTCCACAATATAGAAAACACAAGAGAAATTACATGTAGAGGAACACCAATCTATATTCAATACAAAGAAATAATTTGAGAATTTTCCAAAGGAAATAATTTAGCATGGAATATAATATTTGAATAAGAAAATATGGTTTCATCAAAAATATAGGATATTAGGTAAATATATTTACCCATTTGAAACCAAGATATTAATCCTTCTCATTGGAAATATGAAAAAACCCTATATTTATACATTATTTTAATGTATATCATTCAATTAATGAATAAATGAACTATAAACTATTTTCTACACCAATATCACCCATATAAATTGTTCATACATATTTTTACAACCAATAATTATCATATTCATTTCATAATGACATTTTATCCAAAAGGGATTTCTAGTAAAATCCTCAACCCTCATTATCAAGGCACATGGAAATTTATAAATGGAAAATGAATAGAGAACTTTATAATGATTAATAATTTATTTTATAGTTTAAATGTGGTAGTATTATCCTATCTAAATAATAAGATATTATAAATATAGAAATGATATTAGGGTGAAAAATTATTTCTATCATTAATTAATGTGGAAAATAAGCCTGCTACAACATATTTTAATAATTATATTCAAATATAATATTTCACTATACCAAAATGATGTCATGATAGGAGATCACCATGTATAACCCCTTGTGACCAGTTAAATGATCCCCTTGGTTACCCATTATTAATAACATAAAACATTAATATTTTCAATATCGACATAACCATATTATTAAAGTCATTAAAAAAACTCATACCTCATAAGTAAAATGATGAAATATTTCATTTTTAATGGTATTAAAGGCATTTTAAAAATCCATACCAAAAGTAAAATAACCTTTTTGATATTTTATTTAAATTATTCATGCATTTAGGTGATTTATATATGAAGTATTTCATTTTCATCTCTATTATGAACCCATATTTGTCAATGGAAATATAATTATAGGAAATGAAACATAATATTATTTAAATAATTGATAATAATTTCAATTATGGATCTCATGATTATAATAGGTATAATATACTTAATGTTAATATCATTCTTAATAATATTGATTAAATCTTTGATGTAATATTCCATACCAATTGGTATGAAAATCAAGTAAAAAAATTAAGAGCATTGTATGATTAAATAAGGATAATATCATGGTAATTAATTAAAAATGTATTGGTTAATATATTTGGCCTTTTATTATGATCACCATGGAGATAGAATAATGAATTTTAACATTATTTTCAAGATGAATAAAAATAATTAACTATTTTATACATCATCAAACTGTGCTAGAATAAAAATTTATAATTCATATTCATCTAAAACATTAAAAATATCATTAAATGGGTAGTTATATATTCTATATATTATGTAAGATAATATTTCTTTAGAATCAATACATTGTGAGGGATGTTAGAGTTGAATTTTTTTCATATCTTGGACTTAAGTTTTCAAGTTTTCTTATTTCTATATCATAATTTTTAAAACATTACTTTATATTAAAATTTAAGGTATAAATAAGTATCATAATATTTTCAAATTTATTGTAAATAATTTCCTCTATAAAATGTATCCCATTATTGAGAAACAATTTTCATGTATCCTTAACAGGTATATCAACAATTACTTAATAAAATAGAATGGTATTATATCAATAAGAGTTTTATGAAAATACAAAAATAAGAGTTTGATATGAGTGTAATCTATAAAGGGTAGTATTTATAAAATCAATATGTTCCCTACCAAACATGGATAAGAAAACTCATTCCTTATTAAAGTCATTCCTTATATTAATAGTGTTCAAAACTTATGTAAATTTAACATATTTCAAAATAATTTTAGTGATAAACTGTTGGTTTAGGAATCTTCTAAACTATTCAATAGCAATTTTTGTAAAAATATTTTGTTTCATATCAATATGTGAATGAATTTGTTTAATATAATCCAATATTATATAATTTTTTTCATAATATATTATGTAATCAAAAATTCATCCTGATGATTCAATATTTTGAGAAAAATATATGAACATAAATGAAAGAACATAAAAGATTAATTTTATTAATGGAATGCTAAAGTGTCATAATTTTTTAGAATATATAAAATTGTTGATTACTACATTATTTCTCAAAATAATCCTTAGATGATTAATTCCAAAATTATAAATTTGTGGGGAAATTAATTTTTACCCAAATGATTTCCAATAAAAAAATGAAGTTATAATAATTAACCATAATTTCAACTCATCCAATAATAAATATATTTCTACTTATAATGTTATTCCATAGGGATAAATTAGTTTTTTAATTACTCACCCCTTGAAAATTGAAAACACTATATTCATTATATGTAAAATTTATAGACATTTTAGTGTCCTCATATTATAATGGAAGTATAAAATTGCTTGATTTACCTCTTCCCTTTATGGGATAATAATTTTCCCCATCATTATCTCTCATAATAGAATGATACAGCTCATTGTATATTAAATTCATCACACTAAAATTGTTTCCTGTATTATTTGGAATAGTGAATATTAGTTTTTTATTAGCCTGCTAGGATATAAATTTTCCTATTCCAAAAGTTCTAGTGGTCTAATTATTCTGATATCACAAATAAATTTTAAATTTTTCTGTATAAAAAGAATTTTTTTTATCTGAGGTTGATATTTCAACATCAAATACACTACCATTAGTCTTCTTGTGTTAATCAACTATAGTCAGTAAACAATAATTACAAGTACAAGTATAATATTTTAATTTTACATTGTTATATAAAACAAGAATCATTGAGTCTATATTATGTCCTTTAGGGTTTATGTATGTTTTATTTTAAGCTTTTAGTTGTTTTCTTCCAGTTTGAAGTCTTTTGGATGTGTATGGTGGCATGAAATAATGTTTTTAGATTTTTTGGGAGAAAAAACATTTTGGACCATGACCATGGTTGAGGTTGTGGTGTTACATTGGGAATCCTATGTAAAATGGATAAAGTCCCCATGCCTAGTATAAGGCATGGTCCCAAGAATAGTCATTTGGTGGTCGACATGTGCACCATAAGGAATAAGATTCACTATAAGCATGGTGGAGGCCATGACTTTATCAAAACAGCCCAGGTTTCTAAGATAGGGCACGGTTAGTCCCAATGTTTAGTCTCTTAGGTGATTTCACCATGTCATATTGGGAAACATTGGAGAGTGGTGAGGAGTATTTTATAATTTTAAGTACCAAATGGTTTCTTGATCATCTAGGTAAGATTACTCTAACAATGTGTAACATTAATTGGTAGTTTGAATTTATCTTAAGACTCATTTCTATTCTATTAAACCTGTCACGACCCGTCCTCGGGGCCCGTGCCGTGACTACCCCAAGCCCGCCTTCCATAGGCCAGGGGCTGGCGACTAGCACCAAGGCGTAAATCCCAACAAAAAGGGAAGGCATTGCCTTTGAAAAGTAAACAAGCACCACGGAGTAAGAAAGCGGAAAAGTAAACACTAAGTAAAAATTGTACAAGCTGTGCTGAAAGTAAAAGGGGCCGGAAATACAAGCCCAACTGTAAAGTACAACTAAAAGGGAAAAACAGTAACTGAAAAGCAAAAGCCGCTATGCCGAGTTGTCCACTGGAAATCCCACCTGAAGGGTGGGTACAGATATCTCCACTACTCCTCGGGTCCCGCCGTCCGCTCCAAGCACGTCCGCCTAGTGGTCCACCTCCAGGTACCGTCCTTCTCCGCACACATCCACCATGATCAGCGTTGTCCGTCGTCTGCAACCAACACAACGAAGTGCGGGCACGGCCCGTGCAGGGGTGAGTATAAGCTACTCAGTAGGGACCCCGAGACCCCCGAAGGTCTCCCGAAATCCACAAAGTATATTCCACAAAAGAAAGATACAATCACGAAGTAACATCTGACACGGCTTAGGTATATTCCCATACATATACCTAAGTCATCAATTCCCGTTCGGCTCCAACGTCCAAGCCCAAGCACAACCCAGTCCACACAGGAAAGCAAAACGTATACCCACGCAGGATAGCACAACACAATCCACAAAGGAGAGTAAACAGTAAATCCACACAGGATAGCTCAACGCAATCCACAAAGGAGAGTAAACAGTAAATCCACGCAGAATAGCTCAACACAATCCACAAAGGAGAGTAATCAGTAAATCCACACAGGATAGCTCAACACAATCCACAAAGGAGAGTAACACAAGATTCAGCTCACACAGGTATACTTCTTCGGATGACGATAAAGATGATCACTGATCCATCTAAGTCGTCGGACCCACGAAGGATCGATAGGTAACTAACCCCCGCAATGACCCACACAGGATCGGGTCCACACAGGACCTGTAGGCGCTGGCTCACACAGAACCGTTGAGCGCTGACCCACACAGGATCGGACCCACACAGGATCAGGCCCACATAGGACCGGTCCCACACAGGACCTGTAGCACTGATCCACGTAGGATCGCTGAGTGCAGTAGTCGTCGCAGTCCACTGAGGATCTCTGCACAGTCGTTGCCGCAGTCCACTGAGGATCTCTGCACGGTCGTCGTCGGAGTCCACGGAGGATCTCTGCACAGTCGTCGCTGTCGAAGAAGCAGTCACAGCCAGCACTAGGGTTCCCGCACACAGCAAGCTCGTTCGGGAGGGTCCGCTCCACGAGCCGAGAGGCCGATACATCAACTGACACAAATTCCGAAGTTGATGTATCCAAAAGTTTCGTATCGTCAACAGGAACTCAACGTCGCAGACGGCGCGTCAATCGGACGCCCGGTCTGAGAGTTATTGGTTTTTTCGTCCCAGGGGCCCGGTTGGTTTTTAAGGCAAAACCAACCCGACCGTACTCCACCTGCATCCAAACCTCGGGTAGAGTGATCCAAAAGATCCGTCTCACTTAGAGGAATTCAACAAAGCTGATGGCACGTCAATCGGACGTCTGTAGCTCAAGATATGAGTGTTTCCTCTCTGAAGGCCCGGTTGGTTTCGTGTACGAACCAACCCGGCCGAACTCAAAGTATTCCGAAACCTTGAGTGAGATATACTGAAACGACCGTCTCGATTCAAGGATCGTGTTTCCACTGACGGTGCGTCGTTTGGATGCCCGTAGCTCAAGTTACGAGCATTTGAACGAAAACCGTCCGAAGACGGGGGGTCCGGGCCCGGGCTGACCCGGCCCGACCCCCCCTGGGTCAGCCGAACCCGGTCTGACCCGGTCCGACCCGGTCGGACCGGTCTGGCTCGGCCAGCCCGGCTCGACTCGGTCGAGCGACCGAGCGGCCGACGCGGGGGGAGCCGCCGCCCCGTGTGACACCCCTGCGGCACCCGCGGGGTGTCGGCCAGACAACCGGACGTGGCTGAAGCCGCGTCCCGAGTGACGCGGGGGGAGCCGCCGCCCCCGTGGGACACCCGCGGGACACCCTCGGGACACCCGCGGGGTGTCTCCCTGGCGCCGGACGCCGCTTCAGCCGCGTCCCGCGAGCGCCGCCGCCGCGGCGGTCTCATCCGGCGGCGCACCGGGCGCCGCCGCCGGCTTCCACGGGCCGTCGGAGTCGCTCCGGTGGCCCGATTTTCTTCCCGTCTGAGCCGTTGCTCCTCCCGGATTCCGTTCTTCACTGAGGGATCATCAAACATCTGTTGCGGCACGTTCCATCGTCGCCCGTCAAATCCGCATAAAAACGAAGAACGGCGGAGGGTCGTCGGGCCGTGTTCGTTTGGCCCGCACCCTCTGCGTTAGAGATAAACAACAGGAGGAATAAAGTTCAACACATGAACGCATAACCGAAACGATTTTTAATGAAATAAAATTGTTTCATAAATCGGGTTCCTCATTTGAATGGAAACGACATGGGAAAAAGAGGCATTTCCAAGAAATAAAACCCCTACCTCGTAGTCGTTGCGCGTGAGCGTTCTTCGCGGAATTGCTTGTCGCAGAAGGTGGGGATCGTCTCGTCGTCGCGGAAGGGCGTCGCGTCGTCGCGGAACACGGCGTTGAGTCGGAGAACTCAACGGACCATGAAACAACAGATTTAATTTAATTAATTAAATCCGTGTTTTGGTAAAGAACCACAAAGGAGATTAAAAAGAAGGTCCTAGACTCTTACCTCAAGCAGCCGATCGAAGATCCGTCGCGGAGGAAGAGACGTCGCAGAAGAACGTTGCAGGAAGGGAATGTCGGCGTCGCGTATCACGGCTTCGCGTCGTCGATTTCCGGGTTCGGCGTTCTTCGCGTTCTCCGCGTTCTTTGCGAAGGAGGATGAAGGTTCAAGGATCCTCTCTCAACGAGTAATCCTCCAAAAGATAGGTTGGTCTTATTTTATTATTATGCCAACACATGAAAAGGGGTAAGTAACAACCCATCAATTCATTGAATTAATTCAACGAAAGAAACAACTCATTTAATTTACGAAATAAGCTGCCCAATTAAATGGTCTGTTAAGAATTTAAGAAAACGCGTCAGTTGACTTTCATAATGACGGGTTTTCGCGGGTGCGTTACTTAGCGGAAAGAAACGGCGGGGCTCGTGCGGGCCCCACCTCACAAATATCCTACCAAGAGGGTAGGATATGTATGGATAGTCCCCTATCCAGTTCAACTAAGTTTAAGTTGCTTTTAAGTGGCTTCAAGTGGCTTCCAAGTAGCCTAAGTGAAATAAAATAAAGTTGTCGTAAAATTATTTTATTTCTTAACTTTAAGCCCAAAAATTAAAAACCACACCCGAGAAAACGCAACTCCGGAAGAGGCGTTTCTAAGCGAATACCGGCGCTGCGATTTCATCGGTGCCCTCAGAATTCGATTCCGGGCACCGGTTCAAAAGTTAGAAAAACCTGCTCGCCCGTTCACTGAACGTACCCGAGCCAAACTTCGGAAAATGATTCTGGGCACACCGGGCCTCGGAATCAGGTGCCGTCAGAAACTGCACTCTTGTAAAATTCCAAAGAAAATTAAGAAAAAAATTTCCTTGAAATTTACGGGTCTTTAAATTACTCCCACCTCAGGGATTTACGTCCCCGTAAAGATACATCATAAACTAGGGAAACAAATGTGGGTACTGAGCACGCATCTGAGCCTCCCGCTCCCAAGTGCTCTCCTGGAGGTTCCCGTGCTGCCATCTGATGCGCACAAGAGGAATCGATCACCCACGTAGGACCCACTCTTGTCGATCCTCTATCTCCATCGGGACCTCCGCAAAAGTCGCCCCATCATCCACGTCTAGCTCCCCATAGTCAATGATGTGTGTCGGGTTGTGCACGTATCTCCTCAGCTGAGATACGTGGAAGACGTCGTGCACCCGGTGCAACTGAGGTGGTAGAGCCAGGCGATAAGCCACCTCGCCAATCCTGTTGAGGACCTGGAAAGGCCCGATGAAGCATGGAGACAACTTGTTGCCTCGGCCAAATCTCCGCAAACCACGTCGAGGTGAGACCCGCAAGAAGACGTGGTCGCCATCCTCGAATTCTAGTGGCCTCCGCCTCCTGTCATCATATGACTTCTACCAGCTCTGAGCTGTCCTCATCCGCTCCTGGATGACCTGGACCTTCTCTGTCGTGGCCCGGACCATCTCTGGTCCCACAAGTGCTGACTCCCCAGGGTCTGTCAAGCACAAAGGAGATCTGCAGGGCCTTCCGTACAATTCCCCGTACGGTGCCATCCCGATGGTGGAGTGGTAGCTGTTGTTGTACACGAACTCCACCAAGGGAAGGTGGTCCTCCCAGCTACGACCAAAGTCAAGGACACATGCGCGGATCATGTCCTCGAGAGTCTGAATGGTCCTCTCCGTCTGACCATCCGTCTGAGGGTGAAAGGCGGTTCTCATACGTAGTCGCGTCCCGAACGCCTCCTACAACCCCTTCCAAAGCTGGGAAGTAAAACGAGCGTCCCGATCGGAGACGATAGTCGATGGCACACCGTGAAGCTGTACAATCTCCTGAACGTAGAGACTCCCCAAGCTCTCCACTGAGCCCTGCTCTCGGATGGGTAAGAAGTGTGCCGACTTGGTGAGTCGGTCAAAAATCACCCAAATAGAATCATGACCTCTGGAAGTGCGTGGAAGTCCAGTCACGAAGTCCATAGATATCCTGTCTGATTTCCACTCCGGGACCTCCAAGGGATGTACCAAGCCTATTGGTACCTGATGCTCTGCCTTCACCTGCTGGCAGGTGAGGCGCCGTGAAACGAACTCTGCCACAGCCTTCTTCATGCCCGGCCACCAGTGTTGTCGTCTGAGGTCCTGGTACATCTTCGCCACTCCATGATGTACCGCCAAAGGAGAAGTGTGAAACTCTCTCAGCACCTCCTCTCGTAAAGCGACTGGTACCAAGGTAAGTCCTCTGAAAAGGATGTCGTGCTCTGCTCCAAAGGAGAAGTCATGCGGTGCATGTCCCGAGGATATCTGTGCACGCCATGTCTCACAGTCAGCGTCCCCATGCTTTGCCTCTCTGACCCGCTGCAGAAGTGGAGGAGAGACTGTGAGAGACTGAAGGAAGGATGCTCCATCTCTATCCACGAAGGATATCTGCAAAGCGGCTAGCTGCTCTGTCGCCTCCTCAAGTAGCTGGATGCCCATCCTCCTGCTGAGGGCATCGGCTACCACGTTCCCCTTCCCAGGAGTATAGACTATCTCAAAGTCATATTCCTGGAGGAACTCAAGCCATCTCCGCTATCTCAGGTTCAGGTCTTTCTGAGAGAAGATGTACCTGAGACTCTGGTGGTCAGAAAAGACTGTAAAGCGCTCGCCCATCAGATAGTGCCGCCATGTCTTCAGAGCGAAGACCACTGCTGCTAAATTCAGGTCATGAGTATCATAGTTCTGCTCATGCGACCTCAACTGACGTGATCCATAGGCAATCACGGCCCACTCCTGCATCAGGACACACCCGAGTCCGGTCCCTGATGCATCGCAGTAGACTACGTATCCAACTCCCTCCTCAGGAAACCTCAAGATAGGTGCGCTGGTCAATCTCTGTCTCAGCTCCTGAAAGCTCTTCTGACATCTGTTTGACCACACAAAGGGTTTCCCCTTCTTCGTCAACGCTGAGAGTGGTGCCGCAACTCTGGAGAAGTCCGGCACAAATCTCCGATAGTATCCGGCAAGACCCAAGAAACTCCGCACCTCCGTCACGCTCCTGGGTGGCTCCCAAGATAGCACTGCCTCGATCTTCGCGGGATCCACTGCAACTCCTGCCTCAGAAATGACGTTCCCCAAGAAGTGGACCTCACGTAACCAGAACTGGCACTTCAAGAGCTTTCCATAAAGCTGGTGCTCTCGGAGTGTGTCTAGTACAACCCGCAAGTGGTAGGCGTGCTCCTCCTCCGTGGTCGAGTACACCAAAATGTCATCGATGAAGACCATGACAAATCGATCGAGGTACGGCTGGAAGATCCTATTCATGAGGCTCATGAACACTGCTGGAGCGTTGGTTATGCCGAAGGGCATAACCAAGAACTCATAGTGGCCATACCGACACCTGAAGGCCATCTTCTGCACATCCTCGTCTCGAACTCTGAGGTGATGATAGCCTGACCTGAGGTCTATCTTCGAGAACCACCGTGCTCCCTTGAGCTCGTCGAAGAGATCATCAATCCTGGGTATAGGATACTTGTTCCTCACTGTCACCTGGTTCAGGCGACGATAATCGACACACAGTCACAAGCTCTCTACCGCCTTCTTGGCGAACAATATCGGGGAAGCCCAGGGTGAAACACTGGGTCAGATGAACCCCTTGCCCTGCAAGTCCTCCAACTGTACCCGTAGCTCTCGAAGCTCAGTGGGGGCCATCCGATATGATGGAGTGGATATCGGGGCTGTCCCGGGGTACAGGTCAATATAAAAGTCTACCTCTCTACGAGGAGGTAGCCCTGGAACGTCATCGGGGAAGACGTCTGCACACTGATCCACCACTACAGGAAAACTAGGACTCTGCACGTCAACTGCTCCAAGGATGAGACTAGCCAACTGATGGGTGATGGGCTGTCCTCTCTTCTGCGTGAGTCCATCCTGTGCTGCTAAGGCTACCTTCTCGCCGGTGAAGGTGAACCTGCTCCCGTCGGTACGCACACATCGCACCTTGCGCCTAAAACAGTCAATCTGAGCATGGACTGTAGATAACCAATCCATGCCCAAGATGACATCGTAAGGCCTCGACGCCACTACAAGAAGATCTCAGCCGAAGCTCTCGCCTCCTAGAGTAAGCTCACACTGCCGGCACCAGTGCGTAATCGTTGAGTCTGCTCCCGTAGGAGTCTTTAGCCGTAAGGATCAAGCCAACGGCTCTGTCGGAATCTCCGAGCTCCGAACAAGGGCAGCAGCTACGAAAGAGTGACTCGCTCCTATGTCTATAAGAACTGCATCAAGGGTGGAATAGACACATATCGTACCTCGAATCATCTCTGGCGCACCGTGGTCGTAGGCCTCCACTGCCTGGAGTTGTGCCTGTCTCTGCCCGCCAGCTCCCTGTGGTCGGGGCAGGCCTCCTGGTGGTGGTGGTGGCAGAGCCTCAAAGCGTCGCCCACCACCTACTGCTCGGCCAGCTCCTCTGCCTCATCTGCCTCCTCCCTGCGGACCGCCACGGTCGACCCTCTGCCTCTGCCTGGGTGGCCCCTCCACCGTCTGCTGCCCCTCAGTACGGCGGGTCGGGCAGTCACGAGCCATGTGGCCCTGCCCGCCGCACGAGTAGCACTGCCTGCCTCTCGGAAGGCTGGCTCTGTGCTGTGTGCCCCGCACTGCTGAGCCAGTGTCCCGAGGTCGTCTGCCGGAAGGTCTAGTATGCCTAGAACCCTGATTCATCCGTCGGCTACCTGCTGCCGAAGACTCCGCCACCTGCCGCCCTGCGGTAGGTCTCGTTGTGGACTCATCCAGGAAGCTCTCAATCAGAAGGGCTCGCTCTAGCACTTCTGACTGGGTCGGGATGCTGAGGGAGATCAGCGATGCCATGATCTCGTGTCTCAAACCCTGCTCGAAGGTCCAGGCCCGTAAGAAGGGGTCTCGTACCATGTCTGTCGAGTAGCGAGAAAGGTCGGTAAACCTCGCCGCGTACTAGGCGACCATCAAGTTGCCTTGCCGCAGCTGAAGAAGCTCCTGAATGCGCACCGCACGGAGGGTGGCCGGGACGAACTCTGAGTGGAAGAGGCTCTCGAAGTCCGTCCAGATGAGGGAGGCCTCATCGTGTACCTAGAGCATCAAGCTCCACCATCGCCCTGCTGCTGCGTGCAGTAGGCTCGCCGCGAGGATCACCATGAGGTCTGCTGGTGTCCTCACTAGCCTGAAAACTCGGACGACCGCCTCCAGCCAGTCCTCGGCTGCCTGGGGGTCCGTCTCCCCACGGAACCTGGGTGGTCGCTGGCGCAGGAACTCGTGCAGAGCTCCGAGGCATCGTGCATCATCAGCTGCCAGTGCTGGAAGCATCGAGGGCTCGACGGGTAAAGGTACCGCCGGTGCCTCTGCTGTCAACGGGCCATGTACCGAGGCCTCTTCACTCGGCGGGCTGTCGTTGCGCTCTACTCTCGGAACCCTAGATGGCTGCTGTCGTCGGGCCATCCTGAAAAGGAAACAAGTGCACCACAGTCAGAATAGTATACCTGGTGAGCTGACACAAGTAATCACGAAGAAAACTTGAAACACACATGCAATCAATGTTTTCGTGCATTAAGTCGGAAATCAGAATTCAGGGTCCTGGTGTATGGATACATCGGCCGCCGCACCAACACTGGACTCCCTGGACTGATAACCACACTCAATACGCTAAACACTATTGCTTCACATAGAAGAAAGATCAGAATCTGTGGTAGAACCGACCACCTCTGATACCAATTTGTCATGACCCGTCCTCGGGGCCCGTGCCGTGACTACCCCAAGCCCGCCTTCCATAGGCCAGGGGCTGGCGACTAGCACCAAGGCGTAAATCCCAACAAAAAGGGAAGGCATTGCCTTTGAAAAGTAAACAAGCACCACAGAGTAAGCAAGCGGAAAAGTAAACACTAAGTAAAAATTGTACAAGCTGTGCTGAAAGTAAAAGGGGCCGGAAATAAAAGCCCAACTGTAAAGTACAACTAAAAGGGAAAAACAGTAACTGAAAAGAAAAAGCCGCTACGCCGAGCTGTCCACTAGAAATCCCACCTGAATGGTGGGTACAGATAGCTCCACTGCTCCTCAGGTCCCGTCGTCCGCTCCAAGCACGTCCGCCTAGTGGTCCACCTCCAGGTACCGTCTTGCTCCGCACACCTCCACCACGATCAACGATGTCTGTCATCTGCAACCAACACAACAAAGTGCGGGCACGACCCGTGTAGGGGTGAGTATAAGCTACTCAGTAGGGACCCCGAGACCCCCGAAGGTCTCCCGAAATCCACAAAGGATATTCCACAAAGGAAAGATACAATCACGAAGTAACATCTGACACGGCTTAGGTATATGCCCATACATATACCTAAGTCATCAATTCCCGTTCGGCTCCAACGTCCGAGCCCAAGCACAACCCAGTCCACACAGGAAAGCAAAACGTATACCCACGTAGGATAGCACAACACAATCCACAAAGGAGAGTAAACAGTAAATCCACACAGGATAGCTCAACGCAATCCACAAAGGAGAGTAAACAGTAAATCCACACAGGATAGCTCAAAACAATCCACAAAGGAGAGTAATCAGTAAATCCACACAGGATAGCTCAACACAATCCACAAAGGAGAGTAACACAAGATTCAGCTCACACAGGTATACTTCTTCGGATGACGATAAAGATGATCACTGATCCATCTAAGTCGTCGGACCCACGAAGGATCGATAGGTTACTAACCCCCGCAATGACCCACACAGGATCGGGCCCACACAGGACCTGTAGGCGCTGGCTCACACAGAACCGCTGAGCGCTGACCCACACAGGATCGGACCCACACAGGATCGGGGCCACACAGGACCGGGCCCACACAGGACCTGTAGCACTGATCCACGTAGGATCGCTGAGTGCAGTATTCGTCGCAGTCCACTGAGGATCTCTGCACAGTCGTTGCCGCAGTCCACTGAGGATCTCTGCACGGTCGTCGTCGGAGTCCACGAAGGATCTCTGCACAGTCGTCGCTGTCGAAGAAGCAGTCGCAGCCAGCACTAGGGTTCCCGCACACAGCAAGCTCGTTCGGGAGGGTCTGCTCCACAAGCCGAGAGGCTGATACATCAACTGACACAAAGTCCGAAGTTGATGTATCCAAAAGTTCTGTATCGTCAATAGGAACTCAATGTCGCAGACGGCGCGTCAATCGGACGCCCGGTCTGAAAGTTATTGGCTTTTTCGTCCCCGGGGCCCGATTGGTTTTTAAGACAAAACCAACCCGACCACACTCCACCTGTGTCCAAACCTCGGCCGGAGTGATCCAAAAGATCCGTCTCACTTAGAGGAATTCAACAAAGCTGACGGCACGTCAATCGGACGTCCGTAGCTCAAGATATGAGCGTTTCCGCTCCGAAGGCCCGGTTGGTTTCGTGTACGAACCAACCCGGCCGAACTCAAAGTATTCCGAAACCTTGAGTGCGATATACCGAAACGACCGTCTCGATCCAAGGATCGCGTTTCCGCTGACGGCGCGTCGTTTGGAGGCCCATAGCTCAAGTTACGAGAATTTGAAAAAAAACCGTCCGAAGATGGGGGGTCCGGGCCCGGGCCGACCCGGCCCGACCCCCCCTGGGTCGGACGAACCCGGTCTGACCCGGTCCGACCCGATCGGACCAGTCTGGCTTGGCCAGCCCGGCTCGACTCGGCCGAGCGACCGAGCGGCCGATGCGGGGGGAGCCGCCGCCCCGCGTGACACCCCCGCGGCACCCGCGGGGTGTCGGCCAGACAACCGGACGCGGCTGAAGCCGCGTCCTGAGTGACGCGGGGGGAGCCGCCGCCCTCGCGGGACACCCGTGGGGTGTCTTCCTGGCGCCGGATGCGGCTTCAGCCACGTCTCGCGAGCGCCGCCGCCACGGCCGGTGCCGCGGAGGCCGCGTCCGGCGGCGCGCCGGGCGCCGTCGCCGGCTTCCGCGGGCCGCCGGAGTTGCTCCGGTGGCCCGATTTTCTTCCCGTCTGCGCCGTTGCTCCTCCCGGGTTCCGTTCTTCACTGCGGGATCGTCAAACATCCGTTGTGCCACGTTCCGTCGTTGCCCGTCAAATCCGCACAAAAACGAAGAATGGCGGAGGGTCGTCGGGCCGTGTTCGTTTGGCCCGCACCCTCCTCATTAGAGATAAACAACGGGAGGAATAAAGTTCAACACATGAACGCATAACCGAAACAATTTTTAATGAAATAAAATTGGTTCATAGATCGGGTTCCTCATTTGAACGGAAACGACATGGGAAAAAGAGGCATTTCCAAGAAATAAAACCCCAACCTCGTAGTTGTCGCGCGTGAGCATTCTTCGCGGAATTGCTCATCGCGGAAGGTGGGGATCGTCTCGTCGTCGCGGAACACGGCATTGAGTCGGCGAACTCAACGGACCATGAAACAACAGATTTAATTTAATTAATTAAATCCGTGTTTTGGTAAAGAACCACAAAGGAGATTAAAAAGAAGGTCTGAGACTCTTACCTCAAGCAGCCGATCGAAGATCCGTCGCGGAGGAAGAGACGTCGCAGAAGAACGTTGCAAGAAGGGAACGTCGGCGTCGCAGATCACGGCGTCGCGTCATCGATTTCCGGTTTCAGCGTTCTTCGCGTTCTTCGCGTTCTTCGCGAAGGAGGATGAAGGTTCAAGGATCCTCTCTCAATGAGTAATCCTCCAAAAGATAGGTTGGTCTTATTTTATTATTATGCCAACACACGAAAAGGGGTAAGTAACGACCCATCAATTCGTTGAATTAATTCAACGAAATAAACAGCTCATTTAATTTACGAAATAAACCGCCCAATTAAATGGTCTGTTAAGAATTTAAGAAAACGCGTCAGTTGACTTTCATAATGACGGGTTTTCGTGGGTGTGTTACTTAGCGGAAAGAAACAGCGGGGCTCGTGTGGGCCCCACCTCACAAATATCCTAACAAGAGGGTAGGATATTCCTGGATAGTCCCCTATCCGGTTCAACTCAGTTTAAGTTGCTTTTAAGTGGCTTCAAGTGGCTTCCAAGTGGCTTAAGTGAAATAAAATAAAGTTGTCGTAAAATTATTTTATTTCTTAACTTTAAGCCCAAAAATTAAAAACCACACCCGAGAAAACGCAACTCCGGAAGAGGCGTTTATAAGCGAATACCGGCGCTGCGATTTCATCAGTGCCCTCATAATTCGATTCCGGGCACCGGTTCAAAAGTTAGAAAAACATGCTCGCCCGTTCATTGAACGTACCCGAGCCAAACTTCGGAAAATGATTCCGGGCACACCGGGCCTCAGAATCAGGTGTCGTCAGAAACTGCGCTCTTGTAAAATTCCAAAGAAAATTTAGAAAAAAATTTCCTTGAAATTTACGGGTCTTTACAAAACCATTTTCTCTCCTTTATTTTTCTTGGATTTCAGATTAAGTGTATTCTGGGAATAATTTTTTGGCATTCTATCCTTTTTACTTGGTGTTTGGTTCCTCTCAGTTTAGTTCTTTTTCTTCCTTTCTATAAATCAATTCAAGAAGATAGATATTATCTTTCCTTGATCACTATGAGGAAATAATTATGTATCCCTCTTTACCATAGGTTTTTAATCACTTGTTAGGTATTGATAGTTCTATGGTTGAGGTAGTTTGTTTCATAAATAAATTCCTATTAATTGAAACTATTGTTTGTTATTTGGATTGAAATTCATTTCTAATTTAAATTTAAGTGATTTGTTTGAGGAATTATTTTTATGATGATTCTTGAGAAATAAAGTGAGAAATGTTTTCTAGATTTTGAATAAAATGGGTTATCTATAAAGGCCTGAGTTTTGAGTAAAACCATTTGATGTTGGTTTTTGAAGTGAAATGGAATGTTGAAAATTTTATTTAGGGTTTCTTGAATGATTATTGATTAAAATGATTTGAGATAAATTATTTTTCCCTTGATTGATTTACTGGAAGAACATGTATGCCTAAGTAGTTAGGCGGTTACTCTAAGACTATCATGTTAGGCATTTATTAGGTCTACCTAGCATTGTATTAATAATAGTAATTCTATCTATACCTTAATAAGGTTAGGGAGTTAATTCATTGGTGTAGACTCATATTCCCCCTTGGCCTAAGTATCTAGTGAAGTGTATACACCTATATCCATATTTCATTGTGATGTGTGAGGATCCTTGAGCCTTGATATAACTATATCCAAGGCTTGAAACCATATTTCTATCATTAATAATGACTTATTCATGCTAATTTTTATGAAATAATTTATTCCTTCCAACTTGATGAAATGTGTATTCTTTTTGTTTAATATTCCTTATTTATACTTTGAGATTATTTGAAAAGAATTTTTTATTATAAATTGTGAAATAGATTATCATTCCATGTTTTATCTGAAATTGTGTGTATTTGGTTTATTTGATATGGTCTACAAATTAAATATCTTGGTGGGATACTACTAGTCTTGTATTCCTAACAACATAAATTTATCTATTAGTAGTTGTAGACTTTCTTTTTCCAGGTCTAAAAAAAGGGAAAGCATTGTATGGTGATGATGGGTGTTCTTGGTAGTGAGACTATGATTTGGAGGTGATAGGAATAGTATGTGAAACATCTATTACATATAGGTATTGATGATGAATTCATTGTTTTTTATGGGTAATATTGGTTTATTTTCTTTTTTAGGCTTTGTACTTGTCTAATTTATGGTACATTACTCTTGATGACTGTATTGGAAAACTAACTATCTATGGATTAATATTTGTTACCATGTTATGTTTGACTTTTCATGTGGTGAAATCATTCCCCTTTATTCATTCTTAATTTCCAATAATTAATCGTCAGCCTATTGGAATCGGGAACTCATTTTGGATCATGTTAGGGTTAACTTAGGTTTTAATTTAGTAGGTTATATGGGTTTGTTCATGAACCATTAGTAACAAAGGAGGTCTTATCTCTCCTTGGATGTTGGTATGCAATATGTGTTGTCTTGATAGATATAATATATGATTGTTGGGACATAATGAGAAGGTTATGAGTGAGTCTTGGGAAATATCTCATTATAGAGGCCCTAAAGTTACCATGTGTTTTTGGGAAAAACATCTTTTAGGAATAAATTGATCTAATTATATACTTTTACTAAACTTTTATCTGATAATTTTATTCCCAATATGATTTTTGGATGATTTAGTTGAGGTTCTTTTGTCTCTTGACTGATGTTTTCTTATTGTATATTGATATTTGTTTGTACCATTCCCCCAATAAAGCATCTGATCAGGATTCAAGAGGAATTTAATGATAAACTAATTCTAGAAACACCTCAAGTTTATCAGAACCTCAAAGTGGTAGTAGTGCACACAGTCCAAGCTCTAGGACAAGGAGTCACACCTGCTCTCATTTAGGCTATAGGAGTGGAACCTCTAAGGTATGATGGTAGATATTGAGCCTAGGAAATTAATCATCAGAAACTAATAAATTTATAGTGTATTAATGATCCTCATGAGGAAAAAGATTGGTTTGGAAGGATATAGGTTATATTTGAGTTCATAGAGACACTGGATTCCATAAAGGTAAAGTGTTTCATCTAAAATCTTGAAGGGGGTAGTAAGAGATGGTGGGTTGATATAGTTCTGGAGAAAAGGGATGAGATCCTAGATTTGAAATACTTCAAGATACTTTTTATATATAATTTATATAACAACCTTGATCTTTATTACATATTTAAACATGATTTATTACATAAAATTTCACTTAAGACAACTCGAAGGATCGATAGGTCTAGTGTCTTGGGAAATTAGGAACTTTACATGAAAACTTAACACATAAAATACAATATCATTATTGAAAACTTATTTTACATGACCACAACATTCCTTCGTACTTATCTTTTCATGGGATAACCTGAGGATATACATAAGAAAAGGGTGAGCTATAAAGCCTATTAAGGTAGTAAAAAGAGCATAACATTAAGAATACAGTACATTTTATGCAATAGGCATATCAATGGAGCACAAGAGAAACATGAACACAAAGTCATGATATAGAATGATTATCATAACATGAAAGTGTGGAAACAACATACAACATGATATTATCATGATCCAAGGATCATTACACATGGATTATTATGAGTAAAACCTAATTTCACATGAATTATCATGAGTAAACCCTCATTACATGTGAATTAGCGTGAGTAGACCCTCATTGCACATGAATTAGAATGAGTAAACCCTCATTGCACATGAATTTACATGAGTAAACCCTCATTGCACATGAATTATCATGAGTAAACCCTCATTTAGAATGAATTATCATGATTCAACCCTAATTACACATGGATTATCATGATACTAAACATTACCCAATTCCTTGGAGATCTATCATTGCGCACCCTTCATAAACATTTCATTTCATGCATAAGTGAGCCACGTGGATCATATAACAAGGAATAATTAAACATCATAAGTTATTACACAATTAAGGAATGTGGAATACATAAATTTAATTACCTTTAAATATGTATATATGCATAAAGTTGAATACACTTAATAGATAAATGGGTATGGTATTCACTACATGATGATTTTGGCTTGGAAAATCGTGGTGTAATTTCAGCAGCATAACATCGTTATATAGAAATTAATAAGTTGGAAATATGAGAGAGAAAGGGGTCTCTCATAATTTATACATGAAATAGAAAATAATTAGATCATGGAAAATAATATCCCAACATATGGAACTGTATTTTGATGCATAATATGGGAGAAATACTTGAATGGAAATAAGAAGATAGAAATCCCTTATGGAATTTCAGCATGGTAACGGGTGTAAACGGAAGGAATTAATGAGAGATAAAGTGGAATATCATAATTCAAAAATAAGGAGGAAAGTATGGTGGAGGTGATAAATCATACCCAAACATTTTTAATTTAATTTAAATGGGTATTACGACATAAATAAACTTGGATAACAATGATAAATGAAGGAATCCGTTAAGAAAATTTGGCACGGTAATGGATGTGCTTAAAAAATCATAGGGGGCTTGATGAGAGTGAAAGGAAGATCTCATCATATATACATAAAACATACAGTATGGGGGTTGGGTAAAATCATAACACAAAAAATAAATATGTAACTTAAGAAGCATAATGTAAAATAGTATCTTGAATGGAAATGAGAAGAGCGAAATCCCTTACGAAAATTCGGCATGGTAATGGGTGTACATAAGGGTTCATAAGAGGGATAAATGAGAGTGAAAGAGGATATCATCATGAATAAATCAAATAGTAAGTAAGGAGTATATTTAATAACATATCTCAACATATTAATTAATGAAATTAAAAGACATAACATGAAAAGAATGCTTGATAAAAGAGGAGGGTGGAAGATCCCTTTTGGAATTTCGGCATAGTAACGAGTGTGCTTAAAGGATCATAGGGAAGATTGATGAGAGTTAAAGGAAGGTCTCATAATATATACATAAAATTTAAAATATATTTGGTCTTGTAACATAATAACCCAACCTATAAATATGGAACTTAAGAAGCATAATGTAAAAGAGTATCTTGAATGGAAATGAGAAGAGTGAAATCCCTTACAAAATTTTTGGCATAGTAATGGCTTAGGTAAGGGTAAAAATTATTGAGGATAAATAATAACTCATTAAAATAAATAAAATGGATATTAATATAATGATTATAAATAATCACATTATAACCATTTTAAATTACAAGAACTACTTTCAAATTAGATGCTTGAATTTGAAAGGAGGAGAGGAAAGTGAGGATCCCTTACTTGGAAGTGTGATCTAAAAGGCTTGGGAGAGGCTTGGAAGAGGCTTCTATGGAGATTAGGGTGAATTGGGAGAATTATAGAGATTTTAGGGCATAGTTTGGTCAAGATCCAAATGGTTTGAGTGAACAGGAATGGCAGATTGGGTGGGTTTATATAGGAAAGAAGAAGGAATTCTTTATTATTTAGGCTTTGGACACAACACATTAAAGTATTCAAAACCAAAAACCATACCAAGGTTTTTGCCCATGTTTTCTACCAAATGGGACTGCTATAAAATATTATATAATTTCAAGGGCCTAACATATTAAAATATTAGGCTTTCTTATGTAAAGGTGAGTCACACTCTCAAAAAAATAATTTTAAAATGTTAAAATATTTTATAAGTCTTTGAGGGTCCATTAAGGAATTATAAAATTAATCAAACCAATATAAAAAACATTATTTTAATGTTAAACCATATATTTTCAGAATATAACTTTTATATTATTTTATTACATTACTATTGGGTCATTATGATGTCATAAAACACATTATATATTTATATGGTATTTAACTTTTACCCAGCAATTCAATTATCTCAGAAAATTATGAAAAATTCACTGTTATTTAATTTTAACATCCTGAATCCAAAAATAATATTAATTTTATCTAAATAATTTTCTAAATATTTTAATTTTCACTTTTAAAATGAAAACCTACATTTATTGAAAATTCATGGGTTTGACAAAAACAGTTTTCAAACCTTGATAAAAATTACAATTTTATTCATAAAAATTATATGATAATTTATATTTAATAAAATGTAATTTAGTAATAATATTTTATTATAATATTATTTAATTCAAAAATCCATTAAATAATCAAAATAGATGTCTCAATTGAATTTTAATATTAACTAAAAATATTTTTGGTGCATTAAAACCCATTTAAAAAGTAACAATAACAAAATGAATGTATATTATTTATTTTATACAAAAAAATGAACATAATCATATTGCTAGGGTTTTTTTACATATCCATTTATTACACTAGCATATTCCCTAAGAGTGTGGTGTGCAATGGTGGGTCTTTCTTGGGTTTGTTTGGTGAACATGGTTTGGCCCACAATGTCGATGTGCTTGAACTTATCCCATAAACGGTTTTTCTCATGGCAATGTTGTTGGACATCGACTTGGGATTGGTCCAGAGTGAATACCAGTCATGCTACCTCCTTCCTAAGCTCCAAAAAATGTGCTTCATATGGCTCTAAATCTACTGGATGAGGCCATCACCTCCTTTTTCTGTGTCAAAAGGACTTGTTAAAACCTTATATTTGTACTAGTCATGTGATCATTATTCATTGGTTATATTATCAATAGTAATGATACTTGACGGTAATTTAAATACAATTGGATAAAATAAAAAAAGTGCATGTGTTGTCTATTTCCATAAGACATTTAATTAAATAAAATAAATGGAATTTTTATTCATGAAAGTTTGGGTTGTTACAACCTTCCCCCCTTAATAAATTTCTCCCTCAAAATTTTCTTTTCCCACTCTAAAACATATGAGGGTAACTCTACCTCATCACTTCCTCTGGTTCCCAAGTTATTTCATCAAAATTTTGTTTTCTCCACAAAAAATTTACAAGGCTCATTATCTTATTCCATAGAACTTTTTCCCTACGATCTAAGATCTTCACCGGATTCTCTTTATAGGAGAGGTCATTCTCTAATGGTACCACCTACAAATTGAGTACATGAAATGGGTCAGGTATGTACTTCCTCAAGAGTGATACATGGAATACATCATGTACTTGAGATAGGTTCGGTGGGAGTGCTAGTAGATAGGCCACTAATCCAATGCAACCAAGGATCTCAAAATTGTTGATGTACCTTGGACTCAGCTTTCCCTTCTTCCCAAATATCATAACTCTCTTAAATAGTGATATGCGGAGGACTGCCATGCCTCCAACATCAAACTCTAGGTCTCATCGATGATTGTCAGCAAAGCTCTTTTGTCGACTCTGAGTATCTTTAATGTGTTGTTGGATAGTCTTAACCTTCTCCACCATTTATTCAACCATTTTTGGGCCTAGAATTTTTTCTCCCCAGCTTCATCTCAACATGTCATTATTCTGCACCTCTTCCCTTAAAGGGATTTGTAAAGATACATTTGGGTTTAGAGTGTAAACTATTGTTGTATGAGAGCTCAACCAGAGGATGATTTTGATCCCATCCCACTTTGATTCCCATTGATCATGATCTCAACATGTCCTAAAATGTTTGGATAGTCCACTCATATTGGACTTCATTTTGAGGATAATAAGTCATACTTAAGTTTAGCTCAGTATTCAGAGCATGTTTGAGACACTTCCATAACTTAGAGGTGGATCTTGGATCTCGATCGGATAAAATCAACAGTGGTACCCCATGCAACATTATCACTTCTCTGATGTATATTTGTTTCAATTGATCTAATGATAAATCCTCCCAAATTTCAATGAAGTGTGATTTCTTTATAATACAATCCACAAAAACCCAGATAGCATTGTTTCCTTTGGAGGTCTTCAGATGTCTGGTGAAAATGTCTATAGTGATGTTCTCCCATTTCCATGTTGGTATGGGTAATGGTTGCATCATCACCTTGGACTTATACCTCTCATACTTCACTTGCTAAAACCCCAGGCACTTTGATGTATACTCAGTGATCTCCTTCTTTATGTTATCCCACCAATAATGATCTCAAATATCTTGATACATCTTTTTTTCATGGGTGAATGGATAAATTTGATATATTTTTATCATCTAAAAGTTCATTATTTAACTCTAGATTTGATAGAACACATAATCTGGAACCAAATCTCACAATTCCTTCTTCATTAAATTTAACTCTGATGATTTCCCATTTCTGATAGTTTCCAATTTCTTCTAAATTACCACATCATCCTTTTGAGCATCCTTCAACCTATCCAAAAGAGTCGATTGAGCAATCATTTGAGAAAGTATTGATAATGTTCCCTTCTTTATGATTCCCATGTCCATCTTCATCAAAACTAATAAGATTAGATCCTTTTCAATTCTCATCAATGAAATAGTTGCTGGATCCTTTCTACTTAGAGCGTTTGTCACTTTATTCACTTTTTCTAGATGGTAGTGAATTGAGTAGTCATGGTATTTGATCATCTTTAACCATCTTTATTGGTTCATATTCAACTCTTTCTGTGTGAATATGTATTTGAGACTTTTTTGATCCATATATATTTCAAACATCTCCCCAAAGAGATAATGTCGACAAATTTTCAACATAAAGATCACTACCACCAACTCCAGATCATGCGTGGGATAGTTTTTCTCATGAATTTTCAACCACACAGAGGTATATGCAATGAATTTGTATTTTTTCCTCAAATTCCATAAAAGGGAGACTTATAAAATTTTCAATAAGAACATTCCCACAAACTTCAACATGTTATACAACACTTATATAAGTTTTTCCATAATGATTTAATATCATTTTTGCTAGGGAATCAATGTTCTTATAAAACATAAAAGATATACTAATAGGACATGAATTTAAATACATTATGAAATAAACTAATATAAAGTAGTGGTTACATGTAATTCATTCATCATTATCCATCTTAGTAAAGGACTTCTCGTGCTTCCATGATCATAGAGATTGTTTATTCTCAGCATGCTTCTCATCCCTTTCAA
This sequence comes from Viscum album, assembly GCA_963277665.1. Classification (NCBI taxonomy): domain Eukaryota; kingdom Viridiplantae; phylum Streptophyta; class Magnoliopsida; order Santalales; family Viscaceae; genus Viscum; species Viscum album. The sequence continues at coordinate 1,578,311,618 of OY728128.1, read as the reverse complement.
TAGATCATTGTCTTGGATAATGCCTGACTTCTCCATATTTATCTTATAAAACTATATAATATTCTTTATATGTAACTTTGTTTCCATCTATCACATTATCCATTCTTTCATGGAAATTGGATACTTTATGCCCTTCCTTTCCGCACTTAAAACATCTCATAGTCCCTTTGTGACATTTCCTTTTGTGCCTCTTTCCACACTTGTGGAACAAAGGAAATTTGGTCTTATTCCCCTTATCAACTTTAGAATATGGACTTTCATGAGATTTTATCTTCATAATCCTTTATTTCCTTGGGAATTCCACAGAGTTCCAATTGTTAATCATGATTTTTTATAGCTAGTTTGTCATAACCATAATATGTCCTACTTGAGCTCCCCTTTGATTGGGAATCTCACAGGGATAATCATCACATTACCCTTCACAATAGTTTTTAGCCTTATTAATTATATTACCATCCATTGGCTAGAATAAAATGAAAATTAGGGATGAGTATCTTAAACATTTTAACACAAAAAGGGGAATCCAAATACATTAAAGGGGTAACATATAAATTACATTTATTTCCTTAACTTTTGAATTTATAATCTTCAATCTATGTTATCCATGATCTAATTCCAAACATATATTTTTAGGGGAATTTTTTCCTTTAATAATGGTTCATACTAAGATTATTAATTTACCAAATCATATCCCCCAGGAGTGTCGAACCAAGAGTGAAGCAAGGCTCATTGTCATGCACCAATTCCAATTCAAGTCTAGCTCAAAGCGGTGTTTTCAGATTTTACCCCAAGATACATCTGTGCTAGATCCACCTATACTTTTTCATATCTAGAAATGGATTTATTTTCTTGATAAACCACTTAATCTATAATCACTAAAATTTAGGTATTTTTTTATTATACTTAGTCTTATCCCTAAGGCTTTCACTAGGGTTTTCTAATCTTAATCCAACAAATAACTAAACCTATCCTCTAATACCAACTATATCAACTCTGCTCTTTATTACATATTTAAACACTATTTATTAAATAAATTTTCACCTAAGAAAACTCATAGGATTGATAAGTCTAGTGTCTTGTGAAATTAGGAGCATTACATGACAGCTTTAGACATAAAATACAACATCTTTATTGAAAACTTCTTTTTCATGACCACAACATTACTTCATACTTAGCTTTTCATGGGATAACATAAGGATATACATAAGAAAAGGGTGAGAAATAAATCCCATTAAATTATTAAAAAAGTAATAACAAGAATAATACAATACATTTTAGGCAATAGTCATATCAATGGAGCGCAAGAGAAACATGAACATAAAGGCATGATATAGCATGATTATCATAACATGGAAATGTGTCAACAACATACAACATGATATTATCATGAGACAAGTCTCATTGAACATGGATTATAATGAGTAAACTCTCATTTTACATTAATTAATATGAGTAAACCCTCATTGCACATGAATTATGATGAGTAGACTCTCATTGCATGTGAAATAGCATGAGTAAATCCTCATTGCACATGAATTAGCATGAGTAAACCCGCATTGCACATGAATTATCATGAGTAAATACTAATTTAAAATGAATTAGTACGATTAAACCCTCATTTCACATGGATTATCATGATACTAAACATTACCCAATGAATTGGAGTGCTATCAGGGTGCACCTTTCAAAAACATTTCATTTCATGCATAAGTGTGCCACATGAATCATATAACATGGAATCATTCAACATCATAAGTTATTACACAATTTAGGAATATGGAATACATATATGTAATTACCATTAAATATGTATATATTCATAAATTTGAATACCCCTAATAGAAAAATTGGTATGATATTCACTACATGATGATTTTGGCTTGGAAAATCACAATGAAATTTCGGTAGCATAACATCGTCATGTGGAAATTCATAAGTTGGGTTGATGAGAGATAAAGGGTTCTATAATCATTTATACATGAAATATACAGTAATGGGATCATGTAACATAATATCTCAACATATTAAATCTATTTTATAAGCATAATATAATATAAATACTTGAATGGAAATAAGAAAAGAGAAATCCCTTACAGAATTTTAGCATGGTAATGGTGTACACAGAAGGAATTAATGAGAGAGAAAGTGGAATCTCATCATTAAAAATTATGAGGTAAGTATGGGGGAGTTTAAAAATAATAACCCATAATTTTTAATTGAAGTTAAAAGTATATTAAGACATAAATAAACTTATATAACAATGAGAAAGGAAGTAATCCCTTACGAAAATTCAGAAAGGTAACGGGTGTGCTTAAAAGATCATAGGGGGGATTTATGAGAGTGAAAGGAAGATCTCATCATAAATACATAAAATGGAAAGTATTAGGGTTATGTAAAATCATAACCCAACTTATAAATATGGAACTTAAGAATCATAATGTAAAAGAGTAGCTTGAATGGAAATGAGAAGAGTGAAATCCATTACAAAAATTCAGCATGGTAATGAGTGTACGTAAGGGTCCATAAGAGGGATAAATGAGAGTGAAAGAGGATATCATAATGTATACATAAAATATGCAGTAATTATGATATTTAATAACATATCCCTACATATTAATTAAATAAATTAAAATATATAACATGAAAATAATGCTTGATAAAAGAGGGGGTGGAAGATCCCTTTTGGAATTTTTGCATAGTAACAGGTGTGCTTAAAGGATCATAGGGATATTTTTGAGAGTGAAAGGAATATCTCATCATATATTTATAAAATTTAAATTATGGGGGTTTTGAAACATCATAACCCAACATATAAATATGGATCTTAAGAAGCATAATGCATAAGATAAACTCGAATGGAAATGAGAAGAGTGAAATCCCGTACGAAATTTTGGCATAGTAGCAGCTTAGGTAAGGGTAAAAATGAGGGAGGATAAATAATACCTAATTAAAATAACATCAAATGGATATTAATATAAATATTATAAAATAATCTCATTATAACCATTCTAAATTACAAGAACTTCTTTCAAATAAGATGCTTAAATTTGAAAAGAGAGGAAAGTGGGGATCCCTTACTTGGAAGTGTGGTCCCAAAGGCTTGGGAGAGACTTGAGAGAGGATTATTTAGAGATTGGGGTACCTTGTGATGATTATAGATAGATTATTTAAGAGGTTTTTCGAGCTCCAAATGGTTTTAGTGAAGAGGAATGGTAGATTGGGTGGGTTTATATAGGAAAGGAGAGGGAATTCTTTATTATTTTGGTTTTGGACACTGCACATTAAAGTATTCAAAACCAAAAAACCATCCCATGGTTTTTAAACATGGTTTATTCCAAAGTGTATTATTATAAAATATTTTATAAGTCCATGGTACGAAAATATTTAAATATTAGGCTTGTTTATGTGGAGGTGAGTCACACTCTCAAGGAAATCATTTTAAAATGTTAAAATATTTTCTATGTCTTGGAGGGTCCACTAAGGTATTATAAAACTAATAAAACAAATATAAAATCACATTATTTTAATTTTAAATCATATATTATTTGAATAAACATTTTATATTATTTTATTACATCACTATTGGGTCATTATGATCTCATGAAACACGGTATGTATTTATATGGTATTTAATGTTACCCAAAAAATCAACTATCTCGAAAAATAATGAAAAATTCATCGTTAGATAATTTTGATGCCATAAATCCAAAAATAATATTCATTTTATCTAAATAAATTTCTAAATATGTTAATTTTCACTTTTAAAATGAAAACTGACTTTTATTGAAAATTCACGGGTTTGACAAAAATAGTTTTCAAACCTTAATATAAATTACAATTGCATTCATAAGAATTATATGATAATTTATATTTAATAAAAAATAATTTAGAGAGAATATTTTACTATAATATTATTTAATTAAAAAATCCATCAATTCATCAAAATAGATTTGTTAATTGAATTTGAATATTAACTAAAAATACTAATTGTGCTTTAAAAACCATTTACAAAGTAACAATAATAAAATGAATGTATATTATGTATTTTATACAAAAATAATACCCATAATAATAATTCTAGGGTCTTTTTACATATCCCTTTATTACACCATCATATTCCCTAAGAGTATAGTGTGCGATGGTGGGAATTTCTTGGGTCCGTTTGGTGAACATGGTTTGGGCCGCGATGTCGATGAGCTTGAACATATCCCATAAATAGTTTTTCTCATGCCTAAGTTATTGGAAGTTGACTTGGGATTGGTCCAGAGTGAAGCCTAGTGATGCTACCTCCTTCTCGAGCTCTAAGAAATGAGCTTCTTACAGCCCAAATCTACTGGATGAGGTCATCACCTCCTTTGTCTGTGTAGAAAGGATTTGTTAAAACCTTATATTTGTACTAGTAATGTGATTAATGTAAAATGGATATATTATCAATGGTAATGATACTTAACGGTCATTTAAATATAATTAGATAAAATAAAAAAAATTCATGTGTTTTCTATATCTATAAGGCGTTTAATTAAAGAAAAAAATTCAATTTTATTCATGAAATTTTGTTAATCTTGATCAATTATCACCTAAGGTGGAAAGGAATGATAGGTTTAAGACCCTAAGGTTTTAAATGAGACTTTGATCAGATATCTGATCATGGGTATTTTTTCTAAAGCTTACCTCTTATGTTGATGTTCTATATAAAGCTATAATGGGTGAAATTGACATGGATGGTAAGTTAGGGTTGATTGGAGTACTTCCTACTCCTAGTGGAAGCTTTAGTAGTTCCTTTAAAGGAAATATAAAGCGAAATGAGACTCATGGTGGAAATGGTAGTGTTTTTCATCAATAATATACTTCTCCCAAACTATTAGTTGTGTCTGGTAATGGCCGATTGACTTTTTTACAATGTAGAAATATTGGGAACCCAAAGCATTCTTATATAGAGGCACTGAAGGTTTTTAACTCATGTTGATGTTTGTTCCACTTATACAGGGTTTTATATGTTTATAACGCATCCCCATATAGTAGTACAGTCTCATAATTACCACAAGGATCTATCATGAAATCAGATGCTTCCAGATCAATGTGGTTTTATCCATAGGTATCAGGAATGAAACTACTTCACACAATAGACAAGTCTCTAGTGGTAACAAATATGGTCCCTATAATAGTGAAAAGTAAAATTTATATTTATTTTGATATTCATGTATTATTTATTTAATAATTTTTCCTCTCATTTTTTATCAACCCACAATGTGAAATTCTGTAATCTTCTTATGGATCTCTTACCTTATGTTATGGAGATTGTGACACATATCTGTATAAAAAAAAGATAATGGTCTCTAGAGCCCATCTTACAGTGTATCTTTATCAAAGATCAAGAACATTTAGAAAATTTTGGTTCTTGATATGAATCCTCTAGATATTATTCATAGAATACACTGGTTGGTGTCCCAAAAATATTTGATTGACTATTATCATTGGTGGGTGTCCTTTACTACCCAGGATGATGAGTCTTGTGTTTTTCATGGGGAATGGGATGTAGGAGATAGTTGATTAAAACCTCATCTTCTAGAGCTATGTAGGATGGTATAATTTAGTGTTGTTGAATTGTAGTGGGAAGACTCTTATAGAGAATTTCCTCTAGTAGATGTTGACTTTATTGTTGTATTTTCATCATACTTTTCTAGTCTACCACCAAATAGGGGAGTGGAATTATCTATCGAGTTAGTATCGAGTACTAATCCATTATAAATTTCCTCCAACCATTTAGAAATATTTTCATTGAAGGAAATGATGAATTTTTTAGATGAATTTATTTCCAAATACTTCATTCAACCCAATGTGTCATAATGGTCAGCACTTGTTCTTTTCACAAAAATTGGCTTATGTAACCCTTGTCTTGTGTGTTGATTATTGGAATCTAAATCGGGTTATGGTCAAGTACAAGTATTTGTGTCCTTATATAGACAATTTTTTTATTAATTGAAAGGGTTTAAGGGGTTCCCTTTGACTGATATTTAATCTGGTTATCAACATCTCAGGGTCAAAGAGTATGATATTCCAAAGACAATTTTCAGGAGCACATATAGTCACTATGAGTATCTTGTTATGTCTTTTGGATTGAACAATTACCATACCATGTTTGTGATGATGAGTAGGATTTTCCACTAGTATCTCAACTCTTTTATTATGGTATTTTTTTTATGAAATATTGTTTAGTTTGAAAAATAAGGAGGATCATGTGCTTCATTTGAGGTGGGTTTTAGATATCTTAAGGAATTGCCAAATTTATATCTAGCTAACAAAGTAACAGTTATTTGTTTGGGAGGTGAAGTTTATGGGGAAATTTGGTCTTGGATCATGGAATCTTATTTGACCTTGAGAAGGTGAAAGATTTCATGTCATGGGAGGAACCACAAAATGACTTTGAAATTTTGTCTTCTCTAAAAGGAATTTTGAGGATTGGATGTTTCATGATAGGAATAATTTGGAAATTCTTTGAGGAATAGTTATGTTTTCTTTTTATCCTTAAGTTTTTTTTCATTTTTTGAATTTTAGGAAGTGTATAGTGTCTTGAAAAACGTTTTTTGACATTTTTGATAGAAAATGGGAAGGAATATATCCATGGTAGAGGTTGTGGTGTGACTTTGGTATTTCTATATGAAATAGCCTGATCCCCCACACCTAGTGTAGGATGTGGTCCTATAATTATATTGTTGGTGGTTTTCATATGTACCATGGCCAATAAGCTTCACTATGGGTGTGAGGAGGCTGTAGATAGACCAAAATGGCCTGGGTTTCGGGGCTAAGGCATGGTCAGTCCCTATTTTTGGTCTCCTAGGTGTGGCCACCACACTATGTTGGGAAAAAAGGTATGGTGATGGGGGTTTCAAAATTGAAAATTCAAAAAAAAATCTCAATATAATAGGTATTATTATTCCTATCATGTATATCATTAATTGGAAGCTTAAATTCATCTTGAGACTTGTTCTGGGAAGATGAATTTGGAAATCCAACTTTTGTGATTGGTTTCTGGTTCCCCTCAACTCAATTTTTCTTCTTCTTCCTTATTGGAGATCAGTTTGAGGAGATAAATATTGTATTTTTTTGTATCAATGAGTAGAAATAGTATTGTATCCTTATTTCTTATTGGTTTTGAATCCATTTATGGGTGTTGATGATACCATGAATGATTCATGTGGTTTCGTAAGAAAATTTCTATAAATTGAAATTGTTTTTCGTGTTTGTTTTGAAAATTATTTATAATTGATTCCTAAATCATGGTTTGAGATATTTTATAAATTTTTTAAAATGGAGTGTTGTGTTTTAAACATCTTAGGCTATGGATTTTGAAATAAAGTGTTGATTTTTAGAAAATTATTTGAAATTTAAGTGAATGTTTTGAAGAATTGTTTTGATGATGATTCTTGTGAAATGAATCCATGAAAAGTTTTCTAGATTTTGAATAAAAGGGATTATTTTGAAAAGAATGACATTTGATGAAAACCATTTCATTTTGGTTTTTGAAGTGAAATTACATGTTGAAAATTTGATTTGGGGCTACTTGAATAATGATTAATGAAACTGATTTGAGATGAATGATTTTTCCATTTATTGATCTACTTTAAGTATATAAGAGCTTGGGTAGTTATGTTAGTAGTCAAGGATAAGAACACAAGGCATGTATTATCTCTACCTAATAATGGATTTATAATGAAAATTATATATAAAAATTGATTATGGTAATTATTTTATTCATTGGGGTGGCCTCATATTCCCCCTAGGCATGATAACTTGGGAAGTTTGTACACCTAGAGTCGCATTTCACTAAGATATGTGAGGATCCTAGAGCCTTGATCTAACAATATCTAAGGCGTTTAACAATAATAGTATGATTGAAAATGAATTATACATTTCAATGTTTAGGGAATGATTTATTAATTCCTTTTTGATGAAATGATTATCTATATCATTTGGTATTCATGATTTATACTTACTTTGGGTTTATTTGAAAAGCATTTATTATTTTAAATTTTGAAATAGATTACCATGCCATGTTTTATCTAAAATTAAATATATTTTTTATATTTGATTTGAACTACTTATGAGGTGATCTTGATAATAATGGAATCCTTTTATATGTGTTATAATGATTTTTGTCCCATTTTTTTCTTTATACTTATCTACATTGTGGTGATTTACTCTTGATAATTATATTGGAATACCAACTATTTGTGAATTATTATCATTTTATATGTTTTCTTTGACTTTTACTATAGAGAGATCATTCCCCATTAGTAGTTCTTGATGCCCAGTCACAAGATTCCAGACCGTGGGGTTAGGGAATGCCCTTTGAGATATTTGAGGGATAACTCTGTTTCCGATTAAGTGAGTTGTCTGGGTTCATTCATGATAGATATTCTATGTTTATATATCAATATAAATTATAATATAATAATAATACTACTTATAAATCATATAATATAATTAAAAATAAAAAATCTATTATTGTCACTAGAATATCATAGGTTCAAATTGACCTCATTATATTATTTAAAATATGAATTAATGTAATTATAACACATTAAATTTACACTATTATCCATAACAAAAAACATATGACATGTTTCCATTAACAAAATCTTTAGTCTTTTACTTCCCTTTCATCATTTCATTGTTGAACATATTCTTGTAGAGAAAATACTATGTCTATGGAGAATGAAAAAAATAAAATATATAATAAGATCTAATGTTTTATCTATAATCTCGGATTATGCACCCATCAATTTGACAATCCACAAAAATGAAGAAGATTTTACATACTGCATATTGAGACAAATATCATCTTCTAAATTAGAGAAGATAACCTTTTCAAAAAATATTATGAAGAAATTTTGGAGGATGGAATATTCTAATGAAATTAAGGATTCTAAAAAACATTATTATGACTAAAAAATAGAGTGAGGTATGGAGCCTTCAGTTCCATCATTCAAAAGTGTTAAAATTGTTGTCAAAATCATGGTTTTGATGCTTACAAAATTTGATGGAGATTTAGTTCCACCTCCTCAAAATTATAGAATTAAAAACAACATGGTAGTACCCTTAAAATTTTATAGTTATCATCTAACTATCAAATCATTAAATCAAATAAATTCTATTATAGAAATCCAAAAAATTTGAATGTTTGTCAACCCTTTAGAAAACCACCCATGATATATTTTATAATTATTATAGGGTTAATCTATTTAAAATATGACATTAGTTTCCATAAACATGGGATATATTACATTAATTTATTACACTTTATGTCTAAGACTCCTTAATACCATAATATTAACTCTAATATATAGGTTTATGAGTAACGAGCTCAGTTATTTTCTTAGCCAAATTCCCACATGATGAATTGGATTTGGGAATATCATCCTATTAATATTTTTTTGTGGAAAACTAATCATCATTTTAAATAATATGATTATTAATAATTAAAATTGAATCATATAGTAGGTACCCCAAAATAACCAATTCTATCATTTCCCCTCTAAAAATCAATTACCTATTATCCTGGTTTTATATGATAATAACAATAATAATATTAATGTAATTTATATTGAAATTTCGGTGTATTATAGTTAACAACACACTCCACTGAGTAATATATATAAAAAAAGACAAAACATTAACCAAATTATCATATATCCCTACCAAAATAACCCTCAAAGTATTTATACACCTCCACCAATGTGGTGGTTTCCAGAGCAGTCAATCGAAGGGGTAAACCTCGAGTTGATGATTTTATATCATTTTTTATCTATATGATTAATGTAATATTTAATTTATGGATAACATATTGATACTCATTGAGGGGATATGAATATATTAACTATATATGGGATACATGGTTTTTATATGATCACATTGAACCTAATGTGGTGATGTATCATAATTTTTGTAGAGATCACTATTTTTTTGGGATATTGGTCTTATTATAGATAAACCACAATTCATTGATTTGAGGATTTAAAAAAAATTTGAGTATCCTTGTGACACTAATATATGAGTTAAATCATATAAAACTAGCCTATTTATGGGCATGCATACATATATATGTCCCAACCATCAATTAATGGATAAGATTTATAGAATATTTCCATGAGCCCAAGTCTAAAATTCATTATAGGAACATTCCATGATCTTCCAAAACCCATAAAACTTAGTAGTACTATGTTTTTTATACAAGTGTGTAATGTTCCCCACTCCAATAATACAATATAGAATTCCTTATGTCAACCACATGTACTCTCTTTCCATAAATATTGAAGAAAATATAAATTTTTAGGATTATTTCAATATGAAACAAATAAAAATTATATTTTATACATTTTTTATTTAGATAATGATGGATAAGTTTTTAATTCCACTTAAGATTGTTTAATTGGATAATTGGATTTTTTGAAAATTTGTCCCTTAATTTAATTATAATCAACTTTGGAAGATTTTGAGAGAACCATTGTGTTTGTTTTATTTATTGGTACAAAATGATATATCACATTTACTTATTTGGAACTCCTATGATATGATATTAGATATAACATTCTATACATAGAGGTGTATAAATGAAATTTGGAGACAATTATAGAAACAATGGTCAAGGTTCTCCTATTGGGACCCATGATAAATACACATATAATGATTACCCTTATTGTTTAGTGGTAAAATATAATTTGATGTTTTTATGAAGTTCATTTTAAAAAAATATGGAGACAACCCTTCAATATAATCATCATTATATAAAACTTCGACAACTATTATGAAATGAGATATGGGTTTGTGGACTTTTAAGATAGAAATATAATTATATAATACTATTAATTTTTAGACACATGTATATCCTTTGATCTTTAATACATGTGTATAGTTCCCAGAAAGTGTTATTTTATGATATGTTGGTGATTATCCAATGATTTAATTTATTACCATGAAAAATGACAAATTTTTAAACAATAATAGTTCAATCGGTCATTAACCATATTTTTTTAATATAGAGGACTAACCATGATATTCAGTTATTTTTATATGGTAATTATAATTGGATTATTTTCATTATAATGATATGATGATATGGGGAGAAAATAATTTTGGGAATCAGTTTTCATTGGATTCCCCAAGTAATGATGTTAGATATGGGTGACATTCTTTTTTTCATATCCAGAACATTAGGTTTTGGGTATACTAATTGTAAAGTTGTTATTCTAGCATGATACAAGTGTTTCTATTTTTAATGTTATCTAGTTAATATTTTAAATTTTGGATATATAGTTTTTTATATGATTGTGATATCATATTTGAGACATCATGGAACTTATCCTTTCATACATAATTTTATAATGGGACCCATAATGATTTACAAAAAACAATTATTATCATATTTATGTGTGGTAGGTGAGATCAGATAATTTTTAAGGTTTTCATTCTAATGAACATGTTTAAATGTACAGTGTGTGTAGACTAATACCCTTTAACAAGTATCAAATGATTAGTAAATTGAATGAGATAAGTGATTGGGTTGTTGTCTCCCTTAATAATAGGTAATTCCCGAATGACTATGTATTCTTGTAATCATTATAGAAGGGATATACATATTGTTTATTATTATTTTGGGGAGTGATAGTTTTTTTGAGATTAAGAATTGGATTCCTTGATGATATGGATTTATGGATTATAAGTTTTGATATTTGGAATGATTCATACATATATAGAGAATCTTATAAGAAACTAATGATTATAAAATCTCATAACTAATTTTTGAAACAATGTTCACATTGGTAGTATAAAACTATGGGGCCATTACTATATATTATGATTTTCCATTATTTTCTTTAATTTTACTTGTATGAGTTATAAATTGTAATTTATTAACAACTTAGATATAATATTGTTTCATTATATTAACACATACATGTGTACTTCTAGGTAAATTTACTTATATAATTTGAGATGTTTGAAATTTTACTATATCATAAAGATGCTATGAAAATAGTGGTGTCGGTCTGTAAAGGTGGACTGGGTAATGAACAATTGAGGTTTATTGGTGATTTAGTCTAAATATAATATTCAATTGGTTTATATTGGTTTTGTTATTATAGATAGTCTTATGTCATATTTTGAGTATATAATTTTTGTTATCATGTATATAAAAATGATTATATATTAATCCTTCATGGTAGATAGAGTTTCCTATATAAATTCATTATCAAAATATTAATTTAGGGTAAAAATATTTTTTTATGTCATGAAAAGTATTTATTTATTGTTATAGGATCCCTAAAAACCCACATTTTGTTTGTGTATTATATTGGTGGTAGTTATTAAACCCTGGACTACTAATGGAATGCTTAAGGACGTACACTCAACATTTTCACTAAATGGGTGGGGTACCAGTAGGGTTTAATCTTGTCTTATGTACCATCTCAATGACCAAATATTTCTTTTATTCCACCCTCATTCTCTTCATAATTATAGAGACCTATTCCTTTTACACATATTATTACATTATTTTTAACATAAACATACAATATAAAATAACCCAAATATTTTGGGGCCTAGTGTATTTTGAAGACTAGGTTATTAATATGTAAAAAATAAACTACAAAACAAAATATATATTGTATTCACAATAATTATATTTTTAACCCCTTTAATATCAAAAAAAATCATATTATAACCTAGGCAATACATAAAATAAATGGGTGATCTATAAAGCCCAGTAAGGAACTAAACATGATGATGAAGCATAACAAGTGATTCAAATGTCATAACATGATATCATAAAAGAAAAGTCTCATGAATAATCACATGGTATCATAACATAAAGATAATGATATCATAATATCACTGCAAAATAGAAAATTGGAAGCAACATAAAACTTTATGTAAGCATAAGTCAATGCTAATTTCCAAGACAACACCACATGGTGGACAGATCCCCATCGTGGATTAGGTTTACTCCAAAATCTCATACATAATATCATATGAGACAAAAAATATTACCCCATTCATTGTAGCTATATATGGGTGTATCCATATTAACATGTACATGCTTATTTATTCTTAAAAAGTAAATCAAATATAAGTCATAAACATAAGAATTTCCCAAAAAAAGAAATGGGTTGCATAACCATGTCATATAGCATAACCAAATGAAATATCATAATGGATTTCATGAAATAGTGGATTTAGGAATTATTGAACATTCATAATAATATTTCATCAAAAATTATTTCCAATTGAAGTGAAGATAATAAAATGATTAGAGAAATCCCTTTGTAAAATTACCTCTTAAGTTGGGATTTCAGAAAAAGGGTAATGAGACTTTAAAGAGGGTAAGTGCATAATAACTTCCATAAAAATAGAGATGAACTAAAATTATTTTCCATGATAAAGTTATTTATTTTATAAAACATGATTCTTTTAAAAAAAATTAATTAGTTGTACTTAAAATGGGGTAAGAAGTAGATAAGTTCTCATTTATAGGGTTTTGCTTATTTGGAGAAATTGAAAAGGGAACCTTTTAAAACTTGTATATTTTCGTCAAGGAAAGATTAATTAAGCTAGTTATATATGTGTGGGAAATATATAAATAATATAGTAGAAGTAAATATGAATATTATAGTGATAATGTCAGGTGAGAGATAGAAATCATAAACCTAATGAAAATAGGGTGACTTGGAGTGATCTCTTAACTTAGGTTCCAAAATTATTTTTCACATTCACTTAACATCCTATATAACGAAATTACATTCATTAATTACTTAACTCATAAGATTTTACATCTATATTTTATTTAATATAATTTTATTATGTTAATTTTTAACCATTTCAATGATATATAATATTTAATTTCATTTTTCTGAGGGCGTTTATTTCCTAGATCCAAGGTCAGATCACTTAAGGATAATTATTGATATTATTATCAAATGGTGATACAACACTAGAATTTAAATTAAATAGTATTATTAACAATTAAAAAATATAAATTTCCTCAAATATCTATATTTTTTCTGATATATGGATGATTCATTTAGTAAAAACATTAGCATTATGTAGTGAGTTCATTTAGGCAGTTTTACAGACCATCATGAACTAGTTTCATTTTAATTAATATTATGTCTATATATTAATTATCTGAAATAAATTAAGTTATAATATAATTACTATCATCTTATTTAACCATAATAATATTTTTATTACCAGCCTTTAAGGCAGTAAAGAAAACTGAAAACTCGTCATCCACGGAGGCGGTAAACCGTCATAATATGAATGATAATATCATTCTTTAGAATAAGAGGAGAATAAAAGAGTATAGATGATATATTTTCCATTATAAAAATAAAATTATAGTATGTATATATATTAATGAAGTCCTTGTAACTTATTGGTCAATAGAGTTTATGAAAATTTAGAAGAAGAAAATAATTTAAAATAGGTAGTTTGATAATATTACCTAATGAATTTTATCTCTTGAAATACACCATAAAGAACTTCAGTTTTGCCTTTTAGTGATACTATAACTATGAGGATGTTGGGGAGAGGGATGGGAAGATAATTATATATAAATTGAGAATTATCCAAGGTTTATAAGGTGGGAGGATAAGTGGTGGTATAAGAAGATGAGAGGGGTGTTTTTGAATATTATATTCATTAGTTTTTTTTGCTCAAGACTACCAAAAGTATTTATTCTTGTCACTATATATAGTAAACAGTGCATGTGAGTTCAAATTAATTGATTATTACATTATCCATGACTTAAAAATTTATGTATTTAGCTTATAATGTTAAATATCATATTTTTTCGAATTTCACAATTCACAAAAAAAATCAGTTATTTTAGAAAAATATCAAAAAATCACCCTAGAAATTTTTTCACATTTATATTCCAAAATTAAAATAAATTTTATTAAAATAATTTTCTATTTATGATAAATTTACTTTTAAAATTAAATCCTCATTTATTTAAATAATAATAATTTTAATATTATGATCAATTTTATGACCCT
The DNA here is from genome assembly GCA_963277665.1 of Viscum album. Classification (NCBI taxonomy): domain Eukaryota; kingdom Viridiplantae; phylum Streptophyta; class Magnoliopsida; order Santalales; family Viscaceae; genus Viscum; species Viscum album. Next base: position 1,578,296,568 of record OY728128.1, on the reverse strand, counting down.
TTGAAAAATTACATAAGGTGTCAGAAAATTATATTATAATTATAAAAAAATATTAATTTATAAACCCTCTATTTGAAAATAAAATTTCTTCTAGATCACTATATTTTTATAAAATTAAAATAAAATATATATGTTTTACAAAAATATGAACAATAATTTTATCATTTTAAAAAAATATTATTTGATTGTATCATGATATAAAAAATGACATATTTATATTTTATAATATGCCTAAATATTATTTACACATACATAAGTGAAGATACTATTCTAATGGTCAAGTTACTATTCATAATTATCATATTACTATTCTAATAATAATATTACTATTCTTACAGTTATATTATTATTCCAATTGTCGGATTTGTAATGGTCATATAAGATCCCTACATTCTACAAATACCTCATATTTCATTCATTCTACAATAAATTCTATTTTATCTCAAAGTAAAATATATTTTTTAATTTTCAAAATTCATATTTCATTACTAATATTATACTTTATGTATACGGTGTTGTTCATGAGTGTGGTTATAATGGGTGATCAAGAAGATCCAAAATTTCTTATGATTGTTATCTTATTTTTTATTTTTTTCTAATTGTGATACTTTTATTTCTTATATTCATTTTTATTATATAAATTTAATGTTTAAATTTATATAATAAAATGTAGTTTGTTTTATTATGTGTTGTGTGTTAATTATATAAAATTATATTACTAAATATGATATAATTATATATTTTTAAGGGAAATTGAATTGATAAAATCCTGAGTCGTTACATTCTTCCCCCCTTAATAAAGTTTTCCCTCAAAATTTCATTTTACATATTAAGGTGAAAATTGGTGAGGGTACTTATTCTTTATGGATTCTTAGATTTCCCATATATCTCTATCATACTAATGATTTAAACATAGTAATTTGACTATGTGAGTTGTATTGTTGTGTAGAACATTATCTCTATGATCTAATATCTTCATTGTCTTCTCCTTATAAGAAAGATCATTTTCCAACAATACCACCTCTAAATTCAGTATATGTGAGGGATCATGTACATACTTACTCAAGAGGGATGCATGGAATATGTCATGTACTTGATAAAGGGTTTTTGGGAGTTCTAGTTGATAAGCCACAGCTCTGATGTGATCGAGAATCTCAAAGGGGAAATGTACCTGGGACTTAGTTTTCCCTTCTTCCCAAATCTCATGACTCTCTTCCTTAGATATATGAGGATGATCACTTTATATCTGACATCAAACTCTAGGTATCATTTATGAGTGTCATCATAGATATTCTATTGAATATGAGAAGCCTTGATGGGCTGATGAATGGTATTGACCTTTTTTACCATTTCCTTGACCATTTTAGGTCCCAGCAGCTTATGTTCACCAACATCATCCCAATATGTATGTGTTTTACATATATTCAATACATTTATTCTTATGGATCCATTTTAAAGCTTTATTGGAAACTATTATTGTACTATAACTCACCCAAATGAATATGTTTATTGCATACTCCTTTGAAGTCCATCGAGCATTGTCTCAACATGTCATCAACTATCTAGATATTCCTCTCAGATTGGTCATCGGTTTAAGGGTGATCATTCATAATGATGTTTTACTTAGTTTTTATATCAATTTGGATACTCTTCCAAAACATGGATCTAAATCTCAGATCTTTATAAGATATAATTGATAGTGGTGTTCCATGTAGCCTCACCACTTCTCTTATTTATATCCTTGCAAGTTGGTCATGTGAGAATTCATATCAAATTATAGTGAAATGAGAATTATATATATGAATCTCCACAACAACCCATATAACATTATTTCTACTATATGTCTTTGTAATACCAATGAAAAATTCCATGTTGATGCTTTCCCATTTCCAAGTAGGTATGGGTAATCTTTCATTATTCCCATGAACTTTTGCCTTTCTGCCTTCACCTACTAACATACCACACAATTTGATGTCTATTATATGATATCATTATTAATATTTTCCCCCCAATATTTTTTTATAATATATTGATACATCTCCATGCTCCTTAGGTGGATGGAGAAGTTCAAGATATGTCCATCATTCAAAAACTCCTTTATCTCTGGATTTGATGGCACGTATAGTCATGACCCAAATCTTAGAACACCTTCTTCATCATTTTCAAACTATAAATATTTCCAATTTATTATATATTAAACCTTATTTTTTATTTCCATGTCATCTCTTTAAGCATTATAAGATCATGTGTTTTGGACCAATTAAAAATTTCCAAAGGATTTTGAACCTTTCATTTAGTAGATGGGTGAAATATTTAACTGGGACTTGAAATGTAAATCCAAGAATTGAAACAATTAAATGTGATGTTTTTGGAATTATTTTAAGTATTGAGAGGTGTCTTGGGAGTTTGGAAGATTTTTTGGGATGTCAAGAACTAAAAAAATCCATTTTGAGAGAAACAGAGAGAAGTTCTCGGTTGGAAAACTATGAGTACTAATCATGGAGCCCAAATTGTGCAGCCTGTTTAAGGAACAAATTTTTGAATATTTATGGATCTATAGTGGAAAACATGAGGCCTAGTGTAGATTCCTAGATAGTATCCCATGATTTTTCAAACCATTCAACTGAGGTATCATAGTCATGTGAGGGGTCTGCAAAAAATTGCATAGGTGGGTACACAGGTTGCGCATAGTTTGTCTAATTGTGTGCCAGCCGTGCAAGGTGGGTACCACTTTGTTCAATGGTACCACACAGTTGGTGCAGAGTTATACAAACCCTATGAACAAAATATTTGGATTTTTTAAATGTAAAAATAACTATTTTTTACTCTACCCTTAAATGGTTTTTCCCCATTTTCCTCCCACTTTTGTTTAGGAGGCCTCCCATGCATGCCATCCTCCCTCTCCCTTTCCCATGATGGGATATCCCCTGTTATTGGTCTGATTTGATCATAATCAAGTGCATTAGAAGTGTAATTGTAATTATAAAACTCCTTAAGATTCCTTTATCATTTTCTATTATTAATTTTGATGTGATCATTGTGTGAGCTTAATTTCTCTACTTTCATGGTGTTTGATGATTCTTTTGATTTATATCATTCCATCTCAAACTAAATCCTGGTATTGGACAAGTGAAGAATACTTGGTATGAGGTAAGTGATCTAGTTTCTTTTCTCTTAATTTTTATTTGTTTATAAATTATTTTCATTATGTCGCACACCAAACTTTTCATGCATTTCTCTTAAAACACGAAACACCTTAAATTAAACACTTAGACCATACATGTGATGTTCCTTATACCCCTTAACATGGTTAGAGGTTGAATACTTAAACCCGAGCCACTAAATAAGGTTGGTTCGATTTAAATTTTCTTATTGACCATAGTTTACGATTTCCAAGTAGCCCCTATAGGTGTGTTTAGTTACCCTTGCTATTATAATTACCTAATGAATTAAATGATTTAGATAAACCTCTTAAAATTCAATAGAATACCTTATGATTGGAATTTCGAATCAGTCGATCTTAATAATTGAATTGAATCTATTTAATGAAATGTGTCTTGAATAATTATAATGTGTAATTGGTGTTTCTCATGCCATTCATGTTGTTATAAATGGAATGGATAATTTTGTGGTTAAATTGATAATAGTATGGGTTGTATCCCTCACCTCATTTTTATAATAAAATCACCTCTAAGGTAAACTGTCTTATATAAAGGGTAATTAAGTGGGATTACTTGAATCGATATATGGAATGTTCATGTACATGGATTTCTTTTTTATTAATTAATGAACTAAAATGGATAAATTGGATTAAATTAAGAGTTAATGGTAATACCATATCACTTTCCCCTCCTTGTAACTTATGAAAGAAATGATAAAAAGTTTATTTTTGAACTGTAAATGGGCATGGAGCCCTTATTATTCATGGTCATAGATCCCTTATTATTCATGGACATGGTGTACCTTATAATTCATGGGCATGGTGTCCCTTATCATTCATAAGCATGGAATCCATTATTATATGTGATACATGGGAACGGTGTCCCCTATAAAATATGATACTTGGGCATGGTGTCCCTTTTTAAATGTGATACTCAGTCAAGAAATCACTTATTATTCATAGTCATAGAATCCATTATTAAATATGATACTTGGGCATAGTGTTTTTTATTAAATGTGATACTTAGGCATAGAGACCCTTATTAAATTTGATACTTTGGTATGGAATACCCTATTAAATGTGATAGTTGGGCATGACATCCCTTATTAAATGTGATACTCAAGCATAAAATCTATTATTAAATTTGATGCTCAGGAATGGAGTCCCTTATTAAATGTGATAATCAAGAATGGTTTTCATTATTAAATGTGATACTTGGGCATGGTGTCTATTATTAAATGTGATACTCAAGTATGGAATCCCTTATTAAATGTGATACTCAAGCAAGTCATCCCTTATTATTTATGGGAATGGCATCCCTTATTAAATGTGATACTTGGTCATGGTGTCCCTTTTTAAATTTGATACTCATTCATGAAATATCTTATTGTGATACTTGGGCATGGAGTCCCTTATTATTATTATTCCATGAGACTCTTGTGACTATGTATGGATGTTTGAGTTATGCCTCGGGTTCTAGATAACACTACGTATCTATATATATATGGCTATATATGTAATTATATATATAGTGTATATATATACATACATATTAATATACTTATATATATAAATATATATATTTGGTGACATGTCATTATAGATATTCTATCTTAGGCCAAAGAAAGTATTGTCAGTTGGGTTTCCCTTAGAGAACTCAAGATTGAATTATAATTATTTATTTATTTACCATCTTATTGATATAGTTTCACACTACGGTATATTATATTCATGGACTGGGTATTAATTAGACATTGTTGGTGGTGGCCTATAGAGTATATCTCATACATTGATTGGGACATGATTTGGTACCTGAACAGGCCTCATGGTTGCAGATTCAGGATCATAGACGGTGCTTGCATATTGTTATCATTCTAGGGTAGGATGGGGTATGGGATTAGAGGACTGAGCTAGTTCTTATGATAATATTAAATATATTTGTTAATTATTTTATTTATTTACTTCCCCTTTTAGTCTAGACCTATGTATTTAATTATATGTATGTCACTTGTACATTGTAGCTTGTTCACTCATGAGCATTTATTCATTTATTATTTATTTTTAGTTTCTATTATTATCTTTTGATGCTTAGCTATTTATTATTTATTTTGATATTGATTTTCATCCATACTATTGTGATACTATAACCATGAGGGTATAGCCTCCCCATCGTACTACCATTAGACCCTCACTACTACTCAGCAGTCTATCGCATATGGGGAGGTGCGCTTGAGGGCCATGTAGTGAACTCGCTTGCGGAATCATTCTAATGGCTCCCAGTTTAGGACATCACAAAGTGGTATTATATTCCCTTTTCCTTTTTTATTAATGTTTTGGGATGGAAGATGAGATACTAGGAATGTGTAGGAACATATTAGATAGCCTGTTTTTTGGTCCGGCCAACCCACACATGTGGGAAGAATCAAGTTTCCATGGATAGGATTGTTGTTCATTCTATTGTTATTATAGCTGATTATTATTTCACCTTGAGTGTTTGGTGTAATTTTCAATACTTACTTATTTATGTATTTTTACCCTTGGCCCAGTATGGAAAGGAAGTATTATGACATGCATCATTTTAGGCACATTGAGATTCACATGTCTTGCATATTCCATGCCATATAGATTACATTGTATATTTTCTGACACATGATGATTTATATAGAATGCTTGTGTGATTATTTAGCATGATTATGTGCATACCATTATTGGTGGAATACCTTAATTTTTTATAGTATTTCCTTCTTACATCATACCTTTCTATGATTTTTTAAATTTTTACCGGTATTATTGTTGTGATAGCATGCTTTGTTATAATCATAATATATGGTTAGTTAAATAAGGTATTTGCATGAACCTAAATGGTTTTTTCTCGCATATATTAGTAGTGATATTCTATTTAACTATCCAATTATGATTTTTTTGAGCTATATACCATTGGATTTATGGGATGAAACCTTTGTGGTTTAAATTAAATGTAATCTAATTGTCTAATTTATAAAGTGTATGGGACTTTATAAATTAGAGAAGGGTAACCCATATAATTTAACCATTATATATTTACTGGTTATTTTCTAGCACCAATGGTAAAAAACCTGGTTTTAGTTACATGAATAACAATTGTAACTTATAAAGTCACGTACTTTTTTAACTGGGGAATGGTAATTCATCTAACTAAACCATGATGCTTATATATATATGATAAATTGAAATTATTATAGAAAATAGTTGTCTTTATATAGGCTTTTACCCCTATTATTTGGGCATGGAAACTCGTATGATTGAATCCTTAAATTCACAACTAGACCCAATTAGGTTAGTTGGGGCATGTTTCTTATGAGATAATCCTATTAAGGGTGTTTTAAATTTTAATAACTTAACTATTATAGGCCATAACTAAACCCAGGTCAGCTTTATGGGGCCCTAGTAGGTCACCTTTATCTTTAATGCTTTAGTGTTTAACCCCATGGGGGTATTTTCATTATACGTAGGATAGTGATTTAAAGTTTTAGTAGCCACTTATATGATATTACTTATAAATGTATGGCAGAATCTTACTGAACCATTTCCCTTAATTAGTAAGAGACTCTTAGCTACTTTTGAAATTTATTATAATGAGGCTTTGGTTAATTAAAATTTCAATTATAACCTAAAGGGTGTTTTCCTCTATAAATTGGAAATTGACATTTACTTTAACTAATCCTGATATGAAAATCCTTTTGGACGAATAAAAAGGATAAAATGAATTTGTAATATAAGCTGCCAAAAATTATGGCAGGATGTCAACTATTTAAATAATTATTGAAAATAAGTTTGATATAACTTGCCTATATTACATTGTGGCATTATCTAAGTTAAGTTCTTAGTCCAATTTTTCTAGAAAATTGGTACATGATATCCCTTATTCACAAACTTATTTATATGTTTTGATAAATTAGAATCATTTAAATGCAATAAAATGAAACTTTTTATAGGTATTTATATCTTGAACAATCGTGTAAGAGTTATCTTTAGTTTTCCATGGGGGATGATTTGAATTGGAACATGAGTGTTTACTATAGATCTCAGTTTAATTTCTTCCTATTATTTGTTGGACTTAATGGTTAGGTGGTAAGGCCTAGTGAATTTTGGCATGACTCTAGTTTACAATTTGATGACTTATCCTAAACATTGGGACACGCTGTTGTGGTATATCCCTTATAGATAGGAAATCGGTAGACTTTTGATCCAAGTTTCTAAAAATGGTAGGTGTTTTCTGTTTGATTTGGTTAATTCATGGAGGATTCTTACTTGATGAAATGAAACCCATGTGTAGATGAGTGGTTGTATGTTAATTTGAACCTTTATGGGGGTATTATCGTATGTAGATTCTCGGTGAGTGTTATCTCTTTTTCTTGTACTATCACTATAACCCTACAAGGAGCACTCCCCTTTTTAGATGCTCAGTGATGATCAGGTCCCAATAGACTGATGCTTGGAATTCAGTATTTCTACACTTATGTTACCTAATTTAACCCTTAAAGGTCAATAATAATTTACCTACCTTAATTTTTACCTATTTTAAATAGAGTTATAAGTTCATTAAATGTCATCTGATAAAATCCCTCAAGTGGGATGTGGCTCTCGTGCTAGAGACCATAGGGCAAGGTGGATGTGTTAGAGTTGGTGCCCTAGAACCAACTTATGTGTACTTTATGATAACTTTTATTCATATTTTTGGATATTAATAAACTAATTGTCACATCTTGATTGTTCTTCTACATAACATATTATGTGATAACGTCCCTAGAGTAGCTATCGCACTAAAAGGTCATAGTAGTTCCGCACTATAATGAGAACCTGGAAGTGCTACAAAACTATTATTAAATATATTTCCTATAGCCATATGATATTATTTGAGGGACATAAATTATATATTATATAAATGGTGGAGACTCATAGGACTTTTTGGCACCATCTCATGGTGTATGCCATTGGTAATATCCAGTAGGATATTATGAGAATGGGACCTGCCAGTAGGAAATCCAAATTTATATGTGTTATTGGATGTTCATATATTCATATGTGTGTATTGGTACTTAGAATTTAAGATTATTATTAATGAGTATTATGAGTCACATGCCTTGATGTATTGATAAAAACTATAACGATAGATGTTCGTAGCGAGCTGGGATATGTTGGGTGCATTGTGAGTAATATTGCATTAATGAGTAATCTAAGAAAGATTTTATCTCTTATATTCTTTAATGGAAGTTAATATCTTAGGAGCTTTGATGGAAATAATATAGCCTAAATAAATTCATGTCCATGGTGTTCTATAGAAAAATTTTATATTCAGAAAGTCAAATAAAGTGACATTGAGCACATAGGTTGATGGCACTAGCATGCAACCTACTTGATTTTAGATATTATGATAAAGGGATTACATTACATACAATAAGAGTTCATATGAGGTATTATGTCATTTTGACATTAAATTCTTTTCCAATGGGTGATTTGGTGCGTTTCTAGGTACTAACCATGGAGTTTAGTCCGTTTTTCCTAATGCCGTCGAGAACAAGCCTTGAGGGTCACACACTAAGTGTATACAGAATATTAGTTAAATAATATATTATTATTTATTATTTAACAATTTTAATAAATAATATTCCTTCATGTGGTTTAATAATTATTCATATTTACATCATCGCATTTATTCTATCACCAGTTATTCGAGAGAATATAATATCAGTGGAATATTTAATAAATATTTATTTTAAATTTAGTGAATATAATATTTATTTATTCATTGGAGAATAATGTAGTGATATTTATTTAATAAATAAATAGTCATTATTCAAGGCCTGATAAATATTATGGAGGAATGAACAACTAGGATTTTGGGTCCAGTGAGAAAATAATAAATATTGAATATTATTTGATTAAATAATATTTAATTTTAATTCTCAAGTTATCACATGTTGAGAAATAATAATATTATTATTATAATTTTACATGGGTTTTTGCTAGGATTAAATAAATACTTAAGGGTACTTGTGCAATTATTTTATTTTAACCCTAGCAATATATAAACCTAGTTTTATTATTTTCTCATTAGAACAATTCATTTTGTTTGGGTTATGCATAATGGAACTGGATAATTCTCTCAAACCCTTGAGATCTCTCTTCTCCAAGATTGTTCCCAAGAATGAAGAGAAATATTCCTCCACCAGATCAAGGAGAATGATTTGGAAGAAATTCTTGAAGTGATTGAAGGAAGATAATTCAAGCATAGGGATCTACTATGATAGAACCTAAAGATTCCTTTGGTGATGTATGGATATTCGTGGAACACGTTTGGATCACCATTATAGGGAATATTCACTTGATTCCTATAATACAATGATAGTACATTGTAAATGTGTTTCTAGATCCATCAATGAAGAAATAATTCCATCAAGGTATTTCTTATTTAATTAAATTAATTATAAATAATATGTGATGATCCTATCTCTCTTGTTATGGTGGGATTCGTGTTGTATGTATTCTTTGATTCAATTCCATTGAACACGATGTTTATCATCATATAGATCTCGGATTGATCATTAACTATAGTAAAAAAGAAAAATTGGGCACCACCCATCACACGCTTCCATTGTGCCCGGAACCTACAAGTTGTATCAAATGGGTCACATGATTATTTATAATTATTTTAAAAAAATGGTAATTTATTCATTTTAATTTAGTTTTTCAATTCAAGTTTAATCATTCTTTTAATCTAAACCACAAGATATGTTTCTTCCTCCTTTTTTTCTTGTAGATATAATCTATACAATTAATTTAATAAATGAAATAAAATTTAAGATCTCATCTAGAGGTGCCATGGATTCTGTCCAGATAACACAAGAGTACACGTCGTGGAATCAGAATTACACATCGTGTACTTGTGGTCAATGCATATGTAATTAATTAGACAATTAATTCAAACTGTATGCATTGATTACATGTGGTTCATTAAATACCTTACACCACATGTTGATCGAGCTAGGGTGGCGCATGGTCACCCAGAGTACACACAGTGTAGCCCACGTACACAATGTATAGTCCCTTTGATTCACAGATAGGTCGTTTATTTCCATACATGGCATACCTGATTGGTGACCATTTAATTTAGAGATCACACATCATATATCCCAATGGAAACATTGTGTACTCCATTTTTTAAGTAACCTTTACATACAGAGTCCCTAGGCATGTACCTCGGATAGATGGTGATAAATATACATGTCATATACTTATACCAAATTACATAGATTTAAAATTTATTTATTATACTATATAAACCTTGAGACATGTACTTGTATGTGGTTATTAAATTGATAGGACACACCTTGGGATAGGTATTAATATATATATATATATATATATATATATATATATATATGAGTGTGTGTGTGTGTGTGTGTTTAATTAATATCTCTGTAATATTCAGGTCTTCATATCATGTATGAGACGTATTATGGTTGTTACTCTATGGGCATTGAAGCATAACACATGACCGAAAAATCATGTAATTCATGTAATAATCAATTTTATAGTACACGTCATGAAAGTACATGATAAGTCATGTATTCCATATGTCACAAGAGTAAATAGTATATGAGTATAATACATGTTGGGTAGAATCGGATGAGTACTCACTGTGTTTCCTTCAAGGTACATTTATGTACATAGTTAATTTTAAATAAATTTATCTAATTTGTTTAAAATTATGATGGATGAGAATCTCAAGGAAATTCAGATGAGAATTAAGATAAAATAATTGATTAATTAAAGAAGATAATTAATTGATTCAAGTATGGTTTATCTTAAATCAGAATGATTAAGAATTTAATGCTAGTTTTTATTAAATTCATAATTTGTTGTATGCATGTGGGTGATTATGAGCTAGACGAGACCTTTTTATGTGATTGGTTTTATTTAATTTATTATTAAATTAAATTGTTGGCATGTGTGTCTTCTCTCCTCTTATTATGTAAGGCCTGTATGCCCATGGTTTCTTTTATGTAAGCCCCCTTTCACCTCAATAGTGTGTGATTAAAATGAATATGTAAAGGATAGAGCTCCCAAGATAGTTTGGGCGATTCAAGTTCAGAGCTAAGGAGAAACAGATACAAGGCGATACATAGGTGGATAGGTGTAAAGCTATAGCATGAACCTTAATCAGTTCAAGATGTTTTTTCCCAAGTTTAGCAGTCAGTTTATCAACCACTAGATAAACTAACCATTAGTATAATATCAGGATCATACCACTTTATTATTTTATTTCTATCAATTTTCAGGGTTATTTCATTATGGATGTTTTGTCATGATCACATAATTTTATGAAATTAACGAGCATGTAAGATAGAACTAAAATAAATTGGCTTATGTGAAAATATTATCTAAGACATGGTTAATCACTTAAGTAAATACATATAATATTAAAAGAATGTAATAAAGATAATAATTAGAAATTTAGGAATAAAAGGATAAAATCCCTCAATAGTATATATTAAGTCATTATATCCTTCAATTACATCAGTTATAATCGAACCATAGTTCAAAAAACTTGACCAACCAAAGTTTGGGTACTTTCAATTATTGGGTAATTATAACATGAGGTTTTGGGTTGACCTAACTTAGTTAATTTTTAGGTTTGACTGCCAAAGTAGGACATTGACTAAGAAGAAAATGTTTAGGAAATCCAGTTTATGGATTTTAGGATTAGGGAGCCCACTCAACTGATCAAGGAACTGTGAGTTAATGCATTTGGCATTTGGAATGCCTAACTAAAACCATTAAAGTTTCTTGACCTACCAAAGTTGGTTAATGAGAATGGGAATATGGATCCTTTCCACTAGGATGTCCAAACAATAGGATATCTTGAAGCTAATGGTAAGGGCTATTGGGTTTTGATAAAATAGTGGGAGATTAATAAATATAATATTTATTTTTCTAACTTGTATTAGATAAAGTACTAAAACTCTCCTCATTTTGTTTGTAGAAATGAAAATAAAATGACATAAAACATATCATTCTGATCCATACTTGAGAATTGCAACCTTCCCACCGGCATAAATTTCCAAGAGTGGAAAAGGTACCTACGTGTCATCCTTCACCATGAAGGGAAATTATATGTGTTGGAAGAACCTTTTATAATTGTTCCTGGTAATGGGTAAAGTGATGAAGATATATCTATCTATGAGAAACATATGAATGATGCTACATATGTTCAATTTTTCATGCTATCATCCATGTCCAGTGAGATTTTTAAGAAACATGAGGATATGGATTATTATATAATGATGTCTCTCCTTCAGGATATCTATCAAGAGAAAGAAAGAAAATATAGGTATGAGATCTCCAATTCTTTATTTACAACTAATATTAAAGATTCTATGTCATTTGGGACTCTTGTATTCAATATTATTGGCTACATTGAATGCTAAGATATTTTAAGGATTAAATTCCTAGATGAGTTGTGTATAGATATCATACTTTCATCACTTACCAAGATCTTATCCAGATTTATTATTAATTATAATATGAGAAATAATGAGAAGAGTATTTCAGGACTTCTTAATTTTATTCTCCAAGTGGATAATGACATGGATCATGATAAACTCATGGTCTTTAAGGTGAACAAGAAAAGGAAGAACAAGGAAAATGGGCCTAAGACAAATAAACAGTCTAAAGCTCTTGGGAAATTTCCTTCCAAGAAGAGGATGATTTAGAGGCAGGGCAAGGAAAAGGAGGTATTATGTTTTTGCTTATAGAAATTCAGGCCACTAGAATATGAACTGCACCCAAAAAAAGGAGAATATTAAGGTGTGTTTGTTATCAATTGTAATCTTTCAATATCTATACATTGGGTATTAGATATAGCTTGTGGTGGTCACATTTGTATCCAAATTAAGAAACCAAGTAGATTCTAAAATATTTTTAGGTGAGAAGTGGATCTTAGAGATACTAATGTTGAGAGGTTGGTTGACCTATCTATTGGTGACTACCACATTTCATTGGCAATGGGAATGATTCTTATTTTAAAAAATTGTTATTATGTACTGACAGTTACCAAGAACAGAATTTATGTATCATGCCTAGATGTGGATTGGTTTATTTTCATGTTTGGAAATAAAAGTTATTTATTTTATAAGTATAATGAATATTATGGCATGAAACATTTAAATAATAGTCTTTATGTATTAAATTACAAAAACCAAGCGTTGTCAATTGATAATGAATCATGTTCACATGACTCATGTAACACCCAGCTTTGGCATCACCATCTTGGTCATGTAAACAAGAAGTGTTTGACAAATAACTATCAAGATGGTTTTTTAGACTCCTCTAAGATAAAACCACTATATATATGTCATGATTTTTTACAAGTAAAAATGACCAAACCAACATTTGTTGGATAGGCTGAATGGGCCATAGAGCTTCTAGTATTGGTACACACTGATTTGTGTGGACCGTTTCTAGTAGAAGAAAGAGGTGGATATTTTTACTTCATAACTTTTACTGATGAATTGAGTAGATATGGATATATCTACCTAATTAGGTATAAGACCTAGTCCTTTAAGAAATTAAAGTAAATCAATAATTAATTATAGACTCAAATTGGTAAGAATATAAAGAAGATTTGATTGGATCAAGGTAGTGAATATCTTAACCAAGAGTTTATCGAATTTATATATGAGTTTGAGATTCAATCTCAACTCAATCCACCTTACACACCACAGTGGAATGGTTTTAGTGAAAGGAGGAATCGTACCTTATTAGACATGGTAAGGTTGATAATAAGTCATGAAGATCATCCATTATTTTTTTGGGTATATTCATTACAAAATACGACACACATATTAAACTGAGTAGCAACTAAAGTGGAGAATGGAATTTCCTTCAAGTTATGGAGTGGAAAGAAAATATTTTTGTCGCATACACAATTATGGGGTTACAAGGCTTTATTAAGACCTTATCAAGAAACAAACTAGCACTCTAAGGAATAAAGTGTGTCTTTATAGTGTATCCCAAGGAAACAAAGAGATGATACCTATACAACCCCTCAGACAAGAAAGTGAATATCCCTAGAAAAGAAATCTTTCTTAAGAGGGAGAATTCCCTAAAAATGGTAGTAGGAGAAAGATTTAATTCTATAAAGTTGATGTTGAAGATACACAAGAGTAGGTATAGGAACAGATTCTACAGATCCTTGTGGAAGAAGTAGTTCCTAAAGCACAAGTACTACATAGAAGTGTAATAAAGGTTGGAGAATGAGAGATATGGTTTTTTAGTCACCAAGGATGGTGACTCATTATTGGTTGAAAATGATGAACCTCTCTTCTATAACGTGTCATTAGAAATCATAGAAGATACAAGATGGTAAGAAGCCATGAATTCTTAAATGGATTCCATGTATCATAACCAATTTTGAGTTTTATTAAATGTTCCAGTTGATGTAAAGCCTATTGGATGCAAATGGGTATTCAAGAGGAAACTTGACATGGAAGGTAAAGTAAATACCTATAAAGAAATGATAGTGGATGAAGGTTTTAAACAGTTTCAAAGAATTGACTATGATGAAACCTTTTCACTAATATCCATGTTTAAATCCATTATAATTAGACTTGCTATAACAGCTTACCATGACTATGAGATTTTTGTAGATGGATGTTGAAACTGTGTTCCCTAATTGGAACCTTCATAAAGATGTCTATATAACACTACCAGAAGGGTTTGTGACATCATGTGATTTCATAAGGATTTTCATGTTGTAGAGATCCATTTATGGATTAAAGTAAGCATCTAGGTCTTGGAAATTTTGATTCTATGAATCTATAAAAGAATTTGGTTTCATTAAGAATTACTGTGAGTCATATTTTTACAAGAGGTTTATTGGGAATGTGGTCATTATGCTAGTAGTATGTGTTGGTGACATATTACTTATTGGAAACGACATATCAGTATTATAGTCTATTAAGGACTAATTAAACAAGTGTTTCTCCATGAAGGACTTTGGTGATGTAGCCTATATTCTAGGGATTAAGATCATTCATGATAGATCCAAGAGGTTTCCTAGACTAAGTCAAAGTATATATGTTGACCAGATACTAAAGATATTTAGTATGGAAAAATCCAAGAGGGGATCAGTTCCAGTGTCACATGGTTTACATCTTTCTAGGAAAAAGTTTTCTTAGACACAACATGAGAAAGAGAGAATGAGTAAGATCCCATATGCTTCAGTGATAGGATAAATCATGTATGACATGTTATGTACTAGACTTTATGTTTCCTATACATTGAGCATGGTAAGAAGATATAAATTAGATCTAGGAAAACAACACTGGACTTCTATTAAGACTATCCTTAAGTATCTAATAAGAACTAAGGATATGTTCTTGGTGTATGGAAGAGATGAGGAGATAGTCAGCATAGATTAAATTGATTCTAGTTTTTATAAAAATTATAATGATTTGAAGTTATAGTCAGGATATGTTTTCTGTCTCAATGGAGGAGTTGTGAGCTGGAAGAGTTCAAAGTAGCCAGTTTTCTCTAATTCGATAGCATAGTCTAAGTATATAGCAGATTTTAATGCATCCAAGGAATCCATTTGGATTCAGAACTTTGTCTAGGATCTAGATGTGGTACCTAGAAGTAAAAACCCTATCACATTTTATTGTGATAATATTATAGTGGTGCTCTTGAAAAATATCCAAGGTCACCCTAACGGACAAATCATGTACTCTGAAAGTAACACCTCTTTGAGGGATTTTTATCAAAGGGGTGAAGTTGTAGTGAGAAGATTACCCACAAAATTGAATATGGTAGACCCCTTAACTAAAGGCCTGTCTTAGCAGAAGCATGAGTATCATGTGATAGCTAGGGGACTTAAGGTTGTTAGTAGTTGGATCTAGTGAAAGGGGGATTATGTTGGAGTTTGTACCATATAACCAAATTATGTGTACTTTATGATAACTTGTATTCCTAGTTTTTAATTTTAATAAAACACTTATCACATCATGATTGTTATTATGTATAACATACTATGTGACAATGTCCCTAGAGTAATTGTCTCACTAAAAGGTCATAGTAGTTCCCACTATGATAAAAACCCAACAGTTCCATGATAATATTCTTAAATATATGTTACAAAGATAGATGTTATCATTTGAGGGATGAAAATGATATAGGCTATCATGGGTGGAGACTCATAGGAATTTCAGGCACTTTCTCATAGTTTACTCCTTTGGTAATATCTAGTAGGATATTATGAGAATGGGACCCTCCACTAGAAAATCCACATTCATATGAGTCACTCGATGTTCCTATATGTAGATGTTTGTATTGGTCCTTATGATTTAAGATCATTATTAATGAGTATTATGAGTTGTGTAAGCTTATTTATTGATGAAAACTATGATGACATATTTTCATGGTGAGGTAGGATACGATTGGTGCATCACGAGTAATATTATATTAATGAGTTATGTGAGAAAGGGTTTATCCCTTCTGTTATTTAACGAATGTTAATATCTTAGGGCCTTTGATGGAAATGATATATCCTAAATAAATCTATGTCCTTGGTGTTCTATAATCAAGTTCTATATTTGAAAATTCAAAGAAAGATACATCGAACACATAGGTTGATGGCACCAATATACAACCTTCTTGATTTGATATATTGTGATAAAGGGATTACACTATACAGTAATCATCCATGTGAGGTATTATATTATTGTAGCATTAAATTCATTCTCTATGGGTGCCTTGGAATATTTCTAGATGCTAAACTTGGACTTTAAGCTTCTTTTCCTAATGCCACTAAGAAAGAGGCCTATAGGGTCACATAATAAGTGTATCTAGAACCTTAGTTAAATTATATAATATTATTTATTATTTAATAAGTTTTATAAATATTATTTCTGCTTGTGGTTTAATAATTATTCATGTTTTCTTGGTAGTATCTATTCTTTCACCAGTTATTCGAGAGAATATAATGTGAGTAGAATATTTAATAAATATTTATCTTTTTATTTAGTGAATATAATATTTATTTATTTATTATAGAATAATTTAGTGATATTTATTTGATAAATAAATAGTCATTATTCATGACTCGATAAATATTATAGAGGAATGATGGACTGGGATTTTGGGTTCAGTGAGAAAATAATAAATATTGAATATTATTTGATTGAATAATATTTAATTTTAATTTTCAAGTTAAGCGCATGTTGAGAAATAATATTATTATTATTATTATTTGACATGGGTATTTTTCTAAGATTAAATAAATAATTAAGGTCATTTGTTTAATTATTTTATTTTAACCCTAGCAATATATACACCCAGTTATATTATTTTCTCATTAGAACAGTTCATTTTGTTTGGGTTGTGCACAACAGAATAGAAGAATTCTCTAAATCCCTTGATTTCTCTCTTCTCCTAGATCGTTCCCAAAAATAGCGAGAAATATTCCTCCACCAAATCATGAAGAAATCCTTGGAAGCAATTCTTGTACTAATCAAAATCAAATGACACAAGTGTAAGGATCTACCATTCTAGTACCCAGAGATTCCTTCAGTGACATTTAGATATTCATTGAATACATGTGGATCACCACTAGAGGGAATCTATACTTGATTACTATAATGTAATGATGGTACATTGAAGATCTGTTTTCAGATCCATCAGCGAAGAAAGAATTATATCGAGATAATTCTTATTTAATTAAATTAATTATAAATAATATGTTATTATCCTCTTTCTCTCTAGTTTAGGCGTGATTTATGTTGTCTATCTTATTTGATTCAATTCTATTGAACATGGTGTTTATCATTATGTGGATATCATATTGATCATTGAACACAGTAAAAGGAAAAAATGGACACAACCCATCGAATGCTTCTACTACACCCAGAACCTATAGGATGGACCTATATTCCCTCACTTTTGACTCAAACCCTGGTAGGTTAGTTATGTTTTGTTGATCAATGGAATCCCTCAATATAAAATGGGTTGTGGGTTTAAGTTTTCCTTATAGGCAGTGAGCTTGGTTTTATGCTCTTTTCAAGACTAGTGTACGAAAGGATCTTGGGTTTTATGATATAGGCATGGTGATTTCTTTATTTTTGAAAAGAACATTAAGTTCTTGTTTATCAAAACTTTCTCGATGGGTAGGACCATTCAAGTTCTTGGCCTAGTTGACCAGTGTTTGTGTTGTAGATGCCTTTGTTTTTGAAAGTATCACTTTGAGGTGGAAGTCATTCGATATATTATGGAATAGGTAGGTGCCCAATTTTGGAGAGGAGTCCCAAGTAATCTCCTTGAATGTTAAAAATGGAAATTTCATGTAGCATGGTCAACCTGATCTTGTTTAATAATGAACCATATGAGCATGATTCGGGTCTCGAATTGGGTGCTATAAGATAGTACACTTGGTATGAATGATGTGTTAGTTCGCATCAGTTGCATGCATTAATTGTTTAAAAATTTAACATTGGTGAATAGTCAAGTGTGATCCAAAGTAATATAGTTCAAAGAAGTGATACTTAAGACCATAGTGACTCAGAGCTAGGGTAAGTTAAATGAATTTCCTTACAATAAGTGATGGATCATAAATAAACTAAGTGACGGGAAATGATTGGATCATGGAATGATTGTGACATGCATTATTAGAGACATGGTTTCAAGTGTTGGTTAAGGAAACCATAGCCTATTTTGAATAGAGTGTGTCCTGGGAGGAGTGATACACACCTATCGATAAAATCTTATTGTACTCATAGTATAGAGGTGATCATGCCCCCTATCTTATCATCTTCCCAAGTACCCTGAGAGAGTGTTGGTTATAGATAGAGATATCTTTCTTATTATATTTAATTTTGTTAAAGGAATATTTAAGAGTATTGCTCAAGGAGTGATTTAAAAGTAAACCAAAAGGTGTGTAGTACACCCTTGTCTATTTAAGGGTAGTGACCCTCGATTCAATTCGGATTCTGATGATCACAACAGAAAACGTTCTCAAAATGCAGGAAAGAGTTATGGGTGACATTGCATAGGGATCAAGATGAGTGAGTTCTATGTAATTATATTTTTTATTTTTGGGAGGTAAAAGGCATGAGATATGGTGGTTAGTTTACCTTTTCATTATAGTGAGGAAATGAATGATCTAGAGGTGGGGAATAAGATGTTGGTCATTGGGGAGTGACCCTCATGTGATTAGGGTTGTGGAACCTTAATACTGGTTGTGTATTGGAATTTTTTCACTTAAATATTTTTAATAGATGAAATGATGTATGGATAAAATCCTTAGTAAATTCTATGTATGGTTTGATAATGGATTTTGGTGAAATATAGAGGTGGGCGTTAAGCCCGAAATAACTCATGATAATCCATAGATGTTGGATCAGGATAATGTTGGTGTTGGTGCTATATCATAATTATGTTTTTGTTTAGGAGATGGTTCGTCTAGAAGACATAACCAAAAGTCTGGTATGGGCTTCAGTGAGTGTCATCAGAATGATCTCAACATGCCTTAGGATAAAGACTTCAGAATCTCATTTAGGGATGTGTTGGTTATAGGAGTCGATCATTTTCCGAAAAAAGATGACCAGAAGCAGTTCAACTAGAGTTATCTTAGATAATAGGATGTGGTCGGTGGGTAATCACATAAAGCTTGCTATCAGGATGGGATGGGTGCAACTTAAGGGGTCAATCATAGATTTTCAAGGAAAATCAGTTGTGACCACTTTGAGATGGGTTGAATTGGGGTTCAATAGTTTCAATAAAATTAAGTAATGATGGTAATTTCCTCATAGGTGGTTTGATAAACATGTTATATGTGTCTCAAGGATGATAAGCACATGCATAAGTAGGCAACTCTGAGGGTGGTAACATTGTGACTTGGTTTTGGATATGAGAAGTCTAGAACCTATGGTAGGGAGAACCATAGGCTAATTGATAAAAGAGATGATTGAATGATTGTATCTTAGGGTAGATGATCTTGGGTAAGTTCCACCTTTATTTTTAGTTATGTTTACAAATATTGGCTTAGGTTCTGGAATTTTAAATGTTGTATGCTTTAAATGAATCTGGGAGGAGTATTGGGAATTAAGAAATGAAACGTGGCCAATTCAGAAGAAAATTATTAACCCAAGTAGTTTTTTTTATGTTTCATAGTTCCCCAAGGATTCTCAAATATGAGATGTTTTATGTTTGAGAGATTTTATGATTATGTATTTTGGTCAATGTTGAAATTTCCAAAGGATTTTGAACATTTTTTTTGGTGGATAGGCAGAATCTTAAAATGGGCCCCAAAATTTAAATCTAAGTGTTGTAACACTTAAATGTGATATTTTTTATATGTGTTTTAATTAATGAGATGTTTCTTGAGAGTTCAGATGAGTTTTGAGGGCATCGGGTACCGAAAACTCTATTTTGGGAGAAACAGACAGAGGTGCATGGTTGGTGCACGATAAGTAATAACCGTGCGGCCCAAACCATGTGGATTATTTTCTATAGAAGTATGGGTTTCTAAAACTATGCATCCCTTTAGGGGGAAACCATGTTTTCTAGTGTAGGGTCTTGGAGGGTGTCACACAGTTTTTCAAACCGTGCCCTCGAGGTCATACGATCGTGTGAGGGGTCTGTAGAAAATTGCATAGGTGGATGCATGGGCTATGCATGGTTTTTCTAACTATGTTATAGCTATATTAGTGGGTTCCACTTTGGATAGTAGCACTGCATTGTTGTAATATGGTTAGCTAAACTATACGGTTCATTTAAAGGGTAAAAATTATTGTTTTTTCCACTCTACCCTTAAATTGGGTTTTACCCTATTTTCCTCCCACTTTTTCCCAGGAGGCCTTTCATGTGAACCTTCCTCCCTCTCCCCTTCCCATGATGGGATCTCCTCCTTTATTGGTCCAATTTTATTGTCTTCATGTGAATTTAAATCAAAATTTTAATTTATGACTCTTTATACTTCCTTTATCAATTTCACTTCACACTTTTGATGTGTTGTATGATCTCATTTTCCCTATTTTGAGGTATTTTGATGATTATTCTTGTTTCTCTTATTTCAAATTGAGCTAAATCTCAGTATTTGATGAGTGAATCATCCTTGGTATAAGTTTTTTGGTCTAGTTTCTTTTCTATTAATGTTTTATCATTTATAAATTATTTTTATTTTTCTGCATGCCATACTTTCCGTGTGTTTCTCCTAAAATGTGAAATACATTACATTAAATAATTAGACCACACCTGTGATGTCCTTTAGACACCTTAACATGGTTGGAGGTCAAAGACCTCAACCCAATCCACCAAATAAGTTTAGTTTGATTTAAATATTCTTAGTGACCATAGTTGTACAATTTTTGAGCCACCCCTATGGATGTGTTGAGTGTACCCTTGCTAGTGGAATGCCTTAATGAATCAAATTATTTAGATAAACCTCTTGGGCTTCAATATCTTGCCTTATTCTTGGTGTTGTGAATTAGTAAATCTTAATAAATGAATTGAATTTGAATTTTTTTAATAGAATGTGTCCTGAAGAATTATAATGTGACAAGGGTGTTTCTCAAGGCCTCCATGTTGTTATAAATAGAATTGCTAATTTCATGGTTAAATTGATAATGGTATTGTATTTATCACCTAATTTTTATAATAAAACAGCATCTTTGGTGCACTTCCTTATCTAATGAAAAGGGGGGAAATTGAGTGAGAGTACTTGAATTGATATATGGAAAATTCATATACATGGCCTTCTCTATTATTAATGAATGAATTGAATTTTCTAAATTGGATTAAATGAAGAGTGAATGGTAAGACCATCTCACTTTCCCCTCCATGGTACTTATGAATAAAATGATAAAAAGTGTTTGTTTGAACTATAAATGGCATGGTTCTCCTTATTATTCATGGGCATGGTGTCCCTTATCATTCATGGGCATGGTGTCCCTTATTATTCATGGTCATGGCATCCCTTATTAAATTTGATACTTGAGTGTGGTGTCCCTTATTAAATGTGATACTCAGGAATGATATCACTTATTAAATATAATACTCAGTCATGGAATCCCCTATTATTCATGGGCATGGAATACCTTATCATTCATGGGAATGGAACCCCATATTATTTAGGGGAATGATGTCCCTTATTAAATGTAATAATTATACATGGTGTGTCATGAACCGACCCTAGCTGGAGCTCAAGCCTCAATTACCCCAAGCCCACCTCCATAGGCCAGGGGGTGGAAACAATCATCAAAGGAAAAACTAACTCAGGGAAGCCTTTGTCTAAGAACTTGTACACATGAACATAGTTAACTTAATGAAAATGTGAAAAGGGAAAGAATAAAAGATGCAACACTTTTATAAAAATAAACCAAGCATGGATGAACCTCTAGAAAGTAAAAAAGTATGGTAGTGTAATCTGAAAAGTAAAGGGGAATAATACACACCTAACCAAAAATGTGTCCCAACCTAACAAAAAACTGGAAAAATAAAACAACTGAGACAGCCCAACTCCTGAATCCCAAGACCTGACCACCATACATGGTACAAGAACCTAATAACCCTAAGATCCTTTGTAATAATGATCAACCTGTTAGTCATCTACATAAGACACAACATGTATTGGAAAATCCCATGTAGGGGTGAGTATAAACCTACTCAGTAGGTTTCCCCGAAAGCTGAGGGGGAGCAGTAAGAGATACAATAGAATAAGAAGATAGAATATGCACAAGGTATCGTGAAAAAGTAAATCTCAACCCAATAAGAGTGAAAGTAATCTCATCCAAGCACAAGGGAATAAAAATAGTGAGTTTATGAACTACATGTCGAGCATTCGCCACCTATAGTAGGAGAGAAGACTCATCCAACCACAATAAGCTAGAAATAGAAATCATGTGACATACCTTGCACGTCTTTTCCTCTCCTCGAAGGAGAGTAACCAAATACAAGGAGTAGGTATAGGAAAAGGATATATATATATATATATATATATATATACTCATCCAAATATTCTCAAACTAGAGTGTAAGGGGATCTCCATCTCACAGCTCATCCCAAGAAGAAGAGTAACTGAAAATTCCAATAGAATCCATCAATTATTCCTAGCATCTCATGCATCTACCCTAAACACAAAAGTCTAAGGAACTAATTCACCACACCTTGATACTATTCATTTTGGGCAGCACTAACTCGCCCACACGGTTTTAGTTCGCATCACAAAAAAACTTCTCTATAGGGAAATTTCCCATCTTTCTTGTGACTCCAAAGCTACATGAAACCACATCTCATCACTGTATCACATAGTCAAGGGACCATAAGATCCAAGTAAGGATCTCATATCCTGATATAATAGGAGGGTCCTACTCTGATAATCACTAAGGAACTCTACTACTTATCCCCATGGGAGGGTAACACCCAAAATAAGTCATCAAAGAACTCCATTTCCCAACCCTGTTGGAGGGTAGCGCCCAGAAGAAGTTGTAAGGGAACTCCACTAACCAGCTCTACTGGAGTGTAACACCCCAAAAGCCCTAGTGATCTTGCACTATTATTGTCATCATCAGGGGGCGCCTCAGTGTGTGTCAAGCCTGGAAAATTTCACATTGTATCTCAAAAGATGAAACCAAGGGAACCATCATGTTAAACATGAAAAACACTCAGGATAGGATATTTGTAGGCCAAAATCTGAGTTCAGACAAAAGAGATATAGAACCTCTAAGTTTTCTCAAAAACTGGTACACGACATATCAGGGAACCACACGTTGTGTGGTTCTGCTCTTTTTTCTGGTCGTGTCCTTGACATAACACAGCTTTCTAGACATATAGCACTACATGGCATGTAAGGGTACTACACAATGTGTCTCGGCCAAAATCCTAACGAATTCACCAGCCTCGTCGTCAGTCTGAGGAAAAAAATGAAATTTTACTAATATGCCCCTTAAAATGGTCCCAGATGGCCAAACAGATCACACCATTGCGATCCTCATAGAAAACACTCGAGATAGGCTATTCACTTGCTCAAATCAGACACCAGGTGATTAAGTTTCATTTCACCGCAATATGCTCAAATTGAATCTCATGGGCTCAAGCCATGAGTCTGAATTAAATATCCAAAATTGGTCTTGAAATTTATGCCTTAATTTCACAGTCATGACGTCGTAGACAGTTCATCATTCCAACATCGTATAAGATAGATATGTCAGATACGATATTCCATAATAATAATAATATTTATTGGATGTTTCATTGACCTGAGTCACGAGTCTGAAAAAAGAATATAATATTTTTCTTAAAATGAATGTCTCAATTTCAAGGTCACACTATAACTGATGGTGTATTAATCAAAGGTAGCAAGAAGAAGTTATAAATAATTCAATGTTTTCCCAACAAAAATAATCATATTAGTATTTTATTATTATTATTTTATTAAACCATATTCAATGGAGGTGCCTCACTCTGCGCACCCCCACCCTCAAAGCAGCGCCCTTGCTCCCATTTATCAAATTAATAAATGAAAAATGAGTATCAACATTTATAATTATATCATAATTATTATTATCAATGATAATAATAAAAAGTTTGAAACCCACGCTGAGGAGGGTCTCTCAACACCTTAATTAGAATTTAAGAATATTATAAAGTAATATCTATTTAAAAAATAGTTTTTCAATTTATTTCCATTAAAATAAAAACTGAAATTTACTTCAGTATATTAAAACTATTTTAAGAAATGTTTTTTATTTATTAACTTAAAATCATTTAATTTAATAAACTATAAATTTTATGAAACCATTATTCATATTATATAATATAATAATAATAATAAATCATCCTTTAATTTTATTAACTCATCACCATTATTATTATTGTTACTAATAATAAAATATAATGCAACTTTCATTAAGAATTTCAAGATCTAAATTTTACTACGGCCTTCACCGGGAAATGGCCCTCACACCTTTGAGTGAACACCAAGCATCCTCCACCTTGAAATCCTAGGCATGGTCTTTGTTCAAACTTGATATTGTCACCCCTTACATCATTGTCACACATTAATGGGGAAAACAAAGATTATCGGCCCGATCCCAAACCACCTCCAGTTATAAACATGCACCCACAGTGCTGATCCGATCCATTCAAAAAACATCAACTCGTTCATTTATCAATATGTGCTCATTTCATCGATCCAACACAAATATGGGGGTCTGATTGTGCTCAGTACCTCTCGAAAAAGTCAAACCGGGACCGTGGGGATCCAACCAGTGATAAAAGCAAAGAAAACAGGGAGAAAGAGACAATAAAAAAGGTCTAAAATTAGAGGTCAGGTTTTTTTACAGTATATCAATAATGGGGATCCCAAAGTTAAAACACAATTGAAAAAAAATTAATTTAGGTACATGGACACATTCAAAGGCTTAAAAAGGGCATAGATCAAAGAATAACAATCAATCTGCTCAATTGTTTAATCAAAAAGGTGTAAAATACCAAATTGATGAGTTTTTCCTTGATTATGGATCGATATTTGGTGAAGAACTCATTCACCAATGATTTGGGAGGATTCTTTGGGTTTTCTACATCCTGATCTTCTCTGATCTGAAATTTCATCGTAATCTACCAATGAAAGAGGGTGTAAGGGCACTAGATTTCACCTAGGGTTTATATAGATTACCCTAGAGAAATTTGTTTGGAGGAACTCTTATAGGGTTATCTTTTGTGTAGAAAACAAACTAATTAATTAAATAATTCATTCATTCATTCATTCATTAAATGCACCACCAATAGCTGCCTTTACCAGACATTCTATGTCAACCAACATTAGGTCGCTCCTTGAGTAAAAACTGCATTCCAAACTCAATGGTGGTCTCATATTTCTCAACTGAGTCTCTTTCAGTGATTTATCTATGATAGGGTTATTATATAAACTAATTTAATTAATTTAAATTTATCCAATGCACTCATCAATGATTGTCTCATCTGAATTTCCTGCACATACCAACTTTAGGTTGCACCTAGGGTAAACTTCACATTCCAAATTCAATCATGCTCTCATATTTCTGATCTAAGAGTTTTTTTATGAGATATTCCACTTTTTTAGGAAAACTATGTGCGTGAAAAAAAATATATTTAATATTTTTATAAAATTAATTTTGGGCTCTCTGGGACTCAAAATCGTGCATCATATCTGCACCTAGCTCTGAAAATATTCCTAGGAGTATTCCAAAGTCTTACATGAAAAAACCAGAGTCTCTACATTATTCCCTTATTTGAAGTTTTTCATCCCTAAAAAACACAACTAAGAAAAAAGGTGGTGATACTGAGCCTGTATCTGAATTTTCTATACATCTTCCCTACTCTGAGATGTACAACCAAAGGAGAAGTGTGAAACTCCCTCATCACCTCCTCTCATAACGTGACCAAAATCATCATTCATCTCTAACAAAGAATTATGTGATTCCCTTATTTAGATAACTCATCAAGTAAAACTATTAAGGATATTTGGTCATGAAAGATCTCACAGTTGATGTGTAGTTCTCTTCATGAGGTATCAATTTCCTCGACCCGTATGTGATAATTTCCTACCACTGCATCAAGGTTGATGTCGATCAAGCAAGGGTACCAATAGACAAGGTAAGTGAGTAGACCCATCCAACCATTAGAATCTAGAAATAGAAATCATGTGGCATACCCTGTGTTTTTTTACCTCTATTGTAAGGAGAGTAACCCCAAACCAGAAACTTCACCACACACACTAATGGCATCCTAACAAAAAATGGTCAAGTAGAAAAAAAATCATCGGTAATTCCAGGACCTGCTCTGACACTACTTTGCACAACCTCACCCTGAACGTGCAAGCCATAGGGACTCATCAACCACACATCAATATTATCCACTTTTGTTGGTATAGACTCGCCCTCACGGTTTTACTCATGTCTCAAAAACACATCTCAGTGGGGGAAGAAACCCTCTTCCTCATGAATTCAAAGCTATGTCAAAAAATACCGACACAGGGTTACACTGATGCCCCATATCACCCCGATTTAAACCTCAAGCAACAAGAGGAAAAAAAGAGTGTATCACACAGTGTCTAATAATTACTACTGAAAAAAGTATAAGATACACAGAGCGTACCTCTTATCATCTCATGAACTGCAGGATTACAAGAATCCAAAGCCTACGACTGTCCACAACCTCAGACACCAGCTCCCTGAGCCTGACATGGACTGACTGGTAGTGGTGGAAGGATCTCATAGTGATGTCCACCACCCATAATTCCCCCTAACTCCTCTACCAGCTCCACCTCCCTAGGGAGCACCTTGTTTATGCCTGAGAGATCATTGATCATGGCATTGCCTCTGCCATGGAAGTCCATCAGCTTTTGGCATGTGCTGACCAGTACGTCGGGTCAATCAGTATCATGCCATATGATATCACCCATCACAAGTAAATCACTCACCCCTCTATGGGAAGCCTTTGGCCTCATGCCTGAGTATGATCATAAAAAGGTCTCCTGTGTCAAGATCTTGGCACCTAGAGTCTACTAACTGCTACAGATGACTCAACTCTACGATGCCCACTACCAACTCCAGCTGTATGTCATCCCTCTGACAGAAAGCTCTCTATCACTAGTGTTTACTCCAGCACCCTGACATAGGTGGGAATGAACAAAGGAACAACACTAGCTCGAATCTCTCTGTGAATTCACTACTCAAAATTTCATGCTCGAAAGTATCCATCCGGGATCATGCCTAAGAGTAACGCATAAGGTCAGTGAATCGGGCTGCGTACTTAGCCACTATCATCCATCCCTGCAGTAGATCTAAAAGCTCCTGGATCTAGACTGAGCATAAGAAGGAGGGGTAGTACTCCTTATGGAATTTCCCCTAGATGTTGTCTCATGAAAGTGTTCACTCATTGTTGATCTGTGTAACGAGGTTCCACCAACGCCTAGCTGCTCCATGGAAACAGTTGGCTGTCAGTGCAACTACTTGATCTGTTTAGGTTCGAACAAGCTTGAAGATAAAGACCAACGACTCTATACAATCCTCAACTGCCTAAGGATCTGGATCACCACAAAACCTCAATGGTATTTGATAATGGAACTTGAAAAGCATGCTTAGTATGCACGCATCCTTATCATACTCTACCGTGATGATATTCTTCTCAATAGGGGGAGGTGTTGCTACCTGTCCACCTAGAAGAAAGGGGTCACAGGATGCACCCTAAACCGAGGAATCATCACTCATAAGATCATCATTGTAAACCAGATTTGGTATCATGGTTGGCTGTCATTGTGAGAGTATCTCAAAATTATCCAATACATACCATGATCATTTGATCATATATATATATATATATATAACAATGGGGATATGACTCAATAAGGATAGTTAAAGACTCAATAATATATTATGTATGTTCCATTGATCCTTATAACAAATGTCTTCGTGATGCACTCATGTTCATAAGGAATTTATGATCATTTAATCATATTGAAAATGGTTGTTTTGATAAATTTTCATGATTTTACAACCTTAACATGATTTGATAGGTTTAATTTAGTCATCAAAGGAAGGGAGTTGAATATTTTTTTCATAACAAGGTAATTTAGATGGAGATTGAAGGCTTGCAGGCCCTTTTTCCATGGTGCATGCTACTAATAAGTCACCCAATCCAAGCACTCTAACCCTGAAGGCCATATGGAACATGGAGTATCAAGGCAGTGACTCCCACATGGATTATGCACAGTTTCTGCATGGTTTGGAAGACCGTGTGGGTTGTTCAGTTTGGATAGAGTCCTACAGTGCAGTATATGCATGGCCATGTGGACCAGAGCAGATAACTGTGTGCCACCCCATTCGTGGATAGAATGGTATTCACACTTTGCACATGATTTCTCTAACCATGTAATGAAACTGTGTGAGAGTCAGCAGACCCCCACCTACTTTCTATCTATCCCACCTACCCATCCTTTGACCCAGTATTTGGACCCCTAACCACCTTGGGATAGTGGGGGATGACCAATTAATAATGGAAGACTATTTTGAAGTAGAATCATCATCTGGATGAGTGGGATATTGGCTAGGTAAGATCTTGAAACTCATTCTAGATATATTTTTTTGGAGAAATTTCTTGGTGATTATTTTGTTTTTCTTCTTTTCATATCAGCTATAATGAATACTTCAGGTATCAATATCTTGTTTGTTGTCATTTTTTAATGTGTAACTAATTCTCGTGGTGTGTTGGGGATGTGGATAATTAAGGTTTGTTGTTAATCAATTTTATTATTGTGCTCATGTTGTTTCATCTTCCTCTCATAACTTACTTTGAACCCCTATTCTAAATATTATTGGAAACCCCATATCATCCCAAGAATAGAGTTTCTTGAGATCTTCAAGGAAGTTATGCTGAAGTAAACCCATGAACATTGGGATTACTTGTTGTCTCATAAGGTATTATCTTTAATAAAGTTAATAGAAGTTAATTTCCAGACCAATAAATTAATCTCTACTAATTTAATAGGAACTCACCAAAAAAAGGGAGTTCTATTACATTAGGATGCCATATATGTGAGTTATTATGAACAACACAACACAATAAGCAAATTGATTTTTTGACGACCTTAAACACCCACATCTCTAATGCAATTTTCCCATTTATCGTTAAAATCGGTTTTTTTGCATTTTTTTGTCTTTAAGGTAAATCATCAAAGAATTTGAAGGATCATTTACTCAATCATTAGAACAGCTTTTCCAAATCTCTGACATGGACTCTAAAATTCAGTAACCTTCACTTAATTAGTTAAAATACAATGAAAAATCACTTTAATTCTCCATATGTATTGATCCCATACTTAGGCTATACTAGTAGTAAAAGTGGGTAATTTAATTTGGGCCATTGAAAGTAACAAGTTGGCTAGAATGAAATGAAATTATAGCATCATTTATGGGGAGATAATTTGGAGGTGTTTTGTTAAATATATTTTATATCAATTAAGTTGAGATAAAAAACATAAATTCTGAAAAATTCTATTCTTAACCTCATTTATTTTTTTGATCATTTTTTTTTCTTTTATGCTTGGTGTGTTGTTTGTTGTTGTATAGAAGAATAAGTGTATGAGTGGCTGGATCACTCATTATAAGAGCACCAATTCATTATAAATACTTATGTTTGACCCTAAATTTGAATGAATGATCTTAAGGTGACGTCAGACACCTATGGGAGAGCGCAACCAAAATGCCCCCATGGAGAATTTGGAAGAGGAAGAACTAGCAGCTATCTAAGGAGTTGGACAGTAGTTCATGCTTGATGGAAACCAAAAACAACAGCTTGCTGCTGAGGGTGACCATAACCATCATCCACCGGCCAATTTTATTGAGTATGTGCCACAATACCAGCAGTGACCACTGGTTCTATTTGTGCAAGGATATGGACCACAACAATTATGTAAATTCATTCCACAAGATCCACAACTATACTTACCTCTGAATCAATAACAATATTTCCTATAGGAGCAATATTTTATGTCCCAACTTCCTCAATAACAAATGCCTCTACACCATACCCTTATGAAGTATGGGCTACCTTCTATTCATAGAGAGGATACAGATATTTTCATACCACCAGTGCAAGCCCAAAATTTCAAAATTAAGCTGGTGATCATGAATCTCATCCAAAATATGGTTCAATTCGGGTATTTAATAAGTAAAGACCCCAATGATCATCTATCCAATTTTCTTGAAATATGTGACATGTTCTAGTACCATAGATTGTCAGAGGATGCAATTCATCTTTTCATGTTTCCCTTCACATTAAGGGATAAAGCAAAGGACTAAATTAAAGGGCTTTCTTAGTGTTCCATCCTTGCTTGGGAGGCATTGGCATAAGCATTTTTTTATAATTATTTTCCACCCTCCAAAATAGTGACATTACAAAATGAAATTCTCAAATTTCAGAAGTATGACTCTGAGTCACTATATAAATCTTGGGAGCACTTCAAATAAATTTTTAGGAAATTCCCTCATTACAGACTTCTATTGTGCATGCACGTACAAACTTTTTATGGGGGGATAACTATGAATACCAAATTAGTGGTGGATGCAGCTACTAGAGGAACTGTTACGAGGAAATCTCCTAAGGAGATTTTTTATCCACTAGAAGACATGTCGGCCAATAAATTTCAATGGCATTATAACACCCTAATCTTTCACATTATGCTTCTCTTTGAACAATACAATAGCTTGCGTTGTACGCAACATCAAGTTCTGACACACCACGACCAATTAAACTAGCCGTTATGAATAGTAATACCCACTTTTTGAAATTTTGTAAATTTTATTTTTCAAAATAGACTTAATTTTTGGATTCAGAATATCAAAATTACCTTAGGGTGAATTTTTGGTATTTTTTTGAAAACTTTCAATTTTTTATGAACAGTGAAAAACACTACGTTATTGTTTAAAAATGAATTTTTATTTAAATAATTAGTTATTTATATTTATTTTCAGTAAATATATATATATAATTCCTAAATATGTTCAATATAATTCATTGGATTCATTTTATAATAATATTATATATAGAAAATTTTATTGAACTTTTTACCGTCTTTTACCCACCTTCTAAGCGCATTTGAAAATTTGCATAAAACGTAATTTTACCGCTTCTGTTAAATGAATTTCTAAAATTTGAGACACACAATTGAAATCAGTAAGTAAAATTTGGTTCAATAAGATGAAAATAATTGTCGATGAATAGTAACTTTTGACTTTTATTTACCACAGTTAAAAGTAAATAGGGTAATTAAAGGTAAAAAATGATATTATAATTAACCTAAAAGATGTCCTAATTCTATTGGATAAGTGTTTTCAGACTAAAATCAACCTTAGGAATAAAATATGATCCTTTTGGTCCACTTGGATTAGATTAGGACATTTATTTTTATTTTGTTTAAAGAAGAGTTAAAAGTGTTAAATTCAAAGTTTAATAACTAAAGCATTTTTAATATAGGGTTATACATAAGATAAATTAGACTATAAATATAAATTAGAAATATAAATATATTTCCTACATAATGGTATTTTATTTATAGTTTTTAGACATTAAATAATTAAATTTATTTAGGACACAATTATGATGCAGTAATTACCTTATTATTCAAAGATTAAAATAATTGATATTATAAATATCCAAATAAATGTAAATTGAGAATTATGATGGATTTAACTAATTTTCTTGGTTAATATGACATTTTAGGGTTGATTAAATAAATTTTTATCAAAGTGATAAAATTTTTATGACTTTCAAAAAAACAAAATACCAAATAGCGTCAAAATTGACATAAATGAGTTTTTAAAACAAATACTATATTATTGATTGATATAATATTCCTAAAAATATAACATTCAGCCAAATGAATTAGATAAGGTTATATATATTAATAATTAACCACTTGTGGTTCTCATGGATTTTTATAGTAAGTTTATTAACCATTTATTATAATAAAACAAGAATACATGGTAAAAGTTAAAATATTTAACTAAGACTTAAATCTAAAATATAAGGTTAATATGGTGACCTAAACCTATCTAAAAACTATTTTTTGAGATTTTTTATACCTATAACCACATTATTATCTAAATAAATCCTTTTTTAGACATTATAAATCAAATATGATTGTATAATAAAATAATATTTCAAGTTTTTCATAAAGTGACCCTCACCTCTTTTATAAAAGGGTACTTCCCATTCTCTCAAAATCACACCTCCAAAGCCATTTTGATCTACCCAAACCTGCTCCAAACTTATCCCAATTATCCCCACTTAAACCTATAGGCCTTACTTTGGTCATAATCCAACCTAAGAATCCCTTTTGATCAAATCAAAAGGAAGCACCCAAAGAAGACGTAATTATTTCACCACCTCTTTCAAAATTCTTTTCTTCTTCGACTTCCTCTTTCTTTTTTGTTTCCATACCAAAATAATAACTCTAGTACCTTATACATATTTTGATGTAATTATAAATATGGTAAAACCTTTTTCATTATTCTATCCATCCTATGAATGACAAGTCACCATATATGTGTACGTACGGCTTACTGTCTCCACACCGTGGTGAAGTTTTCTATTCAAACACTTCAATATTTGGATGGGTATAATAATGAGAAAAAATAATATAAATAATAAATATAACATGTTAATGATTATTTATATATCATATACCATCCAATTACATACTATTTTACCATCAATAGAATTATATTGTCTCTCGTGCATACGTACGGATTACCGTCTCCACAAACGTGATGAGATTCATTCCCCATCGTAACCATTCAAGAATAATTTTAATTTTATGATTAAAAATAATTTTTAATAACTTAATATCATTATGGATATGAATCAAATACATCCTATCCATATCAAACATGACTTACATAACAAAAAATATAATGTAAAATAAATCAGTTAACACCTGAAACAATGATACTACTAAAATATTATTAACAAATAAATATTAGAAGATCATATATGATATCATATTTATGTATGTGGTTATTTTATAATTTAATAAAAATTATTTAAATATTATACAGGATTTTAATGTACCCTCAACCAAGTAAAAGTACAAGGTAAGGGTTAATTTTACAATCTCTTCATTATATGATGTTGTTTATACATGAGTATATATTGTGACCTCTTTATCATCCACATACATGTTTCTTATTTCAAAACATTTTTATTATTTCCTAGAATATGGGTTAAAGTCGTGTATACTCTTGTTTGAAATTTTATAAATTTTTTTGAAAGGAATCTTTCTGTTATTTCAAGGTACTTTATAACCTTTTCGATGAATTAAGGAAAGAATGTTTTTTTAACTTATACGGCGAGTGCGTCTATTTTCTACCGTTATAAAACCTTCGAAGCTTCCCTTAAAAGATTATAAGAATATTTTTAAAATAAATGTTTTCTTTTATAATTATGTGACTTTTAAATTATGTCAAAATAGAAATAGATATTTCTCTCAAATGTTTGTTATTTCATCTATGTCAACATCCTTTGATGGATTTTACACTTGTTTGAAGTTGATTTATTATGATACAATCTTCAATATTATATTAAAGGTTTTATGATATATTTGACTGTGGATGTGTTATTTTTAAACCATTCATGGTTTATGGATAAAGTATTGACATTTCGTATTCTATTTTTAATACAAATGTTTATGTTATGTTTTAACCTTTTCATATGAGGAATTCATTGGAATTAGTAAGTGACAGGTGGAGACTGCTATAGATCATTGATTCATCAGTAGGTCTCATGAGACTAACTAGTGTCTTGGCACAGGGCCATGAAAAAATATTATTTGTGGTCTTGGCATGAGGCCTTGAATATGTGGTTATGATGTCCGGCAT
Organism: Viscum album; assembly: GCA_963277665.1. NCBI lineage: Eukaryota > Viridiplantae > Streptophyta > Magnoliopsida > Santalales > Viscaceae > Viscum > Viscum album. The sequence continues at coordinate 1,578,261,963 of OY728128.1, read as the reverse complement.
TATGCATTCCATCATTATGAAATTGGATATTGATATTACATGTGATTATTTGACTAGTAAAATATCCATGTAAATAAGTAAATGGCATTATTTTATTTATCTTTTCTATATTCTGCTAAAGTTTAAGTTTAAATGGCTTGTGTTTTAATCTTATACATTACCTTAAATTTTTATGCTTATTTATGATATTTTCTGCTATATTGTTATCCTTACTGAGCATCTGAGTTCACCCCTTTCTTATGTTTTATTTTTCCCAGTATGCGAAGAAGTATATTTTGATTAACCTACAGAAATAGGAAAAGGGATATTAGAATGTTCAAAGAGGACATAATGTTTTTTATATCATGATGTAATGTAGAACTTATGTGTGTATCTAGTACTTCCAAGGCTACTAAACTAATCGGTCTTTCGAGACATGATTCCTTGTATCATGACAATGTTATGTAATAATGCACCAAATCTGGGCAGTGGGTTACCTGACGACTTATTAGGGTTTACCCTCCAGCAGAGACTAGGTAGTGGGTTACCTGACGACCTCTTAGGGTTTACCATCCAGCGGGGCTGGGTAGTGCGTTACCCGATGACTTATTTCAGACTCAGTCCTTTCTACTAGGCTAGTTTGTGGCTTTTCTCTGTGACTACCAGAGTGGGACGCTTGGTTGTACGGGTCATTGATGTGATAGCTTCGACTTTGAGAAGACCTCTTGACTGTGTGATAGTGACGAGGTGTGGTTTGACTTTCCACAGAACTCTCAAGTATGAGGGGTTCTTTCCCCACCAAGACACATCCTTGAGATGCGACCTAAAACCGTGCGGGCGAGTCAGTTCCACCCAAAGAAGATAGTGTCAAGGTGCGGTGATTTGAGCCCCTTGACTTGCAGTTCGGGGTAGACGGGTGGGATGCTAGGCATTGATGGTGTTTACTTCTGGGAATATTGGTTACTTACTTCCTTGGGCTGAGCTATGGGATAGAGATACCCTTACGATCTTGTTCGGGTTTCTTGATTGAGCATATGGATATGTATATACCTTGTTTCAGTACCCACTCCTTGGGTTTGGTCACTCTCCTTCCAGGAGAGGCGAAAACGCGTAGGGTATGACACGTGCTTTCTGTGTCTAGCTTCTCGTGGTTGGATGAGTCTACTCTCCTGCTATAGGTAGTGAAGACTCGACGAGAAGTTCATCTTTTCACCGTTTCTAAATCCTTGTGTTTGGACGAGTCTACTTCCTTCCTCTTGTTGGGTTGAGCTGTACTCTTTACTGCACTCTCAGTTATACTCCTTTAATTTTACCTGTTTGATCTACTGTTCACCTCTTCAGTACCTCCTTTGTTGCTCCCTCGAGCCTTCGGGGCATCCTAATGAGTATTTTTATACTCACACCTGCTTTGGATTTGCCCGCACTTGGTATGCCCTTGCAGACAACAGACAAGTTGGTCATGACTTCAATGGAGCTTAGGAGTTCGGGAGCTTGGACAGCATACGGTGGTCATATTCAGGTTCCAGGTGTGGGACTCTCCCAGCTATTTTACTTTTGTTTACCCGTTGCCAGGTTGTGGCACTTTTCTAGTTGGGCGTGTGTTTTTCCCTTTTCTTCTTAGTTTACCCTCAGCACTTGCTTTGTACTGTTTAGAGGTCGATGCACTTTTTGTGGTTATTTATAGCAGTTGGTACTTTACTTTCTCTTTTACTCTGCACTATTGCATTGATTGGGCTGCGTGTGTGTGTACATGTACTTAAGTAAAGGCCTCTCCGAGTTGTTTAGCCTTCGGCGCTTGTCACCAGCCCCTGGCCTATGGAGGCGGGCTTGGGGTAGTTGCAGCTTGAGCCCGGGTAGGGTTGGTTCGTGACAAAGTGGTATCAAAGGGAGGTTCGTTCCTTGGGAAATTGTTCAGATGTCCCTAAAAAGTGAATTGGTTGGGATTTAGGGAAAAGGTGTCAACGTGTCTCGAGAGCATCTCTTAGGCCAAGGAGTCCAGTGATGGTGCGGCGGCCGACGTATCCATTCACCAAGACCCTGATAACCCGCTTGTTGACTCGGCATGCTGAGAAACTTGTTGCAGAGAAAATTTGGTTGGTTCATCACATAGGATTGAGTTTTGACTATCCTTCTTGAGTCAGGTCCCCATTGTTGTTATTGTTATATACATATATGCTCATTTGACCATGGCACTCCTTGATAATATTCAGGATGTTTCTACAAAGACAGCCAGCCAGGATACCAGCTTTGGTTCATGATGACGAACCTATGAGCGATGAGGCCTCAGTCCAGGACCCATCATGTGAGCCCCTTTCTCCGGGTGGTCCGGTAGCATCACCCCCCACTTGGTGAGCAGCAGACAGCTCTAGCAGAGCAGACAGAGCTTGAGCGCATGTTGAACGCGCTCCGTGAGTTCCAGCGACAGAGACCGCTGAGGTTTAGTAGTGAGATAGACCCTCAGGTAGCATAGGTTTTTCTAGAGAAAGTGGTTCACCTTTTCAGGCTTGCGCAGACACCGGCATATCATATGGTGGCTTTAGCAGCCAGCCTTTTTCCACGTAGTAGCTAGGCATTGGTGGAGTCTGGTGACTCAGTTACTCGATGAGTCGTCACTTTCATGGGATGACTTTCAGATGTTGTTTCATAAAGAGTTTTACCCCTCCTAATTACACTCCGTTCAGATCCAGGAGCTCCTGCAGTTTCAGCAGGGAGGGATGACGGTGACTGAGTACGTGACTAGGTTCGTAGACCGTGCACATTTTTACCCAGACTTGGTATGTGACGGAAACTTCCAAGCATGAAAGTTTGAGCAGGGTATCCTCAGAGAGATTCATGCTATAATAGCACCCTTGGGAATTCCCACTTATACCGAGGTTCTAGAGTAGGCACTGGTGATAGAGAGCTTCTTATCACGTTCTATAATTGGTGGTGGCAGCAGGCACGATGAAGCTAAGACGTCTACCGCAACTACCAGGAATCGGCAGACAGAACCTCAACGCAAGTGGCCTTCTGATAACCAGATTTAGGGGTGTGGTCGTACACCATAGTGGTTCCATAGGGCACCAAGGTAGCCCGTGGAGATCCGATGTTATGCTTGCGATGGGCGAGGTCACCTGGTGGGAGACTGCCCGACCAGGCATGCTGAGAATATCGGGAAAGCAGCAGGTGCACCACCGCGATAGAGGTAGCACCTTAATCAGAGTAGTTTCCAGAGAGGTGGTGCTAGCAGAGGATCGGGAGGAGCTGGTAGAGGGGGAAGAAATTATGAGGTATTCCCATCACCACTAGGTGGTCCACGTCAAGCTTTGGGAGCTGACAGTTGGGACCACGGGCAACTGTGAGCATTGGATGTCTACGATCCGAAAAAGCATGAGATGATAAGAGGTATGCCTTATGGCTCTTCTACTTTTTGCAGTATAATTGTTATACTATGTGTGTGAAATACTTTTCTCTCTACTCCTTGTTTGAGTTGTTTCCAGGGTGATGCGGGGCATCGGTGTAACCCTGGGTTAGAAAAGTAGAAGGCGTGGAACCTTTCTCTTTGGTCGATGGTGGTGACTCCTTCGCCTTTCGAGCGTGTAAGATAGTCTTGGTTGTGGGACATCGACTGTTAAACCTTGCGTAACCAGATATCCTTGGGTGTTTCACCATATGGATATTCTGAAGGAGGGAATCCCCAGGATTTGTCCTAGGTCCAAACGGTGATTCCAGTCACGGCGTGCAATGCAAAGCTTTGATCGGGGAGGTGGGATACACCCGAGGGCCTTTGGGCCATTTGAGACCGTGCGAAGGGATGGAGAGGTTCCCTATCGCCTTGCCCTAACCCCCAAGGTCTGGAGTGGGTTCACGGTGTCTCCCACGTGACTTACCTGAGAAGATGTGGGCATGCTTATATGCACGTCATCAGAGAGGGCAGACCTCAAATTAATGGATCAAATCCTTTGGTCAATGTGCGGTGACGCAGAACTGTGCAAGAGTTCTTCTGGGTACGGGAGAGCCAGGTGTGGGTTTAGTACCCTGAGTTGTTCCCTGTTTTTTCTTTTCGTGGAAAACAATATTGAAGGAGGGAATGATTTAAGAACCCGGTTTTTTCTATAAAAGACTTTGGAATATTCTTGATATTATTTCAGAGCAGCACCTTCAGACGACGTGCGATTCTGAGCCCCAGTGTGGCCGGAATTAAATTTTTAGTGCGTTCACACTGGGCACGCAAACTAAATAGAATAACTCTTAAACGATAGCTCGGACAGGAAAACTAAGGGCATTGTTGAGTCCATACCATGACGTTTACCCTAGAAGGGCTGTAACTTTTGCAAGTGCGGGCCTCTTGTGAAAAATACCACCAGGGGCATTTTCGTAATTTAGCGACGTTGGGCGTTAAATTTTATAACTTTTGAACGGGGCCTCGAATTAAAATTACAATACCATTGTTGCACTTTTTAGGTGGTTTTTACCCTAGGGGAGGCTTAATATTGACCGCGCCGAAGGTTTCAGAAGTGGGTCTTTTTGGGAGGAATTCCATAATAAAAACTTAAATTCTATTTAAGTATAATTTCCTCCCATCTCTCTCATTTTCCCCGTGGCACTTACTCTGGAGAAACCCTCTCAAAGAGAGATCCTCATCAATCCCTCCTCCTCCCTCTCCAATCAAGTAGATCTCGTCTACGGTGAAGGTGGATCGACGACAAAGCGTCAGGCTACGCCCAAAGAGGTAGGATCTTATCGTTTCATTTAAAATTACTGCATCTACTTTGAGCTCAAATTATTACATCAAACCTCTGTTTAATTATTTAGTGAGGCTCATATTCGAGTAGGAATCATCCTAGGCTTTCCAACGGATGTTTAGGATTGAATTTTGGAGTCCCAGGGTGCCCGAGGTGGCCCTAAGAATTTTTCCTGCCAAACACCCTTTTTCCGGCGGTTTTCAGGGTGGTCCGGGTACACGCGCGGCAGCGGGGCTCTCCAGCGGTGGCGGCGAGACTCTCCAGTGGCGGACAGCTGGGTGCAGCAGACATCAGAGAGGGTGAGGCGTTTGGGAGCGTGGTCGAGCGGAGGCGACGAGCGAGTGGGCTGTGGAGGTTTCGGGCGAGCGCAGCAGCCGGGCGAGATGGGGGTGATGACTTGGAGGCGCTAGCTGGGGCGAGCGATGCGGAGGACCCAGGGTCCTCGTGACCCCGGTCGGTAGACACGACCTGCAAGGGGCAGGTCTCCATGGAAGGAGAACTAGACCGGCTGATCCGTTCCGGGTGAGGCGGGCTGACCCGCGCGGTGAACCACGGGCCGGTTCAGGCGAGGTGGGTCGGCCGAACCGGCCTGACCCACCTATTTTCGTCCATTTAAATTTTAAAACGGCCATAAAAATCAGACCGGGTGTCGGTTTCATGAGCTGTCTATGGAAACACGTTCCTTGGCTTGAGATGAACATTTTGAGATGGTCTCAAGGATTTTTAATTCCCGATACAAGGGGATCAGTGGTGCGGCACGTACGTTAAGTGGTTTAGCATGTTTCTCCGAGGTTCTTGTTTTGGGCAGCACAGACACATCCAGAGTCCATTTTGAGCACCGTAAGTGGAATTGCAACCCTAGCATTGAGACAAATATTTCCAGTATGGTTTCAGGTGTTGAAACCAGAGTTGAGGCATGGGCCCTATGGCCCGTCTTTTAAGCCGCGAGCAGCGTTTCACAACTTTCTCATCGGACTTCCGTTCGGGGCATACGAGCAGTCAATTCTGATTGTTTTTCTGAGGTCATTGCAATGGTGCAATCCGTCCGCTTTAATTATAAATGATGGTGTGGGCCCCAAGAGGTCCATTTTGGGAGTTGTCGGTGATTTCCATCTTTATCACCAGGTATCCGTTTTGGACAAGTGATTAGTCAATCTTGTGTACTTTTCCGAGAGGATTGCAATGGTGTGATCCATTTGTTGCATTTCAGGACCATGATATGGGTCCCACGTAGCACCACTCGTGTACGGTATGACAAAATGCATCTTTTTTTCTGGATATCTGTTCCACACAAGTAAGTAGTCAATTTGACGTTTTTCCCGAGGGGATCAAAATGGTGCTATGCGCCCAACTATTTTTGAGGTCGAGGCTCAGGACCACGAGATGTCGTTCAGGCGTAAAGCAGTGTTGAATGAATTTTACATCAGATGTCTATTGTAGGTGAGTAAATAGTCGATCTCACATGTTTTTCCTTGAGGATTACAACAGTACGATCCATTTGGATGGGCGGAGTCTCATTCGAGATCTCATTAAATGTGGAAGCATGAAAGGTACTCCAGTGGCAGTTCTTCTTGTTGTGTTTGGAAGTGAACCCTTGGCGTGTGATCATGTTCACTCATGTGTGAGTGAAGTTGATGTTTGAAGAGATATGGTTGGTCGTTCTAGGGCCGTGGAGGAAGCAGGTTGGTGAAATTACATTTTCTCACTTTGCGCTGACGTTGGGTGTCATGTGCATGATAGCCTTTGGGCTAGAGATGTGGTATACTCTAGTAGTATACGGGGATGCTTGGAGGTACATGTTGTAATTATGTACCCGATAATGTTTTTGTACTTGGGTTGGAGATGAGATAGGGCCACACGTCATGTGGTCCCCTTGTGCGTGTCGTGTTTTGCTTTACGTACCTTTGATCTCTCGCGAAGTAGAGGGTCCCTCTATTCACGATGGTTTAGACCAGCAGGGTTGAGTGGTTTTTCCCTGATTCTGTTCTTGATGGTTTGATTGGCAGAGTTTTTTGGGTTACCCTGTTCCTTTAGCCATGTGGGATTTCAGTATCACGTCCCTTCGTGTTCCCTGGTAGTGTTATTGTGGATTCAGTGTGACCAATACATTATGCAGGAACCGATCCTCTACCCAGGAGGTTGTTTCCAGTAGGGTATGGAGCCCTAGTGAGTCTGGGCTCAGTTTCCCTAGCCGGGTATCAAGATCATATGCTCCTTCCACGATCTACCGTGACGTGTTTCCCTAGGTAGAGCTCCAGGTATCGGTGTGACCCACACTACACGGGTGCTGAACCTCTACTAGGTGAATTGTTCTGGAGTTGGGTGGTTGCGCGATACCCACTCTGTGTTCTGTTGGCCAGTGGTGTACCATCTAGTAGGGATGGCCAGAGAAGTTCCGAGTTTACCCTCCAACGGGGCAGGGTAGTGGGTTTCTCGTAGAGTTCTTTGGGTTTACCCTCCAGCCGGGCTGGGCAGTGGGTTGCTCATTGACTTCTTCGGGTTTACCCTCCAGCGGGGACTGGCCAGTGGGTTACTTGATGACCACATAGGGTTTACCCTCCAGAAGAGACCGGGAAGTGGGTTACCAGAAGACCTCTTAGGGTTTACCCTCTAGAAGAGACTAGGTAGTGGGTTCCCCGACAACTTCTTAGGGTTTACCCTCCAGTAGAGACTAGGCAGTGGGTTACCCGATGACCTCTTAGGGTTTACCCTCCAGTAGAGACTGGGCAGTGGGTTACCCGACGACTTCTTAGGGTTTACCCTCCAGCAAAGACTGGGCAGTCGGTTACCCAATGACTTCTTAGGGTTTACCCTCCAGTAGAGACTGGGCATTGGGTTACCCGACGACCTCTTAGGGTTTACCCTCCAGTGGGGATGGGCATTGTGTTACCCGATGACTTCTTTCAAAATCAGTCCTTTATACGAGTCTAGTCTATGGATTTTCTCCGTTACTACCAGAGTGGGACCCTGGTTGTACGGGTCAGTCATGTGACAACTTTGACTTTGAGAAGACCTCTTGATTGTGTGACAGTGACGAGGTGTGGTTTGACTTTCCCCATAACTCTCAAGTACGAGGGGCGCTTTCCCCTCCAAGGCGCATCCTTTAGATGCGACCTAAAACCGTGCGGGCGATTTAGTGCCGCCCAAAGAGGATAGTGTCAAGGTGTGGTGATTTGAGCCCCTTGACTTACAGTTTTGGGCAGACGGGTGGGATGTTGGGCATCGATGGTGTTTACTTCTGGGACTGTTGGCTACTCACTTCCTTGGGCTGATCTACGGGATAGAGATCCCCTTATGATCTTGTTTGGGTTTCTTTATTGAGCATATGGATATGTATATACCTTGTTCCAGTACCCACTCCTTGGGTTTGGTCACTCTCCTTCCAGGAGAGGTGAATACGCGCGGGGTATTCCATGTGATTTCAGTGTCTAGCTTCTCGTGGTTGGATGAGTCTACTCTCCTGCTATAGGTAGAGAAAACTTGATGAGAATTTCATCATCTCACCATTTCTATCTCCTTGTGTTTGGACGAGTCTACTTCCATCCTCTTGTTGGGTTGAGCTGTACTATTTACTGCACTCTTAGTTATACTCCTTTACTTTTCCCTGTTTGATCTACTGCTCACCTCTTCAGTACCTCCTTCGTTGCTCCCTCAAGCCTTCGGGGCATCCTACTGAGTATTTTTATACTCACCCCTACTTGGGATTTGCCCACACTTGGTGTGCCCTTGCAGATGACGGACAGGTTGGTCGTGACTTCAGCAGATCTTAGGAGTTCGGGAGCTTGGACCGTGTACAGTGGTCGTAGTCAGGTTCCAGGTGTGGGACTCTCCCAGCTTTTTTACTTTTGTTTACCTGTTTTCGGGTTGTGGCACTTTTCTAGTTGGGTGCGTGTTTTGCCCTTTTCTTCTCAGTTTACCATCAGTACTTTCTTTGTATTGTTTAGAGGTCGATGAAATTTTTTTGGTTAGTTATAGTAGTTGGTACTTTACTTTCTATTTTACTCTACACTATTGCATTGAGTGGGTTGTGTGTGTGTTTACAGGTACTTAGGCAAAGGCCTCCCCGAGTTGATTGGCCTTCGGTGCTTGTCGCCAACCCCTGGGCTATGGAGGCGAGCTTGGGGTATTTGCGGCTCGAGCCCGGGTAGGGTCGGGTCATGACAGCATTGCTCGCACAAGATAAAGAGGATGCACTTTTATAGGTTCTAAAAAGAAGGAAACAAGATATTAGTTGGATGGTTTCTGACCTTAAGGGGATCATTCCAACCATTTACACACACAAGGTCCTACTTGAGGAAGTAGAAAAGCCCTCTAGGCAACCGTAGTGATGGTTAAATCCTCTAATTAAGGAGGTTGTAAATAAACAAGTGATCAAGCTTTTGGATGTAGGTATTATCTATCTGATTTCTGACAGTCCATGGGTGATTCCCCTACAAGTAGTTCCCAAAAAGGGTGGGATCTCCATGATTTCTAATGAAAAGAATGATCTTATACTAACAAGAATAGTTACGAGATGGAGGGTTTTGTGGATTACCAAAATCTCAATGATGATACACAAAAATATCATTTCCCACTTCCGTTCATGGGTCAAATGCCGGAGCATCTCACGGGTCACAAATTCTATTTAATTTTATATGGTTATTTAGGGTATTTCCTCTAAAGATCAGGAGAAAATCACCTTCATGTGACCTTATGGAACCTTTTCATATCATCGTATGTCTTTCGACACGTGTAATGCTCAAGCCACCTTCCAATGGTGTATGTTGGTTATATTCCATGACATGGTGGAGCATATTTTGGATTTTTTCATGGATGATTTCTCCATCTATGTGAAATCATTCGAAATATGTATGAAAATTTTGGAATTAGTCTTGGAGTAGGGTGATCACACAAATATTTTCTTGAATTGGGAGAAATTATACTTTATGGTGCAGAATGACATTGACTTAGGCCATAGGATCTCCATGAAAGTAATTGAAGTAGATCTGAAAAAGATTGAAGTGATATAAAAATTATCCATTCCAACTTTTATCCAAGAAATACGGAGCATTCTTGGGCATGTGAGATTTTATAGACAGTTTGTTCATGATTTCTTAAAGATAGACCAACCACTTACTAATCTCTTTTCAAAGGATTCCATATTTGAATTTGATGAAACATGTATAGAAGCCTTTCATCTCATGAAGCAGATATTGGTTGTATCTCCCATCATGATTTCTCCCAACTGGGAGGATCTATTTGAAATAATGTGTGATGCAAGTGACTATGTTGTGGGAGCAGTCCTTGGAAAGTGGCTGGATTCCATCTTCAGACCTATATACTATGCAAGTTAGGACTTAAATGAATCACAAATTAACTACACTACAACTGAAAATGAAATTTTATTGGTGGTTTTTTCATTCGATGGGTTCTGATCATATTTAGTACTATCAAAAGTTTTCGTTTTTACTAACCATGCAACACTCAAATATTTTTTGAATAAGAAGGATGCAAAGCCACAACTCGTTCATTGGGTGCTTCTTTTCTAAGAGTTTTATTTGGATATTTGTTACAATAAATGGAGTGAGAAATTAGTTTCTAATCATCTCTACCATCAGGAATTACCCTATTTAGAAAAGGAAGATGACAAAGAAATTAAGACTTTCTGGATGAAAAAATTTTCTCAATTTAAGTTACACCTTGTCCATGGTTTTCTAATATAGTCAATTATTTGGTTATAGGAATTTTCCACCTTGATCTCACATTCTAGAAATGGAAACACTTTTAGTCTGATGTAATGAAATATTTTTGGGAATAACCACTGCTCTTCCATTCATGTAGAGATAGGGTAATTCACCACTACATTCTGGAAGATGAAATTAATGGAATTCATTAGTTTTTTCATTCCTCACTGACTAGGGGACATCATGGGTTGGACCAAAAAATTGTAAAAATTCTGTAATTTGGATTTTTCTGACCCACCATGCATTTGGATGCTCAATACTTTTTTGGCATAATGTGATAAATTCCAATGAACTTGTAACATTGGGAATAGAGCTAAAATGCCTCCACACCCAATCCTAGAGGTTTAAGTCTTCTATGTATGGGGTATTGACTTTATGGGAGAATTTCCCCCCATCATATGGGAATACATATATTCTGGTATGTGTAGATTATGTATCTAAATGGGTGGAGGTAGCCACCACGGTGCACAACATGGTGAAGATAGTTGTTACATTTTTTAAGAAGAATTTTTTCAATAGGTTTGGTGTTCCTTGGGTTCTTATTAGTGATAGGGGAACCCATTTTGATAATACTTTAATGAGGAATATGCTAATGAAGTATGGGGTGAAGTATAACACTAGGAAACCATACCATTCTAAATCTAGCATTCAAGTGGAGGTCTCTAACTTTGAACTTAAAAAAATCTATAAAAGACTATGGGAGCCTCGAGGAAATATTGGTCCAAGAAGATTGATGATGCCTTATGGGCATACAGGACCACTTTCAAGACATCATTGGGTATTCTCCCATTCCATTTGATCTATGGAAAACCATATCATCTGTCTATGAAACTTGATCATAAATCATACTGGGATGTGAAAGCCTTTAATTATGATTTAAAATACTCAGAAGAGAAATGAAAATTCCAACTGTCCAAGATTGATGAAATATGGTGAGTGGCATGTGAAAATGCCAAAGTTTACTAAAAAAAGACAAAAGTCATCCATGGCTGTATGATTTCCTGGAAATCCTTCCAGACCAGTGATTAGGTGTTACTATTTAACTCATGGTTGAGATTGTTTCTAGTTAAGTTGAAGTCTCAGTTGTTGGGCCCTTTTAAATTTGTTAAGGTATTCCATCGTGGTGCGGTGGAAATTTCTGGAGAAGACGAACAGTCATTTTAGGTGAACGAGCAACGTTTAAATCCCTATCTTCCAATGAAAGACATGGTGGGCACAGTCTCTACCATGTAATTATGGTAACAAGAATCCTAGTTATTTTTATCTTGAGACATTAAACATAGCACTGACAAGGAGTTAACCTGGTATTTTGAAAATTTAATTAAAATAATCATGTGCTTATGTGTGCTTAGGGATGCATGTTAGTATGTTTTTTTTTACTTTTTGTGTGTTTTAGTCATAGGATCAATGTAATTTGATAGATATATTATTTAATTTCTATTATTTTGAACTTAAATTTCCTATGGCAATCCCAAATCATCTTTTAAACAATGGGAGGACAATTGTTTTTACTCAAAAAGGGGTAAATTCCATTCAAATAAGGTAAATTTTAAAAAAAAATCCAAATAGAACAATACGCATGGTTTTCACATGGTTTTATAAACCGTGTGCACTAACCATGTGCAAGGTAGGGCCATTCTAGTATTTTAATCATTGTTTTTGTATGGTTAAACAAATCGTGCATATCATTTTAAAACCTGAATTTTTTTTAAAAAGCCCAAAATTTTCTTTCTTCCCCCTTTTCTAACCCTAATTTAGTGTGTCTCACCCCTCCTCATTGTGCGGTATGCCCTCCCCTTTACTCTCCTTATCCTTCAATCCTCCTTCCTTCCATCATATCATTAGCTTAGGTATTGTTCTATTTCCATTTCTCCTCCTCTTCTCTTTATTCTTCCCTTCTTCTTCTACCCTTTCTCTCTAGGGTTTGGGTATCCCAATTTTTCCCACCCCCTTATCTGGTTTTCTTTTTTTTCATTTTTCTTTCGATTCTTCCTTATCTACCTTCATTTTTCTTATACCCTTCGATACACACATGAACAAAACTACAGTTTTATAACAAAATCCCCCATTTCTATGCCTTAATTTTTCCATATTTTTACTTTACCCTAGGGAATTTTGGTTTTGCCTAATAATTATTCAATTTCCTATCTATTTTTGTTGTAAAATGTAAAATTTATTTGTTCTTACTCCACTGCCTATAGGTTTCCACAACCTTCAATCATGTCAACCACCAAACACATTCACACCTCAAGTTCTTCTAACTCCCTTGGTCCTCATTTAAAATTCAAAAAAAATGAAGAGAATAATTGGTACCAGGTTTTCATCACCCGTAAGGTTAATACCCATCACTTTTTTCCATATAACATCTTGAGGAATTAGGAATTTTTGAAGATCATCTGTGATTAATTGCACAAGGTCACCTCACCCAAGCCCTTTCTATGCACCAAAATACTTATAAAGAACTTTTTTTGGAGTTCAGGGCCACCTTTTAGTGTCATTATAGATACACTAATAATGATTAGGGATATTTGAGCGAGGTATAAGTTGATGCCACATTCCTCCTCATGAACTGACGATTAAACTTTCACCTCAGGGAGTTTTCCACTTTTTTTGGGATTTATGTTTGGGATCATGTTCAAACTGTTGCCTATGCCGATGCACACCTCAAATGGGATCCTACATATGCATGAGTATTTTGAGCTACCATTATTTAGACCAGTGATACCTATCTTCCTCAAACTAAAAAATAATCTCAGTTTCTCAACCTAATTCATCAGATTTTACACAAAGTCCTCACTACATGCTTCACCGCCTGATCTAATAGTGAAGGAAATGTCAACATTTGGGATTTGTTTCTCTTTCATTACATGGTTACTAGTGCTGATATTAACCTCACCTACCTCTTCACTCAATATCTATAGTACATGTTCCCAAAACCCAAGGGGAACATTTTTGGCAGACCCTTCATCACTCTCCTTATGGACCGACTGGACATTGATTATGATGAGGATTCTTTCACTGTGATTTCACTAACCCCTACATTTTATATTACTCTCATACATCACATATGGATGATCAAGTACAATGGTAAACTTTATTGATTTCATGACTAGTGTGTGTAAGGACTATCCAACCCCCACCATGAGCTCACTGCGGATGAGGCCTCTCCCATTTCCCATACTGTCTCCCACCACTCTTCCCCCCATACTGAGTAATATCAAGCAGACAACCCTCCTCTCTATATGGAACCACCCTCGTTTTCCTCTTATCCCACATACTCACACCTTCAGGGCACTCCCTATGCCGACCCGGACCTTTTCTAAAAATGGAAGCAAGACTCATATGCCATTTTGATAGGCATTTGGAGGCTACTCAGCACCAGGTGGCTGGCCTCAGCATGTACGACCTTCCCCCTCCCAATTTTTACCACCCAATACCCAAACACCCTCTATCCTACTGCCTCTATGGTGATTCCCAATTTCATCCAGATCTATCTTGGGTCACCTCAATGTTTTCTAGTCCCTCCACAACACCTTCCACTATGGGCATGGACACAGATCTACCTCCCTCCAATCCATCATGGGATGAGGCTTCTCGTGCTCAATTATGTGACCCCTATAACCCCTCTATGGGTTGGCACTGATTTTCTTTTAGTTGTTGCTGCTTTTTCTACTATATCTTTTATGCCTTTCTTTTTGAACTTATCATCTTTGTCTCAAGTCCTGTGTTTAATTTTAATGGTGTGATTATGTTCTTCAATTTTAATCCATCTATTATTTTTATGATTTTATTGCTTCACTTGTTCTAGTTTCCTTGTTAATTCAGTAGTTGGATCACTCTCTCCAGTCGTATGCCACTTTTCAGCTTTGCGGGCTTTCGCACACCACTTATTGGCCTCTCCTCATCATTTTTTCAGGGGATTTATTTGGTTTTCAATTCCACTTTTAATATTCATTTTTTTCTCCCGTCCCTTTCCTACCTTTTCTTTTCCCACCCTTATCCACCTTACCACTTTCATGGAGGACCGTGTTTGGTTTTAATTGTGGGGGAGGGCACCCACATATGGCCCCCCATTTGGTAGTTTCCTTAATATTACCTAGGATGACATGTTTTTTCTTAGGGGTTATCTAAAGGGATATTATAGGCATCACACATGTATATCAATTGGATAAAAATGGATTTTGGTTATTTATTTATAAAATTACTCATATTTACATATTGATAAACTTGTTTTTTTGTATGAATAAACATTATAATACTTAAGGAGAAACTTTTAGATATTTATTCAAAAAATATTTTTTTTAAATGAACTTTGCGATGGAGTAATTCAAATCAAAGAACCCCTTAAAATGGAAATCAATTTATTCATAAATGGAGGTGATGTATATAAATTATTTTTTTCACTTTTGGATATTACGTGTTCTTAATTTCATGAACTCTTGACTTTCTTCTTATTTTAATCATGACCAGACATTAAAAATTGGGCTAATTATTTATGCTAGTATCTCATCCCAATGAAAAATAATTCGAGATATACAATAGAATGCCCAAATATTTTGATGACCTTTCATCATTTTTCAAAAGCTACAAGCCAATGAGTTTGTGTGACCTATAAAAGTGATATCCCACCATTTGGTGATGATGAAATTTGTGCTTAACCAACCTCAATGTATGGTGAGATGGAAATGTAAATTGGAACATCCTTTGAATGAAGAAGGTAAATTTCATTTTTTAAACAATAATGATTTTTGAACGAATGATTGGAAGTTTTGAATTAAGCTTGATTTGATGGATAATTTTAAAAATTGATGAGTCATTAAGAATGAATGTAGAAATTTTAATGATAATTTTTCCAAAATCTATATTAATTTGGTTGATATAACCTATGACACTTCTACCTATTTCTTTAATAACTCATTTGAAATAATTTTCTAGGCATTTTTTTGAGGATAAACAATCAATAAATTGTTGGGGAATTTGATGCACTCATGTGTATAAGGCATTTTTGATCATTTAAGCATATTGAAAATGGTTGTTTTGATAAAGTTTCATGATTTTACAGCCTTAATATGATTTGATAGGTTTAATTTAGTCATCAAAGGAAGGGAGTTGAATATTTTTCATAACTGGGTAATTTGGATGGAAATCAGAGGCATGTGGACCCTTTTTCCATGGTGCATGCTACTGCTAAATCACCCAAGCCAAGAACTCCAACCCCGAAGGCTAGATAGAAGTTGGAGTATCAAGGCAGTGACTCCCACACGAACTCCACATAGTCTCCACATGGATTGGAAGATCATGTAGGGTTTTTAGTTTGGACATAGTCCTATAGCATGGTATCCACACAACCGTGCAGACCAGCCCAGGTAACCATGTGCCGACTCCTTCGTGGATAGAATGGTGTGCATGTTTTGCACTCAGTTTACCTAATTGTGTGCTGAAACCATGCGAGAGTCAGCAAACCCCCACCTACTTTCTATCTACCCCTCCTACTTATCCTTTGACCCGATATTTAGTCCCCTAATCACCTTGGGATAGTGGGGGAGGCCAATTAATGAGGGGAGAATCTTTTGAAGTAGCATCATCATTCGGAGGAGGGGGATCTTGGCTAGGGAAGATCTTGAAAATCATTTTAGAAAGTTTTTTGGAGTAATTTTATGGTGATTGTTTTTTCATTCTTCTTTTCATATCAGTTGTAATGAATACTTAAGGTATTAAAAGACTATTTTTCTTTATTTTTTCAATGTGTAACTAATTCCCCCGGTGTGTTGGGGTAGTGGATAATTAAGGTTTGTTTTTAATCAATTTTTTTGTTGTGTTCACTTTTTTTTCATCTTCCTCCCATAACTTCCTCTAAACCCATTTTTTAAATCTTGCTGGAAACCTTATATCGGCCTAATAATGGAGTTTCTAGGGATTTTTAATGAAGTTATGATGAAGTAAACCCATGACCATTGAGATCACTTGTCATCTCGAAAGGTGTTATCTTTAATAAAGTTAATAGAAGATAATTTTCAGACCAATAAATTAATCTCTAATAATTTAATTTGAACTCACCAGACTAAGGTACATCCATTACATTTGGAAACCAGAGATGCGAGTTATTATAAAAAACATAACACAATAATTAAATTGATTTTTCAACGACCTTAAACACCCATAGCCCTGACGTATTTTTTCTATTTATTGTAAAAATCAGTTTTTCCATGTTTTTTTATCTTTAAGGTAAATTATCAAATAAATTAAAGGATCATCTACTCAATCATTAAAACAGCTCTTCCAAATCTCAAACATCAAATCTAAAAGTCAGTAACCTTCACTTAATTAGTTACAATCCAAGGAACAGAGAACCTTAATTATCCTTATGGATTGATCCCATATTTATTATATACTATTAGAAAGAGTGGGTAATTCAATTTGGCTTTTGAAAGTAACACTTCAGTCGGAACGACACCACTCAGTATGTCAAGTCGATAAGCAGGTAGTCAAGATTTCGGTGAATGGATACATTGGCCACCACACCATCACTAACTCTTTGGCCAAAGAGATGGACATAATACACTTTGACATTTTTTCTATAATCCCAACCAAATCAACTTTATTGGATACATCTAAACAACTTCCCAAGAAATGAACTTCCTCTTATACCAATCTGTCACAACCTGACACAAGTTGGGGCTCAAGCCATAACTACCCCAAGCATGCCTTCATAATCTAGTGGTGTAGAAAATTTTTGATGTCATAACTAACTTAGGGAGGCCTTTTCTTAAGAACCTATACACATTCACACATCCAAATAAATGTAAAAGTGTATAGGGAAAGAATAAAAGATTCAATACTGTTATAAAAATACACTAAGCATGCATGAACCTCTAGATAGCACAAAATAATGGTAGTATAAGCTAAAAAGTAAAGGTTAAAATACATGTCTAACCAGAAATGTGTCCCAAACTAACAAAAAAATAGAAAAGTGAAACAGCTAAGAGAGCCCAGCTCCTAAATTCTAATCTATGACCACCATACGCTGTCCAAGTACATTGTATCTCTAATATCATCTGCAGTCATGATGAACATGTTCGTCATCTCTATAAGACATGACACGTGTTGGAAATACTATCTATGGATGAGTATAAAAATACTCAGTAGGACACCCCAAAAGTTGAGGGGGAGCTGTAAGAAATACAATAGAAGAGGAAGATAGAAGATGCACAAGTTACACCTCATCCCAATAAGAGTTAAAGTAATATTTTCCAAGCACAAGGTAAAAAACACAGTGAGTAGATGAACTACTCATTGATCATTTTCCACCTATAGTAGGAGATTACACTCATACAACCATGGGAATCTAAATACAGAAAGCACATGAGATACCCCGTGCGCCTTCACATCTCCTAGAAGGAGAGTAACCAAACCCAAGAAGTGGGTATGGGAGAAGGATATATATATCTTTTTGTGTGTGTTTGTGCTCATCCAAAGAATCCCAAACGATAGAGTAAGGGTATCTACATCTCATAGCTTAATCTAAGAAGAAGAGTATCCAATAATTCCAAGTGTAGGTTCTAGGCAATGTGGAATCATGTGATGGGCGGTGCCCAACTTTGATTTTTTCCATAATTGATGATCAATATGAGATCTATACGATGATGAATGTTGTGATCCATGAAATTGAGTCAAATAAATAGACAATTAATAATTATTGCAGAACTGATAAATAGGATCATAATATATTATTTATAATTAAGTTAATTAAATAAAGAATTACCTTTGTTGGAATTATTTCTTTGTTGATGAATCTAGTGACAGATCTATGGTCCACCATCATTGCATTGTAGAAACCAAGTGTAAATTTACTCTAGTAGTGATCCACACATGTTCCAAGAATCTCTAGATGTCATTGAAGGAATATTCTGGTGTTATCACGGTAGATCCTTACGCTTGCGTCATCATCCTTTGACTTCTTCGAGAACCTCTTCCAAAGAATTCTCCAAAATCTAGTGGGGAAGGATTTATCTCCATTATTAGGAGCATTCTTGGAGAAGGGAGCTCTCTAGACTTTAGAGGATTCTCCAAATTCATTGTGAATAACCTAAACAAATTAATTGTATCTTTTGATAAAATAACATAATTGGGTATTTATATTACTAGGGTTAAAATAAAGTAATTGCACAAGTGCCCTTAATTGTTAATTTAATACTAGAAAAACTCCATGTTAAATTATAATATTATTATTATTATTTCTCAAAATGATCTTAACTTGTGAATTATAATTAAATATTATTTAATCAAATAATATTTATTATTTATTATTTCTCACCGAACCATTAAACTCGATTTGTCATTCCTCCATAATATTTATTAGGCCTTGAATAATGTCTATTTATTGATTAAGAAAATATCACTGCATTATTCTCCAATAAATAAATAAATATTATATTCACTAAATAGAAAATAAATATTTACTAAATATTCCACTCACATTATATTCTCTCGAATAACTAGTGATAGA
Organism: Viscum album; assembly: GCA_963277665.1. Classification (NCBI taxonomy): domain Eukaryota; kingdom Viridiplantae; phylum Streptophyta; class Magnoliopsida; order Santalales; family Viscaceae; genus Viscum; species Viscum album. Next base: position 1,578,243,031 of record OY728128.1, on the reverse strand, counting down.
ATAAATGTGATCAAGCGTACATGAATAATTATTAAATCATGTGGGGGAATAATATTTATTCAACATATTAAATAATAATATATTATTTAACTGAGATTCTAGATACACATAGTGTGTGGCCCTCTAGGCCTCTTTCTCAGTGGCATTAGGTGAAGCAGCCTAAAGTCCAAGGTTAGCATCTACCAACACACAAAGGCACCTATATATAAAGAATTTAATGTCATAATGGCATAATACCTCGTATGAATTCTTACTATGTAATATAATCAATTTATCACAATATCTCTAATTGATTAGGCTGCATGCCAGTTCCATCAACCTACATGATCGATACATATTTCTTTGACTTTCTAGAAATAGAACTTTCATATTAAAACACCACTGCCATGGATTTATTTAGGCTATATCATTTCCAACAAAGGTAATGAGATATTGACTTTCATTAAAGAACAGAAGGGATAAATCCTTTCTCACATTATTCATTAATTCAATATTACTCATGATGCACCCAACGTATCCTACCTCACTGAAAACATCTTTTGTCATGGTTTTCATCAATACATCAAAGTAAATGACTCACAATATTCATCAAAAAAAATATTAAATTCTAAAAACCAATACACATGTTCATATATAGGAACATGCAATGATGCATATAAATGTGGATTTCCTACTAGTAGGTTCTATTCTCATAATATCCTGCAAGATATTACCAAGGGTGTACACCATGAGAAGGTGTCTCAATGTCCTATGAGTCTCCACCCCTAATATCTTGTATCATTTTTGTTCCTAAAATGATATCATCTGACTATATAAAAAATATTAAAGAATAGTGTAATAGAACTTCTGGGTTATCATCATAGCGGGGAACTGCTATGACATTTTAGTGCGATAACTACTCTTAGGACATTATCAAAAACTATTTCATGAAAAAGAATAATCATGATGTTATAAGTAGTTTATTAATATTAAAAATAATGAATACATTTTTATCATAAAGTAAAAAAGAAGTTGGTTCTAGGGCACAAACTCCAACAGACTCCCACTTGCACTAGATCCAACTGATAACAACTTTCAGTCTGCTAGCTCTAACAAGATACTCATGATTATGCTAAGATTGGTCTTTAGTCAAGCGGTCTATCATGTTCTGTTTCATGGGTACTATGCTCATTATAACTTCATCCCTTCGTTAAAATCCCTCAAAAGGTGATACTTCTGGAGTATATGCTTCGTCTGTTGGTGTGACCGTGTCTCTTTTGCAAGATCCTCCATTATATTATTATCACAATACAATGTGACAGGTTTTTTACTTCTAGGTACCAAATCAATATCCTAGGCAAAGTTCCAAATCCAAACGACTTACTTGGCTGCATTAGAAGACACTATATACTCAGACTCCACTCTATAATTAGCAACAACTGGCAACTTTGAACTCTTCTAGCTCACAACTCCTCTGATGAGACATAAAACATATCCTGATTGTGACTTATGATCATTATGATCTTTCTGAAAAAAAATCATCAATATAACCTCTGATGGCCAAATTATCATATCCTCCATACACGAGGAATATATCCTTAGTTCTTCTCATATACTTAAGGATAGCCTTAACAGTAGTCCAATGTTGTTCTCCTAGATCTTCTTGATATCTACCTACCATGAGCAATGTATAGGAAACATTAAGTCTAGTACATAACATGGCATACATGATTGATCCTATCATTGTGGTATATGATATATTACTCATTCTCTCTTTCTCTTGTTGTGTCTGGGGATGCATTTTCTTAGAAATATGTCAATCATGTGACATTGGAACCAATATTCTATTAGATTGTTCCATACTAAATATCTTTAGTATCTGGTAAATATATGTACTTTGACTTCGTCTAAGAAGCCTCTTGGATCTATCACCAATAATCATGATCCTAGAATATAGGTTGTTTTGCATAAGTATTTCATGGAGAAACACATGTTTAACTAGTCCTTAACTAATTTTAATACTAATATGTCATTTCCAATAAGTAATATGTCCTCAACTTATACTACTAAGATAATGACCGCATTCCCAATAAACCTCTTGTAAACACATGGCTCACATTCATTATTAATGAAACCAAATTATTTTATGGATTCATCAAATCAAATGTTCGATGACCTGGATGATTTCTTTAGTCCATAAATAGACCTCTACAAGTTGAAAATATTTTTTGCATCGCCTGGAGTCACAAACCCTTTTGGTTGTGTCATATAGACATCTTCCTAAAGGTTCCCATTAAGGAATTCAGTTTTAATAACCATCTACCAAATCTCATTATCATGGTAAGTTGCTATGGCAAGTAAAATTATAATGGATTTAAACATGTAAACTGGTGAAAAGGTTTCAATGTAGTCAATTCCTTGGTAGTGTTTAAGCCCTTTATCAACTATCCTTACTTTATAGGTACTTACTTTACCTTCCATGTCCATTTTCCTCTTGAATACCCATTTTCATCCACCAGGATTTACATCAACTGGCACATCGACCAGAACCCTAACTTGGTTATGATGCATGGAATTCATTTCACAATTCATGAATTCTTTCTATCTTGTAGATTCTGAGCTCTTTATTGCCTTCTTATAGGAGAGAGGTTCATCATTGTCAATCAATAATGATTCACCATCCTTAGTGACCAAAAAACCATATCTCTCTGTTTCTCTTACCTCTCTTATGATCCTAAAAAGTACTTGTGTTTCAAGAACTACTTCTTCCATAGGGACCTGTGTAATATGTTCTTGTACCAACTCTTGTGTATCTTGAGCATAAACTTCATCAAATTCAATCTTTCTTCCACTATCATTTTTGATTATGTGCTCCCTCTCAAGAAAGATGACTTGTCTGGTGATAGTAACTTTCTTGTTTGAGGGGTTGTATAGGTAGTATCCTTTTGTTTCCTTAGGATACCCTATAAAGATACTCCTCATGCACTAGGGTGCTAGTTTTTTTCCCGAGAATTCCTTAACAAATTCCTTGCAACCTCATACATGTGTATGTGATAAAATGGATTTCTTTCTACTCTATAGCTTGAAGGGAATTCCATTTTATGCTTTAGTTGGTACTCATTTTAATGTGTATGCTGAAGTTTGTAATGTATATCCCCAAAAGGATAATGGAAGATCTTCATGACTCATCATCGACCTTACCATGTCCAATAAGGTATGTTTCATTCTTTCACTAACACCATTACACTGTGGTATATAAGATTGAGTGAGTTGATATAGAATCCCAAAACTCCTATAGAAATTCGATGAACTCTTGGTTAAGATATTCACTACATCAATCTGATAAAAACTTCTTTATCTTCTTACCAATTTGATTCTCTACTTCATTCTTTAATTCCTTGAATTTCATAAAGGACTCAAACTTATACCTCATCAAGTAGATATATACATATCTACTCAAGTCATTAATAAAATTTATGAAGTAAGAATATCCACCTATATATTCTACTGGAAATGGTCCACACACATCAGTGTGTACCAATCCTAGAATTTGTATGTCCCTTTCACTCTATCCACTAAATAGTGGATTGGTATTTTTTTTCAAACAAGCATGACATATATCAAGTGGTTTTAGCTCATAGAAGTCTAAATAACCATCTTGATAGAGCTTTGTAAAATGCTTCTCATTTACATGACCAAGATGGTGCCACAGCTGGGTGTTATATGAGTTGTGTGAATATTATTCCTTATCGATTTCTAACACTTTTTTTAATTTAATACATAAATACCCTTATTTAAATGCACCATACCATAACATATGTTTTTCTTATAAAAGAAACCACTTTTATTTAAAAATTTAAAAATAAACCCATCTGTATCAAAACATGACAAAAAAATTATATTCTTGGTAACTATTGGTATATAATAATAATATCTTAAAACTAAAATCATTATTATTGGAAATGAAATGTGGTAGTCACCAATGGCCAGAGTAGCTAGCCTCACACCATTGGAAGCTCGTAGGTCCACCTCTCCTCTATAAATCTTCAAGAATCTACTTGGTTTCTAAATTTGGATACATATGTGAGAACCACAAGTTATATCTAACCCAATTTGTATAAATGTAAATATTTCACTTGATAATGAATGCACCTTTATCTTATCCTTGATTTTGGGTGTAGTTCATCTTCCAGTGGTCTGGATTTCCATATGAAAAACATATTGCCTCCTTTTCCGTGTTCTACCTTTGGATCTTCCCCTTCTTAGAAGGACAGTGCTCATGAGCTTTAGACTATTTATAGGTTTTAGGACCCTTTAACTTTTTCTTCCCTTTCTTGTTCACCATAAGGATTGTGGGTTTATCACACCCCATGTCCTCATCCACTTGTCAAATCAAGTTTAGATGTTCTGAAAGACTCTTCTCATTATTACTCTTATTATATTTCACAATAAAGTTAGAGAAGGTATTGGGAAGTGATGAAAGTATGAGATCTTGACGCAACTCATCTGAGAATTTAATCCCTAATATGTTCAGGCGTTCAATGTATCTAATAATCTTGACTGCATGAGGCCCATATAGCATAGACTCTCTCAGTGTAGTTATGAACAAGCATTGGAGATCACACACCTCTCTTCTATGGCCTTCTCTTGATAGAGATTCCAAAGGTGAGAAAAAATGTTATAGGCATCCATATCCTCATGCTTCTTCAAAATATCATTGTATATGGATGATAGAATGAATCCCTAGACATATGTAGCATCATTCAGATGTTTCTCATAGATAGATAGATCTTTATCACTTGCCTCATTTCCAGGCACAACTAGTAAAGGTTCTTCCAGCACATACAATTTCCTTTCATGGTGAAGGATGACATGTAGGCACCTATGCCACTTTTGGAAAAAATTTCCAGTGAGATGGCTTTACTTCTCAAGTATGGATGGAAATGATATGTTTTATATCATTTTATTATTATTTCTATGAAATAATATACATATAATCTTTGTACTTTATCTGATAAAAATTATACAAATAAATAAATATTATACTTATTAGTCTTCCACTATTTTATCAAAACCCAGTATCCCTCACCATTAAATTTGGAATATCTTATTGCTTGAATATTTTAGTGGCAATGATCCATATTCCCCTTCTCATTACCTCAACTTTGGTTGCTCAAGAAACTCAAATAGTTTTAGGTAGTAATTCCAAATTCCAACTGTATTAACTCATAGTTCCTTGATTTGTTGAGTGGACTCCCCAATCCGGAAATCCTTAATTGGATTTCCTCAACCTTTTCTTCTTAGTTACACCAAGTCCTACTTTGGCATTCAACCCTACATGTTAGCTAATTTAATTCAACCCAAACCCTCAACTTAGAATTCCACGATAATTGAAAGCACACCAACTTTGGTTGGTCAATCACTTTGAATTATGGTTCAATTCTAACTGAAGTAATGTAAGGCTATACCAAATTAATATTTTATTGAGCAATTTTATCCTTTTATGCATAAATTTTAAATTTTTATCTTTATCACATGCTTGTTAATATTAAGTGGGATTATTTAAGTGATTAACCATGTCTTAGATAATATTTACTCATAAACTACTTTATTTTATTTATATCTTTCCTATTTGTTAATTCACTAATTATGTGATTACGACAAGACACCCATAATAAAATAACCATGTAACTGAAAAATAATAATAATAAATTGGTATGATTATGAGCGCATACTAGTGGTTAGTTCATCTAGTGGTTGAAAAACTAACTGTTGACCTAGGGGAAAAAACCTTGAAAAAATTAAGGTTCGTGTTGTAGCTTTACGCCTATCCACTTATATATCTCCTTAGATTGGTTTCACCTCAACTCTAAATTTGAACCACCTCCACTATCTTGGGAGCTTCATCCATTACATATACTTTTAATCACATGCAGGTGAGGGGAAAAGGGGGTTTACATAAAACAAACCATGGGCACATAGGCCCTACATAATGAAAGGAGAGAAGGCAAGCAGGAAAACAATTTAATTTAATAATAAATTTAATGAAACCAATTGCATACAAAAGGTCTGGTCTAGCTCATGATTATCCACACGCATGAAATGAATTACACATTTAATAAAATTAGCATTCAATTCTTAATCATTCTTATTTAAGATAAATTGCACTCGAATCAATTAATTGTTATCTTTAATTAATCAATTATTTTTATCTTAATTCTCGTCTGAATTTCCTTGAGATTATCATCCATTATAATTTTAAAAAAATTAAATAAATTTATTTAAAATTAATCATGTACATAAATATAACTTGGAGGCAATGTGGTGAATACCTATCCAAATATACTCAACATATATTATACTCATATATTGTTTTACTCTTGTGACATATGCCATACAAAACTTATCATGTACTTTCATAATGTGTACTTCACGAGTGATTACATGAATTAAATGATTTTTTGGTCATGTGTTTTGCTTCAATGTACATGGAGTAACAACTTGTAATACAACTCATACATGATATAAATATCTAAACATTACACGGATATAAATTAAACTTTTAAATATTTATGTATATTAAAACCTATCACATGGTGTGTCCTATATTTATGACCACACACAAGTACATGTATCAAGGTTTACATATTAAAATAAATAAATTTTAATATGTGTAACATGATATAAGTACACGGTGTGTAGATCTGATCTACCTGGCATGTATACCTCTCACTATCTATCCGAGACGCACATCATCCATGCCTTGAAAATTTTTGAGTACATGGTGTGTCCAATGGGCCGCACATAGTGTGAACTCTGAGTTACATGGTCACCAGTCAGGTAGGTCATGTATGGAATACACTTCCCATCTATGACTCAAAGGAGCTACATGATTTGTATGTGGGATACACAATGTGTAGTCCAGCTGGCCATGCACCATTAGATTCCAGTCAATACATAATGCATTAAGTGTGTAATTAATGAAATAATCAACGCATAATCTTGAATTGATTTTTGAATCAATTTTTATGCCTTGAATACGACTACACGACATGTAACTCTAGTTACATGGCATTTAGTCTAGTGTTGTCCGATCAGAAACCCTATCACCTCCGAATGAGTTCCTTGATTTTATTTTAATTATAAAATTAAACACCTCAATTAGATCTATGAGAATCAAAGGAGAAAGAAATGGATATCTTAATTCAGATTAAAAGAACGATAAAATATGATTTGAAAAAATTAAATTAATATGAGTAAATTACAAGTGATCTTAAATAATTATAAATAATTATGTGACCCCTTTGATACCACTTTTAGGTTCTAGGTGCAGTAGAAGCATGCGATGGGTAGTGCCAAACTTTGATTTTTCCCATAATCAATGATGAATATGAGATCTATAGGATGATGAATTTCATGATCCACAAAATTGGGTCAAAGAAATATAAAATGAATAATTGCATCGGAATTGAGAAAAAGGATCATCACATATTATTTATAATTAATTTAATTAAATAAATAATTACATTGGTTGGAATCATTTCTTCATTGAAGAATCTAGTGATAGATCTGCAGTCCACTTTTATTGAGTTGTAGAAACCATGTGTAGATTTCCTCTTACAGTGATCCACATGTGTTCCATGAATCTCCAGATGGCGTTGAAGTAATTTCTGGGTACTAGCATGGCAGATCCTTACGCTTGTATTGTCCACCTTTGATCGCTTTAAGAACCACTTCCAAAGCATTCTTCTTGATCCGGTGGAGGAATATTTCTCTCCATTCTTGGGAGTGTTCTTGGAGAAGGTAGCTCTCTAGGCTTGAGAGGATTCTCCAAATCTGTTGTTCACAATGAAGACAAATGAATTAGATCTTTTGAGAAAATAACATAATAGGGTATTTATATTACTAGGGTTAAAATAAAATAATTGCACAAGTTCCCTTAATTATTTATTTAATCTTAGAAAAACTCCATGTCAAATATTATTATTATCATTATTTCTCAACATGTGCTTAACTTGTGAATTATAATTAAATATTATTTAATTAAATAATATTCAATATTTAATATTTCTCACCGGACTATTGAACTAGGTCTGCAATTCCTCTAAAATATTTATCAGGTCTTGAATAATGTCTATTTATTTATTAAATAAATATCACTGCATTATTTTCCAATAAATAAATAAATATTATAATCACTAAATAGAAAATAAATATTTATTAAATATTTTTCTCACATTATATTCTCTTGAATAACTAGTCACAGTATAAATACGATTAGTAATACATGAATAATTATTAAAACATGTGTGTAAATAAAGTTTATTCAACCTGTTAAATAATAATATATTATTTAACTAAGATTTTAGATACACTTAGTGTGTGACCCTCTAGGCCTCTTTCTTAGTGGCATTAGGTGAAACACCCTAAAGTCCATGATTAGCGTCTAACAACACACCAAGGAACCCATAGAGAAAGAGGTTAATGTTTCAATGACATAATACCTCATACGAATGCTTACTATATAATATAATCCTTTTATCATGATATCTCTAATCGAGTAGGTTTCATGCCAGTGTCATCAACCTACATGCTCGATATCTCTTTCTTTAACTTTCCAGAAATAGAACTTTCCTATTAGAACACCATGGCCATTGATTTATTTAGGCTATATCATTTCCATAAAAGGGCCTAAAATATTGACTTTCATTAAATAATATAAGGGATAAATCCTTTCTCACATTATTCATTAATGCAATATTACTCATGATGCACCCAACATATCCTACCTCACCACAAACATTTTTCATCATGGTTTTTATCAGTAAGTGAAAGTACGTGACTCATAATATTCATTAATAATAATATTAAAGTCTAAGTTTCAATGTACACATCCGTAGATAGGAACATCCAATGACACGTACAAATGTGGATTTCCTATTGGTGGGTTCTGTTCTCATAATATCCTACTGGATATTACCAATGGCATACACCATGAGAAGGTTCCTCAAAGTCATATGAGTCTCCACTCCTGATAGCATGTATCATTTATGTCCCTCAAATGATATCATCTGGCTATATAACATATATTTAAAAATAGTGTGTAGAAATTTCGGGTTCTCATCATAGCGGGGAACTGCTATGACCTTTTAGTGTGATAGCTACTCTTAGGACATTATCACATACTATGTCCTGCAAAATAATAATCATGATGTGATAAGTAGTTTATTAATATTAAAAACAATGAATATATGTTTATCATAAAGTAAAAAGAGGTTGGTTCTAGGGAATCAACTCCAACACCAAACACTGCTACAAAATAGGACTTCAATAGTGCTAAAAATTTCCTTTATCAGTGCTAGATAAGCATTGATTACTAGAGTGAGATTAAAAGCCCTAGTCTTTTATCAACACTTTTAGAAGTGTTGATAAAGGGGCATGGTGAAGTGTGCTATAACAGCACACCGTAGCACTAAAAAAACCACAAAATCAAAAAAATAAAGTATGAAAATAGATTTTAAATGAAATAATATTTAAAACACAAATACAAGAAAAAAAATATATTATAGATATTTAAAACATTGGTTTATACAATTACATAAGTAAAAATTATTACATACATTAAAAAAGTAGTATTCCTTTGTCTTTTGATCCTAACCCTTGCTCAAGAAAAAAATTCACCTGTATAATAAAATAATTCTTAGGTTAGTAATAATATAAAGAAAAAAATTAACAGAAAGTGTTAATTTTAAACTAAAATTTGATTTATACAAAGAACATTGTGTATAGGATTCAGTTGTGGTTGATTCTTGTATGTCACACCATTTCTTGTTCATCTTTAAGAATTATCTCTGTGAAAAATAACTAAATAAGTATAAGATAAAAATTATAAGGAAATTAATTAAGTAATAGCAGATAGAATGAATAGAAAACAATCTGGGCTCATTTGCTTGATTTTAGTGATGTGATACACATTTTAAACTCAAATGATACTTATATATTAAAAAGATGCACTTGGAATCATACCAGTCACATTATGTATCAGATTGAGGTTTGTATAATTATTACTTGTCTCAAATGACTTATGGATCATTTCATAAATTATCAAAACAATCTGAATGTGCTTTATCGGTTTTGAGTACGTTGTTTGCCTTTTTTACTAAAATTTCATTTTAAACTGGAAACACACACTTTAAATCATATCGGTCACATCGTGTGACGGTTTGACATGATATGATTCCTACACATCAAAAATGACTTATTAACTATTTTCCGGAATTATAAATATAATCCAAGCATGTTTGCTTGGTTTTTAGTGAGTAACAATTTTCAAACTAAAATGTCGATTTTAAACTGATAATAGATAAATTGAGTCATACCGGACACATCTAGTATCGGATTGAGGTGTAGCTAATTTATACATGTCACAAATGACTTATGGATCATTTTACTAAAGTATAAAAACAAAAAGAATACATTTTCTCAGTTTTGAGTAGGTCAGTTGTCTTTTTTACTAAAATTGATGAAAATATTAAATAAAAAGATACACTTGGGGTTATATCGGTCACACCGTGCATCCGATTGAGGTGTGACTAATTATTACACATCTAAAATGTCTTATGGATTTTTTTCATAAATTATCAAAAAAATCTAAATGTGTTTTTAATTGGTTTTGAGTATATCACTAGTCTTTTTTACTAAAATGTCATTTTAAACTAGAAACACACAATTTGACTCATACTGATCACATTGTGTATCAGTTTGACATGAGACCGATTCCTACATGTCAAAAATGAATTATGAATAAATTTCATAAATTATCAAGAAAATATGAATGTGTTTTCTTGGTTTTTAGTGAGTGGCATTTTTTAAACTAAACTGTCAATTTTAAACTGATAACAAACACATTGAGTCATACTGGGCACATCTTGTGTCAAATAAAGGTGAGGATAATTATTAAACATCAAAAATTACTTGTGGATCATTTCCCAAAAGTATAATTCAATATGAATTAATTTTCTCAGTTTTGAGTAGGTCAGTTGACCATTTTAATAAAATTGATATCAGTTTTAAATAAAAATACAAACTTGGAGTCAAACCAGTCAAAGCATGCATCATATTGAGGTTCAGTTGATTCCTACATGTCAAAAATGACTTATTGATTTTTTTATAAATTATTAAAACAATATAAATGCATTTTATCAGTTTTGAGTATGTTAGTTTTCCTTTTTACTAAAATTGATGTCAATTTTAAATAAAAAAACACAATTGGAGTCATATCGATCACATCATGCATCGGATTAAGGTGTGGATAATTCCTATACATACCAAATTAATTATGGATCATTTTTCTAAATTATCAAAACAATATGAATGTGTTTACTCAGTTTTGATTATGTCATTTATTTTTTTACTAAAATGTCATTTTAAACTGGAAACATGTACTTTGAATCATACTGATCACATCGTGTATCATTTTGATGTGAGAAAAATTATTATACATCAAAAATGACTTACAAATCAATTTAAAAGATTATCAAGAAAATATTAGCAGGTTTTCTCAGTTTTTAGTGAGTGGAATTTTTCAAATTAAACTACCGATTTTAAACTGATAACAGACACAGTGAATCATACCAGGAACATCTTGTATTAGATTGATGTTAGGATGATTCCTACATGTAAAAAATGACTTATGGATCTTTTAATTAATGTATCAAAACAATATTAATTCTTTTTATCAGTTTTGAGTAGGTCAGCTATTGTTTTTACTAAAATTGATGTCATTTTTAAATAAAAAGATGCACTTGCAGTCATACCGGTCACAACGTACATCGGATTAAGGTAAGGCTAATTACCATATGTCTCAAATGACTTATAGATCATTTTACTAAAGTATCAAAACAATATAAATTCATTTTACCAGTATTGAGTGTGTCACTTTTTTCTACTAAAATGTTATTTTAAACTGAAAACACGCACTTTGACCTATACCGATCACGTCGCGTGTCGGTTTGATGTGAGACTGATTCCAATACATAAAAAATGAACTATGAATCAATGTAATAAATTATCAATAAAATCCAAGCATGTTTTATTTTTTTTAGTGAGTGACCTATTTTGAACTAAACAACCCATTTTAAACTAATAACAGGCACATTGAGTCATAACGGCCACACTATACATCGAATTGAGGTGCGAATAATTCCTACACATCCCAAATGACTTATTGATCATTTCCCTAAAATATAAAAATAATAAGAATATTTTTTCTCAGTTTTGAGTTTGTCAGTTGTCCTTTTTACTAAAATTAATATCAATTCTAAATAAAAAGAAACACTTGGAGTCATATCGGTCACACCATTTGTCGGATTGAAGTACCGTTAATTCCTACACATCCCAAAGTCTCAAAACAATCCTAACTACCAATGTGACCACATTTCCATTGCCTTTCTATGTTGAACTACCAAAACTTCATATTGACTTAGTGTTCTTAGCAGAAAAACCTTTCTCATTGTTCAAAGTCAGAAGATAAGAGGAAGATCATGTATCCAATATATCACTATAAGTCACCAAAATGAGAACATAATATTCCTCTACTCTTCTATCTTTCAGCAACAAGAATGTTTTTTTAGCTAACAACATTGAATCAATATGCAGTGTTGGCAGTTCAACAGATAAAGGGAGTGATAATGGAAAACATGGTAACATTGGTACAATGAATCATTTTATCTCTTTTGTGGATTTTTGAGGATAGTTAAAATAAAAATATGACTTCCGAAAAGATCAGTGAAAAAAACTAAATAAGTACTAGATAAAAATGATAAGGAAATTAAATTACAAATATTAGATAACATGATGAAAAAATTAATTAAATAAGTAGTAAGAATTCACCTTTTTCTGATATTTTTATGAATTCTTGATGATATTCCTTATTTTTATTATCTCAGTTGTAGGCTCAAAGTCTAATCCCTCATAACTATGAGCATATTGGAACAAACAACCCCAACTTGAACAAAACAATCCACTTGTACAAGGAAAAAATTATTATATGAGTAATACTAAAAAGAAATAATTTAAACATAAAAATGAAACAATACATTAATTCTATGGACAATGATTTTTACTGTGAAAACATTGTTGACCATAGGGATATACCAACGGTAATGTAAGAATGATGATAAAAAACACAAATAGATATTTCCAAACAATCAATCAATGGGTGAGGAGGATGAGGAGAAAATAAAATACATTAGATTAAAGCTTTGAATCATTTGAGAGAAAGTAAAGATATCCTATTAGGTTTGTAAAATATTAATTTTGTATAATAAATAAATAAATACACATAAGATATTCATTATAAAATGTGAAAGTTTTAGATAATTATAATAAAGGAAACACAACATTTGACGGTTTCAAATAATTTCAGTATTTTTTAAAGAAAATGGGTGTCACGAACCAGCCTGGGTACCCTGGTAACCCAATAACCAAACCGGCCTTGACATAGCCTGAAGGGTGTTCTCGATCCCCATGGATTGGAAAATAGCACCTGACATCACACAACATGCAAGTGGGAATGATTTTTTCCAACAAAAATATGGAAAAAAACAAGACAGTATGCATAACAAAAAGAAATTTCATTGGATGTAATGTACCATAATAAAAAGATGCATAAAATTCAAAGTACTAAAATGGGAAAATAACCCCAAGGTCCCTAAGGATACAACTCACGAAGACCAAAGCTCAAAAGCTGGATCCACCTTCAAAAGATCCCTTCTCTTTGCTCGAACCTGGAAGAAGAAAATCTACAAACACCCAAAGGAAAAATTAGGGTGTGAGCCTAAGTCCAGTAGGATACCACCAAGGATTCCATAACAGATTCCAAATATAGATTATCAAAATAAAATATTTCAATTTTCAAATAAAAGGGTTTGGAAATTCAAAATCATATTTAAACAAAACATGATATACATTTCCAAAATCATGGAAAAAATACTTTAAGAAAAGGCTTTACAAATGATGGAATAAATCTAAAACAATGGATTAAATAAAATAGTTACATAAAACAGTTTAAGTAAAATGAGAAGGCATGTAAGAAGTTCAAACATTGGCATACATTTATATCTCAAATATACATAAACAAGTGAGCAACATGGTCATATTCCAAAAGGTATGATCGTATTAACTAGCTATAGGATTCCACACTCTCTATGTGAACTCATAAAAATGTTTATAAACAAATCCCTATAACACTGGCCAAAGGAGACTCGTCACTAACCTATCGGGGATGTGACCTGCCGCAAGTATGTTTTAGAATGTTGTCGTAGTGTAGAGTGTATCCAAATAACTCACTAACTACCTAATGCTTTCATGCGCTCTTACATGATAGGTGAACTATTTTAAGACTGCTTAAAAATTCGATCAATCTCATTCTACCATTTCAAAAGTGCCAATTTCTTTCCATTTAAAACCAAAAAAAGTTTTATTCAAAAACATGCCTTTTTTCACAAGATTAAAACATTGGGTTTCTATCAAATCATTTTAATCCATTTTCACCAGTTTAAAATCCATTCAAAACCAATTCTATCATTACACAATTTATTTCTGCAATTAAATTCAATAATTTAATTGATATCATTTCCATCAAATCCACAATTTAAATTAAACAATTTAAACCATCCAATTTCCATAAACACACCAAATTCGATGGAATTAGGGGTTTTCCAAATTTCCATTCCAAAACCATTTCAAATATCTTGATTCATTGGAATCGAGTTTTTATCAATTTAATTGAAATCAGATTTGAGAAATTGAATTTAAATCAACAATTGAAATAAATCAAGCAATACAAGGGTAATCAATTTGGCTAATCAGAATGGAACCACATACCTCAAGGTCATCGATGTCAACAGCAACAATAATCCATCCAGTGTATTTCAATACACCTCCCCAAGACCCTATTATCATAGGTGTCGACACACCAAAGTACGATATTTGTCAAATGGTCCTAGAACCAATGTCATTTATTTTATTTGAGAACAGTGGTGGTATTCTGCATAATTATTATTCTTCTTTTCTAATATATATATATATATATATATATATCAAAATATTCTTTGATAAAGTAATTATCATCTAGTAAAATTTGGTATTTATCTAGTGATAAAATTTTTAATATCCAACCATTAATAAACTCAAAAAATTATCATTTGATTATATTAATAATTATCATTTTTTAATCCATGAAATTATACTATGATAATTTCAATAAATTATTTTCTAGTCTAACTATCATAAATAATTCTTGCTTATTTAACCCTTGAAAATTGTACAATTATTATCTAAAGATTTATTTTACAAATTATCCATCTAAAATTATCTTATGATAATCTTTCACAAATTAACCGTTTATAATTCAGATTTTATCTTTTGATGCGATTATGACACATCTTCATGATTATCACTTGGAATAATCATCATTTGAAAATTCATTTATAAATTGATCCTTTATCATATTTACTGTAAATACCTTTTGATCAACCAAATAAATAACATTTCATAATTTTAATAAAACATTTCTAATGTGATTATATATATATATATATATTGATAAATTTGGGGTTGTCAATTTATTTAAAAACCTCCATCTCTATTTATATATTTTCTTATTTGACTCTATTTTTCATAATTCAAATTATGGAATAAAAAGGAAAATAAAATAATAAAATAAAATAAAGAAATAAAGAAAAAATAAGAAGAAGGAATCACCTTGGAGAGGCGCAATAGGAAGGTCGTACGCCGCTTGGTCTCCGAGGAAGAGGGAAACGTGAGAGATCTTCATTGATCTTTTGAAATCGACACCCAATGTCGTTCTCACTCAAGAAGATCCACCACGAACCATAGTGACTGGTCATATTATAAATAAAACCCAACCTCATGTGTTCTTCATTTCAATAAATTAATACTTGTTATTTAATCCCTTATTCAATGGACAATTCAATATAGAGTCATTTATTTCTCCTATTTAATTCGTTGCCACTGAAACGGATTAAAACGGTGAAGAAATGGATGTTTTTAAAACATGGAGTGTTTAACAATGGTGGTTTTTAGTTCCAGGAAGATGAAGAAGCATTTTCATGATTTGTGGTTATTATTGTAATTTTATTTTAATCAATTTAATATATTAAAATTATTAAAAACATAACCATAAAGATTGAAGTGAGAAAATGCATGTTGATCATGAATGTTATACTCCATCTAGGGTAAACACCCCATTCTGGATCCAATAGTGGTATCATATTTTTCATACGATGCACTATTTAAAAGATGTTAATTATTTATTATTTAAAAATTGGAATAACTAATTAATTAAAATAAAATGGGTTGTTTTTTGCAAGCGAGGCATCCAAAAGACCGACACTAACAAATGGTATTCCTCATATAGGGTATAACCCTCATTTCGGGCACATCAGTGGTCTCTGATTTCCCATAAGATGCACTGTTTGGGAGATATTTAATTATTTTTAATAAATAATATATTAAATATTATTTAAAAACTTTATCTCATGAGAGAGGCATCCAAAATTTCAGAACCATCAAATGTTATACCCCTCCTATGGTAAACACCATATTTTGGACATAACCATGGTCTCAAATATCTCATACGATGGACCATTTTGGAGTTATTCAATTATTTTGAATAAATTGCTCATGCTTAAAATAATATATTTAATATTTTTATTCCATCTTCTACGAGACTTTTCAGACCTCAAAAACTCATAGTTACTCAGTGTTTAACTCATAAAATATTTAATTTAATATTCGAGAGTATTAATTGGTCGTTTTACCATTCCTTGATGGGTTTAACAAAAATGAAACTTTTCACTAATAAATCATTTTTTTCTCATTTAACATAATAATAATTTAACAAAAGATGGTTTAGGAATTCCAGAAACAGTAATGGGATATTACAACCTCCTCACTATAGGAACATTCTGTCCCCAGAAAGCCTATGAAGAATCCTCCACGTCAAAATAATGAGGCCGATGCTCTCTCATTAGTGCCCCCCTTTCCCACATCTCATGAGAATCAGAATCATGCTTCTATAGTACACAGACTAGAGGTATCATCCTCCCACGAAGTACCTTGGTCTCAAAATCAACAACATTGATTGGTCGTTCAGTCACAGATAAATCTGATTCAATATCAAGATCATTATAACTCAAAAAATAAGATGGATCATAGAGATACTTTTGCAGTTACGATACATAGAACACGTTATGTATCGACGTCAGCTGTGGTGGTAGAGCTAGGCGATAATCAGTTTTCCCTACCTGATCAACAACATCGAAAGGCCCCACAAAATGAGGAGAAAGATTTCCTTGCCTCCCAAGATGTCGATGACCTAACCGGGGTTAAAAATTCAAGAACACTCGGTCACCAATAGGGAACCTCAAAGGTCTACAGTGATGATCAACATAAGACTTGTACCGACTCTGCCCAACCTTGGGTCCCATTCTACTTGAAAAAAAAGAGGCACATCACTGGGTGTAGTAAGGTAGACCCATTTAAGATAACAATCAATCCAGGCTTTATTGGAAATGATCCAATCCATCCTGAATATGATGTCAAGATATTTCATGTCAAGAACCAAAAAACTCCAAGAAAGATCAACATCTGATAGAGATAAGACACAGGCAGGACTACGGAGACCTTGCTCTCTCTTTGTACCAAGGGGTGTAGTAATATCCATAGCACAAGATAAAATCTCCATAGGTAGATTAATCATATTAACAATATGGGTTGAATTAAATGAGTGAGATGAATCGGTATCAAATAGGGCAGTCACTAAAGATGAAGCTCTAGTAATGGTACCTCTCACAGTTTCAGGACCCATGCCTACTTCCTTTGGAGACTCTTCCACAGCATGCAGAAGCTTCATTCTGGATGCCTATGGCTGGAACCCTTTTGTATGTGAAGTATTTGATTTCCCCACAGTTTTTGGAGGTGCTGATGATCCTGTTCCACTACATGGAGTAGAGAGGTAATGGAATAATCTATGTAAGTTCCCTAAACATTCGCAAAAGATACAGTTCTTGGGTGCCTCAGTGAAAACCCTCTTAGAATGTCCTGGCTTTCCACACTGATAGAAAGTCAATGAACTCCATCCTAGTGTTATTGGAGGTCTGGAATGACTCTGATGACTGTCATCAAGAACTACCATGAGAATCATCATGCTTCCATTTTTCTTTAAAGGAACCAATGTTGCCACTAGGAGGAAAAGAAACTCCCTTAAACCCTGACTTTCCAAACATGTTCATCTCAACCATAATCACCCTATCTAGCACATCAGCATAAGTGGGAAGCTTCAATAAGAAAACCTGATAACATATATCTGATCTAAGTCCCAACTAGAATCGTCCAGCCTTCATCTTCTAATTAGATATAATCTCAAGAGAAAACTATACCAACTCAGCAAAGCGATTTGAGTACTCATTAATGGTTTCGTTGTCCTGCTCAATCTTGAAAAACTCCATAGCCTTAGCCAACACCATTGGTTCTGAATATAAATGGTTAGTAAAAAGAACCTTGAAGTATTTACACTCTAAACCCTCACGTTTCCCAACAGTCACCATCATGTCCCACCATCTCCTGTTTAGTCCCTCCAACACGAAGGTGTCACACTTCACCTAGATCTCATCATGTGTCTCTAAGAACCCAAAAAGATGTTAAATCTTTCTCAACCATTCCTCAGCATGTTGTGGGTCAGTCGAGCCTTTGAAAATTGGGGGCTTCTGGCGTAGGGACTCTTGAGAATGTTTTTAGAGAACATCCTTATGAGGATCCATAGTTGGATCCTAAATGAGAACTAGAGGTGCTGCCTATTATATAGCTTGGAAATTGAAAACAATCACCTCAAACAGACTCGGGTCCACAACAAGACTCGCTTACTGAGATTCAGCAACATTTTATTTTTGGATCTAATCCCCACGTCTTCTTGGAGACATGATGCTACACAACATCAGAAAATAAAAAAAGTCATTAGATTAACACTCAAACTGAGTAATGATGAAAACTATTCTTAATATAATGGATAAACAAGATTTGGATTCAACTATATCCAAATCAGAATAGGGAAAATACTAGAACTAATCCACTAGTCGTCTTTCCCTAACCACCCCTAGTGACTTAAGGTTCATTGTGGTGAGAGCTGGTCAGGAACTCAATCGAAACTACCTCCTAAGTCCCGACAAGATTTCACAAATGCATACTGACTTCAAGTTAAGATGTTTAACCTTACTCTGATACCATTTTGTCATGAACCAGCCAGGGTACCCTGGTAACCCGATAACCGAACCGGCCCTGACATAGCCCAAAGGGCATTCCTGATCCCCACAGGTCGGCGACTAGCACCTAGCATCACACAACATGTAAGTGGGAATGATTTTTCCACCAACAATACGGGAAAAAAACAAGATAGTATGCATAAAAAAAAAAGAAATTTCACTGGGAGTAATGTACTAGAATACAAAGAGGCATAAAATCCAAAGTACTAAAATAGGAAAACAACCCCAAGGTCCCTAAGGACACAAATCACCAAGACCAAATCTCAATAGCTGGATCCACCTCCAAGAGATCCCTTCCCTTTACTCGAACCTAGAAGAAGAAATTCTACAAACACCCAAAGGAAAAATTAGGGTGTGAGCCTAATCCTAGTAGAATACCACCAAAGATTCAATAATAGATTTCAAATATAGATTATCCAAATAAAATATTTCAATTTTCAAATAAACAGGTTTGGAAATTCATAATCATATTTAAACAAAACATGCTATACATTTTTAAAATGATGGAAAAAATACTTTAAGAAAAGGATTTACAAATTATTGAATATTTCTAAAACAATTGATTAAATAAAATAGTTACATAAAACAGTTTAAGTAAAATGATATGGCATGTAAGTAGTTCAAACATTGTCATACAATTATACCTCAAATATAAATAAACAAGCGAGCAACATGGTCATCTGCCAAAAGCTACGATAGTATTAACCAGCTAAAGGATTCTGTACTCTCTATGTGAACTCAAAAAAATGTGTATACACATGTCCCTATGACACTAGACAAAGTAGACTCATCACCAACCCATCGGGGATGTGACCTGCCACAAGTATGTTTGAGAACGTTGTCGTAGATTGTATCCAAATAACTCACTAAAAACCTAAGGCTTGCATACTCTCTTACATGATGGGTGAATTATTTTAAGACTTCTTAAAAATACGATCGATCCCATTCTTCCATTTCAAAAGTGAAAATTTCTTTCCATTTAAACCCAAAATAGGTTTTATTCAAAAACATGCCTCTTTTCATAAGATAAAAACTGTGGGTTTCTATCAAATCGTTTTAAGCCATTTTCACCAGTTTGAAATCCATTCAAAACTAATTTCATAATTACACAATTTATTTCCACAATTAAATTCAACAATTTAATTGAAATCATTTCCATCAATTCCACAATTTAAATTAAACAATTTAAATCAACCAATTTCCATAAACACACCAAATTTTATGGAATCAGGGGTTTTCCAAATTTCCATGCCAAAACCATTTCAAATATCTTGATTCACTGGAATCGAGTTTTTATCAATTTAATTGAAAGTAAATTTGAGCAATTGAATTTAAATCAATAATTGAAATAAATCAAGCAATACAAGGATAATCAATTTGGCTAATCGGAATGGAACAACTAACCTCAAGGTTATTTATGTCAGCGGCAACAATAATCCACCCAGTGTAGTTCAATACACATCCTCAAGACCCTATTATCATAAGCATCAACACACCAAAGTTTGATGTTCGTTAACGGGTCCTAGAACCAATGTCACTTTTTTTATTTCAAAAAAAATAAATTTTCACATGTGATGATACATTCTCTCTCCTGAATAATTTTCCAAATATGGATTAAAATAACACATGTGATGATATTATTTTATCCCTCACAGATAATTAAAAATTATCGATTAAAAAAATATTGCATGTGAAAATAACTTCTCTCTCCTAGATTATTCTCAAATATTCATTTTGATTATCACATGTTATTGTAAGAAATATCGATAAGAATAATTTTAAACCTAGTTTGATAATTTATATTCCTAAATTAATTTGAGAATAGAGGTGGTATTCTGCATAATTATTATTCCTTTTTTCTAATATATATATATATATATATATATATCAAAATATTCTTTGATAAATTAATTATCGTTTAGTAAAACTTTGTATTTATCTAGTGATAAAATTTTCAATACACAAACTTTGATAAACTCAAGAAATTATCTTTGGATTATATTAATAATTTCATTTGTTAATACATGAAATTATACTATGATAATTTTGATAAATTATTTTCCAGTCTAACTATCATAAATAATTATTGCGTATTTAACCCTTGACAATTGTACAATTATTATCTAAATATTTCTTTTGAAAATTATCCATCTAAAATTATCTTATCATAATCTTTCACAAGTTAACCGTTTATAATTCAAAAATTATCTTTTGATATGATTATGCCACATCTTCATGATTATTGCTTGGAATAATCATCATTCGACAATTTGTTTATAAATTGATCCTTTATCATATTTCTCATAAATACATTTTGATGAATCAAATAAATAAAATTTTATAATTTTAATAAAACATATCTAATTTGATTTTATATATATTTATTTATTTATTTATTTATTTATAAATTTGGGGTTGTCATTTTATTTAAAAACCTCCTTATCTATTTATTTATTTTCTTATTTGACTTCTTTTTCATAATTCAAGTTATGGAATAAAAAGGAAAAGAAAATAAAATAAATAAATAAATAAAAAAGAAGAAGAAGGTGTCACCTTGGAGAGGCGCAATAGGAAGGTCGCACGCTGATTGGTCTTCAAGGAAGAGGAAAACGTGAGAGATCTTCATCAATCTTATGAAATTGACACCCAATGTCGTTCTCACTCAAGCAGATCCACCCCGAACCATAGTTATCAGTCATATTATAAATAAATCCCAACCCCATGTGTTCTTCATTTAAATAAATTAATACCTTTTATTTAATATGTTATTCAATGAACAATTCAATACGGAGTCATTTATTTCTCCCATTTAAGTCATTGCAACTGAAACGGATTAAAACAGCGAGGAAACGGATGTTTTTGAAACATGGAGCATTCAACAATGGTGGTTTTCGGTTCCAGGAAGATGAAGAAGCATTTTCAAGATTTTTGGTTATTATTGTAATTTTATTTTAATAAATTTAATATATTAAAATTATTAAAAACATAACCATAAAGAGCGAAGTGACCAAATGCATGTTGATCATGAATGTTATACTCCTTCTAAGGTAAATACCCCATTCTAGATCCAAAGGTGGTCTCATATTTTTCATACGATGCACCGTTTAAAATATATTAATGATTTTTTATTTAAAAATTGGAATAATTAATTAATTAAAATAAAATGGGTTGTTTTTTTGAGCGAGGCATCCAAACGATCGACGCTAACAAATGTTATACCTCATCTAGAATAAAACCCTCATTCTGAACCTATATGTGGTCTCAGATTTCCCATATGGCACACCATTTAGGAGATATTTAATTATTTTTAATAAATAATATATTAAATATTATTTAAAATCTTTATCTCATGAGAGAGACATCCAAAAGTCTGGCGCCTTCAAATGTTATACCCCTCCTAAGGTAAACACCATATTTCAGACATAACTGTGTCTCAAATTGCTCATACGATGGACCGTTTTGGAGTTCTTTAATTATTTTGAATAAATTTCTCATGTTTAAAATAATATATTTAATATTTTTATTCTATCCTCTTCGAGACTTTTCAGACCTCAAAAACTCATATTTACTCAATGTTTAAATCAGAAAATATTTAATTGAATATTCCAGAGTATTAATTGGGCGTTTTACCATTCCATGATGGGTTTAACAAAAACGCAACTTTTCACTGATAAATCATTTTTCCCATTTAACATAAGAATAATTTAACACAAGATGGTTTAGGAATACCTGAAACAGTAACAGGATGTTACAATGGGTAATTGAATTTAAGAAAAGAATTACTCCATTGTGGTAGGTGTTGTCCTCTGAATTCATCCAATGGTGAAAGTTATAGAAACTTTTCATCCTTATCATCTCATCTTTCAAATAGTTATCATTGCATTTTTTTGTTTGGCACTCATCTTTCATCTTTTGTGGACATGCACCTATGTTTCTTGAAATACTCAAATCAGTAGTAATTCATATGATGATTACTTCTCAGAGTAGTAAAGCAACATAAAAGAGACAGGGGATGAGTCCTAAGCAACAAATTGGGATAATAACTGTTCGAGAGATGAAACTAATGAGGATGATAGTTTTTCTCCATTGTGTTCTCTAAAAGGGTTAACACCTCCCATTTGTCAGAATTACATGGATGGTAATCATAGATTCATAAGGAAGGAACCAAAAGGCAATGTTAAAGAACGATCTGTTTTTAGATGGATTAAAGTAAAACATATAGTGTTTATTAGATGTGTGATGAAAGAAATGAAGTGATTTTTAAGAATTTTTAATGAGTGGGTTATCATTTCAAGGATTTCTATATTTTTATCAACTATAAGAAATTAAATCAAGGCTGAAATTAATGAATAAAATTTCAATAGTGATTGGAAAGTTTTGGTGAAAACTCTAAGGAGTAAGACTCTATAAAAAACCTCATTTTTCCAAGTAAAGCCTAAATCATTTAGAGAGGCTAACAAGGATGATAATTAGATCAAATATATGCAATATGATCTTGATCCAAATAAAAAAAACTGTGATATGGGAAATTGTTCCAATTCTGGAAGACAAAAATGTTATTAGAACCAAGTGGGTGTTTAATAATAAACTCATTGACTATGGAAAAGTGTCTCAAAATAAATAATGAATAGTGTGCAAAGGGAAATCCTAGATCAAAGGAATTTATATTTATGGTAAATTTACTCCCATATCTCAATTGGAAAATATTTTAATTTTTTTGGATATTTTAGTGAAAATGTAGTTAAAAGTATACCAAATGGATGTCAAATCTATGATCCTCAATGGAGTTATTAAGGGGGGAGTATAAATTGACAAACTAGATGGGTTTATTATAGATGAAAATGAAAGAAAGGTGTACCATTTAAATAATTATTTGTATAAGATAAAGAAATCATTGAGGACCTAGTATTTAAGGTTGGATCAATACCTAAGAAAGCTAGGTTTTTAGCAAGGTAGAGTTTATCATACCCTGTGCATCAATAAGGAAAATGATTAAAGGATGTTGGTACTCATATATGTTGAAGACATAATGTTGGTCGGAGTATATCACTCAAGAGGGGGGGTGAATTGAGTATCTATAAAAATTTATGTTAAAATTGGTTCTTTAAAAGAATATCCCCCAATTAAAATATAATCAAAGTCAATTTGTAGTGAATTTATAAAAGTCCTGAATGTTCAATTAATTTCTCATAAGATTGATTAGTTCTCAGCTTTACCAATCTAAATATTATTAAAACTTTTGAAACTAATCTAATGATTCAAAATAGATATAAACACTTTATAAACTAACTATCAATGTTTAATTTATTTTAATTTTAAATGAATTAAACACAGATCAGATTAAAATAAAATACAAACTACACAGTGGATAAAAACAAGAGGTTCAATCTCAAGCTAAGACTTAGTCCACTCCACTTGGTGATCACCTGCCACCAAGTAGTTTATATTAATAAAATTTTGATCCACACCCTGGATCGAGGTTCACAACAACACACAGGGTTGTCCAGGTCACACTTGACCTCTACCACATTTATTCATGGGAAAACTAACAAACAGATCACACAGGATCTCTTCCACTATTCTACGTGGGATACAAGAGTAAAAATAGATTGAGTGTGAGGATATTTTAGTATCCTTCAGTTATACTCAGGATACAGTGTGTGTGAAACAAAAATATGCACACACTACTCAAAAATTAAACATAAGGTCACAATAGAGTTATAAAAGAAGAATATAGTTTATAAATCTCAGTGTGTTGTGTAGTAAAGCTTTGGAATCAATGGATATAGTGAAAATGATATTTGAGTCCTCTTCTGGAAGTTGGCTTCAGAACAGAGTATCGCAACCTCTGTACTCTAGCTTCCAAGAGTGAAAAGATTCATCTCTTAGATGTTAGGATATTCAAAGATCTTAAGCACATTATTTCTTGTAATATTAAACTTCTTGTGTAGTCAAGCTTTGACTTCTTCTATTTTCAATGTTTCGCACATTTGCACAGTTTGCCTTTATTTTTCTCTGAGTTACATCTATTTCAAGGTTGATCTTGTAATAATTTTATACCTCAAGGTCCAGTAGGCATGAATATCTCCCCATGTGCATATACCTTGTACTGTCTATGGATAGTCCTATAAACAACATTAAATAATGACAGAAACATTAATTTGTCTAAATAAGACCATTAGAAATAAATTTGAATTAATAAATTTGAAACAGTTATTTATGACTATCGGTGAGTCATAAGTATCTGCCAGTCATCATCAGTCTATCATCAGTCTATCATCGATTTGTCATCGGTTTATCAGCATCGGTTTTTCTGCATCGGTGAGTTGTTTTCTGTGATTCGATCATTGGTGTGCCGTCCATCGGTGTGTCGTCCATCGGTGTGTCGTCCATTGGTGTGTCGCCCATCGGTGTGTCATCCATCGGTGTGTATTCCATCGGTGTGTCGAACATCAGTGTTTCATCCATCGATGTGTTTTCTATTGGTGTGTCGAATATCAGCGTGTCCATCAGTGTGTCGAACATCGGTGTGTTGATTGAACTATCGGTGTCAGGGACTCTGAGAAACTTATGAAGTGTTTGTCTTACACAGAACACTACTAGATTAAGTGATATCAAAAAATACATGTAAATATACACTTGTAAACATATTGAAGCATAAATATAGTTTATTGACTCATTAAAATATATTGTATTGTATGACATAATTGATTTACTTAGAGATATTAAATGGCATGAAATAGTAGAATCTGTAGATTGAAATTATTTGTGATTATGAAAACTACTATAGCATAGAGGGTCTAACAATATCCCCCTTGTTGATAATCACAAATTATGGCATACTTCTAAAGTTAATAAATAATAATAACTTGACTTAGCATACTTCACTGAATGTGATTATTCAATATAACTAAATCTTTCCCTTGTGTTTTTTTAAACAAACATCCCCCTCAATTACAGGATCAGAGAAAATATATGTATATATATTATGTTGAGTACATGACATGTGTCCTATGCCAGAGGTGCTCCCCCTAAAATTAATAATGTATTCCTTTTCTCCCCCTTTTGGTATTAGCAAAAAAATAAAAGTATAAATAAAGAAGATAAATATAATAAAGAAAATGAGATACATAGAGAAGAAAAAAAAAGGATTTCCATTAACATGCAAAAGAGTACAATCAACAAAAGAAAGAGACAAATCCCTATAAAATACACAATCCACCACTAAGGTTTTGGCTTCTGAGGGAATTTTCCTTTATCTGAAGGATCAGGAGGAGGATCAAAAGGTTTGGGAGTGGCAGAGGGAAGAGGTGGTCTGAAGATAACACTAGGAAAGTCAACACCTGTAGGGAAATTTTATGCAAGGCTAGGTTGTCATTCTAACAACACGCACCTGGAAGATTGCTCTGTAATGACTGGTCGAATCTAGGAAAGGGCATGAGATACATTCATTAGAGAAGGAGTCCAAGAGGTAGTTCTAATAGAAGCAGCAGGAGTAACCACAATTTCCTCATCTTGAACATGTAGATACGGCTTGAGGAGCTTGATGAAATCATTGATGATTTCACCACCATATTGCATGTCCTACTCGAATTCATCCTTATTCTCCATGAATTTATTCAGCAAAGGGGTAAACTCCATCAATTGAGTCACTTGCTTCTTGAAGACTTCTGTTACTAGAGGAATTCTGAGATTTTCTGCTAAAAACTTGAATCTATTGATGAGATCATGCTTGGTATAGATCTTAGTAAATTACATATCCACTTTCTCTCTAATCTCTTTCTGAGCAGCATAGGCTTAATTTGTGCACTGCCTTACCATATTGTACACAAGGTCTATATTTCTATGTACCTTTTCAAGAGTTTCTTTGTTTGAATCACTCTAAAGATTCTGAAGTTCCACTCTGATCACTGCCTTGAGAGATTCCAAATCAGCAACAACACTTTTCACACCTCTAGAACTGGATGGCCCAGTAATCATTTTTTCAAGCTCCTCTTTCAACTTCTTCAGATCTAAACATAGTATATGAGTCACCAAGTTCCTAATAACTTCCAATAAACCACTAAAGGAGGTCTTTAAATCAGAGGTTATAGAATTTAACTCATTGCTCATCTTCTTTACTTCTTATCTCAGCAAGGTATTATGTCTAATGATGGTTTCATCTGTGGTAATGAGATTTGGTTGAATCTCCTAGATCAACATCCTTGCAATATTGGTTGCATCTGCATCCTAAATGCCTATTAAAGTGGAGGATTCACTTCTAGATCCAATTGAGGCTCTCACTAACTCACAGAGATCATTTTTGAAAAGATCAAAATCAGCCTTAGTGACATAGTCACTAGGTAATGTATGTGTTATAGGCTCATCTGCTAGAGGTTCAACCAGTGGAACAGGTGCAAGAGGTTCTGCATCAGCTCAGGCCTATAGAGCAGGAGGAGGAGGCACTCTCTCCTCATCAGATTCATATTCCAACCCAAAAAGAATGTATCATGGATCATTATTCCACTCTAGAGTACAGGTCCAGTCTCTTGGATCAACAGTGTCAATCCTGACTCTTATTCCATGAGGCTCAGGTACACCTTCATCTTCATCTACTTCTTCATCTTGTCCTCTAGACATAATAAAATTTCTAGGAACAGGTACCAACTGAAATTTCGGTTCTGAATGTGCTCCAACCACTTCAAATTCTCCAAGAACTTCCTCAATTTGAGCCACCTGATCTTCCGCCTCTTCCTTATGGCCATCATCCATTAGTTCATTCAACTCCTGAATGATTTCCTGATTTTAAGCATTAGGATTGGGAGATATGTCCTCATGACCACCATCTCCATGATCAACAGCCTCTTGTTCAACAGAATTAACACCATCAGCATCTCCATGTATATATTCCTCACTGGATCTGTCAACTACTTGTTGTCCCACTTTTAAATAATCACAAACATGCTCACCATTTCCCTCTTCATTATCATCATCATCATCATCATCAGACTCCTCATCTAATTTTCTTGCATATCCTTCAACTCCAGTAACCTCAGTCTCTTCCTCATCCTCATCACCTAACAAAGGTTCTCTTGAGGGAAAATCCAAAGGTGGACTAGCAGGTCCATAAGACATATCTTTGGGGATTTCTACAATATCAGGATCACTCCTGTCATCAAAAGGAGATCCTTCTTCCCTTAGAAACTCAGCCTCATCTTCCTCATCAGAATAAATTGGTTCCTCTCCTAGTTTGAGGCCTCTATCAACTTGATCCTTTGGTCTGGTAGGATGGTCAATTGGATTGAAAACATCATACATCATTTTCTCATCTCCTACTCATCATTTTTTCCATGGGTTCCAAAACATCTTCATTCTCTTGCAAATATCTTTTTGAAGCAAAAACCCACTACATGCACTTATCACTTTATCTCCATCTTCCACACAGCCCAACTTATTTAACATGGTAGATATCATCCTGGGATGGTACAAACATGTTTCCTTCTTGGATGGATTTATAATATCAAAAACATACACCCTTAGATACCTACACAGGTTCACCCTTATCTCGTCTTTCAACAGATAGATCAGGAATACATCCTGATACTTCACAGCAAAGAAATATCCCTTCCATGGGTAGATTTGATGTTGTATAAACTTAAAAAGTAACCTTGCCTCTCCATCGAATTCACTAGCAGTAGTACTTCTAGATTCTATAATTCCAGTTAGCTCCTTCGGCGCATCTTTATAAGAAAACAACTCAGAGGAAGGTGGAATATTACCCTGATAATCAGCATAGATACCTTCATGAGGCATCTCCAAGCACTCATCCCATTTCTTGGACAAAAAAGCAATCTCCTTTCCCTTCACCATTGACTTCATCCTTCCTTCCTCTGCTCCATCCAGGGATATCTTCAAATTTCGATAAAACTCATGTACTAGCTGGGGATAATAAGGTATTTCATTATTTAAGAACCAGCTTAGCCACCCTTGAGATTCCAGTACTCTCAACAAAAATGAATTTCTTGACAGAAGCCACTCAGCAGGCACTTCTTTATCAGTTGTAACCACTCAGCTTTCTAAAATTGGTTACGCAGTCCCACTGGACTCACCCTTCTGACACTTAAATGATGGATATTTTCTTGGATCTTCCATTGCACACTTCATTATTTCCATTTCTGAAGATTCTGATTTCAAAAGGGTTGAGAGGTCGAGGGTCGAGAGATAGAGTGACAAAGGGTTGAAGGTTTTACAACATAGGGAAGGTGAAAGGTCGGGATGGATCGAACATATTATATCACTTAGGGATTGTAAATCGTAAAGAATAAAATTTAAACGCGGAAAAAAGAATACAAAACATCATCGTTTTATTTAAAACAAACATAATTACAAAAGAGTCCTTAAATACATTAGTTTCATAGAATCGGTTTTACATGATCAGTTTCAAGTGATTAGTTTCAAGAGATCGGTTTCAAGGATTGGTTTCAAGGATCGGTTTCAAGGATCGGTTTCAAACTTTAGAGATTTATCATTCCTAGTTCATGTTTGATGTAGTCCATTCTCTTAGATTTTAAGGGTTTAGTGAAGATATCAGCAAGCTGATGCTCAGTTCCAATAAACTCTAGAGTTATATCACCTTTTTGATAATTATCTCTCAAAAAGTGGTGTCTTACATCAATATGATTTGTTCTAGAATGAGAAATTGGATTCTTAGAAATAAAAATAGCACTTTTATTGTCACAAATTATGGGGATATGTTTGAATTGAAATCCATAGTCTAATAAAGTGTGTTTCATCCACAGAATTTGTGCACAACAACTACCAGCAGCAATGTATTCTACTTCAGAAGTTGATAATGCAACTGAATTTTTCTTTTCACTACACCATGATATTAGAGACTTTCCAAAAAATTGACATTTTCTAGAGGTACTCTTTATATCTAACTTATATCCACCAAAGTCATCATTTGAATAGCTAACTAAATCAAAAGTTTTTCCTTTAGGATAGAAAAATCCTAAATTAGTTGTATACTTGAGGGATTTGAAAATTATTTTAACAGCATTTAAATGTGAATATTTTGATTTTTCTTGAAATCTTTCAAACATACACACACTAAACATAATATCTAGCCTACTAGTAGTTAAGTACAGAAAAGTCCCAACCATTCCTCTGTAAGCAGTTTGATCAATTGATTTTCCATTTTCATCAAGATCTATCTTACATGTAGAACTCATAGTGGTTTCACTACTCTTAATGCTATCAAATCCATATATTTTCAAAATATCTTTAGTGTACTTACCTTGATTTATAATAATACCTTTATGTTGAAATATTTGAAATCCAAGAAAATATTTAAGTTCACCCATCAAACTCATTTCAAACTCACTTTGCATTATTTTTGAAAAATCATTACATAAAGAATTTTTATAAGATCCAAAGATAATATCATCTACAAATGTTTGAGCTATTAAAACTTCTTTTGAAATTCTTTTTATAAAAAAATTAGGATTTGAAAGTCCTTTTGTAAAGACTTTAGAAATAATAAAATCACTCAACCATTCATACCAAGCTCTTGAAGCTTGTTTCAAACCATATAAAGCATTAGATAATTTGAACACTTGATTTAGAAAAATGAATTTGTAAAACCTGGGGGTTTTTTCAAAAAAAACATCCTCAATTATATAACCATTTAAGAATTCAATTTTAAAATCTATTTGGTAAAGTTTAAAATCCATGTGTGTTGTATAGGCAAGTAAGATTATAATTACTTCAAGTCTAGTTACTGGTGAAAAGTTCTCTTCATAATCAATTCCATCTTCTTGATTATATCCTTGTGCAACCAATCTAGCGTAGTTTATAACTATATTTCTATCTTCATCAACTTTATTTCTAAACACCCATTTGGTTCCTATGGTCAAAGTATCATTCGGTCTATCTATAAGTTTCCAAACTTTATTTCTTTCAAACTGGTTAAGTTTTTATTGCATGTCGATTACTCAAAATTCATCATTGATTGCATCATTGCTTTTTTTTAGGTTCAAGTTGTGACAAGAAAGCTTGATGTTCAACTTGGTTTCTCAAGTAAGCTCTCATTTGTGTTCTTCTATCTAAATCTCCAACAACAGCATCTAAGGCATGATTTTTAAGGGTCCTAGTTGGTCTAGAAAAGGTAGGACTTGCTATTTTAGGTTGGTCAAGTTGACCTGGTTCATTACAGTTAGGATCTGGAGAATTGCTAGAACTGGAAGTTTTCACAGATTCCTTCATATGATGATTTGAGATTTTATCATTAATGTCCAGATTGGACACATCCTCATCAATATTTTCTAATGAAGTCTTGGGCTCATGTGGATCTGTTTCATCAAACATGATATGTACAGATTCCTCCACACATTTGGTTTTCTTATTAAAGACTCTGTAGGATTTTCTTGATGTAGAATATCCAAGAAATATTCCTTTATCACTTTTGGAGTCAAATTTATTTAAATTATCTTTAGTTTTCAGAATATAAACATTACATCCAAACACTTTAAAATAACTTTCTTCGGTTTTTCTATTATTCCACAACTCATAAGAAAATTTATTAATTATGGGTCTGATTAAGACTCTACTTATTATATAACAATCTGTATTAATAGCTTCAGCCCAGAAATAAATGGGTAGGTCATATTCATTCAGCATATCTCGGGCAATTTCCTATAGGGTTCTATTTCTTCTTTCTACCACACCATTTTGTTGAGGTGTCCTAGGAGTAGAGAAATTATGATCGTAGCCATTTTGTGTTCAAAAAGATTAAAAATATTGATTCTCAAACTCACAACCATGATCACTTCTTAAGGATTTAATCTTAAGTCCACTAAGATTTCCTAAAGTCCTAGCATACTTGGTAAAGTGAGAATAGGTTTCATTCTTGTGAGGTAAGAAAAAGGTCCATATGTACCTAGAGAAATCATCTACAAGAACATAAACATAGTGCTTCACATTGAGACTCGAAACTCTAGATGGTCCAAACAAATCCATGTGAACCCACTCAAGAGATTGAGAAGTATTTACTTCTTTCTTTGGTTTGAAAAATATTTTATGTTGCTTTCCTTTTTGATAAGGATCACACACCTTATTGTCTAGAAAATCTAATTTGGGTAGGTCTTTAGCTAAAACTTTTCTAGTTAACTTCTTATGAGAGTGTATGTTGCAATGTCCTAGTATTCTATTCCAGATCCAAGACTCTTTGTGAAAGGCATTTAGACAAGAGACATTATGTGAGGCTAGTGTGTCTAAATTTATAGCATATACATTATCATTTCTAAAAGCAGTAAATACTAAGTTATTCTTGGTATCAAAAACATGGAATGAATCATTTCTGAATTTAACATTAAATCCATCATCACACAATTGAGATATGCTGAGTAGGTTATACTTTAATCCATCAATATAAAGTACTTTATAAATTAAAACATAGTTAGGGTTACCAATCTAGCCTAGGCCAATGATTTTTCTTTTACCATTGTCACCAAATGTGACATTTCCTCCATCAATCTTTATAATAATTTTAAATCATAAATAATCCCCTTTAATATGTCTTGAACATCCATTGTCCAAGTACCACAGCTTTTTACAGGAGCTCTTTAGGCAGTTTACCTCAATTGTGTTCATCATAAAACACATATTAGTCATGTCATCTTTCTCATTTTGAGAAGAAGAAGATTCACTTGAGTTGTCCTCAGAGGAACTACATGTGGCCTTTATTGCTTTCTTATACTTTCTATCCTTATTTTCATACTTTTTCTTGTATTTCATCTTTGAAAAGTTAGCCATGACATGTCTTTTCCTTTTACATTCATAGCAGATTATCTCTTCTAACTTATAATTTCTTTTCTAATCCTTTTTCTAATTGCCCATGTTATCATACTTTCCTTTTTAATTGGGATTTTTGAGAAAATTCTTTTTCCTATAAAATTTCTTGAATCTTATAGCCAAATGGGCCATTTCTTCAACACTGTTCGAAGCTACTTCTTCACTTCTGGAGATTTTAATAGCAGCTTCAACTTTCTCCTTGTCTTTACTTTTAGATGCAGTTGTCTTGAAAGCTATAGACTTTATTTTGGGTTCATTCTCTTCTTGATTTACCTTCAATTCCTCTTATTGCATCATTAATTTTCCAATCAATTATTTTACTGACATCTTATCAATTTTTCACGATTCCCTAATAGACACAAATTTCCCACACCATATTTCTAGTAAGCATCACAAAATCCTTATAATATGCTCTTTGGATGTTACTTCTCTTCCTAAAGAAATCATAGTATTCATAATTTCATTGAACCTGAGATGCATATCAGAAATAGACTCATCGGGCTTAATTCTGAAGTTGTCATATTTAATATTATAAGTATTTAATCTCATTTCTTTAACATTAGATGTTCCCTCATGTGAAATAGATAGAGTGTCCCAAATCTCATGTGTAGTTTTACAAGTAGAAATACGGTTAAACTCTTCATCACCTAGTGCATAGTACAGAGAATTCATTGCTTTACAATTATTGTTAATAGGTAGTCTTGGTAGGTTCATCCCAAGTGTTTCTAGTAGTTTCAGGAATTGCATATTTACTTTCAATAGTAGTCCAGATTTCAAATCCCATGCTTTTTAGATGTATTTTCATTTTAAGATTCCACTGATCATAGTTAGTTCCATTAAAGAAAGGTGGTCTATTGGTAGAAGCCCCTTCTAATCTATTATCCATGATACATATTGTAAAATAATTTCAAAGAGATAAAAATTTAGAAATAACTAAAATTTTGAGATCTTTGAAAAACAACTATAATCACAGTTGACAAGATTTGAAAACTGACAATAATTTTAATCCATCTGATACCAAATATTGGTCGAAGTAGATCACTCAAGAGGGGGGCGAATTGAGTATCTATAAAAAAATTTGTTAAAATTGGTTCTTTAAAAGAATATCCCCCAATTAAAATATAATCAAAGTCATTTTTCAGTGAATTTATAAAAGTTTTGATTGTTCAGTTAATTTCTCAAAAGATTGATTAGTTCTCAACTTTACCAATCTAAAGATTAGTCAAACTTTTGAAAATAATCTACCGATTCAAAATAGACATAAAAACTTGCTAAACTAACTATCAAAGTTCAATTTATTTTAATTTGAAATGAAATAAACATAGATCAGATTAAAACAAAAGACAAACTACACAACGGATAAAAACAAGAGGTTCAGCCTCAAGCTGAGACTTAGTCCTCTCCACTTGGTGATCACCTGCCACCAAGTAGTTTATATTAATAAACTTTTGATCCACACCCTAGATCGGGGTTCACAATAGCACACAGGGTTGTCCAAGTCACACTTAACCTCTACCATAGTTATTCATGGGAAAACTAACAAACAGATCACACCGGGTCTCTTCCATTGTTCTACGTGGGACATAAGAGTAAAAAGAGATTAAGTGTGAGGATATTTTAGTATCCTTCAGTTATGCTTAGGAGACAGTGTGTGTGAAACAAAAAGATGCACACACTACTCAAAAGGTAAACATAAGATCACAACAGAGTTATAAAAGAATAATAGAGTTTATAAATCTCTTTGTGTTGTGCAATAAAGCTCTGGACTCAATGGATGCAGTGATATGATATTTGAGTCCTCTTTTGGAAGTTGTCTTTAGAACAGAGTATCGCAGCCTCTGAACTCTAGATTCCATGAGTGAAAAGATTCAACTCTTTGATGTTAGGATGTTCAAAGAGCTTCAGTATGTTTTTTCTTGTAATATTAAACATCTTGTGTAGTCAATCTTCAAGTTCTTCTATTTTCAATGTTTCGCACATTTTCACAGTCTACCTTTCTTTTTATCGAAGTTCTGGATATTTTAAGGTTGAGCTTTAATCATTTTATACTTCAAGGTCTAGTAGGAATGAAGATCTCCCCACGTACATGTACCTCGTACTGTCTACGGATAGTCCTACAGACAACATTAAATAACGTCAGAAACATTAATTTGTCTAAATATGATCGTAAGAAATAAATTTGAATTAATAAATTTGAAACAGTTATCTATGACTATAGGTGAGTCATAAGTATCGGTCTGTCATCATCAGTTTATCATTGGTCTTTCATCGGTTTGTCATCATTCTATCATCGGTCTGTCAGCATCGGTTTGTCTGCATCGGTGAGTTGTCACCAATGAGACGATCATCGGTGTGTCGTCCATTGGTGTGTCCTCCATCAGTGTGTCGTCCATTAGTGTGTCGTCCATCGGTGTTTCATCTATCGGTGTGTTGAACATCGGTGTGTTGAACATTGGTGTGTCGTCCATTGGTGTGTTTTCCATTAGTGTGTCGAACATCGGTGTGTCCATCGGTGTGTCGAACATCGGTGTGTCGATTGAACTATCAGTGCCAGGGACTCTTGAGAAAACTTATGAAGTGTTTGTCTTACACATAACACTATTAGATTAAGTGATATCCAAAAATACATGTAAATATACACATGTAAACATATTTAAGCATAAATATAGTTTATTGACTTATTAAAATATATTGTAATGTATGACATAATTGATTTACTTAGAGATATTAAATGACATTAAATAGTAGAATCTGTAGATTGACATTATTTGTGATTATGAAAACTATTATAGCATAGAGGGTCCAACACATAATATTTGAGGATTGGACAAAGCACGATACATTTTTTTTGTGGATCATATGAGGTATGATATCAAGATTTCTATGATTGGTGAAACATTTTCCTTAGTTTATAGGTGAATCAAGGAAATCATAGCACATTAATTTCCCAATCAAAATATGAAAAATAGGTTCCTAAGTGATTTGAAATGGAATATTCCAAACCAATGACAACACTGATCATTATATGGATGAATTTTTCAAAATTTGACGATTGAAAAGAGGTAGATGTCATGGAATATTGGTATTGGGAGCCTATTATACCTCATAACAACATGACCCAACATTGGCTTTTATATATATCAAGTCACACAGTACCAATGTTATCCCAAAGAGAGCCACATGATATCGGGGAATATGATACTTTAATATATCTAAAAAACAATGAATTTTGGGTTGTTTTATTATAGGATAGTGCAACTGGACTTCTTTGGATACATGGATATGGGATGAGAAGGTTCAGTGAATAACCAAGGAAAATTAGAAATATCGAAAAACCAAGATTTCGTTCAATCCTTGGTTTCGTTCAACCCCTGAATCATTAAAGCCTTGGATTCAAGCCTTGGAATAGTCAGAGCCTTGATTCTAGCCTAGATTCAAGCTTGGATTTGACAACAATGAGCGTTGGTAGCAGGTCGCTCCTGTGAAGAGCTTTGGATATCGTGAACTAGTTTGTGATGCTTAGGGTTTCTAAAATAGATCATGATGCTTTTATTAGTGCTTCCAAAAATGCTGATAAAGATACTTTTTATCTACACTAAGTTAATAAGCGCTGATAAAATGAATCTTTATCAGCACTAAAAAAGCACTGATAAATTCTTATAATACTTTTTTTTTAATAATACCATTTTTTAAAAAATATATATAATTATTATATATAATTATAATACTTATAATAAAAAAATTTAAAAAATAATAATTTTATAATTATTTGAATATATAATTATATAATTATAATTTATATAAATACTTTTTAAAAAAATAGTATTTATATCATTATATATATTTATATAATTATATATATATAATATAGTAAATATATTCATTATTTAAACAAATTTATTATAATTTTATAATTATTTATTTATAATTATTTATTTATAATTATTTATTTATAATTATTTATTTATAATTATTTATTTATAATTATTTAGTTATAACTATTTATTTATAATTATTTATTTATAATTATTTATTTATAATTATTTATTTATAATTATTTATTTATAATTATTTATTTATAATTATTTATTTATAATTATTTATTTATAATTATTTATTTATAATTATTAAATACTTTTTTAACAAATATTATTTATTTATTTATAATTATAAATGTATAAATATAGTAAATATACATTTATAAATATATTTTTTTACATATATTTTTTTAGAAAATTATTTTTAACATTATTAATGAATATTTAATATTAAGTGCATACATGTTAAAAATGAGTAAAATTGATTAATTAAAAATGAGTAAAATATTGAAAATTTGGATAAGTTTGATTAATATAAATCATTAAAAAATGGATATATATTGAAATAAAGATGAATACATATTGAAAATATTAAAACATAGTAAATATGTGTATATATATAATAAATAATATAAATTCATTAAATTTCCAAAAAAAATATTTGTGTGTGTGCGTATGTATATAAAAATGCATTAATTACATCTATGTGAAATCAATATAATATGTTTGATCTATGTTAAATTGAAAAATCAAATGACATTCAATTATGTCCATTATTCGATGCAATTAGTCAATATTTTTAATTCATATTAATTTTTAATTATAAAGCATTTTTCATTAAATGTATTACTATTTAATGCAAAACATAAATAATATTTTTTTATTATATAAATCATATTTATATACATTCATATGTATCTATATATTTAATATATACTATTTATTAACATTATCAATATTTATTTAATTAAAAAATTGATTAATATTTTTCTCAATTTACTTATTTTAATTTTAATTTTTTTATTTTTTATTTTACTTATATCTACATATTTAATATATACTATTTATAATTTATATATAGTACAATCAATTTATTCATTTTTATCAATAATTATTTAATTAATAAAAAATTTAATATTGTTTTAATAAAATCATTTTTATTTTTTATTTATTTAATTATTTCATTTTATTCATACTTTTATCAGTGCTAAAAACAAAGCGCTGATAAAGATCACCTATTATCAGTGCTTGTTTTAGCATTGATAAAGAGTTCCTTTATCATTGTTTTTTTCTAGCACTGACAAAGGTCAGTGTAGTTAAAGGCTTGTTTTGTAGTAGTAAAGAGAATCCATCAATGATTCCCAATATCCCACACATCTACCCTAAAGACACAAGTCTAAGAAACTCATTCACCACACCTTAATAATATCCGCTTTGGGCAGCACTAACTCATTTGCACGGTTTTAGGTCGCATCACAAAAACGTGTCTCTATGGGGAAAGCATCCCTCTTCCTTGTGAGTCCAAAGTTACATCAAACCACGTCTCGTCATTGTGACGCACATTATAGGGGCCACAAACTCCATGTAAGGATCTCATTTCATCGTATGACAAAAGGGTCATACTCTGATAGTCACTGAGGAACTTCGCTACTCAGCCCCGCTGGAGGGTAACGCCCAGAAGAAGTCATCAAGAAACTCCACTGTCCAACCCTACTAGAGGGTAATGCCTGGAAAAAAGTCTTTAGGGAACTTCACTGCCCATCCCTACTAGAGGGTAATGCCCAGAAATCCCTGGAGATTCTGCACTATTGCAATCATCATTGGGTGTCGCCTCAGTTCACACCAAGCCAGGAACATTTCACATCATATATCAAATTCCATAACTGAGGACACAATCATGCTCTAAATGGGAAAACACTCAGGATATGATATCTACGGGCTAAAATATGAGTTCAAATGAAAGAGATACCGAAACTTGAAGTTTTCTCAAAAAGAGCTACACAGCATGTTGGGGACCCACACATTGTGTGGTTTCGCTCTGTTGTATGGTCGTGTCCTCGTCAAAACATGTTTTACTGGCCATATAGAACTACATGACATGTAAGGGTACTACATAATGTGTCTCAGCCAAAATTCTAACGAACGCATGAGGCTCATCGTCTGTCTGAGGAAAGAACATAATTTCATTAATATGCCTATTCAAATGGCCCCAGATGGCCAAATAGGTCACGTTGTTTCAATATTCAAGGGAAAACAATTGAGATAGGCTATTCAATCGCCCAAATAGGACACCCGGTGAAAAGGTCACATTTCACCGCATTACGCTCGAATGGTGTCTTGTGGGCCCAAGCCACGAGTCCGAATTAAATACCCTAAATTTGTCTTAAAATTTCTATCTTAATTTTAGGGTCACAGTGTCGCAGACGGTTCATCATTAAAATATCGTATAAGGGAGATATGTCGGATACGAGATTCCATAATAATAATAATTGTATTATTATTGGGTGTTTTATTGACTTGGGGCACGGGTCTAAAAAAGTATCCAATATTGGTCTTAAAATAATCATCTCAATTTCAGGTTCATGCTGCCACGGATGGCACGTCAATCAGAGGTCACATGTAGAAGTTACAACTGATTCACTATTTTCCCAACAAAAATAATAATAATAATATTTTATTAAACCTTATTTGAAGGAGGTGCCTCACACTGTGCACTCTCCTTCTCAAAGTGGCGCTCTTTCCCCCATTTTTCAACATTTATTATTATATCATAATTATTATTATCAATGATAATAATAAAAATTATGAAACCCACACCCTAGAGGGTTGCGCCCCACCTTAATTAGACTTTATTAATATTATAAAGTAATATCTCTTTTAAAAAAAGTTAGTTTTTCCATTTAATTCCATTAAAATAAAAACTGAAATTTACTTTATTAAATTAAAACCATTTTATTAAAATTATTTTTCTTTATTAAATTAAAATCATTTAATTTAATAAACCATACATTTTATACAACCTTTATTACTATTATATAACTAGTACCCAACTCATGCATTTACATAACATGATCATTCAATTACATATTTTCACACACATTCATAATTTAGATTTATTAAAACTTTTATAAATATGCAATATAGGATGAGATGGAAATCTAAGAGTAAATAATATTTGATACATAAAACAAAATCAAATCACAAAAAAAACAGTTGAACATAGTAATTTACTTTTGGTCAGTCTATTCATTTTTTATTTTCAACTTGCATTGATGTTTATTGAATTTATTTTTAAGATCTTTTGTGGTGATGATCTATGGAATCTGTGTCACCCATTGATAGAGTTAGAGGAAATTAGAATAATAAATGAATTGAGTGGGTTTCTTGTGACATATGGAAATGGAGTGAAGGCTGGTTGTGACAAGTAGCAGAAATCATTCTATATAACTATATATATGCATTTATGTGCATAGGTGTATATAAATTAAATCAATGTATGCATAAAGTATGAATGCATTTCAAACATGCATAATACTATATGCAACTTGTTAATGTAGAAGAGGCATGGAAAGAATAGTAAACTACAAGTAGAAGGAATGCGTACTATAAATGCATAGAGTATATAATGTATGAATATATTGTTGAAAAAGTGGTGAATGTAGGATTGAAATGATATAACAGTAATATTCTATTTTGAAATATAAATATTGATACACTTTAAAAGGTGTATAGATTTTTTAGAGATGTTTCATTATTATGAATGAATCTTGAAATTTTTAAATGTGCATATGGAACTAAAATATTTGAATTAATGATATAATACATATACATCTCATACTCAATGTATAATTCAAATACATAATGAAAACGTATACTTGAACCATGTGGCTCATGTTTTTGAACCATCATAATAATTAACCTAATTCTAATCTTTCTTTTGACATCGATCTATGTATACCAAAATTCTATGAAATATCACTAGATGTGATGCATAAAGTACAAATGTAACACTCCATTCAATTCCCCAAACTACAAAATTCCTAATAAAAAACTCTTGTAAAAAATTAATAAAATCAAATCAGAACTATGCATAATTGTACACAATTATGACCAAGAGAACACACATGGAATGTATAAAAACTAAAGAATGTATTCTTGTTTGGCTAGAAGAATAAATTTTATATAAAATTATATTTATTAGTTACACAAGTTATTAAAAATGGGGTAATGTCATCAAATAAAGAAGGAATAATTATCAACAAGACCTGCTTGTTTAACAACAATCAATAAACTGAAATACCTAGTTTTTTCATGACACACTCAATAGAAGAATAAATAAAATAAACATTACTGTATAAAACCAATAATATACAATACATAGGTTTCAATCCACACACATTTTCACTTAAATGAATTCATACCACTGTACAATCACCTTTTCATTATGCATGTCTATGAAATACAAGGGTGACGCAAATAGGGTAAGAATCTTTCTAAAGCTCTAGTTTGTAATGACACTTTTTATGCCTCTAAATCTAGTACTCAGGGAGCAATCATGTTGGCCAGTTCTGGAGGATTTGGATAGGCTGGTCATACTATGCACCCTTCA
Source organism: Viscum album (assembly GCA_963277665.1). Taxonomy (NCBI): domain Eukaryota; kingdom Viridiplantae; phylum Streptophyta; class Magnoliopsida; order Santalales; family Viscaceae; genus Viscum; species Viscum album. The sequence goes on along the minus strand of OY728128.1, from coordinate 1,578,201,452 downwards.
TTTGATATGTCTACTGTAGAAGAGGTTTGAGTTTCCCTTGAGGAATCTCTTGATGTTCTTAATAGCATGACATAGATTTCAGGTCTATCGTGAGATCTGGATTCTCATATTTTTTAGGATTATGCTACTAGAAAAGGCTTGGGGGATAACACCTCAATCACATCTAAGTGAAATATACTAATATGATTTGAAAGATAAATATAGATACAAAAAATAACACCAAAAAACACAGTAGAGAAAAATGATACAGAATTATTGATAGAGTTAATAAAGATACGAAAATATATAGAAATAAGTATTTACCTAAATCAATAGAAATGAAAATTATAGAGAGATGTTTACTCACCTTAAATGGTAAGAATAATATACATTGTAAAGTGATACACATTATAGAGAAATAATTAAATAGAAATGTAAATTTAAAATATGATAATGTTTGAAAACATGACAGAATCAATATAGATGAAAATTTTTCTATTAATACATTTAATATATATACAGAGTCGATAAATTCAATACATACCACGTTGTAAATATAATATAGATGAAAAATTTTATATAATCAATAAACATATACATATCATGTATACATAATAATACACATTATATAAAAATCACTTAATGAAGTCTATAAATCAGTTGATGGAGTCTGTCGCTATAATAGATGGTTGACCTTTTTCATACAACTACTCCAACCCACTTGCAGCATCAATAACAATTCTCACCCGCTACATCTAGTCAGTCATAGGTCAAGGTTGTGCACCTTTAACCCCTTCTGATCATGGAGGATTTCATATAGTGACCCCATGGCTGCAAATTCATAAGTCAACACATGAAGATTCCCCCTCTACACACGACAGTTGGTTTAAAAAAGAATTTAAACCAACCCAACTAAAAGGAAATAAAATTTAATACAAAACTTTTAATAAACCAATTATACTATGATAGTAGACAGAAAATATAGTGGGTTGGTTAAATTTGAAAGGTTTAAACATCCCAAATGAATTAAATAACATGTTCAAAACTCATGTGTTCTTCCAAGAAATATCAACTAAACCTGCATTATGAAAATCAATGCATGAATATGATTAACTTTGGATGGGAAATTTCACAATCTAAATATAACAGTACACAATTAAGAGAATATTTCAATGACTCGAAACACATTTTCATACTTCAATGCAAAACGTGATTCAAATGAAGCATGGGAGTCATAATAACATGTTTCAAAATCTAAAGAAATAAATAGATTAATGTTCATGTAGATGAATAACAGATTGTCATGTGCTCAAAGTATTACACCACATCATACTCTATCTAGAATACCTGTGTAAATGGTTCCATTCTAAGTAACAACAGGTATAAAATCAAATTGATATACATTATACAAATATTAACATGTTAAACCAAAATAAGAGTAGAAATTTCTGATGGAATAATTATAAAATCATTCTCGTATACAACATTCGTAGTCGTTATATATGTTATGGAATAGCAATTCATTCATGAATTTGAGTTAGCACGCAAATATCCTACATGAAAAGCTTCCACAAACCCAGACAGTTCACTGCCCAGAGAATTTAGTTCCTAAGATCATTCATTTCAAGTCAATGTTTGTTGAAGATCATTCAAAATCTATTGAAGACCAGTAGACTATGTTACTCTAGTATCTAAATTCATTTTGGGAGCTAAGGACATTCGATGAGCTAACAGAAGGGGTCTGTTCCAGTCCTTGAGATGTTTGGGAGTCAGTTCATGCATTGTGATTCAAATAAATATCTGTTCAATGATCTCAGTCATGATTTATCTTCTATGACTCCTAAACCAACACTTGAGCCAATTTAATCTATGAAAATATATGACTCAACCTCATCGGTACCCATGATCGAGAAGAATCCTTACCTGGGTGATAGTATCCCAGATTATGATCCTGTTATAAAAGATAAGTTGGAATCAGACATGTAAGTTGTGGTAGAGAAACAGGTGATAAGGTGGAGGTTGTGCTGCAACATTCATGCTCTCATCACTCAAACCCCTCTAGGTGAGATGGGAAGTTGAACAGGCTGCTTGAGCACCCCTATATGAATGTGCTCAAAGTAGTAGCGGGAGACAATGGACACTTATTAGGATTATATTGGGTACAAATATTTATTAATAGAACAAAGAAAGCAAGACAAAAGAACGTACATCTTTAAACCTGGCTAAAAAAACAATAACACATAAAAAGGAAAAAAGTCCCAGAATTTAGAAACACTTACAGATAGCATCAACATCTCATAGCTGAACATGAAAAGACCAGTGCCCAAGATCCTATTTTTCATAAAACACCAAAAAATTGAAATGGTTACTAAAAAATATAATCCATCCGAATTTCCACAATAATCAAGAACTGAAACCATGGTCTCCAATGTTGAACATGAATGAGGAGTTCCTAGTATAAAAAAACTACTTAAAAACCATAAATTTAAAAAGATAACCAAACAAACTCAGATAATAAATCATTATAAAAATTGTAGAAAAAAAAGAGAGGGGTGTCACTCAAAGACGACACATCACGCATGAGCCATAAGTATGAATCAATACTTCCTCAGGAAAATAGATCCACCCTATCCAAAAGTGGGTAGAGGAGATATAATATGAAAGAGATAAAATACCCCTATAATTGTTTGTAGAAGGAATGTGGAAAGTGAGTTTAAATAAATATGCCTCTAAGAATTGAAAAAATGTATATAGATACAATATGAAGGAGATGTTCATAAAAAATATTAACAATTTAGAATGAATGCATAGGCTATGTTTAAAGTAATATCATAGATCATAAAATATGTGTGTGTGTATATATATCAGAATATAAATTTATATCTATCAGAATATATATTTAGAATATATATCTAGAATGTATTTATATATAACCAATTTAAATTACTTTACTAAAATGATTAAACTAGTATATAGAATTTTATTCATTCATGTTTGGAAAGATGTTGAGATCTAAAATTAAGACTTCTCATTAAATAACATGATGGATCTGCAACTACTTTTTTACTTCTAAAATACAAAAATAAGCAAACTCTTGGGGATAGTTACAACTATGTTATCACAAATGATGATGTGCATGGGAAGTAACTACTTATACAAAGAGCTGACATCATATCCTGAATGCAAGTTAAGAAGCCTATACAACTTCAGATGATGCAATGAGACCATAGAGGAGTAAGTCTTTTATCAAGACCATGAAGATAATTTTTTGTGTTTTAAGTGTTATAAAATGGATAAATCAAATGGTTGAAATTGATGATTTATCATCTATTCAAATAAATAAATCCATCTTATAGTATACATGCATCTGATAGTATACTATCTGATATGTAACATATCATCTGATATGTAATTTATATCAGTATACATACATTTGATAGTATAATTTGTTAGATTAAAAATCATAATATACCAACAAATTACATTTGATATGTATCCCTATAGTATTTATAACCTGCTAGTATATTTTAGATCTGATATGTATTTATTATGATGATATTGAAGTGAACAGGTTGAATGAAATGAATAAAAATTGGTCATGGTTTTGGAATTTCATAAATCATGGGTAGGAAAGAAATCAATCATTCCATAAAACCCTAAATACTGATAAATAGTTATTTTTTTATTTTCTCACCAAGATAAGCCTGTAGTTGACATCACTTATAGAAAAATACTTACAGAACAAATAGTAATTATTTTTTCTAACAGTGTATTATAAGAGATAAGTATGGTAATAAATTTTCAATATGTGCCGCCTAACTCAACCTAAAAGTATCATACCCCCAGATCTCACCACTAGAGAAAAAGAAAGTGGATTCGTTGATTCGATTTACCTCCATGTTTCCAAAACTATTTCTTTATTTTCAGTTCGATAGGAATACCATTGAGCAGCACAATCCTCGTCACAATAGATTCCGGCAGCAAAGCAATCGTAATAGCTACACTAAAACACATTAACAGTAACCCTAAATGAAAAAATAGCATCTCATGAGTGTCTTCTATGACAACAGAATAGTATTCCATGAGTAAGGATTTTTCTTATAGCTAAGCAATTGGTTTTCTTACCATTGAAACTTTTGTAGCCATTCCCTCATTCGATCTTTAAAAAATTATCCTCACACAAAATTAAAAAAATGAGAAAAAATAAAGACTAAATAGTAAGTATAAGTGAAAAATTATTAAAAATAACTATAGGGAAACTATTTTTTAGGGGTCATTTGGCTTAATTCCTAGAAATTTTCAGAACGTTTAGAATTAGTCATCACTACGGGAAAAACAAACTTTTGCGACGGGCTATTTGCGACGAGAAATAATCACGTCGCAAATAGTCCAATCCAGAGATTATTTGTGACGGGGGGGTCGTCCTGTCGCAAATAACTTGTTATTTGCGACAGGTTTTGGTGGCCCGTCGCAAAAAGTAATGCGCGGTTTGGCGCGGTTTGCGCACCAAACCGCGGGAAGGTTATTTGCGATGGGAGGAATATTCTCATTGCAAATAGTTCGTCGCTCAGAGGTATTTGCGACGGGTCCCGTCGCAAATATCTGGCGGCGGTAAATGGGTTTTTGCAACGGGATATTGCCTCGTCGCAAAATGTGTGTCGGCAGGTACCTTTTGCGACGGGGCCCGTCGCAAATACACTTTTAACCACCGACAGCAATTAATGCAGGCAAAGGTATTTGCGACGGGCATCGTCGCAACAAAGACCTGTTGCGACGGTATTCCCGTCGCAAAAGGTCTCGTCACAACTAATCTAACCTATATATACCCTCATCCGTTTTTTCAAATCCTTCTCTCAATTCTCACTTTCTCTCTCTCTCTCAACCCTATTTTCAGAGTGAAAATTTGTTTGAGTTAGTTTTTTTTGACGAAAAAGTTTTGAAGCTGTCTACATCAATAGAAGATCAAGTTTAAAGATATTTATATTTTATTTAATTTAATATTTATTTCATTTTTTATGTTAATTTTAATTATTTTTTATTAGTTTTAATTTAATTAGATTTAAATTCTTTTGTTAACAGTATTTATTTGTAATAATAAATTGAAATTATTAGTACTAATTTTAAATAAATAGGAATAATTAGTAATTATTAAGAATAATTAGTAATTATTAAGAATAATTAGAAATAAGTAGGAACAAATATTTATAATTAGCAATAAATAGGAATAATTAGAAATAAATAGGTATAATTAGCAATAAATAGGATTAATTTGTAATAATTAGTAATAATTAGAAATAATTAGAAATAAATAGTAATAATTAGGAATAATTAGAAATAATTAGAAATAAATAGGAATAAATAGTAATAAATAGGAATAAATAGTAATAAATAGAAATAATTAGTAATAAATAGGAATAATTAATAATAAATAGGAATAAATAATAAAAAATACTAATAAATAGGAATAAATAATAAAAAGTACTAATAAATATGAATAAATACGAATAATTAGTAATAAATAGGAATAATTAGGAATAAAGAGGAATAATTAGTAATAAATATGAATAATTAGGAATAATTAGTAATAATTAGTAATAATTAGGAATAATTAGTAATAAATAGGAATAATTAGGAATAAATAGGAATAATTAGGAACAATTAGAAATAATTAGCACTAATTGGGAATAATTAGGAATACTTAGTAATAATTAGTAAGAATTAGTAGTAATTAATAATAATTAGTACTAATTAGTACTAATTAGTAGTAATTAGTGGTAATTAGTAATAATTAGTAGTAATTAGTGGTAATTAGTAGTAATTAGTTGTAATTAGTAGTAATTAGTGGTAATTAGTAGTAATTAGTAGTAATTAGGACTAAATAGTAATAAATAGGACATAAATAGTAATAAATACTAATAAATACTAATAAATACTAATAAATACTAATAATTAGAAATAAATAGGAATAAATAGGAATAATTAGTAATAAATAGTAATAAATAGCAAAAAATAGTAATAAATAGGAATAATTAATAATAAATAAGAATAATTAATATTAAATAGGAATAAATACTAATAAATACTAATAAATAGGAATAAATAGTAATAAATAGGAATAATTAGTAATAAACAGGAATAATTTGTAATAAATATGAATAAATAGTAATAAATATGAATAATTAGTAATAAATAGGAATAAATAGTAATAAATAGGAATAATTAGTAATGAATAGAAATAATTTGTAATAATTAGGAATAATTAGTAATAATCAAAAATAATTAGTAATAATTAGAAATAATTAGGAATAATTATGAATAATTAGGAACAAATATTTATAATTAGCAATAAATAGGAATAATTAGAAATAAATAGTAATAATTAGAAATAAATAGTAATAAATAGAAATAATTAGTAATAAATAGGAATAAATTATAATAAATACTAATAAATAGGGATAATTAGTAATAAATAAGAATAATTAGAAATAAATAGGAATAAATAGGAATAATTAGTAATAAATAAGAATAATTAGAAATAAATAGTAATAATTAGTAATAAATAAGAATAATTAGTAATAAATAGGAATATTTAGCAATAAATAGTAATAAATAAGAATAATTAGGAATAAATAGTAATAAATAGAAATAATTAATAATAAATAGGAATAATTAATAATAAATAGGAATAAATAATAATAAATAGGAATAAATGGTAATAATTAGGATTAATTATCAATAGGTAGGAATAATTAGTAATAAATAGGAATAATTAGTAATAAATAGGAATAATTATAAATAAATAGGAATAATTAGAAATAAATAGTAATAATAGTAATAATTAGTAATAAATATGAATAATTAGTAATAAACATGAATAATTAAAAATAAATAGTAATAATTAGGAATAATTAGGAATAATTAGGAATAAATAGTAATAAATAGTAATAATTAGCAATAGATAGTAATAAATAGGAATAAATAGTAATAAAAAGAAATAATTAATAATAAATAGGAATAATTAATAATAAATAGCAATAATTAGGAATAATTAGGAATGATGAGGAATAATTAGAGGTAAACATGAGTAATTAGGAGTAAACAGGAGTAATTAGGAGTAAACATGAGTAATTAGGAGTTAACAGGAGTAATTAAGAGTTAACAAGAGTAATTAGGAGTTAATAGGAGTAATTAGGAGTTAACAGGAGTAATTAGGAGTTAACAAGAGTAATTAGGAGTTAACATGAGTAATTAGGAGTTAATAGAAGTAATTAGGAGTAATTAGGAGTTAACAGGAGAAATTAGGAGTTAACAGGAGTAATTAGGAGTTAAAAGAAGTAATTAAGAATTAACAAAAGTAATTAGGAATTAACATGAGTAATAAGGAATAAACATAAGTAATTAGGAACAAAAAAGAGTAATTAGGAATAAATAAGAGTAATTGGGAATAAATAAGAATAAATAGGAATAAATAGTAATAAATTCTAATAACTTGTAATAACTTGGCACAATTTCTAATGGATTGACGGCACTCCTTTTTCTCGATGACTCTTCTTCTTTCAACTTTCACCGACTCAAAACATTATGAAAAGTATGCTTCTGCGTATGCATATCCAATCTCGTATGCACGAGTTTGAAAATGCATTTGTAGGACCACATTTTTTATAATGTTTTTAGGCGGTGATAGTTGCAAGAAGATGATTCATCGACGAAAAGGGGGATCTTTTGTCTGACGGCTCATTTACTTGCATCTTTCTCACACTCAAATCACAATGAAGTAACTGCTCTGAGGTGCGCTTATACATTCTCATATGCACGAGAATGAAAAAGTGTACCTCTAATCAAATTCATCATTGTGATTTCAGTGTGATAAAGATGCAAGTAAATGAGTCGTCCGACAAAAGAGTAGCCTTCAATCCACTGGAAATTGTGTCGCCTAAATTTAATGGTAATTATTAAGAAGTAGTTGTAATTATTTATCTTCTTTTTTCATATAGTGTTTTTATAATTTCAAATTATTCAAAAACAGTGATGATTTATATTTTGTAGAAAAATATGGAACAAGGAAATCGACATCAGTCATTATTAAATGATCGCACTTGGATAAATCAACGCAGAAATCCAAATGGTTCTGGTTTAAATCTTGTATATATTGAGGTTGTTGAAGCTTTATTATCATTTGCATCATCAAAACCAGAATATGTTTCAGAATGCACAATTAAGTGTCCTTATAAAAAATGTGCTCTGAGAACGTTTGACATATTTGACAAGGTTGGGGGATATCTCTTGCGGTTTGGTTTTCAACCAGATTATGTTTTTTAGTATCAACACGATGAACACAGTTCCAGAGAAGATACTAATAACTTGATTCTGGATCCATCACGGTTTAAAAATTTAGTACATAATGTTGCAGGTCCATCTGTTCAACAAACTAAAACTCAAGATGATAGTGATTTAACTCCTGAGTTGGCATCATCCGAATTTTATGAGTTGTTGATGTCTGCTGAGGATGCATTGTATCCTAGTTGCAAGATAAAAAAATTAGAAGCGGTTGAAAAATTTATGGCTATTAAATCATATAATGCAATGTCAAACAACTATTTTGATCAGATATTTTCTTTGGTTAAAACACTGTTACCTGAAAAAATGTGTTGCCTACAAATTACTATGACAACAAGAGGCTGGTTCGTAATCTGGGCATTAGTTATTGGAAGATTCATGCATGTCCAAATAATTGCATCTTATATTCTAGTGAAAATGATTCATTGGATAGTTGTCCCACATGTGGACAATCGAGGTATAAAGAAGCTCAACCAAGGAAGTCTGGATCGATTCTAGTAAAACAATTGAGATATTTCCCCCTTACACCCAGGTTGCAGTGTTTATTTATGTCTCAGAACACAGCGTCAATGATATCATGACACAAAATCAAGATTTCAACTAATAAAAGACGGAATCATCCATCTGATGGTGATTCATGGAAACATTTTGACCGCATGCATCCGTTTTTTTCCTTAGAAGCCCGAAACTTGCGATTGGATCTTTCTACTGATGGTTTCTGTCCATTTGGTTCTTGTGGTAGTCAGTATTCATGTTGGCCTATCTTTATAACTCTGTACAATTTACCTCCATGGATGTTGATGAAGGAGCCATATATCTTTTTGACTCTATTAATCTCAGGACATTCGAAAAAGAATATTGATGTTTATTTGAATTTATTGATTGATGAGTTAAATTCATTGTGAAGTGATGGTGTTGGTACATATGATATTGCTGCAAAACAAAATTTCATATTAAAAGCTGAATTGATATGGACGATTAGTGACTTTTCGGCATATGGCATGTTATCTGGTTGGAGTACACATGGTTTGAAATCATATCCTTGTTGTATGAAATACAACAAAGCATTTATGCTCATCAATGAAAAAAACCTTTCTATTATGACTATCATCACAGATTTCTTCCAACCGATCATCCTTTTCGGAGGAACAAATCTCATTTCAGAAAAGGTATAATTGAAAGGGATGAACCTCCAAATATGATCTCAGGTACTGAGTTAAAATCAGTAGTATTTTCATTACCTCTCATCACATTTGGGCCAATAGTAAACCAACAGAAAATTGATGGCTTTGGGAAAGAACATAATTGGATAAAATGAAGCATTTTTTGGGATCTTCCATATTGGTCTGATTTGTTGGTCTGCCACATGTTGGATGTCATGCATATTGAGAAGAACTGTTTTTCTAATTTATTTCATACAGTTTTGGATACACTAGGTAAGACCAAAGATATTGTAAAGGAATGATTAGATCTTGCCCAAATTTGCAGGCGACCAGAACATGAACTATTTGAAAATGTCATATCAAAGAGGTTAATGAAGCCAAAAGCAGCTTATACACTGTCCAAAGAGAGTTGATTATTATTTTGTCAGTGGATTGTAGATTTGAGACTTCCATATGGTTGTTCTTCCAATTTTGACAGATGTGTTGAGAATGGTTATATTACCGGATTAAAAAGTCATGATTGTCGTGTTATAATGGAAAGACTTATGCCGATTGGATTCAGAGGTTTGTGAATTTTATGATTTGGGATTCGATAACAGACATATCATATTTTTTTCAAGACATTTGTGTAGCAACAACAGACTACGATGCCCTAAGAAAACTGGAAGAAGATGTTGCTGTAATTATATGTAAACTAGAAAAAATGTTTCATCTGGCTTTCTTTGACTCAATGGAACATCTGATATTACATTTTCCACATGAAGCTAAATGTGGAGGTCTCGTATAGTTTCGATGGATGTACCCATTTGAGATATGCATGCAGAAATTGAAGAAAAAAGTACGTAACAAAGCATCAGTTGAAGGCTCAATTGTTGAAGCTTATTTTCAAGAGGAAATTACTTTTCTCTGCTCTCATTATTTTAAATCTCAATATCCCTAAAAACACAATCACATGGGACTAAACGAGAGGAATGTTAATGATGAAATGGACAATCAATTATCAGTTTTTAATCAGCCAAATCTTGGTTTCGGTGGAGTTCATAAACGGTGGCTTTCAAATGATGAACATCACAGAGCTCATACATATGTTCCGCTCAACTGTGAAGAAATGACATCAATTGTGTTGTGAGTGTTTCTATCACTTATTCTATAATTTATGTTTTAGTATGTAAACTTATTTTATTTGAAGGTTATATGATAATCATATTAAGAAACAACTTCCACAAATTACAGCAACTGCTCTTGACGAACGCAGACAAAAAAAAATTCTCAATGGTTTCAAAAACTGGTAACATAAATTATTGATGGTTTAATATCAATTCTGTTTATTATTTATCATATTGATAATTGTTTTAAAAAATTTCAGGTGTCTCAACATGCTGATAAAATTGAGAAGCGACTATGTATATTGAGTAACCCACCATCCAAAATTGTTAGATATTATAATGCATATGTGGTGAATGGTTTTCAATTTCATACATGTGCATATGGGGAATCCAAAAAAACAATGAAAAGCGGAGTTTTCTTGAGAGAATCGCATCACAGAGAAACTGAAGTTGACTTTTATAGCATTCTGGATGAAATTATTGAGATGTGTTATCTAGGAAAGAATTACATAACGATGTTTAAATGTCAGTGGTTGGATACTGAGAGAGGCTTTCATGTTCATCTGACTCATGGAATCATCGATATTAAATATAAAAGTCTTCTTGCAGTAAACAAATCATTTTTACTGACTCAATAGGCACATCAAATTTATTACGCAAAGTATTCTGATACTTCAAGATACTTGAGTGATTGGTGAAGCATAATAAAAATGAAATCACAGCAAAATCAGTTTACTCAAACTGTATGTGGTTCCGCTGAAGTGGAAGGAATTAAAATTTTTCAAGAGACTACTCAAAATCCATCTTTTTCACAAAGAGATGTGAATATTGATGATGACACCCCACAATTAAGGATCGATGATGACAAAGATGTTAATGATGTTATAAATGAATTTGAAATGACAAGAGATGATGAAACTGAAACTTGTATGGATATTGATGATGCTGAGGAGGAAGATGAAGACATTAACATGGACAACTATGAAGATGAGGATGAAGATGGACATTGACACAGTTAAATGCTGGTTATAATCATAACTAATATATATCTATATATAATATTTATTTTCAATTATCTACTAACAACAATCATTTTGTGTTCCAGATGGATCATTGTATATTTTGTGAGTTGCAGGAGGTTGATCTACCTTTGGATGAGGGGGATTTTGGATCATCTGACCCTCAGCCTACTGGCGGTTCAGGGGGTACGCGGAGGGGGTGTGGTCTTGCGCGACTGATGATTCCTGACCCTATCCCCGAGTGATTTCCACGTATTGGCTTTGATCCATGCCCATGGAGGTATGGTAACATTTATATTTTAGTTATCTTTCATTAATTTATTTATATATATACTAATTGTTTGATTATTTATTCTTTTTTCACAGTTTTGCGCATGTAGCTATTGGATAGGGGAGCGCTATCTTGCGCAATTATTTTTCTCATTCATGGATCACATGGGGACAGATTCCTGTTGATGTGCGGCGCGACATGTTCGATCATTGGCTGGTACGTAAATAAAGAATATTTATTTTGAAATTTATTTTATTAATAACTTGATATTAGAAATTATTTGTAGGGTTTATGGTATCTCATCGATGATAGCATGCATGACGCTATCCACGCGGCATGGCAGGTGTCTATGGGTGACCGTTTCCGTCAGTTTTTGCACAATTTAAGAAGAACAACCATTAAGAAATTATGAGTGACAGAATTTGATGAGTCGTGTAGAGCCCACCGACCAGAGTACATTTCATCTCACATTTGGGATGGATTATGTTTACACTGGTTCGGTGGTGGATTTCAGAGGAGATCTTCAATGGGACGGAAAAATCGGGGGAGACAGGAGATGACACATCGAGTTGGTAGTCGTACATTCAGTACGCATAGAGAGCATCTGGTAAGTATATTTTTTTAAATATTTTATATAACTTTAAATATAAACAGTTTATTTTATATTTTTGTAGGTAGTCGAGCATCCCGATATTACGGAGTTCGACGTTTATCGAAGGATGTATAGTGATCCAGCCACTGGAGAGATTAGAGGTGATATGGTTAGTATTATTTTTTCAGTTTGATAATTAATTGCATATAATATTTTCACCATTTTAATTTCAAATTGGAATTGAAGGAGTCACATGAGGTTGGGACCTCTCAGACACAGGCTGAGAGTCAGGACGAGACGACTGAGCAGACCAGTTCCCACCATTTTGATGAGGCGACATGGATGCAAGCAACTCAGTATGGCTTTGAGAAGAGCCGAGTAATTGGTATCAGCTCTCATTTGACTCCTGGTACTTATTATGGTACTGTTGTGATGTCGGCGTCCAGCTCGAGAGGAGCTCGTGGAGAGGCATCATCTTCTGTCTCACAGTATCAGGAGCAGTTGCGAACTCAGGCTGAGCTTATAGAGAGTTTACAGAAGCAGCATGAAGAGATGTGTCGGCGGCAGCAGCAGCAGCACCAGCAGTATGAGGGGGAGATACATCGATGGGAGCAGCAGCAACAACAACAGCATCACGAGCAGATGGAGTACATGTGTCGTCTGACTCATAGTTTAGGGATAGAGTTTCCTCCACCATCTCCTGTACCTCCTCCACCTCCTCCAGAAAATGACCCCCCCAGTGATTTGTTTTTTATGTTAAAAACATTTGAATTCAAGATTTGTAGTAATATGAACTATTTACAATTTCTGTCTTTTATATTGGTGCAAATATTGCATAATTTAAATTTTTTTATTTTTAATACTTTATTATTTATTATTAGTATTATATTTTTTAATATTTTTTTATTTTACTACTAATAATAATATTTTATGATTTTTTTATATTTTTTTGTAAATATTGAGAATTTTAATAATTTTTTATTTTTTTATTATTTAAATAATATCAATATTAATTTCTTATTAATCATAATTTTATTAAATATATTTTTTTAGTATTACATTTTTTAATGTTTGTTTATTTTACTAATAATAATATTTTTTATTTTTTATTATTTTAATAATAATAATATAATTTTTTCATTAATCATAATTTTATTAAAAAAATATTATGTTTAGTATTTGCGACGGGACCTTTTGCAATGGGATCTTATCGCAAATAATCTAAATAAATTTTTTATTATTAGTATTTGCGACAGGATGGTGGGGCCGTCGCAAATACTATTTGCGACGGACCCATCGCAAAATGTTTTTATATATATAATGTATATAATCGGACAGTTATTTGAAATGGGTAAGTTCCCTATTGCAAATAGTATTTGCGACGGGTCCGTCACAAAAGTTTGATTGATATATAATGTATATAATCAGAGACTTATTTGTGAGGGAAAAGTTTCTCATCACAAATACCATTTTTTGCGACGAACCCATCGCAAAAAAATGTATTTGCGACGCCGTTTTCTGAAACGAGCTATTTGCGATGGGTCCTCGTCGCTAAAGCCTATTTGCGACGGGATCCTGTCGCAAATAGTTCATCACAAATATCGATAATTCCAGTAGTGCATGTTATGATGTGAATCAAATGCACATGGATCAAATCATTCTTTTACTGAACACCTCTTCAAGATGAGAATCATTTTCATCCCTAGGAAAATTTCCAATATAAATGTTATGACATGAATCAAATGCATGGGGAGAGCTTATTCTAGTTATTAGATGCCTCTTAGAGTAGTCATGTTTATTATTAAAAGCCTTCCATTTAGAGCATGTTAAGAATACATGAAATTATCAAAAATCCCTTAAACACATATCAATTCTCAAATGAATTGGAATAAGAATAAATAAAAAATGACTGGATTATTTTGGAACAATAAAAGCTCATTACAAACATAGTGCCATGGTGCACTAGCCATTAGTGTGATCTAATCTCCTAATTATGTTATATATAGAAAAATTATCATTATAAGAATGAACTTTCAACATAATTAAAGGAAATGAAACATTTGTAGAAGTATGCTTCTATTAATAAAGAGGGGGAAATGGAAGTATAAAATCACCACTACTCATAAGATCAATAAGTTTCTTATGATCGACGAAACTTAAATGTAGTAAATTTTCATGAAACTGATAATTGGAAAAAACCCAAATATACATAAAAGAATATAGAATGAGGAGAAGGAATATGGAGATAGATAATGTAGGTTCTTAAGACACCATCAGAGCACAAAACTAACCTAGTGCCTAAAGGAATCTATAGAGTTCATAAAAAGGAGAATGTTGAATGAAAATGGCATGCCCTCAATATCAGGAAAAGTTTATAGTTGGATGATATGGGTCTTACATGGGTTGTATGCTTCCAAATAAGGTGGGATGAGTTAGGTATCATGGTCAATGATGTGGATGTGGATCAACAACATTTTATTTTTTGTTTCCCAAATAAAATAAAAATAATCCCATAGCAATATCATTTTAAAACTACAAATTTATGTTGGTAATCATTGTTATTTTTCATTTATGAATAGAAAAAATTCATTAAAATAATTACCAATTAGCTTCATCTTAACAAATTAAAAAGAACTGAAAAGGGGGTGTTATAAAAAAAATAGCATGATGGATTCATATATGATTCAATGGTAATAATCCAAAGTTAAAACAAAATAAAATATGTGTCTACAAACAGTCATTAAAATAATAAATTAAATGAATTCAAAAATACCCTTCTAAAATGTGGGAGGTCTTTCAATTCAAGGTTCTCGATAGACATTACAAAAAACTACTTAACTGCATTAAAAATAATGGAAATATAATATAAAACACTAACTTTCCATAACTTCATGTGAAGAAAAGTGGGATGGTGGGATAGCCAAAAGTTAGTAATGCTAAGGTAAGCTAGTTCTGGAATAGTGATTCTCAAGAATTGTATAGTTTCCAATCATTCCAACATCCATATATTCAAATCATCTTTGTTATTGGAATTTATAATGTTTTGGTATTTTTTTATATATATTCTTCCATAGTTTTGGAAAAAAACGATATAAAAATGTGTGGAGTGTTTTAGTTTTTTGTTATATTTGTTCTATTATAGTTCTAGAAACAAACACAATCCCATACACAATTATAGAATATTTAAATAATTAATATTTAGAAAAACTGTATTAATATATATAAAAAGATAGATTATTATATGAAACATACCCAAAAGTATTTGAATATAATGGTTTAATTCATATTATGGGATCTAAATTAGAATCCTCTGATGTGATGGGAGTAACAATATTAGCATTTGAATGGTTATTATTGTTTTGAAGATTCCTTAAATCTGAAAGAGAAAAAATAAGAATTTATTGTGGCACTAATATTTCCAAAATTAATTAAATTAGAGATTATATAGTTGTGTGCAAATGGGTTCATATTCAAGACCATATCTTAGTGATAGGATTTATGAAACATCAACATTAATTGTTTCTTAATGGGTTATGGATATGGGGTTATGCTAAACTATTAGTATTAGTTACCATGGATGAACCTAGTGGTAGCCACTAATAGAACCATTGATGTTGAGAAAAAAAATAGAACACATGCAATTTAAAATCTAGTTAAATTTAGAAATAATGATAGAAATTAATATTAATAAAAAAACATTCACAATATAGGATTCAAAGGTACCATAATTTAATTTAGGGGACAAAAATGATGATAAGAATCATGAATAGTAAACACACACTATCTTGGAGTCAAATCTTGATAAAAATCTTAGTAATGGGTATAATTTATATTGAAACACAGCTTGATAAAAAAGATAAAGGCTTCATCTTTACGTTCCAAAAAACCTCAAACTAATACTTACTATATAGGAGTCAAAGTGTCCATATTCCAATTTTCTCAGATATTTAAGTTCATCATTCTTTATGTTCCAATATGAATTATGACCTTTTGTGAAACAAACATGTTGCACAAAAATACTACAAAAAACCAAATCATCAAACCTGTATTTGACCAATGTCATCTAAAGCTGGAGATTCAATGTTTGATTTTCCAAAAATTTTGTCTTGATGTATTGAAAACATTAAAAACTAAAAAGAATTGGAGAATGAAATAGAGAAAATTAAATCAAATTGTTAAAGAATAAATAAAGATAGGTAAGTTAGGAATATTTTATTAAACTCTAACTTTCTTTTATAAAGCAGTACTTTGTGCTTTTATGTCTCTAATAATTTTTGAAACAGTAGGTATGTTAGTGAGATAAGATGTTGATTAAAGAAAAATGATAGGAAAATCTAATAAAATGTATCAGATCGAAAGAATGCAGTGGTGTATGATGTACCTAATATAATTTGAAGAAGTAAAAATGCCTAAAATAATTGTAATGTTAGTTATTAAATATTTAAGCTAACATATATTTAAAATATATCATTAAACTATAAGAAATTAATGAAAAAAACAAATAAAATATGTATTTACATGGTATAATATGAAAAATTTATAAAATTATGAAAATTCTCATTGATAATATACATTTGTAGACAATAATATGATTAAAAGGGTTTAATAAATAGAAAAATATGATGATCAAATTAAAATTTGAAACATACTTGGATGTAGTTGAAACAAATAAATAACCAAAAAAATCTAAAAAATCTAAAATAATTCAATTAGAATACTTGTAAGCTTGAAGTTCACTAATACATGATTGCATAACTATATATTAATCTTTGGGAAACCACAACTAGAACAAAGGCCTTTGTAAAATTAAAAGAGAAAAAATAAACTAAAAAAACATGCAAGAGAATAATTTCACCACCATCTAACTCCAAACATCAAATAGAATACATGAAAAGTATCATCTGCATGTCCCATGAGGTGTCATTTTGCTACCCTTCCCTAACCACATGTTAATTCCAAGATATACACCATGAGAAATACAAATTTAAGAATACATTAAGAAATAACTATTTTGTAAAAATATTTTAAGATAAGTGAACCAAAAATAACATGAAAGGGAATAATTACGACATCATTTATCTCCGAACATCTGATAGCCTATATAAAAAGCCTCACCTGCATGCCACATGAGATTTCAAGTTGCTAAACTTCCCTAACCACATGTGAATCTCAAGCCAAATATCATAAGAAGTCCAAACCTCTACACATGTAATGGGAGAATGATCACCTTTTTTGAGAGAGTAAACTACTCACCTACTAAACCATAGACAATCGACTTATAATGGAAGTAATTGATTGATGAATATATTATCCCTTACTCCTACATAGATCTTATGAATTTCCTATTATTTCAAATCATTAAACTAACCCATGAGAATATATGCGCTTTCACACACTGTGATAGTTTCAAATAATGAGAGGGAGAGAGAGTCATAACCTTATTCAATGGAGTGCTAATCTGTTTCACTAACTTAAAAAAAAATTAAAACTACACAAAGTGTTAATCAAAATAAAATTATTGTTACAGAGACATGGATGATAACCAAAAAAATCCTTAAAATCAAAACTAGAAAATTAGGCTATGACCACACTTTCTATTGCCGCGATTTTGAAAATTGTGTTCTTAGGCAGCCTATAACCATAGTGTTTGAAAACTGTGGTTATAGGACAACATATAGCCACGGTTATATGAAACCCTAGTGATAGGTTTTGTAGTAAAACCCAAAAAATGTGGGAAATTGGAGGGAAAGAGCTACCTCCATGGTTTAGTAAACCATGGAAATAGGCAGTTATTGCCACGATTTGAAACCTTGGCTATAGTAGCCTATGGCCATGGTTTACACCGTGGTAATAGGTTTTCTTATTTTTTAAATAATTATTAATTATAATTATATATAATTATTTATATATTTATATGTATATATATAAATATATATATTTATACATATAATAGTGATTAGTGTAGTGGTAAAGTCTTGGCAGAATATAGTGGATGTCGCAGGATCAAACCTCACTGAAAAAATTTATTTTTTTAAGGATATCACCACGGTTTAAATTGTGGTAATAGGCCAGACCTTATTTCAATGGCCATATCACCCACGGTTTAGAAAAACTGTGGTCGTATGCTACGACTACGGTTTTTGACCCTATTGCCACGGTTTTCAACTATGGCAACAGGATGATTTTGTAATTTGTGAATGTAAAAAAACAAAGTTAAGGGAAAATAAGAGGGGGAAAAAGATAACACACATAGTACTATAAATGCTTACCTCAAAAAAACATAATTACATCTATGAAATACCTCATATACAATCACAAATACGGTGTAACAAAAAATGAATCGATGTCGAGATGGAGGTGTGTATATATATATAGATAGAAAGTGAAGAAAAATTGTTACCAATTTAGTTGGGTCAAGGGCAGAAATGATGCAGACCTGTAGAAACCTGCATGTTGAGGGAGGTTAAGAGAGAAGGTGTACCAATTTAGTGTATGCGAAGGTATATCTAAAGTGAAAAAAAATTAACTATTCATATCAAATGAGTAAGAAATCACAAGTAGAAATCCACCATGAAAAAAAATGCACCGGAAAAGCATTCACATTCAAGCATGATAGGAATATTAAAGGAATAATAAGCAATTTAATTGCATGAAGTGAATAAAAGAATGAAAGAAACATAAACACCAACAATAATATCATTGGTAATCGTAATATTTAATCTCATTGAAAATGAAAAAAAAACATACATTGAACAGAGGTTTATTCAAAAAAATGAAGGTGGAAGCTATCAATATTAAAAAACAATGATTTTAAAACATTTACCTAAAATAGGATTTAAAATTGATAAAAATGGAGAATATGAGCAGGTGGGTGGGAAATAGGAAATGAGAACACTGAAATCAGAATAACAGAGCCAAATTTGAACAGGATAATATAATAAAATGAAAAAATACCTCATATTAGAAGTTGTATATAAGATACACCAAACAAAAGGCCTCGTAAGATAATCTAGGGCTTTTGAACTTGGGGGATGTGGGCTTACAAGATTTGGATATTAATAATAAGTGGAAAATTTAAGTAATATGAGTATATTTGTTGAAATAAGAGATGACATATAGGGGTGGGATTATCTGATACCACAACTTAAAAATTAAGATGACTGAAGTAGTGGGATATGCGATGAAATCAATAGGGATCTGAATGGAGAGATCAGAATGAATGATCGAGCAGGCAGAGGAAATTATGGGAGAAGGATACGAAGTGATCATTGGGGAAGAATAGGGAGTGTTTAAAGAAGAAGAAGAGTATAGAAAGGAGAATTTAAAACCCAAGGAGTAACTACAATAATCTTTGAACAACAGAAGGTTCATCTCGTGAGGTGGGATGTCTATTGTGATCAGAGGAGGTCGAATCGATCTTTCGAACACCTTTGGTCAATGAGGGTGGCTGGGGAGGCTTGGGTTTGCGTGATAAAAAATAGAGGATGGTGGGGAGAAAAATTAGGAGCCTCAATGAAATGTGATGTTAGTAGAATAAATCAAGGAAGGATAAAAGTGTTGGAGTCCGGAGGCAATAAAGGGTCGATGGTTGAGGGATAAGGGAAGTCAGAGGTGAACAAAATGGAAAGAAATTAGGGTTGGGCATCATGATAGAGATGGTGTTAGGGGTTGGAAGGGATGGATGCATAAGAGTCAAATTTAGAGATGGAGGTGGAGGTGAAGGCGGGACCAAGGATGGGACAGGGGGGAAGGAGGGGAGAGGGATGCAGAAGCGGTGGATCTGGGGATGGCGATCTTGGGGAGGGGATGTAGAGACGGAGAGGGGTTTAGGGGAGGGGGTGGGGGATCAAGAGGGGAGGGACAGGATAGTCAGGGGTGTGGGGGAGTAATTCTAGAGGAAATGCGGGAAGGGTGAGTGGATTTGAAGGAGAGGGAGATACTTATGAGAGAGTTACAGTGGAGTTGACACATGGAAGAAATTTTGTTAACTTTAGTATAGATAATGGATGGATATAATAATAATAAAAAATCAACCTTTAATTTTATTAACACATCACCATTATTATTATTATTATTATTATTATTATTATTATTACTAAAAATAATAATAACACAACTTCCAATAAACACATCCAGATCTAACTTTGTCGTAGCCTTCATCGGGCATCAGCCCTCGCACCTTCGAGCCATTGTCATGTCAACGACAAGAAGCCTTCGTCATGAAATCCCACACATGGACATCACTTCAGCCTGATATCGTCACCTCGTACATCATTATCCCACGTCAATTGGGAAAATGGGGATTATCGACCTAATTTCAAACCACCTCTGGTCACAAACACGCACCACGGTGCTGATTTGATCTGTTCACAAAATATTATCGCACTCGTTTTTCAATTCGTTATCATTTTGTCGATCCATCGTGAATCTGAGGGTCTGGTCAGGCTCGGTACCTCCTGGCAAAGTAGATCTGGGACTATGGGGATCCAACTGGTGATAAATGCGAAGAAAAATAGGGAGAAAGGCATAAGAACAAAGGTTTACATATCGAGGCCAAGTGTTCTTGGCCAGTCAATCAAGAACAGGGATCCCAAAGTTAGAAAACAATTGAAAACAAACTAATTTAGGTACATGGGCACATGAAAAGGCTAAAAAGGGTGTAGATTGAAGAACAATGATTGATCTACTCAATAATTTAATTAAAAGGGCATAAAATACCAAATTGATGAGTCCTACCTTGATTATGGATCGATCATTGGTGAAAAAAATGTTCACGAATGATTTGGGAGGAGTCGTTGTGTTCACTGCATCCTGATCTGCTCTGATCTAAAGTTTCATCATAATCCACCAACAGAGGAGGGTGGAAGAGCTCTGGATTTCTCCCAGGGTTTATGCAGCTAACCCTAGAGAAATTGGCATGACATAATTATTATAGAGTTATCTATTGAGAAGAAAAAAAACTAATTCATTAAATAATTCATTTATTCATTCATTAAATGCACCGCCAAAAGTTGACTTTACCATACATCCAGCACCGACCAATTTTAGGTCGCATCTTGGGTAAATACCGCATTCTGAATTCAATGGTGGTCTCTAATTTCTCATTCGAGTCTCCATCTGTGATTTATCTGGGTTAGGGTTATTAAATAAATTAATTTAATTAATTTAATTTATCCAATGCACCAATCAACGGCTACCCCATTCGAATTCCCCACGCCGACAAACCTTAGGTTGTGCCTAGGGTAAACTCCACGTTCCAAATTCAACTGTGGTATTATATTTTTGATTTGAGACTTCTTTTATGAGAAATTACACTTTTTTAGGAAAACTATGTATGCTTAATAACAATATATTTTATATTTTTATATAAATAATTTCGGTCTCTTTGGGCCTCAGAATCACGTACCGTCTCCGCACGTGGCTCCAAAAATATTCCTAGGAATATTCCAAAGTCTTACACACACAAAAACCAGAGTATCTATATGGAATCTCTTATCAAATGTGATACTTGGGAATGATGTCCCTAATTTTGATACTCAAGCACGGTGTCTCTTATTATTATTCTATGAGACTCTTGTGACTATGCATGGACGCTTGAGTTATGCCTCAAGTCTTGGATAACATTACGTATCTGTATATATATGGCTATATATGTCACTATATATATAGTGCATATATATACATACATATTTATTTACTTATATATATATATATATCTAGTGACACATCATCATAGATTCTCCAGCTTAGGTCGCATCATGTATTGTCAGCTAGGTGTCCCTTAGGGAACCCAAGTTCAACTTGTTATTATCTATTCATTTAATGTCTTGTTGATATACCTGCACACTACTATATTTTGTATTCACAAACTGGATATGCATTAGACATCGCTGGTGGTGGCCCACTTAGTATATCTCACACCCTGTTCGAGCCATTGTTTGGTACCCGAATAGACCTCATGGTTGTAGGTTCAGGATCATGGATTGTGTTTGCGTGCTATTATCCTTCTAGGCTAGGATGGAGTATGGGAGTAGAGGACCAAGCTAGTTCTCATGATACTATTAGAGATAGTTACTGAGTCTTTTATTTATTTACTTCCCTTATCAGTCTATCCTTGTGCATTGTATTTTATGTTTTTTTCTAGTACATTGTAGCATGTTCATGCATGAGCATTTATTCATTTATTATTTATTGTCAGTTTCTATTATTATCTTCTTCTACTCAATTATTTATTATCACTTTTTTTGCTGATTATCTTCCATACCATTGTGCTACTCTAACCATGAGGTTATAACCTCCCCACTGTACTACCATTAAACCCTCGCTGTTAGTCGGTAGCCTCTATCATACGAGGAGGCATGCTTGAGGCCCATGTGGTGAACTGGATCGGGGAACCATTTTAATGGTTCTCAGGTTGGAACGTAACAAGCATCCTTTATCTTCTCCCAAATGGATGGCTGAGAAATTTTTTGTGAAATGAATATTGATGTTTCATCCTTTATGATCCCCATGTCCATTTGTTTCAAGTCTAATATGATTATATCCTTCTCAATTCTCATCATTGATAAGGTTGTCTGATCTATTCTACATAGATCATCTACCAAATTATTTTCTTTCCAAGGATTGTAGTAGATTGAATAGTCATAATCCTTGATCATCTCTAACCATCATTGATGGCGCATATTAAGATCCTTCCATGTGAATATATATTTGATTCTCTTATGATTTGTATATTTTTCAAACTTCTCCCCATAAAAATGGTGCTGAAAAATATTCAATACGAAGATCATTACAGCCAACTCTAGATCATGTGGTGGGTATTTAGGCTTCTGAATATTAAACAGACTTGAGGCGTTTTCATTCTACATTAGTACATAGCACAAGCCCTTCTTTGAAGCATCGTTGTATACCATGAAAATTTTCCCACTTGAGGGAAGTATGAGGCATGGTGCAGTGATAAGCCTCTTTTTCAACTCTTTGAATCTCTCTTTGCACTTATTGGTCTAGAAAAACTACATCCCTTCGAAGTCAACTTTGTTAGCATGTTTGATAATCATGAGAAGTTTCTCAAAATTCATCAATAATATGATTCTAGTCAAAGGAAACCATGGATCTCCATTAAAATGATGTTTTGAGCCACTACTCAATTTCCTTAGTCTTAGAAGAGTCCATAGATATCCCTTTACTAGTTATAACAAGCCCCAAGAATGATACTTCCTCCATCCAGAACTCACTTTTATTGTACTTTGCATATAGCTTCTCCTTTTGCAAAGTCTTTAGCATAGTATTAAAATGTTTCTCATACTCATTGCTTTAGGAATATATCAAAATATCAACTATAAAGACCACCAAAAATTTATCAAGTTAATCTATGAAGACTTTGTTCATTAAGTCCATAAATATTGTTAGATCATTAGTGATTCTAAAGGGAATCACTATGAACTCATTATTTCCATATCTTGTTTGAAAGGCACTCTTACTAATATATTCCTTATTCACCATTAATTGGTGATATCCTGACTGAAGGTCCACCTTAGAGATATATTGTGCCCCACATAGTTGATTGAACAAGTCATCAATTCATGTAAAGTGATATTTGTTCTTTATCGTGATTTTTTTGAGTGCATGATAATCAATGTAGATGTGCATTGACTCGTCCTTCTTTTTGATGAAGAGGACCAGCGCACCCCTTGGTGAAGCACTCAGGCATTTAAAACGCTTATCCAAAATCTCTTACAACTACTTATTCAGTTCTTTTAACTCAATGTTGGCCATTATGTAGGGAGTCTTGGATATAGGCAAAGATCCAAGTATAAGTTTAATTGAGATCTCAACCTCTCATCCAAGAGAAATATCAGTCAGTTATTCAAGGAATAAATTAGTATAATCCCTCACAATGGGCATGTATTCAAGCATGATTGTCTCTTTTGCCTCAATAATTTGGGCTAGATATGATTTATTATAAGGAAAGAATATCCACAATTGAGAAAAAGATTCCAAAAGAGATTCATTATCCTCCTTACACTTGAATGGAATTAGAGGATGACTCGATCTGTGAAGTGTAATGTCCCTCTCCCAACAATTAATGTTGGATTTATATAAGTACAACCAATTCAATCCAAATATAGCATCAATATCCACTAATGGAAGTAGGTAAATGTTTTCTGGGAGGTTCAATCCACAAACAGTGGCCAAGGAGGTGCTATATACATGGGATGTAATAATTGCTCCATTTTTTGTTCTCACGGATAGCTTAAACCCCATGTTTTGTGGTGGTATTTAAATATTTCTACTTAAATTTAAAGATATTAAAGAATGTATAAAACCAAAATTAAAATGTATGTTTTTATTCATTAATTAATAACTATTGTACCTATCACCACATTGTTTACAAAACCCACCTCAGCAGTAGCTGTAGCATATGCCCTTCCTTTTTCTCTAGGCCTTAGAGGTTTGTGTCATTGATTGTCTCAAACAAATCTTGGCTTAGAGCATTGGCTTATATAATGCATGTGTTCCTTGAAGTTGAAACATTTTACATTAGGCTGATTGTTGATCTAAAACTTCTTTCTTCCATTACATTTGTGAGTATCTTTATATCTCTTCTGCATTGATTAGCCTGATGCCTCTCTTTTCAACATTTGATTCATCTCTCAGTTTCCTTGAGACAGTTTTCGAGATCCTTCTTCCCACATTTTTGACAAATGGGAAGTTTTGTTTTCTTTCCACCATGATATTTATATGTAGATCTTATGGATTTTAAACTCATTTTTACATTATTTATCTCCAGGCCCATGAGATGACTAAGAGTCTCCAATATATATTTCAACATCGAGGGAACAACAAAAAATATCTTCAAAGATTTCAATGTCTCGAATCACTAAATATTTTTGTATAGTCGACTTTAACCCACTAATGAAATCGTCCAACATTGTTGAAGATGAAGCTAGAGGCGTACCTTGTAAGCCTTATGAATTTTGCCTCATACACCCTGATAGACTCATCTTCCTTTTTCTTCATTATGAGCAACTCCCTCTCCATTTTAAGATGGAGAATTTAGGAAAATTATTTTTTGAAAATTATTTTATTGAATCCTTCTTATTCCATGCAATCAATTTCCTCTTTGGACACCATTTTCATGATTAGCGTCCACCACTAATCATCTTCCCCTTCGAGATGATAGATAACCATCAGGAATTTATCTTGTTCCGAGCATTGGAGGATGAATATTATATTTTCAATGGAGATAATATATTGTTCCGCGATGAGGGAATTAGAAGATCCACTAATGGTGGGTGGATTTTTTTCTCATAAAGGACTCAACCACAACATGCTCTTTCTTAGGAGGAGGGTGTTCCACACGATTGAAGTTATTATTCATAGCGTGAGAAGCTAAGCCAGTATTTCCATGATATTCCCATCTCCTTCTCCTGTAAGGATAGTAATCTCATTAGGACAATCATCACATTAACTATCGTGTTGATTATTAGCACGATTCCTCCAATTTCCCACCATTAACTAAAATTAAAAAAAATGAGATTACTTTAACTAATAAATGTATAAAAGGGAAACTATGAACATTGAAGGAATAACTTATAAATGAAGAGTATATCCTAAATTATGAGTCTATATGTTTCAATGTGGGTTATCCATAGTAATGTTTCCTGTTAGTTTTTCTAACCTAGAAATCTATTAAAGTCCTTTATAATGGTTTGTAAAGAGTTCATAAATTTCCAAAATCATATAGCCCTGGTGTGTCAAACCTAGTGTGCAATAAGGACATTGTTATGAACTAGGTGATGATCGAGTTAATACCCAATGTACCCTTTTCAAATTTTTTACCCCTAGGTAAAAATGTACCAAAGCCACATCCACTTGTAGTATCCAGAAATAGATGTAATTTCTTGGATACCATTCACTCTATACTTCAAAAATATTTCATTATATTATTATATATGTAAACATATCCCTACGGTTCTCACTAAAGTATTATAGTCCTAATACCCAAAAATAACTAGATCTTTCTCTCATACAGACTATAGAGACCTAAGCCATTTCCACATATAATTACATGATTTTTAACATAAACATCCAATAAGCACAACCCAAATATTGTGAGGTTGAGTATCTTTTGAAGACTAGGTTCATAATACATCAAAAAGAAACTAAAACACAAAATATCAATTTTAATCTTCCTAATTAGATCTGAAATCCATTTGGGCTCCTAAAACTTCATAGGATAACCTATGTAATACATTAAAAAAAGGGTGAGCTATAAAGCCCGGCAAGGGAATAAACATTATAAAAAAGTATAACATGTGAGTTAAATGGCATAACATGATATCATAAAATATAAGGCTCATGAATAATCATATGGGAGCATTGTAGGATCCCAAAACACTCTGAGAGGGGAGGGGTGAATCAGAGTGTTGACTTTTTCTTTTAAAGCGATGGATCTTGTTCCCACGTTGGTGGGAAATTGTTAAACCTATATTTATGGAATCGTGCAGTAATAAAACATTTTCATACAGAGAGACAACGCAAAAATTTTACTTGTTTCACCACTAAGGGATAATTCAAGGAGCATACACTGACAGTGTTTCGATCATATATAAATCCATTAATCGTCACTAGTTTTGGAATACATAAGTTCAGACACAATCACTCTATGTCAGGAACACTGCCTTTATAAGATTTTTGGCATAACACACTGCCTCCCTCAAAACACTTCTGTCAAATCCCCCTATCTCACTGCTTTGAGTGAAATCTCACTCAGTTTAATGACTTGAAGGTAGCTTCAATAGATTAGAATTTAAGTCTTTGTTCCTGACTAGCCCGATACTCTACTTGCATCATAGTCCTTAGTTGATTCATTTGAAAGAACTGTTCACTTAAACTAGATGTTCAATACTTCCGTTCGCAAAGCTCACTACCTTCGCGAAGTAACCTGCCTTCGCGAACCAAACTGCATTTTCAAAACTCACTAAGTCATCACAAAATACCCCATCATCGTGAAACTCCTTTTTCCCATATACTTAATCATTAGTCAAGATTAAGATAGTCTTTTCGTGATGCTCAAGCTCACAATGAATACTTGATTCATGAATCTCTTAGCCTTCATGAATTTAGAGCGATTCAGCCTTTTCTCCAATTATTTTCACATGTCATAAAGTGGGGGTATCTTCCTATTTATAGGCTCGGCCTTTCACGGTGGTCCCACACCTCTAGCGGATTCTTTGTGAAACTCCAAAACCATGTTTACAAATCTCCTTCACTCGCAAAGCTCCTGTGAAATTCAATCTGCTCGTGAAGCTTCTCATAGTTGTGGATATTATCGTCAACCATTCATGCATTTGCGATGTTACACTTCTCATAGTCACAAAGATTACCATCAACCCATCACGTCATTCACGATGCTCCGTAGCTTTATAAATCTCAGCCTTGGAAAACCCAGTCTTCACAAAACCCATTCCTTTACCATATATATGAAGATTCAATCCCAAAAAGCACATTTCATGATTCTTACCTCCTCCTGATTTTGAGCCCAAAAAATTGTCAAACACTAGGAAATGACGCCACCTTCAACACTTTATTCATTTTGTACTATAAGATCACTCGCCTTGCAAACTCCCTGATCAACCTAGTGTGGATTGACAACATACACAAACCAGACTCCATTTACATCAAAGAACAGGCTTGGTTCCAACAATCATAGCATAAATAACATGTTACCATAATATCATGGAAACATAGGAATGTGGAAGAAATATAAAAGATGGTATAAGAATAAGTCATGGCTAACTGCCAAGAAAATCTGACATGGTGGACAGATTCTCATCATGGATTAGCTTTGCTTCCTAATATCATACATAACATTGCACCCAATACATTGGAGCATTATCTAGGAGCACACATCAAAACATGTACATGCTTATGTGTGCCACAAAATGAAATCAAGAATAATGCATAAATATAAGAATTGCCCAAGGAAATAAATGGGTTGCATACTCATGTCATATAGCATAACAAAATGTAATATCATAATAGATTTCATGAAATTGATTTAAGAATTGTTGGACATTCATGATCATAGTCAATGAAAAATGATTCTCATGTGAAGTGAGGACTTGAAAAAGAATAGAGAAATCCCTTTGGAAAAGTATCTCTTAAGCCGAGCTTTCGAAAAAAAATTAACGAGCCTTTAAAGAGGATAAGGGAATAAATTTTTTGATACATATAGAAATGAACTAAAATGTTTTTCCATGATAAAATTAGTGATTTTAGAAATCATGAGTGGTTTAAAACATTTTATGGAGTGGTACTTGAAATGGGGTAAGAAATAGAAAAGCTCCCTTTGATCAAGTTTTGCTTATCGAGAGAAATTGAGAAGGGAATCTTTTAAAACATGTATATCCCCATCAAGGAAAGATTAATTAATCTTGGCATATATTTTTGGGAAATATATATAAAATATAGAAGAAGTAAATAATAATATTATAGTGAGAAATTTAGGTAAGAGAGAGAGAAAGCATGACCTTAAAGAAAATAGGGTGGTCCAGAGAGATCTCTTGCCTTAGGTTCCATAATCGTTCTGTACTTGCACTTAGAATCCTGTATAATCAAAATAGATTCATTAATTACTTAATTATAAACTATTTACATTCATATTTTATGTAATATAATTTTATTATGTTCATTTAAAACTATATCAATAAAATATAATGTTTAATTTCATTGTTTTGTGGGTGTTCCTTTCATGGTTCAATGGTCGGATCATTTGAGGATAATTATTGATGTTCTTGTCCAATGGGACTAAAACTCCAGAAGTGAAATTAAATGGTATTCATGACCTCGTAGAAATTGAAATGCTCTCAAATATCAATATATGTTCCAATATATAGATGATTCATTTAGTAAAAATGTTAATGTTATGCGGTTAGTTCATTTAAGATGTTTTACCAACCATTGCGAACTAGTTTCATTTTATTTAATATTATGTCAATATATTAATTAAAGAAAATGAAATAAGTTATAATATACTTATTATAATCTTATTTAACTATAATAATATTGTTATGACCAGCCTTGAAGATGGTAACGTAAAACGAAAACTCATCATCCACGAAAACGGTGTACCAACATAATATGGACGATGTTTCCATTCTTTAGAATAAGAGGGAAAGAGAATAGGATGGATGATCAATATTCCATTGGCATAATTAAATTATAGTATATATATATATGATACTCGATTCATTATACCATTTTTGATAAGGGAGGTGATGATAAATTAGAAGAATAAAATAATTTATAAGAGGTGGTTTGAGAATATTACTTCTTTGATGTCATATCTTTAAATACACCATAAGGAACTTTGGTTTTTCCTTTTGATGAGACCGAGGATATAACGACATGGTTGCGAAAGCTCCAATTCTTAAAAGGTGTGAGGAAAAGGGGTGGTGAGAGGTGGTATTTATAATGGGAGAAGAGGAGTGTTTTTGAATATTATATACATTAGTTTATTATTTTGTCTCAAGACTACCATTAGTATTGATTTTTTTTACTATATACATCAAATATTGTATGTGTGTTTGAACTAATTTGTTTGTACATTATTCATGACTCAGAAAATCATGTATTTAGATTATAATTTTAAATATAGTATTTTGACATATTTCACTATTCGCCAAAAATTCAACTATTTTAGAAAAATATCAAAAATTCACCCTAACTATTTTTCAATGTGTAGATTCCAAAAATGAAATCCATTTTATGAAAATAATTTTCTAAATATGAGAAGTTTAATTTTTAAATAAAATCCTCATTTATTGGAAAAATATCAATAGTTAATATTATGATCAGTTTTCTGGCCCTTTGAAAAATTACTTAAGGTCTAATAAAATTATATTATCACAACAATACAATATAATATTAATTTATAAACCAACTTTATGAAAATAAAGTTTATTTAAAATCATTTTATTTTTTATAAAAATGAAAATAACACATGTGTTTTATAAAAATATGAACACTTATTTTATCATTTTTAAAACATTTATCTACTTTTATCATGATATAAATATGTCATGTTTTCATTTTATAAGTAACTTAAATATTATTTTACACTTCCATAAGTGCATTCATATTATTATTCCAACAATCATAATATTATTCCAAAAGTCATATTACTATTTCAATGGTTAGATTTGTAACGATCATATGAGATCCTTATTTTCTATAAATATTTAATATTTATTTCATTATTCATTATATTCTATTTTCTCTCAATGTTAAATATATTTTTTCATTTTTAAAATGCATATTTCAATACTAATATTGTACTTCATTTCTACAATGTTGTTTGTGCGTGCAATTGTTCTGGGGATCAAGCAGATCCAAAATTTCCTGTTATTGTTATCTTATTTTCTATTTTTTGTCTCACTGTAATACTTTGAATTCTTATGGACATTTTTATTCTCAAAATGTAATGTTTAAATTAATATAATAAAATATAATAGGTCTTATCATGTGGTGTGTGTGTTATATAATATTATCTTACTAAATATGAAATAATTATATATTCAGAAGGAAAATTTCATTAATAAAATTCTGAATCGTTACAATGGGGATCATGTATCTCATGAAAAATATAAACTTCAATCTTTTATGATAATTATTATTATGACACAGCCTCACTGGTACTCCATCTAAGTCTGCAATGTGATTATGTGTTGCACCAAAAGTCCCCATTCAATAATCCACATGTTATTTACTAGCACCAGGGGTGTATCATCACCCATATATATAAATAATTATACTTTTGACAAAAATAATACAACACCATAAATAATTTCATTGCATTTCTCAATTAAGAGCACATTAGTAATGTATATCAAAGACTCATGGCACTCTCAAAAACAAATAATTAGTTCATACATCAAGAATGGTATAATAAAAAACAATACATGTATCAAGTCTTCTTTTTCTGGAACTGTGGTTTCCAAAAAACATCAACACAAATAATATTCAGATGATCTACAATATAGTAGATAAAGTAGTGGTGAGAATATAAATATACATAGTTGGTTCCTCTCTAAAATTATCAGGTTACCATGTTAATAAAGCATACAAATACATCTAAGAGTGATGTCGATAAAGATAATCCACCAATCATTACAAATCCAAGATGCCAAACCACATTCAACTAATGGTGCATAGTCAATACACAGCCCGTGAAACAATATAAAATTGCCTCTTGTAACATCTTGTTACCTTAATAACAAGTATGTGTTAAGCTTTGTTGTTGTTTTCCTTTTTCGTTGTTCGGGGTAAGACCGAGAAGAAATTGGAAGGATACCTGTAATGGTGAAGTCAGGGGTTTGTTGGAATTTTCAGCATAAAAACCTTTGGGTTATGTAGTCTGCTTAGGATTTACACGTTGTGTAATGTTGTTACACGACGTGTAATCGTTGCCGAACATATGTCATGAAACTGGAACACAGCGTGAAAGGATACACGTTGTGTAAAGTTTACACATCATGTATAAATAAAAAATCATGTTTTTTTAAAAAGGCGATGAGTTTCTCATCATATTGGGAACTTTAAAATTATATGAAATGAATTTGGGTTAGACGTCATGTAAAGTCCCGAGTTTCAATTTTAAACAGGAAGCTCATATGAAAATTGCATTTCCTTTCCTCCAGGTTTCCTTGCTCTCAACCTAGAGCCATCCCCAAGCAATTTTGGATCCCTCCAACCCTTCTAGATTGTTTCATTCAACAATTGATTGTTGTTGCAGTTGTGGTGCGTCTCTTCAAGTAGTCTCTCTGTCTCTCTATCTCTTTCTTTTTCCCTCTTTGGAGTTTGATATATCATCTTGGGATTGATGGATCTAAACTCCATGATGTTGAATCTTGTTTATAAGTTAAGTTCTTAGATCTTATGCACCCTCTTTCTTGTTAGTGGGTTCCGTTGCGAGCGTTGTGTTTCTGTGAAAAAGGTAGGTGGTTCCGTTTAAGATGTCCAATTGATTAAACCTTGATTTTCTTGTTTTTTGAAATTGATTTCAAATTGAATTATGAAAAACCAATTGATGAGAACTAGAAATTGAATTTCCATGGTATGGATTTTGGTAAAAACCCTCAATTCCAATAGAATTGGAATTTAGGGCGTAAGTTGAAATTGATAGAAATTATGAAATGATTCGAATTAATTCCTTTTGGTGGAAAATGGATTAATTTAAAATGATGAAAACCTATGGTTGGTTTTACTTTGAAAGGCGTGAATTTATGAAATGAAACACTATGTTTAGTTTTTGGAATGAAAATGGAATATTGAAACTAGAAATGGGGCAATTGCATTTGTAACTGTTTTGAAATGATTTGTCCATTATTGATTGATTGAGAACATGAAATCCTAGGTATTTAGTAAGTTATTTGGGACAAACATTCTAGGATAGAAATTCTTTTGCAATAGATTGAATCTTTAAAACTCTAACAAAAACCTAGTTCGGCGGATCTTATCCCTGGTGGGATATTGATGGGTCCAATTTAGGTTGATCCCTGAGGGATGTGTGTACACATCATCATGATCACAAATATAAGTGTGTAAGGATCTCATAACTAGAAACTGTCATACATCTTGGAAGATGACCATGTTTCGTGTTGTGATTGTTTTGATTATATATATTTCATTGTTTGTGAAACTAATTTTTCTCATGCCTAATGATTTATATAAAGTGTTTATTTAATCCATGTTTGAGATGTTTTCCATCATTAAAAATGAAAATCATGTTGTTTTAAATATGAAAATGTATTTTCATATTAGTTTTTTTAATTGAAATACCCCCTTAGACCAGAATCTAGTTGAGGTTGTTGTGAATGTCGTCCAAGCTCTGGGACAGGCACCTACACCCATTATCGTTCATTCTCAAGTTATGGAACGTCGAAGGGATGAATCTCAGAATCTTTATCATGAGTTCCTTTATCAAAATCCACCTGCTATCCTTGGCTCTAATATTCCTCAAGAGGTTGAGTACTGGTTGAGAAAGATTGAGATTCTCTTTGATTTCTTGGAAACACCCAAAGCTATTAAGGTGAAGTGTGGTACTTTTAAGCTTGAGGGACCAAGCAGGAGATGGTGGGACAAAATGGTGATGACGATGAAGCATAAGGTCTTAGAGTGAAGAAATTTAAGGTTATTTTCACTAACCATTTCTATCTAGATCTATGGTATTGGATAAGGCTATGAAGTTTTTCAAACTCGAGCAGACTGACATGACTATGACAGAATATGAAAATCCATTTTCCAAGCTTGTGTGGTTTTCACCTAAGATTGTATCGAATGAGAAGATAAAGACTTGAAAATTCAAGATGCGAATTCGATCTGATATTCATTCTCAGGTTTTCTTGTTGCAGCTCTCTTCTTATGCTGATGTGCTGGATAGGGCGTTGATGGTTGAGCTTGACCTAGCTGGTAATTCAGTGTTGACAAGAGTTTCTTTTTCTCCTACTGGCAGTTCTATGAGTTCCCATAAAGGGATGAGGAAACATGATGAATCTCATGTTGGATCAACAGTAGGGTTCTTCTAAACCTTCGTCAGTGCCTGACAGAGGCCCTTTGATTTGCTACAAGTGCGACAAGCCTAGTCACTCGAAATGGGTTTCCACTGAGACACCCAAGATATATAAACTAGTACAAAAATGCTTTACAACGTCGTTTTTTTATGTCGCTTTTTAGTCGTCGTTATTAAAGGTGACATTGTAAATATTTGTCTTTAACGTTGGTTAAAAACCCGACGTTGTAAATCTATAATGGAACAAATTTTTTACATCGGTTATTAAATAACCAATGTAAAATATCATATATTACGTTGGTTATTTATATGAGCGACATGAAAAACTCTTCGGGATGAAGGGTTTTTACATCGGTTATTAAATAAACGACGTAAATCATCATATACCACATCAGTCATATAAAAAACGACGTGAAAACCCAGAATCCCAAATCCTTTTTTACATCGGTTAATAAATAACCAACGTGAAAGGGCTTCACGAGGAAGGGTTTTTATGTCGGTTATTTTATAACCGATGTAAAAAAAACATATACCACGTTGGTTCTTATAGAACCGACAGAATATATTTTTAACATCAGTTATAAAATAACCGATGTAAAAACTTTTTTTAAAACATTTCATGCAACCCTTCCTCTTCACTGCCGACCAAACCAAAAAAATACATAAACAAGCAGAAACAATAGCAAAATTACACATTCATAGTTACAACATTCAAAAATTACAATATTAACTAAAAACAAACCTAAATCCAATCAAAACAACTACCAAATGCACATTTACAATTAAAACATTCAAAATTCCAATATTCACCAAAAACAAAATAAAATCCAATCAAACCTGTAAAATGATTTGTCCATTCCACTTGTAAATGTGTGAGCTCTTGTGCACTATAAGGGTGAGGGTCATCAAAAAGCTATAAATTAAAAAGGAATGTATTTAACATATATAATGAATAAAACAAATGAAATATTAAAGAATAGTTTATAAGGAAATATAACCTGGTTAAACTTCGTAACCGTTCTAGATGTAATTATTTCATACATAAATCTTAACACATAATATCTGCATTCTTTGACACCTAGTTGTTTATGACATTTCTGTTTAAATGAGTTTTTCAATTCAAAATAACATTTTTTATATAATATATCCAAAATGTACTAATTATAAATGGAAATTCACCTTTACTTTTACATAATTGATCTTGGAATTCTTTTTCTTTGTGGTTTTTCGAAAGAAATCTCATCCCTTGTTAGAAAACAATATGAATGAAATAAATTTAAAATTCATTATAATATAAACAACTATTAAAAAATAAAAACTTACTTTTCCAATATGTTCTTAAAATTTCCTCACAAGTCGCCATGGATAGAGCATATCCAGTAAAGTGTCTTCTCCTTTTGACAAAAAACACCTAACATCCAATGGTCACTATATAAAAGAAAATTTAATGTTAGTGGTTATTATGTTAAAAGATAAATAACACTTTTTGAGATATATGTTTCATACCACTCAATATAAGGAAACATTCAGCACTGTATAATTATACTCTGTTCAAATCTTTCAGTAATATAAATTGTTCTTTATTCCTCAGTCAATGCGTTCGCTTCAGGTGTAATCAACTACGGGTTCATCGATCCATATACATCTATCTTGTCATTCTCCTCACACATTTTATAAAGATACCTAATACAAAATAGACATAAGTATAAATTTCCAATAAATTTAATCCAGAGAAAGATTTATGTTAAGACTTACATGGAAAAAACTTATATCACGTTGATGCCCAACTTATCTCTAGTAACAAGCTCCATGATATCATTTTTTAAAATCCCCACATTTATTGCACACCCACATACATAAGCTTCCATTGGAAACGTATAAACACCCACCAACAAATTTAAATATCTTGACAATCTGTCAAGACTACTAGAATTTGTATCTGAAGTCGTAACCGTTTGTATTTGTTGTTGGCTATACAGAATTTCTTTACCTTTAAAGTATTCATGTAAATAAATAGATAAATATATTAATTTTCAAATGTTAAAAAAATTAATAAAAAATAAAATAAAAGATAAAATATACACATACCACTATAGTAATATGTCACAGAAGTCTAGATAGTCAAACTAAAAAGTGGCCAATACTTTTTCCAATTGTCCTCACCTCATCTATAGGTTGCGGTACTACAGCTGATATATCTATAATATCTTGTATAGTGACCCTATGTTGATCTATCTTTAATTGTTGATGATGAATTGTATCTCCTATATAATATATAAACTCATATGCAACTATATGATAGTGAGGATCATCAACATACAACTCACAGTAACTAGGAAGCTGTGGAGGAGGGGTGTAGGAGTAGGATAAAAAATGGGGTATTCAGGCAAAGGTGGAGGAAAAATAATGGGGTTTGCAGGCAGAGGTGGGGGAGTGGAAGCTACTAGCAGAGGTGGGGTGGGAGCTGCAATCTAAAATTATCTTTGCACGTCTGCAAACATAGGTTGTACCGACGCTCTGATCTTTTCCTCCAACGTCGCATTAAATTTTTGAACTTCACCCTATAAAGATTTTTTTTTTGATAAAAACCCTCAATGGAAGAAGGTAAAGAACGTGGTAACACTTCTCACCGATACACCCACCGGGTATCCTCATACACGACTCAGTGTTCGATCTTTTCCAATGTTGTAGATAAAATATCTTGCCTCCCTTCAACTACAAATACCCCCTGTGTTCTCTACTCCTTAAGAGAATCCTGTATGAATTATTTGAAAAATTATGTAATGATTCTAATTATATAAATAATTGAATTAACTTAAATAAATAAAATAAACATCTTACAATCCTCTCAGCTATGACCCACGATTCTTCTGTAAGATAATGCCACTTTTTGCACATCTAAGCCCTCTTCCATTTTTCATGTCTAGTCGGGGTGGAGGGGCAACCTCTCAAGAAATTGAAGACTCGCCTCTTAGTTTTTGTAATTTTTCAGCCATCATTTGTTCTTCTAATAAAGTATAGCCTCCCCAAGATAAAGTGTGGGGGAATATGTTTCTAGATTGGATCTACTGATGAGATCTCCTCGATTGCTGTAAATTAAGAATAATAAATCATTAATAAGATCATTAATAAGATCATTAATATAAGAAAACTTATAAAAGATTACATTGCACTTACCAAAAATTCTTCTTGTCTTTTACTTTCAACAAATTCTTCTCATGTGTATTCATCTATAAAAGGATATATATAACATGGATTATCAGGTTTCATGTGCCCATAAATGAAATCAGATGTGAGGGTTGATTTAAAATCCATCCATCTCCTAACAGTCATCAATAAACATTTCCTCCCGACTCCTCCAATGTCAGGTATATCAAATGTCATCTGATAAGAATAGGGAAAGATATTATACTATAAACATTTCAAGATTAGTAAAACGGTAACAAAAGAGCTTACCAAAATGGTCTCCCACAACTAAGATAGTGTTGTTTTGTCAACACTTCTCCAATTATTAAACAAAATGATGACTTTTCTTTTACCCTGAGTTGATACAAAACTCTTGAATTATTTTTCATTAGGACCTCTTTAAATATCAAGGTCATCAAAGTCTGCTATTATCTTCTGGTCCTGGCAATGAGCAAGTGATAATTTTGGTAAACGTATGCTGTTGTTGTGGGAGTATATGAAGAAGGTTGAGAATCATCAAGAGGAGCATGTGCATGTTCCTCCCCAGAGGTATGAACATGACGCTCATCTCCAGAAGTATGCGGTTGATCAACTGATTGATCTGTTATTATACTTCAAATTGATGAAATAAACAATTAGTACGCAAATATACAAATTCAACTATTACAATACTAATGTAAATAAAAAATGAAAAATTAACAAAAAAGAAAATTATAACTTAACATATTATTATTCATATTTGTTATAGTTAACTAAAATTCTAACAATAGTAATGATATATGAAATGTCATGTAGATGAATAAAAACAAATCCAAAATTTTTGTAGGAATATTAAAAATGGTCCAACCTAATAAATCATTTTTTATACAAGAATATTTTTTAACATATTAAATTTAAAATAATTGTAATTCAACAAAATCAATAAATATTTAAGTTACGTAATGGTAAACATGGTAAACTAAACTAATATAAACAAACATTTTTACTTATTAGTTTTAATATGTGTTTTAATAAAGAAAAAAATTAAAATATCTAACATTTTATAAAATTAATAAAAGTAAACAAGAAATAAACATATATTACCTCTAATATTAAGAATGTACTAATGGATTTTTTTTCCCAAATTCCTTCGTCATGATCGTTCCTTATGGCACAAACCATGTTTACGACATGTTCATCATTATTATCTGTTAATCTTTCCATGGAAGTAAGGATCTCACATAAATCAGCATCTTTATCAAGTTGATCATCACCAACATACTGTTTTTTTCCTTGTAAAACAATAGACCACTGCATATCAGATTGGTCAAGAACATGAAAAAATTGTTTTGCATGTGTTTTCATTATAAAAGAATCAGTTGTGTCTTTCAATCTATTCAAATTAACAAATGTCATTCCAAATTCATCGTGTTTGACATTGTTGTTATCGATAAACCATTTATAGTTAAACACTAGAACTTTAATTTTAATGTATTCAACCTCTCATATTTCTTCAATGACTCCATAATATGCACTCGATGCATAAATTGGGTTTTTGTCTTTAGAACTCGAAAAATGAATTGTTTCTGTGAACACCAATACACCACTATTCTGAACTACACTTCTATTGTCCTGAGTTTTCATATGAAATGTATAGTCATTAATGTTATACTCGGACCATGTTATCACATTTAAACTTGAAACACCCACTAACCATCGTAATGTCTTTGATGCATCTAATCTACCAAGCACGGTTTTTTTAAACCATGGAAAAAACATTTTTTATGCGCATTCAAAATCTGCATTCCTTTGTTCTTTGGATGACATTGTTTCAACTCATTAATATGCAATGTTATATATAGTTGAGCATCATGTATGTTATTCAAAATATACAAATGTACCTTCTTTATTTGTTCACCTGACAACGATTTGACTTTCAATCCATGAATTATCTTTCCCCCATTATTAACTCATTCATGGCAAGATGGAGGAAAACCAATGTGCTCCGCCGCAGACAAGTAGCTTGTACAAAACTCTGCAACCTCCTCAGAAATATACTTTCCAACAATGAAGGCTTCAGTTCGATATGGATTCTTAACATACCTCTTCAATATATTCATATAACATTCAAAAAGATACATCCAACAAAGATATAAAGGTACACAAAGCTTTATTTCTCGAACTAGATGAACCATTAAATGCGTCATTATATCAAAAAAAAGATGGAGGAAAATACATTTTCAATTGGCAAAGTATAGAAATTACTTTGTTTTCCAAAATTTTCAAAGCATCCAGATCAATCACCTTATTACAAATTGAATTGAAAAAATAACACACCTTCTTGATGGTCTTTATGACACAGATGGGAAATATTTCACGCAATGCAACTAGTAGAAGTTGTTGCATCATGACGTTACAATCATGAGATTTCATACCTGTCAACTTCAAATCCTTCAAAGAGACAAAAAAATTTACATTTGAAGAATAACCCTGCGGCACTTTAATATCATGAAGACACTAAAAAGGCTAATTTTTTCTATCTTGGATAATGTATGACAAGCTAGGGGAAGAAATGTTCTCCTTCCATCACTCCAAACGTATTCTCACTGACAGTAAATCTAATCTTGCATTCAACCCATCTTTAGTCTTTCCTTTAATATCTAACAATGTTCCAATCAAACTGTAACATATATTCTTTTCCACATGCATGACATCAATGTTATGTTTCACTTCATGATATCTCCAATATGGTATCTCAAAAAATATTGACTGTTTCTTCCAAATATGTCTATCATTACCAGATTTATGTGACTTTCCAAATGTCGCATCAAGGTTTTTCACCCTCTCAAAATACCTATAAATGGATAATGGTTTTGGAGCAATATCAAATTCTTATGAGCCATTAAATGCCTTTTTTAATCTTCTATAAGAGTGATCCATAGGAAAAAACTTTTGATGACCCATGTATACTTTTTTCCTCCCATTATGCAATTGAAAATATGAAGCTTGTTATTCACAAATTGGATATGCTTTATGCCCTTAACATTGTATCCAAAAAAAATTTCATACACTGGGAAGTTATTTATAGTGAACATAATCACTGCATGTAGTTGAAAATATTTCATTTTATAAGAATCATACAGCCTAATATCATCCCGCCATAAGAGTTTCAAATCATCAATTAATGGTGACAAGAAAACATCAATATCATTTCCGGGTTGCTTTGGTCCAGAGATCATTAAACTCAACATGACATATTTGCGCTTCATACAAAATTCAGAAGATATGTTGTGAATTACCAATAAAAAAGGCCATGAACTATGTGTGCTACTAAGGCTTTGATATGGATTCATTCCATCCATGTGCAACCCAAGTCTGAGATTTCTAACTTCATTTTCGAATATAGGAAATTGGTGATCAATTTTCTTTCAATGTGGACAATTAGCTGGATGACATATTTTTCCATCACATGTCCGCTCACCAGCATGCCATCTTAACCTTTTGCATCACGTAAATTAGCAAATAAACATTTCAAACGAGGAATTATAGGAAGATACCAAAATACCTTGGTCGGGATCTCTGTAATCTCTAAATCAGCCTGCGATTTTTCTTTCAACTTATACCGTGATGTCTCATATTTAGGACACTCTGATAGAAATTCATATTTCTTCCTATATATCACACAATCATTCAGGCAGGCATTTATCTTCTTGTACCTCAATCCCATCAGGCATAATATTTTCTTAACCTTATAATGTAAATCTAGAAGATCATTATCTTTAGGAAGAATGTTTTTCAATAATTGTAGTAGCTCTGTAAAACTCCTATCACTTCATCCATGTTTCACCTTTAGGTTAATCAATCTTAACACCGATGATAAAACCATAAAATCTGTACAACCAGGATACAGTGGTATTTCAGCATCACCATATAGAAACGTGTGTCGGTTCTTTCTCAATTTGTTCTGCTTCAATATCATGAATCATTTCTTCAATTTCATCAGATTTGGCATCTTACAAAGCATCATCAACAGTAGATTTGAAATTCTGCCCAGTTTCACCATGCCAAATCCAATGGTTGTAACTTAGATTAGAACCATAAAAAATTAAATGATCTTTAATCTCTCTACTTTTCAACATCTTCATATTTAAACATTTCAGGCATGGATAGAAAAACATGTCGTTGTTTGGAAAATTTGTTTAGAAAATTCCAAAAAAGGATCAACACCTTCCTTATATTCATCACTCATCCAATGTGACATAATCCAACTTCGACTCACAGTTACCTATAACAAATATTAAAATTATATATCATGTTAAGATAAGCCAATTTTGTATTTATATGAAATATGTCATAATTTGAAAGTAACACAATTTTGAAATATAAAATAAATATATGCGTATTTGAAAAATATAATTACAAATTCTACACACTAATGGAAGATAAGTTTAAATATAAATGATAAATCATAAAAAGATATGCATGGAAATAATTTTAAAAATAAAATATAGTAAGATAAGCCAGTTTTATATTTATATGAAATATGTCATAATTTGAAAGTAACACAATTTTGAAATATAACAAAATATATGCATATTTGAAAATTATAATGATATTGTTTTTGAGCAATAAGATAGAAAACCACTATGTAAAAAATAAAACACCATCCACTAGTGTGATGTATTATTAACCCATCACAACATGAGTTTTGTTAAATTTTTATCCTAATTATCTAAACTATTAACCTAACAGGTCTTAGGATTGTATTGAATTGAAATATTTTCTTTATTTCATGTAATTTTGATGGTCACATTTATGGGTTTTAAAATTCTTATTGAGTATTTTGTGGGAAATGGTCTTGTGTGTGGTTATAATTGATTTGCGAGTGGTAAGCTGATATTGTTAGGTTTGATCAACTTTTTGAAATGGACTTATATTAGACTCAAAGTACAGACCCTGAGAGAAACCTAGATTGTCTTGGGAAGGTGGTGAAAATATCTTATTCAAGGTATGTTGAGAGGTTGTTTTGGGGGCTACTTAGCTAACGCGGAATGCCTCAAATCGGTTCACTTTATAAATAGTAACCAGACCGGTTGGCAGTAAGGCCTCAAGCGAGTCTCCCCATATACACATGCTAGAAGTTGGCAACTAGCAGCGACAGTTTAATGGTTGTATGGTTGGAGTAATTTACCCTCTGGATCAGTACTAAATATAATATAATAATAGTAAATGAAAAGTAGTGGAATGTAACAAAAACTAAGATATAATAATAAATAGTTAACCAATGCAGTGCTAAATAAATAAGCAACCATGCATCAACATACTATGTTATAATACTAACAGTGAGCAAAAAATATATACTA
The DNA here is from genome assembly GCA_963277665.1 of Viscum album. NCBI lineage: Eukaryota > Viridiplantae > Streptophyta > Magnoliopsida > Santalales > Viscaceae > Viscum > Viscum album. Next base: position 1,578,158,883 of record OY728128.1, on the reverse strand, counting down.
CATACAACCTGACCATATAGGGAAATAATTAAATAAACAAATGGCCCAACTTCTATAGGAAGACTGAGTACATATTCATCACCAAACACCTGGACAAGTATACCTTCTTTTTCCCAAGCTGGAATAATCGAAAATTTAATGTGTTATATAAATTGAAAAAGGAGAGATGGTATATAACCAATGTCTCCATGACCAGGGATATCCATATGGGGATTTCATATTTAAATAAGGCATCAACCCGAGCATCTAACCAAAGTAACATGGAGCTTTATGCCGAACGATTTCTGATAAAGAATAAGAAAAACCAAGTCTAATAATGAGGAATGTCATGCCTCATATTTCAATAGATAATCAATGGAACACCATTACATATAATGTGGAATTTCATGTCTAATGATTTTAAATAAATAAAAAAGAAACACCATTTCCAATGATGATAGCATGAGGAAATTAAACAAGATATTGCGATATTTTAGTAACCGAAATTGCAAAATGTAGATTTAGGGCATCCGTGAAAAATAACGACTGAAATCGAGGCGTGTGAGACTTGAGAGTTGCAAGTCAATCGGATAGATGCACTGATAAAAAAGATAATGAACGAAGCTAGCGAAACGAGGTTGGAGGCTATGGGTTCGAAGAATCATTTCTAGGGTTTCTGTTTGAGAGAGAACTGAGTCGTTGTCGCCCGATCAAAAAACACCACAATGACTCTAAACGGGGCTTCATAAATTTTTTAAATGATTTATCACACCGGTTATTTAGTAACCGACGTGATAGAGTGTTTTTTATTACATTTATCACGTCAGTTATTATTTAACTGACGTGATAAATCAATGATGTTTGCTTTATCACATCGGTTATATAATAACCGACGTAAAAAATGGGCTTTATCACATCGGTTATAGTATAACCAACATTATAAAGAGAGATACTTGATTCATCACATCGGTTATTATATAACTGATGTGATAAATCAAGATAATCCATTTTTTACATCGATTGTATTATAACTGACATGATAAATCAATTTACATGACTTTGCACATCGGTTATAAATAACTGATGTAAAAAATGTTGACGTGATAAATACTTTTTGTATTAGTGATAGTTCATGTAGATACTATGTCGCTTACAGAAGTTTTGTCATGTCTATTCTGCTCCATATAGTGACATAGGATCGTTAGTGCCTAAAAGCACTACGATGCAATCAGATGCTTCACAAACTAAGAGGTTCTAGCCACAGGCATCCGGAAGTGGAAGACTCTCTAGGGGAGGCAGATATGGGTTCAACAACTATGAGAGGTACCATCACCATATCTTCATCATTAGTGACTGATTTATTTGATATTAGTGCATCTCATTCATTAATATCAACTCGTATTGTGAATCTGCTAAATCTTTCAATGGATATTTTATCTTATGTGATGGATATTAATATACCCCTCGAAACGAAGAGAGAGAAGGGTCTTTTTTGTCATGTTTGTGTGTTCTCTTTATCAGAGATTGAACTTACTTGGGATTTTCTGGTTCTCAATATGAAACCTCTTGATATCATATTCGGGGTGGATTAGCTCATTAATAATAAAGCCTCAATTGATTGTTATCTTTGACGGGTCTCCTCTACTGCGCCTGATGGAGTGTGTCGTATCTTTTAGAGAGAATGTGACCCAAAGTCGAGTAGAGTCGGACCTTCTTATCCAGAGTTGGGGATAATGATATTAGTGTCCGCTTTTGATCTGGAGTGGGAAGCTTTGAGCGGTGATCTCCATCCAGTTATCGTCAAGTTTCCCAATGTTTTTCCTTCATACTTCTCTGGTTTTCACCCAGTAAGGGATGTAGAATTTTCTATTGATTTAGTATTTGGTACTCAGTAGGTATTTATTCCCTCTTACCGCATGGAACTAGCTGAGATGAAAGAGTTGAAGATTCAGTTGGATGATCTTTTAGAAAAAGGCTTTATACACCCAAGTGCGAAACCTTGGGCGGTGTCTGTTCTCTTTGTTAAGAAAGTTGATGGGTCACTTCGCCTTTGTGTTGATTACTGAAAACTCATTCGAGTTACGGTAAAGAAAAAGTATACATTGTCATGTTTGGTCAGTTGAAAGGGGAAAAGTTATTTTCGAAAATTGATCTTCGAACTGGTTATCACCAGTTGAGAATAAAAGAATCTAACATTCAGAAAACTATCTTCTGGAGTGTGGCCATTTTGAATATCTTGTCATGCCATTTGGTCTAATGAATGCTCATGCAGTCTTTATGGATTTGATGAATGGTATTTTCCATGAGTATCTTGATACATTCGTGGTAGTCTTTGTGGATGACATCCTTATTTACTCTAAGTTCGAGGAGGATCATTTGTGTCATTTGAGAGTGGTTCTGGAGTAGTTGAGAAATCACTAACTTTATGTCAAACTATCGAAATGTGATTTCTGGATTTAGGAAGTGATGTTATTGGGACACGTGGTGTCGGAACATGGTATCTCAATTGATGCTAAGAAGGTGAAAGATGTTAGGATATGGAAGCAACCATGGAATGTTTTCGAGATTCGAAGCTTCTTGGGTTTGGTCAGGTACTAGCGCAAGTTTGTAAAGGATTTCTCGAAGTTGACTTCTCTGATGACCTCTCACTCAGAAGGTAGTGAATATTTCTTGGGATAAGAAATGTCAAAGTTCTTTTGTTGAGTTGAAGCTTATTTTTACTATTGTGCTAGTGTTGAATCTTTTAGAGGTCGGGTAGGGTTATGTGGTCTTTTGTAATGCATCAGGTTTGGGTTTGGTCTATGTTCTTATGTAGGGTGATCACGTTATTGCCTATGTCTCTCGGCAACTTAGGCCACACAAAAAAGAACTATTAACTCATGACCTTGAACTTGCAGTTGTGATGCATGCACTTAAGAGTTAGCGATATTACCTTTTCAGAGAAAGGTTTGCCCGGTTTTTCATCCATAAAAGCTTGAGTTATATCTTCTCTAAAAAATATTTGAATCTTCTCTAAAGGCATTCGGTGGAATACCTGCAATATTTTGAATTTGACATTGCCTATACCCGGGGAAAGGAAATATCGTCGCAGATGCCTTGAGTAGGAAATTTATGAACCAGGCAGTGAAAGAATAATCGAAAGAGTAGAACTTGATGGATCAATTTGAATAGTTACATATTGGAGTTCGGGAATCAGGGGCTAAGGTAATCTTGGCTAGTGTTCAGTTGACCTCTGCTCTTCTTGATATGATTCTTCAGGAATAACATTTTGATGATGAGTTCTGTAGCATTAGAGACTCTCTTTATGGTGGGGAGACCATTATTGAGTGGTCATTCTCCACAAAGGGTGTTCTATGTTTCCAGAACTAGTATGTTGTACCTTTGCCAGTGAGAAAACTCGTGATGGGGGATTTCCATAATTCTCAGTGGTTAGTGCACCCAAAATCCACAAAAATGTTCTATGATATGCGGCGACGATTCTGATGGCCAGGTATGAGCCAGGGCATTTCTGATTTTGTCTCTCATTGTTATACGTTTCAACAGGTCAAGGTCAGGCACCAGAGACCTTTGGGTTTGTTTCAAACACTTCCAGTGCCGACTTCGAAGTGAAATGAGATCTCAATGGACCTTGTGGTTGGGTTGCCACATATCCAGAGGAAGAAAAATACGATATGGGGTGTGATCGATAGGATGACTAAATCGGCTCACTTCCAACTCATTCATGATACAACCAAAGCTAAGGAGTTTGGAAATCTCCATGTAAGAGAGATTGTTCACATGCACAGAGTTCCATCTGTTATAGTCTCTGGTATAGATCCTCATTTTACTTCTCGCTTTTGGAGAAGCCTTCAAGAGGCACTGGGATCTCAGTTTCGTTTGAGTACGGCCTACTATCTGCATATGGAAATCCAGGCTAAGAGGGCTATACAAATTCTTGAGAATATGCTTTAGGTCTGCGCCCACGACTTTAGGGGAGCTTGGGATGACCATTTTGGGCTAGTTGAGTTTGCTTATAACAATAGTTACCAATCCGCAATCAGAATGGCTCCTTTTGAGGCCTTGTATGGTCGACCTTGTATGGTCGGCCTTGTATGGCCGACCTTGTAAATCTCCATTGTGTTGATCGGAGATCGGTTAAAGTTCTTTGGTTAGACCAAGATTGGTTCAAGAGATGCCAATAAAGATTCAGTTGATTCGTCAGAGGATGTTGATGGCACAGAACCGATATAAATCTTATAATGATCGTCGTCGTAGACCGTTGGAATTTTTAGTTGGTGATCAAGTGGTCTTGAAAGTTTCACCTCGTTTGGGTCATCAAATGCTTGGGAGGCGAGGGTAGCTTTCTCCTCGTTTTGTGGGATCTTTTGAGGTTTTTGAGTGGGTGGGGAAAGTGGCTTATAGTTTAGTGCTTCTGCCACCATTGACGTCGATACATGATTTGTTCCATGAATCATAGTTGTGAAAATATCTTTCTGATCCATCTCATGTTCTGAGCTGGAGTGATCTCGATGTTGAGCCTGATTTGTCCATGACTAAGCATCCAGTCAGGATAGTTGATTATGAGACCAAGGTACTTCGTGGGAGGATGATATCTTCTGTTCGTGTGCTATGGCAGCATGGTTCTGATTCTCATGATACATGGGAGCACGAGATACTGATGAGAGAGTAGTGGTCTCACCTTTTTTATATGGAAACTTCTTGATAGGATTTCTGGGGACAAAAAGTTCTTATGGTGGGGAGGTTGTACCATTCGGTTACATTTCTAACAGGTACATTTTAATCTTTGTTGTAGTTTTCCTTTTTCGTTGTTTGGGGTAGGGCTGAGAAGGAATTGGGAGGATACCTATAACGGTGAAGTCAGGGGTTTGTTGTAATTTTTAGCATAAAAGTTTTTGGGTTCTGCAGTCTGCTGAGGATTTACAAGTCGTGTAATGTTGTTACACGACGTGTAATCATCGCCCAACATATGCAGTGAAACTAGTACATAATGTGAAAGGATACACATCATGTATAGTTTAAACGTCGTATATAAATTAAAAATCAGGTTTTTAATAAAAGGAGATAAGATTTTCAGCGTATCGGGGACTTTAAAATTACACAACGTGAATTTAGGTTACACGTCATGTAAAGTCCCGAGTGTCAATTTTAAACAGGCAACTCGGCTGAAAATTTTATTTCCTTTCCTCCAGGTTTCTTTGCTCTCGACCTAGAGCCATCCCCTAGTGATTTTGGAGCCCTCCCACTACAAACAAAACAGCAGATTACCGACAGTTTTTTAGATGGGGTTATGCACAACCCCTTCTAATTATCAAATTTAAAGGGGTTCAAAACCCCCTCTAAATTTTTTAGAATTATTTTTTTAATATTTAGTTTGATTTTAAAGGTTGTTATGTCAAAACCGCCGCTAATTTAATAATTAGTGGCGCTATATATTCAGTTGGATTTTAGAGGAGCTATAATATATATATAATATTCTTTTGGACATATATATATATATATAATTGATTTTTTTAGAGGAAATAGTGGGGGTTCACAACCTCCTATAATTTAAGATATTAGAGGGGATTCATGAACCACCGTTAATCCATCAGATAAAGAGGGGAATTTAAATCCCTTCTAATTTAGGAAATTAGAGGGGTGGTTTGAATCCCGTCTAATTTAAGAAATTAGAGGGGGTTTTGAACCCCCTCTAATTGATGACATTAGAGGGGGTTTTGAACCCCCTCTAATTGATGACATTAGAGGGGGTTGTTAACCCCCTCTAATTTAATAAATTTGATGGGGGCATGGATCGCCGCTAATCCATTTGATTAGAGGGGGTTTTAAACCCCTCTAAATTTTTATTTATTTTTAAAAATAAATCTTATATAAATTCAAATTTTATAATATATGTGTGAGTGTGCATGTGTGTGTGTGTTACATGAACACATTATATAAATATATTTAAATACATTATAAACATATATATATATATATAAGCACATTACATAAATACTTTAAATAAATACTTATACATATAAACAAAAAAGTAGAAATATATAAATATTGGTATACATAATATAAATGTAATTATAAATATATTTATAAAAATTTATAAACTTTATATATAGTTTTATAAATACTATACATTTATATTATGATTTATATTATATATATATATTATATTATATATATTTTTATCGAATATTTTTGTATAAATACATTTATATAATATTATGTATACAAATATATATAATATAGATAAAATTAAATATAAATATACATATATATTATATAATATATTATATAATTATTTTATATATATTGTGGTATACCATATTAATTATAAATTAATTTAGTATATATATATATCATTTAATTATATTATATATTTCCAATTATATGAATGTATTTAGTTTTGTGTGTGTGTGTGTGTGTGTGTGTGTGTGATATGATATAAATGTATATAATCACATACATAAATATATAATATATGTATAATATAAATCATAAAATATATAAATGTATAGTATTTATAAAATCAACATATAATTTTTATAGTTTAAAAAATAAGTGTAATAATAATATTATTGTTGTTGTTGTTGTTGCACACACATACATAAATACAAATATATAAAAATGATTATATAAATATATATATTATAATTATATTAAATCCATAAATATTATAAAATACATAAATACACACACATAAATATAAATGTATTTACAAATATATGTATAAATATATATATATCTATATAGGTAAATGTGAATATTTATATATATATTATATATACACAGATATAATATATATATATATATATATATATTATACACAAATTTATTATATATTATCGAATATTTATGTGTCTAATATATTATAGACAAATATATGCATTATATATTATACACAAATACATTATATATATATATATATATATATATATTATATACACAAATATATATTATATATAAATATTACTCGCATATATGTCATATATAAAAACATATATTATATTATCTATATTTCTATACATAAATATATATATATATATATAATATCTAATATTTGTGTGTAAATAAATAACAAATATTGTATATAATATCAATAACTCAATTCAGCATAGTGGTAAGTCGTTGAGGGATAATTCAAACGGTACATGGTTCAATTCTCACCTGGTGTATTTTTTCGACCAAGCTCCCTGCGTGAGCCGGTATCTGCCTTCCTGGGTCCATGGACAAAAGGGTGCGGGCGTTCTGTTGGGTTGTCTGGAGGGTGCGGAGTGGGTTGTCTAGGGTGTCAGGGTGGTGCTTGTCTACGATGGTTGTCCAGGGTGTCCGGGGGGGTCTGTGGGTGGTGTCCACGAGGTGTTTGGGGAGTCTATGGGTGGTGTCTACGGGGGTGTCTGGGGGGTCTGTGGGTGGTGTCCACAAGGGGGGTCTATGGGTGGTGTCAGGGTGGTGCATGCGGGTTGTCTTGGGGTTGGGAAAATTTTAAAAAAAGGTGGTTTAGGAGCGGTTATAACCGCCTCTAATTTGATGTTTAAATTAGAGAGGGTTTAAATCGTCTCTAATCGCTTCGTATACGTTTAATTTAGTCTATAATTAGAGGGGTTAAAACCTCATCTAATATAACTGCCTCTAAACACAAGCCTGTTTTTCCAATGCTTACCCAAAACCACCCGTAATCGGTGTTGGAAGCAACTTTAGCAGCAGTTATGGGTAACCGCTGCTAAAGTATTTAGAGGGGGTTATAACCCCCTCTAAATGAAAAAAAAACTTCTAATTGTCCTATTTTTTGTAGTGTCCAACCCTTTAGAGAGGGTTTAAAAGGCATGAATTGATGAAATGAAAACCTATGTTTGGTTTTGGAATGAAAACGGCATATTGAAACTAGAAATGGGGCAATTGCATTTGTAATTATTTTAAAATGATTTTCCCATTATTGATTGATTGATTGAGTACATGTGAGTTTGGGTAGTTAGTAAGTTGTTTGGGACAAACATGCTAGGTTGGTAATGCCCTAGCAATGGATTGACGTTTTACAACTCTAAAAAAACCTAGTTCGTCGGATCTTATCCCCAGTGAATATTGATGAGTCCTATTCGGCCTAAGCCCAAGGGACGTGTGTGCACATCGTCGTGATCACATATATAAGTGTGTGAGGATCTCATAACTAGAAACTATCATACCTATTGATAGATGACCATGTTTCTTGTTGTGATTGTTTTTTACTATATATATGTCATTGTTTGGGAAACTACTTTTTTCTCATGCCTAATGATTTATATAAAGTGTTTATTTAAGTCATGTTTGAAATGTTTTCCATCATTTGAAATGAAAAGCATGTTTTGTTTTAAATATGCAAATGCACTGCCATACCTATTTTGTTTAAAATTGAAATTGTGATTTGGTTTATTTAATATGTCATCTTATTATGGGGCACTTGGTGAGACCCTTTAGCTCACGCCCTACCTTTTCCTTCGAGTGTTTGTAGATTCCCTCCTTCCAGGTTTGAGCACGGGGAAAGCACCACTTGGAGGTGGTAGTTGTTGATATTCTATTCTTGTTATTGTGTCTCTTGGGACTTGAGTTTATATAGTCTTTTTGGAATTTTGATGATGTACTATTTGGGTTTTGCTATACCTATTTGACTTCTGGTACTGTTCTCCCTGAGAAATTTTCTTTTGATCATACTGACTTGTTTCAGTTTCGTCCATTATTATCTGGAAAAACTATTCCCAGTTTTATCTTGTATGATACTCGGGTGTTAGGGTATCAGAGTATCTAGGTCGGTTCATGAAAAAGTGGTATCAAAGGTGAAAGTTAAGCATCTTTCCTTGATATCAGTATGCAGAATTTAATCTTTTCGGGACTTAGGAGGTAGTTGCGAGTGAGTTCCTGACCAGCTCTCATCATAATGAGCCTTAAGTCGCCATGGGTGGTTTGGGAAAGACGGCTTGAGGATTAGTTCCAGTCTTTTACCTAATTTTGATTTGGATAGATTGAAATCCAAATCTTGTTTATCTATCTGTTGGGATTAGTTTTCTTGTTACTCTTGTTTGAGTGTTGATTTGTGTAACGTTCTGACATCTTCAATGTTGTTTTCTGATGTTGTATAGCATCATGCCTCTGAGAAGACATGCGAATAGGATCCAAGAGGAAGCTCCTGATGAACCACAACAAGAAAATCCCCCCTTTGACCATAATCTAGTTGAGGTTGTTGTGTGTGTCTTCCAAACTTTGAGACAAGCACTTACACCCATTTCCATTCAGGCTCCAGCTGTGGAACCTCAGAGGGATGAATCTCAGAATCGTGCTTAGGAGTTCCTTCGTCAGAAGCCACCTGCTTTCCTTGGTTCAAATGTTCCTCAAGAGGCTGAGGACTGGTAGAGAAAGATTGAGCTTCTCTTTGATTTCTTGGAAACACCTGAAGCTATTAAGGTGAAGTGTGTTGCCTTTAAGCTTGAGGGGTCAAGTAGGAGATAGTGGGACACGATGGTGACAGCGAAGAAGCACGAGGGCTTAGAGTAAAGGACTTTAAGGTTCTTTTCACTGACCAGTTTTATCCAAAGTCTATGGTGTTGGCTAAGACTATGGAGTTTTTCAAACTCGAGCAGGCTGATAGGACCGTGACTGAATATGTAAATCACTTTTCCATGCTTGTGAAGTTTTCACCTGAGATTATATCGAATGAGAAGATAGAGACTAGGCGGTTCAAGATGGAAATTTGATCTAAGAAGATAGAGACTAGTCTCATGGTGGATCTCGACAGCAGGGTTCTTCTAGACCTCCTACGGTGCCTAGAAGAGGCCCTTTGATTTGCTAGCAGTGCGGAAAGTCTGGGCACTCGAAACAGATTTGCACTGAAACACCCAAGATATATAGTTCCTGCAGACACTAAAGTCACTTGCAAAAGTTATGTCATGTCTATTCTGCTCCACATAGTGTCGCAGGATCGACAGCGCCTAAAAGTATTGTGGTGCAATCAGATGCTTCATGAAATAAGGGGTTCTAGCCACAGTCATTCGGAACAAAACTTCTTCACGCAATGAAAGAGTCTCTAGAGGAGGTAGATACAGGTCCAACAACTATGAGAGGTACCATCACTATAGTTGTTCATTAGTGATTGTTTAATTTGATATTAGTGCATCTCATTCGTTTATATAAACTCGTATTGTGAATCTACTAAATCTTCATATGGAGGTTTTATCTTATGTGATGGATATTACTATTGTTGTGGAAATGTCAGGAGTCATAGCGACAAAACAAGTTTGCAGATGAAGAAAAATGGAAACAAAATATGAAGAAGAAGAACACGAATGTAGAGATTTACGTGGTTCGGGAATAATCCCCACGTTCACAGAGAGGCAAAATTTTATTATGATTGAGGAACACAATTTATACGGGGATTTCAGTGTTTTGAGCACATAGAAACCCTAGCTCAAAATGAGCTAATAAGGAGGACAAAACACTATTCCACCAACCGCACAGAAAGTCTGTTGTGCAATAGTGAGGTGGTTGGAATTCCGCACTGCTACAGTGTTGCGGCCGCCCAAGTCAAAGTTGTTATAGTGGCCAGTGGAAAGAAGTTTGTGGAGCTACAGTACCATTGTCTCCAAATTCTGAGTTGTTATAGTAGTCGTGTCAAAGTCTGCACTATTATAGTGCCCTGTCGGTGTCGTCCGGTCAGCTCTACTACAATTCCCTATCCGAAGAGTTGCAACCTGATGTGCAGTATGGTCTAAAACCTTTTGACCCAACATCATCCAAAGAGTATTGGACTACACCAATCCACCTATCTCCCACTTTGAGCCGGATCTGCTACAGTGACCTACTTTGATGTCACTGACTTAAATAACTTACTTAATCTGAGCCCCTCCTCTTCTTCACTCGTCAGTGTGTGTTTTCCATTCACAACTTCAATTTCAAGCTAATGGTTCATGAAATACTAGTTTTTTCCCTTTTGTGCTTCCATAGTGACCTCCCATTTTCTTATGCTCATCCTTCATTCATCAGTGGCGACCAATAAAGGCACAACAATGCCTCAACTTCTGTATTACCATCGACTTCGTCAACATATCTGCTAAATTGTTTGTTCCAAAAATATTCTGCAATGTCAACAACTTATCATGTATCAAGCCTCTGATAAAATCATACTTCCTGAATGTGCTTCATCAGGGCATGAAACGCAGGGTTCTTTGCAAGATGTATAGAACTCTGACTATCACAGTGCAATACATTTTCCTCTCGCTTTTTACCCAGCTCATCCAAGAAGTTCTTTAGCCAAACTATCTCCTTCTCAGCTTCTGTTACAGAAATGTATTCTTCCTCTTTGGTGGATAAAGTCACCACCTTCTACAATTTTGATATCCAGCTAAATGCAGTTCCTCCACAAGTAAATACAAAACTTGTGGTAATTCTCCTGTTATCGACGTCACCTCTATGGTCAGCATCCACATATCCCTGAAATGAATTTCCTTTTCCAAAGCACAAAGATACCTTCTTTCTTCCCTTCAAATACCTCAGTATCCACTTCACTGCTTCCCAATGTTGCTTCACAGGGTTAGCCATGTACATGCTCACAACTTCCACTGTATGAGCAATGTCAGGTCGAGTACATATCATAGCATACATCAGACTTCCAACAGCTTATGCATATGGAACATTTTCCATGTACACAACCTCTATTACCGTCTTTGGTGATTTCCCCTTTGATAATTTGAAATGGCATGCCAGGGGAATAGAAACCGGCTTTGCTTCTAGCATACCAAATCTTCTCAAAACCTTTCCAACGTAGTCAGCCTGTGATAACATCAAGATTCCTACTGCCTGATCTCTCTTGATCTTCATCCCCAAAATTTTGTCAGTTTCTCCAAGATATTTTATCTTGAACTTCTCAACAACTTCTCTTTCATCTCATTAATCTTCTGCATACATGATCCTACAATAAGCATGCCATCCACGTATATAAGCAGTATAATATATTCATCACCAAAAGACTTAATGTAGCAACATTGATCCATGCCACATCGTTTGTATGCATTTTTAGTCATAAATGCTTCAAAAAATCCATTTCACTGTCTGGGTGTCTGCTTCAACTCATATAATCTCTTTTGGAGTTTGCACACTAGGTCTTCATTCCCATACTCAATATATCCCACTGCCTACTGCATATAGATGTCCTCCTCTAGATCTTCATGAAGTAAAGAAGTCTTGACATCAAGCTGCTCAAGATGTAAGTCTCCTGATGCCACAATGCTGAGAACCACCCAGATGGTGGTAATCTTCACTGTTGGTGAGAAATTTTCAGTAAAATCTACCCATTCCTTCTATTGAAAGCCTTTCACCACCAGCCTTGCTTTGTAGCTCCTCTTTCCACCATGTTCTTCCTTGACCCAGTATACCCACTTGTTCTGTAATGCTTTCTTTCCTTATGGAAGAGGTGTCAACTCCCAAGTGTTGTTATCATGCAATGAGGAAATCTTCTCCTTCATAGTCATCTTCCACTTGCTCAACTCCTTCAACTACTTCAAAACATTCTAGTTATCCATCGTCGGTCAATAACAAGTAATATATGGATGACGAATACCTATGAACAGGCATTCTTACTCTAGCTGATCTTGTCAACTCCACTAGAGGAGTAGGCTCCACTGGTTTCAGTGTCATAGTTCAGGTACACCTTCAAGCTCCACTTGCTCATGGAAGCCTGGTTCTTTATTTTCACTATCAACTTCTACTGCATGACGGTCCTTATATGTGACAACTTCATTAAATATCAAGTTATGACTCCTGATGACCATCTTCCTGGGATCATCCCAAAAATGATAACCAAAATCATTAGCACCATATCCAATAAAGAAGCATGGTTTGGACGTAGCATCAAGCATGTCCCTTGCATTAGCATCAATATGCACATATTCCAAATTGCTAAAAAATCATAAATGTGAGAGTCTTACCTCCTTACGAGACGAGAGTTTCTCAGTTAAACATTCTCTTATTGGTAAAGATGGACTCTTGTTAATGAGATATGTTGTCATGTTCACTACATCATCCCAGAAGGTCTTGGGTAACCCTGAGTGCAGCCTCATGCTCCTGGCACGTTCATTCAGTGCCTTATTCATCCCTTTAGCTACACCATTTTGTTGTTGTGTTCCTGAGATAGTCTTCTCCCACTGAATTCCCTAAAATCAATTCTGTCGTACTCTCCATTGTTGTCAGACCTCAAGGATTTTAGCTTTGCTCCTGACTCATTCTCCACCACGGTCTTCCACTTCTGAAACATATTAAACACATCATATTTTCATTTCAGAAAGTAAACTCATACCTTCTTTTTCGAGTCATTAATAAATGTCACATAATATTGTGACCCTCCAAGGGAATGTACTGGTGTAGGCCCCCAAACATCAGTGTGCACCGAGTCTAGCTTCCCAGCCTTCGATGTTTTGACTCCTTTCGCAAAAAGCAATTTCTTCTACTTTTCGAAGATACAATATTCACATAGGCCAACATCAACTGACTTCATCTCTGGTAGCAATCTTTTTTATGCCAGCACCTTCATCCCCTTCTCACTCATGTGGCCTAGCATGCAGTGTCACAGTTGTGAATCTTCGGCGTCTTTTATTGAAGCAACCATGTTCATGTAATTTTCTATCATGTTGTACAAAGTACCATTCTTTTCTCCCTGAGTTATGATCATAACTCCTTTGGTGATCTTTCATGCACCACCAGTGAATGTGGTACTAAAACCTGCATCATCAAGCTGTCAAATAGAAATAAGATTTCTTCTTAAACTAGGGATATATCTCATGTTTTCCAAAACTAGCAAACTCATATTGTTGTTCTTGATCTGTGAATCTCCTTTCCTCACGATCTGCAAGGGTTCGTCATTAGTAATATGTACCTTGACAAAATTTACAAAAACATAATTGTTCAAGAAACCATTCTCCAACGTGGAATGGAAAGACGCCCCTGAGACTAAAATTCAAGACTCCATAAAGGTATCCACACTCAGCAGCAGCACATCATCAGTTCCTTCAACCGTCGTGTTTGCTTCATTGGTTTCAGGCGCCTTCCGTTTATCTCTGCACTCCTTAACATGTTCGTTCTTCTTAAAAATTCAAAAGGTAAGACCATCTCCCTTTGCCTTGTCTTGGTTATTTCCTATTCACTTTGATCGTCCTCTGCGATTATCTTGTTGTGCATATCTTCTTCTTCCTTCAACTTTCAGAGCAGAACCATAGAATTTATCCAATTCTCCTCTTCGGATATCCTCACTGAGGATTAGGTCCCGCACATCCTTCAGAACAAACTTGGTATTTCCCGAAGAATTGCTCACAGCTGTTACAGTTGCTTCTCAACTGCCAGGTAATGAATATAGTAAAACCAATGCACATACCTCATCGTAAAGCACAATTTCCACCGATATCAACTGACTAATGATGGTGTTGAATTGGTTGACGTGATCTGCAACAATTCTCCCTTCAACTGTTTTCAGATTGAACAAACGTCGCATCAAGTGCACTTTGTTTGACACTGAAGCCTTCTCGTACATATTCATTGGAGCTTTCATCAACCCAATCGTCATCTTCTCCTCTATAATGATGAATGCCATGTTTTTTTCCAACGTAAGGTGCACAACTCCTAGAACATGTCGATCCAGTAGCTCTCACTTCGATTGTTCCATATTCGTTGGCTTTAAAACCAGAAGCTGAAAATGAATTTTCTTTTAGTAAAGATTGTCATCAATCTACATCCTCCAGTAGCTGAATTCAATTCCATCAAAGCGGTCAATATTCATCTTGCCTTCTTCCATAGTCATCGTTCAATTCAAGAAATCCAAACTCAACATTTGATACCAGTTATTGCAGAAATGTCGAGAGTTGCAGCAACAGAAAAAGTTTATTGGTGAAGAAAAACATAAAAAAAAGATGAAGAATAAGAACACGAACATAAAGATTTATGTGGTTCGGGAATAATCTCTATGTCCACGGAGAGGTAGAATTTCACTATGATTCGATAGCACAATTTATAGGGGGGACAGAGTTTCAAGAACATGAAAACCATAGCTCAAAATGAGCTAATAAGGAGGACGAAACACTGCTCCACCAACCACACAAAATATTTGTTGTGTTATAGTGAAAGGTGGATAGAACCCAAGTCAAACTTGCTACAGTGATTGGTGGAAAGAAGTCTGCAAAGTTACAGTGTCGTCGTCTCCAAAGTCCGAGCTGCTACAGTAATCGTGCCAAAGTCCATACTGCTACAGTGCTCTGTCGGTGTCATTCGGCCAGCTCTCCTATAGTGCCATGTTCGTGGATTTGCGACTTGGTGCACAGTATAGGCCTGAAATTTTCATCCCAACATCATCCAAAGAGAACCGAGCTACACCGATCCAAAAACTACACCCCTCAGAACAAAGAGATAGTGGGATCTTTGTTGTTCTGCTTGTGTGTTCCCTTTATCAAAGATTGATCTTACTTGGAATTTTTTGGTTCTCGACATGAAACCTCATAATGTCATATTCAGGATGGGTTGACCCATTACTAATAAATCTCAAACTGATTGTTATCTTCGATGGGTCTCCTTTACTACGCCTGATGGGGTGTGTCATATCTTTCAGGGAAAATGAGACCTAAGGTCAAGTAGAACAAGACCTTCTTATCCAGAGATGGGGAAAGTGATATCAGTGTTCGTTATTGATCTGGAGCGGGAATCTTTGAGCAGTGATCTCCCTCCAGTTGTCGTCGGGTTTCCTTTGGTAAAGAAAGTCATGTCAATTAAAAAAAGAACTTATAAATCAGAGAAGTAGGGATAAGGGCATCCATAAAACATTATATTGAATGTGGACATGGAAGAGGATGATTCCCTGCTGAAAAGAAGAGTTAAAGTCGACTCTATATAGAAACAACCTTTCCATTGAATTATGAACCTATGAAGGTAAAATTGTATGAATGCATGTAAAATACATGAATAACTAGAGGAGACGAAAATAGAATTTATTTTTGTGAGAAAGAACATATAATTTCATTGGATGGATGTTCAAACATAATCAATCTATGTTTCAAAAATAGGTTGGTAAAGACCCCCTTACCTTTACTATAGACATCTACAAAAGCACTTTAACCGCCTATATAATAATCATAAACAAATTAAAAACATATTTAATAACCTTATTCATATATTACCTTTTATACTTGTCAATTATAATCTTCAATTACACAAATATTAGTTTGATGGTGTGTATTTTAATCATAGGATGTTTGTGATTTTGTTTCATGCTGCCTTCATAACGGCAATGTCAATCCATGTTATTTGATACCAACTTCATCATTCTAAGAATAGTCATGGTACTAGAATTGTTGTGTTCTAATGACTTTTTCAGTCCCATATCATATTTAAGAACCCATGAAGAGCATGTTTTGTGTAATTTACCAATAACCATGACATATAAATTGTTCATTCATTTTTGTGCCATCCTTACAAAACCATATCCATGGCATCTCTTACTCTATAATATCATACATTACTAGTATCGATATCTTGATACTTATTCATGGTGAAAATGATGATGTTGGCGTATGAGCATCAATTTATGATAGTAAATTGGTGATAATTTATTAGTAGGTGAAAAACGCCCAGCCAAAGTGTCATAAGGGCTTGCAATAATGAATACCGACAGAATCTCCAAGAACAAAATTCATACATTCAAGGGGGGAGGGAACCAGATGTGGAAAAAACTCTACGATGTCATAAAGGGTCACCTCTGGAAGCAAGACTATCTGGAACCATGTTTCCCAGCCGCCAAGTAAAATCTCCACATTTTGCCCGATCATGTTTCTATCAGTCCTGATATTGTCGTTGATATAGACCAATGATTGTTTGAGTGTCCCACCAAAAAATTCTCCATTATAGAATCAGTTTCAACCTAAATCAAAGTCATCTTATAGAGTTTGAAAAAGGAATATCCTTTGCACATGACTCAAGTCTTCGTAACAAAAGAATTTCCATGATCATAAATGGCCCTGAAGGCAAGCATGGCAAAGTCATGTGAATCTCGAATTATTCCACCACCCCTCATAGATCCATGATCACATGATCTGTCATGATTATGTTTCATACCAAACATGTGTGGTCTCTAAGAAACCCAATGGCTCTGCTACCTCCTTTGAGAGCTAGCCCCTCCCATGAAACTATGATGAATAAGATTCCAGTTTGTCAAAGCAAAATCATTAACACTGAATAGTTGAATGAGCTCCCAAATTAGAGACATAAACCAATCATTCAATCTAATAATCGAGCAATAAGTCCCATTAATCCAATGTTTACTTCGGGACTCCCAAATTACCCAACAACGAGCAATAATAACCATGCATTGAACTTGGGATTCACCCTCCCATCACTCGACATCTTGATACCGGCCTAACAGAAACTGATCAACGATTTCTAAATATAATGTACATCCAAAAAGACTCCCAAAGATACCAATGATGGCATGATCCCATACCCCCTCAAGAAAGAGATGTGATACAGTTTCCCGATTACTATTGAGACAGAATCTACACTTTGATTCCAAATCGATACCATTTAGTTGGACAGCACAGTCACTGAGAATAGAATTATTGTGGATGAGCCTTACCATGAAATTATATTTATGCATAATATCCTTTCACCATAGGATCACATCCAATGTATCAGTAGTTTTCACAAGATACACTAGATTCCATAAATTTGTAGTGCTGAAGAAACTTGAGCCTATAGGATTAAAAACACACCAGCCATTTTCATTTTATTACTTGATGTTGGAGAACAGTGTAATGTCTCGGAATTTCTGTGTATTATTTTTAAATATTATATGGAATTATTACGAGACCAGACATTTCGACGGCATGCGATTCCGAGGCCCGGAGTGCCCGGAATAAATGTTTGAAATAAATTAAACCTTTAAACAACGTGCGCAAGCGGTTTTCCTGAAAAAGTGGAATATCTTTTAAACGGGTGCTCGGATCAGAAATCTGAGAGCATCGTTGCGTTCAGAGCAACATTTTTACCTTAGGCGGGGCCTAACTTCAATCGGCGCGGGTCGGCCGCAAAAGTTAGTTTTTGGACGTCGAATGGAAATAAAATAAAATAATAAATTATTTTATTTAAAAAGTTTCCTTTTTCTTCGGTGACCTAATTTCCTCTCTTTTAAATACCTGCATATGGTAAGTTCGCAGGGTTAGCCTCATAACCCTGCGAATTGAGAGCGAGCCTCTTGGAGCTCTGGAGGAGAACTCACCGATGAACGACGAAGCATCTCAGATCTGACGAACCTCACCAACGAACGCGACGCGGCGATCGTTCTTCAACCGGATCGAGGTAGGGGTTGTTATTTCAATTCTTCTTCCCCGTTCTTGGATTAAACGTCGAACGCGAACCAATCCACGAACATGTTGATCCGCGGATTCGTACGTTTTTGCGGGAGGGTTTTTATTGGGTTGATCTCGAGGAATTAATCCATGTCGGATTTTTGTTTTGATTCTCCTTTGTTTGATCCTACTAACGGGAGCGGATCAACGTCGTGACAAACGAAGGCGGAGGTTCGTTCCTCGATTTTGCTTTTGGATTTATTTTCCCCCTTTCTTGTCATGCGTTCCTCGCGTTCTTCGTGGGGCGACCAACAACGGATCGTTGCGCATCCGTTTTGTAGCGCAGCGATCCCAAATTAGAGATCTGACATCGTGGCGACCTAGCGGAGGAGCGACGGTGATGGCGGCGGGCAAATCAACGTGGTTCGGGAATTATCATTCTTCGACCGTTCTTCGTGCGGGTGGACCAAAACGCTTTTTCGGGGTCGATCAAAGGCCCGAAAACAACAGAGACGACTTCGGGACGTCGGGGCGACCTTGGATCCAGAGTTTCGTGACGATCAGACGGCCAGATGGAAGAACGGGAGACACAGAAGGCGCGACGCAGCGGCTCACGATTCTGGAAAATTCCGGAATACACGGCGTGTACTTCTGAAGAACACGCCGTGTAGTACCAGCAATGGCGGCTAGGGTTTCGGGAGTCAGATAGGAATCACACAGCGTGTGACCCTGGTCACACGGCGTGTTGGGCTTTCCCTGAAGCTCAGCGTGTATTTTGGGAAGTACACAGACACGGGATGGACTACACGGCTTCAAAGACACGGCGTGTAGACCCTACGCGGCTTGGCAGAGGCAATTACGCGGGACACGGCGTGTATCTCGGGCGATACACGAACACGGGATAAAGCCGTGTACAGGCACACGACCACGTACACGAAGCTGACCCCAGTTACTTAGACACGGCGTGTGATCAGTACTACACGTCGTGTGCTAACTTTTTACACGACGAGCCTTGCGACCCGGGCCGTTGTACACGGGCAGTACCCAGGGTTAGAGGACACGGCGTGTGACCTTTCTACACGCTATGTACTTTTTCATACATGGCTTGTTCTTCTTATCCACCGTATCTTGGACATGTTTCGTTTGGGTGAGTGCCCTTTTTTCTCGTTCCTCTGAAGGTCAGGTATCATTTCCTTCTATAGGAGTATGATCCCTTCAGCGGAACTTTCTGAGATAGAGTCAGGCATCCCTCCAAGAGGGCCGGAGCGAGATCATTTATCCATTCTTGACCCTAGGTAGAGTCTGGCATCAACGTAACCAACTCCATCGAGCGTCGATCCTCTCTGGATGAGTCGTGGTATCCGCCAAGGCCCTAACAGTGATCTTCATCTGTCTATCGTGATCTTTCCCCACTCAGGAGTGTGCTCTCCCGTAATGAGTGTATCTATCTCTCGTGGCTTTTCCCGATGAACAGTACTTCTCGGACGGATGTCATCAGAGCTATCAGACTCGTGGAATGAGTTCTCCTGGACGAGTGCTTCGTGGAATCTTCGAACGGAATCCCTAGCGGGGGGTATGCGGTTGTGTGACTTGTCCCTAGACCGCGGGTTTGGGTTGTGAGTATATCTGGGTTATTTCTGTTACACTTGTTATATGTTCAGTAGACATATATTGTGTACGAGTTGACTGTACCTTTTATTTGTGTATTGCTTTGCATTTTTGGGGTCCTCTACTGAGTATTGTTATACTCACTCTTGCACGGGTTTTGCCCACACGTGTCGTGTCTTGTGCAAATGAGCAGTCTTTTGACAGAGTCCAGGGCGGACCAGGACAGGACCAAGCTTTATAAGTTCCCTACGGGCCGAGGTGATCCTATGGCTACGAGCAGCAGTCTCAGTACCTCTTTGTGTTTACAGGTTGGACTTTGTAGTTTTCAGACTCTTGTTTTTGGTGGGCTTGTATTCTGACTCAGTTTACTTTCAGTACTTTACTTTTCATCGTAATCTGTTGGTCGGGTTTAGTTGTATACATGCATTTTGTTCCTTAGTGGTTTTTACATTTCAGCATTTGTGGGCTTGGAGATGTGTGCACGTGTACAGGTACTTAGGCAATGTCGCTCATGTTAGTAATATGCCTACTCGGTGCTAGTCACCAGCCCCTGGCCTATTGAAGGCAGACTTGGGGAGTCGCGGCGCGGGCCCCACCAGGACGGGTCATGACAAACAGGTTCTTCTGCTTGGTATCAAGCACATCTTTGATGAAAGAAAGGTGATAGAGAGCCAATCTAATTGAGATTCCCAACATCGGAGAGCCTGGGAAGAACACCTAAACTTTGATCCAGTTGTTCGTCCAAAATTCGACTTCACCACGTCCCACTATACAATTAGAGCGTGATCAATGTTGTGAAATGTATCAGTCATGTTGTGCTAAATAAGAGTTGTAGTAGGATACATCATGATCAGAGGATGATTTTGACTAATATTTCTCTTTGAAATGTTTTGCGCGTAGAGAATGACCAGAAAGAACCTCTCAGACCAACTTCTCTTGCATGTAAAGCATGTTGACTTCCTTGATTCATAGATTGATTCCACTATTCGGCATGGCCATCTTGTCCCACTTTGCCTATTGACATTTGCCTTCTTATTGATAATCCCATATAAAAATTTTCATCACCTTTTCAATATTCTGAAACACAGTCTTTGGGACCCTGATAATAGAAAAGATATGCATAGGAATGGAAGAAAGCACACATTTAATAAGAGTAATCATGCCTCCAAAAGGCAAAAGCATATTCTTCTTATTATTAAAGCACCCAGAAATCCTATTAACCAACCCATCGAAATGGTGCACTGAAATCCGCCACGTAGAAAGAGGTGCACCCAGGTATTACATGGGAAAAGTCCCTTTGGTGATTCTTAGAAATGGTTCTGCATTTGTTTTGCATAATTTATCTAAGTTTCCAACGTGTGCTTTTCTTATTGTTATATGCTCTCGACCCTGTTTGGAAACTGTAATGCATTTCTAATGCTCAATTGGTTTAAAATGTTAAATCTTTAAAAGTGGCTTCCTAAATGGTTTTGAGAGTGTGAAGTATTTCCAAGGGTATTTGGTGTGTGTATAATAGTTGTGCAAGGTGGCTTGAATGAAAATAGGTTGGTGTGTGATTTTAAAAAGGGTAAATTTCATATTTTGGTTAGTTTGGAAAAATGCATGGGTTTTGGTATGAATTTGAGGTTAATTGGTAATTTGCCTTTCTTTAAGGGTTTGATTTATTTTAAGCATGGTTTCAAGCTAATTTTTAAAAGTGTGGTGTCTTGGTCGTTTAATTGGGATTTTAAAAGGTTTTGGAAAGTATTGGGTGATTATGTTTTTCTAAAACGAAAATATTCCTTGCAAAGTAATGAAACTCGTTTGGCACTTTGAGAATGGTTTGCGAAAGTGGAAAACCCCTCTTAAGGTATTCCCCATATTTTGAGAAATGTGATGCAAGTGTTAATATGTGATTTGTGATATGTGCCTAGTGTTGAGGCTTATGCATTGGTGTGTGACGAAGAGGAAGTGAGCTTAAGGAGGGAGAACGGTGGTGAGAGGTTGAATGAGTTTTGGATAAAGAAAGTGTTATGTTCATGTGTGTTTACTTGATAAAACCTCACCACCACTTAAAATAGAGCACATGGATAACCCTAGGTACCTAGGTGGGCAGACTAAGACTAGTACGTTAGATGATTCGAAAGTGGTTCGTCTCGGTTTTGTCTAGCAGGATTAACGATTACAACACTAACTAAATGATTATGATGATTGGAGACCACTGGGTTATGAGGGTGTCACCTACTAGTGGCTCGTGCATGAGAACGCTGATGGTCGTGGTTTCTAAGCCACGTTTCACTAAAGTACAAGGATCTGAGGTCCCCAACTAA
The DNA here is from genome assembly GCA_963277665.1 of Viscum album. Lineage (NCBI taxonomy): Eukaryota > Viridiplantae > Streptophyta > Magnoliopsida > Santalales > Viscaceae > Viscum > Viscum album. Next base: position 1,578,136,655 of record OY728128.1, on the reverse strand, counting down.
AACTAGCTGCTTAAGGTTTGTCCATGGTGCTTATGATGTGATTTTCATTTTAGTTGTTTCATGCTTGTCTTCTCTTTTGTGAAAACCATATTTTAATTTAAATTGCTTTCCTTTCATTATGAAATGTTAATGCATGCTTGGAATCTACTTTGAAAATGTAGTGGAAGAGAAAGGCTTTTCTTGAAAATGCAAACTTGTTACTTGAACTTGAAAAGAATGAAAACATTATTTTATTGTTTTATTTTCAAACTAGCATGTTTTGGGTTTCTTTTTAAAGGTAAGGGCATAGGGCGTTGTTTATCCTTGGCATTCCTACTGAGCATCTTGGTGCTCACACATACTCCATCTTTTCAGTTTTAGACTCTAGTTGTGGGTCGCTCTTGCAGCGAGTGTGCTTCTGTGTTTGGTGTTGACCCAAAAGGTCACTTTGAGGTATGTTCAGCTGTGCAAATTTATTTTCTTTCCGCTGGTAGTTTTAGTTTTTATTGTTTAGTTTATATTTATTTATTTGTCTTTCATTTATGGGTCAAATCGTTCACACCTGTTTAATTTTGATGTCTGGCACTAGTTGTCAGCCCGTGGGGATCGAAAACGCCCTCCAGGCCTTGTCGCGGGCGACTCGGGTGATCGGTTAAGGGTTGACCCGGGTTAGTGTTGAAATAGTGGGTGCCCTAGACCCAACTATGTAGTACTTTTGATTACCGTATCATGTATACAGTTATATATGCATGATGAAATCTTACTATTATAGTGCAGACTTTTCTGCGTCCACTATAATAATGGTAATGTTCAAATGTCAATTGTCGTGTCTAGAGGTTATAGCAGATCCCAGGCTATAATGAGAACCTCGAGATACAATGACAGTGATCTTAAATGTATGTTCTATAGTCTAGATACATCTTACTGACTGGACACAGTAGATGTCTGACTATCAGGTGTTGGGGGCTCATAAGTATTGAGACTTCTTCTCATGAAGTTCGCACTTGGTGATCTTTAGTAGTGAGATCATGAGGACAGACCCGTCAATAGGAACACCACATGTTTTGGGTGTCATTGGTTGTTCCTATCTACGGACATGTGTATTGGTCTCCTGACTTTAGACCATTACCAATGTATATCATTTAATTACGTACTTTGATGCAAGGCGAAAATCATGGCAGTAATGTCGTGGCGAGGTAGTTTGTGTCAGGTGCGTCATTAGTGATATGACGTTGGTTGAATGGTCAAGAAATGATTTGTCGCTTCCAAGTTTAGGAAGTTGTATATCTCAGGCTTGGTTGATCAGGATGGTGCCGTCTTCATAAGTTTTTGGCCAAAGCAGTAGAAAGGCGAATCCATCCGGATAGATCAACAAATAATAAAGCAAGATAAGGACGATGACACAAGAGTGTGTCCTGCTTTATGAGATATTTAATGACAAAGAGATTATAGTACACAGTCAGTGTTCGTAGGATGGTAGTCGTTGCAATGACTATCCTTATCTCTTTAGGGGTCATGATGAGTTGCTAGACTCCGCTCTTGGTCTGTGGATTTTATTCACTGCTATCGAGATAAGGGTCTAGAGGGTCACACACAATAGCGTATTCAAGAATTCGCCCTATTCGGTTGAATAGGAATATGGACATAGTGGGCCCCGCCACGGGGGTCTGAGGGTTGTCCAAGTTGTCGATCACCAAATGAATTAAATAAATTCATTAATATTCAAATTATGAATATTTGGGATTGAATTTATTTAATGTATTTACGAGTTTAGTAAATACAAGAAAAATATTAATCGAGTGAATATTATTTAATATTCAAGGTTCGTTTAATATTAAGCGGGACGACGAGTCGAGTTAAAAGGCTCGGATTTTATCACGTAATATAAATTATATATTACAAGTATGTGATAAAATTAATAAATAATATTTACGTAGTTTTAAGTCATCATAATTATTTATTTAGAGAACGTTGATAATAACGGGGGTCGGGGAACCCTACCGGGTATTTATCAACGTGTCTATAAATAAGAGAGGAGGCTCTCTCTCTTTGGTGTGCAATTCACTATTGACTCATTTGCATGGAATGAGAGTTGAGAGCTTCTCTCTCCTCCCGCTTCTTAGAGAGAGAAGCATTTGATCCAAGAGTTCGGATCAAGTTTCTCCTCACGCATCGCAAGATCGACGATGCGGTGATCGTCGGGACGTCGAAGATATCGTTGAATCGCCACGCTAGCACCCGGAGTTCGACGATCGACGTTCCCGTGGATTTTTGAGGTGCGTGTAGACGATCTAGAGGGATCCTGCTATGGATCCTTTGTGCAACGGTCGTCCTCGACAAGTAGTGGTCGACAACGGCTTCGAATATGCAACGGGTATGTTTTCATTTTTATTTTTGTGCTCTTAATAATTTACGCGAGATCCTCGGACCTCTCCGGGGCTCAGATCGTCGACGACGACAAGTTTCGTCGTTCCGCCAACGAAAATTTTAAAATTCTCGGCCCATCGACTTCCGCTGCGGGCCCCGGTGACCCAACAGTGGTATCAGAGCGATCGTGTAAATTTTCTGAGCCTAATAAAATTAATTTGCATAAAATTAAGTAGAGGGTTAAAAATCGGTCACAACCGTTCAAACCGCGTGCCGATTTGATTTCGAACGGCCAAGTTATAGCCAGTTTAATTTTTCGGATTGGATCGAAGGAGCGGTTTGATCTCGGGTTATAATTTTATTTCATCTTCTTAAACTGATTAAAATTCAATTGGTTCATTAGAAATAAAATTAATTGTGAAAATTATATTTTTATAAATAATATTATTTGCAGTAATTTTATTATTATAATAATTATTATTTTATTATTATAATAATGTAATAATAATAAATTATTATTTCATTATAATAATTATATTATTATTTAATTAAAAGGCTAAGTAGCCTTTAGTTTTTGTGTGGAGGAGATTTGACTCATAAAAATATATATATAAATATAAAAGGGTGTGGAATTTGTAAATGGGAGGAACCAAGACTTAAAATAAGTCTTAAAGTTTTTTTTTAAAGGGGGGTGTTGGCCGTGTGGAAAACAGGAGAGAAAAACAAACAAAAAAAATCGGGGGGCTTGTTGCGTGGAAACAACAAGACAAAAAAAGGGGGGGTCTGCATGGGTCCGAGCGGACCCCTGTCTCCCGCGCGGCGCTGCATGCGCCGCGCTGCTTCTGCTCCTCCCGAGCGTCGCCGCTGCAGCACCGGGAGTCCGCGCGGGCGCCACACCCTGCCCCTCGACCCTGGCTCCCTTGTGCGCTCAGCCGGCCCTCCAGCGCCGCCCCATGCAGGCACCGCCTCCTCCCGCAGTCCCCCTCTCCCTGCAGCGCACAGCCAGGGCGCCGCACCCCCTTCGGCCGAACCTCCCTGCTGCGCCGCACAGTGGCTGCCTGTGCGCCCAACTCCAGCACGGCCCCCTCACCTAGCTGCTCTCCGCCGAAAAATGGTGCCTCGCCGCTGTCTGCCCCTCTCACCTGCTCCGCCTCCCGTGCAGCACTAGGGAGCTGAACGCCCCGGACGTCCCCATGCAACGCCGCTGCTCCAACAAGTCGGGAGTCCCTCCTGCAGCGCCGCAGGCGAACTGCCGCCGGCGCCCCTCGACCAGCGGAACCCCTGCCTCCGCTGGTCGCGGCGCCACACAGCCCTGTAGGGACCGCCCCGCTCCTCTGCAGCGCCGCCTGCTTCTCTTCCTCCAGCGCGGTGCACGGATGCAGCACCGGGACGCCGACCCATATGGCTGCCACGGCCCAGCCATGCACGGAGGAACCCTTCCTCCTAGCGCAACCACAAGCAGCGCAGCCATGATCGGTCGCCCACCTCGGTTCCTCTCCGGGAGCACCCTGGCCAAGCTTACCCGGCCGCCGCCCGGTCCTCCTAGCGGGCAGGTACCCCCTGACATGGGTTTAATTAAATCAATTAATATAATTAATTAATTAAATTAATTAAATTAATTAATATATTAATTGTAGTTAAAATAAAATTTAATACCCGAGGATTAAAATTAATTTAATTTTGAAATTAAATTAATTAATTGATTAATTTAATTTTAAGTATTAAAATTAAATTAATTATATGACCGATAATTAATTAAATTATTTGAATTTATTAATTCATTTAATTTAATTTAATTAAATAACCCTCGTACTTATTTATGCATTTTAATATTATCGCGCTTTAATTTTACCCGTCATCTGGTCTTGAGCATCGACCTTTGTATGACTACTTTTAATTATTATTTTAATTAATTATTTAAATGCGTGCGATGATTGTAATTAATTAAAGACGGTCTGTGCATCGTCTATTTTTTCGGTTAAAAATGTATAAGGGTCTGCGCGCCCAATAATTATATGATGTACATTTATTCCCAAGTTCCTCTCGCCTGCGCGCGAGTATCTTTGTACTTCGAACAAAGACGGCGAGCGGCGAAGACCCCGCCAAGATGAGGCGGTGTAAGACGGTGCAAAATGACACGTGGATTCCGCAAAGACAAGGCGGTACTCCAAGACGTGACGTCGACCCGTCAAAACATGTCGATGCTGCAGAAGACCATCGGACATACATGATAGAGCAAGTTGCATTCTGAGTCAAGCTTCGACTCAGGTACGATGCGCTTAGGTCGTTTAGATGCTCAAGACCAGTCGGGTAGTAGTTTTACCTTTATGTATTTTAGAACAGCGGAAAATACATAAAATGATAAATAATAAAATGCATAAAGAAGCGACGTTTGATTTCTATTGATGTTCAGTTGTGAGCGCGACAACGTAGATGAACAAGATTAATAGAAATGGATTACATTCGCCGAGAGAGAAAACCAATAAAACCCTCAAAGAAAATATTAAGTCACAAACAGCCTTCCATCATTCAAGTTTGAACAAAACCGGGTGTTCGAGGTACCGGTTCATGCCTCAGCTGATGGTGGATGGTGCCTCTTACTACCGAGGAGTTCTTATTTGTGTGGTGGGTCGATTTAACTAAAATTGCAGCAAAGATATAGCATTAGCTAGTTTGTTGTAATTTTAGAGGCAAGCGTTGAGTAAATCAGTAAATGGTTTTTGAAGCTGAGACTTCACTCAACAGATCAAGGAACCGCGAGCTAATGCGGTTGGCCAGCCAAAAGCCTACCTTGGACCCTCCGAGTAGTGGCGTAGCCCTAGCTTGTAGACTATGAGGGAGGTTCAGGGATCCTTGCCACTAGAATACTCAAGAGTATTCCGATTCTAGTATAGAGGGTTCCTAGAATTCGAAAAATTAGTGGGAGACATTTAATGATTAAATAATCAGTAATGTCACATTAGGTAATCACATAAAAGTACAATCTGCTAAAGTATATTTGTAGATAATGGCAAGCAATGCCATAATATAACTGCGATAAACATTAGATGAAGATAATGTCTAAACCAAGCACGAAATTCCAAATATAGTATAGGCGCTTGCGCACATTACTACCATAATGGAAATTCAAGGTGCTTGTGTCACAACCTGTTAAGCCACCTTAAGACGCAAGGGTGTAAAACAGCTTACAGGAGACTCATGAATAAAGCATATGATGGTTCTGTCATAATGCTATCATCAAATTCTGATGTTAGTTGTGGTCGCTACATCAAGACTTGGATGATGATCACATGTAGTATCATCTCCAAGATCCTTTCGAGGAGAAAGTGAAGCAAGATTTGAATGTGATGATTGCACTCGGATTATGTAAAGTGAAAGACAATTCACAATCTTTCATGTCATCTCATTTCTTATACCTTTTACACCAAATTACTCTAGTTTCATTTAAAAGTACAAATGAACCGTATAGAGTAAGCGCTTCATTACCTTTAAGGTAACATTCGCCAAGTAATAAGAATATTGGAGATAACGCCATCTTTTATTCTTATGGCGAATACATTGAATGACAAGGCGAAAAGACTTATGGCAAGTTACGCCAAAGGCACCTTCGTCGTGTCCTTGAAAGAAAAGTGGTTGGTTATTTAACAGGAGGTTATTTGCATCACATAATGAAATAAATTCATGGAAGATTAAAAAACTGAAATACAAGAAGCAAGTACCCGTTTCTCATTCAGTTAATATTCATCAAATAAAAGTATTGTTTTCTCGAATACTTCTTGGGTATTAAAATACAATATGCTTTTCACGTATTGTATTGAAATACAATAACCAAGTAAGTAGAGAAACATTACTAGAAGTGAAGTGTCTTCTCCAAGCAGCTGAGAAAGGGTGATTCCTAAGTCAGCGGTGAGAAACACATAACTTCTAATTGTCAAGTGATTGATTCAAATTGAACAAGTTGTGGAGTATAACCAAAAACATTTATCTCATGTGCCCATTTGGACATGATGGGACATTATTCCATGTTTTGGAATGAATGTTGTTTGTGGTAACATACTCAACAAATAGTTCACTATTATTTGAATCAATGGCAATACATGATGAATATAAAATGTAAGACCTACCCAGTTCAAATTGAACAAGTTGTGGAGTATAACCAAAAACATTTATCTCATGTGCCCATTTGGACATGATGGGACATTATTCCATGTTTTGGAATGAATGTTGTTTGTGGTAACATACTCAACAAATAGTTCACTATTATTTGAATCAATGGCAATACATGATGAATATAAAATGTAAGACCTACCCAGTTGTGGCAATGTGATTCTTTGTCAAGTAAAACTAAAAGTGGACGTCAACTATATATCTAGTATGGTATTTAGGCTCGGCACAGCTAAACACCTATGGTATTATTGACACCCTTAGTTTAGACAAAGAAACCTTTAGAAATAAAGGTACGCCACAAAGCTTCTGAGGTTAGTTCAACACGAGAGTGTGAACTGTTCCAAAGAAAGCTAGAGGTAAAGATACTTCATAAGATTCCTTTAAGTCGTTAAGGAATGTACAAATGAAGTATAAGTTTGGTCAGAAGATATGAGTTGCTTCGGATCGGCCGGTCGAAGAATATCTTGACCAAGCAATCATCGATCATGATAATGTAGTGTGGAGTAATCCCTAAACGCATGTTACCTTATCTACATCACCGTGTTGACGTTCATAAGGAGGATCGATGATAAAGTCTTACATATTAACATTGATCAACAAACATGTAGCGTGGAGAAATTCCTAAACGCATATGTTATACATCAAAGTTATGATGTAAGTTGTATCAATGTTGCAACTTGCGGAAACTTCCATCATATTTCAAAATGTGATTTGCAAATAATAGCGTAAACCCACAATCACATATGCCAACTAAAATGACAAATGGATATCATACGAGTCATAGTATGATGGAAAATCCATTATGTCATAGGACGTGTTTAGATGCAAAGCGTTTGTTAGGATTTAAACAAACATGCATCAAGTTAAACACGTTGTGCATCTAAGGTAATTATCCTAACAGTTGCTTAAGATATTACCTAAATCCTTAAGATAGAAAAGATGTAGTCAAGTATTAGACTACATTTCTATATAAGGGTACACATCTCTATTAGAGATAGTGGGAGCTGAATTGACTTGGACTTAGTCAATGCTCGAGATGCACAAATGGTTGGCATAGGGAACAAGTTCCACAAGTACATGTGGAATAGGAATGTTCCAGAGACACATACAATGTAGGAAGAATAAAACCATGGTGATGGTTTTAAAGTCATTGCGGTAGGTGATAAATTATTCCTTAAGAATAATAAATCCTACAAGTAAGCAGTATATGGCAACAAGCTAAGATTGACAAGACCAACTAAAATTCAATAATGGATTTCATGTATCAAATTGCAATGGGGCTTATAAATTGAATACTGCGGTGGGTATTCAAATGAAATGATACATAGATGGTACAAGTATGGTACCATAAGGCTCGATTGGTTATACCAAGTCGGTACGCCTAAATCTATTAGAATTTTACTTGTCATAACTGAACTTCTATGATCATTTTATTGGTCATTGGATGTCAAGATCATTTTTCGTGGAAGGTGTCTATACGACGCAACCGGAAAGAGATGATGACATCAAATGATGCCAATAAGGGTTGCAAGTTACTGAAATCCAGTTCTGGATTAAAGTAAGCAACAAAATCTTAGAACATTCATTATAAATGAATCTTTGTCTTGTGTCCACCAAAGGTTAGTGGGAGCGCCAATGTTTTCCAAATGAAATATGTTCGGCAACATATGGAAAACAGATTTTGATCTTACAGTTAGATAAGATCAGGTTAAAAGCAATTCTCCAATGATTGACTTTAAGTAGCAACCTAAGTTCTAGGGAACAGGATCCACTCAGGTAGATCCAAAGGTTGCTTGGTCCTAGTCAATCGTATATATAGTGACATTGTATTGAAAAAATACAAGTTGGAACAATTCAATTTCAGAATTGTTGCCTATGTCACATGGCTTAATCTCTCCATGTTAACATGTTTAGAGCATGTGTAGAGATTAAAGTTGTGAATTGATACCATATGCTTTAGCAATGGATCAATCACATATGTCATATTATGTACAATAATTGATACTGCTAGGATATAATTTATTATAGGCAGATATCAATTAATTCCAGGAGCACTGGAAGTGATGCAGTCAGAACTATCATCTTGTACTTCAGTAAGTACAAATGATATGTACCTGGAATATGGAGAGGAAGGTATACTAGTTATGATGGGACACAAACTAGTAATCCTTAGATCAATTTGATCTAGTATCGCAGTTAGGCAAAGGAGATGAGCGAGTCGAGCTTATAAAAGCTTGTGGTAGCCATACCTACAAATAACCGAGTACGTTGCAGCTTCTAAAGCAGCTAAGAAGCAGTTGTTAATAGCAACGTTTTGTTCCAGTTCTTGGATTCGCACCTAGTGAGAAAAGTATTATCATAATGAGAATTATGATATTCTTACTAGCCAAGTTGTCAAGTTATGACAATGGACAAAAGTAATATACTCGGGGATACCCTATCTTGAGAAGTTTTACTCAAGCATATGAGGTCGCATATAGCAGATATGCCACGCGGCGAAAAACGTGGCAGGCCCAGCAGTTAAAGCCATTACTCAGTAGAAGCATGGTATATGTATCATGTGAGTAGCTAACAAGTTTAGTTAGCAAGTTGGCTCTAGTGCAAGTGGGAGTGTTGAAATAGTGGGTTCCCTAGACTCAACTATGTAGTACTTTTGATTACCGTATCATGTATACAGTTAGATATGCATGATGAAATCTTACCATTATAGTGCAGAATTTTCTGCGTCCACTATAATGGTAATGTCCAAAGGTCAATTGTCGTGTCAAGAGGTTATAGCAGATCTCAAGCTATAATGGAAACCTCGAGATACAATGACAATGATCTTAAACGTATGTTCTATAGTCTAGATACATCTTACTGACTGGACATAGTAGATGTCTGACTATCAGGTGTTGGGGGCTCATAAGCATTGAGACTTCTTCTCATGAAGTTCGCACTTGGTGATCTCTAGTAGTGAGATCATGAGGACAGACCCGTCAATAGGAACACCACATGTTTTGGGTGTCATTGGTTGTTCCTATCTACAGACATGTGTATTGGTCTCCTGACTTGAGACCATTAACAATGTATATCATTTAATTACGTACTTTGATGCAAGGCGAAAATCATGGCAGTAATGTTGTGGCGAGGTAGTTTGTGTCGGGTGCGTCATTAGTGATATGACGCTGGTTGAATGGTCAAGAAAGGATTTGTCGCTTCCATGTTTAGGAAGTTGTATATCTCAGGCCTGATTGATCAGGATGGTGTCGTCTTTATAAGTCTTTGGCCAAAGCAGTAGAAAGGCGAATCCATCCGAATATATCAACAAATAATAAAGCAAGATAAGGATGATGACACGAGAGTGCGTCCTGCTTTATGAGATATTTAATGACAAAGAGATTATAGTACACAGTCATTGTTCGTAGGATGGTAGTCGTTGCAATGATTATCTTTATCTCTTTAGGGGTCATGATGAGTTGCTAAACACCGCTCTTGGTCTGTGGATTTTATTCACTGCTATCGAGATAAGGGCCTAGAAGGTCACACACAATAGCGTATTCAAGAATCTGCCCTATTCAGTTGAATAGGTATATAGACATAGTGGGTCCCGCCACGGGGGTCCAAGCATTGTCCAAGTTGTCGATCACCAAATGAATTAAATAAATTCATTAATATTCAAGTTACGAATATTTGGGATTGAATTTATTTAATGTATTCACGAGTTTAGTAAATACAAGAAAAATATTAATCGAACGAATATTATTTAATATTCAAGGTTCGTTTAATATTAAGCGGGACAGCGAGTCGAGTTAAAAGGCTCGGATTTTATCACGTAATATAAATTATATATTACAAGTATGTGATAAAATTAATAAATAATATTGACGTAGTTTTAAGTAGTCATAATTATTTATTTAGAGAAAGTTGATAATAACGGGGGCTGGGGAACTCTACCGGGTATTTATCAACGTGTCTATAAATAAGAGAGGAGGCTCTCTCTTTGGTGTGCAATTCACTATTCACTCATTTGCATGGAATGAGAGTTGAGAGACTCTCTCTCCTCCTGCTTCTTAGAGAGAGAAGCATTCGATCCAAGAGTTCGGATCAAGTTTCTCCTCACGCATCGCAAGATCGACGATACGGTGATCTTCGGGACGTCGAAGATATCGTTGAATCACCGCGCTAGCACCCGGAGTTCGATGATCGGCGTTCCCGCAGATTTTTGAGGCGCGTGTGGACGATCTAGAGGGAT